>CM075651.1:75002500-76252500 GCA_037953625.1 Crotalaria pallida
ACACTAAAGCATTCTGCCAATACTGCACCTCATTCACAACATCATTGTCTTCAATCTTCCCAATAGCCACACCATCTTTTACCTCCGGTTGATAGTAGGTAAGTTTCTCCCCAGCATTGCCAAGCTTCTTAATATCAGAATTATCCCATACTGACGAGGCTTTCCTGCTAGTAGCACCAGCACCTGGGTTTGTAGCACCAGACACACCAGCACCGTTGCCGCGGCCATTAGTACCCGCGCCACTACCCAGCATGCCCACGCCTGCCGCACCATCCAAAATAGCACCCGTATCACCACCTGCACCAGCTCCTAGCCCACCCAAAGCATTAGCACTAGAAGCCGCCACACCATCTGATCTTCCAGACGCACCAACCAAGCCCTGCGCACCAGCCGCACCAAGCCAGGACACCACACCAGAACCCGCGCCAACCGATCGGTCTCTGTCATGAACACCAGTCGTGCCAACCGATCAGCCTTCCTGCGCGCCTGACGCTCCATTAAAAAAGCGCCACATCAGAACCCGATGCACCAGCCGGTGAGAGCGCCGCACCACCCGACGCACCAGCCAGAGCGAGCTTCGCACCAGGATTTGCGCCAGGAACCGCAGCCACACCAGGATCTGACGCACCAGGCAGAGAGACCGCCGCACCAGGATGTGCGCCATGATCTGCACCAGCGCCAATCCTCCCTTCACGCTTCCCACGAATCTCCTCAATTGCTTCTAGCACCTTCTCAACTTGCTTAGGCGATAAGCTATCTAAATTGATATCATCCAATTTGGAGAAATCAACAACAATTGATTCATTAATAGAAGAAGCACGAACATCCTTCATTGCAGTACTTGATGAATCCGTTTGCGTTTGTTTTGGTGGCCTCCCTCTCTTCTTGGCCATGAATGGTGGCAACAGAAATCCTAGGGTTTCCGAGAGAGAGAAGAGAGAAAAGTCAAAGTTAGTTTATTAATTTAGTTATATGTATGTAATCATTATTGAAAAGAGAAAAAGATGTTGAAAGTGAAAAAAAAGAGGTTATGATAAATAAAAATATATTTAAAAATAAATAATATTAATTATTCATTAAATTTATCAAAGAACAATATATAAGAGAGAAATATTCTATAAACACAGTCAAAAAAATGAGAGAATACATTAGTCCTCTATGTTTTCTCTTTCTTCTTCCTAGCTTCTCCCCTCTTTCTTTCGATGTATATTAGTCAATCATAGCATTGGCAAAACAGGCGGGCGGGCAGGCATGGCCCGTGCCCGCACTCAGCCCGCAAAAAATGCAGGCGGACATGCCCTCCAGTTAAAATATTTATGGCCTAATTTTCAGGCCCTGCCCGCCCGCACTGCCGGCAGGGCAGCCCGCGGGCGGCCCGCATTAAAAAAATAAATTAAATTAATATTTTTTTCTTTATTTTAGCACAAATTTTTTTTAAAAAAAAGCCCGCAAATATTCAAATATTCAATGAATCTTTTATTTTTTTTTAAATATTCAAGCCCGCGGACCGCCCGCAAAAAATAAGCCCGCATTTAATTTTTTTGGACAAAATTTGTGCTCTGCCCGCAAAATATTGCGAGCGGGCGGGGCCCGTGGGCCGCGGCCCATTTTGCCAATGCTAGTCAATCAATACATGAGAGACCTTGCATATTGCATTATAGAGCCCCAACTTTGCTATTAAATACTTCATTCGGTCTTATTTATAAGACCATTTTGGGGTTTTTATTTTTGTCACCTCTTTTTAATTTTCAACAACATTTAATTACTTATTTCTACTAAGACTCTTATAAAGTCAACACTTTTTAAAGTTCCAATAATAATTATAGGGGTAGTTTTGAAAAAGTATATCAAATTTTCACATCTCCAATGACACTAACAAATTTACGCACTCTTCTTAGTGGAAGTAAAAAATCTCAAAAGGATCTTATAAATAAGACCGGAGGAAGTAGTTAATAATCAAAAAGTCCATCATTCAGAAAGTCGGGAGTCGAGACATCAAATCTACCACTGATAATAATCATCATCTAGTGTTTTAGTGCCTATGGAATTGGTGGATCTGTGAGTCTTTTTTATTATTATTATTATTTTGCTTTTGGATCTGTGGACTAAAAAAGGGAAAGGATTTAAAATGTTAAGTATATTAATTAGACGGAAACAACGCAATGTAGAGGAGAGAGAGGACGAGAGAGAAGGACGCACAGGAGAGGGGGAGGAGAAAAAAGAAAAAGAAGAAAGAGAAAACACAGAAAAGAAAGAAAAAAAAATCTGGAATTTAGGACGAGATGAATTTTTGGAATAAAAGAAAGAAAACGGGATTTGAATATAAAATAAGGGATTCAAATTGAGTTAATTGTCACTTTGGTCCTGAAATTACATACCGTTTTTACTTTTGTCCTTCAAATTACGAAAATAGCTTTGAGGTCCTTGGATTTGTAAAAGCGTGTGCACGCTAGTCCCTGGAGTTAACCTCCGTCAACGTTCGTTAACGGAGGCGTGACATGTGTAACATCCTCACTTTATTTAGTTAATTTTAAATTTTAAAAAAATCAGAGTTTGAAAATTCATTTTAGAATTTGATTTCTTATGAAAGATTTTACGAAAATCCGGCAGAGTTTCCTCTGTTTTTCGGACTTCCCAAAAATTTTCTTCTTAAAACCTGTCAGTCCAGAATTATATAAAAACATAAACACAACAGATTAAAAACCAGTTCAGATCCTAACGCCCGATTAGTACCAGTCTCAGGGCATATAACTACACATATTATAAATTACAAAAATAACAGTTTTTAACATAGTAAAATTCACTCAGGGTATCACAAATTCACTCCACGTAGTGGAGAGTTTCCAGTTCGGCCCGCAACAGTGTAACCTCCGCTTCCGTACCTGTAAAATTATATCAAGAAGGGTAGCATTACACAGAACTTAAAAAGATTAATCCTAAAAGAAGACATAGCAAATAACTAAGCCTATATAATTATTAATCTACTGTATTCATACTTATTCGTATAATTGATCTCTTTTAGTTCTTCACTTATTCTCACATTCCTTTAATTATTGATTCTCTTTTCTTTCTTCCTTTCCCATTCTTTTATTCTTTTTTTTTTCCATTTTCATTAGGTAGTCTAGCCCCAGCCAGCCGTACGGTACTGAGCGCTAGGAGTTCCCTTATTCATTATTCATTTTCCTTTCTTTTTCCTTTTGAATCGATACGCCTTACCAGGATCGCATCGATGCCGATATGCCTTACCAGGCTCGCACCGGACTTTTATTTTCTTTTTTAATCGACACGCCTTACCAGGCTCGCATCGATGCCGATATGCCTTACCAGGCTCGCACCGGACTTTTATTTTCTTTTTTAATCGACACGCCTTACCAGGCTCGCATCGATGCCGATACGCCTTACCAGGCTCGCACCGGACTTTTATTTTCCTTTTAATCGACACGCCTTACCAGGCTCGCATCGATGCCGATACGCCTTACCAGGCTCGCATCGGACTTCCATTTTCCTTTTTAATCGACACGCCTTACCAGGCTCGCATCGATGCCGATACTCCTTACCAGGCTCGCATCGGACTTCCATTTTTCTTTCCTTTCTTTCTCTTTCTTTTTCTTTTTCTTTCTCTTTTTCTTTCTCTTAGTCATATATCTTTTCTCTTTTCTGAGTTATTGTATTTTTCTCTTTTATTTCGTTTCTTTATTTAGGAACTTATCATCACATTATTTACTTTTCACTATATTTAATATCCTTCTTTCTTTTCCTTTTTCTTCTTCTCTTCCTTTTCTTTTTCTTATAATTTAAATAATTCTTTTATGCTCATCAAAATCTTTTAATCTTTATTTTCGTTTATGACTTAATACATTTTCCTACATTTTCTAATTTATTCTCTTCCTTGATACTAATTATCCTCGCTTTTACCCAACTCTGTTTAACTTGGTCAAGTACATTATATTCTTGCGCTCGTTTCTAATTCTTAGTTATTTCTTTATTTCATTTATCCCTTGTTGGAAGTCAAGCTGGTTGGAAGGCATGCTTCAAACTCTCTATGGACTTCAAGTTTAATGCAAATATATGTTTTGATGATAACAAGCCAACTCAAGTTCAAGCTCACAAGTGCAAGCGTCAAGATTGAAGACTCAAGCAAGCCTAAGAATAGAAACCTTCTCCTTAGATCAAATGTAAGGTAATGAAGTTTTTGTTTACTTAGAATTTTCAAAGCCAACAAAGTTTTTATTTTTGAAGAAAAGAAGAAAAACGTATTTTCTGCATATAAAATGTTTTTCTGCATTTCATCGGAGTAAAAATAGTTGATGTTACAAAACTCTGCATATTTATATGATTGCAAAAGAGAGTAATCGATTATCTCTTGCAGTAATCGATTAACTCTGTTGCATCATAGAAAAATCAGAGAAGCTGTAATCGATTAACTGAAGTTTGTTAATCAGTTACTTTCTTATGAAAGTAATCGATTACAACAGTCAAGTAATCGATTATAATTGTTGCATCATATATTTTTCAGAGGCTAAGTAATCGATTACAAGTCTTGTAGTAATCGATTACATGATGTTGCATCATATGCAAACCAGAGGCTTAATAATCGATTAACTCCTCAGTGTAATCGATTATCATAAGTTGCATCATACAATGAACAGGAGTGATGTAATCGATTAACTATTCTTAGCCTAATCGATTACATGTTTTTCAAATGTATTTAAGAATTTCTATTTTTGTAGAAATAATCGATTATTCCTTAAAGTAATCGATTACTTCATGTTTTATTGAAAAACGTGTCAGAATCATTTTTATTATTTCCTGATTTGTTTTTATATAAAAGATTCTGATATATTTTATAAAATTCGAAAATGATTTTAATTTTGAATTATTTCCTTTTTGGTTTTAAGAATCAAATCTTTATTTTATTTCGAAAATCGTTATGATTTTATTTTGATTTTAAAACTTATTTCAAATCTTTGTTTATTCCTTTTTGATTTTGTTTTATTAATTCAAAATCGTTTTTGATTCAAAAATGTTTTTCTTTTTAAATAAAGATCACTCCAACATTGCAAAAGAGTTTTACGTTCATACATTTTTCTCATTTCACGTTCTCTCTTCTTCTTCTTCTCAAAGTGTTCTGCTTTTCATTGTTCTAATATTTTGAAGAACAAACCTTGTTGGCTGCGTAAACTCTAAGACAAACTTCTTCTTCATTATCATAAGAGCTTATTGTAGAATCTGTGTTTTTGAGAACACGTGATACTTATTGTGATCACTCACATCTATTGTATTCAACCTTAGTGGTAGGGAGAGAATCCCATAGTTGAACGTTGAGGCGTTCATAGGGCGAGGAACCCTGCTGTGGGATTGAGGCCCCTAGCGAACAGAGGTTCCTAGTAGTGTGCGGGGTGCTCTTGGTTGTAATAGGGTGCGGCTCTATTGCTTGGTTATAAGAACTCTCAGGCGGGTCGCTTGGGGACTGGACTAGGCCTTTCGACGGGAAGGCTGAACCAGTATAAAATTCTACGGTGCAAGCTTTTCTATCCCTATCTCTTTTACTTTGCGCATATTTAATTTCTTACGTTTCCGCGCTACTCAATTATTATATTTCTATCATTTTCGCGATCCGTTTCATTCGTTTAATCTCTCCATCTCAAATCAATTTTTTAATTTGATACGAATTTTTCAATACATAATAAAACTCGATTCACCCCCCCCCTCTCGAGATTTTGAGGCCAAAACCAACATCCTTCACTCTTACTTAACTTATTATTTCCACTTCATTAACTATACTTTATTTAATTGCTCTATTACTTACTCTAGCTTCTCAATTTTTATTACATTATCCTACCTAATTTCCCTCATAATGTACTCTCTCTTCGTTTTATTATCTTTTTATTAATCTGCTTATCGTTTTCCTATTTTCTTTTAAATCTAATTCATTATTTTGCGCCTATAGCTCTAATCGGTCTTGCACGTATTTATTATTCCCTATACTAATCCCTCTTTTATCTCACTTTACTCTTTGGGTACTATTATACTTATTATCTTTTAGTTCATTAATTCTACTCTCCCTTTTGCCTATTTCGTTTTACCCTTTTGTCCTTTTACTTCCCCTATGGTTTTATTTTTATGATTGCTCACGTTCTTGTTTTATCCTGACTATTTTAATATTCTAATTACGCTCATTCGTTCCGGGCCTTATTCTACGCTCATTCCTTTTATTCCCTAAAGTGTGGTTTCTAATACAATTTTATTTACTTCCTTTATATCCACGAGGGTTACCCTAAGGTTCATTAACATACTTTTTAATTTCCCTATTCTCAGCTACCACTATAGCATCCTAAAATTTACTTCTTAAGTAAAGGTAACGCGAACCCTCTTACCTCGGGCTTTTTAAATAGAACCTGGATTTTAGCTCGGCGACGATGACGGCGTCGGTGTGGCTCCTCGTTAGCGGGAACGATCACGGCTGGACCGAGGCAAGAGCTGTGAGCTTCGAGGTTCCCGGCACGAGCCCGGCACGATCACGGACCGGTAACGGCGCCGGTGAGAACCGGTGGAGAGAGGGAGGGAACCGATTGTGAGGGAAAGAGAGAGACAGAAAGCAAGGCCAAGGGGAAGGGAGAAAGGGAGAGAGAGACTGGCCGTGGGGGAAGGAGGAGGGAACCACGGTGGTGGCGGTTGGGCGGTTCCAGCGGTGAAGACCGGAGGAGAGAGAGAGATGGAGGGAAGAGAGAGATTGTGAGGGAAGGAGAGAGAGAAAATGGATGGAAGGGAGGAAGGGGTTAGGCGGCGGCATTGGGGCGGCTTTGGGCGGAGATGGTGGCGGTGGAGGAGCGAGGGAGAAGGGAGACCTGAAACAATGGAGGAGGGGAAAAAAATGGGGTTTCGAACCTCCCCGTTCGTGTTTTAAAATCAGCGTCGCGCTTGAGCGCGGCGACCCGCGCCTGAGCGCGAATGAGCAACTGATGCTCATGTCTGATGCACGCGCGCGCTTGAGTGCGGCTTCTCGCGCTTGAGCGCGAGTCCCGTTGACCTCGGGTTGACCGTGCTATAACTTCTTCGTTAACCGTCGGATCTTGCCCAAATTTGGAGACAAGCTTCCTTAGACACTTATCTTCATATCCAATGGTGGAATTCTTGTTTAGAGATGTAAATCTTTTATTTTGAATTTCCCAATTTAGGGTGTTTATAACACCGAACATCGACCTTTAACACTCGTTTGGTCTTCTCTAAATTTCTTCTCCGATGCCAATGCTCCTTGATACCTTTATGGCACTCAGAGAATTCCTAATCCATCATTTTAAACTCGTTCTTGGATAATCCTTACTTCCAATCTTATTATTATTCTAATTATTATTAGAATTAAATTCGGGATGTTACATTTCTCCCCCACTTATTTAGAATTTCGTCCCCGAAATTCCGTTCAGTTCCTTATTTAGAAGGAGTATCCCTTGACATAGCTTCCAAACATGTCATTTTAATTTCTTCGGTTCCAGTCTTCCCTTTGAGGAATTTCTAAATTAAGGGTTCTGCGGTATAATTACTCGCCCCATGTATGGTTTATCTCAGTCACTCAGAAATCCGTGTAATACACAGAGTGTTAAGAGATTGAGACAATTATTTGCGGTGCTCCGACATAACCTCTTAAGTGAGACTCCACTTCGCGACTCCACTCTTTCTCTGTTCGTTTCTTACTCCTTCAAGTGAGTTTAGTGAGGTCGCCCTTCGAATCCACCTTAGCTATATCTGTATTCTACTCCGGTGGTACTTCCCTTCCGTTCGTTTAACGATTTCAATTTGGTATAGGGGTTCCTACGGGTCGATTTCACTTAAGGGTCTAGGTCAGGGTCTAAATTTATTTCCCAATTGTCTGATGGTCCGAGAAGGTATTGATTGATTCTTAGTTTAATTCTCGTTCCATTCATCGCGAACCTCTTCGACAGTTAATGCGGAACGTTTGGGGTGAGGTATTCATTAGCCCTACGGGTTATGGTTTGATCATCGGACATTGAGTCCTGCTCGATACAATCTTCCTTACGCTTCATTACCGTTCTGCATTCCACCTTGTTACTCAGATAGGATCCACAATTTTCTTGTTGTTAAAGTTCCGTCTTCAACTCCTTGGATTGAAATCCTCCCCCACTTAGCATTGGCATGCTTGATTATATCCATGCTTGGGGTATGCTCATTCGTTATTCGGAATTTCGCACATACGCTTCTCGACCGGTATACAAGGTTAGAAGGGACACGTGGATGGTTATCCATTCGGTAGGCATAGAACTATGTTGGGTTCCTACGTCTTGGTGAATTCTCAAGTATACATCTGAGAGCTTGAAACTTGAAGAGAGTGAAGATGAAAAGAAGAAACACGAAGCACTCAAGGATGGGTTTCATAGTCTCCGTACGACGACCCAGGATGTACTGGATACATGTCAAGCAAGAAGACAATGGAGATTATCCTTAACTGTGCATTTTCAGTAGAGAGTCATCAAAAGATGCATTCTCTATGAACCTGCGGCTGATTTGATTGGTCTTGGTAAGGGTACCTAACACAGTGACTAAGACTTGCCTCCTTTGAGGGAATCGTTCGGAAACTTTGATTAGACTCCTAGGCGGGTTCCAAATTGTCTACTTCCTAATTCGACTCGGTTGCAGGGAATAGCTATAAGGTTCGCTCGAGTCTCTCAAGGATTTTACAATTTTTCACTCCACTCTTTAATGCTATGCAAAGAGTTCAGAAGGAACTCTTCTCGGTTTAGCTCTGTTCCTTCTAGGGGTCTACTTTAAAACTTATTAATTTGATTATTTCGGTTTTAGATGAAATGTGTCAATGACATCGATCACCAATAGGTGCAAAGATCGAGGTGATCAATCCCAATCTTACGTCTATCAATGACAATATCATTGTCAGGTTTGTTGGTGGTATCATCCTCTAGCAGATGCAAGAGTTAGAGTGATCAGTTCTAACCTTACCTTCTACCAGTGACAATATCATCATATGTGTTTGGTGGAACTTCTAGCTAAGGTCTTAACACCTATCGATTTCTTCTTGGTTACACTAAACACGTTTAACCTATATATAGAATTTTATAGGTAAACAGTTGATACATTATTGATATAGAAAAATTACCTCGAGCCGGTTTACTAATTCTCTCGCCCGGGGCACTCGGGACAATTAGCCCCAATGTGTCCCGGTTGCCCACATTGGTAGCAAAGACCCTCTTTCATGTGCTGCTTCATCCGCATACACAAACGCCTGTGGGGTTTTCCACACTCTGGACAGGGTAATCTAGGTCTTGGAGCATTCACGTCTGGAGCCGTGTCCATTGGCACTATTGCCATAGCGTTAATGTCGGCATGTGTATCGGATTCCTGAGCCGGTACCCTGCCTCTGCTAGAACCTTCAGCCCACTGTATCATCCTGTTCCTATCCTCGTATGTCTTCCGCCTCAATCCCTTCTCATAAGTGCTAGCCATATTCACCAGTTGGGCCAAATTACCTATGTTCTGGATTTCAAAAGCTACCTTGATCTCAGTGCGAAGTCCTGCTTCGAACTTGATGCACTTAGTTCTTTCATCAGCATCCCTATAGCTCCCAGAATACCGGATGAGGTCTTCGAAGTGTGCGGCATATTCTCCAACGCACATACTTCCCTGTGTTAAGTTCAGGAATGCCAGCTCTTTTTCTCGGCGGACATCTTCCGGAAAGTACTTCCCTAGGAACCTGATTCTGAACACATCCCAGGTGACCTCCTGGTTAGCGATCTCCATTTCCCTTCGTACACGCTCCCACCAATATTCGGCTTCTCCAGTGAGCATGTACGCCGCCAAAAGAACTATCTGCTCCGCAGGCGGTGAAATCGTGCGAAAAATCTTCTCCAATTCTTGGAGCCATCTCTGGGCTGCATCCGGATTGTAGCCACCTTCAAACTTGGGCGGATCGTTCTGCCTGAATCTAGCTAGCCAATCGATGCCAATTGGGCCTGATGGTTGGTGGAGTGCGGCAGCCGCTGCTGCTGTTTCAGCCTGATTCTGATTCAGTTGGACCAGATTTTCTAGTATAGCAGCCATCCTTTCATCCTGTGTACATCTCCGGGGCATGGTGACTGAGTTCTGAAAAAGATTACGTTATTCCACAGTTAACTAAACAATTCTCAATCTAAGTGTACCTATTCGCCTATTCTAAGACTTGACACTAACATTTGGTCACTCGCTTGGTGAGTAAACCATAGGAGTTGTGATTCCACACTCCAAGGCCGAGGAAAACTGCTCTGATACCATAAATGTAACATCCTCACTTTATTTAGTTAATTTTAAATTTTAATAAAATCAGAGTTTGAAAATTCATTTTAGAATTTGATTTCTTATGAAAGATTTTACGAAAATCCGGCAGAGTTTCCTCTGTTTTTCGGACTTCCCAAAATTTTTCTTCTTAAAACCTGTCAGTCCATAATTATATAAAAACATAAACACAACAGATTAAAAACCAGTTCAGATCCTAACGCCCGATTAGTACCAGTCTCAGGGCATATAACTACACATATTATAAATTACAAAAATAACAGTTTTTAACATAGTAAAATTCACTCACGGTATCACAAATTCACTCCACGTAGTGGAGAGTTTCCAGTTCGGCCCGCAACGGTGTAAGCTCCGCTTCCGTACCTGTAAAATTATATCAAGAAGGGTAGCATTACATAGAACTTAAAAAGATAAATCCTAAAAGAAGACATAGCAAATAACTAAGCCTATATAATTATTAATCTACTTTATTCATACTTATTCGTATAATTGATCTCTTTTAGTTCTTCACTTATTCTCACATTCATTTAATTATTGATTCTCTTTTCTTTCTTCCTTTCCCATTCTTTTATTCTTTTTTTTCCATTTTCATTAGGTAGTCCAGCCCCAGCCAGCCGTACGGTACTGAACGCTAGGAGTTCCCTTATTCATTATTCATTTTCCTTTCTTTTTCCTTTTTAATCGATACGCCTTACCAGGCACGCATCGATGCCAATACGCCTTACCAGGCTCGCACCGGACTTTTATTTTCTTTTTTAATCTTCTTTTATTTTCTTTTTAATCGACACGCCTTACCAGGCTCGCATCGATGCCGATAAGCCTTACCAGGCTCGCACCGGACTTTTATTTTCTTTCCTTTCCTTTATTTTCTTTTTAATCGACACACCTTACCAGGCTCGCATCGATGCCGATACGCCTTACCAGGCTCGCATCGGACTTCCATTTTCCTTTTTAATCGACACGCCTTACCAGGCTCGCATCGATGCCTATACGCCTTACCAGGCTCGCATCGGACTTCCATTTTTCTTTCCTTTCTTTCTCTTTCTTTTTCTTTCTCTTTCTCTTTTTCTTTCTCTTTCTCTTAGTCATATATCTTTTCTCTTTTCTGAGTTATTGTATTTTTCTCTTTTATTTCGTTTCTTTATTTAGGAACTTATCATCACATTATTTACTTTTCACTATATTTAATATCCTTCTTTCTTTTCCTTTTTCTTCTTCTCTTCCTTTTCTTTTTCTTATAATTTAAATAATTCTTTTATGCTCATCAAAATCTTTTAATCTTTATTTTCGTTTATGACTTAATACATTTTCCTACGTTTTCTAATTTATTCTCTTCCTTGATACTAATTATCCTCGCTTTTACCCAACTCTGTTTAACTTGGTCAAGTACATTATATTCTTGCGCTCGTTTCTAATTCTTAGTTATTTCTTTATTTCATTTATCCCTCACTCTTACTTAACTTATTATTTCCATTTCATTAACTATACTTTATTTAACTGCTCTTTTACTTAATCTAGCTTCTCAATTTTTATTACATTATCCTACCTAATTTCCCTCATAATGTACTCTCTCTTCGTTTTATTATCTTTTTATTAATCTGCTTATCGTTTTCCTATTTTCTTTTAAATCTAATTCATTATTTTGCGCCTATAGCTCTAATCGGTCTTGCACGTATTTATTATTCCCTATACTAATCCCTCTTTTATCTCACTTTACTCTTTGGGTACTATTATACTTATTATCTTTTAGTTCATTAATTCTACTCTCCCTTTTGCCTATTTCGTTTTACCCTTTTGTCCTTTTACTTCCCCTATGGTTTTATTTTTATGATTGCTCACGTTCTTGTTTTATCCTGACTATTTTAATATTCTAATTACGCTCTGTAACAACCCGATTTTCGAAAACCAAAATTAACTGACTTTCATTTATTAATGTTGCAAAAATGAGACCAAATTTTTTTTTTAACGTTGTTGAAGGGTTTGAAAGCATTCTTGAAGAGTTATTAACATCCTTCAACCTTCTCTTTCGAAAACCGAGTTGTTACTTAAAATCACAACTCACTTACCATGTTTCCAAAAACATTTTATCAAGAAAACAGTTCGATTTCAACTTAAGTAATTCCATTCATTTCTTCAAAAGAACTTAAACTTGTTTCATAAAAGTATTCTCACATTCCATAAAAGTCGGGCATGCTTCAAATTAATTGAAGTACAACATTAGTTCATCACTTAGGTAATCCTGAATACAAAACACAACAACTTAATCTAATTCTACTACTGGCTCTCTCTTCCTATCAAAGATGGTAGGTTCCAACTTCCGTTTCTTCTTCGCAGGTGCCTTCGTACCGGTGGATGATGCGATTCCACTTGTTGACTCTCCTCTGAAACTCGGATTGAGCTCCACTCCAAACAACTTCACAGGATTCTCCTTCTTTCTTTCTCGAGGAGGTGGTTCGGAATTATATCCCACAAATGATGCACTTCCCGAACCCGAACTCGTTGTCCTACCACCTAACTGATGCTCTGAATCCGCGATCACCAACTGAGTATGTCTAGTCCATGCCCATCCATAGCGCGTAGCTTTCTATCCATTTCCCTCATGAAGCCATGTCGAGAATTCCAAGCGCCGATCCATCTGCCCGTTGGAATACCAGCAACGCCGATGCGCCAATGAACTGGAGAGAGTAAGAGATCCGGATGCGTAACGTCGACGGTGTGGAATTACGGTAGGCAAAATAATAGGACACACAACAATACACAGCATACACACAAGCAAACATACTATCATCATTATCCACGATCCATATTTATTTCATCTTATCATCATTTCCTTCATACTTCTCCTCTCTTGTTTCTCATCCTTTTCACCAATCTCAATATCTTTTCCACATCATCCATTCTCAATCTCTTATCCATTCTTTGCACTTGTTGAACTCTTACTTTCATAATTATAATTAGTGTCTTATTGAGTTATAACCATCGATGATCGGGGGAGTTAAAGAATCATCGAGGTACGGGTTTCTTTCGTAGTTAGCACTCACATCTCAAGCCTACATCTCCTCGGCCAACCATCCACCTAGTCGGAAGCAAACAGGAGTACAGGACCTTTACCACGTGGGCACGACAGCTGCCACAACACATAAATGGTCCCTGACCAGGAGGCTCAGCCTCAATAATATCAATTCATAAATATCATGGCACACTGCCTCGCAGTGGAAAAACACAATGCCCCGTTCCAGTCCCTCTCACTGTTCTTGATTTGCAATCTAGGGGGCGACAATATTGTTGTAGTGTGCGCACAGAACTTACCACGGTATTAGACCCAGTCCCCACCACGTTAGTGCACCACTTATGGAGTTCGTTCTGTCTACAACAATACCCTAGACTTCTTGACGTATCACTGTCATCGTCCTCCCCTAATGCAATCTCGTCCTAAGTATCCGCAGATACTTATCGTTCCTTCCTCTCCACTACTTCGGGTTAACTCTCGTAAATTACCGCGTTCGCTGTTAACGTCTTTTAAAGTCTTTTATCTTCTTAATTAACCTACCGGTCGGCTCACCCTTCGTGCATCCCTTCAGTGAGTCCCGACCACTATCTTTGCACTTTCACAATCACGCATAGCTCAGAGCTGGGATTACAGCAACGGATTCTCATTTCATTCCTCAATCTTTCTCTCCATCACCCCATTGTTTCTCAAATCTTCCTTTTTACCATCCTTCTCAAAATATCAATTTCACCACTTTAAAAAAAAACATTTCTCAAACTTTCTACAACACTCTTTTCAAAAACCTTTCCAACATTCACAAAAGCATTATTTTCCCAAAATTTCTCTCAAAGAAATCATTTCGTAAAACTTGCCCAAAATATTGTTTCACGAGCTTCTTCAAAAAGCTTTTCTCAAAGACCTTTTCAAAAATTGGTTTCTTCATCCTTTTTCAAAATATTTCTTTTTCCAACTCTTTATAAAAATTTCTTTCCGTCGATCTTTTCGAAGATTCCTTTTTCAAAAACACATTTTTGTTGAGCGCTAGTGGAGGACCAAGCTCAACTCGACACCAGTTCCCAGACTAAAACCTTGCCGAGCGCTAATGGAGGAGCAAGCTCAACTCAACACTAGTCCCAGACTAAAACCAAACAAAGGAGCACAGCTCTACTCAGTTCATTTCTCATCACAACAATTCACAGTCACACTCCCCAACTCTGGCTCAATCTCAACCTTATCCTTAACTCTCTTTCCATCCCAATTTCCATCTTTCTTCCATATAATCTCTTACTCTTTTTCTCATCATTCCATCATTTTCAATTCCATCACTTTCTCAACTCTTTCTCTTCTCTTTCATTCTCTTATTTAAATCGTGACAAACGTCCATTCACCATTTACTTATCATAACCAACAGCAATAAACAGTATCCACATACTTCAATAGATAAGTAAATAAATAAATCAAAGCATATCATCAACACACATTATCACACAATGGCATTGTGGTCTTATTCACCTTCGTATAAGTGGCCACACAGAGCAAACAATTGCCACTATACTACTGACTCAGAACCACTAAGTTCCGATCTTTGAGATGATTCGGAACGTCCTAATAAATCACCTAGCTACCACGGTGTTTTAGGAAAGCTTCTCTCTCACATGAGGTCCAGCAATGAAGTGCGTACCGTCCCTTCGAATCCTTGTGCTGCCAACTGCCTCGACCTCTTTTCTATATCATTCCTCATATTAAATAAAACATCTTACGTTATTAACTCATTTGAGAAAAATCTTTTCTTAGATTAATACTTGTCCTTTCTTCGTTAGACAACTTTGAAAATATATCTATTCTTGATCCGGCTTTTTCTTAAATCAATTTCCACTTAAAACTTCGCTCTAAATCATATGAAAACATTTTTTTTTAGATCCAAAAAGCATGTCCAAGTAATTCTGGACAGCAAAGAAGTTTCACAAAAATTGTTTTAATAAAACCCCGAAAACAATATAAAAATAGCTTTTACTTTAAATAACTTCTTAACTTAAAATTAACACTTTGAAAATCCATGTTTTAACATAAAACAATTCTGGACAGTCATGAATATAATTCAAAAACCCCAAAGCAAATCAAATCAAATTTTCTTAAACAGCTCATTTCAAAACCGTTTACACATTCAAGTATTTTCCAAACATAATTAATCATGCAACCCTAATATAATTCCAAACAATTCACACCATACTGACATCAAGCACATATTTTAATCATCAGTAGAATAATTATGCATCTCACACATAATTTATCAATACAAAACACATAGTCATGCAAGTATTCATAAACCAATTGGAATCAAATCTCAAATCAACACATCAATATTTATGTTCATGCACCTTTTATTTAAGTAGTTAATCTCTTTGAACCTACTTAGACTATATGGTCGAATAGAGGCAAGGAAAATAAATCAAACACCACATTTGAAACCACGTAAATCAACTTATTTTATTTTAAGCATTCAAATTTCATATTTCTTTTTAATCCTAACTGAATACACATAAGCACACACATACCCACATATTCATGCAAACACATATTCTGTCAGGATTAATTTAATTTATTCATTTATCCCTTTTTATTTCTAAGCAAAGAACCGAATAGAGGACACATGTTCACAACACAAGTCCAAACAATTTATTTTAGCACAATTCCTTCAAATATGCTTGTTTCTTTTAAATTATTTTATGGGAAAAGAGATCCTAGGCTAGCTAATCATGACTAGGCCGAATATTATCATGGCATGGCAAAGCTTAATTTTTAAATTTCTATCATGCATGCACCTAGATCATGGATCAAGGCAAAGATTATTTTTCAAAAATCTTATTTTCTTATTTCCTTTGTGAAAATCCGTGAGTTGCACAACAATTTGGGCAAACAAAATTTTAATTTCTTAACACAATGAAATCAAGAATTATGTCATGGTCTTTATCATTTTAAGACAAACACATGCATGCACCTACAATTTCTAGGTGAGATAATTTTCAACATGCATGTAAACAAAATGATGATCTAGTATGATTCCCTACTCTACCTAGACTTTGGCCGAATGATGTCATGCAAAAAGGCAAGGTCTAACAATTTTATTTTCACATGCAAACACCTAAATTAATAGATCACATCATGCAAGATTCAAAAACATCCTTTTACCCTTTTAAAATCACTAACCGAATCATAATCATCACACACACACAAAATCTTGTTTCAACTTAAAATCATTTTCAAGGCTTGTTAAGCTTAATTTCTTTTGAAAACCGTGACACACATATAAGAAATCAAGACTTAAACATACAAAATTTAAGCTTCATGTTTCCTTAGAAATCAAACATAGATCAAAACATGCAAAAGAAATCAAAGCAAAAACATAAACTTAGACTCAAATCCTCAAGCAAACCGTGAAGAATTAATTTTGTAAGCATAAAAGTAGCATCAAACCACTTAGATTAATTTAAAACATCAAGACCTAGATTTTCTACTCATGGCCGAATCATTTAGCTCTAGATTTGGTGATTTATGAGTTCATTTAGTCCTAAAAATCCAAGATCAAAACATAAGAAGAACATGCAAAAGAAGGACAAGGATCATCAAGCCACAAAATCAACATGCATGAGAAAATCAAAGAAAAATAGGAATTTAAAACACAACTTCAAACTAAAACCATGATGAAGAAAATTACAAGCAAGAGATCAAAAACTTTTTCACATCAATATTCAAGATCAAGGCATAAAAATGACATGCAAGACCTTTAAACCTTAAGATCACTTAAGAATTATTACATGCATCACCAAATTAAATAAAGTCCATTAAAAATCCTTTACAACACAAAATCATTAAATCAAAACTCTTTCTACCTTAATACTAACTTAAATCTTCAAATTTCCTCTTCTCTTTCCCTAATGGTTCGCCTCGGTCTCCCTTCCTTGCTAGGGTTGATGGAGGTCTCCTTCTTTATCTCAAAGAATAGGATGGTTAGGGAAAGGAGTTGAAGAAGTTTGGGTTAAGGGTTTCCACTCTTCTCTCTTTTCTTCTTCTCACGGTTTTCCCTCTCTTTCTCTCAAGAGCTTGATGGTGCTCTTGAGAGTAAATGTGTTTGGGTGGGAGTAATGTGATGAGGTGAAGGGAGAATGAGTCTCTAATTCATTCCTACGGTTTTTAGAATCAAAGGCAAAGACATGGGAATTTCCTCTCCTAGCCTTGGTTTCAAGTAGAAAAATGAAGGGCAATTTGGGCCAACCCATTGGTTGCATGGAGGGGGTCAAACCGTGGGACACATGGAGGGAGGGAAATCCACACTAGGCTTCATGAGTCACTTACCCTACTCCTCTTCCTATTTTCTATTTAAATTTTGTTTTCATAATGCTTAAGGAAATAAGCTTCATTTAGTCTTCCTAGTCCTATGTTGGCCGAACCTCACACACACACACATGCACATATGTTTTTTTTTTTAATTTCATCAACATATAGCATATATTCATGCATACACTTAACTTACATACACATTTAATTTTAACCTCATGTTCAACACATAGCATGGATCCATGGGATAAGGCATACATATTCTCATACTCACACACATGTGACACACATTCATACACATACATTCATGCATCATATTTTACTCATATATATAAGTATGCACATTCATGTTTCTTTAAGTAGTCATGGTGCTAATCCTAAATATACATACCAAACCGCATACACACACATAATTACAAAATAAATTGCAAACACTTAAACTCTTCCAAACTAAATTTCTAAACTTTGGACATTATTTTAGGAAATCATCACTTTAAAATCCTCTTATTAACTTTGAAAACGTGAATTTTAGAAAAATCATTTAGGAAAACATCCTTTTAAAACACTCTTCTCAAAATAAATTTCTTTAGTGTTTTAATTTAATATGAGGAATTTACGGGGTGTTACACGCTCATTCGTTCCGGGCCTTATTCTACGCTCATTCCTTTTATTCCCTAAAGTGTGGTTTCTAATACAATTTTATTTCCTTCCTTTATATCCACGAGGGTTACCCTAAGGTTCATTAACATACTTTTTAATTGCCCTATTCTCAGCTAACACTATAGCATCCTAGAATTTACTTCTTAAGTAAAGGAATCAATAATTAAATTCTCTTTAATTATTGATTCTCTTTTCTTTCTTCCTTTCCCATTCTTTTATTCTTTTTTTTTCCATTTTCATTAGGTAGTCCAGCCCCAGCCAGCCGTACGGTACTGAGCGCTAGGAGTTCCCTTATTCATTATTCATTTTCCTTTCTTTTTCCTTTTTAATCGATACGCCTTACCAGGCTCGCATCGATGCCGATACGCCTTACCAGGCTCGCACCGGACTTTTATTTTCTTTTTTAATCGTCTTTTATTTTCTTTTTAATCGACCCGCCTTACCAGGCTCGCATCGATGCCGATACGCCTTACCAGGCTCGCACCGGACTTTTATTTTCTTTCCTTTCCTTTATTTTCTTTTTAATCGACACGCCTTACCAGGCTCGCATCGATGCCGATACGCCTTACCAGGCTCGCATCGGACTTCCATTTTCCTTTTTAATCGACACGCCTTACCAGGCTCGCATCGATGCCGATACTCCTTACCAGGCTCGCATCGGACTTCCATTTTTCTTTCCTTTCTTTCTCTTTCTTTTTCTTTTTCTTTCTCTTTTTCTTTCTCTTAGTCATATATCTTTTCTCTTTTCTGAGTTATTGTATTTTTCTCTTTTATTTCGTTTCTTTATTTAGGAACTTATCATCACATTATTTACTTTTCACTATATTTAATATCCTTCTTTCTTTTCCTTTTTCTTCTTCTCTTCCTTTTCTTTTTCTTATAATTTAAATAATTCTTTTATGCTCATCAAAATCTTTTAATCTTTATTTTCGTTTATGACTTAATACATTTTCCTACGTTTTCTAATTTATTCTCTTCCTTGATACTAATTATCCTCGCTTTTACCCAACTCTGTTTAACTTGGTCAAGTACATTATATTCTTGCGCTCGTTTCTAATTCTTAGTTATTTCTTTATTTCATTTATCCCTCACTCTTACTTAACTTATTATTTCCATTTCATTAACTATACTTTATTTAACTGCTCTATTACTTAATCTAGCTTCTCAATTTTTATTACATTATCCTACCTAATTTCCCTCATAATGTACTCACTCTTCGTTTTATTATCTTTTTATTAATCTGCTTATCGTTTTCCTATTTTCTTTTAAATCTAATTCATTATTTTGCGCCTATAGCTCTAATCGGTCTTGCACGTATTTATTATTCCCTATACTAATCCCTCTTTTATCTCACTTTACTCTTTGGGTCTATTATACTTATTATATTTTCGTTCATTAATTCTACTCTCCCTTTTGCCTATTTCGTTTTACCCTTTTGTCCTTTTACTTCCCCTATGGTTTTATTTTTATGATTTCTCAAGTTCTTGTTTTATCCTGACTATTTTAATATTCTAATTACGCTCATTCGTTCCGGGCCTTATTCTACGCTCATTCCTTTTATTCCCTAAAGTGTGGTTTCTAATACAATTTTATTTACTTCCTTTATATCCACGAGGGTTACCCTAAGGTTCATTAACATACTTTTCAATTGCCCTATTCTCAGCTACCACTATAGCATCCTAGAATTTACTTCTTAAGTAAAGGTAACGCGAACCCTCTTACCTCGGGCTTTTTAAATAGAACCTGGATTTTAGCTCGGCGACGATGACGGCGTCGGTGTGGCTCCTCGTTAGCGGGAACGATCACGGCTGGACCGAGGCAAGAGCTGTGAGCTTCGAGGTTCCCGACACGAGCCCGGCACGATCACGGACCGGCAACGGCGCCGGTGAGAACCGGTGAAGAGAGGGAGGGAACCGATTGTGAGGGAAAGAGAGAGAGAAAGCAAGGCCAAGGGGAGTGGAGAAAGGGAGAGAGAGACTGGCCGTGGGGGAAGGAGGAGGGAACCACGGTGGCGGCGGTTGGGCGGTTCCAGCGGTGAAGACCGGAGGAGAGAGAGAGATGGAGGGAAGAGAGAGATTGTGAGGGAAGGAGAGAGAGAAAATGGATGGAAGGGAGGAAGGGGTTAGGCAGTGGCTTTGAGGCGGCTTGGGGCGGAGATGGTGGCGGTGGAGGTGCGAGGGAGAAGGGAGACCGGAAACAATGGAGGAGAGGGGAAAAAATGGGGTTTCGAACCTCCCCGTTCGTGGTTTAAAATCAGCGTCGCGCTTGAGCGCGGCGACCCGCGCCTGAGCGCGAATGAGCAACTGATGCTCATGTCTGATGCACGCGCGCGCTTGAGCGCGACTTCTCGCGCTTGAGCGCGACTTCTCGCGCTTGAGCGTGAGTCCCATTGACCTTGGGTTGACCGTGCTATAACTTCTTCGTTAACCGTCGGATCTTGCCCAAATTTGGAGACAAGCTTCCTTAGACACTTATCTTCATATCCAACGGTGAAATTCTTGTTTAGAGATGTAAATCTTTTATTTTGAATTTCCCAATTTAGGGTGTTTATAACACCGAACATCGACCTTTAACACTCGTTTGGTCTTCTCTAAATTTATTCTCCGATGCCAATGCTCCTTGATTCCTTTATGGCACTCAGAGAATTCCTAATCCATCATTTTAAACTCTTTCTTGGATAATTCTTACTTCCAATCTTATTATTATTCTAATTATTGTTAGAATTAAATTCGGGATGTTACAACATGCACTTTAAATAATTCACTATAGTCCCTGTAATTACTTTAAATAATTCACTATAGTCCCTGTAATAATTTTAAGTTATTCATTATAGTCCCTAAAACTATTTAATTTATTCACTTTAATCCCTATATCAGTATAGTTCAAATTATAGATTAACTCAAACAATCAGTAAAGAATTAACCAAAAACATTAAGGGGTATGGAATACCTTCTGCATATCTGAGATGAAGTTTCATCCGCTCTTTTAAGGACAATGTTTAAGTAATTAAAAGTGTAAAATCAATTTGAAAACTGTGTACCAAAACAAAATATTGAAAACCTTCAAAATTTACTCTTAATATATTAAATATATAATTTCAGGACGTAGGTTTTACATTTTTGGTTGCATAAATATTATTTTTGGTGCAATGAAGAGAAAAACTCAAACAGTGTTAATAATAATAAAAAAAACTCAAACAGAACGGCACAATTTGGAAAACATACAAAACGATGTTGTACATAGTAAAACAACACTTTGGTTCATGAAATTGACTTTGGATTGGTTGATCCTTCATATTGTAAAAGCAATTTGGCTCCTCATTTTGCATATTGTCGGTTAATATGGTTGTTGAGGAAAAAGAATTAAGATTTTTTCAGCACCAAATTGATTGATGATGAAATGCAAAGTTAAGGGTCAATTTGACATTTTCCTTAAGTCTAAGTGTATGTTTAGATCTTATGCAAATGCAGGTTTGTGTCTCCCAAACGAATTTGAGCATTTTGAATTGTGTTTGGTAAAAATTTTTAAAAGGTGATTTCCCTTTCCAAACTTGATTCCAGTTGAAGCTAAATTTTCTAAAGGATGGAACTTCATCTCAAATATGCAGATACGCAGAAGGTATTCCGTACCCCTAAATCTTTTTGGTTAATTTTTTTAGTGATTGTTTGAGTTAATCTGGAATTTGAACTATACTAATATAGGAACTAAAGTGAATAAATTGTATAGTTTTAGGGACTACAATGAATAACTTAAAATTATTACAGGGACTATAGTGAATTATTTAAAGTGATTACAGGGACTATAGTGAATTATTTAAAGTGCATGTCATGCCTCCGTTAACGGATGTCGACGGAGGTTAACTCGAGGGACTAACGTGCACATGTTTTTACAAATTCAGGGACCTCAAAGCTATTTTCGTAATTTACAGGACGAAAGTGAAAGCGGTAAGTAATTTCAGGGACCAAATGACAATTAACTGGATTCAAATTCCATAATTCATACTCTGCACGTCTCACATGTAATCTTTATTAAAGTATGGGGAGTGTAATAATTGAGTAATAAACAATATATATCTATAAATTATTGGTGTCACTGAATATATTTATAAAATGATTTTCAGCCGTGTCACTGAATATTTTTAGTTTTATTTTTTTAGATCCTTCAAATATACTCCCTTCATCCCTAAATATAGCTTAGGATTCCTTTGAAAGATTTCACGGTCATTAATAAAGTGAAATAATTTAGTTAATTATATTGGAAATGTAAATTTTTGATATGTATTTTCAAAAATTACCCCTATTAATATTATTGAGAATCTAAAAAGTGGTAAATAAATAGGGGTGTTTGTGAAAAAAACTAATTAATAATCATTGAAAATAAATAAAGGTCTTATAAATAGGGACAAAATAAAAGTGTCAAAATGGTCTTATATTTAGGGACCGAGGGAGTACTTAGTTACTCCCTCCGGCTTGAAATATAAGCAACAAAAAAACATATTTCATTTGGTTTAAAATATAAACAAAAGTAACTAATCTTCTTAAATTTTATTTTATTCCCAATGCAACTTTCTTAAAATATACCTTAAATATTGTTTTCGCATCTAATATTTGTTTCATTCTCAATGCTACTTTCCTAAAATACCTCTATTTTTTATAAATTTGAAAAAAATTAAATACAATCAACTAACCTTCTTAATAAATGTAAAAATAGTTAATTAGATTTGCTTATATTATAAACCAGAAGGTGTACATTTAGATCTGACTCATATTATTTGTTTGTCTATAATAAATGAATTTTTAATATAATTTTTTTCTAAAAAATAAAAATTTTGACACAAAATAAGATGGAGTGGTTTAACACTCGCCACAATTGATGTTTAAAGATCAACAAGGCAGCATAACCTTCATCTCTTCCCATATGCTCCTTCCATTATTATTTATCCCATTAAAAAAATATTTTTTTAAAAAAATATAATGATTACTTTAATTTTTTATAACACGTATTTTCTTTTTCTGTATTAGTCATTATTTTTTCTTCATTACTTGAGTAAATAAATATTTTATTAAATATCTACCTTGGCGGTATGACCCTGTCACTCCTTCGAGGGTGGTTGACCTCCTCTTGATAGTTTGAAGGTTATGACTTGGAGGCGGGGTTGCCTATCAGAGTCGTCAATGTGCGACAATGACGATGAAATTTTCCTCGTAAACTTAAAAAAAGTATTTTATTAAATATAAAAAAAATATTTATTATACTCTTTAACTTCTAAAATAAACACAGATAAATTAAAAAATTCTAAAAAATAGAAAGATAATGAGGAATGGAGGCAGTATTTCTCTATTTAAGGACAAATAAGGCTACGTAAACTTCAGCTCTTCCCAAATAAGACAAACTTCTTATTATTGATTATCGGTTTAGTGCTTCAGTCATGGCTCTTAGTGGAAAAGTTACTATTGAAATTGGGATCCAAACACCTGCTACAGAGTTCTTCAACCTCTTTGGAAAGCAACTTCACGATGTTCAACACGTCACAGACACAGTACATGAAGGCAAGCTGCACCATGGAGACGATTGGCATAGCCCAGATTCTGTTAAGCATTGGACTTATCTCATAGGTAATTGTCTAAACAACAAATGATTAATGAGTTACTCCTCACTCGTACTGTTTATAAATCATATTTAACTATATTTATACATATCAAGAAGGTCTATTATAAAGTTTAAAAATGTATTTTAAAATTACAATTTTTTCCTCCTAATCTGTATAAATAGAATCGGAAAGAGTATATCTCATTCTACTTTTCATGCATTATTTATTTATGAAGTTAAGTTTTTTAATAAATGTCCAATAGCACATATTAAATATATTTAAACAAGTAATTTTTTTAAAACCAAAAAAGTATTTTTCATCTTTATGGGCAATGAAGTAATCCCTTCTCAAAATGCATGATTTACATTGTCACGAATCGAAACTTTGATCAAAGTCAACCCTTTGTTATTGGTTTCTCATGCACAGTTTGTTATTGATGGCGGAGGCTTCCGTGCATGTTAATAGATAACATGCACCGGTGCATACTTTATTTTTAGGATTTTTTATTTATTTTTTTAAAATTTAATCAATTAAAAAATATTCTATGCGTTTTTTTTTTACCGATATGAAGTGATTTTTATAATTTGGATTTTTTTTTTTTTTACTCTGTGTTCTTAAAAACTGTACTGAGCAAAACTGTATTCAAAATTTACATATTCTAATAAATCTGTATACGAACTTGTGTTAAAAAATATTCTGAATAAATCTGTATTAAAAAAATTTAAAAAGCAAAAATAAAATTTAATTTTCACATGCACCGGTGCATATTAACACTTAATATGCTTTGAAGAACTTGCCGTTATCGATTATTATTCAATAAATTTTTGTGAAAACACAGACGGCAAGGTAACAACATGTAAGGAGAATATTGAAGCACTTGACGAAGAGAACAAGTTAATCACTTACAACCTCTTTGAGGGGGATGTGGGTCAGCATTACAAAACCTTCAAGATAACCTTGCAAGTGATTGACAAGGAAGATGGTGGCGCTATTGCTAAATGGACCATCGAATATGCGAAGAATGATGAGAATGTTGAACCTCCATATGGCTACTGGAAATACTTAAACAAAGTTACTAAAGATTCTGATCTTCATCTTGTCAGTGCATAGCACCAAAAGTTATATAAAAAGCAATGAGACTAGTTTCATATTTAATTAGTACTTGTTGAAATAGTTAAATGTCAAGTTTGATGTGAATAATAAGGAGGTTGGTTTCTTCCTCCCGATCTTTCCTTTGCTTTGAGTGCTGAGTGAGCTTGGAGATGAATGTTGATGTCATGTACTGTGATTGAGTATTAAATTATATGTTATATGCCAAATTGTAATACAAATAATAAGTGGAAATATTCAAGGTATTATTCTATTATATTCTCAATAAAATATTCATGTAGTGGTTGTGCATTCCAATAATGACATGCTATTATTTAATTTCATCATTCTTCAATAATTATGTTTAATATTAGCACCAATTTGTTAAAAAATTGTACTAATCAATTACATTTTTTTTTATGAAAAAATATTGTCATATGCACTTTACTTATATAGATTCTGATTTTTTAACTCAATAAAATTTACAAAACCTTGGATGGATTTGTTTAATAGAAGGTTTTAGTTGCATAAATGTTGAGAGTGTAACTCATGCACAGGGTTAAAATCATTAGAGGGATATATTTTGTCCTTTTTTAGATTTGTGAACAATGGTTGCTCAAGTTTTACAAATTTGCTTAAGTAATATTTTCTTTTTCTTTTTTATTAACTAGTGCCTGGATCTGGTATATCCAGAATTTGACTCATCCGGTCTGACTCAACTGAGCTCGCACTAAGCGGTAGGGGTCTCCCAACGGGGGTTGCTCCATACCCAAGGCTCGAACTCGAGACCAGTTGATTAAGGGATCAAGTGAGCTCCCACTTGACCAACCACATGTTGGTCTTATGTAATATTTTCTTATAATGATTGTTTAAGTCTAGGTTAGTTATATGAAATTTTTGGTTTGAAATTCATCCACATTAGAATTTATCTTCATAGGAATAATGTTTGGCATTTTTTAGATTAATGGGTAATTATGGTTGTTCAAAACTAAATTGATTTTTTGGAAAAAAAAATTGATTACATAAATATTTAGGATGCAATAATTCATTCACCATGATGGAATTTTTAGAGATAATTTTATCAATAACTGATTTTCCAGAAAGTTAATCATTATAATTTTCAACGTGATGTTGCAAATAACTATGGTTTTTTTTTTTTATCAGGCAGTGACAAATGCTTGAAGAAATTATACTTAAATATTTATACTTTGATTAATATGGATAAATTCTATGAAATATATCTCAAACCTATTTTATATAACAACTTCACCTCATGTATGCTCGTGTAACAAGTACCAGTTCTATTATATTCTCTTTCACATTTCGTTTGAAAGAGTGTGTCATTGGAAGCCTGTAATGTTATTGATATTGTTATAAATAAATTGGTCGCTTGAAATGGGCATAATTTGTTATTGGGTAGGAAAATTGTGTTGATAAATTCAATTATCAATAGTTTTCTAGTTTATTTCTTCTCTTGCTATTATGTGCCTAAAAAAGTCTTATCAACTTTAGTTGCAATCCAATGTCGGCTCTTATGGGGAGGCTCAGAGGAGACTAAAAATTTTGCTAGGTCAATTAGGGTATTGTTTGTTGACTTAAGGAGGAAGGTGGCATTGGGAGTTACTTCTCTCAAGAGATGGATCGTGTAACATCCTTAATTTTATTCTAAGTGTAATTAGAATAATAAACAGCTTAGAAAAAAAATGAAATGATGATTATGTTCAAGAATAATTAAGGTGATTGATTAGGATTATTTTAGTGCTATGAAGTGATTAAATAGCCTAAGCAAAGAATAAGAGGTTGAAAGATAGGAAAATGAGTGTAGAACCGACTTTTCGGTATTTTAAATACGTTATATTAGGAAATTAAAAATAAAAAATTTACAACTCTAAACAGGAATTCCACCGTTTGATATGAGGGTGAGTATGTAGGGAAGCTTGATTTCAAATTTGAGCAAGATCCGACGGGTAACGAAGAAGTTATGACATTTTGAAATGCAAAGAAAATAAATAAATGTGAAATTACCCTGACTACTCGAGTAGTCAGTGGACTACTCGAGTAGTCCGCAGCAGTGGGGAAAAAAATAAGACGTGTGGAGCAAGTGTGATGCTCCACACTTCTCCTCCAAGTAAGAACACCAACTCCATGAGAAGCTAAGTTGCCATAGCCAAGTTTCAAGCTTTTCCCACCACCACACATCACCCATTCTCTTTGATTTCGTTCTCTTCAAGTGGCAATCCCCATCATCATCAAGTATCTTCTTCCTTCCCTCTTCCACGGTGCCAGCACCATCATCCCTTCTTGATTACATCATCTCAAGCAAGCTTCTAGATAAGTTTGAGCAAGTTTCCTCCTTTCCCTTCCTCCCATAACACGAAATCATCATCATATCTAATCATTATCATCTCTTTTTTTCATAAAGTGGATAATGGCTCTCTCTCTCTCTCTCACTTGATTCTCTTACCATCTCAAGAGAAGGAGGAAGACTCATCAACATCTTCTTATTATTGCTCCTCATTGCTTTCCGGCTCGTCTCTTAGTCGCTCTCTTTCATTATCTCGCTTGGCCCAAACTGTTTCAATTCTAAAGCTTTAAGAGCAAGGTTTTGAGTTAGGGTTTGGTATTTTCTTCTCTCTCTACGTGGTTGAGGTAAGAGGGAGTGTTACCCTAGCTTAAATAATGCACTTCTAGGTAGTTTATAGTGATGATTAAGACCGGGTGATTTTGTATGCTAATGAACCTCAGGGTAATCGGTAATAACAAAGAATAATGACTTAGGGAAATATAGGAAACCCTCGCCTGATATTTATGTTTTATATGCATGATATGATGATTGGAATTAGATATTTGATATTTTCTATGGAAATATGTATGTCTGGTTGGATGCTTTAATTGATAATTGGGTAATTGAAAATGAATATGTGAACTTCAGTAAAACTAGGTTGCCTTTATGGATGTTAGTTGAGATCCCCCCCTAAATGAAAGAGTACAACGAAAGAGGAAATGATATTAAAGTATTAAATGAAAAAGAAGAAATATGGTTGAATAAATTGAATAAAGAAAAGAAAGAGAATGTGATAATAAGACTAAAGGATTTTGTGTGCGAGTGTCATGCCAAGTAAGATGTCCTGGACTAGATGCAATGGTTGCGTAAGACACGTGTGTTGACGTGTGCAGCGGTAAGACGCACATGAAGTTGTGCACAGTGGTGGATTCGTAGTACCCTATTAAGATATGAAAACATGGTTTGCGGGCGCCAGGCCATGTAAGACGTGCAATGTGCTTGTAAGATGCCGGATGTGCAATGTACATGTAAGTCGCGCCATGGTTGCGTAAGACTCACGTGTTGACGTGTGCAGCGGTAAGACACACATGAAGTTGTGCACAGTGGTGGGTCCGCAGTACCCTAATTACGGTTTTGCGGGTGCCAGGCCAAGTAAGCCGCGCAGCCGGGTGCAGTAAGACGCTCGTGTGGTTGTGCGCAATAAGTCGCGATTGGTTCGTGTGCAATGGTTGTGTAAGACTCACATGTTGACGTGTGCAGCGGTAAGACGCACATGAAGTTGTGTGCAATGGTGGATTCGCAAAGACCCAAAAGAGTAAAAGTCTCTAAGCACAAAGAATGAAAGTGAATGAATAAATCAAATGTCTAACAAAGTAAGATTAAGATTAGAACAATAAAACGAGAATGAAATGATAAGTGTTTGTGAATGAAATGAATTGGATTGGAATTGTCTTGTACTTTTTGTGGTTATTTGTTGTATTGTTTATGACTTAGTTATTATTATATCTACTTAGATTTCATTCGCTAAGTTTTGTGTAATGCTCACCTTTTAACTATTTTTATACAGGTTCAGAGATTGAGTAGACCGACATTGAGGCCGAGCAGGTGCATACTCCCTCACAGGGAGTGTGAGTGTCAGTTAGTAGGACCGATGTTGGGTCCTGTGTCGGGTTTTGAGTCTCTCTTGTATTTATGATGTAACGCCCCATAATATAATGCATAATAAACGATAAACGTTTGAAAATGAAACATAGTACTTTAAATTTTCTTTTATAAATCAGAGTTCGCAAATAGCACTGGGGGCTTTCAATTACAATATAATATAATACACTTGAGTTCCTTTCTTTCGACTGATCCGCTGAGCACTCTGATCTCCAAGTTCCTTGCTCATACACCTAAAATGTTAACCACATAAGGGTGAGACCTTTTCACAACACAGTGAATCAGAAGATAATTTAAAGCTCATAATATAAACTCAAGAATAACAATCAAATCAAGTCAGTGATCAATCAATTCATTCTATTCTCATTTCCTTATACATTCCTTTTTATTCATTTTCCATTAATCACATCCCTTTTCATTAGCCATTTATACTTAGCATTTCCATAATTATTCTCCTTAGTTACTTCCTTTAATCCTTAATCCTTTTCATTACCATTACGTTACCTTTTTCCATTCTTAATCCTTTTCCATTGTGTGTAACCTCAAGCAGAGATCTACACTTTTCAGTGTATGCAACCGCAAGCAGACGATCTGCATACACACCAAATTAGTTTGCAATGTATGCAACCACAGGTCAGATGATCTGCATACTCCCAACATTTATTTACGATATATGCAACCACAAGTAGATGATCTGCATATATCCACAATCTTATCCATAATTTATTTACGATGTATGCAACCACAAGCAGATGATCTACATACACCCACAATTTATTTGCAATTTTAATTACGATGTATGCAACCACAAGCAGATGATCTGCATACACCCACAATTTTATTTACGATGTATGCATACACCCTTAGTCCCTTTCCTTTATCTTTTTCTATTTAAATGTTCCTCATTACTAATGTTATTCTTACTTTTAATTAACTTTTAACTTGTTCGTATACTCTACTTTTTAACTCTCATTATTAGCTATTATTTATCTCTTTGTTTCCCTTATCTCATATTTTTATTAAATTATTATTCCTTTTTCTTTACTCTATTTTAATTAACTACCCTTTTTAACTTAGCTTAATTTCCATATCTTATTACAACATTTTATGTAATAAAATCTCATTAGTATTCTTTCTTAAACAATTATAACACGCATAATTTGCAATTAATACATATTTAGCATTTAAGTTGCATAGTCCATTATTACCAGCATCAGATAAACCAATCGACATACTCAGGTATGTCTCAGAGTGCTTAAAATAAATCAACTCCCTAGGGTTCTTCACTTCCTACTTAAATACGTATAAAAGGATTAAACATAGCAGTTCCAATATTTTATCTGAATATTCACCCATCACCCCAAATTGTTTATTTTCACTTCTATTCACTTCTTAATCTGGCACCGACAACCCAAATTAATTATTAGACTTAAATCCTATTATAAACTCTAACTATCCCTAACTCAGTGTGGAAAAAAGACTCCCCTTACCTTAACCGACGAATCAGAGGAGAAAACCTTGACCTGAGGCTCCAAACTCCGCACCGATTAACGCCGAAGCTCGCCGACGAGACGGGGCGGTGATCCTAGAAGCCTTTTTAGCGACCGAGAGCAAGACCGAGTCGGTTTCGGTCATTGTCGGTGAATGTTGGTATGTCGGTGGCTCGGTTCCTCCTACCCCGGTGACACCGAAGCCGCCGAGAGGAGAAAGAAAGGAGGACTTGATATGCTCCTTGATGACTTGAAGCTCCATGGAAATCAAAGAGGAAGAGATTGAGGCTTGGTGCCTTGATCTTCTTGGTTGATGGAGAGAGGAGAGAAGAGGCGATGGTGCCCCAAGGAGGAAGGGAGGGTGCGCCAATGGTGGGAGGAGGAAGGGAAGGAGTTCACACCATTTTCATGAGTTAGAAGAAAGGGCTATGGTGTTTGCTTCAAGATTTAAGGAAGAAGAATGGTGATGGTGTTTGCCTTAGGTGGGGAGAGAGAGGCTACGGGTGGAGAAGGGAAGGGAGGAGATGGTGCTTGGTGCTAAAAAGGGGTATAAACATGAAGGGAAAAGGATGAGTGTGGGCTTCTCCAACAAGCCACGGTTGGTGGCTCCCATGGTGCCACGCACCACTTTAACGCATCAGATGCAGCACCCGCGCGCCTGGGCGCGTTTCTCACTGAATTACTCACCAACTTATGCCCCGGTGCGCCTGGGCGCGCCCCGGTGCGCCTGGGCGTGCCCCGGGGGGTCCATACTTCAAATCGCCATAACTTCTTCGATAACCGTTGGATCTTGCTCAAATTTTGAGACAAGCTTCCTAAAATCCTAAATTTCATATCCAACGGTGAAAATTGGGTTTAGAGATATGGATATTTTATTCCTAATTTTCTTGCGCCGGACGAATTCTAACACTTAAAACCTTGATTTAACTCCCGATTTCACTTCTATAATTCTACTTCTTGCTACCAATGCACCCTACGCAACCACTAGTACTCAAAATTATTAATCACCTTGCTCCCAAAATTCTTTAAGCAGGTAATCAACCTATTCTCTTCACTATAAACATATTAATTCATTAATTAGGCTTGGAATTAATTTAGGGATGTTACATATGATCCTTATTTGAGACTTGTATATATATTTTGATGTAGATATTTAGAAAGGCCGGCCCAGGACATGTCCCATTTGGGTTTGGGGTATTTTTGGGGGATAGATTTATTTCTACAGACTTGTTTGTGTTTATATGCTGATGTTTAGCCATGTTGTATGATATGATATGATATCACGTGGCATGATATGCCATGATATGATGTGATATGGATTATGGATGTCTGGTATTATTTGAAAATGTTATTTACAGGTTCAACAGGGAAAAACTAATTTTGGAAATGTCCATAAAACAGAGTAAACTCCGTCAAATTGTCTGAAGATTTTCGTAAGAAGTTTAGGTTTAAATCGAAATTTTCAAGTTGCTATTTTTGTTTAAGGGTCTAATTAGGGTAATAAAAGTTAGGATGTCACATTTTGGTATCAGAGCAGTTTTTCCTCGGCCTTGGAGTTTGGACTCACAACTCTAGTGGTTTACTCACCAAGCGAGTAACCAATAGTCGGTATCAAGCGTGTAGCAGATAATATAAGTTCATATATATGTATTTACATTTAGTTGAATGGTTATTTCATTATATGTGGAATAACTTGTTCATTCCTCAGGACTTAGTCATTATGGCGTGGAGGCGTGCGGATGCAGATCGTATGGCAACCATTCTCGATAATCTGGTTCATATGAACCAGAACCAGGCAGAGAATATGGCAGCAGCAGCAGAAGCTCTGAATCCTCAACCACCAGCTCCAGCCGAGATTGATTGGTTGGCACGATTTAGGAAAGCGAGCCGCCTAAGTTCGAAGGTGTGAGACCCACAATTTTACCCAAATTATTTGTGATTTTATAATTGAAATTAGGAAATTATGCTTGATTTTGATGTCTGGATTTAATATATATAAATAAATATATGCATATCTATATATATATACGTGACACATATATATATATATATATATTATGTACCAATATTTTCCCTAGCCTATTTAAATAAAATATTTTAAGGTAAAGTATTTGATTTAAATGATTTTAAAAGATGAAATGATTTTGATGGATTAGAGTACCCTATCTTTAGAAATTCATATCTTTTCAACCGTGCGTCGAAAAATTACAAATGATATGTCAAAACGATCGTATCGAAATCTAGATTATGAAAATGTAAAGAATTGATTTTTATTTTTGAGTTTTCGAAATTTTATCACTGATACAATACTAAACGAATTTTTGAGTTTTAAGAATCAATGTATGGTTTTAATGCATTAAATAATCTTTTGACTCAAGAATATTTTATTTTGAAAATGAAAATACATTTCTGAAGTTGTATAATGTACTATTATTCAAATTAAGTGTATTTTCGTATTTTTATTATTTTTTAAGATATTTGAAAAGCTTAGAAAGTGTATTTTTGAAGGAAATGATCTTAGGACTTCAAAAATTCATAACTTTCAAACCGTAAGTCCAAAAATTACAAACTTTATATGAAAATGATCGTATTAAAATGTAGAATATTAATATATAAAAATAAAATTTTTATTTCACTATTTGCGAAAATTTTTGTACAGTAGGTAGAAAAATCAAATTTTGATAGTTAATATGATTGGGTAATTATGTAGGCACCTCCACAATGAACCAATGAAAAATTTTCTCTCCTATTTTAATATATATTCACCATCCAAAATAAGGTGGAAAGAGGGGAGGAATAGTTCTGAAGTTTGTGAGAATAAACCATGAATTAAAATGCTTTAGGAATCAACAAAAGCCCATTTAATGCTAGTTCATGTTCCAAGTAGTGTTTGAAAATTTTTGACTAAGACTTGATGAAGGGGGGCCGAATATTGCTCTGAAAAATGGAGGAGAAATGCATCCTCAACACCTATAAATAGATAGCCTTAGTTCCCACATTTTTCACACACAAAACTTTGATAGTTTTACAAAAAAAAAAAAAAATTCTAAGAAGAATAGAGAGAGAGAGGGACGAGTAAGCTAAGGAAGGAGGGAAGAGTTGCTTGTTGCTTGAAGTTTTCTAAAAAGTTTAAGGAGTAGAGGTAACCCAAAATCACTTATTTATTTAAGCTATTTTTAAGTTGTTTTGTTTATATTTTTGTTTAAACCTTCTCAATTTCTTCTATAGTCAAGTTCTAAATTTTTATCTTCATTTTAAAGTTATTTTTGACTAAGTGATATTGTTATTGAGTCATATGAATTAAGAATGAGAAAAGGGACACAAAAAGGGTGTTTAAAGGGATTTATCTCCCCTTTTCTTTAATTCTTAAGATAGCTAAAATGTTTTGGTGTGTTTGATTTATTTATTTTATGGGTTTATTTTAATCCTTAGAACATAAGATTTGTAGAGAATTTTGTATGAGCAAATAAGCTTTTATTCATTGTCTTTTTAATTGTTTTATTTCTTTGTATTAAGAAATAATAATCAATAAGTAAATAATAATGGAAAAAAAATTTAATTTCTGGTATATGTATGTATATATAGGCCGTGTCTCATAATAAGAAATTGATGGTTGATTTGTGTAATTTTGATATATGGATTGTATTGTTGTTTAATAAAATAAAAGAGAATGGAAATGAATAAAAGAATTAAAAAGGATTTATTTTATTTTATTTTCTTTTCTTTTCTGGACGTGTAATATATATATATATATAATTATATTGTATGGTAATTGTTGTTATTTCATGTGTATTTGAGTTATAGTTAAGAATGAAAACAAATAGGTATTTTCTTTAAAGTGAAAATGAAATGAAAATGATTTAAAGGAACTAAAAATGATTTTGGAAAATAAAATAATTTTCTGGAAAATTTTAATGCAAAAGAAGTGTATGGAATTATATGTTATGGAAATTTTTATGTAATTGTTATTGTTTGTTTGTATTTGATTTTCTTTTGTTAGGATTTAAGTTTAATAAGAACAATGAATTAGGATAATAAGCAAAAAATAAAAAATAAATTTTCTGGAAAAAAATAGACCGTGAGGTCTATTGCATTATTTTAAAATTATCTTTTTGTAATTTGTTTGATTGATTGATGTATAGTTAAATTATAGTTAATTGATTAAAAGAAATAGGAACAAATGGTAGTTGTTACAAACCTATAAGAACATGCATTTGTGATTAATTATATGAGTATGTGGTTGATGTATTGGTATATGTTAGTTGCTGGAAAAAAATGAAATTTTTTAGAAATCTATTTTATATTTTGTTAAATGATTAAATCTATGATATTGTTTTCTTTTTAGTATACCAAATGATGTAATTATATAATATAGATGCTTTAGGAATTAAAAATTATTTTTCTAAGTTGTCTACATGCTAGTCGAATTTTAGAGAAAAAGAAATTAAATTTATTGATTTTTTCTAATTGTTTTGATGATTGCTTTAATTAGTATGTTTATGGAATATATTATATGTTTATGTGGAAAAGATTAATTTTGAAAAGTTTCATTTTTATTCTGGAAATTTAATTTTAAATCTGAAAGATTTATTTATTTAAGACCCCAAGTGATTATTTTTGAGAATGTTTTAGTGATACCTTGTTTATATGTGCAAATGTAATGTAGAAACAAATAGAAATAAGTGTTTTTGATTAATTACTTTGATTTCATAAAAAAATTAAGTTGCTGTCCAGAATTTAGAATTTATGAAAAAGTAACATTTTATTTGAAATATTGGTATTTTTAAAGTTTGTAGCATAAGTAGGAATTATGTATAATTGTATATGATTGTTTTGGATTGTTTACTTGAACTTCTTGAGTTGATGCAACTTTTTCTGTGGCTGTACAGCAACTGCAACTATTTTATTTTGTTTAATTTTAGTTATTTTATTATAGTAGAAGTTGTAATAAGAATTTAGGAAAAATCGGCATATGTTTTCGATGTTCTGTTTAAGAGAAATTGAATTTTTAAGTTTGTATATATATGTATGCTGTCCAAAAATGAGGAATGTGTAGATTTTATGTTGATTTTAAAGTAAAAGTGCAAAGGATTAGAAAATGAATTTTTAAAAAGAAATTTTAGAATATTTGTAAGTAAGGTTGAATGTGTGTTTGAATGAAATATTATTTATACTTGTATAAAATGATTGAAGGTTGTTCTTGAAAAAGAAATATTGATTTGATATTTAATTTTAAAGCTTAGTTAGTTTTTGTTTTAAAAATGATTTATTTTCTAAGTATTTACATGTTTTCAAAACTTCAAAGGCTTTGAGAAAGTAAAGTTTTCAAATGTTATATTGATTTATTTCTTTCAAGATAGTATGAATATTTATAAGAGTTATTTTGTAAAAATAATTGGTGTAAAAGGTTTGCAATTGGGAACGAATAGCGAGACCGAGAATCAAGCTCACGTTAGTTCTTCACATCAAGGTGAGAGAGTAGCAACCTTTAGACACAATGGCACCATGGTAATCGTTAGAACGATTTCGACCATCTCAAAAGTCGGAATCCGGGTTACAAGTCAATATACGAGACGACGATTGAGTGTAGAATGTGTTTAGTCGTCTTTCGTTGAGACAGTGACTCTATTTTACTATCTGATATATTGTGATTATATTATATTATGTGTGCATGAGTATATAAGAAATGTTGTTAAATGATTTGGAGAATGTTGATGGTTATGTTGTAAATATTCTGAAAGAAATGTATGATTTAGAAATGTTGGAATTGATGAGAAATGATAGTTATGGGAATGTGAATGAACCCTTGGAGCAAGTTGTAAGGCGTTTGAAAGAAATACGAAATGATTAAGTTTGGATAATATTCGAGGATGATGTTTATGTATAGTGATGGTGCATCGTGGCACAATAACATTGAAATTATTTCCCTTTGAGTGACTAATCACGTGAATGAGTGTGCTGTGATTACGTCTTGTGGATTCCACTGTACAATGATGAAGTTTTGCTGTGGTCCCTTAGAGGTCGAGGCCCGTTAGAAGCGCGGCTTAGAATGGGTCGACCAAACTTAGGATTAATAAAAGACCTTAAAAGATTAAAATGACTTAAAAGACTTTAGGACCCAATCCTTTCTAACTACGTTGAGAGTGAAGTAGTGGAGAGGAAAGATACCGTATACTTGGAGGTCGGGCATTCCGCCAAGTGGTGATTGCGATAGGGGAGGGAAATGATGGTGATTCGTCAAGAAGCCTAAGAGCACTACCCTAGGTGGAACGATGCTACAGTGATCAAGGGCACCTGCTGGTCGTTGGTCGTGGCGAGGACTACAACGCGAACTAGGGATAGAGCTTTCGCCCCCTTGAGCAAATCATGGATGGTGTAGAGGGAATCCGAGTGGGACTAGAAGCCATCGATTATTTTTGATAAACTTATGAACTGATAATTGATTTTATTTTTGCTGGCCAACTGGCGTGGTTTCAGCTGGTACGTACCCTTTGGCTTCGATGTCAGCATGGTTAGGACTCATGTGCATCCCATCTGCTTTCCGAACTAGGACGAGGTTGGAGATTGAAGGAGGAGATGTAGCGTGTGTGCTAATTTACCTTTAACCGATAGTTTCCATCCCTAATGTTTCAATGATGATAGACTTATGGAAGTTGTAGATGGAATTCTTGAAGTATGATAAAGATAAGACTCAATGATAATAATGATGTGATAATGATATTATGTTTGTGTTAGTTCTAATGTGACCCCTGGATTAAGCCTGTGGACACTCGATGTATATTAACAAATTATGAGACATTCTCAAAATATAGCTTTATTTATATTAAATAAAGAAAGCTGGAATATATAATAAATGTTATTCGTATAGGAACTTTATGGAAAAACTTTTTCTTTCTATACACCAAGTTCCATATCCGAAAGCTTTGATTCGAAAACACATTTCTTTCAAAAATGAACGGTTGAGTACCTGTTTGTACTTTCAGCGGAAACGATTTTCAAAATGATTACTGCAGTTGTAATTGAAATAATTTTTAAGGATCATAATAACTATACAACCATAGCCCATATATATATATAAAAACTCAGGTACCCAAGTATCAGAGATAAAAGTCGAGGTAGCAAAATATAAGGATACAGACCAGCAGATATAAAATAACAGCTCTCATAGCCCCTCTCAACTATATACAATATAACACAAATCAAAATAAAAGAGTATTCGAGAGCTGAGCCATGATTCACCCACGCTGATGTCTGATCCCTGGTCTTCCAAAAGCTAAACACCACATCCTACCACGGTCCCCATACTGCACATACTCTCAGAAAAGGCACCACATCACTGACTGTTCGCAGCTGGCCCATCCACGTCCTCTACGAGGTCCTCCTCCTCCTCATCCGACACAACAGGGATAGCAGTGCGACGCACTGGCTCAGGTGAGGGTGCAAAACGTACCCTGGTGGTCGGACCGGGACGAGGAGTGGCCGTAGCAGTAGCCTCATCAGAAGTAGAGGGACGTGTACGGGTGGCTGGGCGTCGGACATGTAGATTATAAAAGCGACGTCCATGATGTGGGGGTGGAGAACCAAAACGGTAAGTGTAAGCTGGTGGAATATGCAGTATGTAGATCATGGGGATGCGAAGCCTACGAGGTCCCACTCGAGCCAGGGGGTTAGGATGACGAAAGATCACGTCAACCTCACCCTCGAACACCGCTCGGTGCTCCTCGTAGTCTCACACTCCTCTACGGAGCGGGCGTAACTCCACGTATGTCAGGTAACGAGCCATCACCTGCAAGGGCATAGGCAGTTAGCAAATACTAACACATAATAAAATAGACAGGGTACAGTTCTAATCAAGTAAGACTTTATTTATTGCAATTAATATAACTTATAAATTTTTAGTCAACCATGTTAAACACCAACATCAAGACTTAATTATAAATCAATAGAATATGCAGTCATGATGCATCTAATTTTATCAATGCATGATTGTTGCCCAACTACAACAAATAGGCTTCCGTGGCACCTTAAAATAAACATGCCCGATACCCATACTGAGTATCTCATCGAACTCGTCCCGCAAATAAATCAACACCTCTAGAGCTCTTAGAAATGTTGCCGACGTATCCCGTAGGACTACGCCTCATCGAGTCCGGCACCAAATGACATGCCCACACGCACGTGTGTATTTCCGGAAACAGAAGGTGCAACCCCGGTCATCGACACTCCCCCGTGAACCCTTTGGAGCCGACACCCAGGTCCCTCGAGTTCAACCGAAAGGATATGCCCACGCCTCTCGGACGTGTCTCCACACATGTGGGAATCCAAATAATGCAGATGCTATGCATGGCTTTGACTACCCATACTATTCAATGTCATTTAAGTTGTTCGAAGCTGGGACTTGGCATAATTAAACTTTATTTAACATACACTGACTTCCATTAATTTCTAGTTCAGTAATTAAATTGATTCAAACCCTTTGCTAATCAATCACCTCATTAAATTCTGATCCTTTTACAACAATTCAGTCACTAATAGATTAACAGAGTCTATTAATCGAGTATTGCATTAGATTACTCGAGTAATATTTTTGCACCTTTCGCATTACTCGAGTGACAGCTCGAATTACTCGAGTAATATTTTTGCACCTTTCGCATTACTCGATTAACAGATCTATTACTCGAGTAGTACTGCATATATTTCAAATTATTCAAAGTTTTAAGGTGTTACTCGATTAATACTTCAGATTAATCGAGTAATCCTCTTGCACTCATCAGATAAATCAGAATTTTCACGCATTACTCGAGTGACAGCTCGAATTACTCGAGTAAATTATGCAGTAAAACACTGCTGAACTGGTTTTTATATGTCAAACTCATGCCAATCCAATTTTTACCAAAGTTAAGCTTCAAACCAACTTAAATACATTACATTAAACTTGTTCATAGCATCAATTTCAAGCATTAACACCAAAATCACAGAATCATAACAATTTCCCCCAATTTTGACCTAAAACACAACCTCACATACCAATTCCTTAATTACCCAATTTCAGATCAAATTGAAGGTTCATTTAGCTTTAGATATCAAAATCTAACATGTTCCAATTCAGTTTTAAGATCAAATTGGCCTCCAAGCCATTGTCCCCTAACCTAGTGCCCTTTGAACCTCATGGTGGTTCAACCAATATTCAAATCAATTCCTCAATCTATTCTAGCATTAGTAAAGCTTCTCCCTTACCTCAATGAAGCTTTTTGGATGCACAGGCAGCAAAGAAACTCACAGAATTACCAAACTCCAAATGCTCTGTTTTCGGTTCCAAAACAGGTTCAGTAGAGCAAGTTCGGGTGATGATTTGACAAACCAAACGTACATGAAAATGAGTAATCTTGGTCAATATAGAAACTAGACATTGCAAACTTTAAATAGAAATCAAAATGGCACGATTTGAGACCCTCTACCTACCAAAATCGAAAGCTTGAACTTGGCTTCTCAAAACTGAAACTGCAACCTTCAGTTTCTTGATCCCAACTTCAAGCAATTCGTTCTCCTTGCTCCAGCCACCAAAATACACGATTCTTGTCTCAAATTAAAGGTCTTGTGACAAGCTTGAAGAAGGTATCAAGCTCATCAACTGTGTTTAAGGGAGGGTGAAGAATGAAGGTTATGAACAAAGGGGGTTCAAAACCGAATTTGACAGAGTTTCCCTTCTTTTTTCTTAATTTCCACCCAATTCATCAACCAAATCCATCAATTTATAGCCAACAATGACTACCATGCACACAAACACGTGTTTTCCATAATCCCAGTCGGTGCTAGGTGTTAACAATTGAATTACCCAAATTGTTGAATCATCAAACGCACTATCTTCAGCTTCAGCACCACTGTTACTCGAGTAAATTGATCGGGCTACTCGAGTAACGCACTCAGATTTTCAAAAATTATTATTTTATTCACTTTCCCTCCACATATCTTTCCAATATTACCTCTTAGGTCCTTTCCAAGGACTAAACTGCAAAAATCCTTATTTTTAGAACCCAAATTATTTTCTCTTATTTTTCCTTGGATAATTCTTTTAATATAACAATAAATTAATAAATAAAACTAACTAATTCCATATAATTAGTTTTATTTAAATATTCCTTTTATTTATTTGGGAACAAAAATTGGGGTATTACATTTCTCCCCCACTTACAAGAATTTCGTCCTCGAAATTCTACTTACAAAAACAACTCAGGATAATCCTTTCTCATCTTATCTTCTAATTCCCAAGTGGCTTCTGATACATCAGCATTTTCCCAAATAACTTTGACTAAAGGAATTTCCTTTCCCCGCAACTGCTTCAATCTTCGATCTTCAATTCTGACAGGGATTGTCTCAAAAGTGAGATTCTCTCTCAAAGCCACATCATTAGGTTGAACTTCAATTACTGAATCGGGATCTGGCACAAATTTCCGCAATTGCGAAACATGAAACACATCATGAAGATTGGACAAAGACGGAGGCAAAGCGAGCTGATAAGCTACAGACCCGATACGCTTGAGTATCTGATAAGGACCAATAAACCTTGCTGACAACTTCTTTGTCTTCAAAGCTCTCCCAACACCAGTTGTCGGTCTTACGCGAATAAAAACATGATCGCCCTCTCCAAACTCCAAGGGTCTTCTCCTTTTATCGGCATAACTTTTCTGTCGGCTTTGCGCTGTCTTCATCTTTTCTCTGATCATCTGAATCTTCTCAGAGGTTTCCTGAACAAGCTCAGGTCCAATAATTGTTTGCTCCCCCACTTGGAACCAACATAGGGGAGTTTGGCACTTCCTTCCATACAAAGCTTCGAACGGTGCCATTCCAATACTGGTGTGATAACTGTTATTGTAGGTAAACTCTATCAGAGACAAGAGTTTATCCCAACCTTCCTGACTTTCTAACACACATGCTCTTAGCAAATCCTCAAGAGACTGGATAGTCCTTTCCGACTGACCATCAGTCTGGGGGTGGTAAGCAGAACTCATTCTCAACTTTGATCCCAGAGACTGCTGCAAACCCTTCCAAAACTTCGAAGTAAATCTCGGATCTCGATCCGAAACAATACTTGAAGGTATACCATGCAGACGAACGATTTCCTTGATGTACAATTCAGCAAACTTATCCATGCGATAGCGCATATTAACTGGAATGAAATGCGCCGACTTGGTCGATCTATCAACAATTATCCAAATTGCATCATGCCCTCCAATAGTCCTTGGTAATCCAGACACAAAATCCATTGATATGCTATCCCATTTCCACACAGGGATATCCAAGGGTTGCAATTCACCGCCTGGCTTCTTATACTCAGCTTTCGCCTTCTGACAAATCAGACAAGAAGCAACATACGAAGCAACATCTTTCTTTAACCCAGACCACCAAAACAGCTTCTTCAAATCTTGATACATTTTGGTTGATCCCGGATGAATACTCATCCGACTTTTATGCGCTTCGTCTAGGATCAGTCTTCTTATCTCTAGATCTTTTGGAATACAAATCCGATCTTTGAATCGGAGAATTCCATCACTTCCAACCTGGAAGTTTGGTTCCTTCCCTTCCAACATAAGCCTTCTCTTCTCTTGTAGTTCTTCATCTATCTGCTGAGATTCCCGAACTTGAATCAAGAATTCATTGGTAATTTGCAACTTACCAAGCATAAAGCATTCTCTTTCCACTTGCAACGTCATACTTAGATCACGAAACTTCTCGATTAGAGAAAATTCCTTGATCATCATTGAACTCATATGAAGAGTCTTCCGGCTTAAAGCATCAACTACTACATTTGCTTTACCGGGATGGTATTGGAGCTCGAAATCATAATCCTTCATAAACTCCATCCAACGCCTTTGCCTCATATTCAACTCTTTCTGGTCAAACAGGTACATCAAACTCTTATGGTCACTAAATACCTTGAAGGTAGTGCCATAGAGGTAGTGTCTCCAAATCTTCAGAGCGAAGACAATAGCAGCAAGCTCTAAATCATGCGTCGGATAGTTGACCTCATGCACTTTCAACTGCCTGGATGCGTATGCTACCACTTTTCTATCTTGCATTAAAACACATCCAAGTCCTTGCCTCGAAGCATCACAATAAACATCGAAGCTTCTATGTGGGTCAGGCAACACCAACACTGGTGAGGACGTCAACTTCTCCTTTAACAACTGAAAACTTTCCTCACACTTATGATCCCACAAGAAAGGTTGATCTTTACGAGTCAACTTAGTCAATGGCAAGGCAATCTTCGAAAAACCTTCAATAAACCTCCGGTAGTATCCAGCTAAACCCAAGAAACTACGGACCTCGGTCACAGTCTTCGGCTGTTCCCACTTCAGCACAGCTCCAACTTTAGCTGGATCTACAACAATGCCTTCCTTGGTGATAACATGTCCCAAAAAGTTCACCTTGTCCAACCAAAACTCACACTTAGCAAGTTTGGCATACAACTGCTTCTCCTTCAAGATCCCCAACACAATCTTGAGATGTTCAGCATGATCCTCAGGACTCTTGGAATAGATAAGAATATCATCGATGAATACCACCACGAACGAATCCAAATAAGGTCTGAAAATCCGGTTCATATAATCCATGAAGATAGCAGGAGCATTCGTTAGCCCAAACGGCTTAACCACATACTCATAATGACCATATCTTGATCGAAAAGCTGTCTTCGGAATGTCTTCATCCCGAATTCGAATTTAATGATATCCCGACCTTAGATCGATCTTAGAAAACACTGAAGCTCCTCGAACTTGATCCATAAGGTCGTCAATCCTTGGCAAAGGATACTTGTTCTTGATCGTGACCTTATTCAGCTGACGATAGTCCACACACATTCTCATGCTACCGTCCTTCTTCTTAACAAACAACAACGGGGCTCCCCAGGGCGAAACACTCGGCCTTATCATTTGCTTCTGCAGCAATTCTTCAATCTGTTTCTTCATCTCGGCCATCTCCGGTGGTGCCATCCTATACGGAGCAATCGAGATAGGTCCGGTTCCAGGTACGAGATCGATTCCAAACTCAATCTCACGCTTTGGCGGTAATCCTGGAATTTCTTCTGGAAACACTTCCGGAAAGTCTCTACCCAACAGAATATCCTCAATCTCCACTTCCTTCTTCTCTTCCACAATTGAGGAGAATAGACAAACATACCCTTGGGGTTCAAAACTTAAGGATTCATGGTTTCGGAACTGGATCGTCTTTTCCTCACAGTCTAAGATAACTTGATTTCGATGCAACCAATCCATTCCTAGGATCACATCTATCTTAAGCATGGGTAAATAGATCAAATCTACTGAGGATATATGGTTTAGGACCATTATCTTACAATCTTTGCAAACCTTAGAAACAACACAAGGGTTGTTGGTGGGGGTTTCAAGCTTTAGATGATAGGGTGACTCAGATACTACTAACTTTAAGCGATTTACACACTCATAAGACACGAAAGAGTGTGTGGCTCCGGAATCAAACATAACAACACAGGGTTGGGCATTAAGAAAATAGATACCTTGGATTAGGCCAGATGATGGGGTTAATTCCATTCCACTCAAAGAAAACACTTTTCCAGCAACAGCGGGTCTGCTTACTCCCTCTTTCTTTACCGGCTCCTTGCATTCACGAGAATAGTGCCCTTTCTTCCCACAATTGAAACAAAGGCCATGCTGAGCAGCATAACAGTTTGTTCCGAAATGGAAACGGTTACACTTCTCGCACTTACGATTACTTGTTTGAGGAGTACCTTTACCACCATTCATTTCCTTCCCTTTTCCTTTATGATAATAAGGACCCTTACTCCGGTTGTTGAAATTTTTCTTCCTGATGGGTCCAGTCCCTGATTGACTCCTCCTTTGTGCCTCTTCCTCTTTCTTATCATCTTCATAAACTCGGCACATCTCTACTAAAGCAGGAAAACTTCTCACCTTCTGATATCCAAAAGCAGACTTTATCTCCGGCTTGAGCCCATTCTCAAACTTGATGCATTTGGACCTCTCGTCCGGGTTGAGTTGGTAGTACGGAGAATACTTGATAAGCTCCTCGAACTTTGCTGCGTATTCCCCTACACTCATGTCTCCTTGTTTCAATTGCATAAATTCCAACTCCTTCTTTCTCCTTTGATCCTCAGGAAAGTATTTATTGAGAAATTTCTCAACAAACACATCCCAAGTAATCAGCCTTCCTTCATAATTCAAAAGTTGTATGGTGTGATGCCACCAATTCTCAGCTTCACCACACAACATGAAAACTGCAAACTTCACTCTTTGAGCATCGGTGCATTCCATAGTGCGAAAGGTCTTGTTCAACTCCTGAATCCAACGATTCGCTTCCTCAGGCTTGTGACCTCCTTCAAACTTTGAAGGTTTAAAGCGTCGAAATTCCGAGAAAGTCTTCGACTCCTGGTTCTCTGCTTGCATTGGCTGATGGGGCGGATTAGATTGTTGCTGACGCATATTCACTAATACATCAGTCAACCTCTCTATGGCCTCGGCCATATGATTATTATTGTTTCTAGTAGACATCTTTAACCTGCACTGAAGATTCTACATCAGGCTAACATCCTAACGAGAAGTATGCATGACACACCTCTTTCCCATTCTAAAACTCACTATACATAGACGCTAAAGCAAGCATCTAAAACAAATATTACCTTTTGGAGATCAGAGATCAGCATCAGTTCGTAGGATCACAGCTCTGATACCAACAAATGTGGACACACGATGTATATTAACAAATTATGAGACATTCTCAAAATATAGCTTTATTTATATTAAATAAAGAAAGCTGGAATATATAATAAATGTTATTCGTATAGGAACTTTATGGAAAAACTTTTTCTTTCTATACACCAAGTTCCATATCCGAAAGCTTTGATTCGAAAACACATTTCTTTCAAAAATGAACGGTTGAGTACCTGTTTGTACTTTCAGCGGAAACGATTTTCAAAATGATTACTGCAGTTGTAATTGAAATAATTTTTAAGGATCATAATAACTATACAACCATAGCCCATATATATATATAAAAACTCAGGTACCCAAGTATCAGAGATAAAAGTCGAGGTAGCAAAATATAAGGATACAGACCAGCAGATATAAAATAACAGCTCTCATAGACCCTCTCAACTATATACAATATAACACAAATCAAAATAAAAGAGTATTCGAGAGCTGAGCCATGATCCACCCACGCTGATGTCTGATCCCTGGTCTTCCAAAAGCTAAACACCACATCCTACCACGGTCCCCATACTGCACATACTCTCAGAAAAGACACCACATCACTGACTGTTCGCAGCTGGCCCATCCACGTCCTCTACGGGGTCCTCCTCCTCCTCATCCGACACAACAGGGATAGCAGTGCGACGCACTGGCTCAGGTGAGGGTGCAAAACGTACCCTGGTGGTCGGACCGGGACGAGGAGTGGCCGTAGCAGTAGCCTCATTAGAAGTAAAGGGATGTGTACGGGTGGCTGGGCATCGGACATGTAGATTATAAAAGCGACGTCCATGATGTGGGGGTGGAGAACCAAAATGGTAAGTGTAAGCTGGTGGAATGTGCAGTATGTAGATCATGGGGATGCGAAGCCTACGAGGTCGCACTCGAGCCAGGGGGTTAGGATGACGAAAGATCACGTCAACCTCACCCTCGAACACCGCTCGGTGCTCCTCGTAGTCCCACACTCCTCTACGGAGCGGGCGTAACTCCACGTATGTCAGGTAACGAGCCATCACCTGCAAGGGCATAGGGAGTTAGCAAATACTAACACATAATAAAATAGACAGGGTACAGTTCTAATCAAGTAAGACTTTATTTATTGCAATTAATATAACTTATAAATTTTTAGTCAACCATGTTAAACACCAACATCAAGACTTAATTATAAATCAATAGAATATGCAGTCATGATGCATCTAATTTTATCAATGCATGATTGTTGGCCAACTACAACAAATAGGCTTCCGTGGCACCTTAAAATAAACATGCCCGATACCCATACTGAGTATCTCATCGAACTCGGCCCGCAAATAAATCAACACCTCTAGAGCTCTTAGAAATGTTGCCGACGTATCCCGTAGGACTACGCCTCATCGAGTCCGGCACCAAATGACATGCCCACACGCACGTGTGTATTTCCGGAAACAGAAGGTGCAACCCCGGTCACCGACACTCCCCCGTGAACCCTTTGGAGCAGACACCCAGGTCCCTCGAGTTCAACCGAAAGGATATGCCCACGCCTCTCGGACGTGTCTCCACACATGTGGGAATCCAAATAATGCAGATGCTATGCATGGCTTTGACTACCCATACTATTCAATGTCATTTAAGTTGTTCGAAGCTGGGACTTGGCATAATTAAACTTTATTTAACATACACTGACTTCCATTAATTTCTAGTTCAGTAATTAAATTGATTCAAACCCTTTGCTAATCAATCACCTCATTAAATTCTGATCCTTTTACAACAATTCAGTCACTAATAGATTAACAGAGTCTATTAATCGAGTATTGCATTAGATTACTCGAGTAATATTTTTGCACCTTTCGCATTACTCGAGTGACAGCTCGAATTACTCGAGTAATATTTTTGCACCTTTCGCATTACTCGATTAACAGATCTATTACTCGAGTAGTACTGCATATATTTCAAATTATTCAAAGTTTTAAGGTGTTACTCGATTAATACTTCAGATTAATCGAGTAATCCTCTTGCACTCATCAGATAAATCAGAATTTTCACGCATTACTCGAGTGACAGCTCGAATTACTCGAGTAAATTATGCAGTAAAACACTACTGAACTGGTTTTTATATGTCAAACTCATGCCAATCCAATTTTTACCAAAGTTAAGCTTCAAACCAACTTAAATACATTACATTAAACTTGTTCATAGCATCAATTTCAAGCATTAACACCAAAATCACAGAATCATAACAATTTCCCCCAATTTTGATCTAAAACACAACCTCACATACCAATTCCTTAATTACCCAATTTCAGATCAAATTGAAGGTTCATTTAGCTTTAGATATCAAAATCTAACATGTTCCAATTCAGTTTTAAGATCAAATTGGCCTCCAAGCCATTGTCCCCTAACCTAGTGCCCTTTGAACCTCATGGTGGTTCAACCGATATTCAAATCAATTCCTCAATCTATTCTAGCATTAGTAAAGCTTCTCCCTTACCTCAATGAAGCTTTTTGGATGCACAGGCAGCAAAGAAACTCACAGAATTACCAAACTCCAAATGCTCTGTTTTCGGTTCCAAAACAGGTTCAGCAGAGCAAGTTCGGGTGATGATTTGACAAACCAAACGTACATGAAAATGAGTAATCTTGGTCAATATAGAAACTAGACATTGCAAACTTTAAATAGAAATCAAAATGGCACGATTTGAGACCCTCTACCTACCAAAATCGAAAGCTTGAACTTGGCTTCTCAAAACTGAAACTGCAACCTTCAGTTTCTTGATCCCAACTTCAAGCAATTCGTTCTCCTTGCTCCAGCCACCAAAACACACGATTCTTGTCTCAAATTAAAGGTCTTGTGACAAGCTTGAAGAAGGTATCAAGCTCATCAACTGTGTTTAAGGGAGGGTGAAGAATGAAGGTTATGAACAAAGGGGGTTCAAAACCGAATTTGACAGAGTTTCCCTTCTTTTTTCTTAATTTCCACCCAATTCATCAACCAAATCCATCAATTTATAGCCAACAATGACTACCATGCACACAAACACGTGTTTTCCATAATCCCAGTCGGTGCTAGGTGTTAACAATTGAATTACCCAAATTGTTGAATCATCAAACGCACTATCTTCAGCTTCAGCACCACTGTTACTCGAGTAAATTGATCGGGCTACTCGAGTAACGCACTCAGATTTTCAAAAATTATTATTTTATTCACTTTCCCTCCACATATCTTTCCAATATTACCTCTTAGGTCCTTTCCAAGGACTAAACTGCAAAAATCCTTATTTTTAGAACCCAAATTATTTTCTCTTATTTTTCCTTGGATAATTCTTTTAATATAACAATAAATTAATAAATAAAACTAACTAATTCCATATAATTAGTTTTATTTAAATATTCCTTTTATTTATTTGGGAACAAAAATTGGGGTATTACAAAGCCCATGTCGTCGACGCTTTGCCCGTCTGGTAGCTAACTCTCTATATTCTTTTGTATGTTCTTGTCTCTGTTCATGATAAATATATTAGATGGCGGACCGAATAGTTCTAGTGGAAATGTCTCCTTTGGTGGGAGGACATTGGCCTAGAACCGCACACGGATGGATCTGGGAGGGACCAACAAGACTCACCATTACTGATCGAGATCACACACTAAGAGGAGTAGCCACCGATCGTGAGGAAGTGCGATATCGTCTTAGGGATCTTATGCCAGATGGACCTCGAGCATTCCATGATGTCCCGCCCGTTGATCAGAACAGCGAGGAGGAAGAGGACCCAGAGGAGGAAGAGGATCCAGAGGAGGAAGAAGACCCAGAGGAAGACCCGGACGAGGGCGATTAGTTTATTCCTTAGTGATAATGATCTTTGTTTGTTTGGTAGTCTTGGATAACAGACCCTTTGTTTATCACTATGTTACCCCAGTGGATGTTTTATCTATTTTGTTATTTGGTATTTCGGATATTGGCTGTTAAGCCTAAACAATTTTTATAACGTTGATTTTGGAATTAATCTAAGGATAATTTTATTCCGCATTTTGAAATATTGAGTTTTGGAATGGAATGGATAAGTGGCACTTCACTTTGGCAAATAGAATAAAGTTTGAAAGACTGAGGAAAACCTTTTTATGAACCAAGTTATTAATAGGAGTTAGAAACTAAGTTAATTATGTAACCTTTTCAAAAACTAAGTCAAGTTAAGTAAACCTTTTTGAAAACTAAGTTGAAAAATATTTTGGAAACTAAGTTGATATGTAAACTCACTTTTAAATGGTATCATGTAAATGTTTTATAAAAAAAAATGGCGCAAATTTTTAGTGAAAATTCTATTTCCAAATTGGGGTGTTACAGAAGGAGGCTACAATCCAGATGAGGATCAAAGATGGCTCCAGAAAATAGAGAAGATCCTCCGCTCTCTGCAACCATCTGCTGATCACAGGGTCCAATTGGCCGAGTATATGTTGACTAGTGAGGCTGAGCTTTGGTGGGAGCAACAACGGAGAGGCTATGATGTGGTGAACCAGGAGATTACTTGGGATCTATTCAAGATCTGCTTTCTTGGGAAGTATTTTCCTGAAGATGTGAGAAGGGAGAAGGAGATATCTTTTCTTAAGTTGGTGCAAGGAAGTATGAGAGTCGGGGAGTATGCGGCACAGTTTGAAGATTTAATTCGTTATTCTGGCAGCTACAGGGTGTTAGAAGTCAAGCTTGCCCCAAAGGATGTAAAGAGTAATGCTAGAAGGATTCTAGAAGATAATGTTTTGATGATTACAAACAAAACTCAAAGTTTCAAGCATCAAGCTGCATCAAGTTCAAGCATCAAGCTTCATGGCTAAAGTCAAGGCTCAAGCTTCATGTTCAAGTTTAGTATAGCCTGGCCCATAGGAAATTTGTAAGGTAATGAATTTTTATTACAAGTGTCTAATGGCCAAAATTAATTTTTCATGTTAAGGAGAAGAAAATAACTTTTTATGAAAAATGTTTTAATTGCAAAATGTGTTTTCATGAAAATCTGTTTTTAACTTAGTTTATGAAAAATGTTTTCAATTTCAAAAAGAATTTTAGTAAAAATCTGTTTTTAACTTAGTTTTTGTGAAAATACCTGATGTTACAAAACTCTGAATATTTTTATGTATGCAAGAGAGAGTAATCGATTACTTGCTTGAGTTAATCGATTAACTTTGTTGCATCATAGAAAAATCAGAGAGCTTGTAATCGATTAAGTGAACTTTGCTAATCCATTACTTTCTAATGAGAGTAAACGATTACCTGGCTCAAGTAATCGATTAAAATTGTTGCATCATATATTTTCCTGAGACAAAGTAATCGATTACATGTCTTGTAGTAATCGATTACATGATGTTGCATCATACAAATTTCAGAGGCTCAGTAATCGATTATTAGATTAGTGGTAATCGATTATATGAGTTGCATCATATATTAAACAGAAGTGAAGTAATCGATTACATGCATGTGATAATCGATTACTGGTTTTTCAAAAGGATTTCAAAGTTTCCATTTTAAAGGGAATAATCGATTAACTTGCCTAAAGTAATCGATTACCTCAAGTTTTATTGAAAAACGTGTCAGAATCATTTTGATTTATTTCCAGATTTGTTTTCACATAATTGATTCTGATTTATTTTCAAAATTCGAATTTGAATATTATTTTGAAATATTTCCTTATTTGTTTGTAAGAATCAAATCTTCGATTTATCTCTTAAATATATTTTATTTGTTTCTGATTTCAAAATTGTTTTTATTCTATTTTATTTTATTCTTTAAATCTATTTGATTTGATTTTGATTTCAAAAATATTATTTTACTTATTTGATTTCATAAAATCAATTTTGAATATTTCCGGATTTGATTTCATTCTTATTTTAAATTTGATTTATTTCCAAAATCATTTTTGATTTGATTCTGATTCTATTTTCAAATTCAAAATTTGAATTTCAAATATTTTTCAAATATTTATTTTTAATTCTTAAATCTTTAAGATTGGCTTTTGATTTTAAACATGTGTTAAATTGTGTTTTTAAAATGATTTGAAAAAATTCTATTTTCTGAATTGAACCTTTTCTCTTCTGTACGTACGTTCTTCTTCTTCTTCATTCTTCTCCTTCTCTAATTCTCTGGTTTTATTGTTGATATCTATTTGAGATGAAAACCTTATTTTGGCCATAGTACTTGTGATTTAAATTCAACACCACTAGAGCTTATATTGTTGTATCATTTTTATCTAGAACACACTTTTGTTAGAGGTCGTTTATTCTTGTATCCGCACTATTAAGAGTGCATCATAGTTGTTGTACCCAACTCATATCCATAACCATTTGTGTAAGGGGTGTGTAACCCTTAGAGACTAGGGAGTGAATCTCCTAGTGCGAACGTGCGGCGTTCGTGGTTGTAGGGTGAGGAACCCTTCTGTATTGGGTAGTGCTAGACGAACGGTGGGGCACCTAGTAGTTAGGCTATCTCGTTGTTGTTGAGGTCCCTAGAGAAAGGAGGTTCCTAGTAGCTTGCGGGGCGCTCTGGTTGTATTTGGGGACGCAAGGGCGTCTTCGGTATTTTAGTGAAAAGCTCAAGCGGGTCGCTTGGGGACTGGAGTAGGCTGCTTTGCCGAACCAGGATAAAATCTCCGGTGCAATCTCTTCTATCCCTCATCTCTTTATTTTCATTGTTATTGTTGCATGTGCTTAGTTGATATATTATCTCTCTTGCATCATAACAATTATTTTCTTAATATTAATTTAATTGTTTTAAATTAATTAGCGCGTTAACGATATTTGTTGTTATTAATTTATTTGTGTTCCGCGCATATTTTTTTTATTATTATTATTATTAAAGCTTCCGCGAAATCGTTTTTATTCAATATATAATTTTTCCGCTGCAAAATCTCTTTAATTTTATTGAAAACGATTTAAATCGAATATTTTCCAATGTTTTCATAAACACCCAATTCACCCCCTCTTGGGTGACGACAGCCATTCCTAACAATTGGTATCAGAGTTTCGTGCTCTGGTAAAGGCCTAACAGCCTGAGTTAAAAATCCTTTGTAAATTGGCAGCATTGGGATATTTTATTTGTTTTAATATGGAGGGATTTTCATTCGATGAAGCACCATTTTTTGATGGAAATAATTTTCATTATTGGAGTGCTAGAATGAAAATATTTGTACAATCAATTAGTTTTCGTTTATGGCATGTTGTTCTTAATGGTTTTGATTTTAAGCCAAAACATGTTTTAAATGATTTTGATGAAAAATCCTTTTCATTCAATATTCAAGCTATGCATATTTTGAAAAATTCTTTGAATGTTGATGCATATGCTATTATTGAAAATTGTTTGAATGCTAAGGATATGTGGGGCATTTTGAATACACACTATGCTACTAATGATCTTCATGAAAGTGTTAGTGTCCACAGGAAAAAGGAGGAGAAAGAAGAAAGTGATGTAGAACTTGAAAGGACCAACTCCCTAGACGAAGATTATGATGATGAAACAAAAAGCGTGGGGAGTAGCTCATTATGCGATGAAGATGAATTAGAGAGGCTGTTTGAACGCTTCATGGACTCAATGGAGGAATCAAGCTCTTCGGATGAGGAATCAATGGAAGATGAAAATGAAACATCCGAATACTTGGCCCGTGAGGAACATGAGGTAATTCAAAATAGTCTATGTTCTAAATTTCTGCAATATAGATATAATGATTTGAATGATGATTTGATATCTTTGAAAAATAAAAACTTGGACTCTTTACAAAAATTATCTCTAATTGAAAATGAAATTGATATTTTGAAAATAAGAGATATTTTTGATAAAGAGATATTTTTAAAAAAACAGCTCCTTAACCATTTTTGAAAATTGCTTACATATTGAAAAACAAGTTGAGGAAGCACTTTTTGAAAGTAACATTGAAAAATCAAATTGTTCAAATTCTTTACTTGATGAAATTAAAAAAAATGTGGATATCCAAAAATGTGGATATCCAAAATTGATTTTATTCTATTTTATTTTATTATTTAAATCTATTTGCTTTGATTTTGATTTCAAAAATATTATTTTACTTATTTGATTTCAGAAAATCAATTTTGAATATTTCCGGATTTGATTTCATTCTTATTTTAAATTTGATTTATTTCCAAAATCATTTTTGATTTGATTCTGATTCTATTTTCAAATTCAAAATTTGAATTTCAAATATTTTTCAAATCTTTATTTTTAATTCTTAAATCTTTAAGATTGGCTTTTGATTTTAAACATGTGTTAAATTGTGTTTTTAAAATGATTTGAAAAAAATTCTATTTTCTGAATTGAACCTTTTCTCTTCTGTACGTACGTTCTTCTTCTTCTTCTTCATTCTTCTCCTTCTCTAATTCGCTGGTTTTATTGTTGATATCTATTTGAGAAGAAAACCTTATTTTGGCCATAGTACTTGTGATCTAAATTCAGCACCACTAGAGCTTATATTGTTGTATCAGTTTTATCTAGAACACACTTTTGTTAGAGGCCGTTTATTGTTGTATCCGCACTATTAAGAGTGCATCATAGTTGTTGTACCCAACTCATATCCATAACCATTTGTGTAAGGGGTGTGTAACCCTTAGAGACTAGGGAGTGAATCTCCTAGTGCGAACGTGCGGCGTTCGTGGTTGTAGGGTGAGGAACCCTTCTGTATTGGGTAGTGCTAGACGAACGGTGGGGCACCTAGTAGTTAGGCTATCTGGTTGTTGTTGAGGTCCCTAGCGAAAGGAGGTTCCTAGTAGCTTGCGGGGCGCTCTGGTTGTATTTGGGGACGCAGGGGCATCTTCGGTATTTTAGTGAAAAGCTCAAGCGGGTCGCTTGGGGACTGGAGTAGGCTGCTTTGCCGAACCAGGATAAAATCTGCGGTGCAATCTCTTCTATCCCTCATCTCTTTATTTTCATTGTTATTGTTGCATGTGCTTAGTTGATATATTATCTCTCTTGCATCATAACAATTATTTTCTTAATATTAATTTAATTGTTTTAAATTAATTAGCGCGGTAACGGTATTTGTTGTTATTAATTTATTTGTGTTCCGGGCATATTAGTTTTTTTTATATTATTATTATTATTAAAGTTTCCGCGAAATCGTTTTTATTCAATATATAATTTTTCCGCTGCAAAATCTCTTTAATTTTATTGAAAACGATTTAAATCGAATATTTTCCAATGTTTTCATAAACACCCAATTCACTCCCCCTCTTAGGTGACGACTGCCAATCCTAACAGGGATGCGGATGAGCGCACTAAATGTATCAAGTTTGAATCCGGTCTCCGCACTGAAATTAGGCTTGCTTTCGAATACCAAAATATTGCTAACCTTTCTTAGCTTGTGAATATGACAAGCACCTATGAGAAGGGACTCAAGCAGAAATCAACTGAAAAGCGGAGCAGGGCAGCACAGAAATCAGGTGGCCCCATCAGAGGAAGGGCCCAGTGCAGAGATCAGACCCTTATTCTAATCCTAGAGCAGCAGCTCCTATGGCGACAGGACAGAGTGTGACCCTTTCGGGCCCTATATCACCATGTTCCATTTGTGAAAAGCTCCATCGTGGTATTTGCTAGTCCAGGGAGCATCTTAAGAGAGAAGGTCTTTGTTTCTTTTGCGGAAAGTCGGGACATTATGCTTCCAATTGTCCCAAGAACACACTCAAGAAGGAGGGGAATGGAACTCAGGCGCAACGGGCCGATCGGAGCCAGCCCATTCAGAGGGGCAAGGTCTACACTATGGATGGGGAAGAGCTGGAGTTGTCTGACGAGCTCATCAGAGGTACATGTTCTATTAATGATATATCTTGTGGTGTACTTTTTGATTGTGGTGCTTCCTATTCTTTCATCTCTCATAGTTGCATGAATAAGCTAGGGCTATCATATGTTGAGATGTCGTTCAAATTATCTATTTCTAGCTCTTCTGTTGTTACATCTCAAGTGTCTTAATTGCCCTCTTCGGGTACTGGAGCGGAACTTCACAGTAAACCTTATTTGTCTTCCCTTAACTAATCTGGATATCATCCAAGGCATGGAATGGATGTCTAGCCATCATGTCTTGATTGATTGTAAGAAGAAATCTATTGTCTTAATTCTCCTTCGCTTGCTGCTATGCAAGTTGATGAAGAAGCTGATGTGAGCAAAATTCTGGTAGTCAGAGAATTCCTAGAAGTCTTTCCTAAAGAGATTTCGGGACTACCACCTCCGTTAATTTGCTTGCGGTGAGATGTTAGGATGATTACCAATGTGCCAACCCCGATTACTGTTAGGATTTTGGCAAGTGCACCAGATCGTGCAAGTAATAATAGTGAAAGTGGGATGTCGTTCCCAGCGAGGACTAAAATAGACTCTAACAATTCTCACCTAAATGTAGTTATTAAGTGCAATTCAAATTGAGAATAAATTAAATTAAGAATTTTTAACGAATTAAAAACGGTTGTGGAAGGTTTTGGGGAAACTTGGGCACATGTTTCATGGTAGGTTCCTAGAGCAATTGTTAACGAATCAATGAATTTCCTAAGTATTGAACCAATTTTGCAAGGTAAAAGCCGCCTAATTCCTTAGATCAACTTTGTTTCTTAGTAATTTAATCTCTCTTAATTCCTTAAGTAGAGCCTTAAATCCTAATCTAATCAATTATTGTTCAAGCAAAATTTATCAAATGGTTATTCAATTCATAGACATAAATATATCCCTATGCAATTGAATTGTTTGATTAAAGGTCTAAATCCTAATTCAATATTCCTATTCAATTAGAATTACCAAATCATAAACGGTACCAAATTCATGATAAACAATAAAAACATAATCAAACACGATACTTAATTGGAAAAACATCAATTCATTAAACAAAAACCATATAGGTTCCATACAAATCCACATGTTCCCAAAAAAGAGTTTAGTTACACATAATTAGAGAAGAAGAAAGAAGAATAATGAAAATCATAATGAGAGACATGAAATTACCTCAATCTCCAATCACAAAGTGCAATCCTTCAACTTGCCTCCAAAAGCTCTCTCACTAATTGCTCTCTCTAAAATGTGATAACTAACTCAGAAAACCTAAAAATCCCTATTAAAAACGTTTGGAAACAAATCCCCTATCTAATTCTGAAAAGATAAAATTGTTATCTATAATTTAATGACGCGTGCTTGAGCGCACGAATCTGCGCTTGAGCGCGCCTCGTCATTCTGCACACGAATTGAATGTTTGACCCCTTTTTTAGATGACTGACCCCACGCACACTTGAGCGTGCCTGTACTTGCGCTTGAGCGTGCGTCTACCTGAGAGAATTAGTAATTTGCACCCCAATTATTATCTTTCTGACCACACGCGCTTGAGTGTGAATGACTTGCGCTTGGGCGCACGTAGACTAAATTTCCCATTTTGCCCTTCTTTTCTCCAATTTCATAGTTTCAAGACTTGTTTCTTTTTCCTTCAGCTCCAATTCACTAAATTATTGCTCCAAAACTTGAAATTAAGACCAAAAAAATACAAAATCCTAAAGGATCTCATTCCAAATCGTTAATAGATAAAAACTCAATCTTTTCCTACAATTACTTGAGAAACAATCCAAAATCACTAAGAAAGAGGGTAAATTATCATCCAAAAACATCATTTATTGAGCCTAAATCACTCCCCCAAACTTAGCATTTTGCATGTCCCAGGCAAAAGTAAAACAAAAATTCATAGCATAAGATTCTCCCCTACCAAGATATAGCAACCTAACCATAAATTCCAACTCACCTACCCAAGATACTTCTCTTTACTAGCAAATCACCTCAATGAAAACCAGTTGAAAAACAAACTCAAAGTGAGCAAAAGATTAGTGATCACACAACCTCTCAACATCTCTCATGTGTATGGGTAATATTTATCAATTCACTCTTGTTCAAATCAATGAAAGCATGTTACAATATAATAAGCTTGACTATAGATCTATATCTCCACTGAATTTATAGACAGCATGCACAAATCATAAGGTCTTTATTTGGTTGTAATGGGGCCATGGCTAAAAGTGACAGGTGGGATAAAGAATAAAAGGTTAAACAAAGGGCTTAATCAATGAAATCACAATACTTCCCTTTTAAATTATGAAATGAGCAAGGAAATAATTACACAATCACAACCACGACTCAATTCACTTGATTTTTCCTTTTCTTTCTTTTTCTTTTTCTATTTATATTCTCTTCTTCTTTTCACATTTTTTTAAGCGCATTTGTTGCTCTTTTTTTTCTTTTTATTTAGAAGAGAAATAGAAACATCAACTTTACATCACTTACACTTTCGCCATTTTCAAACATTCCACTTAATTGCTCATTCACAATTTTGAAAGGTACTTCACAAGAATAATTCAATTTATGTAGGGTACCAAAGAAAATCATTAAATCTCAAAGCTCAAAATGGGCAAATAAAGGATCATTATGTCTCAAAAATTGTTGAAGGCCACAAAAACACAAACCTAAGTGCCTTAATCATGTTCATGCATGCAATCAATTGTCAATTTTGAAAAGGTCACAAGTCAAGTTCTAGAACAAACAATCAAATCAAACAACACTCATGAAAGAAATAGGAGTTTCATCACAATTTCATTAAGCATTACTCCTTCAAGTGTATAGGCTCAAATCTCACTGGTTAAGGACAATTCACTAATCAATCATTCACAACAAGTTTGCCAAACAACTAATTTTCAAAAATCTTCAAAGCTAAATCCAATTAGTATCTGGGTAAAACAAGTCGGAAATCACAATCAAGTATTAACACCTATCAAGGGAACAAATCTAACACCTAGAATTAGTGCCTACTCAAGCCAGGACACAAACCAACACAAAGTGAAGGGAGAAATCAAGTTCAGAAAAAAAAATTTATTTTGTTACCCTCCCCCAAACATAGAATGTGGCTTGTCCTCAAGCAAACAAATATATCCTAAAATAAAAAATCAAAATCAAAAACAAAGGAACATGGAAACTTCCCTCTCATGCAATCGGTTCCTGTACAGCACATGAGAGAGCTCTCCCCCAAACTTATTCATCTGCATAACAAATAATCTCAAGGTGCCAGAGGCACCACAAATATCACAGATAAAAGGCATAATCATAATGACCAAAATCATGAGAGAAACGAAACCATAAAAACAACTACAAATGTTTGCGGTACAAGTCCATAGGTACCAAAGTACGAAGCCACAAAACAGTTCAGCAATAAACATCCACAAATCACCACCTAATCAACTACCCATGCAAATAACAACTACCTAACCCAGCATCAACATCCCCCAACTACATAGCAGCACCCCCATCCTGCACATCATCAGACGAAGAAGAGTTACTCAGCATATATAACTCCTCCTCAGTATATGGAGCAAGAGAGAAAGGAATAGCCATCTGCTCCCCCATCGCTCTAAGCTGAGCATCCTGAGACTGGTTCCTCTGCATCTTCATTTGGAAGTACTGAGTATGCCTGCTCTGACGATGCAACAGCCGCGCCATCATCCTAGTCATATCAGCCATCACCCCCTCCTGGGGTGCCTGTGGTGCAGGAACTGCAGGGGTAGCAGGGTTAGCAGCAGCCGGGGCACCTCGACCAAGCTCATCATTAGCAATCTTAGTATATTTTTCCAGATGTTTGTGAGTCAGCTATGCGGAGCGCCTTAAATCGCGCAAATCATCACCAAAATACACTCCAGCATCGTCACAAAGCTTGGTGATCAACCAAGGTAACCCAAAAGTACCTGGCTTGGTTTCCCGAGCCAAGTGGAAAATGTTCTCAGACATCAACCAAGCTGCGTCTACCTGCATCTCATCGTAAATACCATAAACAATCCGCAGAATGGAGGGTTTGCACTCGAACTCGTGAGACTGTGGGTAGATGTTGTGCATGATAAAGTGGGCCCAGAATCTTTCCCAAGCCTCTAGGTGCTTTGCATAAACGTGATTAACGGAATTGTTAGCACCATAATTCCAATCTTTCCCTTCCAGAAAAGGGCTTCTCTCAAATCATTATAATCGTCATTGTTAAGTGAAACACGACGATAATACTCCACAAAATCAGTGTCAACAGGGTAATCTGGCAACTCCAAAACTCTAGCAATAGTGTGTGGATCATAAGAAATTTATTTCCCCCTAACCCAACTCAGACGACAACCAGGAGTTCTCACCTCACGATAGTGAGCGTGAGCAAAGAACTCCCACACCAAGGACTTACTAAACACAGAATCGGGCTCTTTTGTAAAAGTTGTGGTCCACTGGTTAAAATTGATGCGAGAAGGAATGTAATTACTAGGAATATAAAAGGGGTTTTCCATACTACCCTCAGTGACAATCCCTTTCCCCTTACATTGACTATCATAGAAAACCTTCACCTCCGGGTGTTCAAAGACTCTCCTACTGGATGAAGATGGTGGGTTCACTCTTGGTCTTTTTCCTTTGTCCCTACTAGTAGACATTATGGCTAAAATCTCCTAGACAATTTAACAAACACCTAATGTGCACTAAATAGGAAAATTGATCTAGACTCAAATCTAAGTGTAAGACACCCTAATAATCACTAATCCTAACAACCAACACTAAGAATCAAGAGTAAAACTATGGCTAACACCTATGACAGTGAGACAAAGAGAGAAACCAAATTACTTACCCTTGGAGAGAAGAGAAACCGAATGAAGTGAGAGAACCCAACACACATGCACAAATAGGGAGAGGAAGGGAGAGGGTAACTCGGATTAGGGAAGGAATCGAGTGGGGGAAGTGATTTGTGGAGGTTTGTGGAGGAGAGGAGTTGCTGGAAGGAGGATAGGGTGGAAGGGAGGCTGAGTTCGAGTGAGGAGAGGGGCAAAAATTATGAAATTAGGGTTCAAACCCCTCTTTCAATTAACAGCATCTGATGTCGCGCGCTTGAGCGCACGACTCGTGCGCTCAGGCGCACGTATTCAACCCCACTTTTTTTATTTTTAAAACCCCATGCGCTCAAGCGCGGTATGACGTGTGCTTGAGCGCCAATCTGCCTGAGTTGCCTCTAATTTCTTCTTAATTAAAAATTTATTTTCACCCCCCCTTTGCTCGTGTGACCCCACCGCGCTTGAGTGCATATGAGGCGCGCTCAAGCGTGTTGCTACAGACCTGTACCCTTTTTTTTTTATATAAACTGAAAATCAAAATCCTACTCTAAAAAAATAAAAATAAAAAATAAAATACTAGAGAGAGATTACCACTAGGTTGCCTCCCAGAAAGCGCTTGTTTAACGTCCCGAGCCTGACGGGTGACACTTTCTGAAGAACTAAGGGTTTTTGAGCTTCACTGTGGATAAGGTCTAATCAACTAGCTCACCATGGTACACCTTAAGCCGCTGTCCATTCACTTTGAATACATTCCCACTTGTAGGATACTTAATTTCAACAGCACCAAAAGGAGATACCTGCACAACAATATATGGACCTGACCATCTAGATTTAAGCTTTCCAGAGAAAAGCTTAAGTCTAGAGTTACACATTAAAACTTTTTGTCCAATATGAAAATTCATAGTGACTATTTTCTTGTCATGCCACCTTTTCATTTTTTCTTTAAAAATTCGAGAAGTATTATATGCCTGCTCTCTAAACTCATCAAGTTCATTGAGCTGCAATAATCGCTTCTCTCCAGCTTGTTGCATATCATAGTTTAAAAATCTAGTTGCCCAATATGCCTTATGAACTAATTCAACGGGCAAGTGGCAACTGTTTCCATAAACCACTTGAAAAGGTGACATTCTAATTGGGGCCTTGAAAGTTGTCCTATATGCCCAAAGAGCATCATCTAATTTCTTAGAGCAATCCTTCCTAGAACTATTCACAGTTTTTTCAAGGATTCTCTTAAGGGACCTATTAGACACTTCAACCTGACCACTGGTCTGGGGATGGTATGGGGTTGCAATTTTGTGATGCACCCTATATTTGGTCAAGACTCTTTCCATCACTTTATTACAAAAGTGACTCCCACCATCACTAATGAGCACTCTTGGCACTCCAAACCTGCAAAAAATATTCTTTCTCAAAAATTCTATCACAACTGCAGAGTCATTGGTGGAAGTGGGAATTGCCTCTACCCACTTAGAAACATAGTCTACTCCCACAAGAATATACTTATTGTTTTAAGATGGTGGAAAGGGGCCTACAAAATCTATCCCCCACACATCAAAAACCTCCACCTCCAAAATACTTTGGAGGGGCATCTCATCCTTCCTAGAAATATTACCCATCCTTTGGCATCTGTCACATTTCATCACAAAGTCCCTAGCATCCTTAAAAAGAGTTGGCCAATAAAAGCCACATTGTAAAACTTTGGAAGCTGTTTTTTCATTGCTATAGTGACCTGCATATGGTGAAGCATGACAATGCTAAAGGATATCAGGGATCTCTTCTTCAGCAACACACCTCCTAATCACTCCATCTGCACTTTTCCTGAACAAAAAAGGCTCATCCCAAAAATAAAACTTGGTGTCATGTAAAAACTTTTTCTTTTGTTGCCAAGTTAAATCTTTGGGAATGATCTTTGCTGCTAAGTAATTTGCCAAATCAGCATACCATGGCATAGCAGATGCAGCTAGGAGTTGTTCATCGGGGAACTCATCAACTATTGGAACCTGTGTGTCTCTATTGCTAGTCTCAAAGGGAATTCTAGATAAATGATCAGCTATTACATTCTCTACCCCTTTTTATCTTTAATTTCCAAATCGAACTCTTGCAAAAGCAAGATCCACCTTATGAGTCTTGGCTTAGCATCTTGCTTAGCCAAAAGGTGCCTAAGTGCAGCATGATCTGTATAAACAATGACTTTCGAGCCTATAAGATAGGCACGAAATTTATCCATAGCAAAAATTACTGCTAAGAGTTCCTTTTCAGTAGTAGTGTAATGCACCTGAGCACTATTCAGAACACGACTAGCATAATAAATTGTATGAAACACTTTATCAACTCTTTGCCCTGGAACGGCTCCTATAGCATGGTCACTGGCATCACACATCAGTTCAAAAGGTTTTTCCCAATCGGGTGCAACCACTATAGGAGATGTTACTAATCTTTTCTTCAAAGTTTCAAAAGCATTCATACACTCATCATCAAATTGGAACTCTACATCCTTCTCCAACAAATTGCAAAGGGGCTTAGCTATTTTTGGAAAATCTTTGATAAATCTCCGGTAGAAACCGACATGACACAGAAAACTTCTAATTCCCTTTACATTTGTTGGAGGAGATAGATTTTCAATTACATCAATCTTAGCTTTGTCTACCTCAATTCCTTTTTCAGGTATTTTATGGCCTAGAACTATCCCCTCCCTAACCATGAATTGGCATTTCTCCCAGTTAAGAACAAGGTTAGTTTCTTGGCATCTTTGCAACACTTTTCCCAAATTACTAAGACATGAATCAAATGATGACCCATAGACTGAAAAATCATCCATAAATACCTCTATGAAGTTTTCAATCATATCAGAGAATATAGCAAGCATGCACCTTTGAAAAGTGGCTGGTGCATTGCAAAGTCCAAAAGGCATTCTCCGATATGCAAAAACTCCAAAGGGGCAAGTGAATGCAATTTTTTCTTGATCATTAGGATCAACACAAATTTGGTTATAGCCAGAATATCCATCAAGAAAACAGTAATAAGCATGTCCAGCTAATCTCTCTAACATTTGATCCATGTAAGGCAAAGGGAAGTGGTCCTTTTAGGTGGCCTTATTCAATCTCTTGTAATCTATACAAACTCTCCACCCAGAGATAGTGTGGGTGGGTATCAATTCATTCTTGTCATTTTTAATCACTGTTAAACCACCTTTTTTAGAGACCACTTGCACTGGGCTTACCCAAGTGCTATCGGAGATGGGGTAAATGATTCCTGCATCTAAAAGTTTTACCACCTCCTTTCTTACTACCTCTTGGAGAGTGGGATTAAGTCTCCTTTGAGGCTGAATGACCGGCTTAAAATTCTCCTCAAGGAGAATCTTATGCATGCAAAAACTGGGGTTAATCCCTGTAAGGTCATCCACACACCAACCTATCGCAGATTTATATTTCCTTAACACCCTCATTAATTTTTCAGCTTCTAATTCAGTTAAGGCATTATTAATTATGACAGGATAGTAATCAGAGTCATCTAGAAATGCATACCTGAGATTGGTTGGAAGAGTTTTTAGCTCTGGTTTTGTTCTGGACTCCTTTTCATGCCTTCTCAGATCCTTGACCTGAGAACCTGTGTACTCTGAAGTTGCATCCAGTTGAGATGCCACTTTGTCAATATCTGGCTCTTCACACTCTCCTTGCACCAATGTTGCTTCCAGTTGGTCCCCATAGCACGTTTTCTCAAAAGTAGATGTAACCAAAGCATCAATCACATCCACCATAAAGCAATGCTCCTCTTCATTAGGCCTGCTCATGGACTCATACACATTGAAAGATACCTCCTCTTCTTGTACGTGAAGCTTGAGCTCGCCCTGTTGCACATCAATGAGGGCTCGCCCAGTTGCCAAGAATGGCCTACCCAAGAGAAGTGGAATGGCACCATCCTCCTCCATATCCAGGATGACAAAATCAGTAGGGAAAATGAACTTGTCCACCTTGACAAGAACATCTTCCGCCTTCACATAAGGTCTTTTAATGGAGCGATCCGCCAACTGTAGAAACATCATGGTTAGTTTCACCTCCCCAATACCCAATCTCTTGAAGATAGAGAGGGGCATAAGGTTTATGCTGGCCCCCAAGTCACATAGAGCCTTCCCAATGTCAAATCCACCGATGTTGCAAGGAATTGTGAAACTCCCTGGATCCTTTAGTTTCTGAGGAAGCTTCTTTTGCAATAAGGCACTGCACTCTTCGGTTAGCATGACTGTCTCATCATCTTGCATCTTCCTTTTGTTGCTCAAAAGCTCATTCATAAACTTTGCATAAGTGGGCATTTGCTCAAGAGCCTCCGCGAATGGAATATTGATTTAGAGTCTCTTGAACACCTCCATGAATTTAGCGAACTACTTCTGAGGGAAAGGAACCTTGAAAGTACTCTGAGGCTGTTTTTCTTTTTCTTTTTCTTTTTCCTGGGGTGCAGTTGTATTCTGGTTTTGTTGCACTTCAGGAATAGACTCCTCAGGCTTCTTTTCCTTCTCCTCTTCAACCTCAATAACCACATCACCACTCTTTTTCCGTGGCTCCTCAAGAGACTTGCCACTTCGAAGAGTAATGGCCTTGCAATGCTCCCTGGGATTAGGAACTGTATCACTTGGGAAGGATCCAGGCTGCCGCTCTGCAAGTTGCTTGGAAATCTGGCCCATCTGAATCTCAAGGTTACGAATGCTAGCACCCTGATTCTTCAAACTTGCTCTGGTCTCCTCTATGAGATTAGTTGTTGTCTAAGCGAGCTTCTCAATTGCTGCTTCCCATGGTGCCAGCTGTTTATCTTGTGGTGGTTGAAGTGTAGGAATGCGCCAGGAGAAGGCAGGATGATTTTTGTACCCCGGATTGTAAGTGTTTGAGTACGGATTATTCCTCTGACCTCCTCCAATGAAATTAGCCTCTGCATTACCTGAACTGTTGCCAAACTCAAATTAACAATCTCCATTCTGATGGTTACCCTTGCAGAAGTCACATGAGAGCATCAGAAGCATCAATCTGGGCCTGGCTCAATTTATGGGTCAATGCTGCTATTTGCTGCTGCATCTCCTTATTCTGTGCGAACAATGCTTGCACATTTTCAGGCTCCAAATCAGTCTTCTTCATTATACGCTTGCGAACAGTAGCTCGGCTGTTGTTGTGTGCCATCTTTTCAAACAATTGTCTGGCCTCTTCTGGTGTCTTGCTTTCCAAAGAACCTTGTGATGCACAATCAACCATGTGCTAATTGGAAGAATTCAAACCATCATAGAACAATCGCATTTGCATCCACTCAGGTACAGAATGATTGGGACACCTCTTGAGCATTTGCTTGAACCTTTCCCATGTCTCATGCAAGGATTCGCCATCCTATTGAGCAAAGGAATAAATTACTTGCCTAAGCTGAGCTTGTCTGGTTGGTGGGAAGTACTGATCGATGAACTTCATAGCAAGTTCATCCCATGTTCTGATGCTTCCTTGTGGTTGCGCACGGAGCCACTGATTGGCTTTCCCCCTTAATGACAAAGGGAAAAGTCGTAGCCTGATTGTCTCATCACTAGCTCCCTGAATTATGAAGAAATCCAAATAGCTCAAGAAGCTTGCAATGTGATCATGCGGGTCCTCTTCTGGGCTACCACTGAACTGATTCTACTGCAACAAGTTCAGATATGCTCCCTTGATGTCGAAATTTGGTGTGTCAACAGTAGGGCGCACAATGCTAGTGCCACACACGTTCGGATTGATCAAGGCGTAATCAGCTAAAGTACGCCTATCAACTGGGGGTTCGCGAGCGCGCTCAGCTTCGCGCTCACGCTCACGTTCAGGTTCACGTTCACGTTCACGTGCATGCTCAGCCTCACGCTCAGTTGCGCGCTCAGCTTCGCGCTCACGCTCTTCAGCCATTGCTCTTTCTTGTCTCTTTCTCTCTCGCTGTGCTCGTCTCCTTAACTTCCTTGTTGTCCTCTCGATCTCGGGATCAAATTGAAGACTACTATAATCACCTGCAGAACGCAAGTGCATATACCAATCTTGGCAAAAGGGGTTAAAAGCACCTGTTCAATTGAATATATACAATTAAGAACAAAAGCTAAAGTAAAATTTCACTAAATAACTACTAAAAAGTACCGAAAATTATTAAAATCTAATTTTAGTCCCCGGCAACGGCACCAAAAACTTGTTAGGACTCTAGCAAGTGCACCAGATCGTGCAAGTAGTAATAGTGAAAGTGGGATGTCGTTCCCAACGAGGACTAAAATAGACTCTAACAATTCTCACCTAAATGTAGTTATTAAGTGCAATTCAAATTCAGAATAAATTAAATTAAGAATTTTTTACTGAATTAAATAATTAAAAACAAAACACAAATTAAAAACGGTTGTGGAAGGTTTTGGGGAAACTTGGGCACATGTTTCATTGTAGGTTCCTAGAGCAATTGTTAACGAATCAATGAATTTCCTAAGTATTGAACCAATTTTGCAAGGTAAAAGCCGCCTAATTCCTTAGATCAACTTTGTTTCTTAGTAATTTAATCTCTCTTAATTCCTTAAGTAGAGCCTTAAATCCTAATCTAATCAATTATTGTTCAAGCAAAATTTATCAAATGGTTATTCAATTCATAGACATAAATATATCCCTATGCAATTGAATTGTTTGATTAAAGGTCTAAATCCTAATTCAATATTCCTATTCAATTAGAATTACCAAATCATAAATGGTACCAAATTCATGATAAACAATAAAAACATAATCAAACACAATACTTAATTGGAAAAACATCAATTCATTAAAAAAAACTATATAGGTTCCATACAAATCCACCTGTTCCCCAAAAAAGAGTTTAGTTACACATAATTAGAGAAGAAGAAAGAAGAATAATGAAAATCGTAATGAGAGACATGGAATTACCCCAATCTCCAATCACAAAGTGCAATCCTTCAACTTGCCTCCAAAAGCTCTCTCACTAATTGCTCTCTCTAAAATGTGATAACTAACTCCGAAAACCTAAAAATCCCTATTAAAAACGTTTGGAAACAAATCCCCTATCTAATTCTGAAAAGATAAAATAGTTATCTATAATTTAACGATGCGCGCTTGAGCGCACGAATTCGCGCTTGAGTGCGCCTCTTCATTCTGCACACGAATTGAATGTTTGACCCCTTTTTTAGATGACTGACCCCACGAATGCTTGAGTGTGCCTGTACTTGCGCTTGAGCGTGCGTCTACCTGAGAGAATTAGTAATTTGCACCCCAATTATTATCTTTCTGACCACACGGGCTTGAGCGTGAATGACCTGCGCTTGGGCGCACGTAGACTAAATTTCCCATTTTGCCCTTCTTTGCTCCAATTTCTTAGTTTCAAGACTTGTTTCTTTTTCCTTCAACTCCAATTCACTAAATTATTGCTCCAAAACCTGAAATTAAGACCAAAAAAATACAAAATCCTAAAAGATCTCATTCCAAATCGTTAACAGATAAAAACTCAATCTTTTCCTACAATTACTTGAGAAACAAGCCAAAATCGCTAAGAAAGAGGGTAAATTATCATCCAAAAACATCATTTATTGAGCCTAAATCAATTACAAACAAGTAATTACCTATTTATAGTCCTAAAAATCAACTACCCATACACTACATTATTGGGCACGTTCTGCATAACTGCAGCAGCCACGTCCTAACTAAGCAACTACCCACGAAATAACTACCCACGACGCAGTTTCTTCATTTGTTCTCCTTCTGCCCCATGTCTTCGGTAGTCTTCGATAATTCTTCTTCGACAAACATCTTCCCACTACTGAAATAAAGCAAGTTTGAAACTCTTAGGATTTTTACACAAGTCTTTTGCCAGCTTTGTCAAAGTGACATCCTCCGGCCTTTTGGGCTTCTAGGATCCTTGTCGACACCAAGCTCCTTTCAACAAGGTGTCGGCCTATATTGAATTAATCCCCCTAGTCGATTTTGATGACATAATTACTGACATAGCCATGACTTTTTCCATCAACCTAACCAGTGATCATGTTACAATCTCTCTTGAGGGATTATCCATAGAGGACTTTTCCTTTCCCTCTTTAAATGGAAAGATACTCAAAGCTTTTCCTGGGAAAAGGTTTCAACTTTGAGTTACGGAAGACTCCTAGGTACGACCTAAACTAGTATTTCAGCTGGAGTGTGCCCTTCATCTAGGATTTTCATCTTAGCTTGAAATACAAGAGGTGATCCCTATGTAATCTCACGTGTTTAATCTTTCACCATTAATAGGGATTCAGAGTAAAGATTTTGACATTGTTCCTCTCTCTTCCGAATCCATTTAATCTCACATGTTTAATCTCTGAGACTCTTCTTCTTCACTCCTTCGAACAACTTCTCTTCTTTCCAGAAATCATAAGGCTGGTCCATCATTTCTGCCATTTACACACTTTTGGCCCTTTGAACGTTGGAAGTGACGTATTTATAGCCATGAGGAAATGCATTAAATGTTGAAGTGACCGCTCTCTTGTTCCCAATGCATCATCATTACTACTTGGACCTCCTCGGCTTCTATGTTAATACTCTTTCGACGCCGTCCTCATTATGACGCCTCCATTTGTCAACATACGTCCATGTCCTTCGAAGTCACTTTTAAACAATTCGCTTAAGTACATTTCCGTCGACATCACTTATATTGTCGATCTTTCTCATCCTGTCGATACACGTGCACATCATTCGAAGTCACTTTCAGGCAAGTCACCTAAGTACACTCCGTCGACACCACTTATGCATTCGACATTCTTTCCTCTTGTCGAAATTTGACTTCTAATCAACACTGTGCTCCCATACTTAAACTTGATTTGAAACTTAAATATTTATACTATGACAGTTTGAAACTTGCTTTGGCGGTGAAAAGTTAGTAAAGTCTGGTCTAATGAAATTGTCAATTGATTTGGGTCTAATATATGATGTTTTGGGCATGATTTAGACTCCCTTTTACTATGGATTTGGCTTGTTTCTCTTGTAAATTTAGGAGTTTTTTTTATAGTTTTTAGGAGGTTAGGTAATTTAGAATCCTTTGAACGTTTTGGTCTGTTTTGGGTTTGTTTTAGGTACTTTCGGAGCTTAAATGAAGAAAATAAATATGGAGCATGAAAGAGGATGAAAAGACCTTGAAAATGGCGCAAGAACGGAGCGAAACAGAGCCGAAATCAGTGCCTCACGCCTAGGCGTGGAGCTCCCCATGCTCAGGCGTGTCTAGTACGAGAATTGCACCATTTTACAAACCTGGCACGCCCAGGCGTGAGGCTCTGGGTGTAACATCCTTACTTTATTTAATTAATTTTAAATTTTAATAAAATCAGAGTTTGAAAATTCATTTTAGAATTTGATTTCTTATGAAAGATTTTACGAAAATCCGGCAGAGTTTCCTCTGTTTTTCGGACTTCCCAAAAATTTTCTTCTTAAAACCTGTCAGTCCAGAATTATATAAAAACATAAACACAACAAATTAAAAACCAGTTCAGATCCTAACGCCCGATTAGTACCAATCTCAGGGCATATAACTACACATATAATAAATTACAAAAATAACAGTTTTTAACATAGTAAAATTCACTCAGGGTATCACAAATTCACTCCACGTAGTGGAGGGTTTCCAATTCGGCCCGCAACAGTGTAAGCTCCGCTTCCGTACCTGTAAAATTATATCAAGAAGGGTAGCATTACACAGAACTTCAAAAGATAAATCCTAAAAGAAGACATAGCAAATAACTAAGCCTATATAATTATTAATCTACTTTATTCATACTTATTCGTATAATTGATCTCTTTTAGTTCTTCACTTATTCTCACATTCCTTTAATTATTGATTCTCTTTTCTTTCTTCCTTTCCCATTCTTTTATTCTTTTTTTTTCCCATTTTCATTAGGTAGTCCAGCCCCAGCCAGCCGTACGGTACTGAGCGCTAGGAGTTCCCTTATTCATTATTCATTTTCCTTTTTAATCGATACGCCTTACCAGGCTCGCATCGATGCCGATACGCCTTACCAGGCTCGCACCGGACTTTTATTTTATTTTATTTTCTTCTTCTCTTCTCTTCCTTTTCTTTTACTTTTTCCTCTTCTTTATCTTTTCCTTTTTCCTTATGACTGAGTCCAACAGACCATCAGCCGTTTACCTTTATTATTCCTTTATCTCTTTATTGGTGACAGTGGCTACCGCCCGCCTTTCATCGAAAACATTCCTTTCTTTTATTTCTTTTAGTGATAACAGGGACTTCCGTCCGCCTGTCATCGAATTCATTCTTTTCCTTTACTTCTTTTAGTGATAACAGGGACTTTCGTCCGCCTGTCATCGAATTCATTCTTTTTCTTTATTTCTTTTAGTGATAACAGGGACTTCCATCCGCCTGTCATCGAATTCATTCTTTTCTTTTATTTCTTTTAGTGATAACAGGGACTTCCGTCCGCCTGTCATCGAATTCATTCTTTCCTTTTCTTTATTTTGGTGATAACAAGGACTTCCGTCCGCCTGCTATCGAGTCAATTCTTTCCTTTTATTTCTTTTAGTGATGACAGTGACTTCCGCCCGCCTGCCATCGTTACCATTATTTTCTTTTTATTACGACTGAGTCCAACAGACCATCAGCCGTTCTCTTTTCTTTCTTAATTATTTATCTTTTCTCTTATTATAATTTAAGTAACTCTTTTATGCTTATCTCAATCCTTTTACTCTTTGTTTTCGTTTATGACTTATCACACTTTCCTAGGTTTTCTATTTTATCTCTTTCTTTTTGCCAATTATTCTTGCTTTTATCCAACTTTACTTTAGTATAGTCATTATATTTTAAATTCCCATTTGCAAATCCTTAATTAATTCTATGATTCCTCTCTCACACACTATTATTTACTTATTCACTTATTTTCCTTAAATAATACTCTACTCTATTTATCTACCGCTACTACACTCCATCTCCTTGTATTATTATCTTTTCATTAAATTCTTTACTTATTACTTACTTGTATTTGAAATTTAGTTTAGTATTTCGTTCCTATTCCATTAACTATATTATATTTAATTGCTCTATTAACTTATCTAGCTTCTCAATTTTTATTACACTCTTCTACCTAACTTCCCTCATAATGTAATCTCTCTTCGTTTTATTATCTTTTATTTAATCCGCTTATCGTTTTCCTATTTTCTTTTAAATCTAATTCATTATTTTGCGCCTATTTCTCTAATCGGTCCTGCACGTATTTATTATTCCCTATACTAATCCCTCCTTTACCTCACTTTACTCTTCAGATACTAGTATACTTATTATCTTTTAATTCCTTAATTCTACTCTCTCTCTGCCTATTTCGTTTGCACTCTTGTCCTCTTACTTTCCCTATGGTTTTATTCTCTTATGTTTGCTCACGTTTTTGTTCTATTCTAACCATTTTAATATTCTAATTACGCCCACTCTTTCCGGCCTTATTTTACTCTCATTCATTTTATTCCCTAAAGGGTGGTCCCTATTAACAATTTTTATTTACTTCCTTTATATCAACGAGGGTTACCCTAAGGTTCATTAACATACTTTTTAATTACCCTATTCTCAGCTACCACTATAGCATCCTAGAATTTACTTCTCAAGTAAAGGTAACGCGAACCCTCTTATCTCGGGCTTTTTAAATAGAACCTGGATTTTAGCTCGGCGACGATGACGACGTCGGTGTGGCTCCTCGTTAGCGGGAACGATCACGGCTGGACCGAGGCAAGAGCTGTGAGCTCCGAGGTTCCCGACACGAGCCCGGCACGATCACGGACCGGTAACGGCGCCGGTGAGAACTGGTGGAAAGAGGGAGGGAACTGATTGTGAGGGAAAGAGAGAGAGAGAGAAAGCAAGGCCAAGGGGAAGGGAGAAAGGGAGAGAGAGACTGGCCGTGGGGGAAGGAGGAGGGAACCACGGTGGCGGCGGTTGGGCGGTTCCAGCGATGAAGACCGGAGGAGAGAGAGATGGAGGGAAGAGAGAGAGATTGTGAGGGAAGGAGAGAAAGAAAATGGATGGAAGGGAGGAAGGGGTTAGGCGGCGGATTTGGGTCGGCTTGGGGCGGAGATGGTAGCGGTGGAGGAGGGAGGGAGAAGGGAGACCGGAAACAATGGAGGAGGGGGAAAAAAATGGGGTTTCGAATCTCCCCGTCGTGTTTTAAAACCAGCGTCGCGCTTAAGCGCGGCGACCCGCGCCTGAGCGCGAATGAGCAACTAATGCTCATGTCTGATGCACGCGCGCGCTTGAGCGCCGCTTCTCGCGCTTGAGCGCCGCTTCTCGCGCTTGAGCGCGAGTCCCATTGACCTCAGGTTGACCGTGCTATAACTTCTTCGTTAACCGTCGGATCTTGCCCAAATTTGGAGACAAGCTTCCTTAGACACTTATCTTCATATCCAACGGTGGAATTCTTGTTTAGAGATGTAAATATTTTATTTTGAATTTCCCAATTTAGGGTGTTTATAACACCGAACATCGCCCTTTAACACTCGTTTGGTCTTCTCTAAATTTCTTCTCCGATGCCAATGCTCCTTGATTCCTTTATGGCACTCAGAGAATTCCTAATCCATCATTTTAAACTCTTTCTTGGATAATCCTTACTTCCAATCTTATTATTATTCTAATTATTATTAGAATTAAATTCGGGATGTTACATTTCTCCCCCACTTATTTAGAATTTCGTCCCCGAAATTCCGTTCAGTTCCTTATCTGGAAGGAGTATCCCTTGACATAGCTTCCGAACATGTCATTTTAATTTCTTCGGTTCCAATCTTCCCTTTAAGGAATTTCTAAATTAAGGGTTCTGCGGTATAATTACTCGCCCCATGTATGGTTTATCTCAGTCACTCAGGAATCCGCGTAATACACATAGTCTTAAGAGATTGAGACAATTATTTGCGGTGCTCCGACATAACCTCTTAAGTGAGACTCCACTTCGCGACTCCACTCTTTCTCTGTTTGTTTCTTACTCCTTCAAGTGAGTTTAGTGAGGTCGCCCTTCGAATGCACCTTAGCTATATCTGTATTCTACTCCGGTGGTACTTCCCTTCCGTTCGTTTAACGATTTCAATTTGGTATAGGGGTTCCTACGGGTCGATTTCACTTAAGGGTCGAGGTCAGGGTCTAAATTTATTTCCCAATTGTGTGATGGTCCGAGAAGGTATTGATTGATTCTTAGTTTAATTCTCGTTCCATTCTTCGCGAACCTCTTCGACAGTTAATGCGGAACGTTTGGGGTGAGGTATTCATTAGCCCTACGGGTTATGGTTTGATCATCGGACATTGAGTCCGGCTTGATACAATCTTCCTTACGCTTCGTTACCGTTCTGCATTCCACCTTTTTACTCAGATAGGATCCACAATTTTCTTGTTGTTAAAGTTCCGTCTTCAACTCCTTGGATTGAAATCCTCCCCCACTTAGCATTGGCATGCTCGATTATATCCATGCTTGGGGTATGCTCATTCGTTATTCGGAATTTCGCACATACGCTTCTCGACCGGTATACAAGGTTAGAAGGGACACGTGGATGGTTATCCATTCGGTAGGCATAGAACTATGTTGGGTTCCTACGTCTTGGTGAATTCTCAAGTATACATCTGAGACGCTTGAAACTTGAAGAGAGTGAAGATGAAAAGAAGAAACACGAAGCACTCAAGGATGGGTTTCATGGTCTCCTTACGACGACCCAGGATGTACTGGATACATGTCAAGCACGAAGACAGCGGAGATTATCCTTAAGTGTGCATTTTCAACAGAGAGTCATCAAAAGATGCATTCTCTATGAACCTGCGGCTGATTTGATTGGTCTTGGTAAGGGTACCTAACATAGTGACTAAGACTTGCCTCCTTTGAGGGAATCGTTCGGAAACTTTGATTAGACTCCTAGGCGGGTTCCAAATTGTCTACTTCCTAATTCGACTCGGTTGCAGGGAATAGCTATAAGGTTCACTCGAGTCTCTCAAGGATTTTACACTTTTTCACTCCACTCTTTAATGCTATGCAAAGAGTTCAGAAGGAACTCTTCTCGGTTTAGCTCTGTTCCTTCTAGGGGTCTACTTTAAAACTTATTAATTTGATTATTTCGGTTTTAGATGAAATGTGTCAATGACATCGATTACCAATAGGTGCAACGATTGAGGTGATCAATCCCAATCTTACATCTATCAATGGCAATATCATTGTCAGGTTTGTTGGTGGTATCATCCTCTAGCAGATGCAAGAGTTAGAGTGATCAGTTCTAACCTTACCTTCTACCAGTGACAATATCATCAGAGTGTTTGGTGGAACTTCTAGCTAAGGTCTTAACACCTATCGATTTCTTCTTGGTTACACTAAACGCGTTTAACCTATATATAGAATTTTATAGGTAAACAGTTGATACATTATTGATATAGAAAAATAACCTCGAGCCGGTTTACTAATTCTCTCGCCCGGTGCGCTCGGGACAATTAGCCCCAATGTGTCCCGGTTGCCCACATTGGTAGCAAAGACCCTCTTTCTTGTGCTGCTTCAGCCGCATACACAAACGCCTGTGGGGTTTTCCACACTCTGGACAGGGTAATCTAGGTCTTGGAGCATTCACGTCTGGAGCCGTGTCCATTGGCACTATTGCCATAGTGTGACATCCCTTATTTTCCTAACTAAGATAAATAAGTTTTCATTAAAAGAGAATTTTGAGATATTGTTTCACAAATGATTTTCGATGGGTATTTTATTTGATTACGTAATCAATTTTCGATTTTATGGAATTTTGGTAAACAAAGGTTTTTATAAAGTTCAAGCAAATGATTTTATTGAGTTTTGAGTTATTTAATCGATTTAAAGGTGTTTTGATTTCATTATGGATTTATACACTTTGGAATTTAATCCACTTGTGTTATGACTTCGTGTGTTTGTTTCTCTAAGGTTTTCAATGAATTGTATTACAAGAGGTTTTAATTAAGATTTTGTTGATTCATATGGTCTTATGGTCTTAAGATGGAAGACTATTTTTATTAAGTTCCAAAGAAATCAAAGTCAAAACCGCATTGATCTAGAATAATCTCTCAAAACCCTAATTAGTATCCTAATCTTTGATTAAAACCCTAATCGAGTTCTTAATCCTTGATTAAGGACTTAATCACTCTCTTAAGACCTAAATCCTCAAGGTTGGTGAGCTAACCTCGAATTAGTCTTCCTTAAACCTATGACTAAGTTTTGATTAGTGCCTTAATCCCTGATTAAGCCCTAATCACCGAGGATTAGTGGACTAAACCTAGATTTATTAAACTAATCCTACCCTAATCATGATTAGAACCTAATTAGTGCCTTAAACCTAATTAAGCTAAACTAACCTACCCTAAACCACCTTATGGCCGAATGCTAGGTGAGAAACTTGGCAACCAAGTAGCTTTGCTTAGTCACCAAGTTGCATGCCTTATAGTCAAACCCATGACATCACCAAGATGACCAATGACATAAGGAGGAAAAAGTGAAGGAATAGGAAGGAGGCCGTGGGGGTCTAGGAGCAAGACTTGGCCTCCAAGTTTTGTAACTTAGTCCCCAAGTAGTTGCAAAGAAGCCCCCCATGCAAACCCTTGATGGCAATTAGGAAAAAGTAAAGAAGAATAAAAGAAGGGGGTTGAAACCGTGTGGGAGTAAGTGAATCCTCCCTCATTCTTTCATCAACACACACACTTTCTTTCATTTCTTTTCCCAAACTAAACACAACACTAAAGAGATACATCAAGCTCTTAGTGAGAGAGACAAAAAAGAGAGAGTGGCCGAATAGAAAGAGGGAGAACCAAACCTTAGACTCTTCATAACCTAAGCTAGATCAAGCCAAGAGAGTAAAGAAAAGAAAGAGAAACCATGGACCTAAAGGGAAGAGTGAGTGAGCCGTGAGGAGAGGAAAGGAAAACCAAAGAGAAATTCAAGATTTGGACTTGATTCTTTAAAGCTTTTGATTAAGTAAGAACCTTGTTTCATGATCTAAAAAGTTTTAAACCTTTTCCTTGATTCATTTTCGTTTCTCATGATTTTCTTCTAAAACTTTGATTTTGTTTGAAAAGTGTTGATGCATGATTGTTTTTGTCTTAGATATAGTGATTTCCTTTACATGCATGTTGATTTTTCAAATTGATCTTAAAGTTTTGTTAAGCAAAGTGTTTTTCCTCATGATCTTGGGTTTTCCTCTTTGATTTCTTAAAAGTGTTTTGAAAAAGAACTTGATTTTTAGGTTTTCATGAAAGACTCTTAAAAGACCTAATATTTTTGGTTGCATGCATGTTTAGATCCATGCTTGATCTATGATGAACTTGATGTTTGAGTTGTGATATAGAGACCTTTGAAATAATTGAACTTTTCCTTGATGATTTTCTTTATGATGGCCACGGTTTGTTGTTGTTGTGAGTGAAAGCTTGACTTCTTTTGTTTGATCCCTTGCATGTTGTGATCTTGAGATTTAGTGATGCTTTAAGTGAATAAAATTTATGTGATGATTGTGATCCTTATGTGTTAGCCACGGTTTTGCATGCTTGATTGAAAGGACTAGAATTTTCTTAAGACTAAGTGATGAATGTGTGATTTCCATGAACCTTGTGTTGATCTTAAGTGTTAAATGTGCAATAAAAATTTCTTAGAGACCTATGTGTGCTCACGGTTTCATGAGTGAAAATATGCTAGGATTATGTTTGTACTTGCTTAATACATTATGTGAAATTGTTGTTGGATTTGAAGTTGTTTTTAGAAGCCTTGAATCTTTGAAAATGCTTTTGAGAAAACCTAGTTAAGGTCACGGTTTGGACCTTAGCTTTTGAGTTAAATTTTCTTGAATAAATATGTGTTGACTTCATGAAACTATGTTTGTATGAGTGTATTATTGATTTTCATAAAAATAAATGAATGAACAAACTTGTTGAATAAAATGATGTTGTGCTGAAATGGTGATGTGTGTGTTTATAACTTTGATAAATGATATTTTTTTCTGTTCAATGATTCTGAAACTTTGTCACTGACTTAAGTATGTTAAAATGAACTTCTCTGAATTTTTATATGATTTATAGAGTTGGTTTGTTAATTGAAATGGAGTCATTTTGGTGGAAACGATTTCGGAAAAATAAGTTTTCAAGAAAAAACCTAAACCGAGTTTTCTGACCTAAACTACTTTAAATTGCTTGAAATTTTTATGGTAGCTCCTTAAACATGTCGTGTGACTCTCTGTAAAATTTGAGATTATTTGGAGTTGGTTTGATATTTTTACCAATTGAAAAACAGTGAACCGTTTGGTTCAGATTTTCCAGACTTAGTGATGAATTAATTGAAAAAGTATGACTTGCACAACTCCAAATAATCTGAAATTTTTATGGGATGATCTTCATTGTGTAAGGAAGCTTTATACCAATTTTCATGCAATTCGGAGTTGAAACACTATTTTTAATAATGGCATTTTGGCCTGAGGTCAGCAACAGTTCTATCTTGCTTTTCATGCGAAATCCGATCTGAAACCTAGCCTAAGGTTGTTCAAATGACTTAGAAATTTTATATGATGAACTTTGGCATATATGTGTATGTTCTTGAAATTTTGGGAATTAAACAAGGTTATTTGGTATGGTTTTGAATTTTATCTTTTGTGCTTTCCCGTAATTGAACAAAAGCTTTATTTAAATGTTTTTGACAAACGTGAATTTTGTGCTTTGTTTTGTGAATTGGCTGGACTTGCATGACGATTATAATGTCTCGAAGTAATTGGATGAATGATTGCTTGATGATATGTTTAGACTATGCACGATTGAGTTTGCAAGATTGATTGTTTACGGTGTTTCGGTCTAGGCTATTAGTTTGAAATTATGATTTGAAAATGTGCTATGTGCTATGTGTTAAATGGTTTGTTTTAGGTGATACATGCTAATTGAACTTATTTGTTTGAATGTCTGGGAATTGTTTATTTGATAAAAGAAGTAAAGGAAAATGGGTTATCCGATAAATTACAATGACGCAATTGGTCTTTTAAATTTGATTGATTTTGAAGAGAATTTGATTATTTGAAAATAATGTTGGGTTTACTAGTTTCTGCCCTATTTGATTTCATTATGTTATGTTTGAGAATAAATCATTCCAAATGTTCATTTTAACATGAAGTATTAAAGAGATTAAATAACGATTTTTCGGTGTTTTCGAATCTCGGTTGTGGTTGTCCGGAATGGACCAGCAACCAATTTGTTTATTTAAAGTGTTTATATGAGTATGATTCAGTTTATATGTGCCTATATGTTTCATTACTTTATTTGATTGAAAAATTGTTAATCAAGGTGTTTATTTAATTGTTTTCAAGATACTTGGTTTGTCTATGGATTTAAATTGGTTTTGAATAATGAAAAATGAACTTGGGACTTAGCATATGATGCTGTCCAGAATTTTTCTAAGATGTAATTCTTGTTTTAAAATGTTTTTAAAGTGATTTGAAGTTGAGTTTTTAATGTAGGATAAAGTTGGTTTGAAAAGTGCAATTTTACGGTATTTCCGGATTTTCTAGAAGAGTGGCTTATGGACTTGCATCTTTGCTGTCCAGATTTATTTAAATTGTTTTTCAATCTTGATGATGTGTTTTGTTGGTTTTAAGTTTTAGTTTTAAATGGTACGTGATTTAAGAAAAGTTGGATTTCAAAGGTGACGTTATTCGGTGTTTTCGGGATCGAGCAAGCTGTAGTCCAAGACGGACCAGCAACCGATCCATTTATTTAAAACGATTTCATTGCTTTTCTATAATGATTTCGAAGTGTTTAAAGTATAGTGAAAGTTGGATTTTGATTTGAGAAAGTCTTGAAGTTTTACGAGTTTTCGACAAGAAGTGAAAGGAGTTTTCGAAAACGCATTTTTGGATTTTAAGTATGACGATTATTTAGATAGACTAGTAACGTTAGTGTCTCCTATCTAGTACGAGGTGCGCATAAGTCAGGAAGCTGGAGCAGCTGACAGTTGGGAGAACCCGCAACGATTTCGTACAAAGTAATTGCTGGAGTTGAGGTGAGAGAGAAGCTTCCCTAAGACACCGTGCTATTTAGGTGATCTATTAGGACACTCCGTACTCTCTCAAAGTCGGAGTAAAGGTCTACCGTAGCTAGTAGTATACCCGATAAATTGTATGATTGTTTGTATTGCGGTATACGAAGACTCAGACCTATACCATTACATGGTATTGATTGATTGATATATTTGCTTATGTTGAGATGTATTGTTGTTATATTGTCATTGCATATGCATGGTGCATCATCCCGCTATATAAGATAAGAATAGAAGAGACATAGAAAATTATAAGAAATTCCCCAACGACTAGAGCGAAACTTTAAGGGGTGGAACACGTGATGGAACCGGATGATGCTGATGCGCCGAGTACGTGGAACGAGCTGATGCTGTGACGACGACGATGTCTTGAGTGTAGATGCAACGATTGCTGAAATATGTTGTGAGTGTATCTATGTGGTCGTAGCCACCTGTTGAAAGTGTATCTATGTGGTCGTAGCCACATGTTGAAAGTGTATCTATGTGGTCGTAGCCACATGTTGAAAGTGTATCTATGTGGTCGTAGCCACCTGTTGAAAGTGTATCTATGTGGTCGTAGCCACCAGTTGAAAGTGTATCTATATGGCCGTTGCCATATGTTGAAAGTGTATCTATATGATTGTGGCTACATGTTGAGAATGATTAAGGATGGGTCGGAGCTCGTCAGATATAGTAGTCGAGTCCACAAGAAGTAACCCGCATATGGTTGGTGCCATATGACGGAGGCGACTTAGGATGGGTCGACATTAGGACAAATCGAGTATAACCGTTACGACTTAAAAAACCCTTACCCGAAGTAGTGGAGAGGAAGACACGGTGTTTACCTGCGTGGTAATCACTTGTTGATTAGGATAGGGGAAGGTAATGACGGTGATTCGTCAAGAAGCCTAAGAGGAGTCTGTCTAGGCGGGAAAAAGCTACAGTGACCTGGGTTGACCATCCGAGGTTGGGTAGGTAGTCTGGTGTCGTAGCTGAAGTACTGCATGTACACTAGATGGATGACTGACACCCCCTTGACTAAATCAGGATCAGAAGAGGGATGCTTGAACACGGTGGAGGTAGACACCCTTTGTCATGACATTTTTTCCCGGGCATTTTATAGTGTATCTTGGTGTTGTCTCCAGGAGCCGGTGTGGTAGAGATCCTGTACTTCTGATTGCTTCCGACTAGGTGGATGGATCCTGAGGAGATGTAGACATGAACCCGAAATCATAAAGCCTGAATCCCAATGTTATGGACTCGAGGTGTGTGAATGAAGAGATTCGACCTTGCGAGACGAACTGATTGAGAGATTTCCTAAAGAGAAAGATAAAGTGTTAGTTAATACGACGATTGCATTTCATCCTCATGCATTTTACATAATTATCTGCTGTATTGTTGTTCTGTGAAAGTGTATTGTTGTATGTCTGTATTGTCTTAATATTTTGCCTATTGTAAACCCACACCGTCAACGATGCGTCGTTCGGAATGCTTACTCTCTCTGTCTTCACCCTTCCCTGTGGACTTCGATGACGATGTCCACAGGTGACAGAGTAAGTAGATTATCCTGAGAGTCAGTGCCTCAAGTGTTGGTCTACGAAGACACGACCGAGATGGAGTCTCAAAGAAGAAGAAGGTCAAGCTCGACTCGAGGATTCGATGGTGGATGATTCGACTTTGCTGAGGAGTATCATATTGGCGGAAGTCTGCTGTTATAGTGTCTATGTTCAAGTGATGTACTCCCTTAGCAGGTACTTAGACATCATTAGCTACATCCACATGTACACCCGAAAGATGTTTTATAAAGCTGGACAATCAACGCTAAGTTTTCTAGTTAACACAAAAGATATGGGCTTTTAAATGTGACTTGTGAAAACGAGTTTCAAAGTGCGATGTTTCGTAACATCTCGGTTTGGAACTTGAAGTACAACGTGTGATGTGAGAATCAAATTTATGACGCAAATTATTTCGATAAAAGATTTTGGAACTTGGGGATTCTCATATCCATGTTATGTTTTTAAAAAAAAAATTTGGCCCAAATTTTCACTACATTGAGTTAAAGAAATTATATTTTCAAGTTGTCAAATCGGGGTGTTACAGTTGTGGTATTAGAGCAATGGTTGTCCTAAGTAGCCTGTTATATGGGCTTACATGCTTTGTTTGTGTGCATTTGTTTGTGTGTTAGTGTTAGGATTACAATGAGTGAGAGTAGGAGTACAAAGTTGTGTGAACACTCGTTCTGTTTCTATCATCTCTGGAGTGTGTCGGGAGTTTGTCTACGGCGCGTGCAAAGAACCGAGACTAGTGTCATCGTGAGACTTTGTTCTGTGTGACCTGAACTTTCTCTTGTTTGTTGAAGCCCTCTTTGTTGGGAACCCCTTTTGTTGCAATAACTTTTGAAATCCTGACCTGCCACCCTGTTTGTTAAAAAGCTTCTTTTGATGTGAACCCTTTTCTTGTGCTCATGATTGAAATCCTATATGACCTGGAATGTCTTTCGAAAAATGACCATGTTCTGTCAAAGCAATTTGACAAGACTATGATTACTGATGAACCCAAAGCTTCATCCCCTGAACTTTGACAAACCAATTTTCTTCTTCAGAAACTTTGTGACAATCTTCGACCTTGACATCTTATGCCAATCAAGTAGACATTTCCCAATTATGAGGTGGACAGTGAGGTGTTGCTAAGGATGAGTTATGACGGTTGAAGGATAAGTAAGCATGAATAACGCAAGGTAAGAATACCCCTTAGAGCCATAAGAATGATAGTGGAACGTACAAGCCTGATAGCGGCCTACCCTGAGTAATAGTGTGGGTAGTGTTAAGATGGTGGATCTCTAAGATAAGTCGGAAGGATTCAGAGTTAGAAAAGCCCGAGTTGGAGTAGGTGAATGATGGGAGTGGATGTGGATCTATAATAGGACCATGAGATTGAATGGATCATGTGGTGAAATTAACGGATAGAACCCTTAAGAGACGATCAGAATTAGGTTAAGTGACTAAGATTCAACCTTTTAATGGACATGGGTGACCGTAAACTGTGGAATTAAGGGCGTCATTAGGTGTTAAAATTGTTAATCTAAAAGACGAATCCCGAAATCGGAGAGCTTTTGATGGTTTAGAACCCGAAGACGAGCCATAAAGAGATAGAAAAGGTTTAGAATACATAAGCTGTTTAGGATGAGGAGTCAGATGATGTACATTTCCTTTAAGAATTTAGTGGTTGTTAAGGAAAAGGAAGGAATAATAGTTACCATAGTAATTCGATGAGGGAGAAAATTTGGTTTAGTCCGCAGAATTTAAGGCGATACTCCGATAGGCTTGAACAAAGTGATGGGAAGTTTTGTAAGATAAACTAGAATTGGTAAATGTTGGGAAACTTTATGGTTTTAGTCCCTGTCAAATGCTATTGGATAGGCATGATGTATAGGAATATGATGTATCAAAGTTGGGGAGTAAACGAAGAATTTTGAGGTTTGTAATAACCCGCCTATGCTTAAGTGGATGAGAAGAGTCAAATTAAGGGAGAAAGACCATGAAAGTAGTAGTACCCTCGTAGGGAGTGGCATAAGCATGTTATTCTTCCTAAATGTTGTTTCAAAATCTTTGAACCCTTAAACTTTGTTGACCAAACTGAACCGTTAATATTCCATTGTATCCGATAATGGAATGACCCAAAGGATTGCTTTTGAAAGTAATCAATTTGACTTACTCCCAAGAACCTTCAGAGAATGATGCGTAATTGGCGACTCGAGGACGACAACTATTGTTAAAGGCTAGGAATCGCTTGCAGGAATTCGACATCCGTTGATCGTGAAATTCAGCGTAGCATTTTTCGAGGACGAGAAATCGTTAAGTTGGGGAGAATGTGACATCCCTTATTTTCCTAACTAAGATAAATAAGTTTTCATTAAAAGAGAATTTTGAGATATTGTTTCACAAATGATTTTCGATGGGTATTTTATTCGATTACGTAATCAATTTTCGATTTTATGGAATTTTGGTAAACAAAGGTTTTTATAAATTTCAAGCAAATGATTTTATTGAGTTTTGAGTTATTTAATCGATTTAAAGGTGTTTTGATTTCATAATGGATTTATACACTTTGGAATTTAATCCACTTGTGTTATGACTTCGTGTGTTTGTTTCTCTAAGGTTTTCAATGAATTGTATTACAAGAGGTTTTAATTAAGATTTTGTTGATTCATATGGTCTTATGGTCTTAAGATGGAAGACTATAATTATTAAGTTCCAAAGAAATCAAAGTCCAAACCGCATTGATCTAGAATAATCTTTCAAAACCCTAATTAGTATCCTAATCTTTGATTAAAACCCTAATCGAGTTCTTAATCCTTGATTAAGGACTTAATCACTCTCTTAAGACCTAAATCCTCAAGGTTGGTGAGCTAACCTCGAATTAGTCTTCCTTAAACCTATGACTAAGTTTTGATTAGTGCCTTAATCCCTGATTAAGCCCTAATCACCGAGGATTAGTGGACTAAACCTAGATTTATTAAACTAATCCTACCCTAATCATGATTAGAACCTAATTAGTGCCTTAAACCTAATTAAGCTAAACTAACCTACCCTAAACCACCTTATGGCCGAATGCTAGGTGAGAAACATGGCAACCAAGTAGCTTTGCTTAGTCACCAAGTTGCATGCCTTATAGTCAAACCCATGACATCATCAAGATGACCAAGCATGACATAAGGAGGAAAAAGTGAAGGAATAGGAAGGAGGCCGTGGGGGTCTAGGAGCAAGACTTGGCCTCCAAGTTTTGTAACTTAGTCCCCAAGTAGTTGCAAAGAAGCCCCCCATGCAAACCCTTGATGGCAATTAGGAAAAAGTAAAGAAGAATAAAAGAAGGGGGTTGAAACCGTGTGGGAGTAAGTGAATCCTCCCTCATTCTTTCATCAACACACACACTTTCTTTCATTTCTTTTCCCAAACTAAACACAACACTAAAGAGATACATCAAGCTCTTAGTGAGAGAGACAAAAAAGAGAGAGTGGCCGAATAGAAAGAGGGAGAACCAAACCTTAGACTCTTCATAACCTAAGCGGATCAAGCCAAGAGAGTAAAGAAAAGAAAGAGAAACCATGGACCTAAAGGGAAGAGTGAGTGAGCCGTGAGGAGAGTAAAGGAAAACCAAAGAGAAATTCAAGATTTGGACTTGATTCTTTAAAGCTTTTGATTAAGTAAGAACCTTGTTTCATGATCTAAAAAGTTTTAAACCTTTTCCTTGATTCATTTTCGTTTCTCATGATTTTCTTCTAAAACTTTGATTTTGTTTGAAAAGTGTTGATGCATGATTGTTTTTGTCTTAGATCTAGTGATTTCCTTTACATGCATGTTGATTTTTCAACTTGATCTTAAAGTTTTGTTAAGCAAAGTGTTTTTCCTCATGATCTTGGGTTTTCCTCTTTGATTTCTTAAAAGTGTTTTGAAAAAGAACTTGATTTTTAAGTTTTCATGAAAGACTCTTCAAAGACCTAATATTTTTGGTTGCATGCATGTTTAGATCCATGCTTGATCTATGATGAACTTGATGTTTGAGTTGTGATATAGAGACCTTTGAAATAATTGAACTTTTCCTTGATGATTTTCTTTATGATGGCCACGGTTTGTTGTTGTTGTGAGTGAAAGCTTGACTTCTTTTGTTTGATCCCTTGCATGTTGTGATCTTGAGATTTAGTGATGCTTTAAGTGAATAAAATTTATGTGATGATTGTGATCCTTATGTGTTAGCCACGGTTTTGCATGCTTGATTGAAAGGACTAGAATTTTCTTAAGACTAAGTGATGAATGTGTGATTTCCATGAACCTTGTGTTGATCTTAAGTGTTAAATGTGAAATAAAAATTGCTTAGAGACCTATGTGTGCTCACGGTTTCATGAGTGAAAATATGCTAGGATTATGTTTGTACTTGCTTAATACATTATGTGAAATTGTTGTTGGATTTGAAGTTGTTTTTAGAAGCCTTGAATCTTTGAAAATGCTTTTGAGAAAACCTAGTTAAGGTCACGGTTTGGACCTTAGCTTTTGAGTTAAATTTTCTTGAATAAATATGTGTTGACTTCATGAAACTATGTTTGTATAAGTGTATTATTGATTTTCATAAAAATAAATGAATGAACAAACTTGTTGAATAAAATGATGTTGTGCTGAAATGGTGATGTGTGTGTTTATAATTTTGATAAATGATATTTATGTCTGTTCAATGATTCTGAAACTTTGTCACTGACTTAAGTATGTTAAAATGAACTTCTCTGAATTTTTATATGATTTTTAGAGTTGGTTTGTTAATTGAAATGGAGTCATTTTGGTGGAAACGATTTCGGAGAAATAAGTTTTCAAGAAAAAACCTAAACCGAGTTTTCTGACCTAAACTACTTTAAATTGCTTGAAATTTTTATGGTAGCTCCTTAAACATGTCGTGTGACTCTCTGTAAAATTTGAGATTATTTGGAGTTGGTTTGATATTTTTACCAATTGAAAAACAGTGAACCGTTTGGTTCAGATTTTCCAGACTTAGTGATGAATTTAATTGAAAAAGTATGACTTGCACAACTCCAAATAATCTGAAATTTTTATGGGATGATCTTGATTGTGTAAGGAAGCTTTATACCAATTTTCATGCAATTCGGAGTTGAAACACTATTTTTAATAATGGCATTTTGGCCTGATGTCAGCAACAGTTCTATCTTGCTTTTCATGCGAAATCCGATCTGAAACCTAGCCTAAGGTTGTTCAAATGACTTAGAAATTTTATATGATGAACTTTGGAATATATGTGTATGTTCTTGAAATTTTGGGAATTAAACAAGGTTATTTGGTATGGTTTTGAATTTTATCTTTTGTGCTTTCCCGTAATTGAACAAAAGCTTTATTTAAATGTTTTTGACAAACGTGAATTTTGTGCTTTGTTTTGTGACTTGGCTGGACTTGTATGACGATTATAGTGTCTCGAAGTAATTGGATGAATGATTGCTTGATGATATGTTTAGACTATGCACGATTGAGTTTGCAAGATTGATTGTTTACGGTGTTTCGGTCTAGGCTATTAGTTTGAAATTATGATTTGAAAATGTGCTATGTGCTATGTGTTAAATGGTTTGTTTTAGGTGATACATGATAATTGAACTTCTTTGTTTGAATGTCTGGGAATTGTTTATTTGATAAAAGAAGTAAAGGAAAATGGGTTATCCGATAAATTACAATGACGCAATTGGTCTTTTAAGTCAGGAAGTATTTAAAGTATAGTGAAAGTTGGATTTTGATTTGAGAAAGTCTTGAAGTTTTACGAGTTTTCGACAAGAAGTGAAAGGAGTTTTCGAAAACGCATTTTTGGATTTTAAGTATGACGATTATTTAGATAGACTAGTAACGTTAGTGTCTCCTATCTAGTACGAGGTGCGCATAAGTCAGGAAGCTGGAGCGGCTGACAGTTGGGAGAACCCGCAACGATTTCGTACAAAGTAATTGCTGGAGTTGAGGTGAGAGAGAAGCTTCCCTAAGACACCGTGCTATTTAGGTGATCTATTTGGACACTCCGTACTCTCTCAAAGTCGGAGTAAAGGTCTATAGTAGCTAGTAGTATACCCGATAAATTGTATGATTGTTTGTATTGCGGTATACGAAGACTCAGACCTATACCATTACATGGTATTGATTGATTACATGGTATTGATTGATTGATATATTTGCTTATGTTGAGATGTATTGCTGTTATATTGTCATTGCATATGCATGGTGCATCATCCTGCTATATAAGATAAGAATAGAAGAGACATAGAAAATTATAAGAAATTCCCCAACGACTAGAGCGAAACTTTAAGGGGTGGAACACGTGATGGAACCGGATGATGCTGATGCGCCGAGTACGTGGAACGAGCTGATGCTGTGACGACGACGATGTCTTGAGTGTAGATGCAACGATTGCTGAAATATGTTGTGAGTGTATCTATGTGGTCGTAGCCACCTATTGAAAGTGTATCTATGTGGTCGTAGCCACATGTTGAAAGTGTATCTATGTGGTCGTAGCCACCTGTTGAAAGTGTATCTATGTGGTCGTAGCCACCTGTTGAAAGTGTATCTATGTGGTCGTAGCCACCTGTTGAAAGTGTATCTATCTGGCCGTTGCCATATGTTGAAAGTGTATCTATATGATTGTGGCTACATGTTGAGAATGATTAAGGATGGGTCGGAGCCCGTCAGATATAGTAGTCGAGTCCACAAGAAGTAACCCGCATATGGTTGGTGCCATATGACGGAGGCGACTTAGGATGGGTCGACATTAGGACAAATCGAGTATAACCGTTACGACTTAAAAAACCCTTACCCGAAGTAGTGGAGAGGAAGACACGGTGTTTACCTGCATGGTAATCACTTGTTGATTAGGATAGGGGAAGGTAATGACGGTGATTCGTCAAGAAGCCTAAGAGGAGTCTGTCTAGGCGGGAAAAAGCTATAGTGACCTGGGTTGACCATCCGAGGTTGGGTATCTAGTCTGGTGTCGTAGCTGAAGTACTGCATGTACACTAGATGGATGACTGACACCCCCTTGACTAAATCAGGATCAGAAGAGGGATGCTTGAACACGGTGGAGGTAGACACCCTTTGTCATGACATTTTTTCCCGGGCATTTTATAGTGTATCTTGGTGTTGTCTCCAGGAGCCGGTGTGGTAGAGATCCTGTACTTCTGATTGCTTCCGACTAGGTGGATGGATCCCGAGGAGATGTAGACATGAACCCGAAATCATAAAGCCTGAATCACGATGTTATGGACTCGAGGTGTGTGAATGAAGAGATTCGACCTTGCGAGACGAACTGATTGAGAGATTCCCTTAAGAGAAAGATAAAGTGTTAGTTAATACGACGATTGCATTGCATCCTCATGCATTTTACATAATTATCTGCTGTATTGTTGTGCTGTGAAAGTGTATTGTTGTATGTGTAACACCCTATAATTAATTACCCTTAATTCCCCTTATATTAAAATACGGACTTAAAAATTCCTTTTTACCTTATTAAAATCAACCGTCAAATGGATGGAGTTTTGTTTGTTTTTCGGACTAATCCAAAATTTAACCTATGATAAACAATTTCAAATAAACATCCAATAGCCAGCAGGGCTTCAGATTATATTTCTAAATTATATCAAGGCCCAATGGGCTCCAAAAATATCAGAGTACAAAATTAATCAGAGAAATAGCGGAAATACTAAGTTTGAGTATTAAAACCAAAAGTTATAACTTTAGCAAAACAGAACCATCCTAAGCCTCATTCGAAATATGCATATTAAATTTGCATCAAAATAATATAAGAGGCTTAGGTCCATATTCTAAATCCCATAATAACCCTACTTTCCCTGTAAGGGAAAGTACTCCTGCTCGGCCGGGGGTTGTGCCAGCTCAATCTCCGTACCTGAAACATGTAAGGGAGTGAGCATTGCACATGAAATAGAAAGCAGCTTCTAACTAGACATAACAACCCACTAGGTCAAACACAATTAGCAATTAAAGCATATATTCACATACTGCACACCATACTCATTTCATTAATTCCATATTCATTATTTACTCTACATTTCCATTTTCATTATTCATTTCAACATCCAATTTTCATTATTCATTTCAATATTCATTTTCATTATTCATTTCAATATCCATTTTCTCTTTCTTTTCATTTCATTCTTTAAGATGCATCACATACCAATGTACTTCACCTCCACACTGGAAGGTACCTCATACTTTTCCTTATTTACATTAGGTGTCCCTCAGGTCAGAGGTCAACACATTTTAACATTTTATTCTTAAAAATACATTTCGCGCCATTGTACTTCACCTCCACACCGGAAGGTACCTCATACAATGTGGCCTAGGGATACTTCACCTCCACACTGGAAGGTACCTCATATCGTTGTACTTCACCTCCACACCGGAAGGTACCTCATACAAGTTGGCCTGCAGGTACTTCACCTCCACACCAGAAGGTACCTCATACATTTGGCCTATGGGTACTTCACCTCCACGCCGGATGGTACCTCATACCATTGTACTTCACCTCCACACCGGAAGGTACCTCATACAACCACCTAGATTATACTTAAACCTTATTCTCATTATAAACAATTCATTCATAACACATTTACTTGTGAGGCATTTACTTGTAATTTGAGAACTCTAATTCCTCATAGTGAAGAATCTCTCTTGGTTGAAGAGGGGACTGGATGTAGCTTTCAAGTGGATGAAAGCGAACCAGGATAAATCACCGTGTCGTATCTCTAAACTCTTAACTCTTTACATTCAAGTCATTTCAGTATTGTTCTTGGTTGAAAACCTAGAAAAAGTGATTTTTCATAATTGATTGAATTGAATCTTAATTGTGAAAATTGATTTGGGGAAAATCATTTTCATAACCTAGGTAATCAATAAGAATATTGGTGTTAATCAATTCCGCTTTATCTCTGATCATGTGTTAATTGATTGATTTTCGTATTTGATTGAAAAGTGATTTTTCAGTTTTAACAGTGATTAATCGATTAACTGGTTTCATTAATCGATTAGTTCAAATTGATCTTTCGGCATTAATCGATTAGTTGCCTTATTAATCGATTAACAGCTGAGAAATTTGCAAAAATCATTTGTTTTAATCGTTTCGATTTGTTTCTTTCGAAAATCTTTCAAGGTTTCTCTAACACCTATTCAACCCCCCTTCTAGGTGTTCTCCTAGTGTCTCCTAGTTATTTCACCCACCGATTGTAGGTTCCAACAATTGGTATCAGAGCTCGGTCGAAGGACACGAGCATAGAGCGTTTTCGTTAAGATCCTTGAGGAAACTACAATGGGTTCTACGAATCCCTTTGGTGGTGAAGGTGCTTCAATTAGCCGTCCTCCTATGTTTGGTGGAGAGGGTTATGCTTATTGGAAAATTAGGATGAGAATCTTTATAGAAGCCATAGATGTGAACATTTGGGAAGCCATTGAAAATGGTCCTTATATTCCCACAAAAGAAGTAGAAGGTGTACTTACACTAACTCCCAAAGATAAGTGGACCGATGATGATAAAAGGAAAATTCAATATGATTTAAAAGCTAAGAATATCATCACCTCCGCTTTATCTTATGATGAGTTCTTTAGAGTCTCCCAATGTCGTAATGCCAAAGAAATGTGGGACACCTTGCAAGTCACACATGAAGGCACCAGTGAAGTTAGGCGTGCTAGATTAAATTCTTTGATGCATGAATATGAATTGTTTCGTATGTTGCCTAATGAATCTATATGTTTTATGCAAAAGAGTTTTACTCATATTGTTAATCATCTCATTGCTCTTGGTAAAACTTTCTTGAATTGTGAACTTGTTAACAAAGTTTTAAGATGTCTAAGTAGGGAATGGCAACCTAAGGTTACCGCAATTGTTGAATCAAAGGACTTGGACACCATGGACTTAGCAACACTTTTCGGAAAGCTTCAAGAACAAGAAATGGAGCTTGGAAGCTTACATATGCATGAAGAATCGGACAAGAACAAAGAAAGAAAAGGAATTGCTCTTAAAGCTCAAAGATCATATCAAAAGGAAGAGAGTTCCGATAATGATGAAAATGAAGATTCCGATTCGGACATTGATGAAGAGGAGATGAAGCTTCTACTAAGAAAGTTCAATAAGATTCTAAGGAGAAAAGGAAGATTGAACAAGAACAAAAGTAAAGAGAAGGATCCCCCACACTACAAGACCAAGACATCAAAAGAAGGTATAGTTTGCCATGAATGTGGAAAGCCCGGTCATCTCAAGTACTCATGCTCTAAGTATCTCAAGAAGAAGGAGAAAGAAAAGAAAAATTCAAAATCTAAAAGAGCATACATAGTTTGGAATAGTGATGATGAAAATGACAAGAAAAGCACATCGAATAGTTCTTCGGATGATGAAGATGCCGCTTGTCTCAACTTGATAGCTCTCGTAGATGAAGAGGAAAGTTCAAATGATGAATCAAGTGAGAAAAGCTACGAAAGCGATGTAAGTGAAACTAAATCCGAAATTTCTTCTAAATATGATATTCTATATAATGCTTATGAAGAAATGCATGAACATCTCAAGAAACTAGCTTCGAAAAATATTGAAAGGAAGAAGCTCATTTTGAAACATCAACAAGAGATTTTAGAACTTCAAAAACAAGTTGATGAGCTTAATCTTCGAAATGAAACTCTTGATCTTATATATGCTAGTTATTCTTGTGATTGTGCTAGTAGATTGAATATTGTGGTTGATTGTGAAAATTGCAAGTTGCTTAAAGATGAAAAAGCTATTTTGAAAAATAAGCTTGCAAGTTTCACAAATGGTGATATTAGATTGCGCACATTGTTAAATTTTCAAAGAGAAAATTCAAACAAGTTTGGTTTGGGTTATACTAATGCTAAGAGTAAGTCTCATAGAAATGTTGTTGATTTTTCTAAAGTTGATTTTTCAAATGCACCAACATGCTTTTATTGTGGTACTCATGGACATACTTCAAATGTATGTTATATTAAAGTGCATGGTATACCTAAAGGAAAGTTTGTTTGGGTGAAAAAGGGTGAGAGTCCCTACACTAACAAAAATGGATCCAAAACAATTTGGATGCCAAAAAGCAAAGCATGATTGTTTTTTGTAGGTATGATTGAAGAGCAAAAGGACTTTCATGTGTTATTCATTCATTTGCATCTTCAATTGGTATCAAGAGAAAGTCCTACAAATTGGTACAATTGGTACTGTTTTTACAATTGGTATTACTTCTTTATAATCTCAATTGGTATCATTATGTGATCATTATTTGATTATCATGCTATTGTTGCTTTTATGATATTTCTTTACCATTGATATCTTACTTTGTTAAGTGATGTGATGACTTTCTATTTTCAATTAGTTTTTTACAATTGGTATTATATTTCATTGTCATATTTTCTTACCAATTGGTATCACATTTCAAAGTATAGTTCTTACGTTTGTTTATACAATTGGTATAGTTCTTGTGATTGTACATTTGGTATCAATGTTGTGAAGAAATAAATGAATATGTTTTCTCTACTTTGGCTTATCTTTTTATATTTCAATTGGTATATATTACTTTTTGATAATGCCAAAAGGGGGAGAAATGGTTGTTTTGAAATGGTTATTTTGTGGAGAAAGGTTTGTGTTTTGTTGTTTTTATATAGGTTGAGAAAAGTTGTTGAAGATAGGGGGAGAATCAAGTTTCTATCAATTGGAATTCAAATGTCATAGCATTAATTGAGGGGGAGCAAGAGTCTCACCAAGTGCTCAAATAGTTCAAGCATCAACAACTTCAAACATCTTCAAAACATGTTTGTCATTTTCAAAAAGGGGGAGATTGTAAGATCCATTGAGAATGTTTTGATAAATGACAAAAGGTTTTGAACAAGCTACAATTGTGTTGATCAAGTTCAAGCTCAACAAGCAAGCAACAACAAACATCAAGTGATGAAGAGAGATCAAGCTCATGAAGACTTAGTTTGGTAGTTTATGTTTTATTGTAATATCTTTCGCCTCTCAAGTCTCATCAACAACTTCAAACATCTTCAAAACATGTTTGTCATTTTCAAAAAGGGGGATATTGTAAGATCCATTGAGAATGTTTTGATAAATGACAAAAGGTTTTGAAAAAGCTACAATTGTGTTGATCAAGTTCAAGCTCAACAAGCAAGCAACAACAAACATCAAGTGATGTAGAGAGAGCAAGCTCATGAAGACTTAGTTTGGTAGTTTATGTTTTATTGTAATATCTTTCGCCTCTCAAGCCTTTTAGTTTATGAGTTTGGGTAGAGTTAATAGAGGGTAGTGAATCTCTATCAAGGTCATGATTATATTATATTTTGAGTATTCACTTAACCTAAAATCAATAGGTGGCTTAAAGGTTTGAAAGAAAAGGTTTAGTCTTTGAGAAAACAAGTTTTTAAGTGGTTTTCATCTGACTAATCGATTAAGCACTTTGACTAATCGATTAAGCACTTTGACTAATCGATTAGAATTTTCATGCCTTGCGCACTTAATCGATTAACTCATGTATTAATCGATTAAGACCTTTGTTAATCGATTAACATGTACAGATCTGGTTTTTTAAACACGTTTTTCACTTCTCAAAAGCATTTTGAAGTGTTCCTAACTTTTGGGTATTCTATAAAAACTTTTCCTAACCTTTGTGAATCATAATTTCACTTTTAGATGAAATCAATTTCTCAAATCCACACTATTCTCTCTCACTTTCATAGATCAAAGCTTTAACTTTTACATTCTTTGATCAAGAATCTTTGAATCTCTTATGTTGATATTTTCATAGCTTTTGAAAGAGATTCATAGGATTGTTATTTTGTTTTTCATTTGAGTTGTAATCATTGCAAAGAAGGCAAGCTATCTACAACAAAGGAAGTCTTGGTTGTTCATCAAGAAAACAAGCATTTGGAAGTCTTGGTTGTGAATCAAGCAAATTGGAAGTCTTGGTGTGAGGCATCATCAAGCAAGTGGAAGCCTTTGAAGAATCTCAAAGCAATTGGAAGTCTTGTTGAGGGGAATTGACAAGCAAGAGAAGAGGTTAGATTAGATTCAATAGGGTTACAAGGCAAGGGTGTGGTATCTCTTGTAGGCTAGAAAGAAGGGAGTCTTGTGAGGCATTTGCTTGTAATTTGAGAACTCTAATTCCTCATAGTGAAGAATCTCTCTTGGTTGAAGAGGGGACTGGATGTAGCTTTCAAGTGGATGAAAGTGAACCAGGATAAATCACTGTGTCGTATCTCTAAACTCTTAACTCTTTACATTCTAGTCATTTCAATATTGTTCTTGGTTGAAAACCTAGAAAAAGTGATTTTTCATAATTGATTGAATTGAATCTTAATTGTGCAAATTGATTTGGGGAAAATCATTTTCATAACCTAGGTAATCAATAAGAATATTGGTGTTAATCAATTCCGCTTTATCTCTGATCATATGTGTTAATTGATTGATTTTCGTATTTGATTGAAAAGTGATTTTTCAGTTTTAATAGTGATTAATCGATTAACTGGTTTCATTAATCGATTAGTTCAAATTGATCTTTCGGCATTAATCGATTAGTTGCCTTATTAATTGATTAACAGCTGAGAAATTTGCAAAAATCATTTGTTTTAATCGTTTCGATTTGTTTCTTTCGAAAATCTTTCAAGGTTTCTCTAACACCTATTCAACCCCCCCTTCTAGGTGTTCTCCTAGTGTCTCCTAGTTATTTCACCCACCGATTGTAGGTTCTAACAGATACCCCACACAAACCTCTTCCTAAACTTAACAATTCTCATAATAACTTAGCTTGATTCATCATCATTTATACTAAGAATTAAATTTGGGATGTTACAATTCTCCCCCACTTATTGGAATTTCGCCCCCGAAATTCCGTTGAGTTCCGTAATTGGAGAATCATCCCCTTGGTAAAGCTTCTGACTACGTTTTTCACTTCCTTTCGGTCTTTATTCCCCGCTCCGGGTGTGGTTAGGGTCATGCCTATTTAAATGCTTATCCTTGAATACAATGTATCATCTCTACCTCGACAGGACCGTCAGTTTTCTTATTATTAAAGTTCCATCTCCCATTCCTTGGATTGAAATCCTCCCCCACTTGGCATTGACATACTTGATTATATCCATGCTAGGGGGTATGCTCAGTCGTTGCTTAGAATAGAGTACACAAGTTCCCGACCGGTATTCAAAGCTGAAAAGAGAGCACGTGGGTGACTACCTATCTGTAGGCATAGAACTATGCCGGGTTTCTGCGACTTGGCGAATTCCCACGTACACATCTGAGATGCTTGAAACTTGAAGAGAGCGAAGATGAAAAGAGAAACATGAAGCACTCCAGGGTGAATCTCATGGTTTTTTTTTGCAAGACGACCCAAGATGTACTGGGTACATGTCAAGCAAGAAGACAATGGAGGTTATTCCCAAAGTGTGCATTTTCAGCAGAGAGTCGTCGAAGAATGCGTTTTCTATGGATCTGCAGCTGATTGATTGGTCTCGGTCAAGGTCTAATTGTCATTTCTCAATTCGGGGTTATTTTGGGAAGGTCTTGCTTTTTCCCCTAGTTTCACTCTTATTCGATTCTCCGTGAATCGTTTGGGCTTATCTGTTTAGTAGTCCTATGGCTTATGGTATGATTACTAGTTATTGTCGCTCGGATAGGATCAGAATTGAGTCACCGAGTCTCCCCCCACTTAGTATCAACATACCTGAGTAAGTCGAGGGCAGGGAGGAAGTTGGGTTGATTCCACGAATTGGTTAACTAGATTCTTAATTGATTGGTGAGGTGGTTCATGGGATTAAGTTGTCTGCCAATCGGTCTTATTGGTGTGGTTTCGAATTTTTCTATGACATGATGGCTCTCCATACTTACGCATATGTCTAAGGTCTCATATAAGTTAAAGAGGTGGTTCAATCATCTAGTTGGATGTTCTCACTGGAAATATAGAATAAGAGTGTCTTAAACGGGGTTAGTTTGCAAGTTTATGTTTATGAGTCTTAATAAAGATCCTATAGGATTAAAGTTCAATAGAACTTTCGATAGAAACAGAATTTCTAGATGGTTTATTCGGATCTCAACTAGATGATTGCAATAATATAGCATGTTAATAAACGCGAAGACCGAGGTGGTCAGTCCCAATCTCACATTTATAAACTGTACATCACTGCGTTGTTGAATGATAGCATTATCTTTTAACAGATGCAAGAGAAAGGATGACCAATCCTGACCTTACACTCTATTAGAGGACGACACTATCACCAGGTGTTTGGTTAGGCCTCTCGTTACGGTCTTATAACTAAGTAAGGTTTTTCCTACGTGTTCCTTTAGATGGTACTCCTGATTGGATTGAAGATGAGCCTTTCTTAGGTTTCACAACTTCTAGAAATACATGATTAGGAATTTAAAATTCCAAAAGAATTGATTTAGGATATTCTACGCTGAAACTTACTAGAGATGCAGATTGAAAGTACCTAGAATGTTTATCTAAGTTCTTGAATCGTTTCGTACCTTTTGTTGGTTTGGCCCTGATCTCCTTAAGTAGTTGTACCGCAGACCTCAAGGGTGTGTACCAGGAAACTTGATATTGTCGGAAGGTAAGGTTGAGACGTCCAGGACGAAGTCCTGTGGCATTGAGTAATCTCTCTAGGGCTGTGTCTGGTATGATTGTCGGCACACCATGAAAGATGTGACGAGAATCGCCACCGAATATTAATACATCACCCGATTCCAAGATAATTCTTTCTGCTCTCCTTGGATCTCTCTGATCTCCATAGAGAAACTCAGCTGAGTCACCAATGCAGAATGATACTACCGGTATCCGTCCTTGCAGGCTACCAACACTTTCGTCACGGTCCTGATGAAGACCAAGCTTTCCATTTTCTTCATAGAAATTGACAATGCAGACATCAGGGGACATGGAGGGGAGTATGTCCTCCACTTCACTTACACTGCATTCCTTCTCAATTAAAGATTGTGCTTCTTGCATCGCTCCCATAACCAGCTGAATGAATTGATCAGGAATATTGGGTGGTCCGCTTCCATCCATTACTCTTTTGTGTCCATATACTCGGGTTTGAGGATTCCAGTCTAAGCCGAGGCACGTCATTTTCAGTCGGAGTCTGGCTCCACTGGTAAAGCCTGGTTGATAAAAACCTCCAGGGCCTAAGCCCATCTCCCGACAGTTCTTTATTACGCCCACCTGTTCTTCATGAGTCAAGTGTTGCTTCAGGAGAACCATTCCCGGTCTCAAAACTATACTCTTCTTTTCGGCAACTTGTACCCCCACGTGTTGCTCCTTGTCTTCAATAGTCGATCTAAGCTTATCCATTGCAGAAGTTTGCCCTTCTTGAAAACAGATGTCATACGGCTTGGGTTTCAAAGAATCACATGAGGAATTGATCTTACGATCAGTAGCCGAGCTGCTAGCAAGAGATTGGAGAAGCTGATTTTTCATGTTGCTACAGTGTGGCAACAAAGGATTTTGTTGACGCGGCATAAACATAATTTAGTACATAACTACTTAGGGTTTTGTAACTATACACCTAAGTAACTAATATAGAACTTGACACTATTGCCTGGTTACTCTCTTGGTGAGTAACCATTGGAGGTGTGAATCCACACTTCAAAGGCCGAGGGAAACTGCTCTGATACCATAATGTAACACCCTATAATTAATTACCCTTAATTCCCCTTATATTAAAATACGGACTTAAAAATTCCTTTTTACCTTATTAAAATCAACCGTCAAACGGACGGAGTTTTGTTTGTTTTTCGGACTAATCCAAAATTTAACCTGTGATAAACAATTTCAAATAAACATCCAATAGCCAGCAGGGCTTCAGATTATATTTCTAAATTATATCAAGGCCCAATGGGCTCCAAAAATATCAGAGTACAAAATTAATCCGAGAAATAGCGGAAATACTAAGTTTGAGAATTAAAACCAAAAGTTATAACTTTAGCAAAACAGAACCATCCTAAGCCTCATTCGAAATATGCATATTAAATTTGCATCAAAATAATATAAGAGGCTTAGGTCCATATTCTAAATCCCATAATAACCCTACTTTCCCTGTAAGGGAAAGTACTCCTGCTCGGCCGGGGGCTGTGCCAGCTCAATCTCCGTACCTGAAACATGTAAGGGAGTGAGCATTGCACATGAAATAGAAAGCAGCTTCTAACTAGACATAACAACCCACTAGGTCAAACACAATTAGCAATTAAAGCATATATTCACATACTGCACACCATATTCATTTCATTATTTCCATATTCATTATTTACTCTACATTTCCATTTTCATTATTCATTTCAACATCCAATTTTCATTATTCATTTCAATATTCATTTTCATTATTAGTTTCAATATCCATTTTCTCTTTCTTTTCATTTCATTCTTTAAGATGCATCACATACCAATGTACTTCACCTCCACACTGGAAGGTACCTCATACTTTTCCTTATTTACATTAGGTGTCCCTCAGATCAGAGGTCAACACATTTTAACATTTTATTCTTAAAAATACATTTCGCGCCATTGTACTTCACCTCCACACCGGAAGGTACCTCATACAATGTGGCTAGGGATACTTCACCTCCACACCAGAAGGTACCTCATATCGTTGTACTTCACCTCCACACCGGAAGGTACCTCATACAAGTTGGCCTGCAGGTAATTCACCTCCACACCGGAAGGTACCTCATACCATCGTACTTCACCTCCACACCGGAAGGTACCTCATACATTTGGCCTATGGGTACTTCACCTCCACGCCGGAAGGTACCTCATACCATTGTACTTCACCTCCACACCGAAAGGTACCTCATACAATTTGGCCGGTGGGTACTTCACCTCCACACCGAAAGGTACCTCATACAACCACCTAGATTATACTTAAACCTTATTCTCATTATAAACAATTCATTCATAACACATTTAACTACAATCAACACATAATCATTCATGAAATTTATTATTCATTTCCTTTCTCAGTTATCACACTCATACTCATACTAAATAGTGTTCTCGTTTACGGCCCATCATTTAGATTTGCCCTTCATTTTACTTTCACCTATATCATCTATTACTTTTGTTTACACCTGATCATTTTCCTTCCATTTCCTATATTCACAAGATCAATTTATAAGCCACGACCTTTGTTCACAATTCATAATACTTAACATTTTTACTTTTTTCACAATTTGAGACAATTATGCACATTTAATCATTTCCATTCCCTTTCTTCCTATATCAATTTATTCCACAACACATACATCTATTTGTTACAGTAATTAATTATCATTTAATTCACAACTTTACAAATAAAGTCAAAAATCATAGAAATCATTTATGCCAAATTCACCATCACATTACCCAATTCCTCATGTGTTTCAATGTAATCATTAACCAAATTTCATTTATCAAATAATTGATTCTTATATCATTGGGTTTCCTTTTCATAGTCATAACATCTAATCATCATTCATATTTAATTAATTAGAATTTCATATTCAATACCCTAGGGATTTATAATCTAATTTTCTCCCCTAACACATAATCCCTAACAAGTATTATATACTAACTAGAACCTACTCCCTAGAACAAGGCAAAGCTCACTATATCCACTCCCTTACCTCAAACTCTTAGAGATAGGAAGATTTTGATTGGCTCAAAACTTGAGCTTTTCCACCAAAAGCTTATAATCAACAAGAGAGTGGGAGAACCTAAAACAAAAGTCATAAGGTGAAAGGATTGTCATTTATGACATGGTTCATGTCAAGATTCAAGAAAAATTAAAGCTTCATGGCTTAGAAGTTGAAAACCACCATGGTTTGTAGAGAGAGGAAAGAGAAGACGAATTTTAGAGAGAGAAAGAGGGAAACCCACAACTTAATACTTACTTGGAGATGAGAATAACAAGATTTGATGATGGAGGTGGTGTGCAATCACTTGCTCTTGCTTGGTTTTGAAGAATGAAAGTGGAACCCTATGAGGAAGAAGAGGGAGTCGAACAAGAGAGGGATGGGAAGAAGAGGATGAGTGTGAGAGAGAAAGGGAGAGTGAAAGTGAGTGTTTTGTTTTTGGTTTGGAATGAAAATGAGTGGATATGAATTGAAAGCCCAAAAGGTAGATTCTTTTTGAGTGGTGGAGAGTGCATCACGTGCACTCTCTTTCTCTTTTTTTTTGTACAGACTCTAAAATAATCGATTACCTTAACCTGGTAATCGATTATTCCTTCAATGCAACATTTTTAGGACTTCCAACCTGAGGCCTTGTAATCGATTAAAGCCCTGAAAGTAATCGATTATAGCTCAGAATAATCGATTACTTCATATGAGATAATCGATTAGAATTGCTGCAACTTTTTATTGTTTTCATCAGGGGCCTTGTAATCGATTACTGACCATCCAAGTAATCGATTACTTAGTGGAAAAGACATATTTTGATGATTTTCTATCTCTAATCCATTTCCATAGGCTCTACACCCAATCCAAACTTGATACCCCACACAAACCTCTTCCTAAACTTAACAATTATCATAATAACTTAGCTTGATTCATCATCATTTATACTAGGAATTAAATTTGGCATGTTACAGTATGCCTGTATTGTCTTAATATTTTGCCTATCGTAAACCCACACCATCGACGATGCGTCGTTCGGAATGCTTACTCTCTCTGTCTTCACCCTTCCCTGTGGACTTCGGTGACGATATCCACAGGTGACAGAGTAAGTAGATTATAATGAGAGTCGGTGCCTCAAGTGTTGGTCTACAAAGACACGATCGAGATGGAGTCTCAAAGAAGAAGAAGGTCAAGCTCGACTCGAGGATTCGATGGTGGATGATTCGACTTTGCTGAAGAGTATCATATTGGCGGAAGTCTGCTGTTATAGTGTCTATGTTCAAGTGATGTACTCCCTTAGCAGGTACTTAGACATCATTAGCTACATCCACATGTACACCCGAAAGATGTTTTATAAAGCTGGACAATCAACGCTAAGTTTTCTGGTTAACACAAAAGATATGGGCTTTTAAATGTGACTTGTGAAAACGAGTTTCAAAGTGCGATGTTTCGTAACATCTCGGTTTGGAACTTGAAGTACAACGTGTGATGTGAGAATCAAATTTATGACGCAAATTATTTTGATAAAAGATTTTGGAACTTGGGGATTCTCATATCCATGTTATGTTTTAAAAAAAAAATTTGGCCCAAATTTTCACTACATTGAGTTAAAGAAATTATATTTTCAAGTTGTCAAATCGGGGTGTTACACATAGCGTTAATGTCGGCATGTGTATCGGATTCCTGAGCCGGTACCCTGCCTCTGCTAGAACCTTCAGCCCACTGTATCATCCTGTTCCTATCCTCGGATGTCTTCCGCCTCAATCCCTTCTCATAAGTGCTAGCCATATTCACCAGTTGGGCCAAATTATCTATGTTCTGGAATTCAAAAGCTACCTTGATCTCAGTGCGAAGTCCTGCTTCGAACTTGATGCACTTAGTTCTTTCATCAGCATCCCTATAGCTCCCAGAATACCGGATGAGGTCTTCGAAGTGTGCGGCATATTCTCCAACGCACATACTTCCCTGTGTTAAGTTTAGGAATGCCAACTCTTTTTCTCGGCGGACATCTTCCGGAAAGTACTTCCCTAGGAACCTGATTCTGAACACATCCCAGGTGACCTCCTGGTTAGCGATCTCCATTTCCCTTCGTACACGCTCCCACCAATATTCGGCTTCTCCAGTGAGCATGTACGCCGCCAAAAGAACTATCTGCTCCGCAGGCGGTGAAATCGTGCCAAAAATCTTCTCCAATTCTTGGAGCCATCTCTGGGCTGCATCCGGATTGTAGCCACCTTCAAACTTGGGCGGATCGTTCTGCCTGAATCTAGCTAGCCAATCGATGCCAATTAGGCCTAATGGTTGGTGGAGTGCGGCGGCTGCTGCTGCTGCGGCCGCTGCTACTGTTTCAGCCTGATTCTGATTCATTTGGACCAGATTCTCAAGTATAGCAGCCATCCTATCTTCCTGAGTACGTCTCCGAGGCATGGTGACTGAATTCTGAAAAAGATTACATTATTCCACAATTAACTAAACAATTCTCGATCTAAGCGTACCTATTCGCCTATTCTAAGACTTGACACTAACATTTGGTCACTCGCTTGGTGAGTAAACCATAGGAGTTGTGATTCCACACTCCAAGGCCGAGGGAAACTGCTCTAATACCATAAATGTAACATCCTCACTTTATTTAATTAAATTTAAATTTTAATAAAATCAGAGTTTGAAAATTCATTTTAGAATTTGATTTCTTATGAAAGATTTTACGAAAATCCGGCAGAGTTTCCTCTGTTTTTCGGACTTCCCAAAAATTTTCTTCTTAAAACCTGTCAGTCCAGAATTATATAAAAACATAAACACAACAGATTAAAAACCAGTTCAGATCCTAACGCCCGATTAGTACCAGTCTCAGGGCATATAACTACACATATTATAAATTACAAAAATAACAGTTTTTAACATAGTAAAATTCACTCAGGGTATCACAAATTCACTCCACGTAGTGGAGAGTTTCCAGTTCGGCCCGCAACAATGTAAGCTTCGCTTCCGTACCTGTAAAATTATATCAAGAAGGGTAGCATTACACAGAACTTAAAAAGATAAATCCTAAAAGAAGACATAGCAAATAACTAAGCCTATATAATTATTAATCTACTTTATTCATACTTATTCGTATAATTGATCTCTTTTAGTTCTTCACTTATTCTCACATTCCTTTAATTATTGATTCTCTTTTCTTTCTTCCTTTCCCATTCTTTTATTCTTTTTTTTCCATTTTCATTAGGTAGTCCAGCCCCAGCCAGCCGTATGGTACTGAGCGCTAGGAGTTCCCTTATTCATTATTCATTTTCCTTTTTAATCGATACGCCTTACCAGGCTCGCACCGGACTTTTATTTTCTTTTTTTTTTCTTCTTCTCTTCCTTTTCTTTTACTTTTTCCTCTTCTTTATCTTTTCCTTTTTCCTTATGACTGAGTCCAACAGACCATCAGCCGTTTACCTTTATTATTCCTTTATCTCTTTATTGGTGACAGTGGCTACCGCCCGCCTGTCATCGAAAACATTCCTTTCTTTTATTTCTTTTAGTGATAACAGGGACTTCCGTCCGCCTGTCATCGAATTCATTCTTTTCCTTTACTTCTTTTAGTGATAACAGGGACTTTCGTCCGCCTGTCATCGAATTCATTCTTTTTCTTTATTTCTTTTAGTGATAACAAGGACTTCCGTCCGCGTGTCATCGAATTCATTCTTTTCTTTTATTTCTTTTAGTGATAACAAGGACTTCCGTCCGCCTGTCATCGAATTCATTCTTTCCTTTTCTTTCTTTTGGTGATAACAGGGACATCCGTCCGCCTGCTATCGAGTCAATTCTTTCCTTTTATTTCTTTTAGTGATGATAGTGACTTTCACCCGCCTGCCATCGTTACCGTTCTTTTCTTTTTATTACGACTGAGTCCAACAGACCATCAGCCGTTCTCTTTTCTTTCTTAATTATTTATCTTTTCTCTTATTATAATTTAAGTAACTCTTTTATGCTTATCTCAATCCTTTTACTCTTTGTTGTCGTTTATGACTTATCACACTTTCCTACGTTTTCTATTTTATCTCTTTCTTTTTGCCAATTATTCTCGCTTTTATCCAACTTTACTTTAGTATAGTCATTATATTTTAAATTCCCATTTGCAAATCCTTAATTAATTCTATGATTCCTCTCTCACACACTATTATTTACTTATTCACTTATTTTCCTTAAATAATACTCTACTCTATTTATCTACCGCTACTACACTCCATCTCCTTGTATTATTATCTTTTCATTAAATTCTTTACTTATTACTTACTTGTATTTAAAATTTAGTTTAGTATTTCATTCCTATTCCATTAACTATATTATATTTAATTGCTCTATTAACTTATCTAGCTTCTCAATTTTTATTACACTCTTCTACCTAACTTCCCTCATAATGTACTCTCTCTTCGTTTTATTATCTTTTATTTAATCCGCTTATCGTTTTCCTATTTTCTTTTAAATCTAATTCATTATTTTGTGCCTACTGCTCTAATCGGTCCTGCACGTATTTATTATTCCCTATACTAATCCCTCCTTTACCTCACTTTACTCTTCGGATACTAGTATACTTATTATCTTTTAATTCCTTAATTCGACTCTCTCTCTGCCTATTTCGTTTGCACTCTTGTCCTCTTACTTTCCCTATGGTTTTATTCTCTTATGTTTGCTCACGTTTTTGTTCTATTCTAACCATTTTAATATTCTAATTACGCCCATTCTTTTCGGCCTTATTTTACGCTCATTCATTTTATTCCCTAAAGGGTGGTCCCTATTAACAATTTTTATTTACTTCCTTTATATCAACGGGGGTTACCCTAAGGTTCATTAACATACTTTTTAATTACCCTATTCTCAGCTACCACTATAGCATCCTAGAATTTACTTCTCAAGTAAAGGTAACGCGAACCCTCTTACCTCGGGCTTTTTAAATAGAACCTGGATTTTAGCTCGGCGACGATGACGGCGTCGGTGTGGCTCCTCGTTAGCGGGAACGATCACGGCTGGACCGAGGCAAGAGCTGTGAGCTTTGAGGTTCCCGACACGAGCCCGGCACGATCACGGACCGGTAACGGCGCCGGTGAGAACCGGTGGAGAGAGGGAGGGAACCGATTGTGAGGGAAAGAGAGAGAGAGAAAGCAAGGCCAAGGGGAAGGGAGAAAGGGAGAGAGAGACTGGTCGTGGGGGAAGGAGGAGGGAACCACGGTTGTAACATCCCTCAATTTCCTCGAACTGGTTTTATTTCTAAAAAGAATTATTTTTAAGAGAAGTATTTTTCTAAGAGTATTTTCTTAAATAAAATCTTTTATTCGTGTTTTAAAAGTGGTTAATGATTTTTAAAGAATGATTTTCATAAAGTAAGGTTATGAGTTTTAAATTTTATTTTGAAATGGTGAGTGATTTCCCTTGAATATATGCTTGGTATCATCTCTATGCATGAGTAATTTTATCATTTTCTATGTGGGCATGAACGATTTTTACATGCATGAATGAATTATTTTTCTCTGAATGTATGAATAGGCCTATACGGTCATATATGTATGCTCAAAGTATGTAGGGAATTTAATTAGGTGAATGAATGTGATTATGTATGTGCATGTATATGTGTGTGGCGTGAGTGAGTGTGTATATGAATGAATGTGTATGTGAATGTGAATGTGCTAGGTGTGAACATGAGTGAATACATGCATGAATATAGGTGTAGGTGTGTGCATGTGTCGTGTAAGTGTGAGTGTGTGTGCATGAGAGTGATTAGGTGTGAGTATGTGAGGAAGCCATGTGAGTGAGTGAGTGAGTAGGAAAGCCTAGGATTTCTATTAAGTAGTGGGCAAGTAACTAAGCCTAACTAAGTCCCTAACTAAGCTTCAACCAAGACCTAACTAGATGGAAACCCTAAGGAGAACCGTAAGTCAACCCCTAGGATGAATCCTAAACCCATTTGTTCCCCACTAGGTCTCCTTTGCAATTTGCTAAAGACCACCCATGCAAACTATGAGGAATTCGAAATTGCCCCTCTTTCTCAAAGCCTTGGCCGAATTTTATGAGGACAAAATAGGAAGCCATGCACTTTTATATAAGCCTTAGCCTTGATGCATTTATTTCACTCTTCATTTTCTTCACCTCTTCCGTCCAAACATCAACACCAAACACATGTTCTAAGAGCCCATCCAACTCTTAGACTAAAACTTAGAAAAAAAATAAAATAGAGAGAAGAAGAAGGAGGAATCGTGAGATTTAGAGAGGAGGAAGAAGAGGAGATCAAGCCAAGACTTAGGAGACTTTGAAGATCAAGAGCTAGGAGTGTTTAGAAGACCTTTTCTTCTTGGTATAGTCGAAGGCCCTAGAATTCTAGAATTAGTCCTTGAGTTGTGATCTTGTAGTTTTATTTTCTTCTCTCTCTTGCATGTCTCTTTTGTGCTCTTATGTGTAATTTTCTTTCTAATCATGGACTTTTTTAAAGACTTTGATTAATTTGTAATAAGTGTAAATTATGTTTGATGATTCGGTTGAAAATGTTTAGGTTAGATCTTGAGGTTTTATGATTGATCTTGATGTTTTTCTTCTTGATCCAAAGCTTTGTTTATGATCTATGTGAACTTGGAGTAAATCTTCTTGCATGTATGATTTTTGTGTTTAGAACCGTAGATCCATGAGTGTTTATGTGTGTAAGTGCTAAATCCATGTTAGACCTAAAAATGTTTCTTGATCTTTGGCCTTGCATGCTTCGGTTTTGATTTAAGTTTGGAGAACGCTTTGCTTTATGTTTTGATCTTTGGTTTTTGACATGATTCTTGACTATTGGCTTTGATCTTGAAATTGTTCTAAGTTTTATAAATAATTTTTGAACAAGAGTTTCCTTATTTTCTTGAAGAGTACGTCGGTTTTGAGTCCTTTTTATCCAAAAAGAGATTTTGTTTTCTATTTTTATGTTCTTGTGTTATTTTTATGACTTGATCTACTCGATTTAAGTGTATGCATGTTAGTTTTGAATGAAATGTTTATCTTTTCTTTAAATGTATGTCTCGGTTTTAACTTCTTTTCATTTAAAATGATTTTGTTTTGAGTGGTGCTAATATGTTCATTTCTATAACTTGATCTACGTGATTTATATGCATGCATGTTAATTTTTCATGGAAAAGATCATGATTCCCTTTGTGCATGTTTCGGTTTCTAGAAGAATTAGGAGAAATAAAATGATTTTACCCAAATTGAATTATGTTCTATGTTTCTATGAGATTCTGGATCTAAATTATATGTTTATTTTGTGCATATTATATTCGGTCATGTTTAGATGAAACCCATGCTTTTATTTTTGAAAGAACTTGATGTGTGTTCTATGATTCTTGCATAATCTTTGATTCGGTTTGAGCTTAGGAAATGAATTAAGATTTGGCTATTTTCTTATAATTAAGCTTACGGTTTGTGCTAAGAACAAGGATGAATAATTGCATAATTTTGTATGTTTGATGATGCATGAATTTTGTTTTAAATTGTGTGAGGTGTTTCGGTCTAAACATGATAATTGATTAGGAATAAGTGTGGTGCTTGAATGACCTGTATCTGTACTCGGTTTGTATGCTTAAGTGTGCTTAGATGTTTTTATTTTTAAGAATGAAATGTTTTTGAAAGTGATTAAATTAAGTGTTTGATGTTTGAGTTATGATTGATTAAGTGCTTTTGTGATCGAAGTGTGTTGCTATCCGTGTGTGTGTATGCTTGGTTTTGAAATTTGTTTGGTTTGATTTATTTGAATTTGTGAAATGATGTTTGTGACTTATTTTGTGATAAAACTTGAAGTTTTCAAAGTATTAATATTGATTTAAGAAGTATTTGAAACTAAAGAGTTTTTACGATGTTTTGGATTTTTGTTGATTTTGTGAAATCCTTCTTTTCTGCCCAAGTTGTTTTAAAGTCGTTTTTAATGTTTCAAATTGAGTTCATGAGACTCAAAGTTTGGTTTTCATAAGGGAATTGATTTTAGAAAAAAAAACCCGGATGTAAACCGGTGAATTTTTCGGTGTTTTCGAAAGCGGTTAAGGTGCTGTCCAAGACGGACCAGCCACCTAACCAATTGATTTAAATTATTTTAATCGATGTTTTTAAATGATTTCAAAATGTTTTAAAGGATTAAGAAACGTTTGTGTTGTTTCAATAAAATGACCATGTTTTCTAATAAGAATGGAAAGAGTTTTCCTAATAAAAGTGTTTTAATTAATCCGAGGAAACATTACAGACGAGAGATTAAGGCAATGGCAGCAAACAAGATCAGAGGTGACCGTGTTCATCAAACTGCTGGACCTCAGGTGAGAGAGTAGCCTTCCTAAGACCCCATGGTAGTAGATGTCATATTAAGACGTTCTGTATCAGCTCAAAGATCGGAACTAAGTGGTTCTGCGTTAGTAGTATAGTGGCAATTGTGTGCTTTGTGTGGCCACCTATACGAATGAGACAAAGACCACTTTTATGTGTGTGATGTGTGATGATGTGTGCTTATGTTTGCTTATATATGTTGATGTTGAATTAATTAATAATGATCAAGAAGATTAAAGCGTAAAAGACACAAGAAAAGATGTAATCCCTGGTTTGGCCTAAGGCCTTGTGGAACAAGGCAGCCTTACTTTGATAAGACATTAAGACTGGAATAATGATGAGAGGATTAAGTTGATGGTTGAGATGAGACAAGAGATGAGAGTGAGAAAGGATTTCGTGTTAACAATGTGAATGAGCCAGAGCGAGGAAGGAATAAGGAGGTGATATTGAAAGTAAAACGTGATGAGGAGTGAGGTGGGAATCTTTTGGTTTTGTCTCCTGGATTGAGACTGGTCTGAGTTGAGCTTGCTCCTCCACTGGTTCTCAAGAAGGGAGGTGTGAATTGTGGGGTTTTATTTCTTGGATTGGGACTAGTCTGAGTTGAGCTTGCTCCTCCACTAGTTTCCAAGAAGATAAAGTTTTTGAGAAAAGCTTTCGAAAAGGATTGTTTTGGAAAACGTTGTATGAAAATGAGATTTTTGAAAATGAGTTTTCAAAATCAAACTTTGAAAGGGATTCCCAGAAGTGAAAATTTTTGAAAAGAGTTTCGGATTTCGAGAAAAGGGTTCCCAAAATGAGAAAAATCTTTTAAAGTAGATTTTCTGAAAGAGATGGTGAAAAGAGTTTTTGAAAAAGATTTCAAGAAGAGATTTTTGAAAATGAGTTTTGAAAAGAGGTCATTGTGAGGAGGTTATTTGGAGAAGTGTTTTGTGATGTGATTCAAGTTGCGAATGTGATTCCGCTCTGTGCCAAGTTTGAGAAATGCAAAGTGATGCAAAATTAGCGGTCAGGACTCATTGAAGGGTTGTACGAAGGGTGAGCTGACCATTAGGTTACGTAAAGATAAAAGCCTTTAAAAGACATTGACAGCGAACGCGGTGAGGTATGAGAGTTAACCCTAACCCGTAGTAGTGGAGAGGAAGATACTATGGGTATCTGCGGATACTCAGGTGGGGATTGCAGTAGGGGAGGACAATGACGGTGAAACGTCAAGAAGTCTAGAGTACTTTTCTAGGCGGGACAACTCCACAAGTGGCTCACTAACATGGTGGGGACTGGGTCCAATGTCGTGGCACGTCCTGCATGATCAGCTAGAAATTGTACTGTCGCCCCCTAGATGCAAATCTAGAACAGTGAGAGGAACTGGAGTGGGGCATTGTGTTTGCCGCTAAGAGCGTGCTTTGTTATTATTTGAGGCTGGGCCTCCTGGTCAGGGACCATTTTTGTGTGTGACAGCTGTCGTGCCCGCACGGTAAAGGTTCTGTACTCCTGTTTGCTTCCGACTAGAGGATGGATGCCGAGGAGATGTAGACCTGAGACTTGAGTGCTAACTACGAACGGACCGTACCTCGATGATTCTTAAATCCCCTTAATCATCGATGGTTATAATTGATAAGACGTAATAAGAAAAGAGTTATAGGTGGGAAAAGTAAGTTGAGAATGGAAAGTGTGAAAGAAGGAATAGATGGATCCCCTTGAGAAGGGAAAGGAAAGAATGGTTAGTCTGGATGTGAGAATGAGAAAAGAATTGGAAGTGAAGGATGTTGGAAATAAGAGAGAAAGAAGATAATGATAATAAGATAATAATAATAATAATCGGTTTGAGGGTTGTGCTTGAGTATTGTGTGTGTGCTTTGCCTGTATTGTGTGTGTCTTAGTATCGTGCCTGCGGTAAATCCACAACGTCGACGACTTGTCGTTCGGTTCGCTAACTCTCTCCTGCTCATTGGCGTACTGGTGCCTCTGGTATTCCAATGTGCAGATGGAATATCGCATGGAGATTTCAACTTGGATGAGGCATGGATGTGGTTGGAAGCGTACCCCGGCTGGTTGGGTATGGGTCGGTGACTCGCAGATCGTGATTCCAGATCCAGAGCATCGGCTTTGCGGAGCATATCTAGGACCACTGCTCGGACAAGTTTCTGTCCGTGGGTACACGGACTATGAAGAGAAGTTGCGCTGCGAACTCCCGAAGACTCATCCTGCTCCGGCTAGGATGCAGTGGGTGCCAAAGCACGGAGGACCAATGCCAATGGAGATTGCTTCATCTTCTGGAGTCAAGAAGGAGCCAAAGGAAGATCATGAGCTTCATCCCATAGTGTTCATTAGGCAGTGTCGTAAGTAGGGCAATTAGTTTAAGTGGTTGTAAGTATGTTGGTGTCAAGGAGTATCTAAGTAATGTATCACTCTTGTAATTCCGCCCTACTTTATTTTGTGAACTAGTCTAATCTTTTGTTTTGGGCAAAAACTATGAAATCGTTTTGGAAAGATGTGGAGGTAGGTTTTACGTAACAACCCGGTTTTCAGGTAGGAACGTAAACGTGCACCCACATCGTTTAAAAAAAAATGGCCTCATTTTTGGCAGCTTTTTAGTTAATACTGATTATTTTTGGATGACGAAAATCGGGGTGTTACAACGGTGGCGGGGGTTGGGCGGTTCCAGCGGTGAAGACCGGAGGAGAGAGAGAGAGATGGAGGGAAGAGAGAGAGATTGTGAGGGAAGGAAAAAGAGAAAATGGATGGAAGGGAGGAAGGGGTTAGGCGGCGGCTTTGGGGCGGCTTGGGGCGGAGATGGTGGCGGTGGAGGAGGGAGGGAGATGGAGACCGGAAACAATGGAGGAGGGGGAAAAAAATTGGGTTTCGAACCTCCCCGTCGTGTTTTAAAACCAGCGTCGCGCTGAAGCGCAGCGACCCACGCCTGAGCGCGAATGAGCAACTGATGCTCATGTCTGATGCACGCGCGCGCTTGAGCGCCGCTTCTCGCGCTTGAGCGCGAGTCCCATTGACCTCGGGTTGACCGTGCTATAACTTCTTCGTTAACCGTCGGATCTTGCCCAAATTTGGAGACAAACTTCCTTAGACACTTATCTTCATATCCAACGGTGGAATTCTTGTTTAGAGATGTAAATCTTTTATTTTGAATTTCCCAATTTAGGGTGTTTATAACACCGAACATCGACCTTTAACACTCGTTTGGTCTTCTCTAAATTTCTTCTCCGATGCCAATGCTCCTTGATTCCTTTATGGCACTCAGAGAATTCCTAATCCATCATTTTAAACTCTTTATTGGATAATCCTTACTTCCAATCTTATTATTATTCTAATTATTATTAGAATTAAATTCGGGATGTTACACTAGGCGCCCAGGCTCGCAAAGAGTGAGAAAGTGACACTGTTCGCTGTTTTGACCATAACTTGAGCTACGCTTATCCAAATGAGGCGATCTTGGAATCATTTTAAAGCTAAGGAAAAGATCTAAAACGTTGCATAAATAGCCTTGCTCAAATTCGTCCATATTTGGGGTCAAAATCAGTGCCGAAGTTTCTGTCAGATACGAGAAAGCCCAATTGGGCCACTTCCTGATCAGTTTTGCTCCAATTCAATTAAGATTAGTTTTATATTTTAAATATATGTTTTAGAATTAGGTCAGCAGTCATTAGAGAGTCTTGAGAGAGGGAGATTACATAATTTTAGAGAGTTTTAGAAGAGGAGAAAATCAAAGATTGGAAGATCCAAGGCTTTTCCATGGTAATCATGTATTCTTCTATTGCTTTTGTTCTTATTTTCATGATGTGTAACTAAAACCCTGTGTTAGGAATTGGTGAATTTGTATGGATTAATTTATTTATTTCATGAATTGATGTTTTTCCGTTTCTAAATCAAGTGTTTGATTGTGTTTTCACTATTATGCATGGAAGTAATTAATCTATGTTTTGGATCTCTAATTCTTCAATTGAGAGATTAGGAATTAGAATAGGTCATGCCTTCAAACAATATAATCACTCAACTTGTAGGTATATTTTTGGGTAATTATATAACTTGTTATAAATTTCACCGTTCTTAATAATGGTTATTCAATGGTTTAATCATTTAAGGGATTAATGGTTATCAAATTGAATAATAAACAGTAATTGCATAAGAGGGATCTAGTTATTGTTACCTTAGGAATTTGTTCTTGATTTAGGGAAAAACAGAGATTCATGATAATTAAACAACGACTACAATGAAACCATGTTCCTAACATCTTTCTCAAATTGCTCCCAACTTCTATTTAATTTCTGTTTTTAATTTATTTTCTGTTTTTAAATCAATTTTAATTAATTAGTTAGAAACCAATAGATTTTGCTTTTAACTACTCCTTGGTGAGAATTAATTGAACAATTTGCAATCCATGAGGGACGATATCTGGTCTTATTAACTGTATTACTTTTCGATCTAGTATACTTGCTAGAGAGTGAACAAGTTTTTTGTGCCGTTGCTGGGGATTGAAATTCGTTTCAATTAGTTTTCGGTACTTAGTAGTAGTTTTAGGTGAAATTTATTTTTTTAGTTAGTGTCTTTTCTCAACAGGTGTTGCGTAATTTTTCTTTTGTTTTTGTGTTGTGCAGGAATTCTTATCAATTTAAGTGCAAAGAGAAGAAAAATTCAGCACTAGAAGAGGGGAAAGAACAACTTTGAAGATGGCTGGAGGAGGAGGATCTCACGGATCCTCTCCACCTCCTCCTCCCAGGAAGACTTTGGCGGAGTATGCAACCATAGACCTGGACTTCTGTGCTTCCAGCATTGTCCGGCCAGTCATCACTGCAACTGCATTCCCGATCGATCCGCAGTACATACACTTGATCATGCAGGATCAGTTCAGTGGTGCGCCGCATCAAGACCCCAGGGACCATATCGCCAACTTCCTGGGCATGCTCGGATTCTTCAATATCGAAGGTGCTACGGACGAGGCCATCAGAATGAGGATGTTCCCTCTCTCACTCAGAGGCGACGCGCTAACTTGGGTGAACAACCAAGAACTAGGGAGTCTTTCTAGCTGGAAAATACTTGTCTCCAAATTCATGGATAAGTTCCTTCCAGCTGGGAAGCAGGCGAAGCTGAGGCAGGATGTTCATTAATTCATGCAAGAGGACGACGAGCCATTGCATGAAGTTTGGCAACGCTACAACCAGCTACTGAGGAAGTGCCCAACATTTATACAAGACTGACAGCAGATTCAATTGTTCTATAATGGGCTCAACCGATTCATTCAAAGTATGGTTGATGCAGAAGCTGTTGGATTGTTGCTGAATAAGACTGTTGAAGAGGCCAAAGAAGTTATTGCAAACATGGCATTCAGCAGTAGCCAAGGACTACGGACCCAGGTGGAGCAAAGTATCGTGAAGAGTTATGATCTGGATTCTAGTCAAGCCAAGATCTTGATCGAGCAGAACAAGTAGATGCAGCAGCAGATTGCTGCATTGACAAAGCAAATAAGCCAGATCACTATGTCAGTTGCATCGAGCACTCTGAAGTGCAACTTTTGTGGGGGAGGTCACCGGAATGGTGATTGTGCTTTGGAAGTCAAAAAGGGTCAGGCAACTATTGATGAGCAGGCCAATTTTGTGGGTGGCGGAGTACTTAACAACAATACGTACCCCAACATCTACAATCCAGGGCTGGGAGAAGGAACTTGAAGCAATGGCTACCACAACCAATACCTTCATGGCAGAAGTTAGGGCGAATTTCACCAATCAGAAAGTCAGCATTTACAACTTGGAAGTGCAAGTGGCTCAAATAAACAATCAGATATCAAAGATTGCAACCAACTACAAGGAGCGATGCATGGCGGTCACCCTTCAAAGTGGAAAGTCGTATGAGGAGCCACAGAAGAAGGGTGATGCAACTGAGCATGAGAACAAGGATGAGGGGCCAAAGCAACCAAGTGGAGAAGGCTCAACTGCAATGCAATAGACGCAGGATCCACCTGCGGACCAAGAGAAAGAGAAAGGCACACCTAAACCAGCACCACTACCTCCAAGGATTCCATATCCTCAGACGTTGAAGAAAGAGGAAGACCAGAAGCAATTTAGAAAATTTTTGGAGATGCTACGGAAGGTGCAGATCAACATCCCGTTTGTAGAGGCACTCTCACAAATGCCTCTGTACGCGAGATTCATGAAGGAGTTGCTGACAAAGAAGAAGCAGATGCTCACTGACAAGATATTCCCGATAGCAGAGAAGTGCAACAGCATCACTAAATCCAACCTTCCACCCAAGCTGAAGGACCCAGGTAGCTTCACTCTCCCGATTAGCATAGGCAAGGAGTACTCAGGTAAGGCTCTCTATGACTTAGGAGTTAGCGTAAACATTATGCCTTTGTCTATTTGTAATGCATTGAACTTAGGAGAGATTAAGCCTACCCCGACATTACTTCAGTTAGCTGATAGACCCACCCTCCGCCCATATGGAGTGGTGGAAGATATTCTGGTTAAGGTGAAAGATTTTATCCTGCCCCTAGATTTCATGATCTTAGATGTAGAACAGGAAAAAATATTCCTCTAATTTTTGGAAGGCCATTCTTGGCCACAACGGGGGTAGTGATTGATGTGCCTAGGGGAGAAGTACTTCTTCGAGTGAATGGTGAGCAAACTACAATAATGATTTTTGAAAAACCACCAGTCACTGCGGAGAACTTTGCCCCACTAATGTGCATTCAGCACTCGAATGGAGAGAGTGTTGGAAAGAAGTGGAAAAGCAAGGTGCCACCCTTGAAGGGATCTTGGCAACCACTCTAACCTCTGAAAAGAGGTGACCCGTCAGGCTCGTGACGTTAAACAAGCGCTAGTTGGGAGGCAACCCAATGTTAGGTAATTTCCCTTAGGTTTTATTTTTTTTAGGTAATTAGTTATTATTTAGTTTTTATTTTTATTAAAAAAAACTAACTGGCATACAGGTCCAGCCACGCCCAGGCGTGGCACGCTTCACGCCCAGGCGTGGAGAGGTTACTGCATCTCAGTTTGGGGGTGTGACCCCATTTGCTCCCATTAGTTCCCTATATGTCACCCCAGACCTGGTACTTCGCAAAAATAATGTCCTGTTTTTCTAGGTAGTTTTAATTTTTATTTTGTAGTTTTAGTTTAGTTTAGTTTGCTTGAGGACAAGCCAACCTCTAAGTTTAGGGGTGTGGACAAAATAAAAAATAATTTTTCAGATCTGAATTGTTCTCCCATTTATTTTTGGTGTTGGTTTGTGTCTTTGGTAGGAGTAGATGATTATTCTAGACTTAGGACTGTTTCTCTGATGATAGGTGTAAATACTTAGTTTAGGATTAGACTCATTGATTTTTGACACTAATTGATTGAGCTGTAAATATTTTTGAGATCTGGTTATTTTGACAAACTTTTTGAGAAGTTGTGATTAGTGAACTGACTTTAGCCTGTGAAATTTTGGACCTAAACACTGATGGGGTATATGATTTATTGAAGTATTTTGATTTTAAACCCCTATTTCTTTCATGAGTGTGTTCACTTTGACTTTGAGTTCTAGAACTTGACCTGTGACCATTTTGAGATTGATAATTGATTGCATGCATTAAGATGATTAACGCACTTAGGATGTGTTTTTGTGACCTTCAACAGATTTGAATTGATTATATTTCCTTTAGTTGCCCATTTTGAGCCTAATAAAAATTTGATTTTCTATGGTACCCTGCATTAATTGTATAATTCTTTGTTAGTACCTTGGAAATTTTGAATGAGCAATTGAGAGGAATGACTCAATAAAAGATAAAAAATTGGTGAAAAGTGATTGACTTCTATTTCTCTTCCAAGTGAAGAAAAAAAGAAAAAAAAACAGAAAAGAAATTGAAAAAGAAAAAGAATGAAAAGGAAGAGAATATAAGGAAAACTGTAAAAATAAAAGAAGAATAGAATAGTTGTGATTTGAGTGTGAGACTTCTTTGTATTCATTGCTCATTCATGATTTTTGAGGGAAATTTGTTTTTGCATTTTAGCCCTTAGTTTTATCTCTTCTTTCTTTTATCCCACCTAGCACTTCTAGCCATGGCCTCATTACAACCAAATATAAGACCTTTTGATTTTTGCATGCATTCAATAATTTCAGTGGAGATTTGGGTCTATGGTCCAGCTTATGGTAACACATTGTCATTGTATGAACTTGAGTGAATCACATATATATAAACCTTGATACACATGAGAGATACACATTGTGAGGTTGAGAATGTTCACTAATCATGAGTTCTTATTGAGTTTGTTTCTCTAACCAAGTTTTAAATGTATGAATTGCTTGTGGAAATAATTGTTTGAGTCTGTGAGTCGAAGTCCTAGATTAGGTGTGTACATTTTGATTTAGGAGGTAGTCTTGTGTTCTAGAGTTTTTATTTTACTTTTGTCTGGGACATGCAAAATACTAAGTTTGGGGGAGTGATTTGGGTCTAATATATGATGTTTTGAGCATGATTTAGACTCCCTTTTACTATGGATTTGGCTTGTTTCTCTTGTAAATTTAGGACTTTTTGTGTAGTTTTTAGGAAGTTAGGTAATTTCGAATCCTTTCAACGTTTTGATCCGTTTTGGGTTTGTTTTAGGTAATTTCGGAGCTTAAATGAAGAAAATAAATATGGAGCATGAAAGAGGATGAAAAAACCTTGAAAATGGCGCAAGAACGGAGCGAAACGAAGCCGGAATCAGTGCCACACGGCTAGGCATGGAGCTCCCCATGACCACGCGTGTCTTCTACGAGAATTGCACCATTTTACAGACCTGGCACGCCCAGGCGTGAGGCTCTGGGCGCCCAGGCGCTCAAAGTGCGAGAAAGTGACATTGTTCGCTGTTTTGACCATAACTTGAGCTACGCTTATCCAAATGAGGCGATCATGGTATCATTTTAAAGCTATGGAAAAGATCTACAACTTTTCCAGAAATAGCCTTTCTCAAATTCGTTCATCTTCGGGGTCAAAATCAGTTCCGAAGTTTCTGTCAGATACGAGAAAGCCCAATTGGGCCACTTCCTGATCAGTTTTGCTCCAATTCAATTAGGATTAGTTTTATCTTTTAAATATACGTTTTAGAATTAGGTCAGCAGTCATTAGAGAGTCTTGAGAGAGGGAGATTACATAATTTTAGAGAGTTTTAGAAGAGGAGAAGATCAAGGATTGGAAGATCCAAGGCTTTTCCATTGTAATCATGTATTCTTCTATTGCTTTTGTTCTTATTTTCATGATGTGTAACTAAAACCCTGTGTTAGGAATTGGTGAATTTGTATGGATTAGTTTATTGATTTCATGAATTGATGTTTTTCCGTTTCTAAATCAAGTGTTTGATTGTGTTTTCACTATTATGCATGGAAGTAATTAATCTATGTTTTGGATCTCTAATTCTTCAATTGAGAGATTAGGAATTAGAATAGGTCATGCCTTCGAACAATATAATCACTCAACTTGTAGGGATGCTTTTGGGTAATTATATAACTTATTATAAATTTCACCGTTCTTAATAATGGTTATTCAATGGTTTAATCATTTAAGGGATTAATGGTTATCAAATTGAATAATAAACAGTAATTGCATAAGAGGGATCTAGTTATTGTTACCTTAGGAATTTGTTCTTGATTTAGGGAAAAACAGAGATTCATGATAAATAAACAATGCCTACAATGAAACCATGTTCCTAACATCTTTCTCAAATTGCTCCCAACTTCTATTTAATTTCTGTTTTTAATTTATTTTCTGTTTTTAAATCAATTTTAATTAATTAGTTAGAAACCAATAGATTTTGATTTTAACTACTCTTTGGTGAGAATTAATTGAACAATTTGCAATCCCTGAGGAATGATATCTGGTCTTATTGACTGTATTACTTTTCGATCTAGTATACTTACTAGAGAGTGAACATCAATCATTCGTACACTTTTAGCCCTAACTCATGGGACTCAAGACAACATAGTTCTTGTTTTTTTACTTGCATTGATGCTTTTGCATTAGGGGTGGAAGCAATCTGTTCTCAAACCGCGAGACCGGTCGAATCGAATCGGACCGGATCGAAAAATATAGTCTAGTCTAGTCTCAGGGTTCAGTCCGGTCTCAAAATTTTCAGGCCATTGTAATATGGTCCTTTCCACGGTTTCACTATTTTTCAGACCGTTAAGATCGGACCGGTTAGTTAAAATACAAAACCTACTGAAACTATTTGGGTTGTTTTCTGCGTTGTGGAAATATTACTGTTGTTGTTTTGGGCTACCTCTTTGTTGTGGAAATGCAGGGGGCTCAAGGGGTAGTGTCTTTATCTAATATTACTATTGCTTTTTGGTTGTCCTATTCGTTGTTAGTAACATAGACACTACCCTATCTAATATTACTATGACAAAATACACTTTGAGGTACGTGAAAATTCACCTTTCTACCCTTGCACTTGGCCTTTAAATATCTTGACCTAACTCTCATTTATTGCATTTGTAGATTCCAAACAGTGTTCACCAAATTGAAGGCTTTGACGGTAGTCTGCAATTTCCGTCAACTGCCACCGTTGATCCTCCAACTGCTGCTGCTTCCATTTCTGCATCATCTCCATCTAAAATGGCTTCTCCTCCTATTGTTCAAGTTTCCTATCCTCAAGCTTTCTCAGTTTTGAGGGAACTCATGGCCAAAACTCGATCTGTAGATGAGGCCTTGAATTATCCAGGCAGAAATGAGGAAACGGACTTGACGCAATCTCTGTCTAACCTGAAGAATATCTGTTATCGTCCCTTTGATCAGTTAACCAATGACTCTTAGACCCGGGGTCTCCTATCTTCCACTGTTGACAAGCTTTTGCAGCAATCGGTTTCGATAGAACTGGAGTCTAAATTGGTCATTCTCCAACGTTTCATCAACAACTGGGCCAATGATAGTCCTCAATTCCTCAGAGATGTCAAAAAATATGAGGAAATCAAGGATTCTCGCGTGGCCATTGAATCAAAATTGTAGCATCTGGAGAAAGAAGAAGTTGTCTGGTCTAAGGTTTTCTCTCAAGGGGAGAAAAAGATGGAAGAAGCAGGAGCCAAAATTCAAGAATTGAGCAATGAATTGGCTCGACTGGAGAAGGAACACAAGGAACTGGGTCAATCTCTTGAGAAGTCCAGAGCCACCCGAATAGAATTGGTCGATCGTGCTGGTGATTTGGAGGCTCCTAACAAAGAAGTGGTAGAAAAGTTGACTGCCAAATTCCAAGGTTACAAGGCTTGGCTTCGACAAAAGGAAACTTTTGCTAGGGAATGGCTTTCCTTCGGCAACATGTTTTAGATAGAATTTCCCCTGTTTTGTTGCACTTTTGTTTTTTTTTCTTTTTTTCTCAATGTATTTGTACAACTCTTGATATGGAATGTAATTTTCAGTTTTGAATATTTACTTTTGTCATTGTCGGCTTGTACTTTTTCAAATACTTGTCGTTTATTGCTTTGATCTTTTTCCCTGAATGGACTTCGACTAACTCATATGTGTTGCCTGAAAAGGCCTTTGAAACTAGAAATGGTCCTTCTCATTTTGGTGACCACTTCCCATATTTGTTAGTGTTTCTCGATTGGCAAGAATCACTTTCCATACCAATTCACCAGGTTGAAATGCCTTGAATTTGACTTTAGCGTTGTAATACTTAGCAATTTTCTCTTTCTGTCGCGTAATATTTTCCAACGCCAAAATCCTTTCGTCATGGACTTCGTTTAACTCGTCAAACATGGCATTCCAATAATCATTCACAGGCATCTCGTTTTGCCTCTGAAATCTTACTGATTCGAAATTTACCTCAACTGGTAACATGGCCTCATGGCCATATGTTAACATATAAGGTGTTGTTCCTGTAGCTTCATTAGGAGAGTTTCGAATTTCCCAAAGCGCTGGTGTCAATGCCTCATGCCAATTTCTAGGTTTTTCTTTGATTTGTTTCTTAATAACATTGATGATCCACTTGTTGGCTGCTTAGGCTTGACCATTGGCTTGAGCATAATACGGTGTCGAAGTTAACAACTTGATTCTTCTTTATGCTAAGTAACTCTTGAATTTGCTTCCCACAAAGATAGAGGCATTATCCGTAGTTATCGTTTCAGGAATTCCAAATCGACAAATGATATGTTCTTCAATGAAATCAATAACCTGCTCTTGTTCGACCTTTGCTAAAGGAACTGCCTCCATCCACTTGGTAAAGTAGTCTACTCCCACCAAAATCTTCTTATGTCCTTTTGTGGAATTTGGAACTATCTCTCCAATCACATCAAGTGCCCAGCCTCTGAAAGGCTAAGGTTTGATGATCGAATGCAACTCACTTGACGGGACATTTTGAATGTAGCCATGCTTCTGGCATTCTTCACATGATTTCGCAAACTTCATGCAATCTGATACCAAAGTTGGCCAATACACCCTTTGCCTTCGAAGTAGCCACTTCATCTTTTCTCCTGCTTGGTGTGCTCCACAAATCCCTTCATGTATTTCAGCCAAAGCTATAAAAGCATCTTCTTGATCCAAGCACACTTCTAGATTCCCATCACTTGACTTGTGATATAAGTCTCCACCCAGCAAAGTAAACTTGATGGCCTTCAGCTTGAGTTTTCGTTCGGCATTGGGAGATGGGTTTGTCAAGTAATCTGCTATTAACTTTCTCCAATCATCTGTCGATGCCAATGCATTTACCATGACTTCCCTTTCATGAGGTGGGTAAAGTAACTCTCTTATTTGAATTACTTCGTTCAACACTTTCCTCGACACGCGATATTTCGAAGCCACTTCGGCCAAATGGTTGGCCTCTTGATTGTCCTGTAGATATATGTGTTTGACAGACACATTATCAAATTTGCACATCAACTTTCGTGCGATGGTACAGTATTTGGCTAATTTTGGACTTAGACGCTTATACTCATCGACTAGTTGTTTAATTATCAATTGGGAGTCACCATTGATGGCCACGTTTTTGGTCTTCAAGTATACCAATATTTCAAGGCCTGCAATAATGGCCTCGTATTCTACCTCATTGTTAGAGCATTGGTATTTGAGATTAAACATGAATTTGGTGGGGAGTCCGTCAGATGAAATGAGTAATATCCCCACTTCGGCTTCATTCTTATGAGAAGAGCCATCGAAGTACATAGTCCAAGGCCTTAGGCCGACATAATTGATAGATACAGCCACGTCTACACATGGATGATCAGCAAGAAAGTCGGCCACTGCTTGGCCTTTGACAGCTTTTAAAGGAATATATTGTAACGAAAACTTTGTTAACGCTAACGTCCATTTGCCAATCCTGCCATGGATTATTGGCTTGGATAGCATGTATGTAATTACGTCAGACTTCGACAAAACCAAAACATGAAAACTTTTCATATAATGCTTAAGTTTTGTACAAGAAAAGTAGAGTGCCAAGCACAATTTCTCTATAGCACTGTACCGGGTTTCGGCATCATTCAAAACTCTACTTAAATAAAATACATCTCTCTCAACACCATTCTCATCTTCCTGTGCTAACATGCTACCAATGGTGTGATGAGATGCTGATATATACAATTTTAATGGAAAACCAGGTTGAGGTGGCATCATGACTGGTGGTGTCATCAAGTACCGCTTCAAGTCGTCGAATGCTTCTTGATGTTCGGGTTCCCACTTGAATGTGTCTTCTTTCTTTAGTCTGACAAGAGACGAAAAGACTCTCGTTCTGCCTGACAAGTATGAGATGAATCTTCTTAAGTACTTCACCTTGCCCAGGAACGATTGTACTTCTTTCTTGTTTGTTGGTGGTGATGCTTCGATGCCATTTGTATGGACCAAAAATCCTAAAAATTGACTAGCCGCAACTCCAAAGGTACACTTAAGTGGATTCATCTTTAAATTATACCTTCTTATTCTATCGAATGCTTTCTTCAAACTCACCAAGTGCTCCTCGTGAGTTCTTGACTTGATCACAACATCATCAATGCACACCTCCAAGAATTTGCCAATTATATCATGAAAGATCATATTCATTGCCCTCTGATAGGTGGCTCCTGCATTGTTCATGCCGAATGGCATCATTACCCATTCAAAAGTTCCAAGAGCTCCAGGACATCTAAATGTTGTCTTCGACACGTCGCCTTCAGCAATTAAAATCTAGTTGTATCCTGAAAAAGCACCCATCAAACTCATTACCTCATGACATGACGCCAAATCCACCAACATGTTAGCAATTGGCATCGGATATTCGTCCTTTGGCGTAGCAGGATTCAGATCTCTAAAATAAACACATAGTCGCATCTTTCTATTCTTCTTCACCACTGGAACTATGTTGGCTATCCATTCGACATACCTTGCTATTCTGATAAACTTCGCCTTCAATAGCCTTTCAATCTCTTCCTTGATCTTCAGAACTACGTCAGGCAAAAAACATCGAATAGCTTGCTTGATTGGTTTGTGATCAGACCGTAAAATCAACCTATGTTCCACCAAACATTTGTCGAGGCCTGGCATGTCTTCGTATTCCCATGCAAAGCAATATTTGTTTTCTCTGATCAAATCGATCAACTTTTCTCTGAATTCTTTACTCAACAAAGAACTGGCATAAATGGGTTTCGGCCTTTCAACCATTCCCAAGTTAATTTCATCTTTAGGATCTTCACTGATGAACCTAGGTTCCTCCTCTATCCATCCGCGTTTGAACCCCAAAGGACTTTCATCAACAATACAATCCTGGAATGCACCTGATTCGACAGTGCATTGCATCCTATTGGCCTATAGGCCGATAGCCTTTCGAGTTGTTTGTCAACCATCATGGTTGGTCGACGGCCACTACTCGACGGCTCCTTCAACCTCCACCAGAGAAATCCCATAATTCTCTACCAAAAACTTCTCCATAATTGGCTTTTGGAAATGTTCAACGTCGAGTCTGATAGGTTGGATGCTGGGATTGTAGACCTTAAAGTCGACATGCATTTGCTGCATATAGCATGAACTGTCGTCAAATGGAATAACTTTCACCTTATTCAAGTTAATGTTATTCCATGGAACCAATTTTTGATGGGTCGTTGAAGGAATGGCCCCCACAGCATGAATACAAACTCTTCCAAGCAAGAGATTATAACTTGCCTTCGTAGGCACCACTACGAACAACGTGTCTCGAACCACTGATCTGACTTCCACTTTCAGCATTGTCACTCCATAAGACTGAGCAATCTTTCCAATGAATCCTACAATGACCATGTTGGTTGGAATCAGATCAGAATCCATTTTTCCCATACTTTGGAAAACATTCCAAAAGAGGATGTTAATTGCAGCTCCTCCATCTACCAAAACCCTGTTAAGCGGTTTGCCATCGACGATGGCCTTAATGTGCAAGGGCCTCAGGTGCTTTCTCTTGCTCTCCTCAAGTGGCTCGAACTGTGCAATGTGCCCTATGTCCATTTCCAAATGGACCCCGTCAAGAAGAAATAGACATTCAGGTAAATCAGGAATTTCATCACTCAGATATGAGTCATCTAATCCGTCACTTCCATCATCCTCCACTTCGACTTCATGCAGGCCTTAGAATTCTACAGGCAGGCCAATGTTGTTGATCGACATTCTGGTAATCCTCTTGCTCTGTGCATCCACCATATCCTTATCGGTGACAATAATGTCCAAACTCTCCTCTGATCCTGCATCGTCAAAGTCATCCATTTGGTTTGATCCTTGATCCTTTCTTGCCCATTGCTTCTTGGATTGCCTCCTGTTCTTCTGATGGGACCTAGCCATTGTCGGCTTAAGCGTCACCACCAAACAACCCTTGTCTTCTACGGGTTCTTCTTTAATGATAACCTCAGCCTCAGCATCCTTCTTCCGGAACCTTTGGAGCCTTCTCTTTTATATTCTAGTTAACCCCTCATAGATTGAACTTGGTGTCGAATCAGGCTCGGTACTTGGCTCTTCCTTTGATTCCCTCTTGCGTCGGCTGATCCTGCTGAGCATGGGTGATCTTGGTAATCGACCTTCACGTACCCTTCGACTTCGGAAAGGCTGTCGAGCATCATAAGATATTTCTTGTCGACTGTACCTCCCTTCTCGAACCCTTTTAGCTCTTAGCCTCCTTCTCAAGTCCCCTCTTTTCATTTCACGTTCCCTTTTAGATGCAGCAGTCTCATTATATATAACTTGGCATCATGGATAGATCCTGAGGTCTTCGTACTGCTTTCTGTCATAAAATTGCTCAAATGACTCCCCGGCTTTTGAAAATATTTGATCATCATGTGTCATGTTAACCACATTGACTAGGAACACTCCATGCATTTCGACTTCATTCACTTCTTTTTGGAAAGGTTCAATATCAACCTTCATTTCCTTTTCAAGAAAATTCAGTCTCCCCTTGTCAAGTCCCTATTGAATTAAATTCCTGAAAGCAAAGCAATCAACAGTATTGTGAATACAATTGTTATGATACTTGCAATACTTTCTACCTTTTAACTCATCTTTCTTTAGCAGTTTGTGTCCTTCAGACAATTTAATTTGTTTACCCTTTAATAACATATCGAAAACTTGTTCAGTTTTAGAAATGTCAAAAGTGTACGTTTTCTTGTATATATATTCTCAATAAGGGGTTTTGACGGCCTCAAGGCATGACACGTATAGGGTTTTCCTTCTTCTATGTCTATTGAGTCTACCTCTGAGCCTATGTCAAACGCCTCTGCATTAGAGACTTGAGAATCGACATAATGGATTCTCTCTCTCTTGAGAATTTTAGGATTTTTACCCTTCATTTTTTCATCCCTTAGATTCTCAATTTGTCGTACACATGCGGCTAATTGAGCCAAATCTAGTAGATGCTGTGTGACTAGCTTTTTCCTCGCATGGTATTCTAAACCAACCACAGCCATCTTTACTACTTCTGGCTCAGGGATTGGGGTAAATCATCGGCTTCTCATTTGGCTAAATCGAGATAAGTAATCATCGATGGGTTCTCCCTCGAACCTCTTCACGCTCAACAAATCCGTCAAGGCAATCTTTAATTAGCCTCTATAGAATTGTTCGTGAAAGGCTCTTTCTAATTGGGCCCATGCATGAAAAGAGTTGGGCCTCAATGTCGAAAACCATGAAAACGCGTTTTTCGTCAAGGAACTAGGGAATAGCCGCATTCTAATGGCTTCGTCAGCGGCCAATTCTCCCAACTCGATGGTGTAACGTGCGACATGTTCGACAGTAGATTCTCCTGTTTCACCGGCAAACTTCGATAACTTTGGCACCTTTGTTCCTCTTGGGATTCATGCATGTTGTACCCACTCAAGAAAAGGTGAATTGAAAACCGGCTGATTAGCCAATCCAATGTTAAATCCAATCCTATTTAGAGCTTGTTCGACAACTCTATTTACGTCATCCGGTTCCACTCTAGGCTCTCCTATTGTGTCGAAGTAAATGCATTGCCAAGTTTTGTCTTGCTAAGGCAGCTTGCAACTCTTCTCCTCTCTGCATGAATGCAACTTGAGAAGGATTTTGCACATGCGGAGGTGCTTCGACACCAGGATGGAACGTCACCTGTGGGGGTTCGACAACTGCATTATTTGTACCTACATTCAAAGGCTGGTTAGTTCGAACGTTCTCCCATTGGGTAGCCACCCTACTATCTTATTGTAGAGGAGAGGTTGGGCTAGTATTGGTTGGCCATGCATGTGTCTCTTGGCCTTCAGGATAATTTTGTACCAAAAGTGGCCTATATAGAGATCTGTCCTCTCTATAAGGATTTACGGCGGACTCATTTCGATCATTCTCGTCAATCCCCAACACTTGGTTGAGCTTCTTCCTATATTGAGCAATTTTTCCACAGGTCTCATTTGTTACTATCATTGCTGGGTTGATCACAAATCCTAATTGAGCCGTCAACTGGTTGACTAACTAAACATTTGCTTCCTCGATTTGTTGACGAATATGGGTCACAAGATTAACTAGCATGTATCTTGAACCATTACTGGTATCTGATCCATCAGTAGAAAGTCGAGGAAATGCCATAGTTGTGGCCCCATTAGTGGAAGAAACACTTCCTATAGGGCCAAGCGAACTATTCAGAGGCCAAGTTAGTGTCAACCAGGAACGAAACCCTATGGCAAGCCATATGGAGGAATTTGACTTCCGTTTGTCGGATTATTCCCAAAGGCAAAGCCGTTGGCTTGACTTGGGTGGCCCCCATTTGGGCCCCCGTTAGTCGAACGACCCACCGTGGTGACGGTAGAGTCCGTGACAGCACCACACCCTAGGGACACAGGAGAAGTACTAATAGGAGTACTAACTGCTTCAACTTGTGATATCATTGTGGTCTGTCGACCATTATGGCCTCCATCAGCCATTGAAGATGTAGCCACTTCAATGGCACAGTGTTGCCATTGAAAATGGCACAGTGTTGCCACTTCTCAAACGCATACACTTGAACACAAGTTACTCAGAATCAGTCCCACTGGGCATGCCAACTTATTCACGCTGGTGAAAAGGGATTTGATACGGGGCGTGCCAGTTCGCCAATTCGGACGAACACGAGTCAAAAACGGGAATGGAAATGTCAAACGATTGCGGGATTCGATTGATTTTCTTGTGTCACGATCGGACGATTTTTGGTCTTTTTGGTTTTATCTTGGAAAATACGTAAATGGGCTTGGGAAAATGTAAATGACGAGAAAGTAAATCACAGAAACGTAAAGGGAAAAGCGGTAAAGTGAAGGAACATAAAGGTTAAAGCAGTAAAGAAGCGCGAATTTAAAGGTGCTGGAAACGTAAAGGCAGAATTTAAAAGTGCTAGAAAGGTAAAGGAAAATGAAAAGATTGCATTGAAGTCATAAAGTACTGGGAATGTAAAGTGGTTATTGCAATGGCATTTTCTCCATTAATCTGCTTGCGATGAGATGTTAGGATGATTACCAATGTGCCAACCCCGATTACAAACAAGTAATTACCTATTTATAGTCCTAAAAATCAACTACCCTTACACTACATTATTGGACACGTTCTGCATAACAGCAGCAGCCACGTCCTAACTAAGCAACTACCCACGAAATAACTACCCACGACGCAGTTTCTTCGTTTGTTCTCCTTTTGCCCCGTGTCTTCAGTAGTCTTCGATAATTCTTCTTCGACAAGCATCTTCCCACAACTAAAATAAAGCAACTTTGAAACTCTTAGGATTTTTACACAAGTCTTTTGCCAGCTTTGTCAAAATGACATCCTCCTGCCTTTTGGGCTTCTAGGATCCCTGTCGACACCAAGCTCTTTTCGACAAGGTGTCGACCTTTATTGAATTAATCCCCCTAGTCGATTTTGATGACATCATTACTGAATTAGCCATGATTTTGGCCTGTCAACCTAGCCAGTGATCATGTTACAATCTCTCCTGAGGGATTATCCACAGAGGACTTTTCCTTTCCCTCTTTAAATGGAAAGATACTCAAAGTTGTTCCTGGGAAAAGGTTTCAACTTTGAGTTACGAAAGACTCCTAGGTACCACCTAAACTAGTATTTCAGCTAGAGTGTGCCCTTCATCTAGGCTTTTCATCTCAGCTTGAAATACAAGAGATGATCCCTATGTAATCTCACGTGTTTAATCTTTCACCATTAATAGGGAAAGGTGGGGATTCAGAGTAAAAATTTTGACATTGTTCCTCTCTCTTTCGAATCCCTTTAATTTCACATGTTTAATCTCTAAGACTCTTCTTCTTCACTCCTTCGAACAACTTCTCTTCTTTCCAAAAATCATAAGGTTGGTCCATCATTTCTGCCATTTACACACTTTTGTCCCTTTGAACGTTGGAAGTGACGTATTTATAGCCATGAGGAAGTGCATTAAATGCTGATGTGATCGTTCTCTTATTCCCAATGCACCATCATTACTACTTTGACCTCCTCAGTTTCTATGTTAATACTCTTCCGATGACGTCCTCATTATGACGCCTCCATTTGTCGACATACGTCCATGTCCTTCGAAGTTACTTTTAAGCAGCTCGCTTAAGTACACTTCCGTCAACGTCACTTATATTGTCAATCTTTCCCATCTTGTCGATACATGTGCACATCCTTCGAAGTCACTTTTAGGCAAGTCACCTAAGTACACTTCCGTCAACACCACTTATGCATTTGACATTCTTTACTCTTGTCGAAATTCGACTTATAGTCAACACTGTGCTCCCATACTTAAACTTGATTTGAAACTTAAATATTTATACTATGGCAGTTTGAAACTTGCTTTGGCGGTGAAAAGTTAGTAAAGTCTGGTGTCATGAAATTGTCAATCCTTCGTACACTTTGAGCCCTAACTCATGGGACTCAAGACAACTTAGTTCTAGCTTTTTAACTTGCATTGATGCTTTTGCATTTGGGGTGTAAGCGATCTGATCTCAGACCGTGAGATCGGTGGAATCAAATCAAACCGGATCGAAAAATATAGTCTGGTCTAGTCTCGGGATTCGGTCCGGTCTCAAAATTTCCAAACCATTGTAATATGGTCTGTTCCACGGTTTCACTATTTTTGAAACCAGACCAGACCGGTTAATTAAAATACAAAACCTACTGAAACTATTTGGGCTATTTTCTGCGTTGTGCAAATATACTATTGTTGTTTTGGGCTACCTCTTTGTTGTGGAAATGCAGGGGGCTCAAGGGGTAGTGTCTCTATCTAATATTACTATTGCTTTTGGGTTGTCCTATTCGTTGTTAGTAATAGAGTCACTACCTGTATCTAATATTACTATGACAAAATACCTTTACACTTGAAATTTTTTTAATATTTTTTCTAACTACCAAGTAATTAATTATGTGCTAAATAGACCTGATCGGATCAAACCGAACCATTTATGAATGGTCCGGTCTGATCCAGTCTTTATACATAAAAAATGTCTGGACTAAACTAGACCGGACCATGTTAATTTAATTAATCCGGTCCATAATATCCATCAAAGACTGGACCGAATCAGACCGTTACATCCCTATTTTGCATAAAGATGGGTTCATTATCGTTTGATATTGTTAGATCAAGTTGGCCTTTGAGAGGTCCTCTTGCTTATGATCAACTCTATATTGTTCTCAATTTTGTGATGTTATCAGCCAAACAAAATGTAAAACCCTTTGCCGTTAGGGTAGTCCTCACGTTATGTTAACAGTTGCAATGGGAATCACTCATAGCTTGCGTGTGATGTGGTAGGGGTCCAAGATGACCCTCGAGGTCTCATCTACGATTGGGGGTCGATTGACTCAATATGGAGTTTTCACCGCATTCTATTACCAAAGTGTCGTAGAATAATTAATTATTAATTAAAACGAATATAACTTGGTCTTGAACTCGATAGGTTCCGAGCTCGGGAGTCGATTACAAGCTGCGGAAAGTATTAGCATCCCGTCTGCCCGTTCGAAAATAGTACATCTTGATTGGCTTTAATTAAGAAACTTGACTAAATGATTTGCCTAAATTATTTGTTTTCTATTTATGTGCATGAAAAAGTTGCTATTGGTCCTACGTACCCTCATAAAATGAGGAATCAAAGCTATGTAGTCCTAATTTTTAATTTTAATTTTAATGTTAATTTTTAATTTTGACATTAATGTTTTTTATTTACAAAATTTCTTTGTTGTAGAGAGGAAAGTACACAAGACCTTGACATATATATAAGGAAATATGATTTCCAAAATACATGTGATTTAATATTCAATTAATAAAATATTTTTAATTTTCATTAAAAAAAATGTTTTGGTCTTTTAGTTTTTACAATTTATTTATAAAAAATAAATTATTTTTTTATATGTATTTTTTGGTATGGAGAGGAAACCCAAAAGTTCTCACCACTAAATTAAGTTTGGGTGAGAAAAATCGGTTTACCAAAACTCAAACAATTTTTAATATTGGATTAAACAACTAAAAAAAAGGATTGGATTTAATTATTAAATTTAAGACCCAAATTAATATTAATTTTAATTTAAGAATTAAATTTACAACATATCCTAAAAGTCCAAATATATGGATTCAAAAATATAATTAAAATATAAAGAATTAAAATTATTGTTTCGTGCAAAATACAAATTAAAACATCTATATAAAAAATAAAAAAAAAGTAAAGATAATAAATAAATTCCTAAAAGGTAACGCATAACTACATTTTTAAAATTTCATTATTTTTTAAAATATGAGAAAAGAAAAGAACAAAATAAAAAAAAGTAATGATAAAATAAAAAACTGGGCACTGAAAACGTTATAGCAAATTAAAGGGGCAAAAATGTTATTCCTACAACTGTATTTGACATCAAATATAGACACCTACCTTTTTTGGTAAAAAGTGGTGGGTCCTATAAGAAAGAGAACTGCAGGGCCCACCAGTTTATGCCTAAATAAACAGGTGTTCTGTATAGATGTCAAACACAAATGTTTGAATAACAGAGTTGATAGGGGAGATGAAGCTGTGCTATACTGTGCAAGAGGAAAGAGAAAGAGACGTTTTTATTAGTGTTCAAAACTGTGTGTTTTTTAGAAGGGGAGTTGACTTTTTAGCCTCCACTTTTGGGTTTTTGATCCCCTTTAATTTTTTTTTTCAAAAATATCATTCTTCATCTTCTTCTTTCTTTCTTCTTCACCCCCTCTATCATCATCATCTTCTTCTTTTTTCTTTCCTCTTCAAACCCTCCTACCCCCAGTCTTTTTCTTCTTCTTCTTCTCTTTCTTCAACTCCCTTTTTATTCCTTCTTCTCCTTCTTTTTCTTCTTATTTTTCTCTCTCACACACTCACACTCATTCCATTTCCCTCACATAGACACAAACACACTCACTAACTCACCCCCACACTCACCCACACTCACCCACAATCACCACCACTCACATACTACATTATTCTGTTTTTTTTCGTGTAAAAAGTGCCCTACGCCAATGTCGAAGCGTACAAACATGTCGTACGCCTCGAAAGAGGCGTAGGGCTTTTTTTTTATTTTTTTCTCAATACGTCAAGGCCTGGGCGTACGTGTATTACGTGTAAAATACACGTACGCCTCGGCATTGGCATACTAGGTTCTTTTAGCAAAAAAAAACTTGTATGCCAGCCCCTGGAGTATGTGTAAAATTGTCAACTGCACACATACTCTAGGGGGCTGGCGTACAAGTTTTTTGCTAAAAAAGCCCAGTACACCAATGACGAGACGTACGTGTATTTTACACGTACACCCAGGCCTTGACGTACCGGGAAAAAAAATAAAAAAAAACCCTACACCTCTGTTGAGGCGTACGACATGTTTCGCACGCTTCGACATTGGCGTAGGGCACTTTTTACACGAAAAAGAAAACAGAATAGTGTAGTATGTGAGTAGTGGTGATTGTGGGTGAGTTTGAGGGTGAGTTAGTAAGTGTGTGTATGTGTGAGGGAGTAGTGTGAGTGTATGAGGGAGAAGAATAAGAAGAAGAAGGTGAAAAAGAAATAAAGAAGAAAAAGAAAATGGAGGGGGGTTAAAGAAGAAAGAAAGAAGAAGATGATGGAGGGGGTGAAGAAGAAAGAAAGAAAAAAAAGATGAAGGGAGGGTATTTTTGAAAAAAAAATTTAAAAAGGGGTGTTAAAAAATCAAATCCCTTTTAGAAGAGTTGTAGTCTTGTAAAGCTATATTTATAAGAAAAAATTTGGTTCAGAAATATAAGTATTTTTTTCAACGGACCTTGGGGCCCAACAAAATACTCCCTTTTATTCTTTAAGTCTTTCAAATTAATTTAATGATTGACTCTAAATAATTTTCATTAATTATTATCCTTGCACTTATTCTTCTTTGTTAATTTTATTTTCACACTTAATCTTTTTTATTAATTTTTATTTTCATACTCAATCTTTTCAAACTAACCATATCCATTTTCACTCTGTTAAATTTTTTTTATTATTATTATCCCCGTTCCTTTCTTACCTTAATCTTTTGGCTTAAATATCAAAATGGTCTCTATAACTATTGACTCATTTAAAATGATCCCTACAAAAAAAACAGAAAAAATGGTTTTGATCCCTACATTTACAAAATATTTTGGTTTTTGTCCCTTAAGTGAAATTTTGGTCCCCATAATTATGTTAGTAGTTTGTTTTGGTCCCTCTATTATTAGAATTCATAGGTTTTGGTCTCTCTATTATCATGGTTTTTGAATTGGTTCTCTTACGTAAAGGAAGTTGTCTTTTTACCCTTGAGACCTAAAGCAAGAATATCATCCTTAATTGGTAATAGAATACAATACATCACGTTTTCGGTGTTTTCCATCCACGTTTAATAGAAGGGACCAAAACCAAAACGTTTTGTAAATGCAAGGAACAAAACCAAATTTTTTTTCCGGGAACCAATTTCAAATAGGTCAATATTTACATCGACCATTTTGGTATTTAAGTCTTATCTTTTTTATTCTCTTTTTAAAAAAAAACAAAAACTCATTTATTTTTATCACTCTTTTTTAAGCTCTCATCTTTTATCTTTTATTTATTTTTTTTTAAATTCTATACTTTTATTAAAAAAAATTCCTTTTATCCATTTCTCAAACTCTCTCTTTTTATATTTTTATTTTTAGATTTTTACATTTATTTTTGCAAGGGGACAAAATTGGGTGTCAATCGTTGCCCCTCTATACTTTTTTCTTATCAGATAGCAAGCAAAAAGGCATGCCTTCTTTTGGGGATTAGACAAGCCATTGAGTTGGGCTTTCTTTCTTTGGAGATGTATATGGTCCAAGGGGCCTTCAAGCCGAATCACCAGTGCTTCGCATTAGTGAGTAAAATTAAGAGTCTTCTTGCTCAATTCTTATGTGTTGATATTCGTCATGTATTTAGAGAGGCGAATAGGTGTGTTGATTATCTAGCTAGTTTGGGACATTCAGGTTCTCCTTCTGTTACAGGTATTTATCATGCTCCACCTCCCTTATTTTGTATCTGTTATGGACCAGAAGTAGAACTATACTTCGGTAAACCGGTTTATCAGTAAGGTCTAGCCCAGAGAGGATTTTTGACCTCATGAAACTGGTTAACTAGCATTGGAAGCCCTTTAAGGGCCCTAGTCTTCAGTAAATCGGCTTACCGACATAAAAGCCTTCTTAAGGGCCCATGACACCTAGAAACCGGATTACCGGTATGTGTGGCCCTTTAGTTTCCCAAATCCTCTATTCCTCCAAACTGGTGAAAAAGAAGACTTCTCTTTCACTGACATAGGATTCCTTACCTCGCAAAACCGGTACAACGGTTACTCAGAAAGCAAGGCCATTAAGCCTTAATTTCTTGGATTCCAGTATCTTGATAAGCAGCAACTCTCCAATTATGACCTCTTTACTCCTGCCATTATCACTTGCCGTTAGCAGTAATTCGGCCACTCCATTGATGAGGAGGGAAACCCAACGGTAAGGATATCAGCTTATATAATCAAGCATAGGGTAACCAGGTATGCATCCTTCAATCCCACACAAACACACACACCACCCCCAAAATTATTGAGAACGAGAATAGAGCTGGTATCCTGGAAATCAAGGTGCCTATCTGCAGTCCAAAAGCAAACAGTAGAATACTGGACACTTGACCGCTCAGCTCAAGTACCAGACGTTCTACAACAGAACATTGGCGACCATAGTGGGAGCGAGAAACCTATTCCCACCACTTTTGTGAACAAGATGGATAACCGGTCACAAGGAGAACGAATCGAACCCAGCCACCATAGTGTCGGAGATCTGAGAAACCGATTGAATGGAGGGAAAGCTCCCACCCAGCAGAAAGATTTAAGGGAGCACCTGAGTGAAGGTAGGAGACGAATGGAAGAAGAACGGTCCAAGCATCATAGTCCCCCTCGTACTGATCAGGAAAAATCGCGGCAGAGGCAATCCTTTAAGGATGACAGCCCCCCGCATTCTGAACATGAGAGCAGAGGATCATCGGATGGACGTTTGCAAAGAAAGATGAACTTAGAAACAGAATTGGCGCGCCTCCGGAAGCGTTTGGACGCGCAAGATAAGTTGATGAAAGAGTTGAAAAAAGGAACAACATTCTCAACACCAGAAATGGAGGAGGACCTCATAAGGGATGAGGAACCGGAGGAAAGAGATCATCCATTTTCCGATCAGATTATGAACTTTCCGATGCCTGAGAATCTCAAGGCTCCAACTAATGTAGATTCTTACTTCGGAAATTCAGACCCTCAGGAGCACATAGACAGTTTCTTGTTGGCAATGTCTATTGGAAAACTACACATAGACAGTATGCTCAAGTACATGAAGAGGAAAGCTCAAATGATGAATCAAGTGAGCAAAGTGACGAAAGCGATGTAAGTCTTACTAAATCCGAAATTTCTTCAAATTATGAAATGTTATATAATGCTTATGAAGAAATGCATGAACATCTCAAGAAATTAGCTAAGAAAAATATTGATAGGAAGAAGCTCATTGAGGAACATCAACAAAAGATTTTAGATCTTCAAAAGCAAGTTGATGACCTTAAGTTAGACAATGAGACTTTGCATCTTATCATTGATAATTCTACTTGTGATTGTGCTAGTAGATTGAATAATGTGGTTGATTGTGAGGATTGCAAGTTGCTTAAGGATGAAAATGCTATTTTGAAAAATAAGCTTGCAAGTTTCACAAATGGTGATATTAGATTGCGAACATTGTTAAATTTTCAAAGAGAAAATTCAAACAAGTTTGGTTTGGGTTATACTAATGCTAAGAGTAAATCTCATAGAAATGTTGTTGATTTTTCTAAAGTTGATTTTTCAAATGCACCAACATGTTTCTATTGTGGTACTCATGGACATACTTCAAATGTGTGTTATATTAAAGTGCATGGTATACCTAAAGGAGATTTTGTTTGGGTGAAAAAGGGTGAAAGTCCCTACACTAACAAAAATGGTTCCAAAACCATTTGGATACCAAAAAGCAAAGCATGATTGTTTTTTGTAGGTATGATTGAAGAGCAAAAGGACTTTCATGTGATATTCATTCATTTGCTACTTCAATTGGTATCAAGGAGAAAATTCTACAAATTGGTGTTATTCTATTCATGCTTTGGTTATAATTCTTCTATTTTGGCTTAGATCTTATTTCAATTGGTATATATTTCTTTTTGATAATGCCAAAGGGGGAGAAATATGATGTTTTTGAAACAAAGGGAGAAATTTTTAAATGGTATGTTTGGAGAAAGGTTGTTTTGTTGTTTTTATGTAGGTTGAGCAAAGTTGTTGAAGATAGGGGGAGAATCAAGCTTACTCAATTGGATTTCAAATGTCAAAAGCATAAATTGAGGGGGAGCAAGAGTCTCACCAAGTGATCAAATGGTTCAAGCATCAACAACTTCAATGAACTTCATAATTTCAAAACATGTTTGTCATTTTCAAAAAGGGGGAGATTGTAAGATCCATGAAGAATGTTTTGATAAATGCCAAAAGGTTTTGAACAAGCTACAAATGTGTTGATCAAGTTCAAGCTCAACAAGCAACAACAAACATCAAGTTATAAAGAGAGAGCCAACTCATGAAGACTTAGTTTGGTAGTTTGTGTTTTAATGTTTTATCTTTTGCCTCACAAGTCTTTTAGTTTATGAGTTTGGATAGAATTTATTAGAGGGTAGTGAATCTCTTTTGATTGCATGATTATATCATATTTTGAGTATTCACTTTGTCTAAAATCAATAGGTGGCTTAAAGGTTTGAAAGAAAAGGTTTAGTTTTTGAGAAAATAAGTTTTAAGTGATTTTTAATGTTAATAATCGATTAACAGATTTTGATAATTGATTAGCAGTGTATTTTGAACTGATAATCGATTAATAAACTTTTGATAATCGATTATCTGAACTTTTACTCGAGTAAAACCTTTTTCACTCGAGTGAAATTTATGCAGCTTTCGTATTACTCGAGTAACACTTATTTTACTCGAGTAAACAGGGTCTGTAACTGTTTTAAATACGTTTTTCACTTCTCAAAAGCCATTCTAAGTGCTCCAACTTTTGGGTATTCTATATAAACCTTTTCCTAATCATTTCTATCAACTAGAATCATTTTGATACACAATTTTACAAAGAATCAAAGCCACACTATTCTCTCTCACTCTCTCAAGATCAAAGCTCTCATTTTTATATTCTTTGATCAAGAACCTTGAATCTCTCATGTTGATATTTCATAGCTTTTGAAAGAGATTCATAGGATTGTTTTTGTTTTTCTATTGAGTTGTAATCATTGCAAGAGGCAAACATTCTACAACAAAGGAAGCCTTGATTTTGTGAATCAAGCAAGTTTAGTTGAAAGTCTTGAAGAAGCATTTCATCAAGCATTTGGAAGGCACTTTGAAGAATCTCAAAGTACTTGGAAGTCTTGTGAGTGAAGCAAGCAAAGAAGACTTGTTGTGGGGTTATCAACAAGCAAGTAGAGGTTAGATTAGATATCAATAGGATTACAAGGCAAGGGTGTGGTATCTCTTGTAGGCTAGCAAGAAGGAGTCTTGTGAGGCATTTACTTGTAATTTGAGAAACTCTAATTCCTCATAGTGAAGAATCTCTCTTGGTTGAACAGGGGACTGGAGTAGCTTTCAAGTGGATGAAAGTGAACCAGGATAAATCACTGTGTCGTATCTCTAAACTCTCTACTCTTTACAATTCAAGTCTTTAATTGTGTTCTTGATTGAAAACCTAGAAAAAGTGATTTTTCTATATTTGATTGAATTGAATCTTTATTGTGCAAAATTGATAAAGGGAAAATCATTTTCATAACCTAGGTGAATCAATAAGAATATTGGTGTTGATTGTTTCTGCTTAATCTCTGATATAATATTTGTTAATTGATTGATTTTCATTGGTTTTAATCGTTTAGATTTGTTTCTTGCGAAAATCTTTCAAAGTTTCTTTAACACCTATTCAACCCCCCCTTCTAGGTGTTCTCCTAGTGTTCCTAGTTGTTTCACCCACCGAGTGTAGTTTTCCAACAATGTCCTGTCAGAGGGCTAAAGATGCGTATAAATGTCGCACTTTTCCCTTGACTCTGAAAAAGGCAGCATTGCGGTGGTACTCTAAACTAGAGCCCAACTCTATCAGGTGTTGGAAGGATTTGGCTGCAAAATTCTTGGGCCATTTCACTACCAGTAAGGCTCAGCCAAAATCCGAACATCACCTGTCACAAATTAAGCAAGGAAAAGATGAGTCACTAAGGGATTTCCTAACCCGGTTCAATTCTGAATACTTGTCGATCAGTGACATTGAAGCATCTGTGGCCCTTCACTTGTTGATGAGAGCCCTGAAACCCGGTGAGTTTACTGATCATTTGGTCATGCACAGAATTAGAACCATGGATGAAGTGATGGAGAGAGCAGAAAAGTATATCAATTTGGAAGAATATCAAAAGGCCCAGGATAACTATGTCATTGGAGGAACAGGAAAGAAGAAGGAAGCATTTTTTCCAAAGGGATCAGGAAAAGGTAATCGCGAAGGAGAAAGGACTGGAAGAGGAGATCTAAGGGGAAGGAAGCCAGAGAGCAGATATGATGAGTGCACGCCCTTGAACACTTCAAGGTCTCAAATCCTTAGAGAGGTTATGAATGCAGAACTGATGGAAGTGGACAGACCTCCCCCACTAAGAAGACCACCCACCAAGGAGAACCAGCGTAAAAGATGTAGTTGGCATGGTGGATATGGCCATACGGATGAGGAATGTGTCCAGCTTAGAGACGCATTGGAAACACTAATAAGAAGGGGGAAGCTGAAAAGGTATGTCCGGTCTCCTGGAGGATCATCCAACGAACGCAACTCTGGAAGGAGAGCCAGAAGCCCAGTAAGGAGGAGAACCAGGAGTCCTGTACGGAGGAGAACCCGATCACCAGCAAAAAGAGATAGAACTCCCAGGCATACCAGGCAGTCCCCCGACAAAAAAGAAGGTAACAGTGGTACTAGTAATGAAGATTTAGAACTAATCTCTACGATTGCAGGAGGATTTTCAGGTGAAAATGATTCTATAACGTCTCAAAAGCGACAGCTGAAACTTGCAACAATGGCTGTCGCCTCCTCCAGCAGACAAAAAGTGTCCCATCCTCCCATTATGTTCACTGAAGCAGACCTGGAGGGAGTCATTCCCCATCATAATGACCCACTGGTGATAACAGGAATAATTGATAGGTTCAAGGTTTGCAGAATGATGGTAGATCAAGGGAGTTCTTCCGACATAATGTTTTCCGAGCTCTTTGACCGTTTGAAGTTGAAGCCTCAGGATATGCGTCCATGTCAAAAAGAGTTAATTGGTTTCACTGGAGACACCATCAGACCAAGAGGGTATATTGATAGCAAGCTGACATTGGGAACACCCCCTCGATGTCGGACTGAGAAGATATCTTTTGCGGTGGTAGATTGCCCATCAGTGTAACACCCTATGATTAATTACCCTTAATTCCCCCTTATATTAAAATATGAGCTTAAAAATTCCTTTTTAAATTATGAAAATCAACCGTCAAACGGACGGAGTTTCGTTTGTTTTTCGGACTTTTCTAAATCTTCAACCTGATAAACATATTTTAAATGATATCAACATGAGCCAGCAGGGCTCAAATGTGAATATATAGAGATCACATAGTTTCCCCATGGGCTCAAGTGTAAAACATCAGCATCAGTTTGTCAGAGTGCCAGCAAAATGCTAAGTATGTAAATCAAGAGGCCATAATCGACAACTATGCCCAAAAGAAATGAATCATAACCCATGCACAAAAGAAATTGTCCTAAGCCTCACTCAAAAAGAAACATATACAGCTCATACACATCCAATGATACGGAGGCTTAGGTCAAAATATAAGTATCTAATCCCCATAACCCTACTCTCCCTGGGAGGGAGAGTGAACCTGCTCGGCCGGGGGCTATGCAACCTCAATCTCTGTACCTGTAAAGAATAGTAAGGGAGTGAGCATTGCACATGAAATAGGAAAGCAGTTTCTCATTAGACATAATTACCCACTAAGCCAGACACAATTATCAATTAGGTCATATAGCACATTTTATTCACAGGCAATTATCATGCATTCACAATTTGGCAATCCATTTCAGATTTCATTTATATATCTCATTTCTTATCATTTTGTTTCACCTTTCATCTTTTTATCTCCATGTTCATCAGTTTCACTTACTCATATTATCAGTTTTCAACTCATAACCATAAGTCATACACTTTTTTCGAAATCATACACCGTATGTCACCTCACAATCAGAGGCTAACATACCCAAATAACATCGTATGTCTCCTCACGGTCAGAGGACAACATACACACATCTCATCATCTTTTAAATCGTTTTACCTTTTATTTACCATTAGGGATTAGCGCACCTGTTAGGCATTTCACACCCACTAGGACTTTCACCCAATCCAGGTAACTTGCCACCTATTAGGCCACGGTTGACACCCATTAGGACTAAAAACAACATCTCAACTCTTTTACCATCACATTCACATTTTCTATTTTTCAAAACTTTTATTATTGTGCAGCATGATTGATCCATTGGATACCCCCGCCTAACGGGCATTTACGGGACCTAATAGGTAACTTGCACCTGGATTGGGTAACTTGTGCCTAATGGGTAACTTGCACCTAACAGGGCACCTAATGGGTCGGTGTATCCCAAGGATCAATCATAGCTGCAACTTTAATTATTCTTATAATTCTATTTATTTACATTCAAGACATTTATCACACTTACAAACATTGGCAACATTATTTGCATTATCTCATAAAAGTAAAATCCACACATACCTCAAATAATTCACAAATAAATTCAATTGCTCACATTAACAGATATTCACCAACTCAATCAACATTTAATATAAAGAACATCTAGAATCAAAACATACCAATTTCTTTGCATTCTCAAAGTTTACTTTTTATTTCTTTACCTAAATCAAACTATTCCATTCCTTCATGATCCTAGGGATTTAATAACACCAAAGTAAACACATAAATCCTAGCAAGCTCTTATGAACTAATTAGAACCTATTCCCTAGAACAAACCAATGCTCACTATATCCACTCCCTTACCTCACCCTTGTAGAGAGGGAGAGAGAGCTCCAAAACTATGGGAGAGAGAGAGAATGAGCTAGAAACCAAAGAAAGGAAAATTAGTTAGAGATTGGGGAGGGGAATTCGAAATCTATGAAGGAAAGGAGGAATAGAGCTTGTATTCCACTTACCTTGAGCTTGAGAGATGAGAACCAAGAATGGGTGTTGGCCCTAACTCATACCCATGAATTGAGAGAGGAAGAACTTGAGAGATTGAAGGGAGATTAAGTGTTTAAATGTGTTGGGGATTGATTCTCAATGCTTATTTGTGGATTGAAATGGTGATTTGAGGTGAAATCTAGAGAGAGAATGGGGAGCTGTTCGTGACCTAGGAGAGAGAGTGAAGTTGAGTTATGAATGAGATTGTTGGCTGAAACACGTTTTTAAGACTGTCTGCACAAAACACTCGAGTGTTTTCCAAAAGACTCGAGTGTTGCCTTTAAAAATACTCGAGTCTTTTCCAAAAGACTCGAGTATACCTGAGAGTTCAAATTTCCCCGATTCTAAATCTGTAAAACACTCGAGTCTTTTCACAAAGACTCGAGTAGTGCCTGAAAGAGTCATTTTCCAACTAGCCAGAACACTCGAGTCTTTTCCAAAAGACTCGAGTATTTTGCCCAGTACCCTATTTATTCATTTTCCTATTTTCTTCCTGCTTCAAATCGAGATAACTTCTTCGTTACCCGTTGGATCTTGCTCCAATTTGGAAGCAAGCTTCCTAAAATCCTTATTTTCATATCCAACGGTAGAATTTGCATTCTAAACTACCAATCTTGTTATTATATTTCTCCAAAGTCCTATGTTTTAAACTTGAGTTTGCATGTCTAATTGGCCAATTTCTAACTTATATCATAATTACTTCTATCCTAAGACTATCAAACATGATTTACACTAAGAATTTAAATTTGGGATGTTACAATCAGCGTATAACGCAATTCTAGGGCGCCCTACCTTGAAGACATTCCAGGCGGTCGCTTCCCCTCTTCACATGGCAATGAAGTTTCCAGGAGAGAAGGGCGCGGTTATTACAGTACCGGCAGATCAGATGCAAGCGAAAACCTGCTATATTGCTAGCTTGAAGGCCACTAAGGAAAATGCAAAAAAGCAGAAGCAGATGAAGAAAGGCAAAGCCCCCGTTTCCTCTTCTAGTGTGATGATGGTAGATTTAGACATGAGAGAAGACATTAAAGAAGAACGTCCCAAGCCTGAAGGAGAGTTGGAGAAAGTTCAGATAGGTGAAACACCAGATCACTGGACGCAGGTAGGAAAAGATTTGCCAAAAGAAGAGAAGGAGAAGCTGGTTACTTTGTTAAGGGAGAACAGAGATCTGTTTGCATGGACAGTTGCTGACATGCCTGGTTTGGATCCGGAGTTTATTTGCCACCGTCTGTCTATAGATCCTACATTCAGACCAGTGGCTCAGCGTAGGAGGAAGATGAGTGTTGAATGACAGAAAGTCATCGCTTCAAGCGTGGAGGAGCTTTTACAGGCCGGTTTCATTCGTGAAGTCCCCTACACTACATGGCTGGCAAACATGGTCTTGGTGAAAAAAGCTAATGGAAAATGGCGCATGTGCGTCGATTATACAGATCTTAACAAAGCATGCCCCAAAGATACCTACCCACTTCCCAATATTGACAAACTTGTAGACAGCTCAGCTGGTTACCAGCTACTCTCCTTTCTAGACGCTTATTCCGGTTATAATCAAATTCCAATGTTTGAAGATGATCAGGAGAAAACAGCTTTCATGACCGATAGGGCAGCCTATTGTTATACTGTAATGCCCTTCGGTTTGAAAAATGCAGGTGCCACTTACCAAAGAATGATGGACAGTTTTCGATGAACTGATAGGTCCTACTTTGGAGGTTTACGTGGATGACATGATCGTCAAGTCCATGCTACAGGAGAACCACAAAGAAGATCTAGAAGCAGTCCTTGCCAAGGTACGTAAGCACAATATGCGGCTTAATCCACTAAAGTGTGCATTTGGTGTCACGACAGGAAAGTTTTTAGGTTTTATGCTCACCAACAGAGGGATAGAGGCTAACCCAGAGAAATGCGAGGCAATCACTCGTATGAGGAGACAAAATCAGTCAAAGAAGTTCAACAGCTTACAGGTCGTATTGTTGCATTAACAAGGTTCCTGTCCAAATCTGCTTACAAGTCGCTTCCCCTATTCAAGTTACTAAAGAAGGATAAGGAGTTTAAGTGGTCTGGAGAATGTGAGGCTGCTTTCCAGGAGCTCAAGCATTACCTTTCAAACCCTCCAATCCTCAGTAAACCCGAATCAGGTGAAACACTGTATTTGTATTTATCTGTTAATGATGAGGCTGTAAGTGCTGTGTTGGTCAGGGAAATAGAAGAAGGACAAAAGCCTGTATATTTCGTAAGCAAAATATTACAGGAAGCTGAAAAGAGATATCAGAAGGTGGAGAAGATGGTGTTCGCATTAGTCGTCACTGCTAGGCGTTTAAGACAGTATTTCCAGTGTCACTCGGTAATAGTACGAACTGATCAACCCATCCGGCAGATACTACAAAAGCCTGATTTGGCAGGTCGCATGATCGCCTGGTCAGTGGAACTTTCTGAATATGGGATCAACTATGAAGCGAGGACAGCCATAAAATCACAAGTACTGGCAGATTTTGTAGCAGAGTTGACGCCGAAAGCAGACCCTAAAAGCTGGACACTCTTTGTGGACGGATCTTCTAACCCCTCTGGAGGTGGAGCTGGAATCATTCTGGAGAATGCCCAAGGTATTTCCATTGAATATTCTCTTAGATTTGATTTTCAAACGTCTAATAACCAAGCCGAGTATGAAGCATGCCTGACTGGCATGACTATGGCCAAAGATCTAGGAGCCCGCTCTATTCTCCTGTACAGTGACTCTCAACTGGTGATTTCCCAAATAAAAGGAAATTTTCAAGCAAAAGAGCCTCTGCTGCAGCAATACCTCATGAAATGCAAACAACTGGCAGAAACGTTTGAGGAAGCAGATTTTGAACACATTCCAAGGGAGCAGAATTCTCGTGCTGACATCTTATCAAAATTGGAAAGCACCAAAAAGCCGGGGAATTACAGATCAGTGGTGCAACAAACTATATTCCACCCTAGTGCGACACTAGCAGTGGAGGATGAAGACTCATGGGCCTCCCCTATTTTGGCATATTTGCTCCATGGCACGCTTCCAGCAGAAGAAGAGGCATCCAGAAAGGTATGAAGAATGGCCCCACACTTTATCATTCAGGATGGATTGTTGTACAGAAGAGGGTTTTCTTTGCCCCTACTCCGATGCTTATCCAGCAAAGAGGCGGAAACAACTATGAAAGAAATACATGAAGGAAGATGCAACCATCACCTAGGGGGAAGGAGTTTGGCAAGGAAAATCTTAAGAGCCGGATTTTACTGGCCAACGATACAGCTGGATTCTATGAATCACGTCAAAAAATGTGACAAATGTCAAAAGCATGCAGATGTCCACTTGGCCCCTCCGGAAGAATTACGCTCGATTTCTGCTCCATGGCCGTTTTATCAATGGGGAATGGACCTATTAGGCCCTTTTCCACAAGCTGTTGGACAAGTGACGCACCTAATTGTAGCAGTAGATTATTTTACCAAGTGGATCGAAGCCAAGGCAGTGGCCACCACCACTTCATCCCAAATCCAGAAATTCCTAAGCAATCAGATAATTCCACGTTTTGGCATTCCTAAAGTAATTGTCACTAATAATGACCGCCAGTTTATCAGCGAAGCTTTTCAAAAGTTCCTCCGTGAGTTGGGAATCAAACAAAGATTGTCCTCTGTGGAACATCCACAGACCAATGGACAGGCAGAAGCGGCAAATAGGTGCATCTTAAGAGGTTTAAAAAGGAAGCTAGAAGACAGTAAAGGCAAGTGGGTGGAAATCATAGAGTCCATGTTGTGGTCATACAGAACCACCCCTCACTCTGCTATTGGAGAAACTCCTTTTAAATTAACCTATAGAAGTGAAGCTATGATCCCGTTAGAAATAGGATCCACCAACTTGAGGTCAAGATACTTTGACCCTGACACGAATGTAAAACTTCTGAGGGAGAATCTTGATCTTTTGCAGGAATCCAGGGAGATGGCCATTATTCGCATGGCAACAATCCAGCAACAATCAGCCAAGCAGTACAACTTGAAGGTTATCCGCCGTTCGTTCAAAGAAGGGGACCTGGTCCTGAGAAGGTCAGATGTGCATGGAAAAGAGCCAACACATGGGAAGTTAGCTGCCAATTGGGAAGGTCCGTATCGGATCCGCGCAAAGACAGATAATGGAGCTTACTTTCTGGAAACAATAACTGGAAACAGGATCAAGAACCCGTGGAATGCGGCAAAGCTCCGAATTTATTACAGTTAAAAATCCCCTAGAGAGGAGAAAGCAACTTTTAGGACATGTTTCTTTGAATAAGGCTTACTAAGTCATTTCTTTTTCAATAAGGCCATTGTGCCATTGTTGTTAGCAGAATGAAGTCTTTCTCCTGTACAAGTTTTTCTTTGCATTAATCAAAGATTTCAGTTTGTAATAATTATTCTATCTTTCGATTTTCAATTATTCAAGCACACTAAACCGGATTTTCAGTTTGGAAGTGCATTATGACCTTTTTACAATCCGTGAAATGGGTTAACTACTCATATAACACATCAATTCGGTTTTATGATTTGATAGTGTTTTCTACGATCATAATTCGATTTAACTTCCATGAATGGATTCAACAGTTCATTAGCTACAAATTGGTTTTTTAGTTCGAACATCCAGTTACATGATTTGATTACGTCCACAAACCGGTTCAATTTCTTTACAATAACAAATCGGTTTATCAGCTGATAAGTATGAATATCCGGTTTTATGGATTAATTACATCCACAGACTACTTCATTTACTTCACAATTACAAATCGGTTTAGCAACTAGCCTATTAGAATGATTGGTTTCATGGTTTAATTATGCCACAAACCAAAAATCCTATAATTCCTAAACCGGTTTACCGGTTTTGAAAGGTATTCAATCGTATAAAGATCCAACTTAGAGTACACCACTTGTATGGCTAGCCACCTTACAAGGAGTGAAATGGGTTAGAAGATGTTCTAAAAATATTAGGCACCACCCATGTACTGATAGTAAGACTACTTTCGGATGCTATAAGAGTCTGATAAGGTTAAGAGAATTTCATTCGCTGGCTAGAATAGAAAATTCTTAAAGTCTACTAAGTATGGATATGATTTGAAAACAAGACATGAGAGATCAAAAGCAAATTTTTAATTAATAAAAAGCAGATTACAACTAGACTTGCTGGAAACAAAGGAAAAAGGTACTAAAATAATCAAAGAGAACAAGATAAAAAGCATAAAACAGATAAAGCAGTAAGAAATCAGGAAACGAGCCCCTATGGAGTGGCCTCGTCATCATCATCATCGACCTCTTCTCCTCCGGTGGCCAAGAAATCGGGACAACCAGGGTCAGCTAAATCCACAGGCACCCTACTTCCATCAGGAAGATAGCTATATAGCACCCCATCTTCAACACGATGAAGATAATGCATCCCTTTGGCTGAGAAAGTAGGATTCAGATAGTTAGCTTGCTCAACAGCATTCATGAAGGAAGATTGAACTGAATTTATCCACTTCCCCTTGTACATGTCCCTTTCCGACTCCATGTCCCTCAATGCATCCCTCAAAGTAGTGAGAGAAGCATTATGGGCTTCATTCATTTCAGTAATCTTGGAGTTCAACTTCCTAGTATATTCCTCCTCATCATGGGACAACTCCTGTTTGGCCTTGTTAAATTTAGCAGTCTCTGAAGCAAGTTGCTGAACCAATTCTTCTTCTCTTTTAACATGATCAGCTAGGTCTACAGCATCTTGTCCAACAAACAGGACCTTTTCAGCATTTTCGACAAGAAATTGGATAGTTGAGGCAGCCTTAACTTGTTCCCTTTTTAGGGATTTCAGCAGAGCAACAAATTCCCTTCTGCTCATATTGCCTAATTGTTGGGAAGTGGAATCAGTGAGAAGCATCTGATCGAAGCTCTCGGATAAGTCATCAGGCCAAAGAGAAGAGCCTCCACCCTGTGGATTAGCCGAACTACCGGCTTCCAGATGAGAAGGACTGTCGTTTCTCCTTCGTTTGGGAGTACCAGCAGGACCAGTCCCCGTAACCTCCACAGCTGCTGATGAAGAAGGAGGTCGTGGAACAGTAGATTTGCTGACTCGGGGACGCAGATTGCGAGGAGCATTTCCAAGAGCTGCCGCAAGCGCTGCCAAATCGGAAGGAGAAGCCATTTCAGCTGCATAAAGATCGTGTTAGAAAGAGGAAGAGAGGAAAAAATGCAGTACAAAATATTTCGAATTAATAAAGCAAAAATTCCTACCAAAAGTTGTTTGTAAACTGTCAGGGGAAGAGTCCACAATAGACTTTGTTCTTATGCACCCAAAGCGATCACAGAAGGAAATAAGGAAAGAAACAGTGGACCTCTCTAAATTGGTTAACCGGTTTTCAGGAGTTGCAAATAGCTTAGCTGCAATAAGAGAATTACGAGGTGACCAGAAGAGAGGGAAATAAGGATTTCCCCCGTGATCGAACATGAAGGGCCAAACATCCTGTGCTCCGGTTATTTTAAAATATGTGTCTTTAAAATCCTTCCACGTCTCAGAATAAGATTCAAACACCCTTCTTCCACTACGGGATTTGAGTGTGACCCAAGCCCACTTTCCCTTCACTTTGCTGGATTGGAAGGGACCAAAAATGTAAAAAAATACAGGAATTGTGCATTGAAGGTTAAAATGGTTGCAGAAAAGCTGAAAGGCTCTAAGATAGCACCAACCGTTCGGGTGAAGTTGAGAAGGTGCAATCTCTAAATGAGTAAGAACTTGGTTTTCAAAATCGGTGAAAGGGATTCTTATGCCACATACGTCAAACAAAACACAGTACATAAAGAAAAAATTTTCATCAGTATCACCTACTGTGCATATCCGGTCTTGGTTGTTAGGAGCTTCCACAGCGTAAAAGTTGGGAGTAAAACCGGGCCTTACCAAATTGGCGTGGAGGTGGTAAGAACGAAGTTTAGCCAAATCTACAAGTTTAGAAGATCTACCTAAAGCGTCTAAGTCTATCCTCTCATAACCAGAAACATCGTCCGGTATGACGAATTCCTTCGGATTGGTTTCTGATCTCTTGTTTCCCATTTGTGATTCCTGAGAAAGATAGGAAACATTAGGAGGAGGAGTTGGTTTGCTAATGACTTCAACAAAATAGTTTTTTATTACAAATTGTCTAGCTAGTTCGTCCAGCATAATTTTTTATGAAGAACTAATGGAAGAACTTCCTAAATGTGAATAAGAAGAATTAATAGGAGGTATATTATTAGTTGTTGTATCGTTTGAAGAAGAAAATGAAGAAGAGGAGGAGGTCTCAGAAGGATAAATGACAGAAATGGGAAGGTTATCCATTAGAAAAGAATAAGAAGATACCTGGAAATCTGTGAAGAGGAAGTGAAACTGGAAGTTAGAAACAGAGCAAAATTAATCGAATCTCCTAGGAAAGGGGAAGTAGAACACGTTTTTTTTCAGGGGATAAGGGGAGCTGAATGAATTCTTTTGCTACTCTTTGATTTATAAATTCTCAAGTGTAGAAGGAGTGAGTTTGAAATGAAACAAACCCCCTTATTTATAGTCAAATTCGGATTCCCAAAGACCAATGAAGAGACTTGTGTTATTTATTGAGAGACTTTGAATGGATAAGAAGCTTAAGGGACTGGTCAGTTCGAAGTCAGAGAAAAAGAGGAAATTTGACAAGTCAAAGATTGATAAAGTGAAGCATACTTCATAGCTTTTCAGAGAATCTTTTCAGATTCCCTTGGTAGACCAGATTTTAAAGTAAATGCAGTGATAAATCCTCTCATTTATGACAAAAGTGACTTTACATCAGCTGAGAAGATGAAGCATGACTTGCAATTAATGGTGGTCAGAAAATCGGTAATCCAAAGCAAATTTGAAATTCAAACTTCACCTAGGGAATGGCTAGATAGGCACGACAGACTAAGAAAGTGCCTCGGTCAAATCACTTTGACCAGTTGGAAATTGTGCACATGAAGAGTTTTGTTACTGGACTAAGCAAAGCAGTCACTCCCCTCCATAAGACTAATTAACCGAATTTCATAAGCAGGGTTTGAGATTCCCCTCTAAATCGGTTATCCAGTCAATCGGTAGAAGGAGTTCAAAAAGAAGGGTCAATAAGTTCTCCATTTAACCGGTAATTCGGTCAAATTAGAGGACAATCCGTTTTCTTGATGTAAGAAAACCGGTAAATCGGTAGAAGGAGTTCAAAAATAAGGTTCAATAAGTTCTCCATTTAACCGGTAATTCGGTCAAATTAGAGGACAATCCGTTTTCTTGACGTAAGAAAACCGGTAAATCGGTATCTTTGACACCTGATACCGGAGCAGCTGTTCGAAAACTACTAAATTTTTTAGCTAAAATGTGTAATTCGAATTTCAAATTTTGAATTGTTCCTTGGGAATAAGCATTGACACGGCAGTCAAGGAAAAGATGCTTTTGGGGAAGCACTCACACGGCAGTCAAGGAATAATGCCTTTGGGAAAAGCCTGAAACCTTGGTAACCGTGTGCATAGGAGATTAATATGACCAAATTGATGATGATGGACCAACCAAGGTAATCCCTATTATCCAAGAAACCGGGTAACCAAATCGTTATGTTAGGATTTTGGTTAGTACGACAAACCGGTTAGTTGGTTTGTTGATTCCCTAAGTAGGATTCGGTGGGCCTCTTTTAAACCGGATATTCGGTAAAACGGGAGGATGGCTTGATAATATTGATGTATCAGTGTCTCTACCAAACTTTGACCAGGATGATTGTTCAAAAACCACAAGATTTTAAATATCATTATTCTGCTAAGATCTTAGCGAAACCGAAGTACCGGTTAACAAGAAATCGAATGATTTGGAGTACCCTAAGGAATGAGAAGTACTAAGGGACTCAGTTCCATAGACGGAACAGATTTGCCGGTTAGTATGAGGGCTAAACGATAAACCCCAGGAATGATCTGGGGGGCAACTGTTATGGACCAGAAGTAGAACTATACTTCGGTAAACCGATTTATCAGTAAGGTCTAGCCCAGAGAGGATTTTTGACCTCATGAAACTGGTTAACTAGCATTAGAAGCCCTTTAAGGGCCCTAGTCTTCAGTAAATCGGCTTACCGGCATAAAAGCCTTCTTAAGGGCCCATGAACCTAGAAACCGGATTACCGGTATGTGTGGCCCTTTAGTGGCCCAAATCCTCTATTCCTCCAAACTGGTGAAAAAGAAGACTTCTCTTTCACTGACATAGGATTCCTTACCTCGCAAAACCGGTACAACGGTTACTCAGAAAGCAAGGCCATTAAGCCTTAATTTCTTGGATTCCAGTATCTTGATAAGCAGCAACTCTCCAATTATGACCTCTTTACTCCTGCCATTATCACTTGCCGTTAGCAGTAATTCGGCCACTCCATTGATGAGGAGGGAAACCCAACGGTAAGGATATCGGCTTATATAATCAAGCAGAGGGTAACCAGGTATGCATCCTTCAATCCCACACAAACACACACACCACCCCCAAAATTATTGAGAACGACAATAGAGCTGGTATCCTGGAAATCAGGGTGCCTATCTGCAGTCTGAAAGCAAACAGTAGAATACTGGACACTTGACCACTCAGCTCAAGTACCAGACGTTCTACAACAGAACAGTATCATTTGTGAAGATGCTGATGAGGTAGCTTTGTTGGAAAACAAGCGGGTAGTATAAATCCCTAGAAGGGGGCTGAATAGGCGAAGAGTACGAATCTTCACCGATTAAAAATTATCGCTTACTAAGGCCTTCAAAACAATCAAAGTAAAAACATATAAAATGCATATACTTGAATATATGAAAATTAAGCGCGCAGAATTGTAAAGAGATAAAGGAAGAAAAGCGAACACGAGGATTTTATCCAGGTTCACATTAGTGTGTTAATGAACACTAATGCTACATCCAGTCCTCCCTCTCTGATGTGGGAGATTTGCTTCACTATGATCAAGAACACGTTAGTACAAGTTATGTTTAAGAGAAAACCTTTCCCTTAGACTTCACCCTCCAAAGAACCTCTTTGGAACTTGTTCCCCTAACCGAATCCTTCAAATCACAGCGAACCCCTTGCGTTGAAAGAACCTCCTTCAACCTCTTGAAACCTTCAAGAATACTTGATGAAAACCTTTCACCAATTTGCGGAAGTACGAACGGTTGTTGTTGTTGTTGTTAGAATGAAGCACCTTCTTCGTGCGGATGAACAACTCAATTGAAGAACACAAGTCTAATACTGAATTTGTAATCTAAGTATATGAGAATGAATGCAAGTATGTAGTTCAAGTGGACATAAAGAGAGCATTATTCAAAATATGAGTTTGTTCTTCAAATCATATGTAAAAGTGAAATGATTCTTTGAACAACACTTTCATTCTCTGTAAAATGATGTTTTAGAAAGTTCAGAGCGTTGTCAAGAAGTTTAGAATGTTTTTTCTCTAGTTTAGAAGAAGTTAGGAAGTTATATAAGTGTTTGGACATGAAACGGCTACTTTTTAGACAGTTTTAACTATCAGTATCTGGATATCCTAGAGGGTATCCGGATACCGCGAATTGAAATTTAAAAATTTGACTATTGTAACACGAGGTATCCGGATGATACTTTTCAAAGTATCCGGATACTTCGGTACAGAATATCCAAATACTTTATTTTTACTTATAAAAACTTAGGTTTATATTTTTAAAACATTTTCTTCACTTCCAAAACACTTTAATTTATTAGAATATTTTCTTAATGTGTTTCTTGTATTTTGAAATTAACCTACGTTGAATATTACTTAGCATGCATGTCATATACTTTAGATTAAGATTAATTTTATTCTAACATAGACCCTAACCATTATGCATCTAGGGGACCTACTAAAAAATAAAAGAGTACATTACAAATCAATAATCACCCCCTTTGACGCAGTTGAGCCTAATGTGATTTGCACGTTGACTTGCACGTTTGGAATCATCAAAACTACCTATGCTTAGGAATTTTATCAACAAGCTTTACCTCGAATGATTGTGTAATATGTTCTCTTTGGGCTTTTGCACCGTTCAATATAAAAAAAAGGTCTGGATGCTATTAGGGTAAGGAACGAATAAAGAAGTAAACATTAATTTTGTTTGGAAAAGAAACATACCTGTGAAACCTGAATGTTCCTACCGAAGAAATTCAACGGATAATTTTCAAAGCCCTTAGTCTAGCAAGTTGTAGTTTTCGATCATTAGACTAGGTCAACACATAACCCAACATCAATTTTTCATCCACAATGATTCTTCATCATTTATGTCAGCTTATCACGAAAGCCTAATAAAAATGATGATCATTCGACGTTTCTGCCAAGATATCACGAAATCTTAATAAAAATTATGATTCTTTGGCTTTTACGTAAGGATATCACGAAAGCCTAATAACAACCATGATTATTTGGCGTTTCTGCCAAGATATCGCGAAAGCCTAATAACAACTATGATTCTTTGGCATTCTTGCCACAAATCACAAACGCCTAATAACAACAATGATTCTTTGACGTTTCCGCCAAGGTATTACAAAATCCTAATAACAACATTGACTCTTCGACGTTTCTACCTGGGTATCACTAAAGCGTAATAAAATCTACGATTCTTCAATATTTTTGCCAGGGTATCTTGAAAGCCAAATAACAACAATGATGCTTCAACGTTTTTGCCAAGATATCATGAAAACCTAATTTAAAATCAAAATTATTTTCGACATTTGTTGGGATAATAAAAAGCACAAAATTATTTTCGGCATTTCCATCGGGGTATCAAACAACTTGTTTTATTCAAGTCAGACAGAGGTCCCTTGTTACGGACGAAGGTCCTTGTTAGGTACTCTTAGGAAGAACGTGAAGCTATCTGCATTTCCCCCATTCACTATATCTACGTGCTTGAAAGAATTACGTAATCATGATCCCTAGAACCTGGTTCGAATGGTACGTAGGACCAAAAAGATCCATGTCTGATGTAGATAGAATAGGGATGTTTATAAAAAAGAAATAATTAATATCATTGAAAATTGAAATAGAGGTTTACATTAAAGACCAAAAAAATGTCCAAAAAGTATTTACATTTGGGACCGGAGGGAGTACAAAAACAAGTATTGGATGTTTCCATAATCTCATGAATTTGATTTATGTTATGAATAAGGAACATAGTTTGTTTGTAATGGTAGAGTTGAAATCCACTTCATTGATCTTTACATTTAGGAACGGGTTAATCTTTGACTTTCATCCACATGACACCCTCGATACAAAAAAACAAAAAATTAATGTTATGTACATGTGGCCCTCATAGATGAAAATTCCTGGATTTGTCATTGTTGTTAGCCATTCCAGACCAGCGAACCACCGTCACAGTTCACCGATTCAATTGCAGCCGCTTCCCTTGGTCAAGATCTGCCACTGCCTCAGGGTCATGCTCTCGCATTTACTGCTAACAGGGCAGCCATCACTTCCATTACTTGAACGACCAGCCCCACCCTTCTTCAACAGCCTAGCTACCTTCCCCTTACTGTACCTCTCAATCTCAACTTATATTTTGATTAGATGGCTGAGCATATGGGGCGAGGGTGTGGGCGAGGTGCGTTTCCCCAACCCTTGATGGGGAAAGATGGGTGTTGTTTTTGAAACCCGGCAAAGAGCGAGGCATCTTTAGGTGACGGGTGCGGGTTTGAGAACTGAGAAGAGCTGTAACATCCCTAATTTAAATCCAAGCATAATTAGTGAATTAATAAGTTTAAAGTGTAAGGAATGGGTAGATTAATTGCTTAAAGAATTTGGGAACAAGGTGAGTGGTAATTATAAGTACTAGAGGTTGTGTAGAAGGCATTCGTAGCTTAGAGCAAAATTATCTAAGCGAAATCGGGGGTTAAATCGGTGTTTTAGATGTTAGAAATCGACCGAAAAGAGAAAATTAGGAATTTATTATAGGATGCTAGGAAAATAAATTCCACCATTGGATATGAATTTTATGGGGTTAAGAAGCTTGTCTGAAAATTTGGACCCGATCCGACGGTTGACGAAAAAGTTACAGCGAACGAAGATTTGAAATCTGATCTTCGCCCAGGCACGCTGGAAGCGCGCTCAGGCGGGTGCACTGTTCATTGGTGCACCAGACAGTGAAAAACCCGCCCAGGCGAGGCCCCCACTCGCCCAGGCGCGCGGGACGAATCAACTCGCGCTCGAGCGCCAGAATCCGCGCCCAGGCGCGACGGTGCAGATCTCACGCACCAGCGCCTTAAAATGGCACACCAGCCTCCCTCCTTTCTCATTTTCAGCCCCATTTCTCTCCCCCTCACCCCAAAACCGCCCCAGCACCAGCCACCACCACCGGAGCCGCCACCAAGGCCACCCCTCCCCTTGGCCTTCCTCCTCTCCATAGATCCCTCTCTCTTGTGGCTCTCCCTACTCTCTTTCTCTCTCTCCTTGGAACCTCCCTTCCCTCCACCACCATACCCCCACCACAAACCACCACCCACCACCACCACTATGAGCACCCCTTCTCCCCTCTTTCCCTATTGATTTGAGTTCCCTTTCTCTCTTCCTCCTCCCTTGATGCTTCTCTCTCCCTCTTTCTCTCTATTTGGTATTTCTCTCTCCTTCCATCGGATCTCACCGGCGTTGTTATCGGCCGTGATGGCACCGGGATCGTGTTGGGTACTCCGAGGCATGAAGCTTTGGCTTCGATCCGGCCGCGATCGTTCTCATAAACGAGGAGCAACACCGACGCCGACATCGACATCGAGTCACAATCCAGGTTCTTTGTTTAAAAGAAAACCCGAGGTAAGAAGGGTTCGTATTACCTCTACTTAAGAAGTAAATTCTAGGAGTTTATAGTGGTGACTAGGAATAGGGTTATTAAGGAATAAGTTAATGAATCTTAGGGTAGTCCCCGCAAATACAAATGAGTTATTTAAATTGAATGTGCATAGAATGAGCCCCGGAGTGAATGAATGTGATAGAGTATTAAAATAGTTAATATGGAATTAAAGTGTAGAAAAACACAAAATAAAATCGAGGGAAATTAGTTAAAAGAAATTAGTGAAGCATGAGAGTAAAAGAGTATAGAGTGTTTGTAATAGGCGAAGAGTGTAGAATGAGTTAAAACTAAGGGTGAGGAAAAAGAGGAGTTAGAGTACGAAAGAAATAAGAAAGCACGTATTAAACTCAATTAAGAAAGGGTCAGGTAGTAATGAAATCGAGACGAAAATGATAGATTAAATTCCAAATACAAGAGGGTAACAGGTAAAAAAACTTAGCGAGAAGGTGACAAAACAAATAGAGAGGATGCGATTATGGTATTTAAATAGAATGGAGTTAGATGAAAGTTAGAATAACTAATGAGAAGAAAAAAAAAAGAAAGAGAAACAGGGAAATAGCTAAGAACTAGTAAAGAGAATTAGAATACAAAGTATGCGATCAAGTGTGGTTATGTTAATTAAAAGCAAGAGTATAATTGGTAAAGAGAAACACTTAGTATACGAAAAATAAAGGAAAGGAACAAGTCAAATAAACAGATAATAGGGGTGTTTTATTAGAGGTTATGAATTGGATTTTATGATAATAAAGGAAAGTGTTATAAGGGCTAAAAGGGCTAAGCGTTAATGATGATAGAATAAGGTCACGGAAGTGAAATGCTAAATGTGGAAATAAATGCGAATACTCGGTGATATAACTGTTATTCATGGATTTGTGAATGGTAACTAAATGGACTGAAATTTGAATGTGAGACTATATGCGAAGGTTGATAATTATTTGTACTATAATGTTATATGAATGTTGCTGGTGTAACATCCTGATTTTCTTTTGTATTATAAATTGAGTTTTATGAAATTAAATAATTAACTCTTGAAATTTATCATTTGAGCGTAGAATATTTATAAAATATCCTATGATATTTACGAAAAATATATTTTAATTACCCTGTTTGAAAAATATACTCTTTATGCCTTATATTTCACCTTTGCTTTTGATGTACTCATTAGATAAATAGTTTGTGTCAATACTTCAAATTACTAACTTTATAATTTCCTTATATTTCTGATCATTGTTTAAAGTTATAATAGTGAAATTTATTTAGATTTGGGTTTAAAAATAAATAAGCAAAAATGGTTTTTAGGAGTATGTGTTAGGATTGTGGGGGGTATAATGGTAACATATGAGGGGTGAAACCCTCACTTTTCTCCTCTTCTTCTTTGTTGAGCCGTCAGCCCCCATCCCCCCACACGCACACACCTTCAACTTCATCATCATCTCCTTCTTCTAACTGCTACCCTTCCTCTCTCCATCTCCCTCATACGGTCTCTCCCTTGGTCACCGCCATAGCCTTCGTTCTCCCTCCCCTCTGTGTTCTCTCTCGGTCCCGCTTTGTCTCTCTCCCTTCCTCCCTGCGAAGCGCCGCCGCTTTTCCTTGCGCCGCCGCGGCCGCGTTTCTGCTTCCCTTCTCCAAGTCGCGAATCGCGACTCTCTTATGGCCGAACACGAACAGCCGCCGCGCCACCGCCCTCCTCCTTGGTCGCAGATCCGCCGCCACCACCTGGGTGTGTGGTGCTCGTTGATGTTGTTGATGTTCGGGAGCCATAAGGTTGTACCCTCTCTTCCTCGGTCCAGATCAATGCCTCACCGACGCGGGTATCGCCGTTACCGTGACCGTGCTTCAAACCGGATTAGTGTGGAGCAAGGAAACCAAGTTAATCCCTTCAGTTGCTTCAAAAACCATATTTTGAGGGTATATCTCTAATACCTTTTTAATTGCTCTATGTTGTGTTTTAATTTTTCATACTAATGCTAATTTTAGTGTTATCAGTTATAATTATAAAGTGTTAAATTGTTTTAGTATGTTATTATTATATTGTGAAAAATGAATTGTATTATGATTTAGTGTTTAGTTTTAATTAAAGTATTATTTCTAATGAGTTTAATTTAATTACTCTGGTTTGTATTAAGCTGAGTTGACTGTTATGTCGAATGGCGAGTTTTAAAAGTATTTTGTTAAAGGTGTAGGGTTCCTAAGTAATTGAACTGTCTAATTGGTTTGGATTGTCGTTAGACGAAAACAAGTTTTAATTAATTAGGAACCTGAAATATTCGACATACGTTAATTCGAGTTTAAACCTACCTTGAGCTCTAATTCCAAATTGAAGGGGGGTGTACCTATTTGGACTTTGGAAATTAGTTTAGACTTATTTTGTTTTCAAAGAACACTCTCTTTCAATTCGGAATTTATAGCGCAAGTAAAGTTCAAATTTGATGTTTTGTGAAATCATTAATAAAGCTACTTAACCTCAATCTATTTTTATAATTTTGTTAGTTTTGAAAGTTAACATATTTTTGATAAAAGCTATACTACTTTATTGAGAAGCTAATGATCCTAATTTATACTCTATTTAACTTCCTTTTGAAACTCATAATCAAATGATTTCGTGATTTATAAACTTGCCGAAATTTGATACCTTAATACTTGTCAATTTTCGAGATATCGAAGTTAATTGTTTTGATTTCCATTTCTAAATTCCTTGAACGTAAGGTTCTAAAGTGTTTGTTTTAAGGAACCTTGAATGGTCTTTTATAACCTTATTGATATTTACTAATTTGTGGGACATCAAGAAAAAGATGTTTTCATAAATGTTATAAACCTAGTAACTAATTTAATATTGATATTGTTTTAGCGTAATTAAAAAGGATCAACTTATGGTGTAACTAATGTGTTTGGGTCGGTTTGACACACTAAATTGATTGTCATTTAATTTGTGTAATATGAATAGTCGACGAAGGAGCTTTAGGCCAAGCGCAAGCGATAGCATTGAGTCACGATTTGTTCAAGTATCACTATACGAAAAGATTGTGTCTAAGGAAAGACAAGGTAAGGAGTGAGTGTTACCTTGATTGTGGGAAATAGTTTCTAGTTAGTATATAGTGATTGCTAAGAATATGTGTTAGTGTGTGATTTTTTATTAAATGGAAATTAATAAGTATATGCTAAATGTGTAAATGATTGTGTGGAAATCATGCTAATAATTGTGATTAGTTGTTGTTGTGTAATTTTATTAAGTATGTCTACATGAGAAAGTGAAATATATGTATATTTGTGGCTACGTGAGTATGTGTGTTGTTGTGATGATTATGATATTTGATATTGGAATGAATGTCTCTTTGAAATTACCCTATATGTATGGAATTTAAAAGTATAATGAGATGATAAAATGGAATCAGTGAGAATGAGTACAAAGAAATGAAATAAGTGAAATAAATTGTTAAAAGATTTAAATGAAAAAGAGTGTGTGATCCAGATCTTGTAAGACGTTGTCCGTAGGAGACTGTACGCATTGATCGCGTAAGACGCACTTGATGCGCTGCTGTAAGACGTTGTCCGAAGGAGACTGTTCCCAATTATGGATACACACACCATATAATAATTAAAGGTATAATTGGATTGTGCCTCTCCAGATCTTGTAAGACGTTGTCCGTAGGAGACTGTACGCATTGATCGCATAAGACGCACTTGATGCGCTGCTGTAAGACGTTGTCCGAAGGAGACTGTACGCAATGATGGATGCACCTTCCGATTGTGGAATCCAGGTCTTGTAAGACGTTGTCCGTAGGATACTGTACGCATACACCACGTAAGACACACATTGTGTGCAGCTGTAAGACGTTGTCCGAATGAGACTGTACGCAATGATGGAAATCCACGAAATAAATTCTAAAAATCTTTGCAAAACTCAAAGAGTATATGAATAGAAAAGAAAATGTGAAATCAAGTAAAGAGATGAGAAAAGTTTAAGTTGAATAGGTTGGAATGTATGAAATAAAAGAGTTTAAAGAATTATAAAAGAACTGTTTGTGATTGGTATAAATGTGTGTGACTTGGCTGGGTGTGATTTGTTGATATTATGTGAATTATATGACTAAGTGTGTTTGACTTAGTTGATTATTATGTCTAGTTAGAGGCTACTTTTCTACTTCTCGTGTAGTGCTCACCTCCTTAATATTTTTCCAGGTGCAGTGTTGAGCTTGCATTATTTTTGGCCGAGCAGGAGTACACTCCACTCCGTGGAGTGTAAGCTAGTTAGGAAAGTGTTTTATTTGGTTATCTTTAAATTCATTTTACTTTTATTGCATTTCATCCGTGTGAGCCTTGGGGATGTTTTATTGGGTTCCCAGGGCACGGAAATCACATTAAATTGTTTATTAATATCATCTGGACTATACTGGTTGACAGGTTTATAAATATTATTTTTGGGAAAGTCCGATAAACAGAGGAGACTCTGTCGGATTTTCGTTAAGATTTAAACGAAATTTTCAGGTTCTAATTTTAAAAATCAACTTAATTATTGTAATTGATCCATTTTAATATAAGGGTGTTACATTTTGGTATCAGAGCAGTTTTTCCTCGGCCTTTGGAGTGTGAACTCATAACTCCTGTGGTTTACTCAGCAAGCGAGTAACCAATAGATAGAGTCAAGTCTTATGTTAGCTAACTATATGGATAAATATAAATGCATATAGATAAGTACGCTCAGTTGAGTATGCACTCATTCCTATATATATGTGTGTGCTAATCTTATTTCTGATTGTTGCTAGTGTAAAAAAAAATCTCAAATTCTTCAATTTCTATTTGCATGAGTTCAGTGTCTTTTATAGACTTAGTAGTATAGTATGGACTATGGAATTTGTCAATTGCTATACCAGAAGAATTGTTTCTTTTGTCTTTGTCCAAACTCCAAACCTTAGGGTAAAGATGGTATTATATTATGATATATAGATTACTGCTTGTTGGATGTGAAATTGCTGCATCTTTTGGTTAAATAATTGAAAGTCAGTTGTCAGAGATTATTGAGGATATTGATTCTGTTGAGCTTGTAATGCTTTGGAAATTAAATCACTGAAAATGTGAAGAAAATTTCTAGACTACTTGTGAGCTATTCAGCATTTAGAATAGTTTTAAGGATTTCTTGATGGATTGTTCTTTGGACAATTACTCATGGTACGTGATTTCATTTCTAGACACCTTGTTTGTAACTTGAGATACTGTTACATTTGTGTGGGTAATCTAAGAATTGATTTGTAAAAACTTGAATCTTATACAAGTACATTTTAATTCTATTTCAGCAAAAAAAAAATTTACAAATTTAGTGCCTAACTTTAGGCTCCTCTTTTTGTTAACCAATTTACTAATGAGCTAGATAGCCTTTTCCCGATATTGCATAACAAAAAAAAAAAAGTGTTAGAGAAATTCAACTGTTTGTGTGATTCTGATCCACTATATATGTAGAATTTCTTTATACTATCATTCAACCTTTAAGTTCCGGAAAATTATTTTTGGAAGTTTTGTGAAAGTCTAAGGGATATGAACCATGTGTTTGTTTATAGGTAACATCATGATATCTGATTTTTCTGAAGGTTGCATGTGATTTGAAAACGATTGGCTTTTTATTTGAATCTTTGGGTTTTAAAGTGTTTGTTGGGAAATTGGGGTTTTTCATATAAAGTTAAATTCATTTTCGGGCTCAGGATGCTCAAAATATCATGGACATTTTATGTGAGCATCCCAAGTTCGAATCCATGACGTGTGTATAAGTTCAAGCCGTTGGGAGCAAGTTAGTATTTTAAACAAATGCTTTTTCACAATCAGACCCGACAATTCCGGTGTCTCCGACACTGCGAATGCAAGGGAAAAATCGAGTCTAACGTGCTCCGATCGGTTTGAAAATTTTACACAAGCTTTGGCAAAGTATATCTGATGTCCCTGTAAATTTTGAGGTCATTTGGAATTTGTTTACTATTTTAAATAAATCTAATTTAGGTTCAGCCCCCGATGTTATGGTGTTTTTGACAAAGGGGTCACAGGGTTAAAACTGAACCTAACGAACTCCGATCGACCTGAAAGTTTACCACGTCGTTCTTTTATATGTAGGGACACCACCTGTAAATTTTCATAGTGTTGGGAATTGAATTGGTATTTTTCAAAAATGTATTTTATTACAGCCATGTAATTTTTCGCTTTTCGGGCTGTCGGGTAAATAATGGAAACCATACTTCCCGAACTCCTTTTGAACTAATTTTTGGATATGTTTCCTCTGAATACTTGCATGCAAAGTATGCCAAATTTCAAATGAAAATGAATTGATATGATATGATTTCGTCATATGGCTTGAATGTGCTATGTGTATGCTAGTTTGGTTGTTTAGTAATAGTGAATCCTTTGTTTAGTAATAGCGAATCCTGTGCTTAGATAATTGTTCTTTTCAGCCGAACAAGATTTTCTGAATCTTCATAAGTGATCCCTTCCTCCAATGAGGGCCTCATTGAATAGTTTATGTTGTTTACTTAAAGAAACTCTTCAAAAAGCACAATATATGATTTATGAAAGCCTAGTTTATACATATGTTTTTCCTTTTTCTGAAACACTTGTGTAAGTTTTGCTTTGATGAAGTGTCAGATATTTGATTTTATTGAATATAATTTTATTTGGTTATGGACTTTGAAGATTCGTTGTTTTTGCGTTCTCGAATCTACTATCCTGTTTTCAACCCACTTGAAAGAACACATTTGTTGAGATGACAATTCGCTCTATTTGTCAATGATTTACTTCTTACACTCCTGTATAATTAGCTCTTCTTTCTTTTGGATTCCTTTTTGCTTCAGTTTCTATGATCTTAATTTTCTGAATTGCTATTTTAGAGTTTATGTAAAATCAAGCTGGATTCGTTGACTTTTTGATTTTAATGAATTTGTTCCCTTATTTTGCATGACTGCATGCACATGCATTTAAAAATGATGAATCTTGGATTTTGAGCCATTGATTATGTCTTTTGAGCGAAAATTGTTAAATCAGTTTCGACCAATAGCGTTGCTTGCTTAACATATTTCTCATAAATTTCTTATATTAATATTTGCCAATGCTAACCTATTATCTTAGTTTTTAGTTTATTACATGAAGTTTCCCAAAACTGTTATGTAAGGGAAAATGTTTTTGAACGCTAGCTTGACGAACTTTTGATTCTTTTCAAGTTTTAATTTTCTTCTTGTAAATTTAAAATGACATTCATTTAAGAAAACGACACTCTATTGGTTGAGACATGATTTCTAATACTTATCTTTTTGGGATTTAAGTTTTTGCATAGATCTTATTATATGCTTTATTTCTTGGAGAAAAGTGAGGTGTCACTTTTTCTGTTTCCAAACCCTTACAAAATTAATACCGCAATCGAATGCATAAGTGAATTATGCTTTTCTCACAAAGATGAATTATGTTTTCATACCAAAAATAATTCTTAGCAAGATTTTCAAACATTTTGCCGTTTTGGTGTTGAACATGTTATACGAACTCAAATCATATGCATAACGCTGATTTTGTTTAGACCAGTTGAGTTTTCAAAGCTCCTACTTTACTTTATATTTCATGTTGTCTCTTTGAAATTTGAAATTCGTTTTACAATTAGGACAGAAAGTCAAAATACCCTTTCAATATCTATCATCTGCTAAATGTTAAAATTATTTTCCAGTTTTGAGAATTGAGATGATTTTGCTTATAACTGATTTAACTGTTATTGCTACTTTGTACACCAAGTAATGATTTCTTTATTTAGCTTTGCCATGAAAGATGATTTCTCTTCTTTGATGGGACTTGAGAACCTTTTAATTACATGGTCATCGAAATTCTTTCTACTACCATCATATTTTATTACTACTAAGGTTTTATTTTTCGTGTTAAAAAAAATGATGCTTTTAGAAGATCCTCGTTCTATATGTAGTGTTCGTTTTGTTTGTGTTGGTCTAAGTTGATTTGCATGATGAACAAAGATTCTTAAATCCTAACCTTACGGTTTTCTCTAGTCAAATTTCGAGGACGAAATTTCTTTTTTGGAGGGAAGGATTGTAACATCCTGATTTTCTTTTGTATTATAAATTGAGTTTTATGAAATTAAATAATTAACTCTTGAAATTTATCATTTGAGCGTTGAATATTTATAAAATATCCTATGGTATTTACGAAAAATATATTTTAATTACCCTGTTTGAAAAATATACTCTTTATGCCTCATATTTCACCTTTGCTTTTGATGTACTCATTAGATAAATAGTTTGTGTCAATACTTCAAATTACTAACTTTATAATTTCCTTATATTTCTGATCATTGTTTAAAGTTATAATAGTGAAATTTATTTAGATTTGGGTTTAAAAATAAATAAGCAAAAATGGTTTTTAGGAGTATGTGTTAGGATTGTGGGGGGTATAATGGTAACATATGAGGGGTGAAACCCTCACTTTTCTCCTCTTCTTCTTTGTTGAGCCGTCAGCCCCCATCCCCCCACACGCACACACCTTCAACTTCATCATCATCTCCTTCTTCTAACTGCTACCCTTCCTCTCTCCATCTCCCTCATACGGTCTCTCCCTTGGTCACCGCCATAGCCTTCGTTCTCCCTCCCCTCTGTGTTCTCTCTCGGTCCCGCTTTGTCTCTCTCCCTTCCTCCCTGCGAAGCGCCGCCGCTTTTCCTTGCGCCGCCGCCGCCGCGTTTCTGCTTCCCTTCTCCAAGTCGCGAATCGCGACTCTCTTATGGCCGAACACGAACAGCCGCCGCGCCACCGCCCTCCTCCTTGGTCGCAGATCCGCCGCCACCACCTGGGTGTGTGGTGCTCGTTGATGTTGTTGATGTTCGGGAGCCATAAGGTTGTACCCTCTCTTCCTCGGTCCAGATCAATGCCTCACCGACGCGGGTATCGCCGTTACCGTGACCGTGCTTCAAACCGGATTAGTGTGGAGCAAGGAAACCAAGTTAATCCCTTCAGTTGCTTCAAAAACCATATTTTGAGGGTATATCTCTAATACCTTTTTAATTGCTCTATGTTGTGTTTTAATTTTTCATACTAATGCTAATTTTAGTGTTATCAGTTATAATTATAAAGTGTTAAATTGTTTTAGTATGTTATTATTATATTGTGAAAAATGAATTGTATTATGATTTAGTGTTTAGTTTTAATTAAAGTATTATTTCTAATGAGTTTAATTTAATTACTCTGGTTTGTATTAAGCTGAGTTGACTGTTATGTCGAATGGCGAGTTTTAAAAGTATTTTGTTAAAGGTGTAGGGTTCCTAAGTAATTGAACTGTCTAATTGGTTTGGATTGTCGTTAGACGAAAACAAGTTTTAATTAATTAGGAACCTGAAATATTCGACATACGTTAATTCGAGTTTAAACCTACCTTGAGCTCTAATTCCAAATTGAAGGGGGGTGTACCTATTTGGACTTTGGAAATTAGTTTAGACTTATTTTGTTTTCAAAGAACACTCTCTTTCAATTCGGAATTTATAGCGCAAGTAAAGTTCAAATTTGATGTTTTGTGAAATCATTAATAAAGCTACTTAACCTCAATCTATTTTTATAGTTTTGTTAGTTTTGAAAGTTAACATATTTTTGATAAAAGCTATACTACTTTATTGAGAAGCTAATGATCCTAATTTATACTCTATTTAACTTCCTTTTGAAACTCATAATCAAATGATTTCGTGATTTATAAACTTGCCGAAATTTGATACCTTAATACTTGTCAATTTTCGAGATATCGAAGTTAATTGTTTTGATTTCCATTTCTAAATTCCTTGAACGTAAGGTTCTAAAGTGTTTGTTTTAAGGAACCTTGAATGATCTTTTATAACCTTATTGATATTTACTAATTTGTGGGACATCAAGAAAAAGATGTTTTCATAAATGTTATAAACCTAGTAACTAATTTAATATTGATATTGTTTTAGCGTAATTAAAAAGGATCAACTTATGGTGTAACTAATGTGTTTGGGTCGGTTTGACACACTAAATTGATTGTCATTTAATTTGTGTAATATGAATAGTCGATGAAGGAGCTTTAGGCCAAGCGCAAGCGTTAGCATTGAGTCACGATTTGTTCAAGTATCACTATACGAAAAGATTGTGTCTAAGGAAAGACAAGGTAAGGAGTGAGTGTTACCTTGATTGTGGGAAATAGTTTCTAGTTAGTATATAGTGATTGCTAAGAATATGTGTTAGTGTGTGATTTATTATTAAATGGAAATTAATAAGTATATGCTAAATGTGTAAATGATTGTGTGGAAATCATGCTAATAATTGTGATTAGTTGTTGTTGTGTAATTTTATTAAGTATGTCTACATGAGAAAGTGAAATATATGTATATTTGTGGCTACGTGAGTATGTGTGTTGTTGTGATGATTATGATATTTGATATTGGAATGAATGTCTCTTTGAAATTACCCTATATGTATGGAATTTAAAAGTATAATGAGATGATAAAATGGAATCAGTGAAAATGAGTACAAAGAAATGAAATAAGTGAAATAAATTGTTAAAAGATTTAAATGAAAAAGAGTGTGTGATCCAGATCTTGTAAGACGTTGTCCGTAGGAGACTGTACGCATTGATCGCGTAAGACGCACTTGATGCGCGGCTGTAAGACGTTGTCCGAAGGAGACTGTACCCAATTATGGATACACACACCATATAATAATTAAAGGTATAATTGGATTGTGCCTCTCCAGATCTTGTAAGACGTTGTCCGTAGGAGACTGTACGCATTGATCGCGTAAGACGCACTTGATGCGCTGCTGTAAGACGTTGTCCGAAGGAGACTGTACGCAATGATGGATGCACCTTCCGATTGTGGAATCCAGATCTTGTAAGACGTTGTCCGTAGGAGACTGTACGCATAGACCGCGTAAGACACACATTGTGTGCAGCTGTAAGACGTTGTCCGAAGGAGACTGTACGCAATGATGGAAATCCACGAAATAAATTCTAAAAATCTTTGCAAAACTCAAAGAGTATATGAATAGAAAAGAAAATGTGAAATCAAGTAAAGAGATGAGAAAAGTTTAAGTTGAATAGGTTGGAATGTATGAAATAAAAGAGTTTAAAGAATTATAAAAGAACTGTTTGTGATTGGTATAAATGTGTGTGACTTGGCTGGGTGTGATTTGTTGATATTATGTGAATTATATGACTAAGTGTGTTTGACATAGTTGATTATTATGTCTAGTTAGAGGCTACTTTTCTACTTCTCGTGTAGTGCTCACCTCCTTAATATTTTTCCAGGTGCAGTGTTGAGCTTGCATTATTTTTGGCCGAGCAGGAGTACACTCCACTCCGTGGAGTGTAAGCTAGTTAGGAAAGTGTTTTATTTTGTTATCTTTAAATTCATTTTAGTTTTATTGTATTTCATCCGTGTGAGCCTTGGGGATGTTTTATTGGGTTCCCAGGGCACGGAAATCACATTAAATTGTTTATTAATATCATCTGGACTATACTGGTTGACAGGTTTATAAATATTATTTTTGGGAAAGTCCGATAAACAGAGGAGACTCTGTCGGATTTTCGTTAAGATTTAAACGAAATTTTCAGGTTCTAATTTTAAAAATCAACTTAATTATTGTAATTGATCCATTTTAATATAAGGGTGTTACAGCTGGGACTTTGGATTGTGGACTATAATGATTAGAATGGTTTATATTTATGCATATTTTGATTATTATTGGAATTTTGTTGATGGTTGTAATTAATGGACTGGTCTGTTGATTGATTAATAATGGTAAAGGTAACTAAAGTGGAAACTGATCAGTGGGGCCCGGAACACTAGATACCCGGCTAGGTGTTCCAATTACCTGTTAGGGCCAATTACCTGTTAGGCCAATTACCCATCAGGCCAAACCGCCCTGTAAGCGCCGGGTGACCCACAGGATCAGTTTTCCACACCAATAATTTGATTAAATAAATGGAATGGTAAAAGTACATAGTCCTACAGGTTATGGTCTGGATGGGTGTAAAGTCCTGGGCAGGTGCTCCAAGTCCCTAGACAGGTGTGCCAATTACCTAGCGGGTAATCCAAATCCTAGTGGTGTACGGTAAAAAAGGAAGTGTTTGCAGATCACTGTCTGTGGTTGCTTACACTGTGTGTGTAGATCTCTGTTTGGGGTTACACACATTAATGGAAAATGAATAATGGAAAGGTAAAAAGTAAAAAGGGAAGTTTAAGTAGGTTACACACATTAATGGAAAATGAATAATGGAAAGGTAAAAAGTAAAAAGGGAAGTTTAAGTAGATCTCTGTTTGAGGTTACATAAACGAGATGAGTGTATACAGATCACTGTTTGTGGTTGTATACACGTATGCTGATCACTGTTTGTGGTTGCATACACAGTGTTTGCAGATCACTGTTTGTGGTTGTAAACACGGTGTGTAGATCTCTGTTTGGGGTTACACACGATAGAAAACAAAAATGGAAAAGGTAATGAAAATGGTAAAGGAAAGGAAAAATGGATGATAGAATGGACAATGGAAATGATATAGGAATTAGAGGGAATACCTAGGGAGAATAATTATGGAAATGCTAAGTATAAGTGGCAAATGGAAAGTGGATAAAGTATGGAAATGAGAGAATGATAAGAGAATAGAAAATTAAATGAATGTGAGAATAAGTAAAGATCTAGAAGTGATTAATTAAATGTATAAAGGAAGTTAAGAATTGGGTAGACTTGGTTTATTGCTATGTCTCTTTTAGGATCTATCTTTTTAAGTTCTGTGTAATGCTACCCTTCTTGCTATATTTTTACAGGTACTGAAGTGGAGCTTACATGGGACATGGCCGAGCAAGATTTTCATTCCACTACGTGGAGTGAATATATATATATATATATATATATATATATATATATATATTATTTTGAGTGGACAACTATTTTGTAATTTAAAATATGTAATAGTTGTACACCCTGAACTTGTACTACTTGGGCACTAGGATTTGATCTGGATATTTTATCTAGTGTGCGCTATGTTTTTTTTAAATATTCTGGACTGACAGGTTTTACGAAGAAACTTTGGGAAAGTCCAAAAAACAGAGGAAACTCTGCCGGATTTTCCTAAGAATTTTTATAAATAAAATAATTAAAAAAAATTTTCAAACTTTGATTTTATTTAAAACCTAAAATTAACTAATAAAGGTGAGAGTGTTACAAGAGCATAATCCACCCCCACCATACCCTGTTGCCATGCATAGCCAAAAGTAAGCGACTAAGCGTTATGAGCAAGAAGGACAAGATAGTTATAAAACTGAAAATAATGAATAAGTTAGCGATGTAGAGACTGATCATAAAGAATAAACATCAAAACAACCAGAAATCTACTATCTGTATATAAAAAATGCCTATTCGAGTCATCACGTTTGTCGGAAAAATTTTTGAGGCATCATGTTTGTTCGCTTAAGAAATACTCGCATCAAAGCGATTTTAGGAAAATAATCATTATCTATCTGTGAAATAATTATTGTTAGTTGTCGAAAATTAAATAAAAAATTCAAATTTATTTAATCTTATCCATGAAATCATTATCCTTAGTTTCAAAATTTATTTAATCTTATATGTGAAATCATTATCCTTAAATTTAAAATTTATTTAATCCTATATGTTAAACCGTTATCCTTAGTGTGACAAGTTTTTCAAATCATTATATATAGTACGCAATATGCATTTGATGACTCCTCAATAATATTTCAGCATTTACGTGAATTGTCTCATAAACTTATGGATATTCAGGTAAACAACAATCTCACAATTATATTCGCCTTCAATTTTTTTTTATTTATTTTTTCGTCATAAAATTTTTCTAATTTTTCTAATTATTGCTCATTTTAATTTATATTATTTGATTCTTAAGTTTCTCTCTAATTACTTACTTACTTTAATTCAGCAATTTGTGTGTATCATTGATCAAAATGTGGTTTGTTCAAAATTTTGATCTAGGTGTAACTGATTGTGATGTAAGGGAGTGGAGAAAGACAAGCGGAGGAGTTCATCCCAACAAAGTAAATAATGCTTAAATGCTCAACCAGATCGTTTTTTATATAGTGACTGATTCTTCAATTGCGGGTGACAAAGTGCATCAAAATCTAATGTTGCATTGTTTTAGGGTGACTATCATAAACTACTAAGGAAGATGGTTATTTATTGTCATATGCACCAATGGTTTCTTTAATCACCCAAATAGTGGAAGATGGTATGTGACGGTGGCCAATATACCCAGTCCTACCGTTTCATCTTCATGAGAGATTCAAGCTTTAGTTTAAGAAGACTTTATTTATGACTGTGGGAATATAATAATAGAATTTTATTTTTCTTCTATAATATATTTTGTCTATTGTAATAGATAAAAATCATCCTATAAAAAATAGGATTTGATTTTATTATTGATATAAGTATTTTTTTTGTTTTTTTATTGTGACAAGAGAATTAAAACTATTAATAACAAACCAAATGAAATCATTCTATATAATAATAGGATTTGATTTTCCTTCTATATTGTATTTTGTCTATTGTAATATATAAAATTACAATAGTTTGTTCACTGGTTAAAAAAAAATCTACAATTACAAACAAATAAGTAAACAATTATGATATTCAACTATATGAAAGAAGAGTAGTTAGGATAGCTTAAGTGTAACACTCCTTGTATATGATCTTACTTTATAAGAAAAGTAATAAGTTTATGATTACTTGGACTTGTTATTATTGGAAAAAGAGCTGAAAATAAGAACTTTCCCTTCACTTGAAAATTCATTTTCACAAATACTTGATTAATAATGAAGTTGACTAATAAAATCAGAGTTTGCGGAAACATAGTAGAATACTCATATTATACTCCCAAAATATATCAAGTGTAACAAGTCCATTAATACCAATTAAGTATTATTATGAAACTGAATTCCTCTTATGATACCTCTTTCCAAAATATGTATCATATAAATTCTATTAAAAATAGAAATGTTATAGAGCTGGTCACTGATCCTTTGTCCAAACATCCTTCTGGTCGGATCCTCGATATCTGCACAACGGGTTCCCAACCCGCACTTTCTACACTTTGCATGCACCTAAGGGACATCTCCCTTCACGGACTCTTGTGCAAGCTAGATGCACGATCAACATCTAATAAGGGCATGGGGGTTAGCTATACATATTCGCATAATCAAATGAGAATAACACTAACATTCACAAGTCAACATGTAGCAAATCTTGATGCATATTCATATGCGCACACCCGGTTAATAATAATAATTCTTTCAATGCAGGTGGCATGATGCATGATTTCCTTCCACAACTGAGGCCGCTAGCATAGTCCATCTTGGACGTCCATCTAATACACCGTTGTGTTCCCGGAACACTGACATTCGTTCCCAGAACGTAATGCCAAACCATACTTGGATGATAAGCATTCACTCCCAGGGTGTGCATCACGTTCCCAGAAAGTGTAGCAAACCATACTTGGATAAATAAGCATCACTCCCAGAGTGTGCATCACGTTCCCAGAACGCATCACTCCCGGACACTGGCCACATTCCCGGAATGTGTCATCAAGTAGGTATCAATGTGTTCTTAGAACACTATCATACGTTCCCAGAACGTATATAACCAGGTCCCAGACACTGGCCACATATCTATAATGTGTCATCAAGTAGGTTATAATTTGGTACTCCCGGAGTACCCTCCTCATATTCCCAGGATATGATAATCGTTCCTACCAACCCAACTTCCATTCTATATGAATGCACAATCATCAAGGTTGGTTTTATCTTTAATTCTATTGTTATACCAATGTGTTCCCAGAACACTAACATACGTTCTCAGAACGTATCGCAACCCATACTTGGAATATAATCAAGCACCACTCCCAGAGTGTGCATCACGTTCCCAGAACGTATCAAAGAAACCATGTCCCAGACAATGGCCACATTCCCAGAATGTGTCATCAAGTAGGTTGCATATCAGTTTGGTACTCCTAGAGTACAGGGCCATGTTCCCCGAACATGACAAACAATTATTGCCAACCTATTTCCATTACCTTTTTCTATGCATGATTTGCATACATAATTACTAAGGTTGGTCTTTCTATTGATTCCATTGTTATGACTTAGAAAAATACAACTTTTGAATGATATTTTGAGGTATGAATTTACTCATAAAATTCATCTTTGCATTTAAATTTAACATATGCTCATAGACCTGGATTGAGAGAATATAATCGTTGGTATTAACAATCCCTACTCAAAAGCTTAACTTTTATTTTTATGTTTCAGGTACTAACCGGTTACATTATCACCTAACCGGTTAGAATTACAGACCTGAATATAAAACCACTAATTTTCAAAGAATCCTTTTCTTGAATTCTCTACTCAATCCAATAACAAGGTCTTAGCATAACAGAATACCTCAAGTTCAACACATAATATCATTCAAAAGATTTAAGTCATAATCCAATTTCGTTTATGCATAATTTCCTCATGAAATTATCGTAAACATTAAGGCATAAACTCATCAAAGTTCAACTATAATTAAACAACGCCTAGGTCATTAAATTACAGTGATAAACCCTCTGAAATTTGACTTAGAATTGAGTACATTTGATAGGAATCACTCAAAAAATTCAAAAACTGTTTTGTTCTGAATGCTGTCAGCTAGTAATTGGTTACTGCAACTCAGTAACTGGTTACTGGCTACAGAATTTGTACTAAAAGTGGGGTTTGACATACCAAATTCTTTAATACTCAATTCCAATCCAATTCAAGGCATAAGTAGAGTTTTATTACCTTAATATAAACATGTTCCAATGCTCAACATGTCACACATTCATGTATTCAAAACTTCTATATTAGGCATACATAGATCACATATAAGTTCCATGTATAACATGATGATAATTATACAATATTCCATCAATTCATTAAATCATCATGCTCATATTATACATGTAGTTCCCATAAGATAGGTTAACATAAGTTGTTTGAGATAGGTTTAAAAGAAAGATGATTGAAATGGCTTTTTCATTGTTTTTCTTCAATTTTCTAATTTCAGGTACAGCTAGTAACCGGTTACTACAAGTCACTAACCGGTTACTGACTGCAGAACATACACGAAAAAGAGGGTTTTTCAATACCATTTTCAATCACACCTCACTTTAACCCAAACCAACCCCAAATAGAACTTCATTACCATAAATTAAACATGTTTGAACACTGAAACCAACAAGGAACCTGTTGATTTCATTTCCATTCCTCATTATGCATAAAAACCATAATTTCAACAACTCCAAGTATCAAACTCGCATGTACTAAGAATTAGCATGGTTTAAGCATCAAATAAGTTCACTTGCAGCATATTAAACTTATTCAAACAAGTGTTATATTTCAGTTTGGCCTCCATGCCAATATCCTATTCCAAAATTAATGCCATTAAGCCTCATGGTGGCTCATCCTACATTCTCAACATATTTATTCTCATTCTAGCAAATAGTAAGCTTCCCCCTTACCTTAGGTTCGTGCTTGAACAAGATTTGAGCAGAGATTTGAGGTAGAACACCAAACACCCAAAGTTCCTCCTCAAACCAGAACCGTTTTGACAGGGTAGATTGATCAAGGAATTTGGAACATGAAATGGACATGGAAATTAGGGAAAATGGTCATTATCAAAACCATGCAACATGAACTTTGAAAGGAAACCAAGTCTAGAACAAGAGAAGGCTTGAGCTTACCAAAATCGAAGCTCAAAGTCAGTTCCAGAAACTCAATACAGAACTGTGACAGTTTTGAACCTCCAACTTCGTGAATCGATTTCTCCTAGCTCAGGAACTCTCAACTCACAAACCTTATATCAATACAAAGCCCTTGATTCAAGCTTTGTAATGGTGTATCACTCGAAATCTAACTCTTAACAAAGAAGGAGAATCGAACGAAACACAGCAAGAACCCTAAAACAGAGATTGATACCAACACACTCCCAAAAACCCCAAATTTGATCTAATTAATGGCCTTATTATAGCAAAATTAGAGAGCCATGGTGTTGACACGTCCTAACCCACCAAGAGAATGATGAATTCGTGGCAAATTTCTGGGTTTTGGCTTGATTATTCATCAAATTCCACTTTCTCTTATGAGTTGTCTGCACTCACTAACCGGTTACTCGATACGGGTAACCGGTTACTCCAGTGCAAAATTCAAAAATTAAGATTTTATTTCCTTTCTAAAAACCTTTCTAATATTGTAATTAGGTCCCAACCCAAGGACTAAATTAAAATATTCATATTTTTGGTACAAAATAACCATATAAAAATATTTCTCATATTTTTATATATAAAAACACATAATGTACAAAACTAAAACTTTCCAAACCAATATAAATCAATTATAAAATAATTGTTATAATTAATTTCTTGGATATTTGGGAGACGAAAATTAGGGGTGTTACATTAATCAAAAACGTTTGAGCACATTCCTTTTAAAAAAAATAACAAATATATAGTGTGCCCCTTATCACGAGTGCTTAGAAAAATATTTATTTATTATATTTTTTTCCAACAAATTATAATTAACTAATTAAGCAGTACATAAGTGGCACACTTATAGAATACAAAGGCTTATTTAAGTTTTTATCCCTGAAAGTTGGTTGAGTTTTGGTTTTGATCCTTATCTTTTTATTTGACCGGTCTTGATCCTGAAAAGTTTAAATTTTTTGGTTTTCAGCTCTGTCGTTTGGGATCCACCATTAATTGATGACGTGGCTAACGGAATGTCACGTCAGCATGCCATGTGTTTTTTGTTTAAAGTAAAAAGTCCCCGAAAATTGATGGAATTTTGGTTTTAGTCACTCTTTTTTTTTTACCAATCAAGGTCCATTTAAAATTTTTTTTGTTATACCATTAATTGTTGGCATGACTAACAAATTGTCACATCAACATACCATGTGTTTGCACAATAATGCGTTGTTGCCACATTGGCAAATGACATGGATAACGCTGCAAGACAAGTAAAACTCTAGCCACGATTGACCCAAGATTGTCCAACTTACATGAGTCTAATAACTTAAACAAACTCATAGTCATCATTGGAGTATATAACATTCAATTCTTCCTTTCTTTTTATATAATACTACTATTAATAAACCAAATACATAATAGATTTCATGTCTTATTCTATACTGTTCTTACATGCCTACTGTTCTTACATGTCATCTGTCAACGTGGCAGCGAATCATTATTATGCAAACCCATGACATGCTGATGTGGCAATCCGTTAACCATGTCACCAATTAACGGTATTTTACTAACGACGGTAGGGACCAAAACAATTTTTTTTAAAACTTTTAAGGACCTTGACCGGTAAAAAAAGATAGAAACTAAAGCCAAAATTTGGTCAACTTTCAGGGACCTTTTACTTTAAACAAAAACACACACGACATGCACTCCGTTAGCCACGTCATTAATTAACGTTGGATTTCTAACGGCAGGGATCAAAACAAAAAAAATTTAAATTTTTAAGATGGTCAAATAAAAACATGAGAACCAAAATCAAAACTCGATCAATTTTCAAAAAGCAAAAACTTAAATAAGCCAAATACAAATTGTGAACCCCTGACAACTCTGTGCGAGAATGGAGTGGAAGGAGGACCAGAGGAATGACGCTCCAGTGATGCTACACCAAGGGAAAAGTGAATGGATTCTAGAATTTAATATTGTAAGATCTTGCGTATAGATGCTCCTGTATCTATGAATGCTCTGTAAGGTTGTAAACCTATTCGAATATTTATATAAGTGTTATTCAGATTCATCTTCACTAGTTTCGGGGCTTTCTTCGGAGTCAGTAGTTGTGTAATAACTATATAGACTATATTCACTTTCTGTATCTGACTCATCCGGTTCTAGTTCATATTCTTCTGCTTCAAATATTATTTTAGCAGTTTCTTTTTTCTTGTTTTTATCTGGACATTCATTCGCATAGTGCCCTTCTTTGTGACATATCCAACATATACATTTTTTCTTACCATCTGGACAATATTTTTGTTTGTTATTTCTTTTTCCTTTCCTTCGAAAGTATCCTTTTCCTTTTTTCCTTTTATTAGTTTTTATAAACTTGTATTTTTTGAACCATTTTTTCTTGTATTTTTTCTTTTTATAAGTTCTTTCGGGCTGACATCCCCACTGTGTAGCTAAGTCTAAGCTTGGCAGGTCACAACATATTCTATTAGTCTTTTTTGATTGGTTTTGAGCTTTCTTTTGTATGCAGAGTTTTTATAGTTTCCATTATGAAGCTATGTTTTCCACCTAGTATATCTTCTATATAAGGTTCTTTATTTTGCCATTTTTCTCTTATCATTTCTCCTAATTCTCCTGGTAACTTTAAGAGGTATAATTCTTGATAATTTTCTCGTTCTTTACTATTGAGCTTATAATAATATTTTTCGTATTCACAATGGAATTGTGGATAATAACAGAAATCACATAGAGTGATGTTATTTAAATTTACTTTAGCATTTATTTGTTCTTTTTCTGCTAAACTTGCTTCATGATTTGTTTTATCATATCCTACAAATTCTTCATAAATTTTTGTGGCTATATCCTTTAGAGCTTCTGACGATGTTCCCATAAGGGTTATTCTATTTTTCCAATAACTAGCTCCTTTGCTTTCAAACCAATTATAAACTATTCCCTTCATGTGAATTCTTACCAAATTGTATATCTCATTGATGTCATTGGTAATTTCTTTATTGGTGACTATGATCAGAAACATTTCGTTGATCCATTGTTCAATAAGCTCTGGTCTGTTATCTAGGCAGTCTAACTCTAAGATCTTCTTGTTGGTCATTTGTCCTATCATAGGTTCAAATTCTTTATACCTAGTATACTGGCCTTTCTTATTTTTATTGTACCTTTTCCTTCTCATATATTCATCATTATTCCAATTATCTTCTCCATAATCATCTTCCCACTTCATACTAGGAGATCCTTTTCTTTTGGGACTTCTAATTCCTGAAGTTGATCCCTTTTCAATCTTAACTGGTTTTAGGGTGTGTTCATTAACTAAATCTTCCTTAACAAGGCTAAGTTCTTGTAGTATCTTTCTAATTTCTTCTCTAAGGTTTTCAAATTCTGTATCCATGCCAAAAAGTATCTCTAATTGGGTTTTTATAAGGAACTATTTCCAATGGTTTTTCTTTTTTATCTAGTAGTTTCTCTAAATCTTCTAGGGTGATACATCTCTGTTTTTCTTGTTGCTTAAAGAGACTCTCCATTTTTTCTATTAATTCTCTAAATTTTTCCCGAGGTGGAAGTCCCTCTATTTCTTCTTTTTCTTTTCCCTTGTCTTGTTGTTCAAGTTTATTGATAATTTCTTTCATTTTTTCTAAACAACTTATCTCTTCTTTTCCGGTACAATTTTTACAACAATTTCTTAATTTTTCTATTATTTCTGTCTAAATTTCTTTTAACTCATTAGTAAAGTCTTCAATTTTTTCTGTTAATGTTTCAATAAGATCCATAATTAATCTGAATCTGTAAAATCTGAATCATTCATTATCCTTACTTCTTCATATCTTTGTTGTCTTCTAATTTCTTTAAAATGATCTCTTAATGATCTTTCTTGTAACAATATGTTTTCTAGTTGTATTTTTACTCGTTCTTGTCTTATAATATTCATATATTTTTCAGCTATTATTTCTTTTATATTATCTGGTAATTCTAATTTATGTATTAATCTTAATTTTCTATCTTGTAGAATTTTATCAAAACTTTCATCTCTTTGAAAATTATTCATCAAGTATCGGTTTTCTTTTAATGGTTATGACACTTATTTCCATTATCTGGTGTTTGCGTTTAATGTTGATGTTTGTACGTCCTCATCTATATTCAACCATTAGATTGACCCTATGGTCAAGGCTTTGTGAATGTTACCTAACATAGTTTTTGCAATGTTAGGCAATCCAAATTCCTTGTATAAGTCTTTCCTCTGCTCCTGCCATGTGCCAGTTTCGAACCAAGGGCCTGAAAATTGGAAAGGCAAGGCTCTAACTAAAAATATGCAATCAAATTGCTTCCTAAGAACATTTTTTATTACAGTAAAAAAAATGCTTCTCCCGACTCTAACAATAAGTGAGAAGTCATCAAACACCTAAGAATTTTTTTTTTCATAAACTGTCAAATTTAATTGCCCAACAGCCTACAACTAGGGTATTATAATTAACTGTCAATTAAATATAATAATTATTTATAACTTTTTTTTTAAAGTAATTATTTATAACTTAAAGATGACAGTAACTCAGTAAGCTTTCATATGTGTTTTAAAATTATATCCTACGTTTTTAAAATTATACTCCCTCCTGCTCGAATTATAAGCAAATATAACTATTTTTACGTTTATTAAGGAGATTAGTTGATTGTATTTAATTTTATTAAATTTATAAAATGTAAAGGTATTTTAGGAAAGTTGTATTGGAAATGAAACAAAAATTAAATAAGATCACAATTTTTTAAAGATGTTTTAGGAAAGTGGTATTGTGAATGAAACAAAATTTAATAAAGTTAATTAATTTTGCTTATATTTTAAACCAAGAGAAGTATGTTTTTTGTTGCTTATAATTCGTGCCGGATGAAGTATCATATTATAATTAATTATATCCATCTGTTTCAAAAAAAGCCAATTGATTTTAGAATTCAAGAAAGGATTCACAAAATTACTATTCAATTATTAGTTAAACAAAGTGGAGCAAATTAAAGAGGAAGATACACGTAAAGGCAACAAGGTAATCACATTCCAGACCTGCTCAGTACTGTGAGGTTTCACATGGAGGTCATAATAACAATAAAAGTTCCAATTAATTGGTTGGATTCGGCTACCATATTGATTGGAAAACAATTAAACAAACCAATAATGATTCCAAAGAAAATTAATAACTAAACTGTCATTTTGATATCTGAATTTCCATTCAACAATTACTTTGATCCCTAAAATTAAAGAAATTGATTTGTAACCCTTCAATTTGTAAATTGTTGCTCACTACTTTATCCCCTCAATTATGTCGTCGTTATGTCCATTAACGGCAAGCTGACGTGACCAGTTAAATAGCCAAAACAATGTCGTTTTGGGTGACAAAAAAATATTTAAAAAATTAATACAAAAATAAAAGACTCATTAATCTCCTACATCTTTCTTTTTCTTCTTCTTCACTAACATCAAGCCACAGTCAACATCAATGGCTATTTTTCATATTTATAGAAAAAATTGAACAAAAAATTTACAAATCAAAATACTCAAGCTAACATCACAAATGAATTGAATTAAAATTTGCATTTAACAATTCCATTAAAACAAAATGGAGAGGATTAGCTTCGATGATCGCCATCGATTCAAGCTTACCTACACACACTCAGAACAAATTTACACATAGAGGAGAACCAAAACAAACTCAGAATAAATGAAAGGCAAAGAAGTAAGGCGGGATGATTCTAAATCAAATCGAATCGGGTTAAGCAATCCAAATCAAACTCAGAACATACCGAAACATAGAGGAGAACATATTCACTTATATGGCTACATCAAGCCATCTTCTAGAGCAGCAACGACAACAACGACAACCATATTCTAATGCATGTGGTTGTTTTGGTCAATCGTGTTGAGGGATGAGATTCAGAAAGCAGAATCAATGAAGTTGAGACCGAAGAGGGGGATTGATGGTTGTTGCAATGAATAAGGGGAATACATAGTGACTCTAATGATTGAGGATAATTCGGGATTAGGGTGAGATGGAGAAGGCGTGATGCAAAGGAACGAGGGATCAAGATGAATGATTAGATTGAAGGTTGTTACGTTATGGAGGTGGTAGAGGGATAGTCATTGATGTTGATCGTGGCTTAATGATAGTGAAGAAATAGAAAGATTTATGATACTAAGGAATCATTTTATTTATTTATTTATTTTGCATTAATTTTTAAATTTTTTTAAGTCAAAACCATGTTGTTTTGACCATTTAACGGATTATGTCAGCTTGCCATTAACAAACATAAACAATAACATAAACGAGAGATTGAAGTGAGTAACAATTTTCAAAATTAATAATATAATGTATTTTTTTTCCTTTTCAAGGTATCAATTTAGAAGGAAAAAAATATTGGAGAAAAAGGTCGTCTTCTTCACCACGTAGTTAACTTATAAGAAAACAATCCTAAAATTCAAAAGTTGGACATATAATTATGTTTAATATACATACATACATATATATATATATATGTAATTTTCTAACATACATAAAGTGTTTTTTTAGTTGGTACACTTTAGCAAAGTGTACCAGGTTTCGGTAGATAAAAACAACCTCATTATTAAGAAGGTTCAGTTTCAAAGAAAGAGATATTTCAATAATTCTCATTTTAATAATTTATATATATATATATATATATAAAGAATCCCCCAAACCCTTCTTTCATCTCTCATTACTCTTGTCCCCTCTCTCTCATCTCTCTCTTCACTCTCACCCCTCATTGCTGGCTAGCCACCCAACCGCTGCTCACCCCACCACCGGCTAGCCAACCCACCACCTTTCACCCTATGGCTAGGAATCGCACCACCCACGGACCCAGATGCAGCCACCAGTGACCACGACAGTAGCCTCCTCTAGCCACAGAACAAGATGTAGCCACATTCCCAAAAACTTGATCAAAGAACATTGATCACCCACAACTTTGTGAATTTCATTCCATTGGTGTGTTATTCTTAATACAAGGTAACATTATTCTTCTTCGTCATCTTTTTTCTTTCATGTTTCTTATGAAGTTTCTATCTTTGCTTATTTGTGTACTGGATGATTAAACAATCTGTCATAAACACCATACAACTTATGCACCATCACTAAGGCAGGATACAGCATCCATTAATCCATACAGAGGAGTCATCTGTTAACCCATATGGATGAGCCATCCATTATTCCACACGGATGAGGCATTTGTTCATATATACGGATGAGTCATCAGTGACCCTATACAGATGAGCCATCCATTTACACTATACGGATTAAAAATCTGTTTCTATTATACGAATGATTAATAAATGCAAATGACAAATAATTTTAAACTTTATGGTTGAAATTTTTGCACCTATTGGATCGCGAGGAGATCTTGTAGGAGGAGGTAGAATGATGTCTTGGCAAACCCAATGTGTAGTAGAGAGAAGATATGGGTGAGAATATCAATGGAACCATTCCATGCATCTTACAGCAGTTTGTCCATGGATCACGGAACGGTGACATACGGTGACATCAAATTTATGAGCATCCCACTCGAAGAATATTTGGTCGATGTCAAATGGACTTAACAGGTTACTATTGAAGACTTGCGGTGAGCGCGTGATGCTTTGTACTAATCCAAACTGCCTAATCACCAGATTTCACAAATGTAACTGCATTATTAAAAAATAAACAACATAATTTAAAAACTTTTAAATTACCTAATTCTATAAATAAAATAAACAAATTTACCTGCATAGATTTGTCACCCTAAATGCAGCCGAAGAAGAGTGACACATGTTCGAATGGATGATGTGCTCTATGCAATTCTCAAGGCATCCCACAGATGTCATCAACTATACTCTGAGCTGTAGTAACTCTATAGTCCACAAGTAGATCATGAGCAGAACATTGAGGCTTCGATTTTGTTTTCCGATCGAGGCAATGCCTGCTTATAATTTATATTCATCACAAACATGCCAACTCTAGGAAAATGGCCATGTATCCAAGCCTGCAATTTAGTAAGTAAGCATATATAATCAACACCTCCAACAAATATATAAACTATATAATAACTTATAATTTTAAAAAAAAATTCAAATAAAATAGAAAAACAATTTAATTAATTGCATCAAACAAACAAAGCCAAACATCTGTTTTGTCTTCTTCTGACTGGCTTCACAAAGTTGATCATATAAATATGCAATGGTAGATGCACCCTATGCATGAGGCATTGGATCACAAACATTGCGTAAAAGTTCCAAAAATTGAACAACAACAGTGGTGAACTTATTATTCTGAAATAGACACGTATCAAGCGAATAAAGCATGATGCCCCGTGCAATCCAGTCATGTCATGGCTGCTCAGCACCTAATATAACACTGATACGGTCTATCTGCCAGGAAAAATGTACAACACTCTTGCCTTTGTTGACAACAACATTCTCTTGAACTGCCGCATGAGGGGATGTCCCGAGCAATTCCATCAAACACTCAATAACAGTTTGTTGGTTAACTAATCTGGGAATAACAAAGTTCCCATTAACAGGTAAATGTAGAATTAATGACACATCGTCCAAAGTGATGGTTGAGACGACCCGACTTTCTATTCTAAATAAAATACTTATATTCAAAAATACGACCATTTTTTTTCCTTTTATCATAAGTCAAGTCATCATCCATTTCGATCTTTGTGGAAAACATTCAAACATCATGAAGGAAAAACATCCATTTTATATTTATTCATGAAAGGGAAAATACATATCCATTACATCAAAAGCTACCAACATTAAACTTAACTTAAGTACTCTAGGTCATTACATTATATTACATATATTACAACAAAATTTATAATAACCTAGAGCAATAGGTTCGAAACTCAAAGCATAACATAAATAAGAGAAACCTGATGAGTCGCACTATCCACATTCCTACATTCAGGACTCAACTCAGTCATCAGTTCCTCACTGACTTCCGGTTGAGTTGTCCATGAAATCATCATCAGCCACCGGATCGGCATCCTCCACCGGATCCTCATCCTCTATCGGATCCTCCTCCTCCTCTTCCTCCTCTTGTGCCGGATCAGATGACACATAAACTGGAGTCAGAGATCGGGCTCTAGTGGAAGGACGAGAGGGAGCAGGAACCTCTAAAATGATTCTTTCCTCAAACGGTGATGGACTTGGTGGGAGGGTGCGTCTCGGAAAACGTCTTGGTGGTGGTGGTGGTGGTGTTCCATGGCGAAACACAAAATTTGGCGGAATGTGCATAATGTACATCATTGGGATTCTCGTTCAACGCGGACGCATTCGGGACCATGGGTTTGGGTGACGGAAAGTGACTTCCACGTCCCCTTCATAAATAGCCCGATGATCCTCGAAATTCCACTCCTCATTAGGGAGTGGCTTCATCTCCACGCAGATCATATTCCTGGCCATGACCTACAACAAGGGATTAGGAGTGAGTCATAGCTAAATACAATAGCAAATGAGCATAACAGAGGCTAAAAATAACAAACACATGTAATCAGATAGCATTCAGAGTGTAAATGTATGCTCAAACTGGTTTATCACATGTTTAACTTCATTAGTGACATGATGCATGCCTTATTCTCATTCATGCCTCTCGGTTCGGCATCCTTTCGGGATATTCGCATGCCTATATTTCATCGAACCGGGCGATTCCATTCAAGCATCACGATTGATTGGAAACTAGTCTTCATAGCATCCTGTGCCATGGATATTCTCAGTCATCGTAGCATCCTGTGCCACTGATATTCGTCTAACCTAAACTTGTGTTCCAGATCAGATCGGAGCAAATCCCTTTCACCATGCATGATTCCAACATACAAGTCTCGTTTTCTTTCTTTCATTATTCTCATCAGTATCTCATTTCATTAATTTTCAACTTGTTTTTCTCTTTAGCTGGTGCTGGTGCATTCAAAAAAGACCATTGAGGAAACTGCAATTGGTGGTTGGAGAGACTAAAGAACCCTAGGAAAACACCTAGAAGGGGGGGTTGAATAGGTGTACAAGATACCTTGAAAGATTTTCGAACAAAACAAATCGAAACAATCAAAACAAAGATTTTAGCAAAAACTCTCAGGTTTAATCGATTAACCTGCAATTTAATGGATTAATCTGAACTTTAATCGATTAAGCCAGAAAGAACAAAATCTCTTAATCGATTATTAATCGATTATGACATATAAAAACTGAAAAATCACTTTTCAATCGAATACGAAAATCAATCAATCAACATGTATAATCAGAGATTCAGCGAAAACAATTAAGACCTATATTCTTATTGATTACCTAGGTTATGAAAATGATTTTCCCCAAGTTAATTTGAACAATAAAGATTCAATTCAATAAATTATGAAAATCACTCTTTTATAGGTTTTCAACCAAGAACGCAAACAAATGACTTGAATGTAAAGAGTAAAGGGTTTAGAGATACGACACAATGATTTATCCTGGTTCACTTTCATCCTCTTGAAAGCTACATCCAGTCCCCTCTTCAACCAAGAGAGATTCTTCACTATGAGGAATTAGAGTTCTCAAATTACAAGTAAGTGCCTCACAAGACTCCCTTCTTGCTAGCCTACAAGAGATACCACACCCTTGCCTTGTAATCCTATTGATCTTCTCTCTAATCTAACCTCTACCCCTTGTTGATAACCGACACAACAAGTCTTCTTTGCTTGATGATAATCCACACACCAAGTCGTCACTTTGCTTGATTCACAACCAAGACTTTCTTCTTCTTCAATTGCTTGAATGAACTTGCTTGATGATAAACGACACACCAAGTCTTCTTGTTTGTTGTAGTTGGCTTGCCTTTTGCAAAGATTACAACACAATTGAAAACACAATGACACTCCTATGAATCTCAATCAATAGCTATGACAATTCACAATAAGAGATTCAAAGGTTCTTGATCAAAGAATATGAAAATATGAAAGCTTTGATTTTTGAAATTGAGAGAGAATAGAATGGCTTGATTCTTGTAAAATTGATTATGAAAGTGTTCTAATTAATCACAAAGATTAGGAATAGGTTTATATAGAATACCCAAAAGTTGTAGCACTTGAAAACTGATTTTGAGAAGTGAAAATCGTACTTTAAAAAATCAGATCAGCAGCGTTTACTCGAGTAGATTTCAGTTTAATCGAGTAATACTCGAGTAAATCCATACTTAATCGAGTAAACTGATACTGCACTTGTTTAAAACTTGTTTTCTCAAAAAAACAACCTTTCCTTTAAAACCTTTAAGCCACCTATTGATTCTAGGTTAAGTGAAAACTCAAATTATGATTAAATCATGACTTATGAATGAGATTCACTACCCTCTAAGATACTCTAACCAAACTCATCAAATAAAAGACCTATGGAGCTTGAGAGGCAAAAGATAAAACAAATACAATTACACTCAAACTAAGTCTTCATGAGCTTGCTTTCTCTTTTCTTCATTTGATGTTTGTTGTTGCTTGTTGAACTTGAACTTGATCAACACATGATAGCTTGTTCAAAACACTTTGTCATTATCAAAACATTCATCATGGAACTTACAATCTCCCCCTTTTTGAAAATGACAAACCATGTTTTGAATTTGATTGAAGTTGTTGATGCTTTAACAATTTGATCACTTGGTGAGAAACTTGCTCCCCTTCAATCAATGCATTTGATATTTGAAATCCAATTGATAGAAGCTTGATTCTCCCCCTATCTTCAACAACTTAGCTCAACCTACATAAAAACAACAAAACAACCTTTCTCCGCAAAAACATATCATTTCTCTCATTTTTCAAAACATACCATTTCTCCCCTTTTTCAAAACATCATATTTCTCCCCCTTTGGCATTATCAAAAAGAAATATATACCAATTGAAATATAAAATACTAAGCCAAAAAAAGAGAAACAAACATTCATTTCTTTTCAACATTGATATCAATTAAGATAAGAATCAAAATAATCAATGATACCAATTGAAAAGCTAATTGTCACTTATTGTGATACCAATTTAGAAACTAATTGAAAAACTAAATGTCAATTAGTGACAATATATCACAAAAACCATAAAAGCATGATGATCATATAATCATTACTCAATGATATCAATTGAACTCTAGAAAAGTAATACTATTTGAGAACAATTCAATTATACCAATTGAGAAGATACTATAATCATCAATATCTAACAATATCACTTGTACCAAATTTGTAGGACTTCTTTTGAGATGCAAAAATAACACCAATTGAAGATGCAAATGTATAAATAACACTTGTAAGCCCTTTGCTCTTCAATCATACCTACAAAACAATCATGCTTTGCTTTTTGGTATCCAAATGGTTTTGGATCCATTTTTGTTAGTGTAGGGACTCTCACCCTTTTTCATCCAAACAAAATCTCCTTTAGGTATACCATGCACTTTAATATAACATACATTTGAAGTATGTCCATGAGTACCACAATAGAAACATGTTGGTGCATTTAAAAAATCAACTTTAGAAAAATCAACAACATTTCTATGAGAGTTACTCTTAGCATTAGTATAACCCAAACCAAACTTGTTTGAATTTTCTCTTTGAAAATTTAACAATGTGCGCAATCTAATATCACCATTTGAGAAACTTGCAAGCTTATTTTTCAAAATAGCATTTTCATCTTTAAGCAACTTGCAATTCTCACAATCAATCACAATATTCACTCTACTAGCACAATCACAAGAAGAACTAGCATATATAAGATCAAGAGTTTCATTTTCAAGATTAAGCTCATCAACTTGTTTTTGAAGTTCTAAAATCTCTTGTTGATGTTTCAAAATGAGCTTCTTCCTTTCAATGTTTTTCAAAGCTAGTTTTTCAAGTTGTTCATGCATTTCTTCATAAGCATTATATAACAATTCATATTTAGAAGAAATTTCGGATTTAGTATGACTTACATTGCTATCCTCGCTTTGATAACTTGATTCATCATTTGAACTTTGTTCTTCATCTACTAGAGTTATCAAGTTGAGACAAGCGGCTTCTTCATCATCCGAAGAACTACTCGATGTGCTTTTCTTGTTATCTTCTACATCACTATCCCAAACTATGTATGCTCTTTTAGATTTAGAATTTTTCTTGTCTTTATCCTTTTTCTTGAGATACCTAGAGCACGAATACTTGAGATGTCCGGGTTTTCCGCATTCATGGCAAACTACTCCATCTTTTAATGTCTTGGTCTTGTAGTGTGGGGAATCCTTCTCTTTACCTTTGTCTTTGTTCAACCTTCCTTTTCTCCTTAGAAACTTGTCAAACTTCCTTAGCAAAAGTTTCATGTCTTTTTCATCAACATCCGAATCGGAATCTTCACTATCATCATCATCGAAACTCTCTTTTCTTTTTGTATGATCTATTTGCTTTAAGAGCAAGTCCCTTTCTTTCTTTGTTCTTATCCGACTCTTCATTGATACTTAATCGTCCAAGCTCCATTTCATGTTCTTGAAGCTTTCCAAAGAGTGTTGCTAGATCCATAGCATCCAAGTTTTTAGATTTAACAATAGCCGTTACTTTTGGTTGCCAATTCCTGTCTAAACATCTCAACACTTTGTTAGAAAGTTCACCTTGTAGAAAAGTTTTACCAAGAGCAAGTAAATGATTAATAATATGAGTAAAACGCTTTTGCATATCATTAATAGATTCATTTGGAATCATTTGAAACAATTCATAATCACGCATTAAAACATTCAATCTAGCTCTCCTAACCTCACTAGTTCCTTCATGAGTCACTTGTAAAGTGTCCCACATTTCCTTAGCACTAGTACATTGGGAAACTCTAAAGAACTCATCATAGGACAAGGCGGAGGTGATGATATTCTTTGCTTTATAATCATATTGAACTTTCCTTCCATCATCATCCTTCCACTTATCCTCGGGGATTAAATGTACTACGCCTTCAACTAAACTAGAGGGGATATGAGGACCTTTTTCAACTACTTTCCAAATTTCACTATCTATGGCTTGGATAAAGATTTTCATTCTAACTTTCCAATATGCATAGCCTTCTCCGGTAAACAATGGAGGACGATTTATTGAATAACCTTCACCACCAAAGGGATTCATGGAACCCATTGCGATTTTCTTAAAGGATCTTTACGAAAAAGCTCTTATGCTCGTGTCTTTCGACCGAGCTCTGATACCAATTGAGGAAACCGCAATTGGTGGTTGGAGAGACAAAGGAACCCTAGGAAAACACCTAGAAGGGGGGGTTGAATAGGTGTACAAGATACCTTGAAAGATTTTCGAACAAAACAAATCGAAACAATCAAAACAAAAGATTTTAGCAAAAACTCTCAGGTTTAATCGATTAACCTGCAATTTAATCGATTAATCTGAACTTTAATTGATTAAGCCAGAAAGAACAAAATCTCTTAATCGATTATTAATCGATTATGACAGATAAAAACTGAAAAATCACTTTTCAATCGAATACGAAAATCAATCAATCAACATGTATAATCAGAGATTCAGCGAAAACAATTAACACCTATATTCTTATTGATTACCTAGGTTATGAAAATGATTTTCCCCAAGTTAATTTGAACAATAAAGATTCAATTCAATCAATTATGAAAATCACACTTTTCTAGGTTTTCAACCAAGAACGCAAACAAATGACTTGAATGTAAAGAGTAAAGGGTTTAGAGATACGACACAGTGATTTATTCTGGTTCACTTTCATCCTCTTGAAAGCTACATCCAGTCCCCTCTTCAACCAAGAGAGATTCTTCACTATGAGGAATTAGAGTTCTCAAATTACAAGTAAGTGCCTCACAAGACTCCCTTCTTGCTAGCCTACAAGAGATACCACACCCTTGCCTTGTAATCCTATTGATCTTCTCTCTAATCTAACCTCTACCCCTTGTTGATAATCGACACAACAAGTCTTCTTTGCTTGATGATAGTCCACACACCAAGTCTTCACTTTGCTTGATTCACAACCAAGACTTTCTTCTTCTTCAATTGCTTGAATGAACTTGCTTGATGATAAACGACACACCAAGTCTTCTTGTTTGTTGTAGTTGGCTTGCCTTTTGCAAAGATTACAACACAATTGAAAACACAATGACACTCCTATGAATCTCAATCAATAGCTATGACAATTCACAATAAGAGATTCAAAGGTTCTTGATCAAAGAATATGAAAATATGAAAGCTTTGATTTTTGAAATTGAGAGAGAATAGAATGGCTTGATTCTTGTAAAATTGATTATGAAAGTGTTCTAATTAATCACAAAGATTAGGAATAGGTTTATATAGAATACCCAAAAGTTGTAGCACTTGAAAACTGATTTTGAGAAGTGAAAATCGTACTTTAAAAAATCAGATCAGCAGCGTTTACTCGAGTAGATTTCAGTTTAATCGAGTAATACTCGAGTAAATCCATACTTAATCGAGTAAACTGATACTGCACTTGTTTAAAACTTGTTTTCTAAAAAAAAAACAACCTTTCCTTTAAAACCTTTAAGCCACCTATTGATTCTAGGTTAAGTGAAAACTCAAATTATGATTAAATCATGACTTATGAATGAGATTCACTACCCTCTAAGATACTCTAACCAAACTCATCAAATAAAAGACCTATGGAGCTTGAGAGACAAAAGATAAAACAAATACAATTACACTCAAACTAAGTCTTCATGAGCTTGCTTTCTCTTTTCTTCATTTGATGTTTGTTGTTGCTTGTTGAACTTGAACTTGATCAACACATGATAGCTTGTTCAAAACACTTAGTCATTATCAAAACATTCATCATGGAACTTACACATCAGAGGCATAGCAATTTCGGGATGGGTTTTCTTACTTAAAACTTGTCATTTCAGAAAATCCATCAACGATCCAACCGCTTTGCGATGGTTTTAGGAATAGTAAATAATCATTTATTTAATAATCCGTCGGGGCACGGCCTCCTATTGGCGGATATTTATTGCAACGACCCCATTGGGACTCCCATAGAAAATATCAACCTAGTGAATAAAACTTTCACTGGGACGTTAGGGATCATATCAACCAAATGGGTGTGCGCACTTCCGTTGGGACTCCTGTGGGTAAATCATCAACCACTGAATAGAATTCTAGTAGGACACCTCCAGGATAATTATCGACCAACGGGATTAGATTTTAAGCATAAAGAGAAATATTTAGAGTTTAGTAATTTAGGAGCTTAGACGAGTTAATCCTTAATGAAATTGTAAAAATAAAGGTTTTCTTGAAAAATTCTTTGAATTACTCGAGTAGTTCTTGACTACTCGAGTGTTCATGTAAAAATACTCGAGTCCTTTAAGAATCACTCGAGTGTTCTTCCAATTTCCCAGAATACTTGAGTCTTCCTTAAATTACTCGAGTGTTTTTGCTGCAACAGCACCAGTTTTCTGCACTTTCAATACCAATTCGAATTCCTTGCTTTATATCTCCATTCCTATGCAAAACAGCAACTTGGGCTCATAAAATAAACATTTTAGCACACTTAATCATCACTGAAACAACATCAAATAACATCAATTACAGATTGCATCAAACTTGCAAATATCCAATTTAAATTATGAAATCCATTTCCACTTGGTTTTAATTTCGAAACACATTACAGTGAGCTTGATTAGGTTCATTTAAACTTGTTTAAGTCATAAAATTGTGGGCTTCTGACCTCCAAGTCAGAATCCCAATTCAAGTTTCATCCCTCTTTTGAACCTCAATGGTTCCTATATTTCTAGCTTGAAATTACTCATTCTAGTATTTAGGTAACTCCTCCCTTACCTCAGAGAAGCTAAAGAAAGGTTTGACATGAACCAAAAGAGTTTGAACCAAAAACTTGATTCTGGACCAGTGTAGAACTTGTTGCACTTGGCTGACTTTGGCCATCAATTTCACAACGAATAAGACATGAAAAAGAATGAAACAATTTAGCTTTAGAAACTAGGAAATACCAACATTAAATGAAAACAATTTTGGAATTGAAAGGGTTCCTGGATTTACCAAACGGATTCAAGGAAGATGAGTACTTGATGCTAAAAGTTGCTCTATTTTTCACAGCTTCAAGACCTCAACTTTGATTGCCTAAAACTCGATCTACATGAGGCTATTTGAAGTGATTTCAAGTTCTAATTCAAAAGCGGAATCAGAACTTCAGTTTGTGTTTAGGTTTCAAAGGAAAAGGATGAGAATTGAGAGCAAACGAAAGGATTAAAGTGAGCTCTGCAAAACAGAGAAGTTTTGCTAACAATTCGGGTTTCAAGAGATTTGAGAGTGTTTGGGCTTCATTGATCACTTATTTATAGGCTAGGATTACCCTCCTTCGAAGTAAGGTCCAGCTCTGTGCTTGGAACCTTAAGAAAATGCGTTTTGGTGCGAAGTTCAAATGAAAACCGACTTATAAACTTAACCAGACTGCTCGAATTACTCGATTCTTTTCCCCAATACTCTAGTACTTTTCAGAAATTCAAAGATCACTCGAGTCTTTCCTGAAAGACTCGAGTCTTTCGACTAAAAATTCAAAATTTTCAAGCAATTAGTGATTATACTCGAGTCCTTCCCCAAACACTCGAGTATAATAACCTAATTTTAGAAAATTCTTTATTTTATTCAATATACTAACATTAAATACTTGATATTTATTTATTTATTCAAAATACAGGATCTTACAATGGTCATCTCATCGAAGGGTAGGTTGAAGGAGTTGGTATAGGGTGCCAACGGTCCATAAAAGCTGCCAACAATGTCCTGTCACAGTTGGTGTATGTAATTGCCACAAGTGGGACCAATTCAAACCTTGAGACGATTTCTTGCACCTGACCTAGCCAATTGTGTAGTAAACCAAGATTTGTTTTTCAGTTGTGAGAGTTAGCTTTCAACATGTCACACTCAAAAATAAAATAACGCCAACATGTGTTATATTTGATTAACGACTACAAAACATTACACGAACATGAAGTTAAACATAAGTACATACCTCACCATGCCATATAGCAGGCGCAATATGTGTAGGGTAAGTCACTAGGAGAGAAAGATTCTCAAGAGCCCCCTCTAATGGTCCCTTAATAGCCTCAGTAGCAGGTGCAGACTCCTCTCTCCTTGTATCAATAGGTGATGTATTGCCACTCAATTCAATAGTCGACCCATATGTTCCACGTGACATCCGTCAAAATCCTCGTATTATTTTAAGCAATAAAGAGATTTATTTTTGAGAAAATGTTGTTAAAGAGCATTTCTTGGAATGAATTTCTTATTTCATGATTTTTAAGTGATGAATGATTTTTAAAGGAGTGGTTTTCATGAGATAATACTATGAGTTTTTAAAATTGAGTTTTTGATGAACGATTATGTATCTAACATTTTTATGCTTTGAAGAAATTGTAATTTTCATACATGAGTGGTTTTATGAGAAAATTTTATTTTCTATGCATGTATGTGTATGCTTAGGATTTTATTTTAGGACAAGAAGCTTATAGGATAATTTAGAACCATATAGAAATTAGATTGGTGGAAGAATGTGAATTAAGGTGAAAAGCCAACCAATAGGAATTAGGATGAGTACCTTAATTTACTCCTTTTTGTCTAGGTTGATAAGACCTAAACCATGCAACAAATCCAAGTGCCAAAACTACCCCTCACAAACACACATGGACCGAAATTATTCCAAGGGCAAGAAGGGAAAATCACGGCTTGCCTATATATAGCTTGGCCCTTAGTTTATTTCCCTTTCATTCATTCATTCACTTCTTCATTTCCTCATTTCCAAACACAACACTAAGAGCTCATCCAACTCTTAGTGAGAGAGAGAGAGAGAGTGGTCGAGAGGAAGAAGGAAGAAGGAAGAAGGAGAAGAAGGTCAAGCCTAGACCTAAGGATTTTTTGAAGATCCAAGAGCTTAGAAGACTAGAAGACCTTGATCTTAGGTGTGTGGTTCGAATCAAGAAGATTTGTGTTGGTTAGGATTTTCTTTTAGGTTTATGATCTTTATTTTCTTTTGCATGTATTATTTATACTTTGATTTTGGACTTTTAAAAGTTAAAGAAACTTTTAAAATGTTGAACCATGAGCTAGATGATTCGACCATGGCTAGTAAACTAGGTTTTGATGCTTTTTAATTAGATCTAAATGGTTGCATGTCATGATTTTAGCTTAATCTATGAAAAGCTTTAATCTTGAGTCTTGCATGTTGTTTTTGAGAAAAAAGATTTGATCTTTCTTGATGCATGTCACGGTTTTGCAAGGAAACCAAGGAAAACAAGCTTTTGAAAATGATTTTGATGCAAAAATAACTTGATCTATGCATTATGTTCTTTGCATGTTAAAGATTTGAAGCTAAATCTTAATTTATGATGATATTTATTCAGCTAAGCTTAGAGAACTAAGAGATCATGCTTTGATTTTCATGAAAAGGCACATGCATGTTGATCTTTACTTGATTTATGAATTTTAAAGTGCATGAAAGAGATTTGAAATGAGATTTTATTTGAGTGATGATGATGATTCGGTTTAATGCTTGAAAAAGGAAAATATGTTTTAAAAATTTTGTGTGAGCAAGTACATGATTTGGTTTATGAATCTTGATCTTTGCATGTTGAAAAATGAACCAAAAATCTTGTCTTTGTCATAATGAGATTCGGCCAATGCATGTTAACTAGGATAGGATTTCTTTTCATTAAATGACATGAAGTAATGAGTATGTTTCATGGGTTAATGCTAAGTTAATTTGTTTGAAATGGTGTTGTGGTTATTTCTTTTCTATTCGGTTTTGGTGTGAAAATGGACAAATGAGTTTAGTTATTTCAAGAAGAGTTTTCAATGATTTTGATTTTATTTCTTTGCTGTCCAGAAAATTATCTTAAGGTATTTCTATTTTAAAAGTGTTTTAATTGATGAAAAGTATGAGTTTTTAAGTACCATTTGAGATAACAAAAGCTAGATGGAAAAATATCGATTTTTCGGTGTTTTAAGAAATAAAAATGTGGCTGGACCGATTTCATACAGAAACCTAAAGTGATTATTTAATTGGTATTATTATGATTTTTCAAATGATTTTGAGAAATCTCAAGTGCAAGAAAAGAATGGAATTGTTTGGACAAATGATTGTATTTTAAAGAAAATGATGAAAAGAAATAAGAGCTTTTCAAATTTTGAGTAAAGAAGAATAAGGTGATGTATTTTAATTGAAATAAATTATGAAGTAAACGTATTTTTAAATATGAGGTATTCTCTAGACGGTGGAACGGAATCGCAAGGAGAAGCGAGAGATCATCAAGGACAAGACAATTCACCTGCTGGACTAAGAGGTGAGAGTGCTGTGAACCTACGACATAGTGGCGTTAGACTGAATATATGAACTGTGTCAATCGTTGAGATTTATTTGATATACTGAGTGCTACTTGATTATCTGCCTGGTTATTATCTGAAAATGTTAACTATTTATCTGTTCAGTTAACTGTTATGCATGTTTGGTTTCGTTATAAATCTGATTTCACCATATTGATATAGCTGAGTATATTTTTATTTTGTTTGGAACTCTGGCTGTTATTACGTGTGACAATGAGAATCATGAGAAATGAATAAGATTTGAGATTTCCCGGAAAACTTAAGGAAAGATGATAAAGTGATGAGATCTGAGAATGCTCCAGTTAAGCAATGATGTTGAGATTGTACTCAAGGACCCACGAGTGATGATGATTGCCAAGTATCAGGGATACAAGAGGCTTATGAGATTTTCCTACGGGAATTATTTGATGTGCTGTAATGCCAAGTGGCTATTGGAAATAATGCGTGATGCTTTGGGGAACGGATTTAACCCTTAGTGGTCGGGACTTGTCGAAGGGATGTATCAAGGGCGAGCCGACCTTAGGAATAAGTTATTGATTAAAAATATAAAAGACTATAAAAGACTCTAACAAAAGCAGTGAGCAATGAGTGCGAAGTAGTGGAGAGGAAGATACCATGGGTATCAGGGATACTCAGGTGGAGATTGCATGAGGGGAGGGCAAGGATGGTGAACGTCAAGAAGCCTGGAGTATATTTCTAGGCGGAACGAATTCCACATGTGGCATCGGGTTGATCGATTCCGATGGCCGTGGCAAGTTCTGCATCGCGAACTAGAAATAGTACTGTCACCCCTTTGATTGCAAGTCTAGAACAGTGAGAGGGACTGGAACGAGGCTCTGTGATTTGCCACTGTACCCGATTTTCTACAGTGTGCCTTAAGTTTATGATTTGAGACTATACCGAATTTTCTACAGTTCTCCTGGCATTGAGATTTGTTGAGACAGCTGTCAAGCCTGCGTGGTAAAGGTCCCGTACTCCTGTTTACTTCCGACTAGGTTGGATGGATGACCGAGGAGATGTAGACGTGTGTGCTGACTGATTTTCCTCAGTGATGGTTCTTCCCCACTTCATTGAGTGAACCGATTTGATAAGACTTAAGAATGATGAAAGATTCAAAGAAAGAAATTATAAGTGAATTTCCGAAGAATTGAGAAAGACTCTGATAAGATTTGAATACTCAAAGAAATTGTGATGCCAAGTGCAGTGATTTATATGGCAATGAGTTGTGATCTTGATGCATCTGGAATACTGTTATATGCTTTGTTTATAAATGCTTCCTATATGCTTATGTGGATAATATGTTCAGTTATGATGATACTGTTATGACTATACTGTTCTACATGTTTATGTTACACTGTTCTGTATAGTCTGGTTATATTGTCCTGTTCTATCTATTCTGTTCTATTATTTGCCTGTCTCTATATTGAGTCTATCGTGAGACCACATGGTCGACACATAAGTGTTCGGAACACTGACTCTCTCCTACCATGTTGTCGTATTGGCGTTTGCCGGTATTGCAACGGGTAGATGGCGTATCGTGTAGCGATTCACATGTGGCCTCTTCAAGGAGGAACATGGGTGGTTGTCCCTGAAGGATGGATATGGAGAGGAGATACTCAGTTGGAGATCGACGATCCCAGACACATTTTGCGAGGGACGAGTTTGGATGTGCATGTGGGGCATGTCACTCTTCGTGATTATCAGGATGGTGGACCAAGGGAACATCATGAGTATGATGGTCAACCCGCACCGTTAGCAGCAGTGACTCCACAGCGAATGGAGGAGGAAGATGTGCGTGACTCTGGTCATGAAGCTGATGCGGAATCTAGTGGTAAGATGGAAACGGATGCTGGTTCGGATGGAGAGTGAAGCCCGATGTTTCTGATAGTGTGTAGATGATCTAGTGTCTAGGATCTAGTTCCCAATCGAGGATTACCTTTGTGAAATACTCGTAATGTAATCATGCTACTTTTGTCTATGTTTTTAATTAAGTTTCTAAACTTGGGGTATGTAATATTTTGTAACCATTAGTATCTTTTGAAAACTGTTGGAGGCGAGACTTCGATGTTTCTGGTTTATAATCAAATGATGATGATGTTATGTATTTGCAATGGTATTTCGGTTGTTGGAAGTTTCAAGTGACATCTCGATTTTCAGTTAAGTGACATTAACAAATGTGAGACTTATGTTTTTAAAAAAAATGGGAGTATTTTTACAACAAATCAATAATAGTTTTGGAAATGAAAATCGGGCTGTTACATTTAGGTGGTATCAGAGCAATGGTAATCCTCAGTGGCCTTAAGCATAGCCTTATATGCTTACTCTGTGTGACTCTGTGTGTCTATAGTGTAGGTTTGAGTTGTTGTGTGTTGAACCCTTTTTGTTTCGTTTTCAAGATGAGTCGTACACGTGGAAGACCTCCTGGTTCGGGTTCGAGAATCTCTGGTGAGGGCGCTGATATCCCAAATTCGGAGAATCTTGTGGCTCAGATGACAGCAGTAATGACGGGTGTCAATGATAATCTGCAAGCGCTACATCGGCAAGCACAACAAATTTCAACAATTAGCAACAAGCTCAGAACTTGGAAGCACAAGGATACAAGGGATTGGATGAATTTTGTCGTCGCAACCCAAAAGAGTTTGCTGGAGGTTTCGCTCCGCATGCAGCAGTAGAGTGGATAGAGGATTTGGAGAGAATTTTCGGAGGTATGGTGCAGTGCAATGATGAGCAAAAGTTGGCTTATGCTGGATATATGATGACAAAAGAGGCTGCAGCATGGTGGCGCATTACCAAGCAAGTAATGTTGAATGCGGGAGGAGCGCTGACATGGGAAGCTTTTAAGCAGAAATTTCTGGAGAAGTATTTTCCGGTGTATCTAAGGACTGAGAAAGAGATGGAATTTTTAAGGTTGACTCAAGGAAAGCTGTCAGTTGATGAGTATGCTTTGAAATTCGAAGAGCTGGTTAAGTATGTACCTCAGTATGCTGGAGGAGAGAATGAGCGATCAAAATGTGCTAAGTTTAAGGACCGTCTCAAGCCGGAGATCAAGTTAGCTTTTTCTCACCTAGAGATAGAGGACTTTGCTAATCTGGTGAATAGGTGTCGTTTGTATGAGGGAGGTTTGAAGGCAAGGAGTGCAGTTGAGAAGGTGACAAATCCATCTTCATCTCATGGATCGATTCGGAATCTTCCTTTCCATAGAGACTCTAGTGGAAAGTATCGGACCCCACATCCGTATTCTGGTTCTGGTGGAAGAAGGGATCAACGTTTTGGAGGAAGTGAACAAGGTGGAAACTTTGGAGGCAATGGTAATCGTGGTGGAAACCGTGGAAGCAATAGTTTTGGGGGAAGTCGCATGGGTCATAGTGGTGGAAATCGTAACAGCTCTAGCGGAATGAGATCAGGAACTACACCTCCTCATTGCAACAAGTGTGGTTGCAATCATTTTAGTTTGATGTGTCCACCCAGGAATCCGAATTGTTTCAATTGTGATAAGCCTGGTCACATTGCAAGGGATTGCAAGGAACCCAAGAAAGTGGCTAATTCAGGGAATGCAAATAGACTTACTCTGCAAGGGAGAGTGTTCACGATGAGCGGAGCTGAAGCTGCGAATGCTGCTAATCTGATCCAAGGTGAATGTTTCATTCATAAGAATTCCTTATTAGTGTTGTATGATTCGGGTGCTACTCACTCGTTTATTGCTGATGATGTGGTGAATAAGTTAAAGTTGAATGTAGATACTTTACCTTATAATTTGATTGTTTCTACCCCTACCGATAAACCTGTGATAGTGTCTACCTATTGTTCTAATTGCCCAGTAGAGATAGAAGGTAACACCTATTTTGTTGATTTGATTCAACTACCCCTTTCTCAAATAGATGTTATATTAGGAATGGATTGGCTTATGAGGAATCATGTTCTTCTGAACTGTTCCGAAAAGTCATTAGTCTTTAGTGAAACCCAATCTTCTTTACCTAAACCCGAAGACCCTGATCATTTATCTGCCAAGGACGTTCAAGCTTCATTGAAGGATGGAGCAGTGGCCTACATGTTCTTAGCTTCATTGGATGTCAAGAAGGATAAGGAGCTACACGAATTGCCGGTGGTTAAATATTTTCCTGAGGTTTTTTCGGAAGAGATACCTGGTTTACCGCCAATTTGAGAGGTTGAATTCTCAATTGATGTAATCCCGGGAACTGGACCTATTTCTAAAGCACCGTATAGAATGGCCCCGGTGGAGTTAGCTGAATTGAAGAAGCAACTGGAAGAGATGTTGGAGAAAAAGATGATACGGCCTAGTGTGTCACCATGGGGAGCACCGGTGTTGTTCGTCAAAAAGAAGGATGGCAGTATGCGTTTGTGTACGGACTATCGTCAATTGAACAAGGTGACGATCAAGAATAAGTATCCTTTTCCCAGAATTGATGACCTGTTCGATCAACTGAAGGGAGCATCCATATTCTCCAAGATAGATCTTCGATCAGGATATCATCAGATTAGAGTGAAGGAGGAAGATATTCCTAAGACTTCTTTCAGAACTCGTTATGGGCATTACGAGTATCTGGTTATGCCTTTTGGTGTAACAAATGCTCCAGCGATATTCATGGACTACATGAATAGGATTTTTCATCCTTACTTGGACTCATTTGTTGTCATGTTTATCGACGATATTTTGATTTACTCCAAGACTAAGGAGGAGCACGCCGAGCATTTAAGGACAGTTTTGACAATGTTGAAGGACAAGCAGCTTTATGCTAAGCTAGCAAAGTGTGATTTTTGGCTGGACTCAGTGCATTTCTTAGGGCACGTGATCACAAAGGATGGAATTGCGGTGGATCCTGCAAAGGTAGAAGCTGTGCCGGAGTGGAAAACACCGACAACTGTGACCAAAATACGAAGTTTCTTGGGATTAGCAGGGTATTACCGTCGGTTTATCGAAGGATTTTCTTGTTTATCTTTGCCTTTGACAAAGCTGACGAGAAAAGGTCAACTATTTGAATGGTCGGCAAACTATGAAGAGAATTTTCAAGAATTGAAGAAGAGGTTAACAACCGCGCCAGTGTTGGTTTTACCGGATACAACAAAGCCATTTTGTGTATACTGTGACGCTTCGAAGCAAAGATTAGGATGTGTGCTGATGCAAGAGAGGAAGGTAGTAGCCTATGCTTCGCGACAACTGAAGGCTCATGAGCTTAATTATCCAACTCACGACTTAGAGCTGGCGGCAGTGGTGTTTGCTTTGAAGATTTGGAGACACTACTTGTATGGTGTAATGATTGAAGTTTTCAGTGATCACAAGATTTTGAAATACTTGTTTGAACAGAAGGAGTTGAATATGCGTCAGAGAAGGTGGATGGAATTTTTGAAGGATTATGATCTCGACCTACAATATCACCCTGGAAAGGCAAATGTAGTTGCTGATGCCTTAAGTAGGAAATCATTTCATGTTTCTGCATTGATGATAAGGGAATTGAAGTTGATTGAAGAGTTTCGAGATTTGAATTCAGGAGTGGAGTTCGAACCTAAGAGTATGATATTGGGACAGTTGACAGTCTCAAGCGGATTTATGGAGAAAATATATTCATGACCCTTCACACATCATTGAGCCTGACTCAATACAACTAAAGGAAAATCTTACATATGAAGCTTTACCTCTAAGGATAGATGGTAATAGCGTCAAAAGGTTGAGAGGAAAAGAGATACCATTAGTTAAAGTAATATGGAGTCAGAACAATGGAGAAGATGCGACATGGGAGCTTGAGAGCAAGATGAGAAGTTCTTATCCGCACCTTTTTGCTTCAGGTACGACATTTCTCGGGGACGAGAAATCTTCAAGTTGGGGAGAATGTGACATCCGTCAAAATCCTCGTATTATTTTAAGCAATAAAGAGATTTATTTTTGAGAAAATGTTTTTGAAGAGCATTTCTTGGAATGAATTTCTTATTTCATGATTTTTAAGTGATGAATGATTTTTAAAGGAGTGGTTTTCATGAGATAATACTACGAGTTTTTAAAATTGAGTTTTTGAGGAACGATTATGTATCTAACATTTTTATGCTTTGAAGAAATTGTAATTTTTATACATGAGTGGTTTTATGAGAAAATTTTATTTTCTATGCATGTATGTGTGTATGCTTAGGATTTTATTTTAGGACAAGAAGCTTATAGGATAATTTAGAACCATATATAAATTAGATTGGTGGAAGAATGTGAATTAAGGAGAAAAGCCAACCAATAGGAATTAGGATGAGTGCCTTAATTTACTCCTTTTTGTCTAGGTTGATAAGACCTAAACCATGCAACAAATGCAAGTGCCAAAACTACCCCTCACAAACACACATGGACCGAAATTATTCCAAGGGCAAGAAGGGAAAATCACGGCTTGCCTATATATAGCTTGGCCCTTAGTTTATTTCCCTTTCATTCATTCATTCACTTCTTCATTTCCTCATTTCCAAACACAACACTAAGAGCTCATCCAACTCTTAGTGAGAGAGAGAAAGAGAGAAAGAGAGAGAGAGTGGCCGAGAGGAAGAAGGAAGAAGGAGAAGAAGATCAAGCCTAGACCTAAGGATTTCTTTGAAGATCCAAGAGCTTAGAAGACTAGAAGACCTTGATCTTAGGTGTGTGGTTCGAATCAAGAAGATTTGTGTTGGTTAGGATTTTCTTTTAGGTTTATGATCTTTATTTTCTTTTGCATGTATTATTTATACTTTGATTTTGGACTTTTAAAAGTTAAAGAAACTTGTAAAATGTTGAACCATGAGCTAGATTATTCGGCCATGGCTAGTAAACTAGGTTTTGATGTTTTTTAATTAGATCTAAATGGTTGCATGTCATAATCTTCGATTGATCTATGAAAAGCTTTAATCTTGAGTCTTGCATGTTGTTTTTGAGCAAAAAGATTTGATCTTTCTTGATGCATGTCACGGTTTTGCAAGGAAACCAAGGAAAACAAGCTTTTGAAAATGATTTTGATTCAAAAATAACTTGATCTATGCATTATGTTCTTTGCATGTTTAAGATTTGAAACTAAACTTTGATTTATGATGATGTTTATTCGGTTAAGCTTAGAGAACTAAGAGATCATGCTTTGATTTTCATGAAAAGGCACATGCATGTTGATCTTTACTTGATTTAAGAATTTTAAAGTGCATGCAAGAGATTTGAAATGAAATTTTATTTGAGTGATGATGATGATTCGGTTTAATGCTTGAAAAAGGAAAAGATGTTTTAAAAATTTTGTGTGAGCAAGTACATGATTTGGTTTATGAATCTTGATCGTTGCATGTTGAAAAATGAACCAAAAATCTTGTCTTCATCATAATGAGATTCGGCCAATGCATGTTAACTAGGATAGGATTTCTTTTCATGAAATGACATGAAGTAATGAGTATGTTTCATGGGTTAATGCTAAGTTAATTTGTTTGAAATGGTGTTGTGGTTATTTCTTTTCTATTCGGTTTTGGTGTGAAAATGGACAAATGAGTTTAGTTATTTCAAGAAGAGTTTTCAATGATTTTGATTTTATTTCTTTGCTGTCCAGAAAATTATCTTAAGGTATTTCTATTTTAAAAGTGTTTTAATTGATGAAAAGTATGAGTTTTTAAGTACCGTTTGAGATAACAAAAGCTAGATTGAAAAATATCGATTTTTCGGTGTTTTAAGAAATAAAAATGTGGCTGGACCGATTTCATACAGCAACCTAAAGTGATTATTTAATTGGTATTATTATGAGTTTTCAAATGATTTTGAGAAATCTCAAGTGCAAGAAAAGAATGGAATTGTTTTGACAAATGATTGTATTTTAAAGAAAATGATGAAAAGAAATAAGAGCTTTTCAAATTTTGAGTAAAGAAGAGTAAGGTGATGTATTTTAATTGAAATAAATTATGAAGTAAACATATTTTTAAATATGAGGTATTCTCTAGACGGTGGAACGGAATCGCAAGAAGAAGCGAGAGATCATCAAGGACAAGACAATTCACCTGCTGGACTAAGAGGTGAGAGTGCCGTGAACCTACGACGTAGTGGCGTTAGACTGAATATATGGACTGTGTCAATCATTGAGATTTATTTGATATACTGAGTGCTACTTGATTATCTGCCTGGTTATTATCTAAAAATGTTAACTATTTATCTGTTCAGTTAACTGTTATGCATGTTTGGTTTCGTTATAAATCTGATTTCACTATATTGATATAGCTGAGTATATTTTTATTATGTTTGGAACTCTGGCTGTTATTACGTGTGACAATGAGAATCATGAGAAATGAATAAGATTTGAGATTTCCCGGAAAGCTTAAGGAAAGATGATAAAGTGATGAGATCTGAGAATGCTCCAGTTAAGCAATGATGTTGAGATTGTACTCAAGGACTCACGAGTGATGATGATTACCAAGTATCAGGGATACAAGAGGCTTATGAGATTTTCCTACGGGAATTATTTGATGTGCTGTAATGCCAAGTGGGTATTGGAAATAATGCGTGATGCTTTGGGGAACGGATTTAACCCTTAGTGGTCGGGACTTGTCGAAGGGATGTATCAAGGGCGAGCCGACCTTAGGAATAAGTTATTGATTAAAAATATAAAAGACTATAAAATACTCTAAAAAAAGCGGTGAGCAATGAGTGCGAAGTAGTGGAGAGGAAGATACCATGGGTATCAGGGATACTCAGGTGGAGATTGCATGAGGGGAGGGCAAGGACGGTGAACGTCAAGAAGCCTGGAGTATATTTCTAGGCGGAACGAATTCCACATGTGGCTTCGGGTTGATCGATTCTGATTGCCGTGGAAAGTTCTGCATCACGAACTAGAAATAGTACTGTCACCCCCTTGATTGCTTGTCTAGAACAGTGAGAGGGACTGGAACGAGGCTCTGTGATTTGCCACTGTACCCGATTTTCTACAGTGTGCCTTAAGTTTATGATTTGAGACTGTACCGGATTTTCTAACGTTCTCCTGGCATTGAGATTTGTTGAGACAACTGTCAAGCCTATGTGGTAAAAGTCCCGTACTCCTGTTTGCTTCCGACTAGGTTGGATGGATGACCGAGGATATGTAGACGTGTGTGCTGACTGATTTTCCTCTGTGATGGTTATTCCCCACCTCAATGAGTGAACCGATTTGATAAGACTTAAGAATGATGAAAGATTCAAAGAAAGAAAGTATAAGTGAATTTCCGAAGAATTGAGAAAGACTCTGATAAGATTTGAATACTCGAAGAAATTGTGATGCCAAGTGCAGTGATTTATATGGCAATGAGTTGTGATCTTGATGCATCTGGAATACTGTTATATGCTTTGTTTATAAATGCTTCCTATATGCTTATGTGGATAATATGTTCAGTTATGATGATACTATTATGACTATACTGTTCTACATGTTTATGTTACACTGTTCTGTATAGTCTGGTTATATTGTCCTGTTCTATCTATTCTGTTCTATTATTTGCCTGTCTCTATATTGAGTCTATCGTGAGACCACGTGGTCGACACGTAAGTGTTCGGAACACTAACTCTCTCCTACCATGTTGTCGTATTGGCGTTTGCCGGTATTGCAACGGGTAGATGGCGTATCGTGTAGCGATTCACATGTGGCCTCTTCAAGGAGGAACATGGGTGGTTGTCCCTGAAGGATGGATATGGATTGGAGATACTCGGTTGGAGATCGACGATCCCAGACACATTTTGCGAGGGACGAGTTTGGATGTGCATGTGGGGCATGTCACTCTTCGTGATTATCAGGATGGTGGACCAAGGGAACATCATGAGTATGATGGTCAACCCACACCGTTAGCAGCAGTGACTCCACAGCGAATGGAGGAGGAAGATGTGCGTGACTCTGGTCATGAAGCTTATGCGGAATCTAGTGATAGGATGGAAACGGATGCTGGTTCGGATGGAGAGTGAAGCCCGATGTTTCTGATAGTGTGTAGATGATCTAGTGTCTAGGATCTAGTTCCCAATCGAGGATTACCTTTGTGAAATACTCGTAATGTAATCATGCTATTTTTATCTATGTTTTTAATTAAGTTTCTAAACTTGGGGTATGTAATATTTTGTAACCATTAGTATCTTTTGAAAACTGTTGGAGGCGAGACTTCGATGTTTCTGGTTTATAATCAAATGAAGATGATGTTATGTATTTGCAATGGTATTTCGGTTGTTGGAAGTTTCAAGTGACATCTCGATTTTCAGTTAAGTGACATTATCAAATGTGAGACTTATGTTTAAAAAAAATGGCCTCATTTTTACAACAAATCAATAATAGTTTTAGAAATGAAAATCGGGCTGTTACATTCCAACACCTACGTCATCACCAATATACCTCCCATCCACTCAACGCTCTCGATTAGACATATTGGGAATTGGGCAACCTACCCGAGTTTCAATTTTGTGCCTCTTGTGCATCTTGAATTCCTCAACCTTGACTTTGGCCTCTATTTCCCGCACCTCTATGTCCGGCCCTGGGAACGGAAATTCAAGTAGTGACCACACCTGAAAGTTAAATCAATTGAACAAAACAAAAATAATGTAAAGATGTTTTAAGTTAACTTATTTAAAAAATATTAAAAAAATAAATATGGGGATGGATAGACTATCAGAACTAGGGGAAAGATAACAAATTTGTCTAGGGAACAGATAAGCCATTCGCCCAATCAAAATTGTAACTAGAACGGATAGGCCATCCGTATTTCTACACAAATGGGCCATCCGTCTACTGGATGGATTTAACATCTAGTGGTGGATTTGGTATAATTTTCTCTTGAACGAATAAGGCATCCATTGGAGTAACGGATGCAGTATATGTGCCCTAAATAGAACCAGATGGATGGCTCATCCGTTTACATATTCAGATCTAAAACTCGAATTGTGATGCATTAAAGAAGAACAAGAACATAAGAAAAACAATAAATCATGAATAAAGTCATACCACTAGACGTGAATAATAAGAACAAGAACATGCAAGGAACATAGGAATGTTTTGTCCAAATCGGACAGACGTCCCTTATCTAAGACAAAGGCCCCTTATCTTGGACAAAGTTCCTAGTGAAGGATGTTTAGTCTGATAAGAGCGAGCTCTGGGTCCTAGATACCCGTTTGAACTATGGTTCTGAAGATTAAGACTACGCACGCGTGAGCAGTGCATCAAGTCTGGAGAGTGAGACTGATCAAGGGTACCCTTAAGAGTAACAAGCATTACGCCTCTTACTCTTGGGGAGGTTTGTATGGTCCGAACTCTCTTTCAAGGATTAGGCCTACTATGAAGGGTAGCAAGCTTCACGGCTTGATGAACCTTCGGGGTAGAGTTGAATACAACTGCCACCTTCTTTTTCTTCTAAGGCAACAAGAGAATGGTCTTGCAGCTTTAGGGATTGCTCTCAGGGAAAATGATGGAGACGTTCTGTCAAAAATGGAATGCTTTATCTTTGTGTCTATACGATGCGTATAGGGCAGCAGATTCACACTAAGTATGTATGATATTTCTGTGTATTGAAGGGATACTTGATTGTCAAAGCAACTGGTTGCTTCAACCCCTTGCATTTGATTGGTATTTATAGGACCAGGAAGGTTTCCTAGTTTGAGGTATTCTCTTTGTAGAATCTTTAATATTGTAGAGGGATCCTCGTTATATTTATCTTTAAGGAGATAAACAATGATCTTCTATTATTCTTGATAATCTGGGGATAATATGGTTTTAATCCCTTATAAAGTGTGCTAATCTTCTATAGATTGAGTTATACAAATAAGTCTCGCGACCTTATTCGCTGTCAAGACTTCGTCTGAGCTCTTGAATGGTCTTTCGAGCTTAAGGTCCTCTGTTAGGGATGATCCGATGTTGAACCATCTCGTCAATGCCCTTCTAGGGGTCATAATAGGTCTTCTAGGGTCCTTTCGTACAGCAAGTGTCCTTAGCTCGTGACAAGACCAGAGCATAAGCCCTTAGGTCGTTGCTTTGATGGTAACTTCTAGCTACGAGCTAATCAATGTCTTAGACAAACCCTCAACCAAGCACGGGGCTAATTCTGCTTCATTCACTTCTATCCTTGCGCCGCCTTATCATAATTTGTCGTCTCTTGGGTTCCTATGGACGATATGCACACGACGGCTTGCTTTATCTTGGGAAGCCGCACGCATTAATTATATATAATCATGGTGTTCTAGGGACGGTTAGGATTGTGGCACCTGTCCCAACCATTAGTTTTCCTCGAACTTTAAATAGTCTTTCGCCTAATTTGGGAATCTTTTCATTTCCACTTCCAAATATTTCAAAAAATTTCTAAAGTTTCTTTGAAAGCTTCTTTAGTGTGCCTTGCTTCTTGCACTATCATCTCATTCGTAATTCGTTCAACTTATTCTTGAGGTATGCCCTTCTCCCTCTTCCTTGGCACAATATCTAATTACGAGTTTGGTTTCTATGCTTCTACTGATAGTGACTCTTCTGATTCCTGTCATAGTGATCTCGACTTCTCAAAGGTCGAATTAGTTGAGTGTCATTCCTCAAACCCCAAATTATTGATTATCAGGGTCTTAGTGAAGTGATATGTCACAAGTCCCTGAAGTTTGGGGTACTTTTGTCAGATACCCTTATTCTTTTTTTTTCAATGTCTGACTCCTCGAAGTTACTTCCGGGTTTTTCATGTACCCCTACTACCAATTCTTACCAATTATGCTGACATATAACATCGGAATCTGGATCAGATGCAGGAGATTAAGCACCCGGTGCCCCATGGGCGAAGATCCATTTTTTTATTAAAATTTAAAAAACTAAAAAACATAATATTTTTATATTTTTAGTTAAATAAAAAAAGAAAAATAGAATTGAAGAGAGAGGTTGTCTTCGCCAGTGTGACATCACGCGACACCACATGACCAGCCTCTTGCGTCTGACTAGGATTCTAATGTTACATGTCATCAAAATTGGCCATAATTGATAGTAGGGGTATATGACAAATCTAGAAGTAACTTCGGGGAGTTAGACATTGAAAAAAAAGTATAAGGGTATCTGACAAAAGTACCCCAAACTTCAGAGACTTGTGACATAATTAAGCCTTAGGATAATTGGGTTAAACCATAATTTTACGAGGAAACCCAAGGGTTAGAAATCTTTTGACTGGGTGTGCAGGAGTGCTCTATATGCCTAATCGATTTTTCGTTCTGCTTCTGAATTGCATGGCCTTGTTGTTTTTCAAGATCCTTCATCTTCCTGATTTCGCGTTTCTCTCCCATAGGTGCCCCAGTTGTCCCAGAATTTGGTTTTTTCACTTCTTTTGCTTTCTTTCCAAGGCTCTAACCATGATTTGATGCTTCTTTGTCCATAATAATTCAAGCCTCAAAGTACTTGAAATCATGTCCAACATCCATGAGGTATTCCATGTGTCACAACTCCGGAAATATATCCACGATCCGTCTCATGTTATTGAATCATACGTAATTCTGCTTCAAGAGAATCTTACCTTTGAGGTTCAGCCGGTGCATATTGAAGACAAGAAAATTAAGCAACTGCGCGGAAAAGAAATCCCATTAGTAAAGGTTATTTGGATTAGCGAAAATGTAGAGGATGCCACTTGGGAGTTATAAGAGAAAATGAAAGCATCATACACCTACCTTTTTGTATAAGCCTAATTTCGGGGACAAAATGCATATAAGTGGCGGAGAATAATAACATTTTGTGCTATTATTCCCAAATAATTAAATGTAAATATCTATTTGTGACTATTTCCCCATGTGTTTTTATGTATGTGCAAGTGTTAGTAAGTATTTAGAACTCATTATCATGTCAAAATTGGCCTAAAATAGATTTTCTAAAACAGGAAACTTGTAACACCCACAAAAATTAATTTCTAATTTTGTAAATAAACAATATTGAAAATTAATTAATGAAAATGTAAATCATTTTTTTCGTAATTTAGGGCATTTTTATTAAATTTTAAATTCTGAAATTTATTAAATAATATTTTGGAGGGAAATTAATAAAATATAATATTTTGAATTTTTAATTATTTTAACCGGTTAATATGGCTCAATAACCAATAACGTTGTGTTACTTCAACACTTATTTTAGTGTTTTCACGCAAATTGGTAAAAAATTCTCGAATTCAACCAGCTTTAGACACCTCCTACTTGCCCTGAAGTGTAAAACGTTGTTGGGGTGAATCAACATGCTTTGTTGGCAGTTGGAGAAGGATTTCCTCTTAATTTCAATCTCTTGACCTCTTTTAACTTCAACTATAAATAAGGATGTTTGTCTCATCCACAAAAGCTCAATCTCGTGCATTATAGTCTCATTGAGTTAGGCACGAAAATCTCTTTAAAATACAACCAAATCCTTGGTGAAATTGCCTCAAAAACATACCAGTCCAATTAATTAATAAAAGGATTCTGATTCAGTGTCCTCACTTTCCTGCTGAATCTAGGTAAGGAAAACCCGTTCCAATCCACTAAATTCAATTCCATCATCAACATATGATAGCTTAATTTGGATTCTAATCAACCCCTTTGATTTTTATTGCAAATTTGTGCTACAATTGGATTGTAAAGAAACTCACAAAAACTTGTTTTTAGATTATGGCGAATAGTTGTTGCTGTTGCAGAGCAACTTAGATTCTCACATTTTTGGTCTTTTAATCTCAGCTATATTGAGTAAAGGTATGGGAAAAGTTAATTATATTGCTTGAATGATAGTTATTAGAACTTAGAAGTGTAGTGAACTTTCATAAGCTCAAGATAAACTATGTGAATAAAATGGAATTGGACATATGTCTTGAGGTCAGTTCAGTAAAGAACTTGCATGTGATTAAGCTTTAATTGATGAACCTGAACTGGAACTATGAAAAAAAAGAGTTCTAGGCCTAATTCTAAGAATTGACGCATGAAGTGTTATGAATTAAGTGATCGTGTTAATGAATAAGTGCTTATTTGAATTCCTTTTTGCAAACATGTTAATTGTGCTGCAACTTGTGCAAAATGTGTTCTAAGTTGAAGTATTAGGCCTCAGAAATGATAATACCATCTTTTACAAAGAATTGATATTGTAATCCAAAGTTATAAAATGGTTACCTGTCGGGTTAACTGTAACACCCTATTTATAATTACCCTTAATTACTCAATGATAAAAGTAGTGACTTAAAATTTCTTTTTAAGACTATTTCACTTATAAAAATCTCCGTGCAAAACGGACGGAGTTTCCCCTATTTTATTAACATTCCACAAATTTAATTTTCCTGATAACCTGTGCAAAATTAAAATATTCGCTAATTTCAAAAGCCAGCAGGGCCAATATATATATTTGTGCATCAGGCACCACCACATCAGAGTGCGACTACATCACAGATAACAATAAATATGAACAAGTTAGAAGTTGTTAAAGTTTTCCCCAAAATTTACATCCTATCCATAGGAAGAGGACCTGGCTAACCCAAAAGAGTAATACTTTACCATTGCATTCACAAAACCAAAATAGCATGTACAAATCCCTAGTATATTCAAAACTACCCAAAAACCCGTAATTCCCATAACCTACTCTCCCTGCGAGGGAGAGTGCACCTGCTCGGCCGGGGGTTGTGCAAGCTCAATCTCATTACCTGTAAAAATATAGCAAGAGGGTGAGCATTACACAAGAAGTAGGAAGCAGTTTCTAATTAGACATACTAACCCACTAAGTCATACACAGATTAGACATATAGCATTTATACATTCATTCAAGACTTCACAGTCATACTCATGCAATTTCCTCATTTCAGTTTTCTTTCTCTTTAGTCCATTATAGATCAATTATCCAATAGTCTTTTCATCATACAATTACTCATTTCTATATATTTGTACCACTAGGAATTGGTTGCTCCTGCTAGGGCGTTTGTACACCCATTAGGGACTTTATACACCCATCAGGACTATCACCCACTAGGCCTCACCCGTTAGGACTAATACGTATAATCTTATACTCATCCTTATCACTTTCATTAACATATTCAATTTACAAACTTTAGTCTTTTTCACATTTTCCATTCTTTTAGTTTTCGTTGAATTGATCATTTCGGGACATTGACTCCTAACGGGGCATTTTCACCTAATGGGGCGTTTTAGCCTGATGGGGCGTTTGGCCCTGATGGGGTGTTTGTACACCTAGCAGGAACACCTAGTGTCCCAATGTCCCCAATGATCAATTCAACAATCCGTTTTCTTTACTTCATTTTATTGCTTGTTTCAATTAGTCATACACTCAATTCAATTAGTCCAGTCCTAGCATATCAAGTCAAACATAGCTACCACTATACATGTAATTCAATTAGCAATTAACATCAAGTAACAAATGCCTATATTCATACATATATTACACTTAATCATTCACAAATTTTATGACTAACAACAATTATCCACATTTTTGCAAATATACAAACATTAACATTTAGGGTTCATCCTTGTCATATTCATAGTATTTTCAGTGTTCACTATCCCTAAGGTTCCTAACATAACACTAAACACATAACCTTAGCAAGTCACTATATACTAGTTAGGAACTAATTCCTAAACCAAGGTAACACACACCCCCTTACCTTAATCAAGAAGAGAGTGGAGAAACCTTTGTCAATCCTAGCCTTAGCTTTTTGCCCTAGATACCCTTTAAGCCTCCAACAAGGAGTTCCCAAATAAAGTGAGTGAAAGGAAGAAAGAGCTTGATTCCTATAAGCCACAAAATATAGAAAGGCATGAACATGTGGTTCTTCCCCATGGGAGGTTCGAAATCTTCCATGGAAGAGAGGAAGAGAAAGAAATTCGTATGACAAGGAGGAAGAGAGGAAGAGAATGGGATTTTACCTTGCATTTGAGGATAAGATGGTGAGATTGATGATGGGTCTTGATGATGATTTAGAGTGGAGCCCTTAGACCTTGAAGAAGAGGAAGAACAACACTTGTTCTTGGTGAAGAAGAGAAGAATTCGTGTGGGTTATAGGGAGAGAAAGGAGAAATGAGTTTTACCTACTAAGCTTGATAATACTTGATGAGCTTGAAGAAGAAGAAGAAGCACAACATGGACCTTGGAGGATGGAGGGTGAAACTCGTATGGGGGAAGAGAAAGGAAGAGGATGAGTTTTTGATGGAGAAATGGAGATGAGTGAGAGTGAAAGAGTGTTTTATTTTTTTTGGAAATGAATATGTGGCTATGGATTAAAGTGGAAAAGGGAAAGATTCCCTTTGTGTGGTTCAAAAGTGCATCACGTGCACTCTATTTCTCTCTCTTTTTTTTTCTACATCAGACTTGAAGTAATCGATTACTTGCCTAAAGTAATCCATTACTTTGCCAAAATAATCGATTACTTCCTCCAATTAATCGATTATTTTTGCATCATCATACAGTCACCAGAGCACTGGTAATCGATTACTTTGCCTGAGTAATCCATTACTTTGCCCAAGTAATCGATTACTTTGCCCAAGTAATCCATTACTTTTAATGCAACTTTTGTGTGATTTTCCAGAGAGCAAGTAATCGATTACACCCTTAAAGGTAATCGATTACCTTGCTGAAAACCTTAATTTTGATGGTTTTCTAACTCCAATCCACTTCCTTATGTTCCCATATTCATCTATGCTTGAATTACTACTCCAAATCCTTCCTCTAAACTTGGTATTTCTCCTAATTACTTGGCATAATTTATGTTATGCTTAAATTGAATTTAAGGATGTTACAATTCTCCCCCACTTATTGGAATTTCGTCCCCGAAATTCCGTTCCAGTCCACAGTTGGAGAACCATCCCATTGGCAAGGCTTTTGAGCTACAGTCTTACTTCCCTTCGATTTCGTTCTTTCACTTAGGGCACTTCCAAGTCCATACTCTTGGATGCTTTTGGGTTTAGGCTAGAACGTTCCACTTCCTGTTTTGTCCGACTTATTTTATTGCTTCCCTTTTTTTACTCCGGCCAGATATTAGTTGGGTTACCAAGTTCTCCCCCACTTGGTATCAACTTACCTGGTTATATCAACGCCAGGAATCAGGGAATTGAATGTGTCAGCTTCTGATCGCCTTTCGAATGACTTCAAATGAGGAATGTATGGGTCTAGCAACGAAAGGAAATGAAATCTTTGAAATTCACGAGGAATTTGCACTTTTATTTTAAGGAAAATAGTCTAAGATTATGCCTCCAAAGACTTCTTGCAAAATGTGCTACTTATGGCTAGAATTTTCCTCATCAATGAGGAAACGAATCGAATAGATAATACTGGAATTCCAGGAACAATTGTTATTCAAGGATGATAAACAATGAGAAAAGCATGGGTCCACGATCCTTGGTCGATCGGAGCGAGAAAACCTTGATTCTGATCTAGAATTGCCGCTTTAGAATTGATTCAAAACAAGAAGGACAAGAAGAAAGAGATTTACTTGCACGAATTGGAGCATCAATTAAGGCTCAAAGAAATACTAATAAGGCCTTAAATGAGTTTTGGGTAATCATAAATTGAGGTAGGCCGACATTCTTGAATTCTGAACGCTTCACCAAACTCCGTTTTAGGTTAATGAAGTCTATGTCATACCTTGGTATATGCCAGCAACTCCATTTCAACTTATTTTGAACTGAATCTTAAGGAAGGATCGGATGAATTTGATATAGACTAAGAATGCTAATGAAATCCGACCTTTACCTCACTCGTAATATTTGCATCACTCTCAAGACCGAAGGCTATGTTGAATTGACCATCCGGTTGGTGGTCGATGGGTTGGACCGAACTTCCTAAGGTTTGCGATATCTTGCCTTTGCACACATCTAGGTTCTTGTGCTTGGCGAGGAGTACGGGTCAATTGCTCAACTTGGTGAGTCTCGGTGTAGAGACTCCATGAAGTTGTCAAGGTTAGCTTTTCTATCGGACGATCATCCAGGAACCTTAGTAAGATTCCCGGTGAGTTTTAGGAAATTCTAAAATCTGGTTTGTTTTCACCATGGTTAGAGGGGATTCTTATAAAGTTCGCTCAATTTTTCAAGGGTTATGTATTAGGCCACGTTATTCTTGAGCAAGTGAAATAGACTAAGGTTCTTATCTGCTAGTTTTTTTTTCTAGGTCTACTTTTCGATTCTGCGGGAAGGTTTGGAAAGGATATTTTTCAGGCTAGTTTCTTGTCTTCCAAAGGATCTATTTCTTGGCATGTTACTATCTCGGTTGCCTTGATTTCATTTAGGAGGTTGCAATGATACCATCCGTCAATAGATGCAAAGATTGAGGTGATCAGTCCCAACCTCACGTCTATCAACAGAGCACCATTGTTGGGTTTTGCTGATAATATCATCATTTAACATATGTAAGAGTGAGGATGGCCAATCCTAACCTTACACTCTATCAAATGACAACACCATTACGAAATTTAGCTATAGTACAACTAGGATCCCACCACTTATTGGTTCTGCCCGAGGCTTCTCATGATTTTCTAAGGGATTGGTTTACCGCTGCGTATCTCTTAAGTTTCACAGTCCCTTGATACAAGGAATTGGAATTCTAAGTCCTTTCCTATTGACGATGACTTTCAAGATTATGCTTTTAACAAAGACGTAATCTAAAGAAAATGGTTATCAGAAACTATATCGTGTAGAGTCACATCCGGGAAGATTTAAGGGTGTTGGTTATTTGCTCTCATTCAGTTGGACTCGTACCTTAGTTTGGCTTGCACTATTGCCCAACTGCTTGGAGAACAGAAGTAAAGTGCGCTTCATATGTCTTCACTAAAGAACTTACGAAGATGAAAACCTAACGCTTACAGGATGTTGCTAATGTTGTCCTGCTTTTAAAGAGAAGCGCAAGAATGCGTGACCTCATATTCTAATAGAATACCTTATAGGAATGTAACACCTAGTACGTACCTCTCGGTAAGGGTTGGCTTCCCGATGCCGGTTGTACCTGCAGCGCATTCACTTCTTTCTTTGAAAGGCCCTGGGGACAGTTTACAACCACGTGTCCCGATTGTCCGCAATGAAATCAGAGACCCTTCTCTCTATACTGGACCAAAAAACCACACAAATGGCGATGAAATTTTCCACAACGATGACATGGTGGTTTAGTACTTAAAGTAGTTGCATCCTGGATCATTTTCCTTTGGCCTGTTGATCTAGCCTGGGCACTGACATATGGACCTGATTTCGGAGCCGGTCCCTTGCCCTTCATAGGACCTCCTGCCCTCTGCACCTCCCTGCTTCTAGCGTCATACACCTTCGATACATTAGCCGCCTTCACCTCTTGCTTAGGATCATGTTTAGGACAGCCAGCGGCCAAATGCCCTGGTTGCTCGCAAACAAGGCACTTCTTCTGGATTCCCTTCATCCAACAGTCACCTCGGTGAAACTTCCCACACTGGGGGCAAAGAGATCGGGAAAATGGGATAGCCTTCACAGGCTCTATTTTCCCAGGAGTAACTGCCTCGATCTCTGAAGTAGGGTAGAATTCTCTTTTTCCAAAGAAATCTTCTAGCCTCTGAATACCCTCCTCATAAATGCTGGACAGGTACACTAACTGGGCAAAGTTGTTAGTATGTGCATCCCCAAGAGCAATCCTGATATCCAGGCGGAGTCCTGCCAGAAACTTAATGCACTTGACTTCCTCGCCTACATCCTTGTAACTAGTCGCATAACGAATTAACTCTTCGAATTGCTTTACATATTCGTCCACACGCATGCTCCCCTGTTTCAGGTGCAGAAAGGCAACTTCCTTTTCTCTTTGAACATCCTCGGGAAGGTACTTTCCTCGAAACATTTCTTTGAAGATTTCCCAGGTGACTTTCTGGTTAGTAGCCTCCATACCTTTTCGCACCTGCTCCCACCATTGTTCTGCTTCCCCACTGAGTGCATGCTGGGCCAAGAGAACTCTCTGCTCCTCGGGTGGTGACATTTCGCCGAGAATCCTTTCTATCTCCTGAAGCCACTTTCGAGTTCCAACCTGATTATAGGCGCTCTCGTACCTCGGGGGATCACGCCACCTGAACTCAGCCAGCCAGTTAATTTCAGTTGAGGATGGGTTCTGAGATGCCTGCAGCGGTTGACTAGTGGCTGCCACTGCCGATGCAGTTGCGGCCTCCGCCTCAACCTGCCTTCGACTTATCTGAACTAGGCTCTCTAAAATTGCAGCGATCCTATCATCGTCACTACACCTACTTGCCATAGTACTTAGTCCTAGGAAAAACAACAAATCAATACATACACTATAAAGTAACTATTCACATACCTTATTACTCTAACTTAGACACTTAAATACTTATCGGTTACTCGCTTGTTGAGTAACCAGTGGAGTAGTGAATTCACGCTCCAATGGCCGAGGGAAACTGCTCTGATACCATAAATGTAACACCCTATTTATAATTACCCTTAATTACTCAATGATAAAAGTAGTGACTTAAAATTTCTTTTTAAGACTATTGCACTTATAAAAATCTCCGTGCAAAACGGACGAAGTTTCCCCTATTTTATTAACATTCCACAAATTTAATTTTCCTGATAACCTGTGCAAAATTAAAATATTCGCTAATTTCAAAAGCCAGCAGGGCCAATATATATATTTGTGCATCAGGCACCACCACATCAGAGTGCGACTACATCACAAATAACAATAAATATGAACAAGTTAGAAGTTGTTAAAGTTTTCCCCAAAATTTACATCCTATCCATAGGAAGAGGACCTGGCTAACCCAAAAGAGTAATACTTTACCATTGCATTCACAATACCAAAATAGCATGTACAAATCCCTAGTATATTCAAAACTACCCAAAAACCCGTAATTCCCATAACCTACTCTCCCTGCGAGGGAGAGTGCACCTGCTCGGCCGGGGGTTGTGCAAGCTCAATCTCATTACCTGTAAAAATATAGCAAGAGGGTGAGCATTACACAAGAAGTAGGAAGCAGTTTCTAATTAGACATACTAACCCACTAAGTCATACACATATTAGACATATAGCATTTATACATTCATTCAAGACTTCACAGTCATACTCATGCAATTTCCTCATTTCAGTTTTCTTTCTCTTTAGTCCATTATAGATCAATTATCCAATAGTCTTTTCATCATACAGTTACTCATTTCTATATATTTGTACCACTAGGAATTGGTTGCTCCTGCTAGGGCGTTTGTACACCCATTAGGGACTTTATACACCCATCAGGACTATCACCCACTAGGCCTCACCCGTTAGGACTAATACGTATAATCTTATACTCATCCTTATCACTTTCATTAACATATTCAATTTACAAACTTTAGTCTTTTTCACATTTTCCATTCTTTTAGTTTTCGTTGAATTGATCATTTTGGGACATTTACTCCTAACGGGGCATTTTCACCTAATGGGGCGTTTTAGCCTGATGGGGCGTTTGGCCCTAATGGGGCGTTTGTACACCTAGCAGGAACACCTAGTGTCCCAATGTACCCAATGATCAATTCAACAATCCGTTTTCTTTACTTCATTTTATTGCTCGTTTCAATTAGTCATACACTCAATTCAATTAGTCCAGTCCTAGCATATCAAGTCAAACATAGCTACCACTATACATGTAATTCAATTAGCAATTAACATCAAGTAACAAATGCCTATATTCATACATATATTACACTTAATAATTCACAAATTTTATGACTAACAACAATTATCCACATTTTTGCAAATATACAAACATTAACATTTAGGGTCCATCCTTGTCATATTCATAGTATTTTCAGTGTTCACTATCCCTAAAGTTCCTAACATAACACTAAACACATAACCTTAGCAAGTCACTATATACTAGTTAGGAACTAATTCCTAAACCAAGGTAACACACACCCCCTTACCTTAATCAAGAAGAGAGTGGAGAAACCTTTGTCAATCCTAGCCTTAGCTTTTTGCCCTAGATACCCTTTAAGCCTCCAACAAGGAGTTCCCAAATAAAGTGAGTGAAAGGAAGAAAGAGCTTGATTCCTACAAGCCACAAAATATAGAAAGGCATGAACATGTGGTTCTTCCCCATGGGAGGTTCGAAATCTTCCATGGAAGAGAGGAAGAGAAAGAAATTCGTATGACAAGAAGGAAGAGAGGAAGAGAATGGGATTTTACCTTGCATTTGAGGATAAGAAGGTGAGATTGATGATGGGTCTTGATGATGATTTAGAGTGGAGCCCTTAGACCTTGAAGAAGAGGAAGAACAACACTTGTTCTTGGTGAAGAAGAGAAGAATTCGTGTGGGTTATAGGGAGAGAAAGGAGAAATGAGTTTTACCTACTAAGCTTGATAATACTTGATGAGCTTGAAGAAGAAGAAGAAGCACAACATGGACCTTGGTGGATGGAGGGTGAAACTCGTATGGGGGAAGAGAAAGGAAGAGGATGAGTTGTTGATGGAGAAATGGAGATGAGTGAGAGTGAAAGAGTGTTTTATTTTGTTTGGGAAATGAATATGTGGCTATGGATTAAAGTGGCAAAGGGAAAGATTCCCTTTGTGTGGTTCAAAAGTGCATCACGTGCATTCTATTTCTCTCTCTTTTTTTTTTCTACATCAGACTTGAAGTAATCGATTACTTGCCTAAAGTAATCCATTACTTTGCCAAAATAATCAATTACTTCCACCAATTAATCGATTATTATTGCAGCATCATACAGTCACCAGAGCACTGGTAATCGATTACTTTGCCTGAGTAATCCATTACTTTGCCCAAGTAATCGATTACTTTGCCCAAGTAATCCATTACTTTTAATGCAACTTTTGTGTGATTTTCCAGAGAGCAAGTAATCGATTACACCCTTAAAGGTAATCGATTACCTTGCTGAAAACCTTAATTTTGATGGTTTTCTAACTCCAATCCACTTCCTTATGTTCCCATATTCATCTATGCTTGAATTACTACTCCAAATCCTTCCTCTAAACTTGGTATTTCTCCTAATTACTTGGCATAATTTATGTTATGCTTAAATTGAATTTAAGGATGTTACAATTCTCCCCCACTTATTGGAATTTCGTCCCCGAAATTCCGTTCAAGTCCACAGTTGGAGAACCATCCCATTGGCAAGGCTTTTGAGCTACAGTCTTATTTCCCTTCGATTTCGTTCTTTCACTTAGGGCACTTCCAAGTCCATACTCTTGGATGCTTTCGGGTTTAGGCTAGAACGTTCCACTTCTTGTTTTGTCCGACTTATTTTATTGCTTCCCTTTTTGTTACTCCGGCTAGATATTAGTTGGGTTACCAAGTTCTCCCCCACTTGGTATCAACTTACCTAGTTATATCAATGCCAGGAATCAGGGAATTGAATGTGTCAGCTTCTAATCGCCTTTCGAATGACTTCAAATGAGGAATGTATGGGTCTAGCAACGAAAGGAAATGAAATCTTTGAAATTCACGTGGAATTTGCACTTTTATTTTAAGGAAAATAGTCTAAGATTATGCAATCCAAAGACTTCTTGCAAAATGTGCTACTTATGGCTAGAATTTTCCTCATCAATGAGGAAACGAATCGAATAGATAATACTGGAATTCCAGGAACAATTGTTATTCAAGGATGATAAACAATGAGAAAAGCATGGGTCCACGATCCTTGGTTGATCGGAGCGAGAAAACCTTGATTCTGATCTAGAATTGATATCTGGATGTGTATCTGCTTGTCTTATACGCATAAATAACAAGCAGAAATAAGCATATTTGTGTACTGGACGATTAAACAATCTGTCATGTTTCTTACGAAGTTTCTATCTTTGCTTATTTGTGTACTGGACGATTAAACAATTTGTCATAAACACCATACAACCGATGCACCATCACTAAGGCAGGATACGACATCCATTAATCCATACAGAGGAGTCATCTGTTAACCCATATGGATGAGCCATCCATTATTCCACACAGATGAGGCATTTGTTCATATATACGGATTGTACCACCCCAAAATTTTAATCCCCGATTAATGAAATGTTAATTATAAAATTAATTATAATTAATAATTTCTATTTTTAATCCTGTATTAAAATCTGTGTTTATGTAGTTAGGAAATGTGTGTGGATTTGTTTAATAAATATAATTATGCATGAAATAAATATTTTTCATATTAGTCCCTGGGTTGGGACCTAGAGGTAATTATAGGAAAGATTTTAGAAGGAAAGTAAATAAAATAATTATTTTTCAAAAATTGGGCAAAATACTCGAGTATTTATCGGAAAACTCGAGTATTCTGGACAGAGTTGCACGAGTTAGTGCGTTTGGCGAGTCATCACCAATGATTCCCTCTTCACGACACAAATACTCCACCCCAGACACATCAACAGCCTCGTGTCGCTGTGCATGATCCTCCAAACCCAGTATTTAAGCTCGAAACCGATTGAAGAGCAACCATTTTGCCAATTTGTTGATGAGTTAGTGAGTTAGGGTTCTGAAATCATTTCCTTCGATTCATCCTCTGTGTGTTGATTCAAGTAACAAACCATACACTAATACAAAGCTCACATCACGAGCTTTGTATAAACACCAAGATCGTGAAGTTTGAGTGAGTGTGGTGGAAGAATTGGAGCTTGGAAGTGGAGCTATTTTCTGACAAGCCATTCTCTGGAGCTTACTTGGAGCCTTGATTTTGGTAAGCTCCCGTGTTCATTGAGTCCCAAATTCGATTTCTCCAGTTAGTATGTGTTGCATAGAGTCTAGAAAAACTAAATTCCCCAATTCTTATCTCTGTTTCATGTGTGAACCAATTCAATCTTGGTGATTCACTCAAAACTGTCTTGCATGTGGTGCTCAAAGTCATTTCTGGTGTTGGAGAGCTTTTTCTTTGGAATCCTCTGTTGGTACACGTCTGAGAGGTAAGGGGAAGTTGTTTTATGCACTAGATAGAGTTTAAATTCCATGATTTTCATTAGAGAGCCACCAAGAGGCTCTAAGGGCTTAGATTGAATAGGAACTTTGGTTTGGAGACCAATTCATGCTCTATGGTTGTTGTGAGCAAGTTTCATATGATGCATGCAAGCTATAAGGAACACTATTTCATGAGTTTGCTGATTAATTTGCAATTCGAGGTGTTAAGTTGTTAAATTGTATGTTTTATGCATTAACAATTGATTCCCTGTCAAATCTGTAATTTGATATGTGATAAGTGTTGTAACATGTTCAATATATGGTTTATGAACTGTTTTGATCATTGGTTTGGGTTAGAAATGTTTAGAAATGAAAATGGTATGTAAAAACTAAGTTTTCAGTCTGTTCTGTCTGATAAAACTCGAGTAGATGGCTCAATACTCGAGTATTTCGTGGTGCACCAGTGTGGATTTTGGCGCACAACTCGAGTATCTGGCCTAGGACTCGAGTATTAACAAATGCAACAAGAGTCAAGTTTGATGAACGACTCGAGTGATGCATGAACTACTCGAGTATTCTGGATTGGTGAATGACTCGAGTATCTCGTGAACTACTCGAGTATTTTCTTAAAAATCTGAAACCTAACTTTCTGAAAAGATATGAACAACTCGAGTACAATGATGAACTACTCGAGTAAAACTGGAAATTGATGAACTACTCGAGTGTTATGGAGAATACTCGAGTATTTTAGTCAGAAACTTTTAAATACCATTTTCAATTCTAAGTCATTTTGTTAACACTTAAAGGACAATTAACCAAGTGATCCTGGACTTAAAAGAAATTGATTGACGTTATGATGTTTTCATTTGAGTAATGACACGTTGCTCGGGAGGCACGTAATGTATTAATAAAAGAGTAAAACATCAATCAATTCCTTTTAAACTAAGTTAATGCATCCATCTTGGAGTTTGGATGGTAGGTCGTTTATCATGTTTTGGTAACATGTGGAGGGCCTCTGGGAGTGCCAATACGCTTGCTTGATGACATGTTGAAGACGTGGTCGGCTTAGTGGATGCCGATATGGTTATACCGTTTGGATGATGGGATGTGCTCGGGTGGCACGGATTCCAAGCTTGTCGTGTACATTCTTGGTGAATGTACGAAATGTTGTATACCTAGGAATACAACGCACTAGTGAGTGATGGGTTGTCAGGCATGGACGTCAGAGAGTGACATAGATTGACGGAGATAGGTTTGAGAGTTAAAATTCATGCATCATACCATTCATTTAAATTAACTGTGATAAATGAAACAAGTGTGAGCATCCTACTTGCATTCAATAACTGCTAAGTGCTAAATGTGATTGTTGTTAATTGTTGCATATTTACATATTGTACATTTATGCTCTATTGATTATGTGTATAGAATTGCTTACCCCTATGCCCTTGTAGGTGATGTCTCGCTACATTGCTTGCATCGAGATCCGGCCACTTCCTAGTGGCACATGGATCTATGAGGACCATCACGCGGTGTTCGAGGGAGAGGTAGAGATTACCTTCTACCACCCGAACCCGTTGATTCGATTTCGTCCTCGTAAATTTAGGATTCCCATCATATACACTATGCATGTACCCCCGTTTTACACATATCATGGACCACCTCCCACACGGCCAGCTCGCTCTTATCATAGTTTTCGTTTCAGACCTACCCGCTCACACCCTTTTTCCTCGAGAGTCGTCCGCAAGGATACTCCCCCTTCTGATCCGAGGAGTCCATTCAGGGTCACACCATCTTCTGACCTTGTACCCAGTGGTAGGGTACACTCTCCATCGGATGAAATCGAGGAGGATCCCGTGGAGGATGAGAGCGGAGGCGAGCCTGTCGTTCATTCCACCGGGAGTCAAGTGGAGGGATGATGATCCCTAGGTATGTGTATAGGGTGTATGATGAGGATCAGGGGATCCGATGTGGAGATGCCATGGAGGAGATTCTACTGCTGCTGCTGTTGATGGCGATGTTTCTTTTGCTACCTGGAGACTACTACTACCATTACCACTACTACTACTGATGCTGCCAGATCTATGTGACCACCTCTAGAGTTCATATTTTGATATGTATATATTTTGTAGATATGCTCTTGAGAGATCTAGGGCTATGGTTATATTATGATGTAGATCTGTTATGGACTTGTTGGACCTTGGAGACTTGACTACTGGGACTATGTATTACTTGACCTATATATTTATATATAGCTTATGTTCATATTTATGACTGTGCATAGTCCTACTCTTTCCGCTTACTCTGATAAAGATTAATTAACGAATTCGGTTGCATTATTTAAATGGTATCAATTCCGTAAAAGAAAGAATGGATATGCATCGTCTAATTTTACTATGTCTATACATTTTCGAAAGCACCGATGCTATCCGGATTTTGGAAAAGTTTTCTTATTTTAGCAAACACCGAATTCAACACAATGTTTCAAATAATACGAATTGTTCTCTCCAAGAGCTCCATACTTTGATTGTGCACCCGCTTAGAAAGAAAATTTTATTTTTACATTTTCTAAATACTTACAAGTCCATATATTATCCAATAAGATAGTTTAATTACTATATTAAACTTGAGGTAGTAAGAAGGGTATCACACTGAGTGGTATCAGAGCAAAAGTCAGATCCTGTAGTAGTGGAAGTAGCTCCAGAAAGGTAGCCATCAACATCAAGCAGGTATCCGCAGGGCATATTTATTGTTATGAATGTTTGTATCTTGTCTCTTTTGAGCACAAGACACAATTGAATATTGATTTAAAGTTATAAGCTATAGCCTTAGTATGGGTGGTGTGAGGAATGTTTCTTTAGTTCAACATATGTGACCATGAGCATATAGCGCAGGTCTATTATGGCAACTAGAAACCAAAATCACACAAATGCGATGTTAGAGAGGATAACCGCGGTGCTGGAGGCTATGCAACAACAAGCTCAGCAACCACCTCAACCGGTTAACCCGCCTCACCAGTGTAATGTGGGTAACATCGAGGCGAAAAGTCTGGCTGATTTCAGAAGTTGTAACCCGCCTAAGTTTGAAGGAGGATTTAAACTGGAAGAGGCCAATAAGTGGATTCATACCATGGACAAGATTCTGAGAACCCTGGATTGCACAGAAGCTCAGAAGGTGGCATATGCTGTCTACATGCTAGAAGACGAAGCTGAGAATTGGTGGAATCACACGGTTCAGCTTCTGCGTTATGAAGGAAGGGATGTGAATTGGGGTGTATTTATGGAGAAGTTTCTCGATAAATACTTCCCTGAAGATCTGAGGAGGAAGAAGGAGGTGGAATTCTTACAGCTGAAACAAGGGAGTATGAGTGTGGGTGAGTACGCGGCCAAGTTCGAGGAATTGATGAAGTACTCTCCCTACTATCAGAACAACCCCGACGAAAGGAGCAAGTGTATCAAGTTTGAGGGAGGTTTGAGGCCCAAGTTGAAGTCGATTTTCAGCTATCAACGGATTCAAAGCTTTCCTGCACTCGTGGACATGTGTAGGATGTATGAAGATGACAAGAAAGCTGAAGAGTTGCAAGTCTCAGAAAGAAAGGACAACCAGAATTATGGACCTCAGAAGCGGAAAGGTTTCAACAACCGAGGCAAGGGTCCGTACGATCGCCGAGGGAAAGGCAAGGGAAAGGTTGGTGGTTCGGATGGAAGAAATTTTTGGAGCGAGGCTCCATTTTGTGACAAGTGCAAGCGCCATCATTATGGCCGTGTTTGTTGGGGAACAAGTGGCTGTTTCAACTGTGGGAAACCGGGACACTTTGCGAGAGACTGCAAGGAACCGGTCAAAGCTAATTCAAGAGGGACTGCGGATAGGCCTATGGCTCAAGGAAGGGTTTTCACTCTTAGTGGTGTGGAAGCAAGCCGATCTTCTGATCTGGTGCAAGGTAAATACTTGCTAAATGGTCAGGTCTGTAATGTCTTGTTTGATTCCGGTGCAACGCATTCATTTGTTTCATATGAATGTGTAGATCGTTTGGGTTTATCTATGTTTGAATTGCCATATACTCTGAAAGTAGAAACCCCTACTAATGCTCATGTAGTTGTTTCTAGAGCATGTCTTAACTGTTGTATAGAAGTGTTAGGACAAACCTCTAGGGTAGATCTGATCTATTTACCCTTATCGCAATTGGATGTGATCTTGGGGATGGATTGGTTAAGTCAAAACCAAGTGATCATCGATTGTGATAAGAAGATAGTGACCTATAGAAACCCAAAACCCTCCGGCTACATGTGTCTGTTCAACACTGAATTAGAGGAGAATGGTCCAAGGTTGGAAGAGATTCCTGTTGTTAGACTTCTCGGAGGTATTTGCTGATGAGATCCCTGGTTTACCACCAAGAAGAGAGATTGAATTTGGCATCGACCTAGTTCCGGGAGCCGGTCCCATTTCTATCGCTCCTTATAGAATGGCACCACCGGAAATGGCTGAAATGAAGAAGCAGATCGAGGAGCTATTGCAGAAGCAGATGATCCAACCAAGTGTGTCACCTTGGGGTGCTCCAGTTTTGTTTGTCAAGAAGAAAGATGGTAGTATGAGGATGTGTATCGACTACCGGCAGTTGAATAAGGTCACAATCAAAAACAAGTATCCATTGCCAAGGATCGATGACCTTGTGGATCAAGTTCGTGGGGCATCGGTATTTTCCAAGATTGATTTGAGGTCCGGGTACCATCAGATCAGGATTAGAGAAGAGGATATCTCTAAGACCGCATTTCCATCCCGATACGGGCATTATGAGTATGTTGTGATGCCGTTCGGATTAACTAATGCACCAGCTATCTTCATGGACTACATGAATCGAATCTTTAGACCTTATTTAGATTCAGTCGTGGTTGTGTTCATTGACGATATCCTTATCTATTCCAAGAGCCCGGAGGAGCATGCTGAACACTTGAGGATAGTGTTGAGTATTCTAAAGGAGAAGCAACTGTATGCCAAACTTACAAAGTGTGAGTTCTGGCTGGAGGAGGTTAAGTTTTTGGGGCATGTGATTTCAAGCAAAGGAATAGCGGTTGACCCGGATAAAGTAAGTTCAGTGTTGCAATGGAAACAGCCGAAGTCGGTCACAGAGGTGAGAAGCTTTCAAGGTTTGGCTGGTTACTATAGAAGGTTTATCGAAGGTTTCTCGAAGATTGCGTTACCCTTAACGAAGTTGACTCGGAAAGATCAACCATTTATATGGGACGAGAAGTGTGAAAGGAGTTTCCGAGAGTTGAAGGAAAGGTTGACGTCATCTCCTGTGTTGGTTTTGCCTGACCCACAGAAGAATTTTGAGGTGTATTGTGACGCATCGAAACAAGGTCTTGGAAGCGTTTTGATGCAAGAAGGGAAAGTCGTCGCTTACGCCTCGAGACAGCTAAAAGTTCATGAAATGAACTATACAACTCATGACCTAGAGCTGGCAGCTGTTGTCTTTGCATTGAAGATTTGGAAGCACTATCTCTATGGCACTACGTTCCGGGTGTTTAGCAACCATAAGAGTTTAAAATACCTCTTTGACCAGAAGGAGTTGAATATGAGGCAGCGTCGATGGATGGAGTTCTTGAAAGATTATGAGTTTGAGCTCCATTACCACCCTGGGAAGGCAAATGTTGTGGCAGATGCATGGAGTCGAAAGGCAATGCATATCAGTACGATGATGGTTAGAGAAGCTGCACTGATAGAAGAATTTAGAGACATGAGTCTGACGATGCAAGTGGAGCCAACAAGTATCAAGATGGGGATGTTGCAGATTACTAATGAATTTCTGCAAAGAATTCGGGAATTGCAACATAAAGATGAGGGACTTAAAGAAAAGAAGAAGCTTATGAAAGAAGGCAAGGAGTTGGAGTTTCAAGAGGGGAAGGATGGAATCCTTCGTTTTCGAACAAGGATTTGTGTGCCTAATGATCTGGAAGTAAAGAGGATGATTTTGGATGAAGCACATAAGAGCAAAATGAGTATGCATCCGGGAGCTACCAAAATGTATCAGGATCTGAAGAAGATATTTTGGTGGCCTGGTTTAAAGAAGGACGTGGCTAGGTACGTGGCATGTTGTTTGGTGTGTCAGAAGGCGAAAGTGGAACATCAAAGGCCAGGAGGAGAGTTACTTCCCTTGGAAATTCCATTATGGAAATGGGATAGTATCTCAATGGATTTCGTGTCAGGTTTGCCAAGGACAGCCACTGGTCATGATGCAATCTGGGTGATCGTGGATCGTTTGACCAAGTCAGCGCATTTTATTCCCGTTAATATGCACTACTCTTTGGAAAAGCTCACTCAGTTATATATCAAGGAAGTTGTTCGTTTGCATGGGGTACCGCCAAGCATTGTGTCAGATCGCGATCCGAGGTTTACATCAAAGTTTTAGCAAGATCTACATAGAGCCTTGGGTTCAAGATTGAAGTTGAGTTCTGCATACCACCCTCAGACTGATGGTCAAACGGAGAGGACTATTCAGTCATTGGAGGACATCTTGAGGGCTTGTGCTTTGGAAGACCAAGGGAGTTGGGAGCGAATGTTGCCGCTCGTGGAATTCACGTACAACAACAGTTATCATGCGAGCATTGGCATGGCACCATTTAAAGCTTTGTATGGAAGAAAGTGTCAGACACCGTTGTGCTGGTTTCAAGTGGGGGAGAGTTCTCTGGTTGGACCAGATTTTGTGCAAGAGACAAATGAGAAGATCAAGATGATACAAGAGAAGATGAGGACAGCTCAGAGTAGGCAGAAAAGCTACGCTGATAGGAGGAGGAAACCTTTAGAATTTGATGAAGGTGACCATGTGTTCATTAGAATAGTACCAACCAAAGGTGTTAGTAGAGTTTTGAAAACCCAGAAGCTATCACCTAAGTTTATTGGTCCCTACCAAATTCTTAAAAGAGTCGGCCCAGTAGCCTATCAATTAGCTCTGCCCCCGTCTTTAGCCAATCTTCACAATGTATTCCATGTGTCTCAATTAAAAAGGTATGTGCATGACCCCACCATTATTCTTAGAATCCAACCCGATGACCTAGAAATTCATGAGAACTTAACCTTCGAAGCCATGCCCATTCGTATTGAAGACCGAAGAGTCAAGCAGCTTAGGTGGAAGGATATTTGTCTGGTCAAGGTCGTCTGGATTTGTGGTGATGTGATGGAAGCATCTTGGAATCCAACCTGATGACTTAGAAGTTCATTAGCTAACCTTCATAATGTATTCCATGTGTCTCAATTAAAGAGATATGTCCATGACCCCACCATTGTCCTTAGAATCCAACCTGATGACTTAGAAGTTCATGAGAATCTAACCTTCAAAGCTGTGCCAGTTCGCATTGAAGATCGGAGAGTTAAACAGCTTAGGGGGAAGGACATTTGTCTGGTCAAAGTCGTCTGGGTTTGTGGTGATGCGATAGAATCATCTTGGGAATTAGAGGATAAGATGCGTCAGGATTATCCTGACTTGTTTGTATAAGTTGAATTTCGGGGACGAAATTCCTTGTAAGTGGGGGAGTAGTGTAACACCCCAAAATTTTAATCCCCGATTAATGAAATGTTAATTATAAAATTAATTATAATTAATAATTTCTATTTTTAATCCTTGATTAAAATCTGTGTTTATGTAGTTAGGAAATGTGTGTGGATTTGTTTAATAAATATAATTATGCATGAAATAAGTATTTTGCATATTAGTCCCTGGGTTGGGACCTAGAGGTAATTATAGGAAAGATTTTGGAGGGAAAGTAAATAAAATAATTATTTTTCAAATATTGGGCAAAATACTCGAGTATTTATCGGAAAACTCAAGTATTCTGGACAGAGTTGCACGAGTTAGTGCGTTTGGTGAGTCATCACCAACGATTCCCTCTTCACGACATGAATACTCCACCCCAGACACATCAACAGCCTCGTGTCGTTGTGCATGATCCTCCAAACCCAGTATTTAAGCTCGAAACCGATTGAAGAGCAACCATTTTGCCAATTTGTTGATGAGTTAGTGAGTTACGGTTCTGAAATCGTTTCCTTCGATTCATCCTCTGTGTGTTGATTCAAGTAACAAACCATACACTAATACAAAGCTCACATCACGAGCTTTGTATAAACACCAAGATCGTGAGGTTTGAGTGAGTGTGGTGGAAGAATTGGAGCTTGGAAGTGGAGCTATTTTCTGACAAGCCATTCTCTGGAGCTTACTTGGAGCCTTGATTTTGGTAAGCTCCCGTGTTCATTGAGTCCCAAATTCGATTTCTCTAGTTAGTATGTGTTGCATAGAGTCTAGAAAAACTAAATTCCCCAATTCTTATCTCTGTTTCATGTGTGAACCAATTCAATCTTGGTGATGCACTCAAAACTTTCTTGCATGTGGTTCTCAAAGTCATTTCTGGTGTTGGAGAGCTTTTTCTTTGGAATCCTCTGTTGGTACACGTCTGAGAGGTAAGGGGAAGTTGTTTTATGCACTAGATAGAGTTTAAATTCCATGATTTTCATTAGAGAGCCACCAAGAGGCTCTAAGGGCTTAGATTGAATAGGAACTTTGGTTTGGAGACCAATTCATGCTCTATGGTTGTTGTGAGCAAGTTTCATATGATGCATGCAAGCTATAAGGAACACTATTTCATGAGTTTGCTGATTAATTTGCAATTCGAGGTGTTAAGTTGTTAAATTGTATGTTTTATGCATTAACAATTGATTCCCTGTGTAACACCCCAAAATTTTAATCCCCGATTAATGAAATGTTAATTATAAAATTAATTATAATTAAGGATTTCTATTTTAATCCTTGATTAAAATTCTGTGTTATGTATTTGGGAGATGTGTTTGAATTTATTTAATAAATATAATTATGCATGAAATAAATATTTTGCATATTAGTCCCTGGGTTGGGACCTAGAAGTAAATATAGGAAAGATTTTGGAGGGAAAGTAAATAAAATAATTATTTTTCAAAAACTGGGCAAATTACTCGAGTACTTTCTGAAATACTCGAGTATTCTGGACAGAGTTGCACGAGTTAGTGCGTTTGGTGAGTCACCACCAACGATTTCGTGTCGTTGACACGAAATCACCACCATTCCACGTTCATCTGCGTCGTGTCGATTTGCATGAACGTTCCCATGGTCTATAAAAGCCAATCAGCACTGAATTCGTGAAGCATTTGGCAAAATTTGGGTTTGTTGATTAGGTTAGGGTTCCTGAGTTCAAGCAATCGATTCTCCTTCTCTGTTCTGATTCAAATCACAAACAATACACCAATACAAAGCTCACATCACGAGCTTTGTATAGATACCAAATTTGAGAGCTAAGAGTGAGTGTGGTGGAAGAATCAAGGCTTGGAAGTGGAAGCTACTTCTGTCAAGCCTTTGTCTGGAGCTCACTTTGATTCTGATTTCTGGTAAGCTCACGAGTCTTTGAGTCTCAAATTTGATTTCTTTAGTTGGTATGTGTTGCATAGAGTCTATAAAAACTAAATTCCCCAATTCTTATCTCTGTTTCATGTGTAAACCAATTCAATCTTGGTGCTGCCCTCAAAACTGCTCTGCATGTGATGCTCAAAGTGGTTTTTGGTGTTGGAGAGCTTTTTCTTTGGAGTCCTCTGTTGGTGCACGTCTGAGAGGTAAGGGGAAGTGGTTTTATGCACTAGATAGAGTTTGAATTTCATTATTTTCATTAGCGAGCCACCAAGAGGCTCTAAGGGCTTAGATTGAATAGGAACTTTGGTTTGGAGACCAATTTATGCTCTATGGTTGTTTGGAGCAAGTTTCTCATGATGCATGCAAGCTGTAATAAACACTATTTTATGAGTTTGTTGATTACTTTGCAATTTGAGGTGTTAAGTTGTGAAATTATATGTTTTATGCATTAATGATTGATTTCCTGTCAAATCTGTAATTTGATATGAATTGAGTGTTGTAACATGTTCATTATATGGTATATGAACTCTGTTGATCATTGGATTGTACTAAAAATGATTAGAATTGAAAATGGTGTGTTAAAACCAAGATTTCAGTCTGTTCTGAAACAAAACACTCGAGTATTAGGCTGGTTACTCGAGTAAAATTTTGGTAAAACAATGTATTTTGAGCAAGAACACTCGAGTACCATGCCCAGCACTCGAGTAACGAGTGTTACATGGGATATGTTAAGGTAAACCACTCGAGTAATGCAGGGGTCACTCGAGTATTCTGGAAATGCTGAAGAACACTCGAGTAACTCATGAATCACTCGAGTATTTTTATGAATCTGAAACCCAAATCCCCAGAAAGGCATGAACACTCGAGTAGTTTGAAGAACACTCGAGTAATCTGGAAATAGTTGAAGAACACTCGAGTCTTCTAAAGAACACTCGAGTAATTTACCCAAAAATCTTAAAAATACCATTTTAATTCTGAATCATTTAATTAATAATTGAACGACAATAATCCAAGGGATCTAGACTTAAAAGAAATTGATTAATATGAGTGTACCGTTTGGATGACGGGATGTGCTCGGGTGGCACGTATTATATATTAACCAATTTCCTTTAAGCTTAAAAATGATGCATTCATTTGGAGTTTGGATGGTAGGTCGTTTATCATGTATTAGTAACATGAGGAGGGCCTCTAGGAGTGCCAATGCGCTTGCTTGATGACACGTTGAAGACATGGTCGGCTTAGTGGATGCCGATATGGTTATACCGTTTGGATGACGGGATGTGCTCGGGTGGCACGGATTCCAAGCTTGTCATGTACATTCTTGGTGAATGTACGAAATGTTGTATACCTAGGAATACAACGCACTGATGAGTGCTGGGTTGTCAGGGATGGACGTCAGAGAGTGACATAGATTGATGGAGATAGATTTGAGAGTTAAATTCATGCATCATACCATTCATTTAAATTAACTGTGATAAATTAAACAAGTGTGAGCATTCTACTGGCATTCAATAACTGCTAAGTGCTAAATGTGATTGTTGTTCACTGCTGCATATTTACACATTGTACATTTCTGCTCTATTGATTATGTGTATAGAATTGCTTACCCCTATGCCCTTGTAGGTGATGTCTCGCTACATTGCTAGCATCGAGATCCGGCCACTTCCTAGTGGCATATGGATCTATGAGGACCATCGCGCGGTGTTCGAGGGAGAGGTAGAGATTACCTTCTACCACCCGAACCAGTTGATTCAATTTCGTCCTCGTAGATTTAGGATTCCCATCATATACACTTTGCATGTACCCCCGTTTTACACATATCATGGACCACCTCCCACACGGCCAGCTCGCTCTTATCATAGTTTTCGTTTCAGACCTACCCGCTCACACCCTTTTTCCTCGAGAGTCGTCCGCAAGGATGCTCCCCCTTCTGATCCGAGGAGTCCAGTCAGGGTCACACCATCTTCTGACCCCGTACCCAGTGGTAGGGTACACTCTCCATCGGATGAGATCGAGGAGGATCCCGTGGAGGATGAGAGCGGAGGCGAGCCTGTCGTTCATTCCACCGGGAGTCAAGTGGAGGGATGATGATCCCTAGGTATGTGTATAGGGTGTATGATGAGGATCAGGGGATCCGATGTGGAGATGCCATGGAGGAGATTCTACTGCTGCTGCTGTTGATGGGGATGTTTCTTTTGCTACCTGGAGACTGCTACTACCATTACCACTACTACTACTGATGCTGCCAGATCTACGTGACCACCTCTAGAGTTCATATTTTGATATGTATATATTTTGTAGATATGCTCTTGAGAGCTCTAGGGCTATGGTTATATTATGATGTAGATCTGTTATGGACTTGTCGGACCTTGGAGACTTGACTTCTGGGACTATGTATTTCTTGACCTATATCTATATATATATATATATATATATATATCGCTTATGTTCATATTTCTAACTGTGCATAGTCCTACTCTTTCCGCTTACTCTGATTAAAGATTAATTAACGAATTTGGTTGCATTATTTAAATGGTATCAGTTCCGTAAAAGAAAGAATGGATATGCATCATCTAATTTTACTATGTCTATACGTTTTCGAAAGCACCGATGCTATCCGGATTATGGAAAGGTTTTCTTATTTTTGCAAACACCGAATTCAACACAATGTTTCAAATAATACGAGTTGTTCTCTCCAAGAACTCCATAGTTTGATTGGGCACCCGCTTTGAAAGAAAATTTTATTTCCACATTTTCTTATATAATTACAAGTCCATATATTATTAATGAAATAGTTTAATTATTATATTAAACTTAAGTTATTCAGAAGGGTGTCACACTGAGTGGTATCAGAGCAAAAGTCAGATCCTGTAGTAGTGGAAGTAGCTCCAGAAAGGTAGCCATCAACATCAAGCAGGTATCCGCAGGGCATATTTATTGTTATGAATGTTTGTATCTTGTCTCTTTTGAGCACAAGACACAATTGAATATTGATTTAAAGTTATAAGCTATAGCCTTAGTATAGGTGGTGTGAGGAATGTTTCTTTAGTTCAACATATGTGACCATGAGCATATAGCGCAGGTCTACTATGGCAACTAGAAACCAAAATCACACCAATGCGATGTTAGAAAGGATAACCGCGGTGTTGGAGACCATGCAACAACAATCTCAGCAACCACCTCAGCCGGTTAATCCACCTCATCCATACAATGTGGGTAACACCGAGGCAAAGAGTCTGGCTGATTTTAGGAGTTGTAATCCGCCTAAGTTTGAAGGAGGATTTAGACCTGAGGAGGCCAACAAGTGGATTCACACCATGGACAAGATTCTGAGGACTTTGGACTGCACAGAAGCTCAGAAGGTGGCATATGCTGTCTACATGCTAGAAGACGAAGCTGAGAATTGGTGGAATCACACGGTTCAGCTTCTGCATTATGAAGGAAGGGATGTGAATTGGGGTGTATTTATGGAGAAGTTTCTCAATAAATACTTCCCTGAAGATCTAAGGAAGAAGAAAGAGGTGGAATTCTTACAGCTGAAACAAGGGAATATGAGTGTGGGTGAGTACGCGGCTAAGTTTGAGGAGTTGATGAAGTACTCTCCCTACTATCAGAACAACCTCGACGAAAGGAGCAAGTGTATCAAGTTTGAGGGAGGTTTGAGACCCAAGTTGAAGTCGATCTTTAGCTATCAACGGATTCAAAGCTTTCCTGCACTCGTGGATATGTGTAGGATGTATGAAGATGACAAGAAAGCTGAAGAGTTGCAAGTCTCAGAAAGAAAAGACAATCAAAATTTTAGACCTCAGAGGCGAAAGGGTTTCAACAACCGAGGCAAGGGTCCGTACGATCGCCGAGGGAAAGGCAAGGGGAAGGTTGGCGGTTCGGATGGAAGGAATTTTCGGAGCGAGGCTCCATTTTGTGACAAGTGCAAGCGCCATCATTATGGCCGTATTTGTTGGGGAACAAGTGGATGTTTCAACTATGGAAAACCGGGACATTTTGCGAGAGACTGCAAGGAACAATGACTTCTAATCCTCCTAAATTTGGGACTTCACTAGATTCCCAAAATACTCGCCGAAACTTAAGGATAGGATGATGATACCTCCCAATATATGTATGGTTGAGGTGATCAGGCTCAAACATGCATCATATTGGTGATAAGACCATTCTCGTCTCACTTAAGTTTAAAACACATAGCCTATTAGTTTTAAAACGTTGAAATTTTGTTTTGTTTGTCACATTTAGAATTGGTTTACTTGGCACGAAACTAAAGATCATTTCCTCCCGATGGGGTAGCAACTTAGTGCTCTTGCCCGTTGGGGTATCACTTTCCTTAGTCTTGTCATTCATCCACTTCTAAATATGACTCATTGTTTTCCAGAAGATTTCAGGTTTGAAAAAAAATAATTTCAAATAATTTAAGCAAACTCAAAAAAAATTTTGTAAATACTAACCGCACTATACTCCGTAACTATTCCTATTATTATGCTAGCAATGATACTCACTAAATCAGAAAACAGTTCTATTTCTAGTTACAAGTTACTCGCTTGATGAGTAACTACAGGAGTAATGAGTTACTCCAATAGGCCGAGGAAAACTGCTTTGATACCACAATGTAACACCCTTATATTAAAATAGATTAATTACTAATAATTAAGTTGATTTTAAAATTAGGACCTGAAAATTTCTTTTTAAAATCTTAATGAAAATTCGGCAGAGTCTTCTCTGTTTTTCGGATTTCCCAAAAATTACATTTTATACACCTGTCAAACCAGTACAGTTCAGAAAATATTTATAAACATACTAATTTGATTTTTTATGCCCTGCTAATCAAATAAAACATACTCAGGGCTCTCACGGATAAAAAATAATAAAACTAAACAAGACTTAATTATAACAAAATAAAAACAAAGTAAAATAACTCTCTCTTCTAAGCTAGTTTACACTCCACTGGGTGGAGTGTACTCCTGCTCGGCCAAATATAGTGCAGCTCAAACTCTGAACCTGGAAAAATGTTTGTAAGGGTGAACTTTACACATGAAGTAGAAAGTAGTGTCTAACTAGACATAATGACCTACTAAGTCAAACACATTTAGCCATATATTGCACAAAACTCAATCATTCATACCCATTCACAGCAATTATATTCACATTAATAACAAATGATTTCTTTTATAATTCTTTAACTCTTTTATTTCATACATTTACAACTTATACAACTTGATATCTTTCTCAACTCTTTACTTAATTTCACATTCCCTTTCCTCAAACTCTTTGGAGTTTTACACAGCTTTTTAGAATTTATCACGGGGATCCATTATTGCGTACAGTCTCCTAAGGACAACGTCTTACAGCTGCACACAATGTGTGTCTTACGCGGTCTATGCGTACAGTCTCCTAAGGACAACGTCTTACAAGACCTGGATTCCCAAAATCAGAAGGTGCGTCCATCATTGCGTACAGTCTCCTAAGGACAACGTCTTACAGCTGCACACAATGTGTGTCTTACGATCTATGCGTACAGTCTCCTAAGGACAACGTCTTACAAGATCTGGAGTAGCACAATCCAATTATAACATTAATAATATATGGTGTGTGTGTGTGTCCATAACTGCGTACAGTCTCCTAAGGACAACGTCTTACAGCTGCGCATCGCGTGCGTCTTACGCGATCTATGTGTACAGTCTCCTAAGGACAACGTCTTACAAGATCTGGATCACACACTCTTTTTCCTTTAAATCTTTTAACAATTTATTCCACTTATTTCATTTCTTTGTACTCATTCTCATTAATTCCATTTTATCATCCCATTATACTTTTAACTTCCAAAAATACAGGGTAATTTCAAAGAGACATTCATTCCAATATCAATTATCATAATCATCATCATTTTATAATTCTAGAGTTCATCATAATTTGGCAAAATAACAAATCACACATTCAAATATAAATCACCATAATCATTCACAAAATAGCACAACTCTATACTTTTTCTAACAAACATAACAACTAGCATATATAATCATTTCTAGTTACCAACCAAGTCTCCATATACTTGAGTTAGGCATAAATAATGACATTTAGCACTTAGCATACAAAATTTATCACATATATCAACTTACAACTATTTCATTTAATTTCATTCTTGATTGTTAAGCCTATAATAACTATCTAAATTCCAAACCAAACGTATACATATACTCTTAGAAGTACTATGAACTAATTAGATAATACTCACTAAAGCAAGGTAAAGAACCCCTTACCTGCAATTGCTTTAACTCTTAGCTTTTCACAAACGCACTCCTTTCCATATACCGATACTCGCACATATCGTGGCCCATTGCTATCGCTTGTGTTTGTCCTAAAGCTCCTTCGTAGTCTAACTATATTTTTAAATCATATAGTAATCAATTTAATGCACCAAAAGCGACTCAATTTAAAATCTCAATATTTACTTATCATATTTCAAAGTAGAGTATTTCGTAAGTTTTCCAAATCAAGAAATCATTTAACTATAGTTTACAAACCAAAATAACATAGGATTTCAAATTAAGATCATTGTATTTTTAATAAAATAGTATAGCTTTTTATTGAAAATACACTTACATTTTGAAACTAACAATCACCAAAATTCATTAAAGTTAATTAGTTTTAGTTTCAAGCCACAAAATCAACTATTGTTACTTGACACTATTAATTCCGAACTAAAAGGAAGCGTTCTCGAATCAAAAATAAGTTCAAGTCACTATTAAAACATTAAAACAATTATACTTCCCTTCAGTTTGAAATTAATGTTCAACGTCCTAATTCGAATTAACATCATGCCGACTATATTAATTTCCTAATTAACTGAAGTGTCGTTTAGCTCAGGGACAACTCAACCAAGCTAAGCGACAGCTCACTTACTTAGGAACCCACACACTTAACAAAATATACTTTTAAAAACGTACTCATTATTCGGCATACGTTTAGTTTGACGTTATTATAAATCAAGTAAGCAATTAAAGTCGCTATCAAGAACAACAAAATTAAAATCAATATAAACTATAATAAAGTTTAATTTCCAAAACAGTTTGATACTAAATAATTATTACCAATATTATTAAAATACAAAGTAGAGTAATTAAAAAGGTGTTAAGGATTTACCCTCAAACATGGTTTTGTAGCAGCGGGGAGATCAACACCGGAGGGCGACGGCGATTCGGTACTGTGGTGGCTGTCCGGTTCGGGAAGGAGGCCGCAAAAACAACGAACAAAGGAAACGTGACCTCCAGGGCAGCAGCAATAACCAGTGGCGGCAACAGCGACACCTAGCGGAGGAGGGAGAACACGAACCAGGGAGAGACGGTTGCGCAAGATTGGCAGCACAAGGGAGAAGGTGATTAGTGACCTCTGACCACGGTGTGACGAATCGCGAGAAAGAAGAAGAGACCGAGAGCGGCGCGAACAACCCTGCAAGGATAGCGAGGACGGCTTGGCTGGGTGGGTAGCGCGACGGAAACGGAGGGAGTTCGTGGGTGTTGAAGAGAGGGCGACGGCGGGACTGATTTGGGGAAGAGAAGGGTTGAACTCGTGGTGCATGTGGTTGAACCGGATTGGTCTGTTGTGTGATGGTGTGGGGCTGGTGAGGGTGGAGGCCGGCGGGAGGACGGTGACAGACTCGTCACCGAGAAAGAAGGAAAAAGGAATGAGGAAGAAGAAAACAAAGGGGGCGGCGGCTGGAGCCCCTTGTGGCAAAGAAAATAGGGTTTCCACCCCCAAAACATAACACACTCATAATAAATTTTTTTTTATTTTTTTATTATAAAACATTTACAATACTATTATTATTATTTAAGGGAAATACCAATAACAAGGTTTAAATATCTTTTTAATATAAATAGGGATGTCACAAAGTTAGTACTTTGAAATTATATGAAACATTCATTTGATATTGGGTATATCTAAATCAAAGTAAAGTAGAGAAAGTGTATTTTTGGATACAGAGTAACTATTTTAAATGAATTTACTTTAGAACATAAAAGAAATGAAATATACTTTCGTAATTAACATAATGTATTTTAGAAAAATACCCAACCACTAAATAATCTATTTCAAGAAATAAATATTTAATTCAATAAAACTTTTAAATATATTAAGGATTAAAATTAGGGATGTTACAAATCATACGTAATTCTACTTCAAGAGAATCTTACCTTTGAGGTTCAGCCGGTGCATATTGAAGACAAGAGAATTAAGCAACTGCGCGAAAAAGAAATCCCATTAGTAAAGGTTATTTGGATTAGCGAAAATGTAGAGGATGCCACTTGGGAGTTATAAGAGAAAATGAAAGCATCATACCCCTACCTTTTTGTATAAGCCTAATTTCGGGGACAAAATGCATATAAGTGGTAGAGAATAATAACATTTTGTGCTATTATTCCCAAATAATTAAATGTAAATATCTATGTGTGACTATTTCCCCATGTGTTTTTATGCATGTGCAAGTGTTAGTAAGTATTTAGAACTCATTATCAAGTCAAAATTGGCCTAAAATAGAATTTCTGAAACAAGAAACTTGTAACATCCACAAAAATTAATTTCTAATTTTGTAAATAAACAATATTGGAAATTAATTAATGAAAATGTAAATCATTTTTTTTCGTAATTTAGGGCATTTTTATTAAATTTTAAATTCTGAAATTTATTAAATAATATTTTGGACGGAAATTAATAAAATATAATATTTTGAATTTTTAATTATTTTAACCGTTTAATATGGCTCAATAACCAGTAACGTTGTGTTACTTCAACACTGATTTTAGTGTTTTCACGCAAATTGGTAAAAAATTCTCGAATTCAACCAGCTTTAGACACCTCCTACTTGGCCTGAAGTGTAAAACGTTGTTGGGGTGAATCAACATGCTTTGTTGGCAGTTGGAGAAGGATTTCCTCTTAATTTCAATCTCTTGACCTCTTTTAACTTCAACTATAAATAAGGATGTTTGTCTCATCCACAAAAGCTCAATCTCGTGCATTATAGTCTCATTGAGTTAGGCACGAAAATCTCTTTAAAATACAACCAAATCCTTGGTGAAATTGCCTCAAAAACATACCAGTCCAATTAATTAATAAAAGGATTCTGATTCAGTGTCCTCACTTTCCTGCTGAATTTAGGTAAGGAAAACCCGTTCCAATCCACTAAATTCAATTCCATCATCAACATATCATAGCTTAAGTTGGATTCTAATCAACCCCTTTGATTTTTATTGCAAATTCGTGCTACAATTGGATTGTAAAGAAACTCACAAAAACCTGTTTTTAGATTCTGGCGAATAGTTGTTGCTGTTGCAAAGCAACTTAGATTCTCACATTTTTGGTCTTTTAATCTCAGCTATATTGAGTAAAGGTATGAGAAAAGTTAATTATATTGCTTGAATGATAGTTATTAGAACTTAGAAGTGTAGTGAACTTTCATAAGCTCAAGAGAAACTATGTGAATAAAATGGAATTGGACATATGTCTTGAGGTCAGTCCAGTAAAGAACTTGTATGTGATTAAGCTTTAATTGATGAAACTGAACTGGAACTATGAAAAAAAAAAGAGTTCTAGGCCTAATTCTAAGAATTGACGCATGAAGTGTTATGAATTAAGTGATTGTGTTAATGAATAAGTGCTTATTTGAATTCCTTTTTGCAAATATGTTAATTGTGCTGCAACTTGTGCAAAATGTGTTCTAAGTTGAAGTACTAGGCCTCAGAAATGATAATACCAAGTTTTACAAAGAATTGATATTGTAATCAAAAGTTATAAAATGGTTACCTGTCGGGTTAACCAATTAAGAAAGGAAGTTAACTGGTTAATGAATAAAATTTTACAAGAAATCATATGTGAATTTAATTGTGTTAACTGATTAACAAAAATCTTAACCGGATTATTCCCATCGTTGCTCCTACCGGCTTATTCCCATCATTGCTCCTAATGGGGTTTGGTTTTTTCTTTTAGGTTTTCCAATCTACTTAAAATAAAGAATGAGTAATTTTGGTAACAGTTAGTTTGTTAACACTTGTTGGCAAACTTGACTGATGTGTTTGCTTCATGAGAAAGATAAATAAGTTAGAGTGATGTTATATGTATATCTAGAATTAATATCTGGATGTGTATCTGCTTGTCTTATAGGCATAAATAACAAGCAGAAATAATATTATTTCTGCATATAAAACAGACAGATGTACATTTAGATATCAATTTTGGATATACAAATAATATTAGTGAATAAGTTATGGATTCATGTTTTGAGTCACAAATATGTGCCTAATTAGTCCATTCTAGAAAGGGTTAACAAGACTCAAAATTCCAGAGAAAGCCATTCTTATGATATGGCTCACCTCTCATGATCCACTCCGGAATAATATTGTACGTGGTTCTCGTGTGGCCTTCTCCTAATATATTCCGTGATTGCGTGCACTCAAGACAAGTTTGGCTACGTCTTGGTTTCCATAATAATCTTCAAGCCTTCTTGTACAATGGCTTTAGAATGTTTCATGTGCGTTAGTAAAGAGAGTTCCTATCTCTAACGGTCTACTCAGCTCTTCAATTCGAGCCCATGGACATTGGAGTTTGGACCATATCAAAATGCTTACAATCATGACTCATGAGGCTTATCAGACCAAGATTCTTGACATAGAGATATTACAATACTTAATTACTTGGACAGATATTGTCACCAAGCAAATAATAGCACAACCTTAAAACTTGGATGTTTCAGCACTCCATAGGATAAATTACAAAGCAGTCTCACATACAAGAATAAAATCACGAAGGCTACATCCCATTGCACTAAGTCATTAACCACTCAATAAAGCTCGAGCTGGTTTTAAGGTCTCAATGCTTTTAACATACCTTTAAGTATATATAAGGGAGGTTATTAACTTAAAGTTGTACCTCTGCTAAGCCCTTGCAACCTGGAATATCAACCCACTCAATTTCAACAACTACTTCACCACACTCAACATTTCTCAATCTTAAAATCATTTCTTGGATGATTTTTCCATTATTCCAAATGCAACTGCTCTCTTCTGAAAGGCAGTTACTCCTATTTGGTTGAACCCTCTTCACTGCACAGCCATTTGGGAGCTTGTTCAACCCCATCTTCACACTCTGAATATAGGGTGTTATGTCTATTTCTGCATCTCCCATTTTGTCATCCACAGAGAAAGTGTCTTTGTCATAAACTGTCTGTAAAGAAAAATCAAAATGCAAAGCCATCAACAATTAAGCGTTACACTATTAAGAAAGTATCATAGTTTGTTGGGTTTTTTTTTTTTTTTTTTTTTTTTTTTTTTTAAGGTGGTATCATAGGTTTATATTGTGGTTCACAACCGCATTTACAACGTCAATATTGCAGCTTTCGGGGTCTCAGGAATCACATTGCACGATTACAATTGTGACCGATTGAAATGTATTTTCCTGTAATGCAATCGTCTACGACTGCAATGAAAAAAAAAACCAAAATTTGCAATCGCAACGGCAACCACAATTTAATTATAATCATGGGCGGTATCATGATACCTCTAATAAGAGTTAGAATCCATTCCATGCATCACTAAAGATGAGATGAGATAGTTTGCTTTAGTACATATACCAGTTGGATGGGAGCTTTAACATCCCTTACAGAAAGGGTCAATTCCTCATTCCACTCAGGATTGCAGTTGCTTTTTATGACACGAGTCTTCAGCTTCTGCATCAGTATATACGAAATCATCAGAGACCACTTTTATTTATATTTATCAGAAATCATAAACCAGTTAAGTTTAATTCATAAGCTTCAATATGATGCAATTCTAGATTTAACTAGGTGGATTATCTTTACATACAATGATCTCTATACCAATCACTCCTTCAGCTTCGGGAATGGAACAATGAATTACTCCCTCCATCCCTTGTTATAAAACATCATTTTGATAGATTTTTTGTCACTTTTTATAAGTCGTTTTAAAATATTTAGGTAGAATTAAAAAGTTTATTCTCAATACATCTCTCATAATTTCATATGGGTGATATAGTAATATTTGTAATAGAAAAAAATAAATAAAGTTGTAAAATTTTAAACAGAGATAACCTTAAATGATATATAACATTTTTTTTTATAAATTTCATAATAATAATTACTTTTCTTAATATTAGTTTATCAAATAAAAGTGACTTATAGTATCATACAGAGAGAATAAATCAAATGCAAATTAAATAATCAAATTGGGTTCTTAATCCCTGTGAATGTTTGAAAACTCTGTAATATGGCTGCCTTAGGTTGTGTTTAGATTACTATGATTTATCTTTGCAGACCCCTGTGACTTATGTCTTGTTTTTCTGTTTTTGGGTCTGTTCCCAGTATTGCTTTCGTTGCTCGGTGAACTCCTCGGTTCACTGAGTTTTTCTTTTAATGGAATTTTTGCTTATAAAAAAAAAAATAATCAAATCATAAAAATTAAATAATCAAATCATGCAATCCCATCCTAACCGCTGTTGATTGGAATTGGATTGCATAGGGTTTTATATTGTAATCAAGTCCAGCCAAACCGCACTGCAACCTTTTTTTTTTCCGGATACGATGACTTTTGATCTTTAAACTGGTCAAATCGAACCGCAATAGCCCCAATTGTATATGTTATTTCATCTATTGTTGTTCATGAATTAGCACCTCCACAAAACTTAAACAAATGATTTAGTCACAGAAAACACATCTCATAAAGATATTTGTGCGCCCACAAAAAATATACGGATTGGGAAACAAAAGCAATAATAACACCGAGTTAATAACACCCAAAGCAAATATCACTTATCATCGTATCTTAAAAAGAAAATAACAACTATTAAAGTTGAACACAATCTCTCAACACGTGTAACCCGATTCATCAAAAACACCTTCAAAGCATAATAATAATAATAATAATAATAATAATAATAATAATAATTATTATTATTATTATTATTATTATTGAGAGAAAGTTCTAACCTGATCAGCGAAGTGGACAACAACATAAGGGTCACTGGTACGAGCGTCGCGAATTGCGAGATTAATTCCTCTTTTAACACGAAATTTGAGAAGACCTAGAATACCATCCATGGAAACAAAAACTAGTCGTAGCAAACTACAAATTACGACAAAGAACTCTCGTTAACAACGACAAAAACAAATGTACGAGATGGAGGTTCAACGCACGAATATTTATTTAATGGAATAAAAAGTTTAAGTTATGAAAGACAAAGTGTGGACAGAAAAGTGGGCCCCTATAGTAAAGTAGAGAATCTTTGGACATTGTCGTTTAGGAACAACGTTTGTTATTTACGTGTCCGAAATATACTGATTCAAAACGGAAAGGATGAGATAAAAAGGGAAAAGTGGAAGATAAAGAGAAGGAATGAAGGGTCAACATTAGTTTTGGCAGCAAATAAAATGTGATCCTCGTGCATCTATGCTATTCTTGGCCGGTATGCCCTCTCTAGTAGCTAGGCCTTGGGATAACATACAAATTCGTGATAAATGTGGATAGGGGTTGGGTCTCGATAGCAATGGGACTGGGAAGTTGCCGTAAGAGTTTTGGATTTTGAACATTGAATTCTATTTTAATGGTAAAAATTAAAAAAATTTAAATACTTCTATTTTAATTTGAGGGTGTGAGAAATAATTTTGTAGTATCAAATATAATAAGCAGATGAAGTATCAAATAATTTTATATTTTATGAAATTTTGTAAACTTGATCTACTTGATAATAACATATAATTCAACGGTTGGATTGACAAATTTCATAATATATAACAAGTTATGTGAAGGTGTAAGTGACCAAGTTTTACAATTTTAACTTTTTTTTAATGATACAATATAATATTATTATCAATTTAGGAAAGGAATATGGTTGGTATAGATTTGGCTGTCATCTATTGGAAGAAAATTTCATATTGCATACCAAGTGCTTGAGAAAATACATGTAATATTTATCAATGTTTTAAAGATGTTAAGTGGTATTTCATTATGTAATTCCTTTTTTGGTGTTATAATTACATAAGCTATCATTTTTTCCTCGTAAAATGTGTACAGAGTTACTAATTAGTATTGAGACCGATTGGGAATGCTACCTTTGGTTTAGGTACTGAATGGGAAGAACAAAAAAGAAATTGGAGGAAGCAAGATGTTGCATTGGAATTTCCTTTCAAATGACTGATTATCACTTGGACTTTTGTTTCATGTGTGGGATTCATCACTTAATAGCCAAAAAGTTTATAATTAATCATAAGATTCCACTAAGCACTGATTATTTGCTTATGATTACTAAGGATCACATGTAAGATTTTAGCTCCAGCTTTTTCTTTTACCTCTTTTAATTGACTTTGGGATTATGTGTAACTTTGTTGTGAAATTAATGTTGGTCCCTTTGATTAGAAGTCCTGGTGATGGAGCCGTGAAGGTTAGAAGTATGCAGCATGAGCTTCGGTCTTTAAATGTCACTACAACTGCATCCTTGAAGCGGGAAATTTTTAAGGTGGAGAACCAACTTAATGATAGAAGCAACTGGTTGGATGATGCAGAGTCAATATCTAGGTTCAATTTCTTAAAAAACAAGCTGGCAGACTTGTTACATGAGGAGGAGACCATGTGGAGACAGAGAAGTCGTGCTTTATGGCTAAAAAATGGTGATAAGAATACTAGCTTTTTTCACAAGAAAGCCAACCAGCGGAGGGAAACAAATGCAATAAAAAAGATCCAAAGGAGTGATGGTAATTTGGTCTTTGGTCAAAAAAATATTGCTGATACTCTTTACCTTTTTTATCAGTCACTCTTTACTTCTTGTAATCCTCTTGTTATTACTGATGACATTTGTAATTTGTTACCAAATAAATTAAATGCTACTGATGTTTCCTATATGGAGAGCCCTTTTGATGCAGATGAAATAAAATATGTTATCCACCAAATGCATCCTCTAAAAGCACCAGGACTAGATGGTCTTCCTGCCCTTTTCTATCAAAAATACTGGCATGTGGTGGGTGATGAGATCACTTCTTGGGCCCTAAAAATTTTGAATAATGGTGCTGATCCGGCTCAAGCAAATGACACCTTAATCACTCTTATTCCAAAAAAGAAGAAGCCAGTTGATCCAAGGATTTTCGGCCGATTAGTCTTTGTAACGTTCTCATGAAAATCGTTACTAAAACAATTGCTAATCGGGTGAAAGATGTTCTTCCTTCTCTTATTGATGAAGCTCAGAGTGCTTTTGTCCCAGGCCGAATGATCACTGATAATGCAATGATTGCTCTTGAGTGCTTTCACTGGATGAAGAAGAAAATAAAAGGGAAGAAAGGAGCGATGGCGGTAAAACTGGACATGGCTAAGGCGTATAATAGAGTTGAATGGCCTTTCCTCCGGGCTGTTTTGGTGGCAACTAACTTTCCTCGAATCTTTTGTCAATCTCATCATGCGATGTGTCACTACAGTTTCTTACAAAATCCTTACCAATGGCGTTCCAGGAGAACCTCTTTTTCCTTCGAGAGGGTTGAGGCAAGGGGACCCTCTGTCTCCGTACCTCTTTATCTTATGTGCAGAAATGCTTTCTAGCCTCATTAGCAGCGAGGTGGATAGGAAACAGTTGCATGGTGTGAAGATAGCAAGAAATGCACCTATGGTGAGTCACTTATTTTTTGCTGATGACAGCTTATTGTTTGCTAGAGCTTCGACGACTGAGGTTGATGTCATAGTCAAGATTCTGGACAAATATTAGCAGGCTTCGAGACAAATGGTTAACTTGGACAAGACTGAGATTTCTTTTAGCAGAAATGTGCGCAATGATGTCAAAGAAATGATCCGTGACAGGATGGGTGTAAATGATGTGGAGTCTCATTCCAAGTACCTTGGGCTTCCTACCATTATAGGTAAATCCAAAAAGCTCATTTTTTCTGAAATCAAAGAAAGGGTTTGTAAGAAGCTTAGTGGTTGGAAAGAAAAGACTTTATCCAGAGCAGGGAAGGAGATCCTAATTAAAGCTGTAGCTCAGGCCATCCCAACCTACACGATGAGCTGTTTCAAAATTCCAACAGGAGTTTGTGAAGAAATTGAGACTAGAATCAGATGCTTTTGGTGGGGTCAGAGGAAGGATGAGAAACGGATTCATTGGGTCTCATGGGATCAGCTTTGCAAGCCAAAGTTTGAAGGTGGAATGGGTTTCAAGGAATCTTGATGCCTTTAATACTACTATCCTTGCAAAATCTTGGTGGAGGATTTTCAAAAACCAAGAAACCTTGATTGGTAAGGTTCTCAAAGCACGGTACTTCCCTAGATGCAGTATGGAGGAGGCACCTCTTGGTTTTAGACCGAGCTATGTTTGGAGAAGTTTGTGGAATGCTAGAGAAGTGGTCCTTAGAGGTTGCAGGTGGAAAGTTGGTAATGGTAGCAACATAAGAATTTGGAAAGATAGGTGGCTGCCGAATCAGAACGGAGGTAAAGTGTTCTCTCCCGTCACTGCACTTGATGAAAATGCCACAGTTTCTTCTTTGATTGATGGAGACTGTCACGCATGGAGAATAGCTCTGATTGATTCCCTCTTTATGAGCAGCGAAGCTCAAGCAATCAAATCCATACCTTTGAGTTGGGTTGACAGGGAGGACAAGCTCGTTTGGAATGGCACCATTGATGGAGAACTTACGGTCAAATCTGCTTATAAGGAAATTATGCAACATAGGTCTTCCCAACAGGTAGGTTCATCCTCTTCCTCTCATCCTATTTGCTGGAAGACGCTATGGAAGATGAACATCCCAGCCAAAATAAAGAATTTCCTTTGGAGGTTGATGATGGATGTGTTGCCAACTAGGTACAATCTTGCCAAGAGGGGTGTTGTTTGTCCTGTGTAATGTCCTATATGTGAAGTTTTGATGTAGAGGATCGTGAGCATCTCTTTATGAAATGTGGTGCCACTCAAGCCTGTTGGTTTGCTTCCAATCTATCCATCCGTATTGATCTACAAAACTCTTTTGTGCCTTGGATAAGTGAGCTGCTCCATCATGATCAGCAAGAGGTGGCTTGCATTGCGGCAATCAATCTATGGAGTATCTGGAAAGGGAGAAATGATAAGGTTTATAACAAGATCGATTTTCAACCAGCCAAAATTGTGCAAATAGGATCCACAATGCTAAATGATTTCTTCGAAGCCAATGAAGTTGAGAGACGGGACCGTGTTTTACCTCACAAGCCTCAGTCTTGGAAGCCGCCTCCCAGTAATTGGTTAATGCTCAACACTGATGCAACATGTTTTTCTCATGGCAAGGTCGGTATGGGGTGTATCATTAGAGACAGCACTGGTGCTATCATCACAACAAATTGCTTTTTGCTGGATGGCTCGTATGACCCTCTCATTGCCGAGGCCTTGGCTTTTCGGTGGGGTCTGCAGCTGGCTCTTGACAATGGCGCACAAAGACTTGTTGCTTGCACTGATTCCATGATTCTTGCCAACTCTTTCCATACGGATAATATTCCTTCAGCAATCACAATGATCGTTCAGGATTGTGTTGACTTAGTTGGTAATTTTCAGGAGTTTTGTGTATCTCATATTAGACGTTCATGTAATACCCCAGCCCATTTGTTAGCTAAGCATGCCACGGTATGTCCCAATGGTCACTGGATAACATCTGTTCCAGACCATATTTTCAAGGCTGTAATTTCTGATATTCTTAATCAATAAAAGTTTACAGTCTTCACCTCAAAAAAAAAAAAATGTTGCTCCCTTTGATTGCATTGTTGTAACACCCTAATAAATTCTACCCTTAATTCTCAAGTATTAAAAATGTGCACTTAAAAATTCCTTTTTAGTTTAGTAAAATCAACCGTCAAACGGACGGAGTTTTGTTTGTTTTTCGGACTAATCCAAAATTTAACCTGTGATAGATAACTTCAAATAAACAACCAATAGCCAGCAGGGCTTCAAAATTATATTTCAAAAACATATTAAGGCCCAGAGGCTCCAACTATAAGAGAGGGCATTAATTAATCAGAGTAATAGCGGAAAATACTAAGTTTGAGTGTCATAATCAAAACATATAACTTTGTTAAGACAAAACATACTAAGCCTTTTTAAAATTATACATGTTGCATTTACATCCAAATATTATAATAGGTTTAAGTCCATATTATATCCTAAACCCATAACACCCTACTCTCCCTATGAGGGAAAGTACTCCTGCTCGGCCGGGGGCTGTGCCAGCTCAATATCTGCACCTGTAAATGTAAGGGAGTGAGCATTTCACATGAATAGAAAAGCAGTTTCTAGATAGACATAACAACTAACCAGGCCAAACACACTTAGCAATTTATTCACATAATCACATTATCATCGCAAGCATACCACATTTTCCAATTCCATCATTTTATAAGTGTCGGTTCCCTTTTTGTTAGTTCATTTCCTTTATTTGATTCCCTTTTATTTGTTTTCCCCGTTTCCACAGAAATCCCTTTATACTCCCTTACCTTTTTCTTATTTTTACGGTGTATGTATGTCTCCACCAAATCGAAGGCCTACATACATACACCAATCACGATGTATGTCTCCACCAAATCGAAGGCCTACATACATCGCGTTTCCATTACCTTTACCTTGTCCAATTTTATCCCCTTACCTTTTTCTTTGATTTTACGGTGTATGTATGTCTCCACCAAATCGAAGGCCTACATACATACACCAATCACGATGTATGTCTCCACCAAATCGAAGGCCTACATACATCGCGTTTCCATTACCTTTACCTTATCCAATTTTATCCCTTACCTTTTTCTTTGATTTTACGGTGTATGTATGTCTCCACCAAATCGAAGGCCTACATACATACACCAATCACGATGTATGTCTCCACCAAATCGAAGGTCTACATACATCGCGTTTCCATTACCGTTTACCTTCTTTATTCCATTGTCCTTTCCTTTTTCCTTTTTATTTAGGGTGTACGTATGTCTCCACCAAATCGAAGGCCTACATACATACACCATTGACGATGTATGTCTCCACCAAATCGAAGGCCTACATACATCGCCCCGTTTACGTTGTATTGTCTCCCCCAAATCGAAGGCCTACAATACAACCCAAATTTTTTCGATGTATCGTCTCCCCCAAATCGAAGGCCTACGATACATCACCATATTTATCCAATATTAGTTGTCATTATTTTGTCCATCAATTCCGTTTAATGTTCACCAAAACATTCCAAGCACAAACATCAACACAATTATCACCAAATAGCCACAATTCACTTTCCTAATTAACACCATTCCAATATTTAAAAATTACCAAATAAAGCACATAATCACATCTACCACTATTCATGCACATCACTTTTCACATAGACAATTAGAGTGCCAATGATAACCAACTTCACCTTTTCCTATAATCATGCAACAACTACATTTATTATCTTTCACTTGTCCAAATTATTGATTTAAAATCCTAAATTAGGGGTTCATACCATTTATTTTCCTCAATTAAAAACCCAACCTCATTCTCTACTTTTTAGAATTCCATAATTAATAATTAAGCTTATGTCCACCATTTTCCTTAGTTCCTAATTTAGGGTTCCTAATTTCCAATCCTAACACATAAACTCCTAATCAATCATTATATCTAAACACAAACCCTCTCCTAGAACAAGCCGATGCTCACTATAACCACCCCCTTACCTCACCCTTGTAGAGAGAGAGAGAGCTCCAACACTATGGGGGAGAGAGAGAATGAGCTAGAAACCAAAGAAAGGAAAATTAGTTAGAGATTGGGGAGGGAAATTCGAAATCTATGAAGGAAAGGAGGAATAGAGCTTGTATTCCACTTACTTTGAGCTGGAGAGATGAGAACCAAGATTGGGGGTTGGCCCTAACTCATACCCATGAAGTGAGAGAGGAAGAACTTGAGAGATTGAAGGGAGATTAAGTGTTTAAATGTGTTGGGGATTAATTCTCAATGCTTATTTATGGATTGAAATGGTGATTTGAGGTGAAATCTAGAGAGATAATGGGGAGATGTTCGTGACCTAGGAGAGAGAGTGAAGTTGGGTTATGAAAGAGGTTGTTGGTTGAAACACGTTTTTAAGGCTGTCTGCACAAAACACTCGAGTGTTTTCCAAAACACTCGAGTGTTTTCTTTAAAAACACTCCAGTCTTTTCCAAAAGACTCCAGTCTTTTCCAAAACACTCGAGTCTTTTCCAAAAGACTCGAGTATTGCCTGAGAGCCCCATTTTCCAACTGACCAGAACACTCGAGTCTTTTGGTCTTTTCCAAAAGACTCGAGTGTTTTGCCCAGTACCCCATTTATTCATTTTCCTATTTTCCTCCTATTTTCTTCCTGCTTCAATTCGAGATAACTTCTTCGTTCACCGTCGGATCTTGCTCAAATTTGACGAGTAACTTCCTACAAATCATACCTTCATATCCAACGGTGAGAATTGTGTTTTGAGTCCTAAATCTTTTATTTTGAATTTCCTAACGTCGGGTGTTTATAACACCGAAAAATCGATTTTTAACACTCGTTTGGGTCTTCTTTAAATTTGCTTTTCGATGCCAATGCTCCTAGACTCCTATATGGCACTCAAAGTACTCCTAATCCATCATTTTAAATCCCTTCTATGATAATCCTCACTTCCAAATCTTACTATTATTCTAATTATTATTAGAATAAAAATTCGGGATGTTACATTTCTCCCCCACTTATTAGAATTTCGTCCCCGAAATTCCGTTCAATTCCTTCAAAGGGAGAACCATCTCATTAATAAGCTTCTGACCAGGGTTTTCACTTTCCTTCGGTTTTTACTTTTCACTCCATATATGGTTAGGGTCATGCCCATTTCGACGTTTGTCTTCTAGCACTACGTACTATCTCTATCTGCATAGTATCGTCTTCTTCTTAGTATTAAAGTTCCATCTCTCATTCCTTGAATTGAAATCCTCCCCCACTTAGCATTGACATACTTGATTATATCCATGCTAGGGGGTATGCTCATTCGTTGCTCAGAATAGAGTACACAGGTTCCCGACCGGTATCTAAGGCTAAAAAGAGGACACGTAGGTGGTTATCTATCGGTAGGCATAGAACTATGTCGGGTTTCTATGACTTGGCGAATTTCTCGCACATACGTCTGAGATGCTTAGAACTTGAAGAGAGTGAAGATGAAACGAAGAAACATGAAGCACTCAAGAATGTGTCTCATGGTCTTTGCAAGATGGCCCGGGATGGACTGGATACATGTCAAACAAGAAGACAATGGAGATTATCCCCAAGGTGTGCATTTTCAGCAGAGAGTCGTCGAAGGATGCGTTTTCTATGGATTTGCTGTTAATTGATTGGTCTCGGTCAACCGGGGTCCTATCAAATGCACAGGGTCCCAAAAGACTGAGATTATCACTTGCGGTGTTCCGACGTAACGTCTTGATTGAGGTTCCACTTTGTGACTTCACTTTTATCTAGCAAAGTCACCCTTAAAATCAATCTTCACCGTGTTTGCATTCTACTTCGATGCTACTTCCTTCCCGTTCGTTTAGAAATTTCAATTCGATATAGGAATTCCTAAAGATTGATTACACTTGAGGGTCAATGTTAAGGTCTAGTCATTATTTTTTAATTCGGTGTCATTTTGGGAAGGTCTTGTTTTGTCTCTAGTTTAACCCTCATTCGATTCTCCTCGAAGTGTTTGGAATTATCTGTTTAGTAGTCCTATGGCTCACGGTATGATTACGAGTTATTGTCGCTCGGATAGGATCCGAATTGAGTCGTCACGTCTCCCCCACTTATTATCAACATACCCGAGTAGGTCGAAGGCAGGGAGGAAACTGGGTTGACTCCAAGAATTGATTAGCTAGGCTCTTCATACCTACGCATATGGCTAAGTTCTCATACTAGTTAGAAGGGTGGTTCGATCATTTAGTTGGATGTTCTCGGTAGAATATAGAATAAGAGTGTCTTGAATGGAGTTGGTTTGCGAATCACGGTTCATGAGTCTTAGTAAAGATCCCATATGATTAGAGTTCAATCGGGCTTTCGACAGAGATAGAATTGCTAGGTGGTTTGTTCGGATCACAACTAAATGATTGCAATAATATAGCATGTCAATAGATGCGAAGATCGAGGTGGTTAGTCCCAATCTCACATTTATCAACTGTACATCAATGCGTTGTCGAATGATAGCATTATCCTTTAACAGGTGCAAGAGAAAGGATGACCAATCCTGACCTTACACATTATTAGAGAACGACACTATCACAAGGTTTTTGGTTAGGTCTCTTGTTACGGTCTTATAATTAAGTAAGATTTTTCCTACGTGTTCCTTTACATGGTACTCAATGATTGGATTGAAGACGAGTATTTGCTTAGGTTTCACAACTTCTAGAAGTACAGAATTAGGAATTTAAAATTCCAAGAGAAGTGATTTAGGATGTTCTACACTAAAACTTAATAGAGATGCGGATTGAAAGTACCTAAAAGGTTTATCTAAATTTTGAATTGTCTCTTACCTTTCGTTAGTTTGGTCCTGATCCCCTTAAGTAGCTGTACCGCCGACCTCAAGGGTGTGGACCAGGGAACTGATATTGTCGGAATGTAAGGTTGAGACGTCCGGGGCGAAGTCCTGTGTCATTGAGTAATCCCTCTGGGGCTGTGTCTGGTATGATTACCGACACACCATGAAAGATGTGACGAGACTCGCCACCGAATATTAGTACATCACCTGACCCCAAGATAATCTTTTCTGCACTCCTTGGATCCCTCTGGTCTCCATAGAGAAACTCAGCTGAGTCACCAATGCAAAATGATACTACCGGTATCCGTCTTTGCAGGCTACCAACACTTTCGTCACGGTCTTGATGAAGACCAAGCTTCCCATTTTCTTCATAGAAATTGACAATGCAGACATCAGGGGACATGGAAGAGAGTATGTCCTCCACTTCACTTACACCGCATTCCTTCTCAATCAAAGATTGTGCTTCTTGCATCGCTCCTATAACCAACTGAAATAAATGATGAGGAATATTGGGTGGTTCGCTTCCATCAATTACTCTTTTGTGTTCATATACTCGGTTTTGAGGATCCCAGTCTAAGCCGAGGCACATCATTTTCAGTCGGAGTCTGGCTCCACTTGTAAAGCCTGGTTGATAAAAACCTCCAGGGCCTAAGCCCATCTCCCAACAGTTCATTACTACGCCCACCTGTTCTTCATGAGTCAAGTGTTGCTTCAGGAGAACCATTCCTGGTCTCAAAACTATACTCTTCTTCTCACCAACTTGTACCCCCACTTGTTGCTCCTTGTCTTCAATAGTCGATCTAAGCTTTCCCATTGTAGAAGTTTGCCCTTCTTGAAAACAGATGTCATACGGCTTGGGTTTCAAAGAACCAGCTAGGGAATTGATCTTACGATCAGTAGCCGAGCTGCTAGCGAGAGAATGGGAAAGTTGATTCTCCATGTTGCTACAATGTGGCAACAGAGGATTCTGTTGATGCAGACATGTACATAATTTAGTACATAGCCACATAGGGTTTAATAACTATAAGCCTAAGTAACTAGTATAGAACTTGACACTATCTATTGGTTACTCGCTTGTTGAGTAAACCACCGGAGTTATGAGTTCAAACTCCAAAGGCCGAGGAAAAACTGCTCTGATACCAGAATGTAACACCCTAATAAATTCTACCCTTAATTCTCAAGTATTAAAAATGTGCACTTAAAAATTCCTTTTAAGTTTAGTAAAATCAACCGTCAAATGAACGAAGTTTTGTTTGTTTTTCGGACTAATCCAAAATTTAACCTGTGATAGATAACTTCAAATAAACAACCAATAGCCAGCAGGGCTTCAAAATTATATTTCAAAAACATATTAAGGCCCAAAGGCTCCAACTATAAGAGAGGGCAATAATTAATCAGAGTAATAGCGGAAAATACTAAGTTTGAGTGTCATAATCAAAACATATAACTTTGTTAAGACAAAACATACTAAGCCTTTTTAAAATTATACATGTTGCATTTACATCCAAATATTATAATAGGTTTAAGTCCATATTATATCCTAAACCCATAACACCCTACTCTCCCTGTGAGGGAAAGTACTCCTACTCGGCCGGGGGCTGTGCCAGCTCAATATCTGCACCTGTAAATGTAAGGGAGTGAGCATTGCACATGAATAGCAAAGCAGTTTCTAGATAGACATAACAACTAACCAGGCCAAACACACTTAGCAATTTATTCACATAATCACATTATCATCGCAAGCATACCACATTTTCCAATTCCATCATTTTATAAGTGTCGGTTCCCTTTTTGTTAGTTCATTTCCTTTATTTGATTCCCTTTTATTTGTTTTCCCCGTTTCCACAGAAATCCCTTTATACTCCCTTACCTTTTTCTTATTTTTACGGTGTATGTATGTCTCCACCAAATCGAAGGCCTACATACATCGCGTTTCCATTACCTTTACCTTGTCCAATTTTATCCCCTTACCTTTTTCTTTGATTTTACGGTGTATGTATGTCTCCACCAAATCGAAGGCCTACATACATACACCAATCACGATGTATGTCTCCACCAAATCGAAGGCCTACATACATCGCGTTTCCATTACCTTTACCTTATCCAATTTTATCCCCTTACCTTTTTCTTTGATTTTACGGTGTATGTATGTCTCCACCAAATCGAAGGCCTACATACATACACCAATCACGATGTATGTCTCCACCAAATCGAAGGCCTACATACATCGCGTTTCCATTATCGTTTACCTTCTTTATTCCATTGTCCTTTCCTTTTTCCTTTTTATTTAGGGTGTACGTATGTCTCCACCAAATCGAAGGCCTACATACATACACCATCGACGATGTATGTCTCCACCAAATCGAAGGCCTACATACATCGCCCCGTTTACGTTGTATTGTCTCCCCCAAATCGAAGGCCTACAATACAACCCAAATTTTTTCGATGTATCGTCTCCCCCAAATCGAAGGCCTACGATACATCACCATATTTATCCAATATTAGTTGTCATTATTTTGTCCATCAATTCCGTTTAATGTTCACCAAAACATTCCAAGCACAAACATCAACACAATTATCACCAAATAGCCACAATTCACTTTCCTAATTAACACCATTCCAATATTTAAAAATTACCAAATAAAGCACATAATCACATCTACCACTATTCATGCACATCACTTTTCACATAGACAATTAGAGTGCCAATGATAACCAACTTCACCTTTTCCTATAATCATGCAACAACTACATTTATTATCTTTCACTTGTCCAAATTATTGATTTAAAATCCTAAATTAGGGGTTCATACCATTTATTTTCCTCAATTAAAAACCCAACCTCATTCTCTACTTTTTAGAATTCCATAATTAATAATTAAGCTTATGTCCACCATTTTCCTTAGTTCCTAATTTAGGGTTCCTAATTTCCAATCCTAACACATAAACTCCTAATCAATCATTATATCTAAACACAAACCCTCTCCTAGAACAAGCCAATGCTCACTATAACCACCCCCTTACCTCACCCTTGTAGAGAGAGAGAGAGCTCCAACACTATGGGAGAGAGAGAGAATGAGCTAGAAACCAAAGAAAGGAAAATTAGTTAGAGATTGGGGAGGGAAATTCGAAATCTATGAAGGAAAGGAGGAATAGAGCTTGTATTCCACTTACTTTGAGCTTGAGAGATGAGAACCAAGATTGGGGGTTGGCCCTAACTCATACCCATGAAGTGAGAGAGGAAGAACTTGAGAGATTGAAGGGAGATTAAGTGTTTAAATGTGTTGGGGATTAATTCTCAATGCTTATTTATGGATTGAAATGGTGATTTGAGGTGAAATCTAGAGAGAGAATGGGGAGATGTTCGTGACCTAGGAGAGAGAGTGAAGTTGGGTTATGAAAGAGGTTGTTGGCTGAAACACGTTTTTAAGGCTGTCTGCACAAAACACTCGAGTGTTTTCCAAAACACTCGAGTGTTTTCTTTAAAAACACTCGAGTGTTTTTTTTAAACACACTCCAGTCTTTTCCAAAAGACTCCAGTCTTTTCCAAAACACTCGAGTCTTTTCCAAAAGACTCGAGTATTGCCTGAGAGCCCCATTTTCCAACTGACCAGAACACTCGAGTCTTTTCCAAAAGACTCGAGTGTTTTGCCCAGTACCCCATTTATTCATTTTCCTATTTTCCTCCTATTTTCTTCCTGCTTCAATTCGAGATAACTTCTTCGTTCACCGTCGGATCTTGCTCAAATTTGACGAGTAACTTCCTAAAAATCATACCTTCATATCCAACGGTGGGAATTGTGTTTTGAGTCCTAAATCTTTTATTTTGAATTTCCTAACGTCGGGTGTTTATAACACCGAAAAATCGATTTTTAACACTCGTGTGGGTCTTCTTTAAATTTGCTTTTCTATGCCAATGCTCCTAGACTCCTATATGGCACTCAAAGTACTCCTAATCCATCATTTTAAATCCCTTCTATGATAATCCTCACTTCCAAATCTTACTATTATTCTAATTATTATTAGAATAAAAATTCGGGATGTTACAATTGTTGTGTACTGCAATCCTTTCAGTTATAAATGCTTCAAGTTATTTTTACCTCCTTGTTACTGATGAAGAAGATATAAAGTACTTCGTATTTTTTAGTTGCACCGTATTATTTTCCAATCATAAGTATTTCTAAGATTTACTTTTTGTGATCACAATTAGTATCTATACGGGAAAGAAAAACATTCAAACTTAAAGCTGCTTATTAAAACAGATCAAGACACACTAAGATAAGGATACAGGTAAGCTTCTTGTCTTGAGCTAAAATTGGTGGTAATATCTTTAGCAATAGGAAAATGTTTAAAAGACATCCGTATTTGACATCTGGAGGTGACATCTGCCTTTTTGAGTAAAACTGGTGGGTCTTGTAAGAAAGAGAAATTGCAGGACCCACCAGTTTTTGCCAAGAAAAGCAGTTGTCCCGTACAGATGTCAAATACAGATATTTATGTAACAGAGTTGTATATATAATATTCCTAGAGTTTTTCATAATGCCCCCTGGCCCTCCTCTTCCTATAAGATGATGAAATGATCTTCCTTTCTTTTTTTCTTACCCTTTTTTATATTATTTTCCTAACTCTCCATTTCCATTTCATTCCCCATCTCTTACATACAACTTGTTGATATGTTCTTATTAAATCATAATGCATTTTCATATGTTCTTCAAAACTAACATGATTGATTTGACTTATCCATAAGATTGGAACTGTTATTAGTTGAGTGCTTATATTTGGAAATTGACAATCTTGTGAATTCATATTTCTCCTAGCTATAGCAAAACGTGCTTCTATTATTTGTTGCATGTGCAACTATATTGAAACATATTGTAAATACGATTAAAATTTTCCAAATCCTCAATAACAGGCTTCCTAAATGGTGCATTCATTTTGTTTTCATTATAACGTGATGCAGCTTCTTATCTATCATGGGAGGCGTTGTTGTTTGCTGTCATAACAAAGGAAAGGCAATGTATGGATGCGTCTATTGCCTGCTGCTGTCTTTTTTTTTTTTGTTCTGCTACTATTTTCTGCAGCTGGTTTCAGCTGTTTTGATATCATGATGAGTTGGGAAAGGCTGCTGTTGCTATTTTATATTGTATTTGTTGTTGCTAATTTTACTGTGTGGCTTTTGTTTTTGAGAGTTACTTTTCAGCCCCCACCCATTTCTCTTGAACCCCATTTTCTTCCGCCTCTTGAGAGGCGGAAGTGTAAAATTAATGGCTTTTCCACCTTCCATGAGGCGGACAACAAAAAAAATTACACTTCCGCTGTAACACTCTCACTTTTATTAGTAAAATTTTAGGTTTTATTAAAATTCGTGTTCGAAAATTCCTTTTTAAAACTTAATTTCTTTAAAAGATTTTACGAAAATCCGGCAGAGTTTCCTCTGTTTTCCGGACTTCCCAAAATTTCTCTTCTTAAAACCTGTCAGCCAGAAATATTTAAAATATAAACCATAGCAGTTTAATAGCCATAACAGATCCTAGTGCCCAATTAATTCAAGTTTCAGGGCCAGCTACTAATTCATATTATAATTTACATTAAATATTTATTCACTCATAATATCCAATAAGCATTCCACGTAGTGGAATGAACATCCTGCTCGACCATATTCCATGTAAGCTCCACTTTGTTACCTGCAAAAATATAGCAAGAAGGGTAGCATTACACAGAACTTAAAAAGATAAATCCTAAAAGAGGCATAGTAATAAACCAAGGCTACCCAATACCTAGCATACACTATTCATTTAATTACTCTCTTCTAATCCTTTAATTCTTCTCATATTCGTTTGGTTTCCTATTCCTCTCACTTCCATTCTTTATCCATTTTCCATTGTCCATTTCGTTATTCATTTTTCCTTACCTTCACCATTTTCATTACCCTTTTCCATTAATAAATAATATGTCCCTATCCATTTCCATTATCCCTTTTTCTTTTCCTAAATCTTTCCATTACCTTGTTCATTATTCACTCCCTTTAATTCCTTTACCGATTCCATTTTTATTTCCTTTATTCATTTTCCATTATGTGTAACCTCAAATAGAGATCTACACACCGTGTTTGCAACCACAAATAGTGATCTGCAAACGCTGTGTATGCAACCACAAACAGTGATCTGCATACGTAGGCAACCACAAACAGTGATCTGCATACGTATGCAACCACAAACAGTGATCTGCATACGTATGCAACCACAAACAGTGATCTGCATACGTGTATACAACCACAAACAGTGATCTGTATACACCCATCTCGTTTATGCAACCTCAAACATAGATCTACATAAACTTCCCTTTACCTTTTATTATTTGGCCATAGGGTCTCACAACCATCCTGCGCCGGTTACCTTGTATTAATTGGCCACAGGGTCTCACAACCATCCTGCGCCGTTTACCTTTTTATTATTTGGCCACAGGGTCTCACAACCATCCTGTGCCGGTTACCTTGTATTAATTGGCCACAGGGTCTCACAACCATCCTGCGCCGTTTACCTTTTTATTATTTGGCCACAGGGTCTCACAACCATCCTGCGCCGTTTACCTTTTTATTTTATTTCTCATTATTAACTTGTCTTAGTCTTTTCCCTTTACTTTTAGTCCCTTAATTCTCTTTGATTCTTGTTTATTTTAACTATATTCAATTCATTAAAAATTCTCATTCTCATTTAACTTGCTTGATATAGCCATATACATTATATTCTAACTCTCGCCACTAACTCTTAATTAATTCCATTTCCCTTTCTTTACTTTTTCTTCTTCTCTTCCTTTTCCTTATTCTTCTTATTATTTATTCTCACTTACATCTAACTTCACCTAGCATTAGTATAATCGTTGTATTCTAATCTCTTTTTTATTCTTAATTACTTCTATAATTTCTCTCTATTTGTCTTATCACCCATTCGTTAAATTCTTTTACCAATTACCCTCTTGTATTTGGAATTTGTTTATCATTTTCGTTTCGATTTCGTTACTACCCGACCATTCTTAACTAGGTTTACTCCGTGCTTTCTTATTCCTTTTGTGCTCTAATTCCTCTTTTTCCTCACCTTTAGTTTTAACTCATTCTACACCCTTCGCCTATTACAAACACTCTATACTCTTTTACTCTCACGCTTCTCTAATTTCCCTTAACTAATTTCCCTCGATTTTATTTTCTGTTTTTTCTACACTTTAATTCCATATTAACTCTTTTAATACCCTATCACATTCATTCACTCCAGAACTCATTCTATGCAGATTCCATTTATTCCCTTATCATTCTAAACAATTCATTTCTATTTGCGGGAGCTACCCTAAGGCTCATTAACTTATTCCTTAATTACCCTATTCTTAGTCACCACTATAAACTCCTAGAATTTACTTTTTAAATAGAGGTAATGCGAACCCTTCTTACCTCGGGTTTTCTTTTAAACAAAGAACCTGGATTGTGACTCGATGTCGATGTCGGCGTCGGTGTTGCTCCTCGTTTGTGAGAACGATCGCGGCCGGATCGAAGCCAAAGCTTCATGCCTCGGAGTACCCAACACGAGCCCGGTGCGATCACGGCCGATAACGATGCCGGTGAGATCCGATGGAAGGAGAGAGAAAAAACAAATAGAGAGAAAGAGGGAGAGAGAAAGAGAACTCAAAATCAATAGGGAAAGAGAGAGGAAGAGGTGCTCATAATGGTGGTGGTGGGTGGTGGTTCGTGGTGGTGGGTGTGGTGGTGGTTGGAGGAGAGAGAAAGAAAAGCTCTAGGTGAGAGAGAGAATGGGCCATGGAGGAGAGAGAGTGGATCTATGGGGAGGAGGGAGACCAAGGAGGTGGGTGGCCCTTGGTGGCTCTTGGGGTAGTGGGTGGTGGTTGGAGGTGGTGGGAGTTGATTTTGGGTGAGGGAGGGAGAGTGGGGCGGAAAAATGAGAAAGGAGGGGGCTGGTGCGCCATTTTAAGGCGCTGGTGCGGTCAGAGTCGCGCCCGCGCGCCTGGGCACGGGGTTTGGTGCGTCTGCGCGCGCCACACGCGCATCTGGTGCGCGATCAGATATCATGCGCGCGCCTGGGCGAATTGGTGCCTCGCCTGGGCGGGTTTTTCACTGTCTGGTGCACCAATGAACAGTGCACCCGCTTGGGCGAGCTGTAAGCGCGCCTGGGCGATAATCAGATTTCAAATCTTCGATTCGCTGTAACGTTTTCGTCAACCGTCAGATCGGGTCCAAATTTTCAGACAAGCTTCTTAACCCCATAAACTTCATATCCAACGGTGGAATTTATTTTCCTATAATCCTATAATAAATTCCTAATTTTCTCTTTTCGGTCGATTTCTAACATCTAAAACGCCGATTTAACCCCCGATTTCGCTTAGATAATTTTGCTCTAAGCTATGAATGCCTTCTACACAACCTCTAGTACTTATAATTACCACTCACCTTGCTCCCAAAATTCTTTAAGCAATTAATCTACCCATTCCTTACACTTTAAACTTATTAATTCACTAATTATGCTTGGATTTAAATTAGGGATGTTACAATTCTCCCCCACTTATTAGAATTTCGTCCCCGAAATTCCGTTCAATTCCTTCAAATGGAGAACCATCCCAATAGTAAGCTTCCGACCACAGTTTTCACTTCCCTTCAGTTCTTACTTTCCGCTCCATATGTGGTTAGGGCCATGCTCATTTCAACGTCTGTCTTCTAGCACTACGTGTTGTCTCCATCTGCACAAGGTCGTCAGTTTTGATTATTATTAAAGTTCCATCTCCTATTCCTTGGATTGAAATCCTCCCCCACTTAGCATTGACATACTTGATTATGTCCATGCTAGGGGGTATGATCATCCATTGCCCATAATAGAGTACACAGGTTCCCAACCAGTATCCAAGGTTGAAAAGAGGGTACGTGGGTGACTATCTATCGGTAGGCATAGGACTATGCCGGATTTCTACGACTTGGTGAATTCTCACATATACATCCGAGATGCTTGAAACTTGAAGAGAGTGAAGATGAAAAGAAGAGACGAGAAGCACTCAAGGGGAATTTTAATGATCTTTGCAATGTGATCAAGGACATTTCAGGTGATAAGGGTGTGGAGATTATGGTGCTTAATAGCGTTGTGGCTTCCTTCATAATGTCTGTTGACTGCTCAACACCAAAGAATTATGTAAGCACCGATATTGAGGGATAGCAGCATGGCTGGACACATGTCAAGCAAGAAGAAAACGGAGATTATCCCCAAAGTGTGCATTTTCAGCAGAGAGCCGTCGAAGGATGCGTTTTCTATGGATCTGCGGTTAATTGATTTGGTCTCGATCGACCGGGGTCCTATCAAATGCACAGAGTCCCAAAAAGGCTTGATTATCACTTGCGATGTTCCGACATAACGTCTTGATTGAGATTCCACTTCGCGACTTCACTTACATCCCGTTTACCTTTTACTCCTTCAAGTGAGTCTAGCAGAGTCAATCTTAGAATTCATCTTCACCGCGTTTGCATTCTACTTCGATTCTATTTCCTTCCCGTTCGTTTAGTAATTTCAATTCGATGTAGGAATTCCTAAAGATTGATTACACTCGAGGGTCAAGGTCAAGGTTTAGTCGTTATTTCTCAATTCGATGTCATTTTGGGAAGGTCTTGTTTTATTTTCTAGTTTAACTGTCATTCGATTCTCCACGAAGTGTTTGGAATTATCTGTTTGGTAGTCCTATAGCTTATGGTATGGTTACTAGTTATTGTCGCTCGAATAGGATCCTAACTGAGTCGTTAAGTCTCCCCCACTTAGTATCAACTTACCTGATTATGTCGGTGCCAGGAAGCAGGGAATCGAACGTGTCAGCTTCGGATTGTCTTTCATACGACTTTCAATGAAGAGTGTAACACTCTAACCATAACAGAAAACGTAATCTTTGGAATTCACAAGGAATTTGCGCTTTCGCTTAAGAAAATAGTCTAAGATTATGCGATCCAAAGTCTTTTCGCAGAATGTAGTAGCTTATGACTAGAAATTTCCTCGTCCACGAGGAACCAGATCGAATAAATAAGACTGGAACTCCAGGAACAATGGGTATTCCAGGATAAGAGACAAGGAGAAGATCGTAAGTTCACGAGGTTTAGTAGATTAGAGCGAGAAATCTTTGATTCGTGATCAAAAGTCGCTACTTCAAGGTAAAGTCAAACCAAGAAGAATGAGAAGGAAGAGATCTATTTGCACGAATTGAGGTGCTAACTCAGCCTTTCAGAATTACTATTAAAGTCTTAAACGATTTTTGATGGTCACGAATTGTGGTTGGCAGACATTCTTGACTTTTGAATGCTCTATTACGCACTATTTTAGATCAATGACACTCAAGACATACCTTGGGTGTAGGTCAGCAATCCCTTACAACCTATTTCGAGTTGGATCTTAAGGAAAGCTTGAATGAAATCTGACATTTGTATCACCTTAAGACTTGCACTACTCTCGAAATCGAGATTCGTGTTGGGTGGACGACCCGTTGGTGGCCATTCATTCAATTTGTTTGGTTTCTGTGTAGAGACTTGAAGAGGTTACTAGTTAAGCCTTTCTAATGGATGACCATTCAGGAACCTGGGTAAGATTCCTGATAAGACTTGGGTTACCTAAGTTTTAGTTTGGCTTTTTGATGGGTAGGGGTGGTTCTTATAGAGTTTATTCCATCCGTTCTAAGATAGGGTATTCGATTACGCTATTCTTAAATAGATAAGATGGCTTAAGGCTCTTATGCTTTGGTTTTTGTTTTGGGCCTACCATCCGCTTCCGTTTAAGGAACTTGGAAAGGACACCATTCGGGTTGGTTCCTTTGCTTCCAAAGGATCTACTCCCTTGGAGAGTTTCCATTTCTATTGTTTCAATTTTATTAAGAGAATTGCAATGGTATCATCCGTTAGTAGTTGCAAAGATTGAGGTGATCAATCTCAACCTCACGTCTACCAACAGCGCACCATGGTCAAGTTCTTATTTTCACTGAAAACCATTGTTCGATTGTTCAATCTTGGTTGATCTCGGCGTGGATACTTGGTAAGTTCGTCAAGATTTGCTTTTCTCGCGGGCGACCGTTCAGGAATCTTGTTGATAAGGCTCCCAGTAGGTTTCGGACTGCCAAAGTCTGGTTTAGCTTTTCAGGGAAGCTAGAGATGGTTACTAGGGTGAACTTGCATCCCTCAAGAACTTCGTGTGAAGGATCCAAAGAAGGTACCGTTCAAGTCGACTTATTTTCTTCTAATGGTGGTACTTCTCATGAAATCTTATGTCGGATTGGTTCTTGTGCTACTTCGAAGCTTTCAATGACATTGACAATCGACAAGCGCGAAGATCGAGATGGTCAGTCTTAATCTCACATTTATCAATAGCAACTTCATCGTCAGGTTTGTTGACGATATCATCACTTAATAGTTGCAAGAGTAAGGATGACCAATCCTACCCTTACACTCTATTAAACGACAACACCATCGAGGGGTCCAGTTGAGTTCAAACTAACGTCCTATAGTCTATGGCTGTCACAACCTAATCCTGGAGAAGTTAGCAAGTGAACACATATATAAATAGGTAGTTATATATATGTATTCCTATTCGCCTAACTTAGACACTTGATTATCCATATCGGTTACTCGCTTGGTGAGTAAACCCAGGAGTTATGAGTTCAAACTCCAAAGGCCGAGGAAAAACTGACCTGATACCAAAATGTGACACTCTCACTTTTATTAGTAAAATTTTAGGTTTTATTAAAATTCGTGTTCGAAAATTCCTTTTTAAAACTTAATTTCTTTAAAAGATTTTACGAAAATCCGGCAGAGTTTCCTCTGTTTTCCGGACTTCCCAAAATTTCTCTTCTTAAAACCTGTCAGCCAGAAATATTTAAAATATAAACCATAGCAGTTTAATAGCCATAACAGATCCTAGTGCCCAATTAATACAAGTTTCAGGGCCAGCTACTAATTCATATTATAATTTACATTAAATATTTATTCACTCATAATATCCAATAAACATTCCACGTAGTGGAATGAACATCCTGCTCGACCATATTCCATGTAAGCTCCACTTTGTTACCTGCAAAAATATAGCAAGAAGGGTAGCATTACACAGAACTTAAAAAGATAAATCCTAAAAGAGGCATAGTAATAAACCAAGGCTACCCAATACCTAGCATACACTATTCATTTAATTACTCTCTTCTAATCCTTTAATTCTTCTCATATTCGTTTGATTTCCTATTCCTCTCACTTCCATTCTTTATCCATTTTCCATTGTCCATTTCGTTATTCATTTTTCCTTACCTTTACCATTTTCATTACCCTTTTCCATTAATAAATAATATGTCCCTATCCATTTCCATTATCCCTTTTTCTTTTCCTAAATCTTTCCATTACCTTGTTCATTATTCACTCCCTTTAATTCCTTTACCGATTCCATTTTTATTTCCTTTATTCATTTTCCATTATGTGTAACCTCAAACAGAGATCTACACACCGTGTTTGCAACCACAAACAGTGATCTGCAAACGCTGTGTATGCAACCACAAACAGTGATCTGCATACGTATGCAACCACAAATAGTGATCTGCATACGTGTATACAACCACAAACAGTGATCTGTATACACCCATCTCGTTTATGCAACCTCAAACAGAGATCTACATAAACTTCCCTTTACCTTTTATTATTTGGCCACTGGGTCTCACAACCATCCTGCGCCGATTACCTTGCATTAATTGGCCACAGGGTCTCACAACCATCCTGCGCCGTTTACCTTTTTATTATTTGGCCACAGGGTCTCACAACCATCCTGTGCCGGTTACCTTGTATTAATTGGCCACAGGGTCTCACAACCATCCTGCGCCGTTTACCTTTTTATTATTTGGCCACAGGGTCTCACAACCATCCTGCGTCGTTTACCTTTTTATTTTATTTCTCATTATTAACTTGTCTTAGTCTTTTCCCTTTACTTTTAGTCCCTTAATTCTCTTTGATTCTTGTTTATTTTAACTATATTCAATTCATTAAAAATTCTCATTCTCATTTAACTTGCTTGATATAGCCATATACATTATATTCTAACTCTCGCCACTAACTCTTAATTAATTCCATTTCCCTTTCTTTTCTTTTTCTTCTTCTCTTCCTTTTCCTTATTTTTCTTATTAATTATTCTCACTTACATCTAACTTCACTTAGCATTAGAATAATCGTTGTATTCTAATCTTTTTTTTATTCTTAATTACTTCTATAATTTCTCTCTATTTGTCTTATCACCCCTTTGTTAAATTCTTTTACCAATTACCCTCTTGTATTTGGAATTTGTTTATCATTTTCGTTTCGATTTCGTTACTACCCGACCATTCTTAACTAGGTTTACTCCGTGCTTTCTTATTCCTTTTTTGCTCTAATTCCTCTTTTTCCTCACCTTTAGTTTAACTCATTCTACACCCTTCGCCTATTACAAACACTCTATACTCTTTTACTCTCACGCTTCTCTAATTTCCCTTAACTAATTTCCCTCGATTTTATTTTCTGTTTTTTCTACACTTTAATTCCATATTAACTCTTTTAATACCCTATCACATTCATTCACTCCAGAACTCATTCTATGCAGATTCCATTTATTCCCTTATCATTCTAAACAATTCATTTCTATTTGCGGGAGCTACCCTAAGGCTCATTAACTTATTCCTTAATTACCCTATTCTTAGTCACCACTATAAACTCCTAGAATTTACTTTTTAAATAGAGGTAATGCGAACCCTTCTTACCTCGGGTTTTCTTTTAAACAAAGAACCTGGATTGTGACTCGATGTCGATGTCGGCGTCGGTGTTGCTCCTCGTTTGTGAGAACGATCGCGGCCGGATCGAAGCCAAAGCTTCATGCCTCGGAGTACCCAACACGAGCCCGGTGCGATCACGGCCAATAACGACGCCGGTGAGATCCGGTGGAAGGAGAGAGAAAAACCAAATAGAGAGAAAGAGGGAGAGAGAAAGAGAACTCAAAATCAATAGGGAAAGAGAGAGGAAGAGGTGCTCATAATGGTGGTGGTGGGTGGTGGTTCGTGGTGGTGGGTGTGGTGGTGGTTGGAGGAGAGAGAAAGCAAAGCTCTAGGTGAGAGAGAGAATGGGCCATGGAGGAGAGAGAGTGGATCTATGGGGAGGAGGGAGACCAAGGAGGTGGGTGGCCCTTGGTGGCCCTTGGGGTAGTGGGTGGTGGTTGGAGGTGGTGGGAGTTGATTTTGGGTGAGGGAGGGAGAGTGGGGCGGAAAAATGAGAAAGGAGGGGGCTGGTGCGCCATTTTAAGGCGCTGGTGCGGTCAGAGTCGCACCCGCGTGCCTGGGCGCGGGGTTTGGTGCGCCTGCGCGCGCCACACGCACATCATGCGCGCGCCTGGGCGAATTGGTGCCTCGCCTGGGCGGGTTTTTCACTATCTGGTGCACCAATGAACAGTGCACCCGCCTGGGCGAGAATCAGATTTCAAATCTTCGATTCGCTGTAACTTTTTCGTCAACCGTCGGATCGGGTCCAAATTTTCAGACAAGCTTCTTAACCCCATAAACTTCATATCCAACGGTGGAATTTATTTTCCTAGGATCCTATAATAAATTCCTAATTTTCTCTTTTCGGTCGATTTCTAACATCTAAAACACCGATTTAACCCCCGATTTCGCTTAGATAATTTTGCTCTAAGTTACGAATGCCTTCTACACAACCTCTAGTACTTATAATTACCACTCACCTTGCTCCCAAAATTCTTTAAGCAATTAATCTACCCATTCCTTACACTTTAAACTTATTAATTCACTAATTATGCTTGGATTTAAATTAGGGATGTTACATCCGCCTCTCAAGAGGCGGAAGAAAATGGAGTTCAAGAGAAATGGGTGGGGGTTGAAAAGTAACTCTCTTGTTTTTTCCGTTGGCTATGTTATTTTGGTTTTTTTCGATGTTTATCTAATTTGACTTTGATTGAAGTACTTCTTGTACTTATTATGGAATGAATATTATTCTTATAAAAAAATAAAAAATATTGGAGTAATTAAGGTTAATTAACAACAACTAAAGTGTGGCTATTTTTTTTTAAAAAAATTATATCCTAATTTAGTCATGATTAAAACTAAGGCTAAACGATAAAAAATGTTGCTAATTAAATTTAATAGAGTGGTTCGTAATTTAGTCATGAATAAAACTGTGGCTAATTAAAGAGGGTAATTCATATTTAAAAAAGAAAACGAGGTCGGTGCCTTTTTCATAAAGAGACTGGTTTAGATCCGATCTCATTTAGTCCCTCATTTACAAGACCGGTACTTTTAAGATCGGTTTGGAACCGGTCTCAAATTCATAACATAACCAGCCATAAAAAGTTAATAGGTAGTAGTGGTCATAACTAAATTAACCAAGCTCAAAGTGTTGCTGAAGCACATGATTGTGTTTATAAAAACATAATCTTTTTTTTTTTACTTCATAAACAAGAAACTTAAATCCTTGATGCACGAGGGAAAGAAATGTTAAAAATAATTTGATGTTTCAGTAGATAAATTCACCGTACTTAAACCAATCAAGACACTTCTATCATCCACTTTTTAAATGAAAATATTAGATTAATATAGATAATTTTTACCAATAGAAATGAATCGTTAGGTTATCATATGCCTCCCGTGCACCGCACAGATAAGTTTGCTAGTGAATAGAAAAAAATTTGACATTGCTCATACCTCACATTTTTCCTCCAATCTTTCACTATTTGTTCTTTTCATCATGTTGGAAACCAACAAGCCGCTCAAAAAGTACTAGAGGGGGGTGAATAGTATTTTGAAGCCTTAATACAAACTTTTCGATTGCTAGTGAGAATGGTTTTCAGAAAACAAGTTTTCTAACAAATTTTACACTGTTTAATCGATTAATCACAGGCTTAATCGATGAATGCCAGAAGACCACTAAAGAACTAATCGATTAACAGAGTGTTACTTGATTAAGACCAGAATGGTGATTCAGAACTAATCGATTAATCAAAATCTTAATCGATTAATGCGTATTAAATCTGACAGAAAATCAGTCTTATTCAGAATTCAACAGAGATTACAATCCAATGATGCAAGAACAAATGTTAAATGAATCAATGAACAAAACTACGTAAATTTACCAAATCAATTTAGATTGATTATCTAGGAATTGTAAAATCCCCAAAATTAACCTAATTAATTCGTTTGTTCTTAGTTCTTGAAAACTTAAAGAAAGAAAACAATGGAGACAAGATTTTTATCCTGGTTCACTCTCCAACCACTGAGAGCTACATCCAGTCCCCTCTACCAAGGTAGAGAGCTTTCACTAGATACACAATTGTTAGATTTACAAGGACTAAAGATGCAGCTCGTACACTAGCTATCCTATCTTAACCCTTTCAAGAGAGTACCAATTCTCTTGAAATCTACCCCTAATTGTTTCTAGTATCTTGTCTCCTGAATTGTTGAAGGAGGCTCTACACACAATCCCTTTCTTCTTGCTTCGAATTGCTCAAAGACTTCCAAGGCGTGAATTCTTCACTTGATGTTGTTGAATGCTTGAAGTTACAACCTCCGTTGTAGAATGATTCAACACAAAAGAATAAGCTCTAAAAACTAAATCTCAAATTGCTAAGAATATTGAATGAATAAAAGTGAAGATGAAGATTGAAAGATGTTAGATCTTGATAGAACATTTGAAAATTGTAATAGCTCTTTGTAAGATTGTGAAAGAATGAATCTCTTAAGAAAAATATGAAAGTGAAAGTAACCTCATCAAAGTAGTAAAGAAAAGCTTTAAAAAATTAATTTTTCTGATATAACAGTAATTAATCGATTAATGAGCAAGCCATTAATCGATTAACCTTTGTTAAACAATCAGGGTTGAACAGTTATAACGTGTTAATCGATTAATCCATATCGTGCTAATCGATTAACCACTGTAAAAAGTGATTAAAAAATTGCTTTTCAATTTTCCTTTGATTCAAACTTTCATTAGAGCTATTTTCTATCAAGTTAATCTTGCTTCACTATTTAATCAATCAATATTAAATCCTAACTTGAGATTCCTAAGCTACCACCCACTCTCATGAAATAGAAAATAAAATATTACATTTGATTCAAAAATAAAACATAAACTTAAGCTAATTCTTCATGAGTGGTGCTTGACTTGTTGTTGAATGTTGTTGCTTAAATTTGGTTTGTTAGCATCAAAACATCATCAAATCTACAAACTCCCCCTTTTTTATGATGACAAACCCTCTTCACATTGAAACACAAAGTTTTTAAATACTCCCCCTAAATGTAACACACTTAGGAAAAATATATAAAAACCTAACCTACAAAGCACAACATCAATAAACCTTTTCTCCCCCTTTTGGCATCATTAAAAAGTAGTGAATTTTTTTTTAAAAAAAAACCTTTGCCAAAAGTTGAGAGGTAAGTACTAGACATATATATAATAACACAATTAAAGTCATAATATGCAGTAAATAATCACAGTGAAACTAAGGCCATAACCAAGACCATATAGTATACTACATATGAAAACCTTAATAGCATAGCAAAACATAAAGTCCATACAATAAAAGTGATAACATAATACCATTGTCAACCAGCAAAACATAGAGCACAAAGTGTCTAATGGCCATACACAGACCATAACAAGTACAACCATAGCAAAACAAAAAACAGTCCAGCAAAGTACTAACAGTCCAACAATGAAAATAAGTCTAAAAACCATAAAAAAACATAGTCAGTCCAGCATCAGAGTAAGGTAAAATAGTAGCAGCAAAATAAAGTGAAAATCACAAGGAGATCACAATAGGCTAAGGGTGAGGTGGAGGATGGGAAAAGAAACTGGTAATGTGGTCCATAAGCCTTTGCTCCATAGCACGGTTTTGAGCTTCTAGCACGTCAAAACGGTTGTCAACATGTTGAATGAGTGCGACATGGGCAGCTTGGTGATCAAAAGGTTCTTCCAAGTTGTCAAAATCTATGAAGTCCTCAACATTTATCCCTTGATCATCATGTTGAACCACTTGATCAGTGTCCATCTCATCAACAGCTGGTGGAACTTGTTGAGCTTGTGCAGCTGGTGCAGCAGGCTGTGCAGCAGGTTGTCCTAAGGCCTTGATTTGTGAATTCCACATCCATGTTCTAGATGCTTTGTGAAATTCAATTCTCATTTGATTGATGTGGTGAATATTCAAACACAGTTTACCTTCAGGATCCGTCTCACAAGGCTCATTTTCCGGTATGGGCACACCATAATGATGAAGCATCTTGCTTACGTGCATCTGATAAGGCAAATATTGAGTAGGAGCAGATTGGGCAGCAGCATACATTCTAGCCATGATAATTTTATACCAGTTGATTTGAACATTGTTTTTGATTCCATAAAAAAGTTTCAAGTCATCTTCTTGAAATTGAGCATAGTTTTGAGAAGATTTTGGAATCAAACAATATGCAATGATATACAAAAGGACCCTATCCTCAGCATGCAGTAAAGAAACCCTTTTAGTACCCTTATCCCAAGTCAATTCAGGTCTAACAGCCTCAGCAAAACCGTGGCAGCATCCACATTTAATTCATTAGACTCATCATCACCCAGAAAAGTACCCTCATTCCTTAATCCAAACAGAATTCTCAAATGGTCAGGCTTAATAACAAAATGATGACCTCTAACTTGACTTTGATATACACCATTGATCTTAGTGAAGTTTGCATAAAATTGTCGAACACGCCTAGGGTATATATGAGTGTTATACTCCAAAAACTTCTGTAAGTGCTGAGAAACAAGTAAATCATGAAAAGAAAACCTTTCTTTCTTTAGCCAGGGGAAGTACAAATACCGTATTATGCCAAAGGATCGGTCATTGAATTTTGGAGCCCTTTCGTCCCGTTCTCCTTGAGAAAACCATACATTGTGGCAGTCTGGATGAGGAGGACGCTTCTTCTTCTGCTAGGGATTCGGATTTGAGGAGGTGGAGGCCATACCCGCAGGAGAGAGAAAGTTAGGGTTTGGGAATTTGGGGTTTTTCGGATTTGTGGAGAAATAGGGTGAAATTGATGGGTTTTGTTGAAGATATGATGTTAGGGAAGAGATTTGATGGAAGAAATTTGGTTTAGAACGAGATTCTTAGGCCCTTGTGATCAAAACATGATTTTCGAATGAGAGAGAAGTCAGAGAAAACGAAGAAGAAAGAGAAGAAAAAGAAAGAAAATGAGTCAAAGTGCAGAAAAAATCTTTTATATTTCCGTGTTCAGTGTCCTTAATCGATTAAGGCCTGAATGTGGGTTTAAAATTAATCGAGTAAGAACTGCATTAATCGAGTAAGTCCTGAATGACTGATAAAACTTAATCGATTAATGAGAGTTGTTAATCGATTAATGTGCACAAAACTCAAATTTTTGAAATTTTGAAAAGTATTTTCATATTTACAAACACATATAGACATTTAGCATTTAGCACATACAATTACACAAACAAACATATCATAGACAAACACACATATAACTACTTATTTAGAGAATTATGAAAGGATTTTCATATTACAAAAACTCAAACAACAACACATAATGAAATAGGCTTAAGGTGATGAAATAAAATGATTTCAAATACAATTAGCTAATAGTAGATTCATCAAAAATGCCAAGTTCCCTTCTAATACGATAGAAAGTATCTCTTGGTAAAGGTTTTGTAAAAATGTCAGCCAATTGATTTGAAGTTTGAACAAATTCAATAACACAATCACCTTTTTGGACATGGTCCCTTAGAAAATGATGCCTAATCTCAATATGTTTTGTTCTAGAGTGCAATACCGGGTTTTTAGTTAAATTTATTGCGGATGTATTATCACATTTAATGGGATTTTTTGATAAGTTTAAACCAAAATCCGAAAGTGGTTGCTTCATCCAAAGGATTTGAGCACAACAACTCCCGGCCGCAATATATTCGGCTTCCGCGGTTGATAAAGCTACTCAATTTTGCTTCTTTGAAAACCATGATACAAGAGAACTTCCAATTAAATGGCATGTTCCACTTGTACTTTTTCTTTCAACTTTACAACCAGCAAAATCAGAATCTGAATAACCAATTAAATTTAAAAGTGCATCTCTAGGATACCATAATCCGGTATTGGTTGTTCCTTTCAAATATTTCATAATCCTCTTAACAGCAGTTGAATGTAACTCTTTTGGGTTGGCATGAAAACAAGCACACATGCACACACTAAACATAATATCAGGACGAGAAGTAGTTAAATACAATAAACTACCTATCATACCACGATATTTTGTTACCTCAACGGGTTTTCCGATTTCATCTTTGTCCAAGTAACATGTGATGCTCATAGGAGTTGAAGCTTCCTTGCACGACTCCATGCCAAACCTTTTAAGTAATTCTCTACAATACTTCCCTTGATGAATGTAGATCCCATCATCAAGTTGCTTGATTTTTAGTCCAAGGAAGAAGGTAAGCTCTCCCATCATAGACATCTCAAACTCACTTTGCATAATTTCTGAAAATTTCTTGCACAATTTTTAATTAGTTGCACCAAATATAATATCATCAACATATATTTGGACTAAGAGTATGTCCTTACCGGATCTTTCAATAAAAAGAGTATTGTCCACGGCACCTCGTTTAAAACCTTTTTCAATTAGAAAATTGCTTAAACGATCATACCAAGCTCTAGGAGCTTGTTTATGACAATACAAAGCCTTTTTCAATTTAAAAACATAGTCCGGATGTTCAAAATCTTCAAATCTGGGAGGTTGTGAAACATACACTTCTTCTTGAATGTAACCGTTAAGAAACGTACTCTTAACATCCATTTGATACAATCTAAAATGCATGATAGATGTAAAAGCAAGTAAGATTCTAATGGCTTCTAATCTAGATACGAGAGCATATGTTTCATCATAGTCTATACCCTCTTCTTGACTATAACCCTTAGCTACCAACCTAGCCTTATTCCTAACAATAATACCCGACTCATGTAGTTTATTTCTATAAACCCAACGAGTACCAATTTCAGGACGGTCATCGGGTTTTGGCACAAGCTCCCAAACTTTGTTTCTTTCAAATTGGTTTAATTCTTCTTGCATGGCCATAACCCAATGTTCGTCTTGAAGTGCCTCATTAATATTCTTAGGTTCTAATTGTGAAACAAATGCAACATAATAACAAAAGTTATTTAAAGTGCTTCGGGTTACCACTCCCTTAGCAATGTCACCTAGAATATTAGAGACCGAGTGGTTTTTGTTCGTTTTCCAAGCAATTGGTAGATCGGTATGCGGCACTTGTGCTAAGTCCTTTTCTTGTGTTTGCATTTCTCCGTTCTCAACTTGATTCTCTACCTCTTGTTGTTGTATTGGCTTCTCATGATCCATGAATGTACCTACATCCTCATCATCACAAGAAACAACACACTCTCCTTTCGGAGATTCATCAAACACAACATGTTCTGATTCTTCTATGGTTATGGTTCTTTTATTAAAAATACGATAAGCCTTGCTATGAGTTGAATATCCAATGAAAATACCTTCGTCGGCTTTTGAGTCAAATTTGCCGACCGGGTTCTTACCATTATTTAAAACAAACACCTTACAACCAAAAACATGAAAATAAGAAATATTTGGCTTTCGCCCTTTTAACAACTCATAAGGTGTTTTATTCAAATGCGGACGGATAAGAACACAATTAATGACATAACACGTGGTATTAACCGCATCAGCCCAAAAGTAAGAGGGAACTTTAGATTCCTTAAGCATAGTCTGTGCAAGTTCCTCTAAAACTCTATTTTTCCTTTCTACAACTCCGTTTTGTTCTGGAGTCCTAGGGGCTGAAAATTGATGACTTATTCCATATTTTTCACAAAACGCATCAAACTTTGAGTTTTCAAACTCACCACCGTGATCACTTCTAATAGACACAATTTTCAAATTTAATTGATTTTGGAAGAGTTTGGAAAACTTTTTAAAACTTTTATAAGTGTCACTTTTGGCGGATAAAAACATTGTCCATGTGAATCGATTAAAGTCATCTAGCTACCATAACAAAGCCATAGTAATTACCACCTAAACTCCGAACTTGTGATGGGCCAAACAAATCCATGTGGATTAACTCCAATGGCTTTGTCGTGCTTACCACATTTTTGGGTTTAAAAGAGTTTTTAACTTGCTTGCATTTTTGACATGAGTCACAAACACTATCAAGTTTAAAATTAAGTTTAGGTAAGTCAATCACCAAGTCTTTATGTAGTAGTTTATTTAATTGATTCACATTTACATGAGCAATGTGCCGATGCCAAAGTCGAACCTCATCATCAAAAGATTTAAAACATGTTGAAAACAATGAGGTTATCTCATCTAAATCAATTAAATAGGTGTTATTAGAGCGTCGACCTACGAACTTAACACTATCATCAATACAACTCTTAAACAAAATTCCGAAGGAAAGGTCACATTGTTGCCCATATCACATAGTTGACTTATACTAAGCAAGTTGTGTTCTAAAAGCCTTCTACGTATAGGACATTTTCAATGATAAGGTTAGATACGTTACCAATCTTACCCACTCCTAGAATTTTGCCTTTGTTGTTGTCGCCATAGGTGACATGACCACCTCCTTTGTTGGTAAGTTCGATGAAATGCGATTTGTCCCCCATCATATGCCTCGAACATCCACTATCCAAGTACCATCTACGCTCCTTTGTTCGAAGGCACATCTACAAAACAATGTCATTTATTTGTTTTAGGTACCCAAGTTATCTTGGGTCCTTTGATGTTAGTTTGGGGTGTTGTCCCCTTCACAATCCACACATATTTTCCACTTGGTATACCAAAATTCTTAATATTGCATTTATTTGAAGTATGCCCAAAAATCCCACAATAATGGCAAGTTGGAGTTTTTGAAAAATCAATTTTAGAGAATGTACCAACTTTGCGAAAATTTCGATTTTTGGGTTTGGTATAACCAAGTCCGGTTCTATTACTATTATTCCTTTGATTATAAAGCAAATGATCCAAGCAAGTATCTTCTCTTGTGAGCCTTGCAATTCTATCTTTCAAATTAAAAACTTCTTTTTCAAGAGATTTGCAATTATCACAAGTTGAGATATCATTTGTTTTCAAATCACAATCGCATGTGGAATTTTCATAAATGAGTTGAAGGAGGCTCTTCACACAATCCCTTTCTTCTTGCTTCGAATTGCTCAAAGACTTCCAAGGCGTGAATTCTTCACTTGATGTTGTTGAATGCTTGAAGTTACAACCTCCGTTGTAGAATGATTCAACACAAAAGAATAAGCTCTAAAAACTAAATCTCAAATTGCTAAGAATATTGAATGAATAAAAGTGAAGATGAAGATTGAAAGATGTTAGATCTTGATAGAATACTTGAAAATTGTAATAGCTCTTTGTAAGATTGTGAAAGAATGAATCTCTTAAGAAAAATATGAAAGTGAAAGTAACCTCATCAAAATAGTAAAGAAAAGCTTTTAAACAAAATTAATTTTTCTGATATAACAGTAATTAATCGATTAATGAGCAAGCCACTAATCGATTAACCTTTGTTAAACAATCAGTGTTGAACAATTATAATGTGTTAATCGATTAATCCATATCGTGCTAATCGATTAACCACTGTAAAAAGTGATTAAAAAATTGCTTTTCAATTTTCCTTTGATTCAAACTTTCATTAGAGCTATTTTCTATCAAGTTAATCTTGCTTCACTATTTAATCAATTAATATTAAATCCTAACTTGAGATTCCTAAGATACCACCCACTCTCATGAAATAAAAAATAAAATATTACATTTCATTCAAAAATAAAACATAAACTTAAGCTAATTCTTCATGAGTGGTGCTTGACTTGTTGTTGAATGTTGTTGCTTGAATTTGGTTTGTTAGCATCAAAACATCATCAAATCTACACATCAAACCTTAATTTTCAAGCCCCAAACTCTAAACATCAAATCTCTTTATCTTCTTCAGTGTCTTTCTTCGACATACTCACTTATTGCTCTCATTCAACACTTGCTCCCACTAAGAAGATTATTTCAACATTTTAGATCCTTCTGAGAAACTATTGTAGAGCATTATTTACGTGAGGTTGAAGGTGTGGAAATCAAGATAATTAGGTGTTAATCCATTATGACTTGATCAATGAAATGAAGGATCACATCGAGCTACAAAATTAAGCTCTTGCGAGGCATTGATGCTTATGATTATACAATTCAAAAGCTATTTGTTGACAAGGTTGGTTTGGTCCTTAATGGTAAGTGGTTTACTATTCCTAATATGGGTCATATCATTGCTACATGATATAACGAAGAAATTGAGCTATGACAAGATCCAGAGAAAAGAAACTGAGCTACAACAACCTACATCAAACGACTTTAAGCTTGTGTCAACTCAACAAAGCTTGCATATGGGCCTGATCCATGATCAAGCCGCAAGACTTATTCCTGAAAATAATCTCCCACAGATAAATAACTCAATTATTGAAGATCATCAATAGATCATCATTGGATTATAAGCAATTACAGAAGATCACCACTTATCCACGTAAAGATAAGATTACACGAAGATTATGCTTAAAGATAGAAGATTTATCAAGGAAATACATCAGGTCAAGCTGCCCATCCTGATTCTATATATACAAGCCTTGAGCAGGGGGTTGATCATCACATCTCATATACACGATCAACACATAACATTAGAAATTTACTAAACAGATAGAATCCACAAATAATCCCTAAAGAGAGATATTCAGTAGTGATATAATCAAACTCTTTCTGCCCACCACGGTGATAGTTGTATCCAACCACACTATAATGGACCATAAATGACTAGCCGAACCGAGCCCTTAAAGTCGACTACCAAGCCCTCGTTGCTCCTTAATTCTAACCCATCACAAGCATCAAATAACTACCCAATGGAATATTCTCCATATTCCCCTCCTATTATCTGACTCATAGGCCCAGCCCACTTCAAACTTCTACTGCCACGTCGGTGCCTCCTGTTCGTCATGCCTCGAATCCCATAGCCAAACCTCAACAAGGTTCTCGTCCGAAAGCCAAAGGAATCGTCATTAGGGAACCGTCTCGTCATGCCAATACTCAAAGAACATATGACGATGCACCTTCAGTTGTCGATGTTTCTCATCACAACCCTCGTGCTGGCGAATTCCTTCTGACTCCCGGGCGTAATCTGTTTGACGAAGAAGATGACGTCGAAGATACCAGCTTTCAACTACAAAGGCGTCCCGTCCGTCGCCAAGTGGTTATGGATGACTTGTCTTCTAATGATCCTCCTTACACTGAAGTTTCTCCAGAACAGGTCGACAGAGTTAAAACTATTGAAGCCTCAATGCAGCGATGTCTTGCTGACACTTCTTCTTCAGCTGTGAATGAAGTTGTTGTTCAGGACTCTAATCAAGATTTTGTTGACCCCATGCCTCATGATCCCATTGATACTCAAGTCGTGGATTCCCCCATTGCTGTCGTGGGACCTGAGAACACCTCTGCATGCGTCCCTTCCTTTGAGGTAATTATGAATTTACATATTCACCCTTTATGCAGCATTAAAGCAACCTCACCAAACTCCTTGTCTTATTTTTCAGATCCCCAACAACCCAGTCCAACTTGAAGGTTTTGACGGTAGTTTACCAATTCCTTCCACATCCACCTCTGCCGCTATTCCCTTTGTTGAAGTTCCTTCTTGCAATCCTTCTTCCGGCAACATGGCTCCTTCGATTCAAGTGTCCCACTCCAACGCTTTCTTCACTCTTCGACAATTGATGGCTAAAGCGCGTTTTGTTGAAGAAGCCGTGAATTCTCCCTTAAGAGATATGGAATCGGCTGCGGATCAGTTGATGGTGACCTTGAAGAACATCTGTTGTCGGCCCTTTGATCAATTATTGGTCGATTCTGCAACTGTTGAGCTCTTGTCTTCTACCATCAATTCACTTCTGCAGCATTCCGTCCTAGAGGACGTCGAATCCAAATTGGCCAACCTGCAACGATTTGCGAACAATTGGACTACTGAAAAAGTCCAAAGATTTTGAAAGACATCAAAGTTTATGAAGGTGTCAAAACAAATCAACATGAGTTGGAGGCCAAAATTGTTGATTCAGAGCGGGAGGATGCCAACTGCTCTTCCAAAGATAATCATACACTTTGGCGAATGAAAGAGAATGGGGCCAAGATTCAAGAATTGAAAAATGAGCTGGCCCGTCGGGAGCAAGATCAATTGGAGAAGACCCAATTTGTGGAGGCTGCCAAGACCACACAACAAGAGTTGACTGCCAAAGTTGTTGCTTTGGTGGCTCATTACCAGCAGATTACGGAGGCACTTGCTGCAAATTTGCAAGGCTACAAGGCTGGACTTCGGCGTCGAGATGCTTTCGCCAGGGAATGGCGTTCTTTTAGCAATTTGTTTGGATGAACTTTTGTTTTCCTTTTTGTATTTTTTAATTTTTGCACTTTGACTCCTTTGTATGGTTTGCAATTCAATTTAATGAATGTTTACTTCTGTCATTGTCGGCTTATATCTTTTCAAATACTTGTCGTTGATTGCTTTAATCCTTTTCCCGGACTCGACTTCTACAAACTCATATGCATTGACTGAAAAGGCTTTTAACACTTGGAATGGCCCTTCCCACTTTGGTGACCATTTGTCATACTCATTAGAACGTTTGTCGATGGGTAAGATTACCTTCCATACTAGTTCACCCGGTAAAAATGATTTGAACTTAACTTTGGCGTCGTAATACCTGGCAATTTTTTCCTTTTGTCGCATAATATTTTCTAACGCCAAAATTCTTTCATCATGCACCTCGTTCAACTTGTCAAACATGGAATTCTAGTAATCATTCACAGGCATTTCGTGTTGCCTCAGAAATCATACTGATTCCAAATTTATTTCTACTGGTAACATGGCCTCATGGCCATATGTTAACATGTAAGGAGTCGTGCCCGTAGCTTCACTTGGAGAATTTCGGATAGCCCATAATGCTGGCGTCAAAGCTTCATGCCAATTTCGTGGTTTTCCTTTGATCTGCTTCTTGATAATGTTGATGATCCACTTGTTGGCTGCTTCAGCTTGACCATTTGCTTGAGCATAATAGGGTGTTGAAGTCAATAATTTGATCCTTCTTGATGCCAGATATCCCTTTAATTTGCTTCCCAGGAAAATGGATGCTTGGTCCGTGGTGATGGTTTCTGGGATCCCAAATAGACAAACGATATGGTCCTCTATAAAATCGATCACTTGCTCTTGTTCAACCTTTATCAAAGGTATAGCTTCTACCCACTTAGTAAAGTAGTCGACACCCACCAAGATCCTTGTATGGCCTTTTGAGGAGTGTGGAACGATTTCTCCGATAACGTCTAGTGCCCATCCTCTAAAAGGCCAAGGCTTGACAATTGAATGTAGTTCCCCTGCTGGGACGTTCTGAATGTAGCCATGTTTTTGGCATTCTTCACACGACCTTGCAAAGTTCATGCAGTCCGTCACTAGTGTAGTCCATAAAACCCTTTGCCTTCGGAGGATCCTCTTCATCTTTTCTCCAGCTTGATGTGCTCCGCATATTCCTTCATGAACCTCTGCCAAGGCTATAAGGGCATCTTCTTTGTCGAGGCACACTTCAAGATTTCCGTCAACTGACTTGTGATACAAATCTCCCCCTAGTAGTGTAAACTTGGTAGCTTTTAGCTTCAAATTTCGTTCGACATTAGGCGATGGATTTGCTAAGTAATCGGCTATGGGTTTCCTCTAATCGTCGTTCGATGCCAGTGCATTTACCATGACTTCTCTTTCGTGAGAAGGATACAATAACTCTTCAATCCGAATCACGTTGTTTAAGACTTTCTTTGATACACGGTATCTGGATGCAACTTGGGCCAAGTGATTGGCCTTTTGATTGTGACACCGGTATATGTGTTCGACCGAAACATCGTCAAATTGGCACATCATCCTTTGCGCCATATTGCAATATTTGGCCAATTTTGGACTTAAACACTTATACTCATTGACCAATTGTTTAATAACTAACTGAGAATCTCCCTTTATAGCCACGTTCCTGGCTTTTAGGAAAATCAAAATTTCAAGGCCGATTAAGATGGCCTCGTATTCATCTTCATTATTTGAACATTGGTACTTTAGATTAAACATGAATTCCGTGGGAATTCTGTCAGGGGATACGAGCAAGATTCCAACTCCTACTCCTTTCTTATGCGATGATCCATCAAAATACATCGTCCAAGGCCTTAAGCCAACAAAATCGACAGATAATGCCACGTCTACACATGGATGATCTACTAAAAAGTCGGCTACCGCTTGGCATTTGACAGCTTTTAACGGCATATATTGGAGTGAAAATTTCGTTAACGCTAAAGTCCACTTGCCAATCCTGCCATGGATAATTGGCTTGGATAGCATGTATTTAATAAAGTCAGACTTCGACAAAACCAAAACATGAAAACTTTTCATATAATGTTTAAGCTTTGTACAAGAAAAATAGAGTGCTAAGCACAATTTCTCTATAGCACTGTACCGTGTTTCGGCATCATTCAACACTCTACTTAAATAAAATACAGCTCTTTCTACACCATTTTCGTTTTCCTGGGCTAACATGCTACCTATAGTGTAATCAGAAGATGATATATACAATTTCAATGGGAAACCTGGTTGAGGCGGCATCATCACTGGTGGTGTTGACAGGTACTGTTTCAAATCGTCGAAAGCCGCTTGTTGATCCAGTCCCCAATTGAACTCTTCATCTTGCTTTAGCCTTACGAGAGGCACAAAGGCTCTAGTCCTTCCCGACAAGTTTGATATAAATCTTCTCAAATAATTCACCTTGCCAAGAAATGACTGTACCTCTTTCTTATTAGTTGGAGGAGATGCTTCTATGATTGCTTTGGCTTTGTTCTTGTCGACTTCGATGTCGTTTCTGTGGACAAGAAACCCCAAAAACTGGACGGCAGTGACTCCAAAGGTGCATTTGATAGGATTCATCTTCAAATTATGCTTCCTCATTCTGTCGAATGTCTTTTCCAGGCTTTCTAAATGCTCCTCCTGGGTCTTAGACTTGATCACCACATCGTCAATGTATACTTCTAAGAACTTGCCAATTATATCATGGAAAATCAGGTTCATTGCTCTTTGCCTTTCTGATAAACTTTGCTTTCAGCAGACTTTCTATCTCTTCTTTGATCTTGAGGACTACATCAGGTGCAAAACGTCGAACTTCCTGTTTGATTGGTTTGTGATCAGGCCGTAAAGTCAGCCTATGTTCGACCAATTCTCTGTCGAGTCCCGGCATGTCTTCATACTCCCAAGCAAAGCAATCTTTGTTCTTCCTAATGAGGTCGATGAGTCTTTGTCGATACTCCTCCTTCAACAATGAACTCACATAAATGGGTTTCGTCTTTTCAGCCGTTCCCAAATTTACTTCATCTCTGGGATTTCACTAATGAACCGTGATTCTTCATTCGTCCATCCTCTTTCGAATCCCAAAGGGCTTTCATCAACAATACAATCCTGGAACGCACCTGTCTGGATGGTGCATTGCATCCTATCGGCCACGTAGGCCGACAGCCTTTCTAAATGTCGATCAACCATTATTACTGGTCGAAGGCCGCTGCTCGACGGCCTTGTCCATTTCGACAATCGAAATCCCATAGTTCTCCATTAGACACTTATCCACTATGGGTTTTTGAAAATGATCAGCATCAAGTCGAATAGGCTTGATACTTGGGTTGTAGACTTTAAAGTCTACATGCATTTGCTGCATGTAGCAAGGACTATCATCTGTAGCAATAACCTCCACCTTGTTCTCTTGATTCCATAGAATCAATTTCTGATGGGCCGTCGAAGGGATGGCCCCCACAGCGTGTATCCAATCTCTACCCAACAGCAGATTGTAACTGGCTTTGGATGAGACCACAACGAACAAAGTGTCTCTTACTACTGACCCCACTTCGACCTTCAACATTGTTACACCATGTGATTGAGCAATCTTACCCGTGAAGCCGACAACAACCACATTTGTTGGTATCAAATCCGACTCTGCTTTTCCCATTCTTTTAAATACATTACAAGGTAAGACATTGACGGCTGCATCTCCATCTACCAACACTCTGTTAAGAGGTTTTCCATCAACGATAGCCTTGATATGCAAAGGCCTCAGATGTTCTCTCTTACTCTCTTCAAGAGGCTCAAATTGTGCAATGTGACTGATATCCATTTCTAAATGAAGCCTATCAAGAAGAAAAAGACATTCAGGGAGATCGGGTACCTCATCACTCAAGTATGAATCATCGGATCCATCACTTTCATTCCCTTATTGGGCATGATCTCCTGACATGTTGAAAGGCAACCCGACATTGTTAATTGAGAGGCTATTGATCTTCTTGCTTTGGGCATCTATCATATCTTGATCAGTCACGATGATATCCAAGCTATCGTCAGAATGTCCTTCATATGATTCATTCATTTGATTGGATCCTTCAGACTTCCTTACTCGTTCCTTCTGTTGTTTGATTCCTCGTCGACTTCTAGCCGTTGTTGGCTTCATAGTTGCGACCAAGCAACCTTCATTGTCCATGGGTAATTCGCTAATATTGACCTCTTCAGCCTCCGCTTTGCGCATACGTTGAAGCCTTCTCTTTTGAGTTCTACTCAATCCTTCATAGATTGAACCAGATGTCGATTCTGATTGTTGCTTTCATCCTTTCTGAATGATTCGATCATGCATGGTTGGTGCTGAGGAACGTCTCCAATAAAATTCTTCGGCTTGAGAAAGGCCGACGGGCTTCTCGGGATGTCTCTCATCGGATACGCTCTCTTTCGTGAATCCTGGCTCTTATCTTTCTCCTTAAGTCTTCTCTCTTGACTCTTTCTTCTTTCGTGCTGCAGCCTTCTCATCATAGACCACTTGACACCTTGGACAAATCTGGAGATCCACAAATTGTTTCCTTTTACAGAAGTGTCAGAGTGATTCTCCAGCTTCCGGAAAGACTTCAGAATCATGAGCCAGTGACATGGTGTTAATGGAGAACACCCCCTAAGTTTCAACCTCATTGACTTCTTTCTGAAATGGGTCTGTGTCGATCTTCATGTCTTTTTCCAAAAACTTCAGCTTCCCTTTGTCGATTCCTTGTTGAATCAGATCCCTGAAAGCAAAGCAATCACTGGTATTGTGAGTGCAATTGTTATGATACTTATAATAATTTCTTCCTATCAGTTCGTCTATTTTCAACAATTTATGACCTTCCGGTAATCTAATATGTTTATCCTTTAACAACGTATTGTGGTGGACTCGGCCTAGCTGAGCTCCACGTAACCCTCACTAAGGACCTAAAGGACTCTTCAGGAAGCCCCCTGCGTGCTTGGCCGAGTTCAAAGCTCAACGGCCGAACAGACATCAGGCACGGGCCGACCTCATCCTCTTACCATGGTCCGACCTCCTTGTCTGACACCACACAGAGTCCGACACCTCCCTCAGAATCCGATACCAAGGACAGAATGACGTGTCTCACCTTATCCACAAAGACAGCTCATCCACTCATAGCTTAGTACAGGCTGGCCCTACTTGGGCCTCAAGCAGGCCCATTAGGGAAACCATCTCCCCCCTATAAGTAGCTCCGTACTACATGGGGCTCAGGTACATCCTCTAACCCTAATTATCACCCTCACACACCAGTGATTAGGGTTACTTCTTGGCTCTCTCTTTAGCCACTTGAGGACTCCCACCAAACATCACACAGAAACCCTAGACAGAGGCTCCTTTGAAGGTCTTCTTCCCTAACCCTTGGAGGACCTCACCGTCTAGGACATCACATTGGCGCCGTCTGTGGGGAAAGAGAAACTTCATCCCCACCCAAAAGATTTTACTATGTCTGAGGCACAACTAGTCCAGAGGAGGAGGAGGGGACGTCCAAGGAGGGTGCCCTCGACGGAGGACCTACGCTTGCACCTGGAAGCAAACAGAGCAGCAAGGTCCCCACAGCCACCCCCTCCACCACCTCCACCTGGAACCAACACAGAACAGCACCGCCACTGTGGCGAACGTGCCCACTCTGTCAGCACTACACATCGCTCTCACTCACGTCAATCTTCACTCTCTCGAGAGGCAGAGCTCTTGTCCTTGATGAGACAACAGATGAGGATCGTAGAACAGCAAGGTAAAGCCATCGCAGATCTTCAGCAGGTTACTACGCAGTGTTTGGCTGAACGAGCTGTTGTTCAAGCTCCAGCACCAAACGAGGTCCCACAACAAATAAAATTTTTTGTTGAGATACAAGATTTGGTTAAGTCACCGGAAAGTCTCCAAGGGGAAACTATCTCGGGGGGTTTTGCCGGTGGAGGGGAGAAGAGGTCGGAAAGGAAAAAGTATGTCAATCAAGTATTAGCTGTTCACTAAAAGCCTATCTGTAAAAAACCATCTCGGAACATCCCCATCAGCTTTTCCGACCAGGATATGGAAGGCATCATCCCGTATCACAATGACCCAATGGTGATCGCGGCGATGATCAGCAACTTCGAAGTCGCCCGAGTTTTTATCGATCAAGGAAGTTCGGCCGACATTCTTTTTCTTCACACCTTTCAAGCACTAAAGCTGAGGTCAGCCGACCTCGTGGAATTTGAAGGCAATCTCATCAACTTCACGGGTGAGGCAATTCGCCCCCTAGGAGCCATCCATCTCCCGGTGACCTTAGGCAAGCAGCCTTCGGCCCGAACGGAGATCATCAAATTTCTAGTCATTGATTCTGAATCCCCCTACAATGTGCTACTGGGATGAACCTGCCTGCAAGCTTTCGGGGCAGTGGTCTCGATGGTACATTTAGCCATGAAGTTCGTCGATTCTGACGACAAGCTCGTCACGATCAAAGCCGACCAGCTCAAAGCCCGACTCTGCTACAACGCGAGTCTACGGGAAGTTAAAAACAAGCAATAGGAGCTCACTGGTCCAACATTGGCCAAAGGGAAGATCCTATTGGCTGAACTGGATGTTCGGGCCGAGCAGGATGATCTTAGGCCTTCTCCTCAAGGGGAGTGGTTGGCAATTCCAATTGATCCTTCTGACCCCAACAGAACTGTCAAAGTGGGCGCCGACCTCCCTCAGGAGATCCAGGGCGAGATCATTGACCTGTTACGAGCTAATTTGGATTTGTTTGCTTGGACATCGGCCGACATGCCGGGAATCGATCCGAACTTTATCTGTCACAAGCTCAGCGTGGATCCGAAGGCGAGGCCGGTAGCCCAAAAGTTGAGACGAGTTGGGACAGAGAAAGCGAAAGTTATTCAGGAAAAGGTTTCCGAGTTGCTGGAAGCTGGGTTTGTTAAAGAGGTGCCATACGCCGAATGGGTTGCAAATACTGTTTTGGTTAAAAAGGCGAACGACAGTTGGAGGATGTGTGTGGATTACACCGACCTCAACAAAGCCTGCCCCAAGGATCAGTACCCACTGCCGATTATTGACCAGCTTGTCGATAGTTCGGCAGGATACCAGCTATTGTCGTTTACTGATGCCTACTCGGGATACAATCAGATCCTCATGTATCCCCCAGATCAAGATAAAACCACATTCACAACTGGGAAGGCAACTTACTGCTACATTGCCATGCCTTTCGGTTTGAAGAATGCTGGGGAAACCTACCAAAGAATGATGAACAAGGTTTTTGAGGGAATCATTGGTACCACCATGGAGGTCTATATTGATGACATGATTACAAAAAGCAAGAAAAAAGAGGACCATGTCCGAGATCTTACCATGGTTCCTGAAAGGGTAAGAGCGCATAAAATGAGGCTGAATCCGGAAAAGTGCACCTTTGGAGTTCCAGCTGGCGCCTTCCTCGGATTCATGCTGTCCGAAAGGGGAATTGAGGCAAACCCCGACAAGTGCCGAGCTATATTAGAAATGAAGAGCTCTGCCGGTCTCAGAGGAGTGCAACAGTTAACAGGCAGGATGGCAGCACTGTCAAGGTTCCTCCCTCAGGCAGCAAAGAAGGCCTTACCCTGGTATCAACTGCTAAAAAAAGGTACAACTTTTCATTGGGATCAAAATTGTGAAACTTCTTTCCTGGCACTTAAGGAATATCTCTCTTCTCCTCCGGTTCTCTCCAGCCCTCGGCAGAGGGAAAGCCTTTTCATTTATCTTTCTGTTGGTGATTCCGCCCTCAGTTCGGTGTTGGTCCGAGATGAGGGTCGAACTGAGTTTCCTGTTTACTTCATTAGCCGAGCTCTGCAAGGTCCCGAGCTCCGGTATTCTAAGATTGAGAAATTTGCATTCTGTCTAATCCTGGCTGCACGGCGGCTACGACAATATTTCCAGAGCCACCCCATTGTCGTAAGGACCGCCCAGCCCATTAAACAAGTTCTGCAGAAGCCTGACCTCGCTGGGAGAATGATGGCATGGTCAATCGAACTGTCCGAGTTCGACATCTCCTATGAACCGAGGAAGGCAGTCAAGTCACAAGCATTGGCAAATTTTGTATCCGAGTTCACAGAGCCCCACCAAAGCTCTAGCTCGGACACTTGGGTGATATATGTTGATGGCTCGAGCAATCAAAAGGGTGCAGGAGCTGGTGTTATTTTGGAAAATGCGGAGGGTCTCAGCATCGAATATTCCCTGAAATTTGAGTTCTTAACCTCGAATAATCAGGCGGAGTATGAAGCAGTCATCGCTGGCATCCGCATGGCTAAGGAGCTTGGCGCAACTGAAGTTCAAATTATGAGCCATTCCCAATTGGTGGTTTCCCAATTCATCGGAGACTACCAAGCAAAAGAACCTATCCTGCAGAAGTACCTTGATAAAGTTAAATCCCTGGCTCTTGATTTTGCGAAATTTTCTATCACCCATATCCCCCGCTGTTCAAACTCCCGTGCCGATGTGCTTTCCAAGCTGGCGAGCACAAAAGGTGGAGGGAACAACAAAAGCCTCATCCAAGAACAAATCTCGGCCCCAAGTGTAGTAATGGTTGTTTCTGTGTCACCAAACTGGATGCATCCGATAAGGTCATACCTCGAACATGGAATACTCCCAGCCGATCAGAAGGAAGCAAAGAAACTTAACAGAAAGGCGGCTGAGTATGTTATTATTGATGGAATCCTTTATAGAAGAGGAATGTCCTCCCCACTCCTCTGATGTCTCACCTCCGAGGAAGCTCAAGAAACCTTGAACGAGGTCCACAGAGGATTGGGGAGCCACCACGTTGGGGGCAAGTCCTTGGCAAGAAAGGTATTGAGGGCTGGATAATTCTGGCCAACCTTGGTAACAGACTCCATCGACCATGTGAGGAAATGTCCTCAGTGTCAATTCTTCAGTGATGTTTATCAGAAACCCTCCGAGGAACTCCACTCTCTAGCTTCCCCCTAGCCCTTCAGCATGTGGGGGATGGACATTGTGGGACAGTTCCCAACAGCTCCAGGTCAGCTGAAGTTCATTGTGGTAGCAATAGATTACTTCACCAAATGGATCGAGGCTGAACCGTTAGCAACCATCACTTCGGCAAGAATACAGAAATTCTTCCTAAAACAAGTCATTTCTCGCTTTGGACTTCCACTCACACTAATCACTGACAACGGTAGCCAGTTCCCTGCCAACAACTTCCAGCTTTTGGCTGAAAATCTCGGAATCTCTCATCGGTTCTCCTCGGTCGAGCACCCCCAGACCAATGGGCAAGCCGAGGCAGCTAACCGAGCTATTGTTGATGGCCTTAAGAAGAGAATTACTAAAGCCAAAGGGGCATGGGCCGATCTGCTACCTGAGGTCCTCTAGTCGATCAGGACCACGGTACAAACCTCAACAGGAGAGAGCCCCTTTAGACTCACATATGGTTGCGATGCGGTCATCCCCATCGAACGAAGGATTCATACCTTCCGAATGAGGGACAGGCCCGAGCAACAAAATGAAAATTTGATCAAAGAAAATCTAATACTGGCCGAAGAGATCCGAGAAGCCGCATCCATTCGGGAGAAGAAAACAGTGCAACCCAGGTCTTTTGAGGTCGGAGACCTCGTCCTCCGAAGAGCAGATATCGGTCTTAAAAACGGAAGGGACGGGAAATTTGCTCAGAATTGGGAAGGCCCCTATAGAATCGTTTCAAAAACATACTCTGGGGCATACAAGCTAGAGACTCTTGAAGGAGCCGAGCTCAAAAACTCCTGGAACGTTGCAAAACTGAGAACCTACTTCAGTTAGGTTTACCTCGGGCGATCATCGGCAGTCACCAACACCTCCAGCTAAAGTTTAAGTTTTACTTTAGTTAATGTCTTTACATCTACTTCCCTTTCACGTTCTCTTCCGTTATGATATACTCACCCTTTTAAATCCATGAAAGGCAATGTACTCACGTTTATGATTAATGAGAAAAAGTACAAACTTTCCCCCACTCAAGTGCCACAGTTTTATATACGTACGTACTAGCTTCTCATTTAGCACTAGCCACCTAAATGTTGCATGGCGCTATGCACAACCAACATCTTGTAAATGAGATCGGCTCATATGCACAGTGTACAAGGGACACCCGATAAAGTACAGCTTGCTGTGAAATGTTTTCACATAGCTTCACTCAGCAACCTCTTCCACATCGGGGACGAGGACACCCACCTCGGCTAAGGGGGGCAGATCCGAGATCTCTACCGTATGCACTTATATACAGTACCTCTTTTCAGAGGAAAACTTATAAGTTACTGCACTTACTGAGTCATCCGAGCTTAACCTCACTACTTATTTTCCGGTCCGATCAAATATTTTTATTATGAGTTTTTTTAGGGCCGATAAGTTCCGAATACAACAAGTAAAAGCAGGACTTGTATTCTCAAAAACAGTTTTGCTTGGTTATCAAAAATGCTACAAGTCTCAAACACTTGCATTCTTTCTTAAGTTTTCTTGGGGACCACCTAACCAATCGCAGTTCGGATCCGACGTCTAACGAATAAACATGCAACGAGTTAGTAGAGTAAAACTCGCATTCGTGCAACAAGTTAAAGTAAAGGCTTGCACAAAATTGACCTCGGACACAATGTGTATGCAACAAGTTAAAATAAAAACTTGCATCAAAATAACATGCAACAAGTTAAACTAGAAAGAACTTGCATAAAAATAAAATGTTATACAAAGTCAGCAAAGTACACTGGTTACAAAGACATGTTGTACAAAATGCAAGCGGCCCAGCATAAGGGACTTATGCTGCTTCATCTTCAACATCGGAAAGGACAACCGAACTCGGGTTGAACTCCTCATCCGGTTTCTCCACCAAAGGGTTGGGAAGGTTCTCCTCGGGTTGGTCGAGGTCAACCTCGGCCCCGTCTTTTTCTTAGTCGACCATCTTCCCATTTTACACCCCGAACCCAGCAGAAGCGATCACCCGAATTCGGAGCCCTTGATTCAGGTGAAGAATCTGCTCCACGGCATTGGCGAAGATTTTAGATCCTCCCTTCTCAAAGTCGAAGTTGGCCTCGGACGCCGCAATCTTGTGCTTAAGTGCTTGAGCAGCCCTCTTCCTCAGCATGGATCTCACCTTTTCAACTTCAGCCAGGCCCTCCTGCCAACCTTCCTCCTTGGCTGCCACCTTAGCTGCCTCCTCTGCCGTCTGAGCTTCCTCCCTTATTTTGGCCACAGCCTCTTCATGATTTTTCAGAAGCTCCTCTATCTGTTGGCGGTGCTTCTCTTCTAATTCAGCCAGCTTCTGATCGGCGGAGCTCTTGCTACTCCGGAGATCAACAATCTCGGCAGCCAGGTCGGACCGAGCCTTCTTCTGGGCAGGAGACACCCCCTCAGCCACATCATCAGAGACCTCGGCCAACACATTGAAAATGTTTGTTGACCTCTTCAAGAGATAGGCCAGCCCCTCGGCCATCTTCTTCCACTCGGCCCCCGACATCTTTATGAGAGCATCTTTGACCGAAGGCTTGGTGATGCTGGTCGGTGGTCTCGGGAGACTATCAGTTCCTCTCCTCGGACAGCCCGATGAAGGTGGGGAATCTACAATAATGACCTCGGTACCCGGGCTTGGAGACTGAGGAGGAGGAGGAGGGGCAATAATCACTATAGGGGGAGTAGGATGGAGTGGAGCCGAATCGGTGGAGGTCGTATCAGTGGAGACTTCGGCAGCCACAGCTTCACTGGAAGAGCCCTCGGACCTCTTCCTCTTGCGGGCCTCCATTGCAGCTTTCAGCACCTTAGACGACATGTCCGACCAATACTCGTCTGAAAACAAGAGAACAAAGAAAAATCAGCAAGTAAGTTGAGAGGAAATGTACAAGTGTAAGGGTAAAGTTAACTACCAATTCTGGTCGAAACTTCGTTGTCAGGACACTTCATGAATACTCCAATATCGAGCTGGAATTTCCAAGCCCGGTACTCAGTTTGGAAGTGGTGGGTTGTTACAGCCTCATCGGCGTCAAGTGTTGCGCCCGACCACCGCTGTGGTGTGCTGATATGACGATTGAAGAACTCCGGGGTCCACTCCAAAGGGAACCTCGGACCCGTCTCGGACCGAAACCAAGGAAGCCCCGTTCCAACATACTTGTACTTAAAAAACTTGGGTTTGAAATGTTTCCAAGAATCGGTGAACATGCCAAATAACCCACAGTGAGCTCGGGCCTTAGCCGATACCCAAAGGCGACCAGTGACCCCGTCTTTATTGCTGACGAACGGGTTGTACATCCATAGGAAGAGCTGAACCGTACAAACCAACCCCTTTGCTCCGCAGTACTTTTGAAATGCTCGGAGAAACGACCAAGTATTGGGGTGAAGTTGAGAAGGGGCCAGTCCGAGCTCGTTCAAGACCCTCATTTCCAGATCGGTGAACGGGAGGGTCACACCGAGATTGTGAATTAGATCAGCATAAAAGAAGAAGGAGTTATTATCTGTTCGAGAGCATATTCGTTCGTTTTCCAAGCAGGGGAGAACTTGGTAAGAAGTCCCAGCAGCGTCCCCCGAACAGGGCAGCACCGCTCTCCTCACTCCGGCAAGCTTGTCCTTGGAATCTAAGCTGGACCGAACTCCTTTGGGTTCCACATCGACCCACTCGTACTGATCAGCATCGGTAGGCTCAGGATAAAGCTCGGGTCGGCTGATGCACTTTCTGGGCGGCATGGTACCTGTGGAAGAACAGGGGAGCTCGGTGTTAGTCCTACGGGTTACAAAGAATAAACCCCTAGAAAACCCCCTCGAAGGTGTTCCGAGGGGCGAGCATCTCCCCTCTACCACAGGTACCCCCCATTCGTACATCCTTTCTCTCTCCATCCTTTCAAAATCGGCACGCTCCCTACCGTCGACGAACTCGGCCCAGGCGTATTGGCATACCCATTCCCTTTGCTCTTCCCAGTCCCGAGGATAGACAACCTCAACGGGATCAACCTCCAGGACTCGCTTTTCATACCTATTCCTATACTCCCTTTGGCGACGGAGCGCCTCGTCTACCTCAGTGGAGGAGCAGGACGAGAAGGAAGAGCCGTCCTCCTCCTCAGAACTGCTGGTTGACAGGGAGACTACCCCTACCCACTTCCTAAACCATTCCCTACTCATACTTCCCCAATCCACTTCTCTGGTCTTCTGAAAAGTAAAAACAAAAATACGAATCAAAAACACTCTACAAAGGCCAACACACCCCAAACCCAGAAACTCCAAAATCCCCAACGTTATTCCCCAAAATCAAAACCCCAAAACCCAAGAAGAATACCCCAGCCCATAAAAACAAAAGAACAAAACCACTAGCCCCTACCATATAAACTCTGAGACAGTAAGAAGAGAAGAGAAGGGAAGAAGAAGAAAAAACAGGGAAAGAAACAGTACCTTAAGATTATAAGCCTGGAAGAAAGAGATTGCAAAGTCAGAACGAATTCACTATTGAATTAGAGGAGAAGAAACCGCAGCGTAGGAGGGAAGAGTTTTCGTTCGTGGAAGAGGAAGAAGAAAGATCTCAGGATTACAGAGAAAGAGAAAGGATCTTCGTATTGGGAAGATTGGGAGAGGGAGAATAATAGTGGAAGAGAGAGAAAGTTGCAGTTTTGTGAAAGAGGGAGAAGAGAAACCGCCGTTTTCCCCCACTTTCGAACTATGGGCCTGGTCCAAGAGGCCCAACCCAGCATGAGGCCATACACAAAAAGACACGTGGCACGGAATAGCTGGAATCACGAACCTCGAGCAACGTCGCAGTAATGGCGACGCTTCGTTAGGTGTAATTTCTGACATGTGTCAGACCTAGAGAATGCAAGCGTCACTTTGGAGCAGGTGAAAGGACAGCTCTCAGACCTGCTCCGTCATGATAAAAGGACATTTCAGAGACAGCTGGATCCAGCTCTCGGCAGCTCATCGTTCGAACTCCCTAGAACCTCGGAACAAGGCTCAAATGGCCTTGACCGAGCTGGGGGGCTTATGTGGTGGACTCGGCCTTATGTGGTGGACTTGGGAAAGGGACCTGAACCAAGACCTCGGAACAAGGCTCAAATAGCCTTGACCGAGCTGGGGGGCCTATGTGGTGGACTCAGCCTAGCTGAGCTCCACGTAACCCTCACTAAGGACCTAAAGGACTCTTCAGGAAGCCCCATGCATGCTTGGCCGAGTTCAAAGCTCAACGGCCGAACAGACATCAGGCACGGGCCGACCTCATCCTCTTACCAAGGTCCGACCTCCTTGTCCAACACCACACAGAGTCCGACACCTCCCTCAGAATCCGATACCAAGGACAGAATGACGTGTCTCACCTTATCCACAAAGACAGCTCATCCACTCATAGCTCAGTACAGGCTGGCCCTGCTTGGGACTCAAGCAGGACCATTAGGGCAACCATCTCCCCCCTATAAGTAGCTCCGTACTACATGGGGCTCAGGTACGTCCTCTAACCCTAATTATCACCCTCACACACTAGTGATTAGGGTTACTTCTTGGCTCTCTCTTTAGCCACTTGACGACTCCCACCAAACATCACACAAAAACCCTAGACAGAGGCTCCTTTGAAGGTCTTCTTCCCTAACCCTTGGAGGACCTCACCGTCTAGGACATCACATGTATCAAAAACTTGTTCAGTCCTAGAAACGTCGAAAGTGTACGTTTTCTTGTACAGATTCTCATTAACAGGTTTTGATGGTTTTAAGGCAGAACACGTATAAGGTTTCTCATTTTCTAACTCTATTACGTTCACCTCTGAGCCACCGTCGAATACCTCCCCTTCGGGAAGCTGGGAATCGACATAATGGATACGCTCCCTTTTGGGAGCTTTAGAATCCTTTCCTTTCGTTTTCTCATCTCTCAGATTTTCAATTTGCCGCACACAAGCGGCTAATTGAGCCAAATCCAATAGATGTTGGGTAACTAATTTCTTCCGAATATGATATTCTAAACCAGTTACTGCCATTTTAACCACTTCAGGTTCAGGAATCGGGGTAAAACATCTACTCCTCATTTTCCTGAAACGTGATAAGTAGTCGTCGATAGGCTCCCCGGCGAATCTTTTCATACATAACATATCTGTCAAGGACGCTCTCAATTCGCCTCTATAGAATTGCTCATGAAAAGATCTTTCCAACTGGGCCCATGCATGTATGGAATTGGACCTTAACGTCGAAAACCATGAAAACGCATTTCTCATTAAAGAACTAGGGAAAAGCCGCATTTTGATTGCTTCATCAGCGGCTAGGTCACCCAACTCAATGATGTAACGGGTGACATGTTCGACAGTGGATTCGCCTGCTTCTCCGGCGAACTTTGATAACATAGGCACTTTTATCCCTCGTGGGATTTCTGCATGTTCTACCCACTCCGGAAAGGGTGAATTAAAGCCTGGCTGGTTAGCCATGCCGACATTAAACCTAATCCTACTCAGTGCCTGTTCAACTATGCGATTTACATCGTCTGGCTCGACCCGTGTCTCTCTTCCTTGATGAAGTAAATGTCTTTCCAAATTCTGCCTTGTCATTGCTTCTTGAAGATTCTCTCCTCTTTGCATGAATGCAACTTGTGCCGGATTTTGTACATACTGAGGTGCTTCGACACCAGGGTGAAACACAACTTGAGGTTTTTCCGGCATTGCGTTACCTGCACTGAAAGTTGGATTAGTACGAACATTATCCTATGAGGTCATAACTCTACTATCTTGTTGCAGTGATGACACTCGAGCAGTGTGTCGTGTATCTTGACCATCAGGGTAGCCTTGTACCAAGATTGGTCTTTGTAAATTCCTATCTCCAGGTGGAGTGTTTACGGACTCGTTGTGTTCGTTGTCATCGACTCCTAAGACTTGGTTTAATCTTTTCATGTACTGAGCAATTTTCCCACAAGTCTCATTCGTCACCAGCATCGCTGGGTTGATAACTGAACTTAACTGAGCCGTTAATTGGTCAACCAATTAAACGTTAGCCTCTTCAATCTGTTGACGGATATGTGTGACGGGATTGATAGGCATATATCTAGAACCCTTACTTGTGCCAGCCACATCCGCAGAAGAACGCATAAAAGCCATTTTAGTGGCCCCTGTGGTCGCATTAGTGCTTCCAATAGAACTGCTCAAAGGCCACGTTAAGGTCGACCCTGGAACAAAACCAGGTGGCAAACCATAAGGAGGAACTTGTCCCCGCCGGTTGAATTACTACCAAAAGTAAAACCACTGGTGAGATTACCCCCATTAGGGCCATTATTTGGCCGTTGAATTGCTGTTACGACAGTTGATTCTACGGCAGAACCACTTCCTCCGGTCACGTGAGGGACGCCTGTCGAAACGGTAGCGGTACCAATTTCTGAAATAACAGTGGTCTGTTGACCACTTTGACTGGAAATAACCATTGAGGATGAGGATGGCAAAGTTTTGCCACTTCTCAAACGCATACAAATGACCACAAGTTACTCTGAACCTGTCCCACTGGGCGTGCCAATTTGTTTGTGGGATTTTTGTCCGACTCCTGCCGAACTGACGGTGATGGAGGAGGTGTGGGTAACGACAGGTTATATGGTAATCTTGTGAAGGAACTTGACCATATTTTTGGATATTTTTCAATATTCGGGCTGAAAAGCGTTTAAATGCGACGAGAAAATAAAAACCGACACCAAGAATGCGGCACGGTGAGGAACGCGAAATGGAAAGCGATTAAAATCTGTAGTAAAGTAAAGTGCATGGAATGTAAAATTGCGCGAATGTAAATTGCAGCAAATTAAAGTGCGGTGAAGAGTAAACTGGAAAAGCGTAAAGATTGCATTGAATTTAAAAAGGGTGGAAGGATGAGGTTCTTTACAATGGTGTTTCTCCGTTTATCTGCTCCGGTGAGATGTTTAGGATTTTGGCCTATGTGTGTCCACCTAGCAGCCGACCCCGATTACAACCTAAGGACTTCCTATTTATAGGTATAGGAATCCACAAACTATTTACAAATTAATTTCGCACGTTCTGCATAACTGCAGAACCCACGATCTAAAAAACTACCCACTACACTATCCCCCACGATGTAACCGCCCACGTCGTGGTTTGGGCTTAGTGGATATTTCTGTCGAGCTCCATGATGACATCTTTGCTGAGATCCCTTCGGCAAATAATCCTCTTCGACTGCAACCCTTCAACTCTTGTCTAAGTCTCTTTGTTGCTGGAAGCATTGACGTTGTTGTGCTCCTGCCTTTTGATTCTGGGATGCCCTTCGACATCGTTTCGACAAATAGGTCGTCCGTCGGAATTGACTTTCGACCTATTGTCGGCCTCAGATGCATTCGATTGATATCAATGACATGTACTTTGATTAATAGTGTGTTATCACCAATCAACCAAAGCACTTGCCTCCGACAAATAATCCTCTTCGACTGCAACCCTTCAACTCTTGTCTAAGTCTCTTTGTTGCTGGAAGCATTGACTGCAACCCTTCAACCCTTCAACCCTTCGGCAAATAATCCTCTTCGACTGCAACCCTTCAACTCTTGTCTATGTCTCTTTGTTGCTGGAAGCATTGACGTTGTTGTGCTCCTGCCTTTTGATTCTGGGATGCCCTTCGACATCAAGCTCGTTTCGACAAATAGGTCGTCCGTCGGAATTGACTTTCGACCTATTGTCGACCTCAGATGCATTCGATTGATATCAATGACATGTACTTTGATTAATAGTGTGTTATCACCAATCAACCAAAGCACTTGCCTCCGACAATTATAGTAGAATGCCATCAGAGGTCTTTTTCCTTTCCCTCTTTAATGGGAAAGACAGCCAATATTCGACCCTAGCAGGGCACAAACCTTGGCTTATGAAGGATTACAAAGGTTCCACCAAGGCTTATCTATCACATTCAATGCTTCCTCCAATTCGGAGTTTTTACATTGATTAGATACTGTCGCGGCCGGGGTCCCGGGTCGCCCTCGGGGCCTCGCCTACGAGTGGGGGTCGACTGACCCAATATGGAGTCGCCACCGCATTTTGTTGTAAAAACGCGGAAAAAATAAATATTAATTAAAACGGATAAAGCTTGGTCTCGAACTAGATAGATTCCGAGTTCGGGAGTCGGTTACGAGCCGGGGAAGGTATTAGCACCTCGTTCGCCCATTCGAAAATGGTACCTTTGATTGATTTTAATTAAAAGACCTAAATAATTGGTTTGCCAAAAAATAATTGTTTTTTATTGTTGTGCCTGACAAGGTTGCCCCTGGTCCTACGTACCCTCATAAAACGAGGAATCAAGGCTACGTAGTTCTGAATGTTTTAATTTTATATTTTTTAGAAAAAAAGGTTTGATGCGAAGAGGAACATGCACAAGACCTTGTCGTTTAGGCAAAGAAAGGTGGATTTCCAAAACACAATTTGTTAAGACTTATTAAATAAGATTCATTTAATTTTTTTACTTTCTCGGAAACTAACTCTAACGTAATTATAATTTACATCTTAAACTGGTTTATGCAAAGAGGAACACGCACAAGACCTTGTCGTTTAGGCAAGGAAAGGTGGATTTCCAAAGCGCATTTGGTTAATACTTGTTTAATAAGATTCATTTAATATTTAAAAAGAAAAATATTTTTAATTTCACTATTATTTGTATTATAAATTAAATTAAGTTAACGTTATATTTTAATACTTTTTTAAAAAAATGGAATTTATGCGAAGAGGAAAATAGATAAGACCTCGACATTTAGACGAGGAAAAATGAGTTTCCAAAGCGCGCGTTAATACTTATTTAATAAAATTTAATTAACTAATATTTTAAACATGTTTTTATCTTTAAAAAAATTATATTATTTTAATTATGAATTATATAGTATTTGTTTTCGGGTGTGAAGAGGAAGTCCTAAAGATCTCACCACTAAACAAATTTGGGTGAGAAAAATTGACTTACCAAAACACAACCAACAAATAACAAATAAAAATTGACTACATTTTGAATTATTATTATTTAATTATTTATTAACTATTATTTTCCCAAAATAAGAACTAGAAGAAAAAATAAAAAAATAATAAAGTTTGTATCGTGGTACCAAGAATTATAGCATCAACCAGCGTAAACTGAGGCTGTGACGGAAGGAGTATGTAGTGCAACAAGGAATTGGAATTTAAATACTTAGCACAAAAATCGAGAAGAAAATAAATAAATAAATAAAAGAATAAGTGAATACAGTACATAAAATAACCTGGACGAGTAGTGTGGGGTGCCAATTGCCAAGCACGAAAACCGGAGAAAGATAGATAATAAAACTGTGTGCACTTCCTCCTCACACAATACCCTAATTACGAAAGAAAAAATTGTGTCATGTAACTCTCATTCTTTTTTTGGTCCTTCTCTCTCTCATTTTTTTTTTTTGGATTTCTGTGCACCTTTCTTCAAAAAATTTTCTTCCTCTCCCCCCCCCCCCCCCCCCAAAGTGAAGAAGGGACCTCTATTTATAGTAAAAAAAAGTTAAGAAAAATTTGATAAAAATCAATTCCAAATCTTTTCAGAATAATAATGATAATCTCTAATCAAATATTTTTGATTTTTTTGAAAATTCTCAATTAAATTACATTGATTCTCAATTGATTTTTTTATATTTAAATTGATTTTGAACTGATTCTAAAAAAAACGATTTTCAATCTTTTGAATTGATTGTCAAAATTTGATTGATTTTTAATCATTTCAAAAAGAAGATAATCTTTTCCAAATAATTTTTTGATTTGAAATAAAAAGTTTTCAATTGAAAAAAAAATATTCTCAACTTGATCAAATTGATTCTCAATCCTCAAATAGATTTTCAAATTTTTTAAAATGATTCTCAAGATTTTCTAAATTGATTTTTAATCAATTCTCAAAATCTTTCCTTTTTTTTAAAATAAAACCCAAAAATGTTCAAACAAACCCTTTTTTATTTTTTTTATTTTAAAACCTTTTTTTTAAAATCTTATATTATTTTTTTTTAAAATAACCCCAAAAACAACTCAATACACAAAATAATACATTCAAACAAGCTTTTTATTTTTTCTCACTATTTATTCAATTATAAAAAATTGAAAATAAAAATTTAATTAACCAAAATTTTTACAAAATAATATTTTTGATCCCGGACAAAATATGGTGTCAACAGATACATAAGATATGGACCCTACGTAATCCCGTATGTTTGGTCTTTCACCATTCATGAGGATAAGGAAGGTATTCGGAGTGAAGATTTCCCCATTTCCTTTTCAACTCCAGAATACCACAATCCCACATGTTTGATCTTTCATGAACTTAGGCTACGTGGGATTTGAATCTTTTCTCTTCCTTCCAAAATTTGTGAAGGTGAGCTATGGCTTTTTCCATATTTTCTCATGGCTTTTTCAGCTTCTGAGAAGGGGATTTTATAGGCATTGGTAAGTATTAAATGCTCTCATAATTACTCTGTCGTTTCCAACGTTGACATGACTGCTCTGACTTCCTCTTTTCTCACGCCATTATACATGTGACACAGACCTCTCCTTCCATTTTTTTTCTTTTGTCGACACACGTACACGTCCTTCGAAGTCACTTTTAAGTCGTGAGACTTAAGTACACCTCCCTCGGCATCACTTATGTTGTCGGCACACTTCCTTTGTTGAAATTGACCCTTACGTTCACTTCCTTCGAAGTCACTTTTAAACAAAAATGTTTAAGTACACTTCCGTCAACGTCACTTATACATCCGACATTCTTGCCCTTTTGTCGATTTCAACTTCTACTTAACAGGTACTCGGACCCAGACCCGTTTATAAATTATTAGACTCGGATCTACGCAGATACCCACTGCATAATGAGTAGACGGATCTTCGGGTATCCAAACGAATTTTGCGGATATCCATTAGCAATTTTTTTTAAAGAAAAAGAATCTAATTGTCATCCCAACTTGGCCCTTTCTGGTAGCTAGGCCTTGGGATAACGTACAAATTTGTGGTAATTGTGGATAGGGGTTGGGTCTTGATAGCAATGGGACTGGGAAGTTGCCGTAAGAGTTTTGGATTTTGAACATTGAATTCTATTATAATGGTAAAATTTAAAAAAATTTAAATACTTCTATTTTAATTTGAGGGTGTCTGAAATAATTTTGTAGTATCAAATAAAATAGTCGGATGAAGTATCAAATAATTTTTATATTTTATGAAATTTTGTAAACTTGATCTACTTGATAATAACATATAATTCATCGGTTAGATTGACAAATTTCATAATATATAACAAGTTATGTGAAAATGTAAGTGACCAAGTTTTACGATCCTAACTTTTTTTTTTTAATGATACAATATAATATTATTATCAATTTAGGAAATGAATATGGTTGGTAGATTTGGCTGTCATCTATTGGAAGAAAATTTCATACTGCATACCAAGTGCTTGAGAAAATACATGTAATATTTATCAATGTTTTAAAGATGTTAAGTGGTATTTCATTATGTAATTCCTTTTTTGGTGTTATAATTAGACTTAATTATGTCACAAGTCTTTGAAGTTTATGGTACTTTTGTCAGATACCCTTATTCTTTTTTTTTTCCAATGTTTGACTCCTCGAAGTTACTTCTGAGTTTGTCATATACTCTTATTACCAATTCTGACCAATTTTGTTGGCATGTAACATCGGAATCCTGATCAGACGCAGGAGGTTAAACATCTGGTGCCCCGTGGTCGATGATAATTTTTTTTTAAAATTTAAAAAACTAAAAAACTTAATATTTTTATATTTTTAGTTAAATAAAAAAAGGAAAAAAAATTGAAGAGAGAGGTCGTGTCTTCGCCCGTGTGACATCACTCGGCACCACATGACCAACCTCCTGCGTCTAATCCGGATTCCGATGTTATATGTCAGCAAAATTGGCCAGAATTGGTAATAGGGGTATATGACAAACTCAGAAGTAACTTAGGGGAGTCAGACATTGGAAAAAAAAAAGAATAAGGGTATCTGCCAAAAGTACCTCAAACTTCAGGAACATGTGACCAAGGTTTTAAATAACGAACCGAAACACGTGATGCGGCCGCAACATAACGGTTTCGATCCGAGCCGAAATCGAAACCGACCGATTTGGCGGTGGGAATCCAAATCACAAGAAAACGGCCGCAACAGACCGCATCAACGCCGCAACAGAACGATTTTTCATCCGTAACGGACGAGACAGCCGCATCCATGCTCAACGCCTCCTCACAACAGCAGATCCATCATTCGCAAAGGCTCCATTTTTGCTTGCTGCAACTAATCGTACTCTCAGAGACACCAAACATGAATTGGAGCAATAGTGAGAAGAGGAAGCAAGAACGAGAGAACAGATAGAAGAAGAGTGAGATCCGGAATGAGAGCATGAGGATGAGCCGTGTAAACGGAGCTGAAGGGCGCATAGAGGAGAGAGCCACCGCCGCCACCGTTGGTCTGCCTCGCGCCGTCTCTGGTCTTCGCACGCGAAGGGAGGCTGGTGAATTGTTGCTGGTGAAGGGAGGATGAGAGGCTCTGCTTATGCCGTCTCTTATCCCTTTTTTTTTAGTTTTAGTCTACAAACCCCTTGGTTTAGCCCCCAAACCCCAATTTTATAAATATTCCCTAAATACCCTTTTCATTATTCAAACTAATTTTCCCAAAATTTTCCCAAACCCCACTCTTCTCATCTCTTCCTCTCCTCACTCCAACTCCTCTACTCCCACTCCTTCGTTGGTTTTCCTCTTCTTCTCTGGTACGTCTCTTCTTCTTTTTTTTTTTTTTTCCTTTTCTGGTTCTTCTTTCTTCTTCTTCTTTTTTTCTGCTCCTTTTTTTCTCTGCTATTCTTCTTTTTTTTGTTCTACCTTTCTTTTTTCTTCTCTGCTATGCTATGTTTTTGTTCTTTGTTTTTTTGTTCTTCGTTTTTTTTTCTTCCTAGTTTTTTTTCATCTACTCTGCTATGCTATGCTATGTTTTTGTTCTTTTTTTTCTTCGTTTTTTTCGTTTCTTCTTCTTTGTTTTTTTTCTTCTTCTCTGCTATGCTATGTTTTTTTTTCTTTGCTTTTTTTGTTTTTCATTTTTTTTTCTTTGTTTTTTATTTCTTCTTCTCTGCAATGCTATGGATTTTGATTTTAGGGATTTGTTTTTGTTTTTGTTATTCTTGGTTCTTGGTTTTTTTGTTGTTCTCGTTTTTTTTATTTTAGGTGTTTGTTTCTGTTTTTGTTATTTCTGTAAAGTGGTTGCCAAGAAGGTGAAGGGTTGGGGTTTGGTTTTTTTTTTCAGAAAAAGGATTGGGGTTTGGGGTTTGTTTTTCTATTTTGTAGGGAAAATAGTAATAAGGCCATTTTAGTAATTTCCCAATTAAAATGGGGTTTGGGCCTAATAGAGGGGGTTTGTAGACTAATACTCTTCTTTTAAATGTATAGATGGTTGTTATACTTAATGGCAAGCCCAAGTTTATTTTTAATGGTCCAAGTTAATTATTTTTTTAGTGAAGTTAATTACTTAATCCTTAATAATTTTTAATTGTTTTTTTCAATATAATTGGTGGTCCTTAATCCTTATTGTTTAATAAGAAAAGATTAATAGAAATTAGAATAGACTTAGGGAATCTAAGAATTGTTATAGATTTGGGTTATTTTCTTTATTAGTTTTTTTTTACTATCTTAATTCTGTTCTAATGTGGGTTTGAATGTTTTGTTATGTTCTAATTTATCTATTTATATGGAGGTACTCAAACCCAGGTACAATTATATGAATTTTGTTAACTTGTTGAAAATCTAAAATTGTCTAATCAATTTTTTACACTCTAATACCTTATGTTAATGAAAAAAACATAAAACTAATAATTATTAACAATTTTACAATAAAATATATTAATTTTATGGAATTTGTGAAAAGTTGTGAACAATTCACGCCGCAGCGACCGCAATCCATGTCGCAGCATCCTCAACATCCGTTATCGCGAAAACCGCAACACAACCGAAACCGTGACCGCGAAGCCTTATAATTACATAAGCTATCATTTTTTTCCTCCTAAAATGTATACACAGAGTTACTAATTAGTATTGAGACCGATTGGGAATGCTACCTTTGGTTTAGGTACTGAATGGGAAGAAGAAAAAAGAAATGGGAGGAAGCAAGAAGTTGCATTAGAATTTCCTTTCAAATGACTGATTAAGTGATTATCACTTGGATTTTTGTTTCATGTGTGGGATTCATCACTTAATAGCCAAAAAGTTTATAATTAATCATAAGATTCCACTAAGCACTGATTATTTGCTTATGATTACTAAGGATCACATGTAAGATTTTAGCTCCAGCTTTTTCTTTTAATTCTTTTAATTGACTTTGGGATTATGTGTAACTTTGTTGTGAAATTAATGTTACTCCCTTTGATTGCATTGTTGTGTACTGCAATCCTTTCAGTTATAAATGCTTCAGGTTATTTTTACCTCCTTGTTACTGATGAAGAAGATATAAAGTAGTTCGTATTTTTTTAGTTGCACCGTATTATTTTCCAATCATAAGTATTTCTAAGATTTATTTTTTGTGATCACAATTAGTATCTACGGGAAAGAAAAACATTCAAACTTAAAGCTGCCTATTAAAACAGATCAAGACTCACTAAGATAAGGATATGGGTAAGCTTCTTATCTTGAGCTAAAATTGGTGGTAATAATATCTTTAACAATATTCCTAGAGTTTGCATTGTCACAATGCCTCCTGGCCCTCCTCTTCCTATAACATGATGAAATGATCTTCCTTTTTTTTTTCCTTACCATTTTTTATATTATTTTCCTATACTCTCCATTTCCATTTCATTCCCCATCTCTTACAACTTGTTGATATGTTCTTATGAAATCATAATTAACATGATTGATTTGACTTATCCATAAGATTGGAACTGTTATTAGTTGAGTGCTTATATTTGGAAATTGACAATCTTATGAATTCATATTTCTCCTAGCTATAACAAAACGTGCTTCTATTATTTGTTGCATGTGCAACTATATTGAAACATATTGTAAATGATTAAAATTTTTTAAATCCACAATAACAGGCTTCCTAAATGGTGCATTCATTTTGTTTTCATTATAACGTGATGCAGCTTCTTATCTGTCTTGGGAGGCGTTGTTGTTTGCTGTCATAACGAAGGAAAGGCAATGTATGGATGCGTCTATTGCCTGCTGCTGTCTTTTTTTTTTTTTTTGTTCTGCTACTATTTTCTGCAGCTGGTTTCAGCTGTTTTGATATCATGATGAGTTGGGAAGGGCTGCTGTTGCTATTTTAAATTTTATTTGTTGTTGCTAATTTTACTGTGTGGCTTTTGTTTTTTTTCCGTTGGTTATGTTATTTTGGTTTTTTTTTCATGTTTATCTAATTTGACTTTGATTGAAGTACTTCTTGTACTTATTATGGAATGAATATTATTCTTATAAAAAAAATAAAAAATATTGGAGTAATTAAGGTTAATTAACAACAACAACTAAAGTGTGGCTATTTTTTTTTTTTTTAAAAAAAAGTTATATCCTAATTTAGTCACGATTAAAACTGAGGCTAAACGATAAAAAATGTTGCTAATTAAATTTAATAGAGTGGTTCGTAATTTAGTCATGAATAAAACTGTGGCTAATTAAAGAGGGTAATTCATAATTAAAAAAGAAAACGAGGTCGGTGCCTTTTTCATAAAGAGACTGGTTTAGATCCGATCTCGTTTAGTCCCTCATTTACAAGACCGGTACCTTTAAGATCGGTCTGGAACCGGTCTCAAATTCATAACATAACTAGCCATAAAAAGTTAATATGTAGTAGTGGTCATAACTAAATTAACCAAGCTCAAAGTGTTGCTGAAGCACATGATTGTGTTTATAAAAACATAATATTTTTTTTTTTTTACTTCATAAACAAGAAACTTAAATCCTTGATGCACGAGGGAAAGAAATGTTAAAAGTAATTTGATGTTTCGGTAGATAAATTCATCGTGCTTAAACTAATCAAGACACTTCTATCATCCACTTTTTAAATGAAAATATTATATTAATATAGATAATTTTTACCAATAGAAATAAATCGTTAGGGTATGATATGCCTCCCGTGCACCGCACAGATAAGTTTGCTAGTAAATAGAAAAAATATGACATTGCTCGTATCTCATATTTTTCCTCCAATCTTTCACTATTTGTTCTCTTCATCAAACCTTAATTTTCAAGCCCCAAACTCTAAACATCAAATCTCTTTATCTTCTTCTGTGTCTTTCTTCGACATACTCACTTATTGCTCTCATTCAACACTTGCTCCCACTAAGAAGATTGTTTCAACATTTTAGATCCTTCTGAGATACTATTGTAGAGCATTATTTACGTGAGGTTGAAGGTGTGGAAATCAAGATAATTAGGTGTTAATCCATTATGACTTGATCAAAGAAATGAAGGATCACATCGAGCTAAAAAAATTAAGCTCTTGTGAGGCATTGATGCTTATGATGATACAATTCAAAAGCTATTTGTTGACAAGGTTGGTTTGGTCCTCAATGGTAAGTGGTTTACTATTCCTAATATGGGTCACATCATTGCTACATGATATAACGAAGAAATCGAGCTATGACAAGATCCAGAGAAAAGAAACCGAGCTACAACAACCTACATCAAAGGACTTTTAGCTTGTGACAAGTCGGCAAAGATTGCATATGGGCCTGATCCATGATCAAGCCGCAAGACTTATTCCTGAAAACAATCTCCCGCAGATAAATAACTCAATTATCGAAGATCATCAATAGATCATCATTGGATTATAAGCAATTATAGAAGATCACCACTTATCCACGTAAAGATAAGATTACACGAAGATTATGCTTAGAGATAGAATATTTATCAAGGAAATACATCAGGTCAAGCTGTCCATCCTGATTCTATATATACCAGCCTTGAGCAGGGGGTTGATCATCACATCTCATATACACGATCAACACATAACATTAGAAATTTACTAAACAGATAGAATCCACAAATAATCTCTAAAGAGAGATATTCAGTAGCGATATAATCAAACTCTTTCTACCCACCGCGGTGACAGTTGTATCCAACCACACTATAATGGACCATAAATGACTAGCCGAGCCGAGCCCATAAAGCCGACTACCAAGCCCTCGTTGCTCCTTAATTATAACCCATCACAAGCATCAAATAACTACCCAGTGGAATATTCTCCATATTCCCCTCCTATTATCCGACTCATAGGCCCAGCCCACTTGATCTAGGTCTACCTACTTCCCCTATAAGTACAACCCTTACCACAGGGGTCAAGCAAGCCAACTCGGTACAAATTAACATATACGTTGAGTATCGCTCATGTATGTTCTCTCAACCCTATTCTTAAGAACTATGTGTGCCTTGATTCCCTTTTCATTGGGGATACGTAGGACTACAAACAACCAATAGGTACAACAACTGACTAGCCGAGTAGTTGCGCTTTCAAGGTTTTAGTCTCAAGCGGCCCAGAAGGCCATGCCATGGTAACAACTACTCAAGAAGAACACATACTTCCGAGTTCGATATCGGATTTGAAACGAGGAAGGCACTCAAGTCACAGGTTCTTGTTGACTTTGTCTGGGAATTCACCGAGCCATCCACAGGCTCAAATTCCCAAGCCTGGACCATCTACGTAGACAGATCGAGCAACAAAAAAGGAGATGACACTAACATCATCTTAGAAAGTGCCAAGGGTCTCAGCCTGGAATACTCAATGAAGTTTGAACGACCAGGCTAAATACGAAGCTGTCCTACCTAGATTAAAAATGGAGAAAGAACTCGGGGCTACCGAGGTCCAAATTTTCAGCGATTCTCAGTTGGTCGTCTCCCAAATCAAGGGTGATTACAAGGCCAAGGAACCCATTCTACAAAAATACTTGGAGAAGGTAAAGTTCCTTAACTCCGACTTCTCCAAAATGGAGATAATGCACATTCCTCGAGAGTCTAATAATCGGGTTGATATCGTATCAAAGTTTGCGAGCACAAAAGGCTCCGAGAACAACAAGACCCTCATCCAAGAAACCGTGCAAGGATCGAGCGTTGTCCTCGCGATTTCTTTGTCGCCGACCTGGATGTCCCCAATCTTCACCTACTTGCAACAGGGCTTCGTCCCTCATGATCCTGTCGAAACCAGAAAATTGATTAGACAGTTGGCGCAGTACACGATCTTAGATGGAATTCTATATCAAAGAGGGGTCAAATCACCAACGCTAATATGTTTGAATCCTTGATGAGCATTATATTTCCCATTATTCTTAGCCTTATTTTGCTCCCATTGATGATTTTTGGAGCCTACTTGACATTGTTTAGAATGATTTAGTATTTTAGACTTTATTAGACTATTATTCCAGATTTTAATTAATTTGGATTATTTAACCTAATTTAATCTATTATTATTTTCAGGTCACATTTGGCACAAGGACTTTTTGGGCATTATGAAGTGAAGATTTAATTTTGGAAGAGAAGACTATATGATGGAGTGAATATTGTTATCTATCTTTAGGATCATTTGAGATTTAGTTTATATCTTTTAAGATTTAGATTTTATCTATAGATATTTTTAGATTTAATTTAGAGATTAGCTTTCCTTAGGATTTAGGCCCGTTTTGTGTTTTAAGAAGGGAAATTTGTGTAAACTTTGGAGCCACATTTATCATTGCACGTTTTTTACTCTCTCTCTAGAAGAGAAGACTTAGTTTTGCTCTCCAAACTTGTGGTGGCTGCTAGGGTTTCTCTCTCTTCTCTTTTCTACACATTTTTGATTTATTTCATCATGGAAGGATAAACTCTTGAGGTTAAATCCCTTTGGTAATATATCATATAATCTTGAGGTTCCATTCTATAGAGATAATCCATGTGTATGAATGCTTAATTTATGCAAACTCGTAAAAACTTCATGCTTTGGCTTTTAATGCTTAATTAGAGGTTAGGGTTTTGGGGTGAGAATTGAATTTTCGCTTAGTATTTAGTTCTCACGAGTTGGACAGTGAAGAGGGAAGAAATTGATCTTTTGTCACCAATGATAGAGTTGTGAACGGGAGTCAAAGGGGTTTATCCGCTTCTCGTTACCGTTAACTTCGTTTTTATTTAATTCTGTTTTGATTTTAGATTTCATTATTCAATTGAAAAACCCCCTGTTTTCTATGCATACTATGTGTTCGACCTTTTGCTTGATAAGATATTCCTTGGGAGACGACCTAGGAGTCACTTCCTAGTACTACATTTCGATTGTTATATTATTTGTATCGGGTACGACCTCGATCAAATTTGGCGCCGTTGCTGGGGATTATCGGTTCTTGCCAAAGGTCATTAGTAGTTAGTGTCGTGTTTAGTACGTATAGAAATTTTTGGGTATTAGTCATTCTGATAACTGGTATAAGTGTCCCTGTTTGTTGTTGTTGTTGTTCTGCTAAATTAGTACTTTTGACTGATTCTGTGGTTGCTAGTTCACATAGCTGTTGGATTGATTTTTGCTCAAAAATTGGTATTCATACTTGTTTCATGATATATTGATGTGTTTATGTACCACAACCAATCAGATAGCCACTGATTGCGAGTTTCAGAAAAACAATTTCATGTTTTGACAGCACCGACTTCAAACAGCCATAACTTTAGATTCGTAACTCGGAATTGGACGAATTATATATCAAACGAAGAGAAAAATCCAAATAAGCTAGTGCCATTCACAAATTGAAATTTTGATAAAGGGAAGGCCCCCAAAATTCGCTTGTTTTCTAATTCTTTTTTATTTTACAACTTTTATTTTTCTTCTTTTTTGTTCATAACTTATTTGTTTGACTTGGTTCCTTTTTGAATTTTGTCCTCAAACTTTTTGTGGTTGTTTTAAATGATGTTGGAAACCAACAAGCGGCTCAAAATGTACTAGAGGGGGGGTGAATAGTATTTTGAAGCCTTAATACAAACTTTTCAATTGCTAGTGAGAATGGTTTTCAGAAAACAAGTTTTCTAACAAAATTTGTATTGTTTAATCGATTAATCTCAGGCTTAATCGATTAATGCCTGAAGATCATTTAAGAACTAATCGATTAACTGGGTGTTACTCGATTAAGACCAGAATGATGCTCTAAAACTAATCGATTAATCAATCTCTTAATTGATTAACTCGTGTAAAGTTTGACAGAAAATCAGCCTTATTCAGAATTCAATAGAGATTACAATCCAATGATGCAATAACAAATGGTAAATGAATCAATGAACAAAACTACGTAAATTTACCAAATCAATTTAGGTTGATTATCTAGTTCTTAGTTCGTGAAAGCTTGAAAGAAAGAAAACAAAGAAGACAAGATTTTTATCCTGGTTCACTCTCCAACCACTTGAGAGCTACATCCAGTCCCCTCTACCAAAGATAGAGAGTTTCTACTAGATACACAATTGTTAGATTTACAATGGTTAAAGATGCAGCTCACACACTAGCTCTCCTATCTTAACCCCTTCAAGAGAGTACCAATTCTCTTGAAATCTACCCAATTGTTTCTTGTATCTTGTCTTCTTGAATTGTTGAAGGATGCTCTTCACACAATTTCTTTTCTCTTGCTTTGACTTGCTCAAAGACTTCCAAGGTGTGAATTCTTCACTTGTTGTTGTTGAATGCTTGAAGTTACAACCTCTTGTTGTAGAATGCTTCAACACAAAATACTAAGCTCTAGAAATTGTATCTCAATGTTTCTAAGAATATTGAATGAGTAAAAGTGAAGAAGATTGAAAGATTGTAAGATCTTGATAGAACACTTTGAAAATTGTAATAGCTCTCTGTAAGATTGTGAAAGAATGAATCTCTATAGAAAAATATGAAAGAGAAAGTAACCTTGTCAAAGTAGTAATGAAAAGCTTTTAAACAAAATTAATTTTTCTGATACAACAGTAATTAATCGATTAATGAACAAGCCACTAATCGATTAACCTTTGTTAAACAACCAGTGTTGTACAGTTATAACGTGTTAATCGATTAAGCCCTATCGTGCTAATCGATTAACCACTGTAAAAAGTTATTAAAAATTTGCTTTTCAATTTTACTTTGATTCAAACTTTCATTAGAGCTATTTTCTATCAAGTTAATCTTTCTTCACTATTTAATCAAACAATATTAAATCCTAACTTGAGATTCCTAAGCTACCACCCACTCTCATGTAATAGAAAATAAAATATTACATTTAATTCAAAAATAAAACATAAACTTAATCTAATTCTTCATGAGTGGTGCTTGACTTGTTGTTGAATGTTGTTGCTTGACTTTGGTTTGTTAGCATCAAAACATCATTAAATCTACAAATGATTTTAGGGTGTTGAAAAAAATAATAAAAAAATTATAAAAATAAAAAAAATTGTTACCTAATTTGGTCATGCATGTCTGTAACTGCCTACTTTGGTTGATATATTCTGTTTAGTGCTTGACTAGGAGTAACCCAAGCTACTTGCTTCCTTACAACCCTAAAATTGATAGGACTTATCACAGATTAGTTAGACAAAATAGGAACCAGTCCGAGTCTGCTTCTTTTTCTTCTATTCTTATAAATTCTAATTCTGATTCTGATTTTTAATCTATTTATTCTAAAAATATGGTTTAACCTCCACCAAGTGAGAGGACATTGAGGGAGCTGGCTGCACCTGATTTCACTATTGAATATTTGTGCATCCAGTATCCCGATGACCCTTATGAGCTAAGGTCTGGACTAATTCATTTGTTGCCCAAGTTTAATGGTCTTGTAGGTGAGTATCCTCATAAGCATCTCAAGCAGTTTCACATTGTGTGTGCCACTATGAAACCACATGATGTGCAAGAGGACCATGTTTGTCTCAAGGCATTCCCACACTCACGAGAGGGGCTGGCCAAGGATTGGATCTGGCCCCTGATTCTATCACAGGCTGGGATGATCTATAGAGGCCATTTTTGGAGAAATTCTTCCCTGCAAGCAGAACAACAGCATTCCGAAAGGATATATCAGGCAGGCAACAAAGTGAAGAAAGTCTCTACGAGTATTGGGAGAGATTCAAGAGGCTGTGTCAGCTGCCCCCACCATCAGATCTCAAAGCAGTTGCTTATTCAATATTTATATTAAGGTCTCAACCTCATGGAGAGATCCATGCTTGATGTTGCAAGTGGTGGTGCCCTATGAGACATGACACCTTTAGAAGCCAAAGCCAAGATTGAGAAGATGGCTTCCAATTGTCAACAATTCCATGCAAGGGGTAACAGCGATGTAATCGTAGTGAGAGGAGTGAATGATATTGGCACAAGTTTGGGTAAGGTTGAGAAGCTTGAACAGAAGATAGACTCCCTTACAACTTTGGTCACCCAATTGGCCATCAACCAGAAGAAGTCGTCTTTGCCTACCAGATTATGTGGTATTTGCACATCCAGTGAACATAACACAGAAGCACGCCCTTACTTGTAGCAGAAGTCGATGGGTGGTGATGACCAACCTGAAGCTTATGCCGCCAACAACTTCAACAATAGAAACCAGCAGTCAAATCATGACCTCTCTACCAATATATACAATCCTGGATGGAGGAACCATCCAAACCTGAGGTGGTCTAATCAGCAGCAACCTTCACAGGTTCCATTTCAGAACAATGCTAGACCACCATATGTACCTCCTCCAGTCCAGCAACAAAGACAATAGTAGCAGCAACATCAAGGTAATTTTGCACCACCAGCTCCTATTATTGAGCAACAGCCTTCATTGGAAGAGTTGATGAAACAGATGGCCATGCAAAATCTCCAATTCCAACAGGAAACTAGAGCATCCATTCAAAGACAAGAGGCCTCCATTCAGTCTTTGACCAATCAGATGGGACAAATGGCAACAGCCATCAACACTTTGCAATCTCAGAATTCTAACAAGTTGCCATCGCAAACAGTGATCAACCCAAACCAGAATGTGAGTGCCATCAGTCTAAGGTCAGGCAAGCAGATTACCACACCCACACCAGAACCTGACCTCAACAAAGATGATCTAGTTCCATGCAAAAAGAAGAGCCAAATGGTCGAAGAAAGTAAGCACACAAATACCAGAAAGTCCCATCCAGCTCAACCTTCCCCAAGCACAACACATGCTGCTGCCCAACAACCACCCCCCATTCCTCTTCCTTTCCCACCAAGGGGGGTGACTCAAAGCAAGAAAATGGAAGAGATTGACCAAGAGATACTTGACACATTCAGGAAGGTGGAAATCAACATACCCCTTCTTGATTCAATCAAGCAGATTCTGAGGTATGCGAAGTTTTTGAAGGAGCTATGCACACACAAAATAAAGCTCAAGGGCAATGAGAGAATCAGCATGGGCAGAAATTTCTCTGCTTTAATTGGCAAACCCTTTCCTCATATCCTTGAAAGGTGTAAAGATCCTGAAACTTTCTCTTTACCTTGCATCAATGACAATACTAAATTTGAGAATGCTATGCTAGATTTAGGTGCATCTATTAATGTTATGCCTATTTTTGTTTTTAAGTCTCTTTCACTTGGTCCTCTTCAACCTATGGGTGTGGTGAAACAATTGGCAAATAGATCTACTGCCCACCCCTCAGGCTTGATAGAGGATGCCTTGGTTCGGGTTGGTGAACTTATCTTTCCTGCTAATTTTTATATTCTTGATATGGAAGAGGACACCTCTCGTAGTGCTGTCCCTGTCATGTTAGGGAGACCAATTTTAAAAACAGCCCGAACCAAGATAGATGTGCATGCAAGTACACTTTCAATGGAATTTGATGACAGAGTGGTCTAATTCAATATTTTTGATGCTATGAAACATTTTTCTGATGACCACTCTGTCTTTCATGTTGACTTGCTTGATGATCTGATTGATGAGCGTGTTTTTGACTTTCTGCATGATTCGGAATTGCCATCTTTCACTAACTCATTTACTTGTTCTGCATGTACTGATTCCGAAATGTGCACTGCATGCATTGATCATTTTTTTGACTCTACTACTGCATCTATTGATTCATTTGATATAGATTCAGATTATGCTAACCCTTACCCCCTTTCTGTTATGCATAAGTCTGATTCACTTGTTCAGGTGCAGGCGACATAATCCATTTCTGTTGCTCCTTTAGTTTCATCTATGATGCAGACACCTTTATTGGACCAGAAGCCCCTCCTTTCTCATCTCAAATATCCTTACTTAGAGGATGATCATAAACTTCCTTTGGTCATCTCTACTTCCCTTTCGGTTGATCGAGAGAAGAAGCTGTTGGATGTGATTAGAGCAAACAAGAGGGCTATTGCATGGACTTAGGCAGACATACCTGGTATTAGCCCCTTCATGTGCATGCACCGGATTTTATTGGAGGATGGAGCTAAGCCAGTGAGACAACCCCAGAGGCGGTTGAACCCCCAGATTCTTGATGTGGTCAAGAAAGAGGTCACCAAGTTACTGCAAGCTGGTATTATCTTTCCGATTTCAGACAGCACTTGGGTGAGCCCGGTTCAAGTAGTTCCCAGGAAGTCTAGGGTGACATTTGTAAAAAATGAGAAGGACGGGCTGATTCCCACTAGAGTGCAAAACAGTTGGAGAGTCTGCATTGATTATAGGAAGCTCAACTAGGCGACCCACAAGGATCACTTTCCTCTTCCCTTCATTGATCAGATGTTGGAGCGCCTGACAGGTAAATCTCACTATTGCTTCTTAGATGGTTTCTTTGGTTATTTTCAAATCTGTATTGCACCAGAGGACCAACATAAGACCACATTTACATGTCCTTTGGGTACATTTGCTTATAGGAAGATGCCTTTTGGCATATGCAATGCTCCTGACACTTTTCAAAGATGTATGATGAGTATTTTTAATGACTTACTTGAGCATTGCATAGAGGTCTTCATGTATTAATTTAGTGTATATGGCTCCTATTTTGATGCATGTCTTGATAGTTTGTCTATGGTGCTTAATAGGTGCATTGAGACTAACATTGTCTTGAATTTTGAAAAATGCCACTTTATTGTAGAACAAGACTTTAGGGCACATTATTTCGCATAAGGGCATAGAGGTTGACCCTGCTAAGCTGCATGTAATATCACATTTGTCTTACCCCTCTTGCGTGCGAGAGGTGCGTTCTTTTCTTGGCCATGCAGGTTTATTCAAAACTTTAGCAAGATAGCCCTTCCACTATCCAACTTGCTTCAAAAGGATACCGCATTTGAGTTTGGAAACCAATGCAAGAGGGCATTTAATGAGCTAAAGAGAGCACTCACCACCACTCTCATCATCCAACCACCTGACTGACCTGACTGGACCCTCCCATTTGAGCTCCTGACCGATACATCGAATTATGCTTTGGAGCTGTTTTGTCCCAAAGGGTTGGTAAGCTGTCCCATCTGATTTATTATGCATCTAGGAATTTAGATTCAGCTGATTTGGGTCTAATATATGATGTTTTGAGCATGATTTAGACTCCCTTTTGCTATGGTTTTGGCTTGTTTCTCTTGTTAATTTAGGACTTTTTGTATAGTTTTTAGGAAGTTAGGTAATTTAGAATCCTTTGAACGTTTTGATCCGTTTTGTGTATGTTTCGGGTACTTTCGAAGCTTAATTGAGGAAAATAATTATGGAGCTGAAAAGAGGATGAAAGGATCTTGAAAATGGCGCAAGAACGAAGCAAAACGGAGTCGGAAGTAGGCTGGCACACCCAGGCGTGGAAACCCCAAACCCAGGCGCGCAATCCCCGGTCAGCATGCATCAGATCAGTCCTGTGCGCCCAGGCGTGTGGTCTTGGGCGCCTAGGCGCGCGAGCGACTCAGAAGCCCAATTGGGCTGATTTCTCATCAGTTTTGCTTTCAATCAATTGGGATTAGTTTTAGACTTTAAATATAGGTTTTTCCATTAGGTTTTGTAGACTTTTCAGAGCCAAATAAGAGATTAGAATAGAATTAGGATTAAAGAGCAAGGAGGCGAGGCACAAGGATTGAAGATCAACATTGTTGGAGGAATCCACTTGAAGATTGAAGATCTCTTGGGGGTAAATTGATTATTGTCTATGATGATTTTTTTCCCATTCCTTCTTCTTCTTCTTCAAATATGTATAAATGAATCTCTTGTTAGGAATAGGGTGGATTTGTATGGATCTTAATTTGGCTGTTTATTTATGAATTAATGTTTTTCCTTTTAAATCAATTGTTTGGTTGCGTTTTAATTACAATTCATAGAATTGACCACTTTATGTTTTGCTTTGGTAATCTGAATCTTAATTGGAAAATTAGGATTAAGATTAGGCCTTTCAACCAAACAATATAATTATTCAATTCGTAGGAATACTTTTGGGTAATTGTATAACTCTTATAAATTATTAGAACTCACTTAAGGGATTAAGGGGTAAGAAACATAAAAGGCATGAGAGATCTAGCTTTTATTGTTTTTGGAGTTTTTGTTTTATTGGAAAACATATTTTCGTAATTAATAACCTGATCCTACAATGAAACCAAGTTCCTAACCTTTTCCATATTTGATTCTAATTACTTTTTGTTTCCTAAATTGTTTCATTCCTTTAATTCTACACTCATATCTCTTAAACTCTAAACCAATACAAGTTTCACATAGTAATCGCAATTAGGTGAAAGAAATTAGAAACAATTTGCAATCCCTGAGTGGAACGATAATTTTACTTACTCTTTATTACTTGTGTAATCGGTACACTTGCCGAATTGCCAACATCAGCTCAAGTAAATTACACCACAACTGAAAAAGAGCTGTTAGCCATTGTCTTTGCACTTGATAAGTTTGGATCATATGTGTTAGGTTCTAAGTTTGTAGTGTATAGTGATCATGCTGCTCTGAAGTTTCTTTTGAAAAAGGCAGACTCTAAACCTAGCTAGATTGATTAGGTGGATGTTACTCTTCAAGAGTTCGATCTTGAGATTCAGGATCAGAGTGGTGCGCATAACCTTGTCGCAGACCACTTGAGTAGAATAGAGAGAGAGAGAGAGAGGATGATGCATTTCCTATCCGGGATGACTTCCCGGATGAGCAGCTTTTAGCTTTGCATGTTTCACATGCCCCTCCCGTTACTCCTTGGTTTGCTAATATTGTAAATTATCCAGTTGCATCTGTTTTTTCACCCTTGGCATCCAAGGCTCAAAGAGACAAATTTAAGAGCGATGCCAAGTATTATGTATGGGATGACCCCTATGTGTGGCGTTTTTGTAGAGTTCAGGTCATTTGCAGGTGCATTCCGGATCAAGAGATCCAATCTGTTCTTCAATTTTGCCAAGCTTCACCAGTTGGAGGCCACCTTGGGACTCAAAGGACAACACGGGAGGTGTTGGAATTTGGATTTTATTGGCCTACCATCTTTAAGGATGCAAGCAACATCTACAGCACATGCGAGCAGTGTCAGAGAGCAGGAGGCGCCCTATCTTGGAGGCAACAAATGCCACAACAACCTATGCTGTTCTGTGAGGTGTTTGATGTCTGGGGTATAGATTTCATGGGCACCTTTCCTGTTTCTTTTGGTTTTTATTATATCTTACTTGCTGTGGATTATGTATCCAAATAGGTGGAAGCTAAAGCCACCAAGACTAATGATGCTCAGGTTGTTGTAGATTTTGTCAGGTCTAATATCCTTTGCAGGTTTGGCATATGTAGAGCCATAGTCAGTGATTAGGGCACACATTTCTGCAATGGATCCATGCAAGCTTTGCTCAAGAAGTATGGGGTTGTGCACAAAGTTTCTACACCCTATCACCCCCAAACCAATGGGCAAGCTGAGATTTCAAACAGAGAGATCAAGCGGATTTTGGAGAAGATGGTGAAGCCTAAGACAAAGGATTGGATCACAAGATTGGAGGATGCTCTTTGGGCCCATCGGACATTCTACAAGGCACCCATAGGGATGTCACCTTATCAGGTTGTCTTTGGTAAGGCATGCCACCTGCCTGTGGAGATAGAGCACCGTCCATACTGGGATGTGAAGCAATGTAACTTAACTCTTGATCAAGGGGGTGAAGAGAGGAAGCTGCAGTTGAGTGAGCTAGATGAGATCCGTTTGGAGACCTATGAGAACTCCAAGTTCTACAAAGAGAACCAAGAAGCTCCATGATAGCTCAATTTCTAGAAAGGAGTTCTTGGTCGGTCAACAAGTTTTGCTCTACAACTCTAGGCTTGGATCACGAGTGGAAAACTCCGCTCTAAGTGGATTGGACCGTTTGTGGTTACCCAGGTGTTTCCTTATGGCACTGTGGTGATCAAGAGTGAGTCCACGGACAAGAGCTTCAAAGTCAATGGCCACCGAGTCAAGCCTTTCCTCACCACTCTTACCTTGGATGATGCACCTGTAGAGGAAGCCTCTTTGGTCGAACCCACCTTTGACCCACCATGACTTACGGAGTCTTCTTTTCTCCTTCTTTACTACTTTTATTACACTTGTCTATATCTGTCTGATTCTGCTGATTGTGTTGAATTGAGGACAATGTGTGATTTAAGTGTGGGGGAGAGTAGTTTAGGTTGCATATTTTTTCTTTGATTATTTAGTTTTTGCTTAGTTTTGGGCATTTTCTTGCATGTTTTTGCTTCATTTTAGTAGAGTCTTGGTATCTTGTGTCTGAATTCATGCATTTCTATGTGTAAAGTTGCTATTGATAATTAAGAGGTTGTAACACTGTGATAGAATTGTCCCTTTTGTGAGGATTTGAGCCTTAATTGTGGGTGGATTGCTATATATGCAACCTAATTTTCTTTCATGTGTGATTGCACTCTGGATTACTTGCACTCTAGAACTTGACTTGACTCTTGTTGATACTTGATATATATTCCCATCCACATTTTGAAGTGATTTAGGTATTGCTTTTCTTGATTAAGCCACTAGCCATATGAGCCTACCTTGAATGAATTTATCCTTTGATAGCCACTTTGAGCCTTTTTTATCCCCTTTCTTTGTTCTTTGGCTCATTACAAGCCCGTGACTAAAAACCACGATTGTCCTAACCTTAGGGAATTTTGGAGCTTTGGAATTTTTTTGGGAATGAGTATTAAGTAAGTGAGGGTGATTTGTTCTTCATCTCTTGTGAGTTCTTGGTTTTGCCTCCGTGGTTGGTGTTGTAATTATGGCTTTATCTCATTATGCCATTGATGTTGTTTCTTCTTTTCTTTCGTTCATGATGTTCTCCAATGCAAATAAATAAATAAATAAATAAAATAAAATAGAAAGAAAAGAAAAGAAAGAAAAGAAAAGAAAAGGAAAAAAAAAAGAAATAAAAGGTTGATTGAGGCAAAGAAGATTGGAATTAGAGGTCGGTGTTATGTTCATCATTTCATTCTGGGGTGGACTGTGCTTAATTTTTACTTATTCTCTATTGCTCCTCTATTCCCTTGGTTTCAGCTACATTTCCCATATTTTATCCCACCTTGTCCTTGGCCCCATTACAACCCTGAAAAGACCTTTTTGTTCTTAATGTGCATGTGTGTTGATTGTTGATGTTAGAGGCATGTCAAGCTTATGGTTGTGTTTGTTTTTCATGATTTGCCTTGAGTGTAAACACTGATTAACCCTAAACACTTGAGTGTAAACACTTATGAGTGACCCTTGTAAGTTTCTATCATATTTGTGACTACCCTCTTGTTGTCATTGGTTTTCTTTACATATTTGAAATAATTGGATGATGTTCATGGATGCCTTGATTATTTGGTCCTTATTCTCTTTGTGTGCTCGATTTTTCCCATTTCTTTGCATTTCCTAGAATTCATTGTGAAGTATGTAATCTCTTAAGTTTTGAATTTCTTAGTTTTTGGTAATTTTCCTTACATGATTCACTTAGGTGCATATTAGTCTTCTTAGTCCTATTTCTCAGTTTTTCCCAGGAGTGCAAAAGGATAAGTGTGGGGGTGTTTGATGAGCATTATATTTCCCATTATTCTTAGCCTTATTTTGCTCCAATTGATGATTTTTGGTGCCTACTTGACATTGTTTCAAATGATTTAGTATTTTAGACTTTATTAGACTACTACTCCGGATTTTAATTAATTTGGATTATTTAGCCTAATTTAATCTATTATTATTTTCTGGTCACATTAGGCACAGGGGCTTTTTGGGCATTATGAAGTGAAGATTTAATTTTGGAAGAGAAGACTATATGATGGAGTGAAGATTGTAATCTATCTTTAGGATCATTTGAGATTTAGTTTATATCTTTTAAGATTTAGATTTTATCTATAGAATATTTTTAGATTTCATTTAGAGATTAGCTTTCCTTATAATTTAGGCCCATTTTGTGTTTTAAGAAGGAAAATTCATGTAAACCCTGGAGCCGCATCTATCATTTCACGTTTTTGACTCTCTCTCTAGAAGAGAAGGCTTAGTTTTGCTCTCCAAGTTTGTGGTGGCTGCTAGGGTTTCTCTCTCTTCCCTTTTCTACACGTTTTTGATTTATTTCATCATGGAAGGCTAAACTCTTAGGTTAAATCCCTTTGGTAATGTATCAAATACTCTTGAGGTGTTGTTCTTAAAGTTATTTCGTATTTCTTCATTGTTTTCATGCTTATTGATATGTTATGGTTCGCTTAGTTCCATTCTATAGAGATAATCCATGTGTATGAATGCTTAATTTATGCAAACTCGTAAAAACTCCATGCTTTGGCTTTTAATGCTTAATTAGAGGTTAGGGTTTTGGGGTGAGAATTGAATTTTCGCTTAGTATTTAGTTCTCACGAGTTGGACAGTGAAGAGGGAAGAAATTGATCTTTTGTGACTGATGATAGAGTTGTGAACAGGAGCCAAAGAGGTTTATCCGTTTCTCGTTACTGTTAACTCCGTTTTTATTTAATTTTAGATTTCATTATTCAATTCAAAAACCCCATGTTTTCTATGCATACCATGTGTTCGACCTTTTGCTTGATAAGATATTCCTTAGGAGACGACCTAGGAGTAACTTCCTAGTACTACATTTCAATTGTTATATTATTTGTATCGGGTACGGTCTCGATCAATCCTGCCCAAGCCGAAGAAGTCTTACAAGAGGTTCACGCTGGAATTAGCAGCCACCACCACATGGGCGGCAAGTCTTTGGCACGAAAAATACTATCAGCTGGCTACTATTGGTTGACTCTCCATCAAGATGCTTTTGACCATGTCAAGAAGTGCCAACAGTGCCAGTTCCACAGTGATGTCTACTAGAGACCTCTTGAGGAGCTACACTCATTGGCCGCCCCATGGCCCTTTTATCAGTGGGGAATAGACATCTCAGGAAAGTTCCCAACCGCTCTCCGCCAGCTGAAGTTTGTAGTTGTGGCAGTGGACTACTTCACAAAATGGATGGAAGAAGCACTCCTAGCAACAATTACATCCGCCATGATCCAAAAATTCTTCACTAAGGAAGTTATTGCTCGGTTTGGCATCCCACACACCCTAGTCACCGATAATGGATCCCAATTTTCCACCTACACCTCCTAACAGTTATCCATCGACCTTAATATTTCCCATCATTTCTCCTCCATTGAGCACCCACAAACCAACGGACAAGCAAAAGCCACCAACAGGGTCATTATCCGAAGGATCAAGAAGAAGCTCTTGGGTTCCAATGGAAACTGGGTTGACAGACTCCACGAGGTGCTTTGGTCGCATCGAACAACATCCATAACACCATTGGGGAGACTCCTTTCCGACTAACTTTCGGTTATGACACGGTCATTCCAATCAAAAGACGAATCCGCACTTTCAGGATGTGCGAGTGATTAGCCGAGATTAAAAAGGCATTGTTGAAGGAAGATCTAGTCCTAAGCGAAAAAGTTAGGGAGATAACAGCAACTCGAGAAAGAAGGGCTAAGGAGCAGCAAGCTCATGAATACAACAAGACCGTCCGTCTGAGAAGTTTCGAGCTTGGTGATCTAGTCCTCAAGCTGGCCGACAATGGACTGAAAAATGCTAAAGATGGAAAGCTCACTCGGAATTTGGAAGGCCCTTACAGAATTGCTGCAAAGACAGGGTCGAGTGGTTACAGACTCGAGACTCTCTCAGGTGTAACCATCCTTAACAGCCAGAATGCGGCCAAACTTAAAGCTAACTATAGCTAAGCTTTACAGACTTTTGATTAGTTGGCTTAGAATAAATGATAGCGGTCTCGCGAGCACATTTTATTTTCAATTGGTTTTAGAATAAGTGACTTCGACTTACCCGAGCACATTTACTTTTCATTCATTTTGTTATTTTACGTTTCAATAATGTTTTATGACTCCAACATTGGCGAATAATGTTTAAAAACCTTGTGTCAGATATTTCTATGATGTCAGGAGTTTAATACACGGTATGTTCATGGAGAAGAATTTGCTAGTAAAATCATAATCCACTTTCATGATCCCTATGTCTAGGAATAAATTAGTCTTCAACTCTCAACCAAAAAACACATTCGAATCTTCAATAAATAAAATAAAATAAAATAAAAATTTTAAAGTTAGGTATATGTAGCTCACATATGAAAACTACTGGATCGGTCACTGAGGATAAGAATAAAATGGTAAATGAAAATCCAAACTCTTGCAAGGTGCATTAAAGAGGTTGCCACAATTAAATTCCACCATCTATGCTATTCTAAAAAATTTGCAAGCATAATTGACAAATCAATATTATCAAAAATTTGAAAATCTCCATGGAGAATATTTTCCCTTTCTGGTTTGACAAATTTTCCTTTGAAAACAGGTTTCAGTTACAACACGAAGGGTTGATTAAAACTTTACAGCAATAACTATACTGCCTTAGGTGCAAGTTTTTCGCTTGTTTTCAGTCACATTACAATTTACACGACGTGAACAATAAACTACAGCCCTTCTAACCACCTTTCAAATACAACAAAATGGAGCGTGAAGAAACCTATAACAGTTTCAAGGGTCAAGGATCACGCGGCACATTTCGAGGGCAAAAATAGAGTCAGTCTGTCTCGGTAAGTAAATTAAACTAGACATGAAGATTCATCCACAACTAGCCTTGAGCGATAGCTAGAACTTCCTCAGCCTCGCAATCTGTTGCCGAGATTAAGGAAGCAGACTGAATCTTTCCAGTATGATCAAGTCGCATCAAAATAACTCCCCTGACAAAAATTCACCAAACAATATCAGTTAATAAGGAAGCTCAACAAAGACTACTCGAAAATTATCAATTCAGTTGCCATATGATTTCTCATTTTTTTCTATAAGCGATTTCTCAAACATAGGGTATGTGTCACACTTGTATGTACCTATTATTTTCATATAAATACACATGCAGGGAGACTACCAGAATATGTCTTACCTCGCGTATCGAGACTGTATTGATATATCGCGAACCTTAATTCTGTTGACTGTACCACTTTGGCTTACAAGAACCACTTGTTCATCACTTTCACCATCCTCTGGTAGAGGCAATGATATTTTAGCATAATAATAAAAGCAGCATGTTATTAACAGAACTGTAACCAAAGATTTGTACTAAATGTAACATTGATAAAATACCTTCTAATGAGAATCCTACAACAAAAACTGCAGCCAAGCGATCCTCAGCAGCAAACTGAATTCAAGGTGAGAAAAAGACACAGATGCTTTAAATATACAGAATAGTTCATTACTGTGAAAAAGTGAAAGTTCAGTGAGTTTAAAATACCTTGTATCCTATCAAACCAACCCGATTCAAAGGTGACATGCGGAAACTGCTTAAAGGAACCCGCTTTCCAAAACCGCTTTCCGAAATAAACAGCAACCACGGGCCACTTCCCTTTGCACTGTAGGCATATAATAAATAAATATGTTAAAGAAACGTGAAAAATTCCTTCCACATTATCTTCTCGAGACAAAAAGTCAGCATCAACGCTAAACACTTCCTGTCTGCATTACCAGCTAAAGGCAAAATACAAGTGGATGTGACATCTTTTTTCTCCCTATAACCTTTACACACTTGCAAGCAAAATTATCATATATTTTGGAAGGCCAAAATGGACAAAAAATTATACAATTAAACTAATAGATCTCAACCTTTTTTACCATTAGTACTTAGTATAGTATATCAAGCCGAGAAGAATCCGTGAAACAGTTTCAAAACTCGGAATTTCTATTATAATTTAAATATTTTAAACCTTCCAAGGAATTCCATATTTTAGGGCTTCGGTTGGTAAATGCTAAACTATAATATAGTTGCTCAGTGCAAAATTACTATTCATGTTCGGGAATCATTTCAATACATATAGCAATATTACTGAACAAATTTCAAATAAGAAGTACACACATCCTTTACTCAAATAACAAAAGAAGTAACTATATATTAAATTTTGATTGTGGAGCTTAAAACGAATCCATCATGGAAACACAAATTATAAGCAATTAAGAACACAATTTCAAACAAATGATATAGTGCAGGACAATGTTCACAACCAAATCATACATCAAGTCTGACGTGGATCTAAAAGTTATCAATTCACTATCAACAAAAGCATGCAGGATCTTGGTATAATTACCTGCTATGAGGAAATTTTGATACAGTTTCCAAGTTGTTCCACAGGGCTGCAGGTATAATGTCCACACTTGCCATCCTATCCCCTTCTTTGAGTCTCATTGCCACTGCTCCCCTTGTATTTCTTCCTAATGTGCGAATCTGAGTTAAAACCAAGACATGGTGTCAGAAACAAAATTGAACCATGACACGCTATGCCAACAAACTGCAAAACAGATTAATGAACTACTAATACTTTCAGCAGTTTATCTTGACACACTTCATTATTAAGTGTTCAGTTAGTGACGAGCTTTGACACGCACGCGCACGCGCATACATTGTTATCATGTAATTAGGCAATATACTCATAGTGTACCGGAAGTACGGGTATAATTGTCTTTTGGTAGTTGTAGTTTTGGCAGAAATATAGGTAAAAAGATCAGTACTTTAATGCAGCCATTTACAGCTTGTTACAGAGTTTCTGTGTTCCCTACGTGTCCTACATTTTCCATCTAATTCCTAAGGAGGTGTTTGCTTTGTTTTCTTATATCATTGCCACTTAATATGTTTTCATTAATATTAATAGTTAAAAAAATAACAGTTTGCTTTCTGTTAGAATAATTGGAACTAAATCTACTCAAGTCATTATAAATGATTCTTGGCTCATATTCTTAACCGATGTGGGACTTTGATACTTAACACACTCACACCCAGAAAAGAATCAAAGATTCATCTGCAGCATGGAAATTTGCAGCATTGAACATCTGCAGGTGGCCCAATATCGGAGTAGGCTTCGAAACCATGTTTAGAAACTATTGGGCCTAACTCCACCCTAGCTAATACGGAGAGGGTTACCATAAGCCATTAAAATTGGTTCTTGGCTTATATTCTCAACTGACATGGAATTTTGATACTTAACATTTTCATTTCATTCAATTTCCTATTTATGAAGTTTTACAAAGGGATTGGAGAAAACAATAAATACTGATCCACCATTTTTGTAAATCCCAACAATGATACTAGAAATTAGTCAAATTACTATTATTATTATACAAAAAAGGTTGAGAAACTATAATGAAGTATATTATGTTTTCAAGATTAACATACGTAGATTTGAATTTAGATTTATGGAAACAAGGGCAACAATAAGCTTCAACCCTAATTCCTAACTATATTAAAGATTAGGAAATAGGAAGTAGATTAAGTGGAACAGAGACTTAGGTTTTTCATAGGTTAATTATCAATTATTAGTCCCTTAAGTTGCACGTTAAATTAAAATCTTATTATAATGAAATTGGAGATTTTCAGGAAGAGATATCAGTACAGGAATTAAATTAAATGGGGACTAGTAAAAAGTAAAGCATTTAAATACAAAAAGTTGGTGGAATGATGACATAAGCATTCCTCAGAGCAGATAAGATGCTTAGTTGAAACCATTTTCAACACAGTTAAATATTCTAAGGAGAACATGCTATATCAATAAAATTAGATCATATGAATCCAACCGTTTATTTTCAATGAATTCCTTCACAGGTATATCTAAGCCACTCATATTACAATGTTCAAAGAATTAAAATTTAATAATTTAACAAAACAATTAGAAAAATTGCAACTTGCCTTACTGCATAGACTCAGTATGACCATTCCATTGTGTGAAGCCATGGCCACAAAGTCATCATTTGTGCAAAGACGGACCCATTTCAGCTCATCACCAGGAACCTTTCAAGTAAAATGGCATGGATGAATAAAATTTATAGATAATGATTTTAAGTTTCAACCACTAATCTTGAAGTAGGACAATACGATGAAGAAAAAGCAATGTACACGTAGAGAAGTCAAATAAGAGAACAAACCAACTGAATTGCAATGATTCCAGTCGACCTGATAGATGAAAACGAATTCAAGGGTACTCTCTTGATATAGCCTTGCATTGTAAGCATCAGCAAAAACTGTTCTTCAGCAAACTCGCTCACAGGAATAATGGATGTTATCCTCTCACCGTCAGATAAAGATAAGATCTGGCTCAAATGCAACAACAAAAAGATAGTTATTTTCAGCAACTTGTGTTTCGGGTCCTTATTTACTCAAATATTTCATATTAAGTTTGTTTTTGTAAATATTCAAATCCTAATTTCATCTCCACTTCTCTCTAGTACATAACTCCATTATCCCACTTTCTCTTTGAACCTTTTTAATCACATGTATGTGTCATGCCCACACAGACACACACAGGGATCAACTTCATCTAAGAGTAAGTCTTAACATAACCTTGTATAAATGTTGTGTTTCGTTCAATCAAAAGCTCTCATGATATATCAATCACACAAAATTTACAAAAGTGAAAACAGAGTTCTTAGTTCTTACTTCATTTAGTTACTTATTTTAATGTATAAGTTTTTCAAAATATAAGGAAATGTCAATTATTAGATTTAGATGCATACAATTGCCTGACTGACGCCAAACTTGGTATGCATGATAATTTGACCATTAATTTGGTAAAATTCCCATTTACAAGTTATTCAACAGAGTAAGTGTAAAAGACATACTCCTGCATCAATATATCTGTGTGTGTGTGTGTGTGTGTGTGTGTGTGTGGAACTGGTTATTGTGAGGAATATGAACAATGAGTCTTGACCATCGCATCTTATTTAAAAGGTTAAGATTAAAAGATGCATGGGACTTTTTTAAGGGGTCATGTGACCACTAACCAACTTTTAAGCATAAACATCCATGTATGGTTGAATGGTCCAGATTTATTGTTCTCACATTCTTAAAACAAGAACTGTTCCAATTATAGATGCCCCCAAATATATAAAGTTTCATCCGTAACTGCATTACCTTAACGATCTCAATTGTCCTACTTTCTGTCCAAACCCTTTTACTGTAGGTATTTTATGCCTATGCCAATTTTTCAAGCATGTTGTGTCCACAGCACATACAAGGAGGGGGAGAGAGGATAAAAACAAATAAATACCTGAACAAGTGGTGTGCCAGCAGCTGTCCGGCTACACTCTGGAATTTTGTAGGCACGAGCTGAGTATACTATTCCTTTATCACTAAAAATTAAATTTGAAAACCATGTCATATTCAAATTTAACTTTCTGAAATTCAATGATTTTAAATGCTTAGCAGTAATAAATTAAAATTACAACCACAATTAAGAAGTAAATTTAAAACTGAAGATCCCCAATCAAACCATGATAAAACTTAGAGATAATTATACCTCTTGGTTTAAATTCTGTTTAAATTATAAGTTAGAATAATGATGTAGGAAAACATTCATGTTGACAATATACTTAGAGATAATGATGTAGTTCGAATTTACGATTTAAAGATGTTAGAGAGAGAGCAAGAGAGAGAGAGAGAGAGAGAGAATGAATTCTGTTATTAATTGAATTGGTTAGTTACAAATGAGAGCACACCTATCTATTTATAGTAGGAGTCTCAACTAGCTTAAGTTACACGACAGCTGTCAGCTTATAAGCTAAAGCTAAGTATACAGTATCTATACTAATATATACAGTATCTAACAAAAGATATGGGAATTTATAATTTAGTTATTTGGGTTCTGAAATAACAAATTAACTATTACTACCATTTTTCTTTTGCTCGGGCTATTTGTTCTAAAGATTTGTATTTACCATAAATGGCATACTAAGCCTCTAGAGATATAAGTCTATTGATATTAAACATTAAACAATGAATCAACGTGAGTGTTTTCCAAACATTGTTTTCCTCTTGGTTCTATTTAATCTAATGGTATGAAAATTTCATTAAGAATAAATTATTGGGCACTACTTAATTTTAGATAGTTGCACAATCATCCCCTAATGAACCAATGATTGCTTGACATGCCAGCTAATTTTGACTCATTTAGAGCTTATATGGCAAAGACTTAGAGCTGATGTGGCAGTGACACGAACTCATTAGCTAACTTGTCAAGTAACTATTGGTTCATTAGGGAATTGTTGTGTAAAGTAGAAATATTCCAAATTATTTATGATCGACAACATAACAAAAGTGAACCTGAAATAAAGGACATGATCGTGTGCACGGCAAACAAGAAAGTCAGACATCGAATCATTCACTCTCAATTTTCCTACTGATTTGCCAATTGTTCCACGATTCTGTAGGTTAAAAGTGCTTGGCTTCATCCGCTTCAAATAACCTTTTTCACTAAGCGCCTGATAGTGAAAGACAACATCACGAGCACATGAATACCTTAGTGGCCTATAAATAGAAGAAGGAATATGCAAAATCAAACTTCATACTCTTGCTTTCCACGTACCAAAAGCATTTCTTCATTAGGAATAACATCGATGTCTTCAAGTTGGCCATCATCCGTGTCCTCCAAAACTGAACGCCTTGGACTGGCAAACTTATTTTTCAGCTCAATTGCTTCTTGTTCTATAAGCTAAAATATATGGGAAAGAGGTCAAAATCATCATCCTAGAAAGTTAAATAATTTGTTTAGCAATGTTGATAGCTCTTTCAGTCACAGTATAAATAATTGTAAGAGAAAGAGAATATGCTTGCTTGGATGTCCCCCAGTAAAGTTAAACTACGAGAAGCTGTGGTCAAAACTAAAATCTTGCGCTTGCAGGTTAATATGAATAACTAATCACATTTTTCAGCAATACTAAGTCCCTGATGTGACATGAGTCACAGTAGAGAACATCTAGAGAGAGTATAGTACATTCAAGGTCTACTACAGTATAAGTTTTCATTCCAATTGTTTTAAACATGTAAATATAGAAGTAAAAGATATTCCAAACAATTTTGGGAGATTGAGGCAATGACAATTGGCAAGACAATGTCCCAACAAGGGATAGCACGTTTCGGACTGTACTTGACTCAGGATCATTCGTTCCCAATTTGCAGCTGCTTGGCTCTCATTCCAGCAAGGGATACTATATTCTCACCAGTGTTTTTGCTCTAATTTTCTTAATTGCCTTGGATCAGCTTATTCCTACATGGTAGTTTAGATGGATGAGAATATTTAACATGTTAGAATATTAGTTAATTATAATTATGGCTGCAGCTAATAGCTGTAATTAGCACAAAAATGAGCCTATGGTTAGCTCATGTGCATAATTTACTCACTATACACACAATTTCTCTCAAAAACTCTGTTTCAACTTTCAACATTCAGTATATCCCCACTTATTAAATGGAAGAGCATCCCTCTAACTGTGTACGATATCTCTTTGCCAATACTTTTCCCCCCTAGTTTCCATTAGTCTGCTAGAGAATTGACCCAAGGATTTTTAATCTACATCAGATAGGAATGGCATTAACGATTTGGATGAAAATAATAGAAGTTTTCAAATTGCCATAACTGCAACCAAGCAAGACCAGCATCACATAGAACAAATAGACATAAATGAGCTAACTCAACAGGTTAACCTCTACAAGAACCAATTAAAATTTCAAGAAAGCTGATACAGTAAGTTACCTCCAGTATATTTTTCCTGCTGGACAACAGTTCCTCCAACTTAGAAATTTGTTCTGTTAGAGATTTACTTTCAGCTTCGAAGTTTCCACTCTGCACAGCACAAAGTTTATAACTCTATCTCAGTTCTTTGCACAAGTATATTTATAAAAATCTCACCAAACAAAAACATCAAATTATTCTACTCTAGTGAATTGCATGATTTCAATGCACCTCACGTAGGGTCAGTCTTCTAAGGCTAATGTCCAAGAGAGCTTCAGCTTGTTTCTCAGAGAGATTGAACTCTGCAAATAGATATTAATTACCCATTAGACAGCAAAAAGATCAAGAATTTCAAGCCATAATTGCATATATTTCATTTCAATAATAAATAGAACTTTTCAAACTATAAGAATATGAGATAAAATAGTTTCCAACTGCGAATGATCATCTATGAAAACAGCCCATTTTTTTCATTAAAATTATACATTTAGAGGAGAAAATTAGTACCAAGCAAAACCAATAAATATGCTTGAAATAACAAATTTACCATTGCGTAGACTAGCTGATGCGATCGAATTACTAGAAGATTCACGTATTATGCGAATCACCCCATCCAGATTACCAAATCCAATAAGAATACCCTGATTTTGAACAGAACATAAGCTTTAACACAAGATGTTCAAGGGAAGAAAAAAAAGGAACTATAATAATTAGTCTGATTCCTTCTTAAAGCATTAGAATTTCCAAAACCATCATTTTCCTTTATGTATGTAAAAGAAAATTTAAATATTTTAGAAAAAAAAAAGAAAAAAAAAAAAGATGAAAGGGACTACAAGAGAATGGACAAGATATTCTCCAAAGGGGAAATGAGAAAAAGAAAAGAACACAAAGAAATAAGCATAGCATCATACTCTGACATACTTGACAAACCCACAAGAGAAATCATATAAAAAAATGAACACGGGCAAAACACCATGGATAAGCCAAATGAACAATTATGTCATCGAAGCTAACAACATAACAACATTCCAAGTTAATAGTACAAAATGTTAAGGTTCCGTCTCAAAACCAATTGGCAATACAGGAGTAGCCCAACAGGTATATAAACCAGGGTAGTCAATCGCGTGCGATAGCAGCGCTATAGTGAAGGAGTGGTGCAGAACTGCAGATATGCACCTCCCTGCGACAGCACAGCCAGTAGTGTCGCGGCTGGCTGTCGCGTTCTGTAGCAACGATTTAGCGGCGATTTTGGGGAGTAAAAGCTGGTTGCAGCACCGCTCCAGCCTTCAGAAACACGGACCCTAATTTTGAAAGGGGAAAATTGATTTTGCCCTATTTTTACCCTATTTTTTAATGTGAAAAACCAATAGTGCCCTTACCTTTTTATGTGAGGGAAGTGCTGGCTAGTGTTTCCCGTTTGTGGGATTCACCTTTCCCCTTCTTGTGAACCCTAATTTACACATTGAACACTTTGAAATAGAAAAATTTCTCTCACCGTGCTTACCCCTCCTCCTTCACTCAAACAATCCTTCTTTCCCTCACTCTGTACTTATAATGAAGCCATAGAGGCTTGCACTTATTTTTTTCAAGCCTTAGTGGCTTACACATATTTCGATTATGAATGTTTGACTATGACGAATTATGATTATTAATTATGAATGTGCCTTTAATTTGGTATATTTTAGTATCTTTGAGTATTTATATGTTAGATAATTATATACAGCACAATGCTTGCTACATTGATTGGAGATCTGTGATGCTTGCTTATTAATTATCAATATGTCTTTAATAAGCAAGCATCACAGATCTCTAGTCAACGTAGCAAGCATTGTGTTGTTTATAATTATCAAACTAATTTTCTCTTCCTTCTTATTCTTGGTACAGTGAAAGGAAAAACAAACATCTCCTAAAACAATCTTTGCAAGTTACCATTCAAAAAACGGACCCAAGATCTCCACATGTAAATCACTGTTTTTGACCCATTTTCCTTGTTCCAAAAATTCAAAGTGGATCTATACTCTGAAGCTCATGTTACATAGTTTTTCCTAATTTGGGTATCAAAGAGAGGTCCACCCTAACTTTTATACCCATGAGACAAAACTATTGTGTCTCATTTATTTACAGCATTGCTCAATGATTTTGGCACAAATAAAATGTGAACTGTTAGAATCTGAGATTCAGAGAAGAGAGAGAGAGAGAGAGAGAGAGAGAGAATCTGAAAATTCGGTTATATTGCTGACAGCTTATAAGCTAAAGCTAAGCTACTATATACAAACTAATATAGTATCTAATATTCCCCCTTATAAGCTAGACTATCCTATTAGATATTCTCTAATAGTTCCCCTTGAAGCATGGACACGACACGGGATACGGATACGACACGATACGGGACACAGCGATACGACAAAAAAATATAAAATGTTAAAGTAAATGGTTAAGAGTGTCTAAAATGGATACGTGTCTGACACGGGACACGATACGTATCGAACACGATACAGCGACAAATATGAAGTATCGGTGCTTCCTTGATTAGTTCCCTGTGAAAGCTCAGCCAGGAGAGTCTGTATAGTTGGTAGCTTCTTTTAACCGAGGTATAGGAAAAGAGCCAAGAATAGATTTGTGATCTTGAGCAGCTAGCACTTGAAACTTGTCAGTTACATTCAGTTTGCTTTTCGGAAGGCTGAATCTGGCATGTGAAAGTGCTTTGGTGAGAATGTCAGCAACTTGTTGTTCCCCGGGTACATGTTCAACAATTAAACGCTTATTAAGAACCTTTTCTCTGACCCAAAACAAGTCCAACTCAATGTGGTTGGTTCAAGAGTGAAGAACAAGATTCTTAGACAGCATTAGTGTACTTAGATTGTCACAGTATATGACAGGAGTATTAGTATTATATATTTATAACCACGTTCACTCAATAGGCTTTGAATCCACATCAATTCACGAGCAGTATTTGCCAAGCTCCTATACTCTGCTTCAGCAGTGGAACGAGCTACCCATTCTTGCTTCTTAGACCACCAAGAGACTAGGTTTGATCCCAAATAAACACAGGAACCAGAGGTGGATTTCCTATCATATGGGTCTGAAGCCCAATCTGCATCACTGTATGCAAACAAATTCAGAGGAGATTGAATATATGTTGGCTTGAGCAGTAAACCTTGGTCTGCAGTACCACTGAGATACCTGAGAACTCTCTTTAGTGCTTTCCAATGTTCCTCAAGAGGATGGGCCAGAAACTGACAAAGTTTATTTACACTATAGCATATCTCAGGTCTGGTTGTTGTTACATACTGTAATGCACCTGCCAAGGACCTGTATAAGGAGGGATCAGCTAAGTAGTTACTACCCTCTTTTGTCAGTTTTAGACTACCAACCATAGGTGTGGGCTGACTCTTCATATCCTGAAGATGTGATCTTTCCAAAAGATCTCTGATATATTTGGACTGAGTGAGCAGAAAATCCCCTGAGGCAAGTCTTTTGATCTCAATACCAAGAAAGTAATCTAAGGCGCCAAGATCTTTTAATGCAAAGGCTAGATTTAGTTTAGAAATAAGGTCCTTGATAAGAGTAGGAGAGGTTCCAAGTAATAATGATGTCATCTACATAGCAAAGAACAAATATTCTGTGAGAGGAAGTATTGTGAATGAAAAGTGAATGATCACATCTGCACTTCCTGAAACCAAAAGACAGTAAGGTTCCGACTAGCTTGTCAAACCAAGCTCTAGGTGCTTGCTTAAGACCATAGATTGCTTTATTCAATTTACAAACCATGGACTTGTCACCAATGTGAAACCCTTCTGGTTGTTGCATATAGACCTCCTCTTGCAAAGTACCATTCAAGAACGCATTGTTGACATCAATTTGTTGGACATCCCACTGATGTGATAGAGCCAAAGTAAGAACCACTCTAACAGTCACTGGCTTTACCACAGGAGAGAAAGTTTCTGAATAATCATAACCAAACCTTTATTTATGAAGAATTTATCCATGAATAGAAGTACTGGGTAGTCTATTTATGAGAAAAACAGAACTGATGAAAGCATGATCTTAGTAAGAAACTGGTAAGGAGGCCTGAGCTAATAGAGTAAGGTCCATTTCCACTATGTGCATATGCTTTCTCTCGATCACACCATTTTGGTGATGAGTATGAGGACAAATAACTCTGATTAATGCCCTGAGAGACAAGAAAATTAGTAATGGGGCGAAATTCACCACCCCAATCTGTTTGGACAGATTTTATAGTAGTAGAAAACTGTGTTTGGACATAATAGAGAAAGTGCTTGAAAGACTGCAAAGCATCAGATTTTTGATGCACTAAAAACAGCCAAGTGTATCTAGTGCAAGAGTCAACAATAGATATGTAATATTTGAAACCAGTGGAGGACACTACAGGTGCTGGTCCCCACAAATCAATATACACCAAATCAAAAGGATTTTGATAAACTGTAAAGGATGGACTGGAAGGTAATTTATGTGACTTAGCAACAGCACATGCTTCACAGAACAAAGTTTCAGTTTTATTAGAATTGTAAGGAACATTACATGATCGGAGGACAGCTTTTACAACACTATCACTAGCATGTCCTAACCTACTATGCCACAATGAGTACCTAGAAGTGCCAGTAGATACATTGCAAACTGAACTAGAAGTAGAAACACTTTTATTTTCAGAATTAGAAACACTTTTATTGTCAGAAAACGCATTATTACAAGCTGGAACAGCATCAGAAACAACTCTAGAATCTCCAGAATCAGTAGAAAACTGAGACTTTGGCTGAGGCTTGAGAATATCATGAAACCGATAAAGCCCATCAGCACCAAGTGTGCCTTCAAGCAGGATAGTATGAGAGTCCTGAGATTTCACAAAGCAACAATCAGCATGAAATTCAAAATAGAGAGAATAGTCTTTGGCAAACCTACTTACACTAACTAGATTCTTAGTTATAGAGGGTACAAGTAAAAGGTTTTTACGATGAAGAACAGTATTAGGAGAAGTATGCGATTGAGAAGAACTGGTACCAATTCCTGTTATTGGTATACCTGACCCATTACCCATGTAAATCTGATCTTGTCCAGGAAGACAGGTCTTAGAGCTAGTAATATTTGAAGGATCAGAAGTCAAATGGTGAGTAGCCCCAGAATCTGGATACCAAAGCTGAGAGTTATAAGCAAGAGGTTCCATTAGCATGGCATGAGGCTGAGGCCTGAGAGCTGGAAAAGTAGGTTGAGGTGTCCAAGAACTTGGTCAAGGACCTAGAATTGAAGGTGCTGCAGGCCTAGAAGGATACTGTGGAAAAGGATTCCAAGGCTGCAGTGGCTGCATTTGCATTTGCTGAAAAGGCATGTAGATGGGAGTAGGTGCCACTGTAGGACCTGTAGATTGACCCTTCTGAGACTTATAGTTGTTAGACTGAGATTTGCAAGAATTTCCACTAGTGTTTGAGGACATAACGATATCCAACCTATGCCAGCATTGTAGTGCTTCATGACCATGCTTATCACACAGCTGACACTTTACACGACCTTTTCCAGTTTTACCCCGGTTGGATTTGGATTTGTTTCCACTTGCTCTCTGTCTAGAAGCAATTTGATCATTGTCAGGTGAATCACTACTATCATTGTCAGATTCAAAGGGGTTTGTAGACTTTGTAGAAGGTTTGGGAGGAGCAGTAGGAGGGGCAGCAACACTGGTAGAAGATTGTGTGTAACCAACACTAGGAGAAGGTGCAGCAGTATACTGAACTTGTTGAGGAAAGGAGCAGGGTTTTGATAATACATCATACCCTGAGGATTCTGCCGAATAGGTGCTTGCTGAGGAGGCTGAGAAGTAGTCACTCGAGTAGGACCTTGAGCAAGATGGACAGAAAAGGCATCATTCGCAACTGGATGATGCGTTCCAAATAAGCTTCTTGAGTGACTAAAAATGCTTCAAGAGCACCAAGTGTGACTGGATCATCACGGATCAGAAAATAAGTCACAAAGGCCTCATATTTTGAAGGCAAACCATCAAGCACAACTCGAATCTGCTCCCTTTGGGATACAGTTTCTCCTACAGCAGACAAAGACAATACCAAGGCCTTAACTCTGGCCACAAATTCAGTAATAGACTGATTCCCTTTCTTAGATGATCTCAATTCAGAGTAAAGCATTTGGCTTCTGGCTTTAATCAGAGAACTGGAATAGGTGTGTAATTCATCCCAAATCTGATAGGAATGAACACATCCCAAAACCCTAGCCTGTAGTTGTTCTGAAAGAGATTGTAATAACCAGGAAGCAAGGTGTTGATCTTGTTCTTCCCAGTTCAGATATGCAGGATTCACTCTATCAAAATCCTGATCAGCATCGGTACCATACTTTGGCGGACTCACCACGAATCTCTGAAGGCGATGCGAAGCAATAACAGCTTCAACTTGCTGCTTCCAAACAAAGTAGTTCTTTTCTTATAGCTTTGCAGAGACTGAACGAGAAAAGGTCACCGGAGTAAAAACCGAATTTAACGGTTGCGGTGGAGAAGATGGAGCGAAAGCCATGAATGTAAGAGAAGAGGATCGAAATTAGAGAAAGTGAGAAGAAGAAATGCAGAATTGGAAATCGCGAGGAGAGAGAAGATGAAAACTACAATTGCAATCGCAATCCAAGGAGAGAGAAAATGAGCGATTCTCAATCACGATTCTGAGAAGTACGATTCTGAGAAGAAGTGCGATTCTGATGATTGCAATCGAAGAACAAAGCTTGAGCACAATCGCGATTCAGAAGCACAATCGCAGAGAGAGAAGAAAAACGAACAAGCTCACTCACGATTCTGCAGTGTTCTCACGAAGAAGAGAAGCTCTGGATACCATGTTAGAATCTGAGATTTAGAGAAGAGAGAGAGAGAGAGAGAGAGAGAGAGAGAGAGAGAGAGAATCTGAAAATTCAGTTATATTGCAAATGAATCAGTTAGTTACAAATGAGAGCATTCCTTTCTATTTATAGAAGGAATCTCAGCTAACTAACTTAAGTTATAATGACAGCTGTCAGCATATGAGCTGACAGCTTATAAGCTAAAGCTAAGCTACTATATACAAACTAATATAGTATCTAATATGAACAATAGGTTTTCTCAAAAATCATGACAACAACAACAATCAAGCCTTTGTCCCACTAGGTGGGGTCAGCTACATGGATCAAATGATGCCGTCATGATCTATCATAAATCATGTCCATTTTAAAGGCATTTATCTCCAGATCCTTCTTAATTGTTTCACCTATGGTTTTGCTTGGTCTTCCTCTGCCTTTAGCACCTGGAATATCATCCATTTGATTTACGCTCCTAACCAGGGCTTCTACCGATCTCCTTCACACATGTCCATACCACCTAAGGCAGGATTCTACCATCTTTTCTACGATAGGTGCAAACCCAACTCTCTCTCAAATGCACTCACTCCTAATCCTATTTTCTCAAAAATCATGACTCAAAAAAGAAATTTAACTTCGCCGTTTGCTTTGCACATGTATGCTAACAATGAAGAATGCGACATTATGAGAAAAAAAAATTAACACATTCGACTATAAATAACAGATGAAAACACCTAAGCACTTGTAATCTTGTATATGTAAGTAAGATTTGCAACAATGATTTCATTAATCTCAAGCTCAAAGAAATATGCCACGGATGCATGATACATTAAAATTTTAAGTTAAAGGACTCCAAGAAGCCGATCACTCTTATTAAATATAATATGATAATTACGATCAACATAAACTAGGTAGATAACCAACACGAGCAATCATGCTATATGTACAGGGTTGGTTTTATGTCGGTTTCTTTAACTATCACTTTCATAACAACAGTAGCTCAGGAACAAACACACAAACATTTATGACTATAAGTCTATAACCCCTCCACCAATGAAATAAACACACACAAAAACATTCTATAATTATAATGCTTCCACCTATGAAATATATTTTAAAGTTTAATGCTCTATGCACATGACAACTGAAAGATACACGGTACAAATAGATTTTACAGCATTTATCACATACCTCAACAATATGTCTTCTCTCTTGTGCATGTGAAAGTTTATGTCTTGCACGTCTCTCAACAACAGAGCATCTGAAGTCTATGAATGCCTGAAGTGAAAATAAATATCAAACCACGAAAAAAATTGCACAATCCAACTTATAAAATAAAGCCACTACATGACCTGATGCAGAGTTTAGCTAACATCAAACAAAGTTACATGAAACAATATAGAGGCTTCTAGAAGAAGAAGGTTAGGAGATTGAATATAGTAGATAAATTTATAATCATGGTCTGATACTCTGATTGCAGGCAAAACTACTAGTTTCTACTTTCTACAGCTTATATAGGAAGACTTCTGAGCCACCCATAGAAAATCTAACAAACAAGAAAAGGTGTTTGCTAGAGTGGCCCTTTAAAGAAAACGAAGTTTGAGAAGTTATTTGGTGTCTGGACAAGGATAAAACCGCAGGGCCTGACTGTTACAAGATTGCTTTCTTTCAAAACTGTCAACAATTTATTAAGGAAGATCACGAAAAGTTGAAGCTCAGGTTTATTGCAATGGTAGGATCCATTTATCATGCCATTGTCTAGCTGCCTATTGGCCATCTCCAGCAATTCACTATAAGTGATCCTCATGAAAACTAATCTGAGCTTCCTCGTTTAATGGATTCCTTTTACACTTGGTCATCTCTTGGAAATTGATCAACCACTTTCCACAGGACATGTAAGACAAAGACCTAAGTTCGATTATCAACAGCCTAGAACTCATTTTGCCATTAAACTTCTCTGTTTCATATTTTCCTGATAATGGCTTCTGTAAAAATCCAGATTGCACCACAAAGAGGACTGCTTCCATACTTTGTTGTAACCAAGTGCGCAAACAGAGAATAAGGAAAAGAAGAAAAAAAACATTAAATTTAATGTGGCCTTCTAGATTCATGGGCAAACAGATAGAAAATACATTATGAGCACTGTAGGTTACAATTGGTAGCTGCTTGATACTCGAACCCTAATCCCAAAACAAAACACTTCAATCCTCATTGTCACTGAGAATGGCAACACGCTACAACCTAACTACTGATTTTGTGATATACATGAGTTATACTTTGTGGTGATCCCCTTGCCCACCACCGGGATAGGCCCAGTCCCTTAACATCCACCACAATTCTAACAATTCCATGGGTTGCACTGCACAATCAGCATCTCAGGTTCACCCACATATCAGGCCAAGCAAGTAAACAAAGTATCAATCAGCTTATATTAAGTAGTGATGCAAACAACATGGGAGATGGGAACTTCAAAAATCTGAATGACTACCAGTAAATGGAGAATTATTGTTATGGGTCCAACAACTTATTTCCTTTTATATTTTTTTCCCTTTCTTTTTTGGCCTCAGGATCCAGCTTTGATCTTTCATTCTTTTTCACATGATTTTTATCCTTCACTTATACTCAACATCAAATATTAGAAAACAATTATTGGAACGGACACGGGAGATATTTAAACCTCCATTCCCCTACACTATGCAGTTCCATCAGTTGTAAAATGTGTATATGTATAACTATATATATCAACTATAAAATCACCAATGGTAAATGATGTATAATTGTTCATACAGGCATAGACAATTAGCAGTCAGCTAAATTAAATTAGTAATGTAGATGCCTATGATTTCTCCAATGATTGCCAAAATAAAAATAACTGTCTTTTTGATAGGAACCTCTGATCTGCCATGTGGCAGATTTAGTTAGTTATTTGAGGGCAGATTTGATTGGTAGTTATTAGGAGGTTAAGAGGTTATTAGGATCAGTTATTTTTATTATATAATGTGTTGTGTATTTGTAGGCAGTCATGTATGTTATTATTTGGAGAGTTTGGGACAGAGAACATTCTCTGTAGGAGACTTAGTCTCTGGGACAGCAAGCCATTGCTGTATTGTGTGTGTAGTAGGAGACTTTGGTCTCTGGGACAGCAAGTTAATTGCTGTACAGTGTGTAATTTCTATTTCTATCAATAAAAGTATTCATTTCAAATCAAAAGTTCTATCAATTGGTCCGACCTGCCGGATCCAAAAAGGAGAGAGACCAGCGAAATAGTGTGTTGATCATGGCAAGAGTGTCAGAAAGAGTGGACTTGTTGGAGATAAAAATAGAAGTGATGGGAACTACCATGGATCAGAGATTGACTACCATGGAAGAGAAGATGAATCGTTTGGAGGTTAATTTGAAGGAGGACATTCTATCTGAAATTAGGAAGATCATGAGAAAGAGCAATGAAGAAGAAGAGAGCCTGGTTGCAAGGTTTGGAGGAAGAAATGTTCAAAACCCTTTTGAAGAGTTGAAGGAATTGAAGGAGACAGGGACAACAAATGATTCTAAGTATGAAGAAGTCCACAACATGCAGAGGGTTAAACAAGAGAGTGGAAAGATGAGACCGGGCTACGACAATCATCCTTTGGGTAGTGACGAAGAGGGCAGAATCCTCTCTAAGGGAATTGCATTGGCAAAGAATGGGTGGAAGGAGAGTGCATCAACCATGGAGGCAAACCTACCACGGTTAGTGGTGCTCTTAGAAATGTTGGACTTCAGTTTGTCCTCTGTAGCGTATATGGTGGCTGAGTTTGGTGTCTCACATCAGTTGACTCAGCATCCACCACCAAAGCCTCCAGACCCATTTGTTGAGATAGTTGCAGTGAAGGTGCAAAGAGGAAAGTCAACAGAAGATACAACCCAAGAGGAGGAATCTATCCTGAAGAGTCAATTTCCTATATTCAGCCTTGAGGACAAGGCTGATTTTCTAGGAACCAGAAATGATAGGAACCTCTGATCTGCCATGTGGCAGATTTAGTTAGTTATTTGAGGGCAGATTTGATTGGTAGTTATTAGGAGGTTAAGAGGTTATTAGGATCAGTTATTTTTATTATATAATGTGTTGTGTATTTGTAGGCAGTCATGTATGTTATTATTTGGAGAGTTTGGGACAGAGAACATTCTCTGTAGGAGACTTAGTCTCTGGGACAGCAAGCCATTGCTGTATTGTGTGTGTAGTAGGAGACTTTGGTCTTTGGGACAGCAAGTTAATTGCTGTACAGTGTGTAATTTCTATTTCTATCAATAAAAGTATTCATTTCAAATCAAAAGTTCTATCACTTTTCCCGCTAGGTGGGGTTAGCTACAGGGATCCATGGAGCTCTATCAAAAAAAATTACATCTATTTTACGTAAAATGAAAAGGGAAAACCAAAATGTAACACATGTTTCTGACTCTGTACAGAATATCTATGAATTTCATACTGACATAGTTATTAACGAATATAAGCAAGTCATGAGAAACAAATCAATTTTAAGCTATGCAAGAAGGCAAAACAAAGAAGTGTTCATTCAAAATAACATTTGAACAGATGGGGGAACACAGTAGACTAGCAAGGCCTGCCAGGACTCACCTGTAGCAATTCCTTCAACCCCATTTGCTTAGGTTGCCCATTAAGAATGCTACAAAGAAATCAGACAAGAAGGTAGGTTCAAATCAAAACACTAAATACAGATAAAGTAAAATAATTCAAAATAATTGTGGAGAAAGAAACAACAAGCTGACAAAAGATTGATAGAAACAGGAAAAGAGAACTTGTATTTGGTATATCTCTCTTCTATTACTGATATCAATGATACCATCATCAGTAAGATGAAAACTGATGGGAAACATGAAATGAAACAGAGAATACAGAAATCCAAGGCTTTCAAGAGTTCTGGTCTTTCCCTCATTCTCCCACTTGGTATTTCCCTCCCTTTCCTTTATGCTCTTCTCTACATCTAAATATGGTCTCTCTTCTCCCTCCTAATGCCTCCTACGCCTCTGGCAGAGATGGCTACATTCCATGCTTGTCATGCCCATTTGGGATTCTAATTCTCTGCTTTACTTTTTCCAAGAACACATCTCTGATATAAGAGGATAGCTAACAAGAATAATAAGAAAACAATACTCTTCAAGAATATGCAAACTAGAATAAAAATTTGCACAACAAACAACGAGGCCATTTTTCCACTATGCAGGGTCGGCAAAATGGATCACACGACCTCATAATGTTCTATCATAAATCATGTCTATAGACAAGCAATTGTCAAAATCCTTCTTAATTATTGCACATATAGTGCTTCTTGGTCTCCATCTACCTCTGGTAATTGGGCTACCCTCCATCTAACCTACTCTCCTTACTGGGGCTTCTACATAGAGGTGCAAAGACACCAGTAGCCGAGCAACAAAGAAACCAAAAATCTTATTCTTTCCAAAAACAGAAAAGCTTTGAAAAAACTGAGCATTCATTTCCAAGCAGATACACGACAACAAAATAGTAAACACACTATAACTCTATAAAACATTCCTTTTCTTCTTCCAAATCATTTTCACGTTACTTTCAAAAAAGTCTCTAAAGCTAGGAGTCTAGGACAAATCCAAAGTAAGTCACAAGTGCCAAACAGCCTATTTCATAAGAACCTAGCAGACTGACAATGAAGAACCAATGTTTAACAGATTCAGAACTCTTCATGAATGTAACATAAATAGTAAGGGAGAGGGCTGTCTAAGGTCTAGAAATCTTTAATAAGTCATTTGTGTCATTCCTAGTCAGCACCCCAGTCACAAAAAAAAAAAAAAAAACCATCAACTTAGTATGATGAGCTTTGAATTTTCAAATAATGCTATCAAGAAGAATACCCAATCCTATTTGCACAAATACAAGTTCTGTCCAAGTCAAAGAACCATACAGACCCTAAAGAGGTCAAATAAATGCAGAATCATTCCAAAAGATATTTATCTATCAAAATACATATCCTACATGTGGAAGAAAAATTCAATGAACAATGAGAATTGACATCAGAAGGTAGCAATAGTGATCAAAGTATTTTCAATTGCTTACTCCAAAAATAATGAGTAAAATAGGGCCTACTTACCCCACCATGTTGCAGCTAAATGTAGACTGAAGAGATGTTAAGCGATAAAGATTATTCAAAACAATCAATGGGTCTGATCCCCGCTTCAGCTGCAGTGGATGAAATTAGTCATTATTTAGTGCTCAATAGTCTCTTTTTTCCCTTCTCTCATTTTTTCTTTTCTTTTCTGTATGTGACCTTCCAATAACATAATGTAATAGCAGAGCCATGTTTAAGTATTTTACCTCAATGACTACACGCATACCAGTACGATCACTCTCATCCCGAATATCACTTATCCCATCTAAACTCTGTAACATAAAAATATAACAATATAAGGTTATATAATAGACATACAAACTGCATATTCAAGAAAGGTTAAAAAAAGAGGAAAGGTCAAGATTAAGATGAAATTAAAAAGATAAAACTTGAGATCAGAGCATGTTACATTTCTGTTAGTGTTCAAAAGATATCAGTGCAAGAACAAAACCTACAAGTTTTCAGCTTGACCAAATTAAGGATTCATTTGAATAAGCTTTGAACATATATAGCATAAAAAGGTAGTAATTTTTTTGTAGAAATTTTTAGGAAAAAAAAAATTTATTTTACCATATGAATAATGGGTTCGATTCTCATTTGACAAGTTTCTTCAAAATTTTGCCATTTTTTACGTTCTCACAAAGATGGTCAAATCGGAATCAGCACAGTTCTCACATGACCGGATAGGACTGGTTTAGTCCCGTTCTGACCAGTTTAGAGTGACTGTGACTCACACCGGTTTCCACCGGTTCTGATGCATACCTTATCCAATCGACCAACGGGACCGGTGATTAGTCCGGTTCTCCGATTAAGCTGGTCAATCCAGTCCAGTTTTAGTAAATATGTAAATAAGTGAGTGATGTGCAATTTCAATAACACAATTCTAAATAGTTTATTAAAATTTAAAAAAAAAAAGAAAAAAAATACATGTATCTTAATGAAAAAAGGTAATACTGATACCTTGCTTTCAACAAGTTCTGCAATCTTCTCAACTAAAGTTGCTTTGTTCGTCTGGTAAGGAATCTATTCCAATCATAAAAACAAATTTTTTTTCAACTTCTGAAGAAATTATAGCAAGTATTTCTGATGTCAAAATCTAGGAGAATCTGGAATGCTACCTCTTTAATGATTATTGCAGTTCGTTTTGTCTTAGAATCAAGCAACTCAATATCAGTTTTCCCTCTGACAACAACACGTCCTCGACCAGTACGATATGCCTCTAAAATCCTTAAGAAAAATGAACTTATATCAAATCACACATCACACACTACAAAATTTTCGAAAAGGCACAAATATGAAGAGATAAGAATAACTTTGCACTTGAAGAAAACAAGGCCACACAGGTTTCAATTTTCACAATCTTCTATAACAGTAGTGGCCAGCTTTTCTTCAAGGCTTAGCTATATGCCTATATTAAATTCCCAATAGATATCAAGTGATCAACAATGCACACTTTAAATAGTGCAACAGATGAAGGTGTAAATAACTTATTGTGAATCTTTTTTATAAGAACATTATGAATCATATCAACGACCCATATACCATCACCAAAATATACACCACATTTCTTGATGTTGCCACAGACAAAGTAACTATAATTAAATCATGAAAGTCAATTAAAAGAGAACATTTTGAGCAACATTTTCATAGTGAATTGTGATGCAGAGAATAAAAATTGTTAGCCACCACAAAAACATATAAAATGATTAATATACATAAAAAGGGACCCTCTCAAACACCTTTTGCAGTTAAAAATCATATGAATAATCTCACCCAAGATTTCCCATAAGCAGCCCTCCTGTTGGAAAGTCGGGTCCAGGCATGTATTCAAGCAATTCTTGCACCTATGACACACCAAATCTTATCAGAAATTTAATGAAAGAGGGAAGAAGGGAGAACAAATTAAGATTACAAGACAAGTAAAATAGTGAGTGAAAAGGTGAAAAAAATAAAATGACTTTCATTACATTTCTTTGGAATTATATTACTTACGAGCTAATAAGGATGCAAACAAAAAATAATTGCATAAAAGTGAATATATGCAAATTAATGAAATTTAAGAACTTAATCATCAAATTTAAGCAAGTCTAAACCATAGAAGCAACCACAATTTTATAAACTGGCTACAAGACAGAATTTTCAACATCTTATCGAAAACTAGATTCCATTATTTTTCAATACAACAAAGAGACTCAAGACTCGGCACTCACAGTGGCTTCTGGATTATGTATCAACACACAAAGCACATCTACTAACTCCCCAAGATTATGCGGAGGGATATTAGTCGCCATGCCAACCTGGTGAAGATAAATATTGACAGCTTTACATGAGAAGATGCATGATTTCATTGATTTGTCAATAAACATCAGCATTTGTTCCAAATATGCAAAAGGGAACCCAAAATCACCGCAATCCCTGAAGAACCATTCAACAATAAGGTTGGAAGGCGAGCCGGTAGAAGTGATGGTTCTTTCTGTGAATTATCAAAATTCGGAACAAAATCAACCTGCAACCAGGAAAAAAAAGTATATGTTAAATGCACTTCAGTTATTGATGCTACATTAAATCAGAAAAACCATAAATCACAGGGCATAAAACAGCAGTGACTGACTGTATCTTGCTCTATATCTGCTAACAACATTGCTTCAGCCAATTCCTGCAAATTCAGACCAAGAACTGAATAGCATCTTTCAAAATGTCTGCCAATATGTCAAAGAAGTCCAATAAACATTGAAGACAGCACTAGAAAACTACTTTAGACATAGTAAGACTACATGAAGTTAATTAAAATTTCAATCATGATCATTCGTTAACAACACAGAAACTTCGGATAAGACACACCCTATAGCTATATCAAGACATCAGTACATTTTACCAACCAAGAATCAGAACTGAAGAAAGGATTTTGAAATGATATAAATTCACAGGATTACGAAATTCCTTTTCTTTTTCACACTTTTGAAGACAAAACTGATCTAATGAATATAGTTTTCGTTTGCCATTTGAATGGGCAATTAACAACAAACATGGATAAAAAAATAAACATTTGTTTACCAACATCAGAACCCTGGCATGACAAATAATTAGTGTATAACTCCTTCACTTATCGGTACAAAACAAGCACTAAGACTTAAGAATTGAAGAACCCATTGTATCACACTGTGCTATAAAAATGAACATGATGTAGTGCATGTTTGGTTCTGCGGTGAGTTAACCCAGAATCAACTTTGGAATGTCAACGCTACTAACAGTTGCTTCTGCTTCAACGTGATTTTGGGGCCAGAAGTGATTTTTTCAATTGTAACCAAACATGCTAGTAATTAGACAAGTAGAATTTAGATTCAAGGAGTATATCAACTATTAAACACATACTTCCAGTTTGCATTCTGTGTAACGCATGGCAGCAGGAGGGTCTGCATCAATTGACCCAAAATTCCCATGACCTTGGATCAAGGGACAACGTAAGGAGAAATCCTGGAAGAATTTGAAAAAAAAACACATATAAATCATAATGGCACCAAAAGACGGGAAGAATGAGAGAATCCACAGAAAATATCACTTCAAAACAGTAAATACATATTAGGTACCGAAACATGAGGCACAAAAAAAAAAAAAAACTATTCCTGCAGAAGAACCAAAGTAATAACACCAAATAGCACTCAGTAAAAGGACACTTACCTCTCCCATTTTCTAGAATTATTTTAAAAAAAAGTAGCCGGATCAAGAAAGTTATTTAATGCTAAAATGCCACAAGCAAGTCTCCCATTTGATTACATCCAAAATCAACATGTCAGCAAAAAGAAATTTATCAAGGAAGAAGAGAAAATATCAAAGAAAGAGACATCCTCTCAAGATAACAACAAAGAAAATACAGAACTAGAACCTCTGTAGTCAATCCCAGTGGGATCCCACGCAATCCTGGGATCCCATCCCAATTTGGCATGGTGCTGAGAGGGGATTTGCTATTCCATCCCAGATTTCCATCCCGTCTGTCCCAACTCCGAATCTCGGTAATCCCAGATCCATATCCTGGTTTCCCATTGGGAACTCGCTGGGAAAGGGACAACTGGGTTAAAACCTCATTTTGAACTCATTCTTAAAACATAGTGTCGCTTTGTTTGGGACCTTTGGGTCATTTGGACAAACTCCTGAACCTTTTATTAGATTTATGTCAATGATTTTGAGCTTATGACTTTAATTTTGTGTACTTTTCTATTTTTGGCCTTCATATGTGTATAGTATAAATTGCTTATTTTGCTTTCCTAAACATTCATATCCCGGCCATCCCGCTATCAACTCTATTCATGTATAACAAAGAAACACCTCTAGAAAGACCAAGAGCAGAACATAAAAGCATGGCTCGTTTGATGGATAGCAATGTGGAGAAGTGAGCCTACCAATTAAATTGAGGAATTTCATTAAATTAAAGGGTTTGATACAAAGGAGGGGAAAAGTCATGCGGCGATGTGTAATAGTTAAAGTGATTCGGTCTAACTTATAAGAAAAGAAAGGAGGAATTCACAAAATAAAAAAGCTAAACTATATTTTCGACACTTACTGTGCAATAGAATAGCTTTTTTCAGCATAATAATTTTAGGGGATTTCTGTTAATGCAACTGAAAGCTTTCTTTCCTAAACGATTGTCTTCTGCAGAATTCATCTCTTCCCTGTCACAGGATAACTTACTTACCCTTTGCAATTTAGGCATATATATAATCCCATGCACATTCATTGATGAGTTGATTGGGGGGTGGGTGGGTGTAGCAAAGAGTCTAAGACATAATTAGTACAGGATAGCTCTCAAGTAACTTTGCATATCTACCAAAGAGATTACTTGGAAAAAACAAAGTATGTGTATGGAGGGGAGGGGGTCGGTGAAGCAAAAAGCCAGAGACATCAATACAAGACAGCTATCAAATAAGTTTGCATATCTACAAGAGAGACTCCTCACGACGCAAGAGTACCACCAAAAAAACAACCTTGTCAAAAACAAGTCTAAAGAAAAAATACAGAGCATTCATCTCCATTCACCAAAATATTGACACCAAGGGGTACAGCAAACAGGGAATACTGAGAAACACTTCACTCTCATTACCATGGTTTTGAAAACTGGACCAGCCAGTCTGACCGGAAAACCGGTGAAGATAATGGTTTGTTAGAATCCATAAACCGTTCAGAGAAAGAACTGAACATGAACCGGTCAAACAGGTTAAAAACCGTGAAGCGGTTTGGACTGGTTCGCAATTGAAGGCAAAAATTTATCAAAAATGGGCCGTTTTTGTTAGAAAAAAAATCCTAATATTCCTAAACCCTAATAGAAATGAAACAGTACAGGGCAAACAGGAGCTAGTAACGCAAACAGAGAAGTTACTCAATGGAAAAGACAATATCAGATTATCAGTATAGTAGTAATGTAGTATATTACTCAATGAAAAAACTGGAAAGTGAAAAGACAAAATAGAAACCATTCAAGCAAAAAGCAAAGCACAAAATTATCAAGTATCTATTATCAACCTAATTTGTCCTCTTTTAAATATTTTTTTATTTTCATTATTCATTTGCTTCTTACTTCTCTCTTAAATCATACTTTTATAGTTTCTTATCCATTTTTTCTTTGCCTCTTTTAATTAACACTACTACAATAAGTACCCCCTTTGCCCATGGGATATCATATTATTTAGACCAAGGTTCAATCATGGTCTGACCATTAAACCTTGAACCAGTACCCTAATCGATTCAATAACCGGTCCGGTTTTCAAAACATTGCTCATTACTATAATCCAAATTCAAAGAGCTTAGTAAAATATACCAAAACCAAACTTTCCAACGATGTATAGATAGGTAGATACCAGTACGCGTAATGTAGATAAATAAATAATTAGGGAAGAAGATTCATAATCGACATCAACTACCAAGTTATGATAGCAATTTAGACAAGAAAAGAAGATATCTATGTTTTATGATTCTACATATAAACAATCACTGGTCCAATATATCTATCAAGATGAAGGGAAAATAAAACAAAAAGCCAGGATATATTACCTGGGCCATTCGCACTAAGGAGTCATACACAGCGTTGTCTCCATGAGGGTGAAATTTTCCCAATACCTAAAATTGCAGCATCATATAGTAGCATATCAAACAATAAAATGACAATGGCCAGTACACCATCCAAACATACTTCTAGATGAATGTATTGGGTGCTTCATTTATATTAAGAATTTAACATATATGGGTAGATATTAACCTCTCCAACAACTCTTGCGCATTTCTTGAATGGTTTTTTGGATGAGAGGCCGAGCTCATGCATTGCAAATCTGCGTTCAAAATATTAGCTTGCTTTGCAATTACATCTCAATAAGAATAGCCAAATTTTTTTAGCAACTTAAAAAGCTGAAGATGGTCTTTAGACAGTAAATTGTTTTATGCAGGGTGGGAATATTAAGACTCCCAATTATATTATTTGCACTAACAACTTCTGATAATAATTTCCTAAGTTTCTCCCAATGAAATAAATTTGTATCATATAAGCAATAAGCAATTATTAATATTATTTGTCTATAAACATTTAATTGAGGGTAAGTTAGAAAATTACAATTAAAAGTAAGTGGTCAATGCAATTAAGAGTGTCAATAGCATTACCCTAGATTTTGTTATTACTACGCTAAAAACTATAAATGACCATCACAGAAATGTAACATGATGAATGAAACAAGGAATGGGGGGTTTAAACGAAACATGCAGCAATGCAAATATTATTACAGAAATGTAATATGATGAATGAAAAGGAATGGGGGGTTTAAACGAAACATGCAGCAATGCAAATATTATTACAGTTCATGAACCAACGAATGCAAAAATGCTTTTGAAGGACAAATATCATAACATAAGTAGTAAAGGCCTGCATCAATGAACATCTCAAACTGCATTATGCTAAAAACATCACAACTCGCAAAATGACAACAGCCAATAAATCAAACATATATTTATTCTTGAGAAAGCAACAAATATCAGAAAAAATTTCTAACTTAAGAAATGATTCATTATCCCAAACTAAGACTTTCTCTTCTTTTTTTTTCAATTGTGTATTAAAAACAAGGGTCCTTTGTTCAAACTTGAAAGAGTGATTTTTTTTTTTTTGTGCGCCAAGGGTATTCTCCTACCGACAGCCGAAGACTAATCCCCTCCGAGGTGTAGAGATCACCGAAGAGGGTTTTGCCTCTACCAACAAAACTTTTTCTATACCCACAACAGAGATCAAACCCTTGACATGATGCCTAAGAAACTCAATCATCTATCAATAGTGTTGGGCCTTGTTGGTGAAATCTTTTATGCAAATCGTAGGCTTTTTTAACCTCATTACCATCTATCAACAAAACATTTTTAACCTTCTACGCAGCTTCCAATTTTTTAGCAAAATCCCAACATTGTTAAACATGATGAAAATGTTACAAGAGATTTTTTTATGTTAGAAGCACTCTACGAGAAACTTATCAAACAGGGCCCTGAAAACATGTGGTAGCAAAATTCACATGTGTTTGCTTTGGGGAAATGATAATAGAAAATGAAAAATCAAATTTTTTCTTTTAAAACAAAATTACCCATTATTTGGAAAAAAGAGAAAAATCAAAGAATGAAAGAAATATCCACATATTTAAAAAAATAACTCAAAAAAACAAAAATGAAAAAGCACTAGAGAAGTGTTATATCTATATCCAGAATTGACATCTCGATGTACATCTGTTTGTCTTATATACAAAAATAATTTGTGAAAAGCACTACAGTCAACAGTGCACTAATTTCTAAGCAACAGCAGCAAAAATCTTGAGATAATAATAATAATAGTAGTGATAAGAATACTAACAGAATCCTTCTATGAACAGGCTTCAACCCATCACGAACATCGGGGAGGGCGCGTCCAAGCAACACAGACATAGCATACGCCATATAAGCTTCAGTGGCCTCTTTATGCAGCTCAGTCAACACAACCCTCCCACCACCATCATTACTATTATTATTACTGTCCTTGACACCAATCACGCTCCCATTCCCATCCTGCAGCGCAGACGCCGCAACGTCGTCGCGGCGCCTTGCGTGGGCCTGGACAGGTGTGGTCTTGACAGGGCGGCGAGAGGAGAGGAAGCGGAGGTGGTCGGGAGAGGTGCGGGGGAGGCGGAGAGGGAAAGGGGAGAGGCGGAGGAGGGAGGACAGTTTGAGGGCGGAGGAGAATGCCATTAGGTTGGGGGTTTGGGTTGGAGTGGGAGTGGGAGTGGGAGTGGGAGTGGGATTCATAGGGTTGTTGCGGCCATTTGGGGGTGGGTGGGGTTTTTTTTAGGGGTTTTGGGTAAGGGAGTGGAGTAGACTGTAGAGTGATTTTGGCTTTGCTAAAACCCTTGATAGTGGGTAGTAAAGTAGTGAGAGTGTTATTACATATTTACACCTGCGCCGGGTGTTGCTCCGTGTGTTGTTGCGCGCCAAGGTGTGAATTTTGGATGATGGACATAGACATCGCAAAGTAATGCAGCGCGTGAGCCACAATCTTTCTTTATCTTCACTCTTTTATTTCTTTTAGGCTTAAGTTTTTCTCTCTGAAAATTGATCGAGTTTTGATTTTAGTCCCTTTCTTTTTATTTGACCAGTCTTGATTCTTAAAAGTTTAAATTATTTGTTTTGGTCACTGCCATTAGAAATCCACCGTTAATTATGACATGTCTAACGGAGTGTCACGTAAACATGTCATGCGTCTTTTTGTTTAAAGTAAAAGGTCCCTGAAAGTTGATCGAATCTTGGTTTTAGTCCCTATCTTTTTTTTTACCAGTCAATGTCCTTAAAAGTATAAAAATATTTTGTTTTGGTCTCTACCACCATTAGTAAAATACTGACATGGCTAACGGATTGTCACATCAGCATGCAATGTGTCTGCACAATAATGAGTTGCTGTCACGTTGGTAGATGACATGGATAACACAACAAGGCAAGCAAAACTCTAATCGCGATTGGCTTAAGATTGCCCAACTTACATGAGTTCAATAACTTGAACAAACTCATAGTTATCATTGGAGTATATAACATTTGATTCTAGCATAAATATTTCGATGCGGGATTTCAGATGAACTAAAATATTATAATTTTTAATCTGTCAACCTTTTCGTTTATATAATAAACTAAATACATAATAGAACTCATATCTTATTCTATATTGTTTTTACATGCCTCCTGTTCTTACATATCACCTAACAATAACTCATTATTATAAAGACCCATGACATGCTGATGTGACAATCTATTAGGCATATCAGCAATTAATAGTATTTTACTCATGGGACCAAAACAAAAAATTTTAAAAACTTTGACCAGTCAAAAGAAAAGATAGGGAATAAAACCAAAATTCAGTCAACTTTCAGGATCTTTTACTTTAAACAAAAAGACACATGACATGCTAACGTGACACTCTGTTAGCCACGTCATCAATTAACGGTGGATCCCTAACGACATGACCAAAACAAAAAAAAAATAAACTTTTAAGGATCAAAATCGGTCAAATAAAAAAATAGGGACTAAAACCAAAATTCGGTCAACTTTCAGGGACAAAAACTTAAATAAGCCTTTCTTTTATTATTTATGAGTTTTTAATTGAAATCGTATGAAAATTATCAACAATGTTATAAGAGCATCCATATTCCTGGACCATATTTTTGTTTTTAAGTAGGTCTCACTTATTATTTTATTATTTTTACTTATCTTCATAAATTAAGCACATTTGCCAACGGGGTTGGCTTAAGTGGTGCGATCATGCCAACTTGAGAACTTGGGAATGGGGCCTGAGATTAAAAAGTCTTAAGTTCGATTCTCGGTTAACGCACCCTGTAACACCCTATAATTAATTACCCTTAATTCCCCTTATACTAAAAATACGGGCTTGAAAATTCCTTTATAATTTATGAAAATCAACCGCCAAACGGACGGAGTTTCGTTTGTTTTCGGACTTTTCTAAAATTTTAACCTGATTAACACAATCATATAATATCAACAGTAGCCAACAGGGCTCAAATGTAAATGTATATGCATCATATAGTGGCCCCAAGGGCTCAATAGTAAAACATCAGTAACAGTTTGTCAGAGTGTCAGCAAAAATGATAAGTATGTAAATCAAGAAGCCATAACACAACTATGCCCAAAAATGAATCATAATTCATGCCCCAAATGAAACTATCCTAAGCCTCACTCAAAAAGCATGTACAGCACATATACATCAAAATAATATGGAGGCTTAGGTCAATATAATGCATCTACACCCCACAACCCTACTCTCCCTGTGAGGGAGAGTAATCCTGCTCGGCCGGTCCTGGTGTATACTCCGACTCAGTACCTGAAAAATGGTAAGGAGGTGAGTATTACACAATAAAATACGGAAGCAGTTTCTATCATGCTATACTGAACCACCAAGCCATACACATATAGTCAAATAAAGCACATTTCACAATTAAACACTCCCAATAAAAGCCATGTACATATCATAATTATTTAGTTCTTTTTAAGGTATGCTAAAACATAATTTCATTAATTCCAACTTGGTTCAAAAAGCATGAGTTAGCAAGCATGAATTACCAAACTCCTCACATTCAATTTACCAAGTAGCACACATTAGATTTCAGGTTCTATATCATCATCATAACTCATTCTTTTCTTTCTTCTCTTCATTTCATTCTTAAGATGTATTTCACTCCATTGTACTTCACCTCCACACCGGAAGGTACCTCATACAATTTGGCCTATGGGTACTTCACCTCCACACCGGAAGGTACCTCATACCATTGTACTTCACCTCCACACCGGAAGGTACCTCATACAATTTGGCCTATGGGTACTTCACCTCCACACCAGAAGGTACCTCATACCATTGTACTTCACCTCTACACCGGAAGGTACCTCATACAATTTGGCCTATGGGTACTTCACCTCCACACCGGAAGGTACCTCATACCACCACATAGGTTATACATATAAAGAATAAGATTAAAGCATAACAATACACATAATTCCGAGCACACCATTCATTCATTCACTCAATTCTTTCCTTAATAAAATACTTATATCCACAACTAAACAATTATGCAAAATCAATCACCATTATGCACACCTAACATTTAATCATCCCTAGTCCAGTTCCTTATAAATATACACAAGTTGCAACGAGTTTAATTCCAAACATCGTATTTTTCATCATACATAGATTCTAGGGCTCATTATGATTTAACAAAATATCAACCACATAATTCAAGTATCAACAGTTAGAATTAAGCACAAAGCAAGATATCCAATTACTTTTATATGTACTTACATCCCTAACATATTATTATCTATCCTAGGGTTCCTTACCCTAACTAACAAACACCTCCTAGCAACCCAATATATACACAATACAATCTACCCCCTAGAATATGGTAACACAAACCTCCTTACCTCAAGTTCTTAGAGATAGAGAGATTTATACTTGTCCAACACTTGAGTTTTGGCCACAACTCAAAAGAAGAGGAAGGAACTTGGAGCAACAAAGAAGAACTAGATTATGGATTTGGTGAGTTTCACTTGAAGCTTGATTGATAGAATGAATAAATTTTGTTCCCTAAGAGAGAGAAGGGACACGAATTTAGAGAGAGGGAGGGAGAGCTTGTTGGCTATTTCTTTGCTTGTTCTTGAATGGAGATGGAGGATGAGTTGATGTGGTGGCTTGATTTTGGATGCTTGGTGGTTGGTGGTGATTTGGTGTTCATGGGTGTAAGAGGGAGGATGGGAAGAGGATGATGGAAGAAGAAGATAATGAGTGAGTGGTGTGTTTTCTTTTTGTTTATTATGAGGTCCCTTGCCATAGAGAAGAAGATCTAACGGTGGAAATTGGCCAACTTGGTGCCCAAGTTGAAATTTGGTGGCTGAAAACGCATCAGATCTGACGCGCGCGCCTGGGCGCAGCATTGGCGCGCCTAAGCGCGAGTCACGCATCAAACTGGTGCTGTTGGACGAGCTAGTGCGCTCGCTGGTGCTGCTGATGCGGTTTGATGCGCCATTTCCAGGTTTGGTGGGCACAAGGCGCGCCTGGGCGCATGGGAGGGCGTGCCTGGGCGAAAATCTCCCTAAGTTGGTGCATCAGATGCACCCTGGTGCACCTGGGCGTGCACCGGTGCGCCTGGGCGTGCACCAGAAATTTCCAACTTCGATTCGCCGTAACTTTTTCGTTAACCGTCGGATCGGGCCCAAAGTTTTAGACAAGCTTCTTAATCCCTTAAACTTCATATCCAACGATGGAATTTAACTTCTTAGCATCCTATAATAAATTCCTAATTTTATCGTTCTGGCTGATTTCTAACATTTAAAACGCCGATTTAACCTCCGATTCCGCGTAGATAATTTTTCCCCTCGCGACCTATGCCTCCTACATAACCCCTAGTACTAATAACTACTACTCATCTATGACCCAAAATTCTTTAAGCAATTAATCCAGTCATTTCTTGGGCTTTAAGCAATAATTTCACTTAATATAAAACTTAGGATGTTACAATCCTCTCCCACATACCCGAATTTCGTCCTCGAAATTCGGTTGTCGTCAAACAAGTGTGGATGAGATTGTCTGATCTTGCTTTCCAACTCCCAAGTAGCTTCCTCCACGTTGTTCCTGCTCCATATAACATTTACCAAGCTAATCTCTTTGCCTTTTAACTGTCTCACTTGCCAATCTTCAATCCTTACTGGCAACACCTCGAAAGTCAAATTCTCCTTCAAAGGCAAATCATCCAACGTGACCACATGAGTAGGATCATGAATGTATTTCCTTAGCTGTGAGACATGGAATACATCATGGAGCCTAGCTAAGTGAGGGGGCATAGCAATCCTGTAAGCTACCAGGCCAACCTTCTCCAGAATCTCATAAGGTCCAACAAACCGAGGAGTTAGTTTCTTGGACTTAATTGCTCTACCAATCCCTGTGACCGGAGACACTCTTAGAAACACATGATCCCCAACATCAAATTCCAAAGGTCTCCTTCGCCTATCAGCATAATTCTTCTGGCGATCTTGGGAAGTTTTCATCTTGTTCTTGATCATTGTGATCTTCTCAGTTGTTTCTTTCACAATATCAGGACCTGTCAACAGATTCTCTCCTATTTGGAACCAACACAGAGGCGTCCTACACTTTCTGCCATAGAGAGCCTCAAATGGTGCCATACCAATACTGGAGTGGAAGCTGTTATTATAAGTAAACTCCATCAACGGCAGTAACTGCTCCCAACTACCAGCCTGCTCCAGAACACAAGCTCTCAACAAATCCTCCAGTGTCTGGATAGTACGCTCAGATTGTCCGTCTGTCTGCGGATGATAAGTCGTACTAAATTTCAGCTTAGTACCCAATGTCTGCTGAAGATACTGCCAAAATCTAGACAGAAATCTCGGATCGCGATCGGATACTATACTGGTGGGAACACCATGCAACTTCACTATGTCCCTGATATACAACTGAGTCAACTTCTCCAGAGTGTACTTCTTGTGAATCGGAATAAAATGAGCACACTTCGTGAGACGGTCCACAACCACCCAAACTGCGTCACATCCTGTAGCAGTCCTAGGTAGACTCGTCACAAAGTCCATGGCTATGTTATCCCACTTCCACTCCGGGATATCAAGTGATCGCAACGGACCACCAGGCTTTTGATGCTCAATCTTAACTTTCTGACAAGTTAGACAATGAGATACATGATCTGCTACATCGGTTTTCAACTTTGGCCACCAATAAATCTTCTTCAAATCTTGGTACATTTTCGTTGCACCGGGATGGAAATTCATTTTGGTTCGATGTGCTTCCCATAGGATATCCCTTCTAACTTCGAAGTCCATAGGAACACATATCTGACCCTTGAACTGGATGATACCATCAATTATGATTCCTCTGACACAAGGCAGCACGTGTCAGGCGAAGGACATCCAAACGTCCTTTCAGTCAGTCAATAGGACAGCGAGGCAGTGTGAGCTGTCCTGAACTCATTATCCCCTGCCGAGCCTAACCCTCGGCACCTTGAAGGTCACCTACGAAGAACTCTCAGCTCGGCTCAAGACTCAAAAAGTCTAACCGAGCTAGGGGGCTTATGTGGTAGACCGACCCTCGGTCTACCCTAAAACACCCTTGGCCGACCAGAATACTCATTCTGCCAGGTCACATCTCCTCGGGCCGAGCGCATGTCATAGGACCCACCCTAGCACCTCTGGACCGAGCACAGGGAGCTCGTCCCTTAAGGAGTCCGAGCCTAGGGCGCGTAGTCCTAACTCGCTAGCCGGATAAGATCAGCCATTACAGGATAAGGATGAATGACTCATCCCTTATCCTAAAAGGGACACGTCAGCCCTACTGAGCCTCCGTACGGGCCCATAGGGTACAACACCGCTCCCCCTATAAATAGCTATCTCCAGCTAGGGGCTCAGGTACGTTCTCTCTCTCCCTAATTGCACATCTCCACACACTGTGATTAGGGAAACCCTAGTTGTCCCGACTGGACCTCTAGCATACTTAAACAATCATACACTAACTTCAGACCACCCGCTAGTTCTTGGGTCTCTCTATACCTTTGAGCTAGGGGAATCTCTGAAACATCGTGTCCCAGACACAACATTGGCGCCGACTGTGGAGATCCATAAACTGCTATTCCCACCCCAAAATGGTAGACACGCGAGGAAACGCCGCATCACGTGGCGCAAACCGCCAAGCAGGGCGAAATCGTCAGAGGTTGGAGGAAGGCAGCGGTGACAACGGCAGAGATCTCGAAGGAAGAAACCCTCCCCATCCCAGCATGCCATCAGTAAGACAAATTCCAGCCCGGAGCCACCACTCCATTCCAGCCCGCACGCATAGTGGCCCTTACACCGTTCATTCCAGGCAAACAAACCCTGTTAACCCTAACCCTGTTAACCCAAACCCTGTTAACCCCAATCATACACAAAACCATGGATCAGGCCGATCCATCGACGCTCGTGTTTCTGGAGGGGATAGGGACTACTCCCGTGGCCAAAGAGAAAGCCAGTTGGAAGAAATCATTAAGCAACAAGCTCAGATCCTGGAGCGGCAGGGAAAGGCCATCGCCGACCTCCAACAGCTCCATATGCAGGCGGTGGCTGAAAGGGCGTTAGCAACAACCCCTGCAACTCAGCTGATCCCCCACCCTACCACCACTCTACCTCCACCACCTCCCATAAACCCAACCCTAGAGGCCACATATGAAACCGACCACACTGCTCACCCTGGCCATCCCTTCACTCCGCGAATCATGGCATACGAGACACCCTCAGCCTTTCTCGGCCCAACGAGTGTTACCAAGTATAACGGGTTAACCGACCCCCTGGAGCATATCTTGTCTTTTGAAGGAGCTATGAACTTTTACGACGGAGGAGACCTGATGAAGTGCAGAGCTTTTTCCATGACTCTGCAACCACCCGTCTTAAGATGGTACTCAGCTTTGCCCAGGAACTCTGTCAACTCCTGGGAAGAAATGAAGAAAGTTTTTCTGAACAGATACACTGCTAGTTGCGTCCAGCCGAAGTCCGACCACGCACTAGCAGGCGTTGTGCAGCAACCTGAAGAGCCTTTGCGAGAATATCTCTCACGCTTCCATTCGGAGGCAGGGACCGTTCCTAACTTGGAACCGAGCTTTGCAGTTTTTCTCTTCACTCAGGGTCTCCAAATGGAGATTTCAAAAACTCGCTAGTGGGCAAACCGCCGAGGGATATGGCGGAGCTGAGACATCGTTCTACTAAGTTCATAAACTTAGAAGAATTCAGCAAATGGCAAAGAAACAGAGACAGAGGCGAGCGAGGAGAGCCATCCTCCCAGGGAAAACCAAGAAAAGACGAGAGAAGAGATGACAGAAGGGATGACCGAAGAGAGGATCAAAGGAGAGGACCCCGAGGGGATAGGAGATTTGGACCTCCCCGAGGGAAATTCGAGCAATACACCCCTCTCACAGTTCCAAGAAGCCAAATTCTGCAGGAGACAATGCAGACTGACCTCCAAGCAATAGAAAGACCACCCCCCTTGAAGAGAAGTCAACGCAAGGATCGCTCCAAATTTTGCTCGTATCATGGTGGGTATGGGCACACCACAGATGAATGCACTTGGCTCAGGGATGTGATCGAGCAGTTGATCAGGGACGGCAAGTTACAGCAGTATGTCAGGGAAGCACTCAACCGACATGCTCGGAGAAGAACTCCATCCCCAGACAGGAATGGCCGATCCTCAACCAGGCAGGCCGATCAAAACACCAACCAACAACAACCACCCAACCAGTAGAGAGTGGCCATGGTAGAAGTGGCCACGACGGATCAATCCCCACAAAACCTGCGAGTCAACACCATTGCTGGAGGTTTTGCGGGAGGAGGAGAAAAACGATCCGACAGAAAGAAATACATCAATCAAGTGCTTGCCGTCCACAACCATCCAATCCGAAAGAGAGCCACAAAAAGTATTCCCATTTGCTTTTCTGATGATGATCTTGAAGGGGTGATCCCGGGTCATAACGACCCTATGGTCATCACTGCATTGATCGGCAACTATGAGGTTGCCAGGATATTTGTCGATCAGGGTAGCTCGGCAGATATCATGTTCCTGAACCTTTTTGAAGCACTGAAGTTAAAAACCTCAGACCTGACCCCTTTCGAGGGGAAGCTGATCAGCTTTACTGGAGATGCAGTGGTTCCCAAAGGACACATCCAGCTGCCAGTGACCCTTGGGAACCACCCCTCGGCGAGAACCGAGATCATCAAGTTCCTCATCGTCGATTGCCCATCGGCATATAACGCCATCCTTGGCAGGACATGCTTGCAGGCCTTCGGCGCGGTCGTCTCAACTGTCCATCTGGCTATGAAGTTTGAAGGCACCGACAGAACTATAGTTACCATCCGAGCCGAGCAGGAGAAGGCTCGACTGTGCTACAACGCCAGTTTGGCAAAGATCAAGATTCCAGAAGAAATTCAGCCAAAGTTAAGTTTGAACAAAGGAAGTGTACTCTTGACGGACCTAGATGTCAGGTCCGATTTGGATGATTCAAGACCGACCCCTCAAGGAGAGTGGGAGTTCATTGTGTTGGATGAGAAGCTACCAGACAGAAAAGTGAAACTAGGAACCAACCTTCCAGAAGAAATACGAGCAGAAATGCTCGAGCTTTTAAAGAAGAACAAAGATCTTTTCGCTTGGACCTCGGCAGACATGCCGGGGATTGATCCGAACTTGATATGTCATCGGCTCAGCGTTCATCCGACCGCCAAGCCAGTCGCCCAAAAGAAGAGAAGGGTTGGCACTGAAAAGGCTGCAGTAATAGAGGAGAAGGTATCCGAGCTCCTTTCCATCGGGTTCATCAGGGAGGTTAGCTACTCGGAGTGGCTCTCCAACACAGTTCTGGTCAAAAAATCAAATGGGAAGTGACGCATGTGCGTCGACTATACCGACTTGAACAAAGCGTGCCCAAAGGACCAGTACCCCCTCCCCATCATCGATAAACTAGTGGACAACTCATCTGACTACCAACTCCTCTCTTTTATGGATGCATACTCGGGATACAATCAAATCCCGATGTACCCTCCTGATCAGGAGAAAACGGCCTTCATCACTGAAAGGGCAACTTACTGCTACACGGTAATGCCTTTCGGATTGAAAAACGCTGGCGCAACCTACCAGCGTATGATGAACAAGGTCTTCTCGGGTTTGATCGGACCTACTCTCGAGGTGTACATTGATGATATGATAGCCAAGAGCAAGAAGAAGGAGGACCATCCTCGGGACCTCGCAGCTATTTTGGACAGAATCAGAAAATTCAACATGTGCCTGAATCCCGATAAGTGCACCTTCGGGGTCCCAGCCGGGGCCTTCTTAGGTTTCATGCTCACGGAGAGGGGTATCGAGGCCAACCCAGAGAAATGTCAAGCTATTTTGAACATGCACAGCCCATCTAATGTCAAAGAAGTTCAGAGGCTAACTGGTCGGATGGCAGCCCTCTCCAGATTTCTCCCTCAAGTAGCCAAGAAAGCTTTACCATGGTACCAACTGCTCAGAAAAAACAAGAATTTTCATTGGAATGACTCTTGCGAACAAGCGTTTGCAGAACTCAAGCAATACCTCTCGGCCCCTCCCGTCCTCACCAGTCCTCGGGAAGGGGAAACTCTGTTTTTGTACTTGTCCGTGAGTGAAACATCTGTTAGCTCGGTCTTGGTCAAAGACGACTCAGGAACCGAGCGTCCCATCTACTTTGTCAGCAAGGCCCTCCAAGGGTCTGAGATAAGATATTCCAAGATTGAAAAGCTCGCCTTTGCTTTGGTAGTTGCTGCTAGGAGGCTCCGGCAGTACTTTCAGAACCACCCCATAGTACTCAGAACAACTCAGCCGATCAGGCAGGTTCTCCACCGACCTGACTTGGCAGGAAGGATGGTCTCTTGGTCTGTTGAACTATCAGAGTTCGACATCACCTACGAGCCAAGGAAAACTCTCAAGTCCCAAATTTTGGCAGATTTTGTTTCAGAGCTATCAGATTCTACTTATTCCAACCTCTCCCAACCATGGAAGATTTATGTTGATGGCTCCAGCCACAATAAGGGGGCAGGAGCAGGGATAATTCTTGAAAACGCAGCAGGCATTTGTGTGGAGTATTCCCTCAAGTTCGACTTCCCCACCTCGAACAACCAAGCAGAGTACGAGGCGGTGATAGCCGGCTTGCGAATGGCCCATCAAATGGGGGCGTCAAAAATTGAAGTTTTCAGTGATTCCCAGCTAGTAGTATCCCAGGTTAAAGGTGAGTTCCAAGCGAAAGAACCAATCTTCCAAAAATATCTAGAACAAGTCAAAACCCTCACAGATCTCTTCCACCAATTCTCTATCACCCACATCCCTAGGTCTTCTAACAGCCAAGCAGATATCCTGTCAAAGCTCGCAAGTACTAAAGGGCCAGAGAACAACAAAACCCTAGTCCAAAAAACTGTCCATCAGCCGAGTGTTATCTTAGCTATATCTTTGACCACCAGCTGGATGGACCCCATCAAGCAGTATCTCCAATTCCAAATCCTACCAACCGACCCCTCTCAAGGAAAGAAGATAGTCAGGCAAGCGGCTCAATACACCATGGTCGGCGACATTTTGTACAAACGGGGAATGGACTCCCCAATGCTAAGGTGTCTGGACCGAGCGGAAGCTGATTTGGTACTGGCCGAGGTTCATGAGGGAATCTCGAGCCACCATGTAGGTGCGAAAGCATTGGCTCGGAAAGTGCTCCGAGCGGGCTACTATTGGCCTACACTTCTCAGCGACGCCTCGGAACATGTTAAAAAATGCGAGTCCTATCAGCTTCACGGAAAGGTGTTCCAACGTCCCCCGACGGAGCTTCACTCAATGATCGCACCATGGCCCTTCTATCAGTGGGGTATGGACATCATTGGGAAATTCAAAACAGCTCCAGGGCAACTGAAGTTTGTAGTAGTTGCTGTTGATTATTTCACAAAATGGGTCGAAGCCGAGGCTTTGGCCACAATTTCTTCAGCTAAAATCCAAAAATTCTTTCTTAGACTAGTCATCGCTCGTTTTGGTGTCCCACACACCCTGGTGATCGACAATGGTACACAATTCACAGCCAAGATCTTTCAAGAACTGGTCGACCACTTCCACATCACCCACCATTTCTCATCGGTCGAACACCCGTAGACGAACGGACAGGCAGAAGCAGCAAATAAAGTTATCATTGACGGGATAAAAAAGAGATTGTATGAAGCCGAGGGATCATGGGCTGACCTCCTACCCGAGGTATTATGGTCAATACGAACGACCATTCACACTTCGACAGGAGAAACCCCATTTCGACTAACATATGGTTGTGAAGCTGTGTTGCCTATAGAAACTCGGATTCCCACATTCCGAGTTTCCGAACGTCCCGTAGAAGTGAACGATGGTTTATTGAAGGAAGAGCTAACTCTCAGCGAGGAGATCCGATCGCTCGCGTCTGACCAAGAAAAAAAAGCAAAAGAAAGGCAGTCCCGAGAATATAACAAGTGGGTGGTTCCAAGAAGCTTTAGTGTAGGGGATTTGGTCCTCAGACGAGCTGACATCGGCTTGAAGAACTCAAAAGAAGGAAAGTTGGCAAGGAATTGGGAAGGCCCTTACAGGGTCGTCTCAAAAACTGGCTCGGGGGCATACAGATTGGAGACACTAACAAAGCAACAACTGAACAACTCCTGGAATGCTACCAAGCTTAAACCTTACTACAGCTAATGGAGACCCACCACAACTCTTGCAATGTTTCAACCCTGATTTTAAAATTCTGTTGTTTAAATTACATGTCATTTATTTCAAGCACTTCTATTTCAGCACTTCTATGTTTATGTTACATTTGATTTGTATTGTTTGCAAGCAGTTCAAAAAAGAGCTTAATGAAGATCTATCTTTTTCAGTCATTCATCTTGTCTTCTTACTGTTAACGTACTAACCATTTCCTCTCGGCTCGCCACTGAGACGAACTTGGGTGTTTATACGCGTCCTTCCAACGGGGACTTATAAACTAACAATCACAAGTACTTTAGTAAATGCCCGGCTAAAAACTTAAACAGTTTCTGTGAGCCGAGGACCGAGGATCCCACCTTGGCCAAAGGTAGGAGATCCGAAATCTAAATAACAGTCTACAACGAAATAAAGAACGGTACAAAATCGGGATAAGAGTAAAACATTTCATAAGGAATCCAAAAGCAACATCCTGTTCAAACTGATCATATTACAGCGATGAGTAACAATAATAGCAAACGGAAAAAAGATCTAGTCTTCATCCTCGAAAAGTGCGATGGCCGACCCATCGAAATCAGCTTCGTTTTCATCATACAAGTCCAAGGGGTTCGGGAGGTTCGACACAGCTAAGTCCACCTCTCTATCCTCCTGGGTATAATCAATGATACGGTTACCGTCAACACCAAAATTGGGACTTGCACCTAACACTCGGATCCCCGGATTCATAAGGGACAATTGTTTAACAGCATTTACAAAAGAGTCATTCACTGCATGATCCCAATTGAAGTGATTCCGCTTGGCAGTAACCTTATGTTTCAAAGCTTTCCGACGAGCCCTTGTCAACTCCCCCTGCAACCGAGCCACCTCGTTCTCAGAATTCGTCAACCGACCCTGCACACCCTCCAGATCGGCAACCTTCTGCTGAGCTTCAGCCAATTTCTCTTCTGCAATTTGCAGCAGCCTTCCTTTCTCAGCCTCCCTTCCACTAGCATCTTCCAAAGCCTTTTGAGCAGTCTCCCGAGCTCTTTCAGATACGTCAAGTTTTTTCTTCAGATTGGTGTTGGCCTCGGTCAGAGACTGAAGATTTGCTTCATTCTCCTTAATCCGAGTTAACATATTTTTTGCTTGTTGGGCAGCAGACTTCTTTTTCTCCTTTCCAGTAACCGAAAGTGTTGCACTGATATCCTCGGCATGCTTACTAAGGTGGAACATGTAGCTAGCAACCCTTAGCATATTCTTGCCCAATAAATCACAGTGACATTTCAGAGTGGCAGTCGTCTGGTCCGACAATCTCTTATCATCATTAGGAGTGTAAACCAAGTCAACAAATTTGTCCTTCAGCTTCTGAGCCCAAACAGTCTCCTCCTCAGGATTCGGAACGTCAAACCACAAATTACCTCTCTGTAGTGGCTTCAATACCTCAACAACTTTGCCTTTACCCTTATCTATCTTAGCCCTTTTGGACAAAGGCACTCGGTCCTCCTCCTCTTCACCATCCACCCGAGTGATACACTTCCCAGTAACCACCTCCGCCACTCGAGCAGATGGTGGTCGGACATCTTGTACCACTTCAACCCCAGGTGACGCCACGGCCACCGTGACGGATTGGGTCGCTTCCGAGGACACAGTTCCGCCAGAAGATCCGACCGCTTCGACTTTTCTCGACTGAGCAAGTTCCCTTATACGTTTGGCGGCCTTGTTCTCCCTAGCCATCTTAACTGCAAATCAAATAAGCAAGGAGTTAAAAAAAAAAGTAAAAAAAAAGTGCATGTACCAAGCTCGGCTTTTACAAGCTCTTGTGGAAAAATAATAATGTTCCTAATATCAACTTGGCCATTTTCTTTAAGATAGCTGAAGAAGGTATCACATGTATGCCTCTCGTCGGCCGACAGTTCAGTTTCATAGTGAAATTGGTAAAGTTTTGGGTGCCTGTTGAAAAAGTCAGGTGACCAGGATAGAGGAAACCGAGAATGATCACCCTCCATAAACCAACAATCTCCCCTTCCAACAAATTGGTACTTGAAAAACAAAGGTTTAAAGGTTTTCCATGAATCAGTGTATTTGGCAAAGAGAGCATGGTCGTTGCGTGCTTTCAACGATACCCACAGTCTTTTGGTTGACCCTTTCTAAAAAATGTTTACTTGTGGTATGTATAACCAGAGGAAGGCTCGGAGCGAGCATGTCAATCGGCGAGCCTCGCAAAATTTTTGAAACGCTCGGACGAACGCCCAACCGCTAGGGTGTAGTTGGGTGGGAGCCAGGCGCAGCCTCTGGAGCAGAGCCATCTCTAGGTCGGAAAACGGCATTTTAACACCCAGCCGTATGATAACCTCCTCGTACATGAAGAATTCCTTGCGATCCGCAGCAATAGCCGTGCACACTCGGTCGTCGACCGCTGGAGAGCTAATGGCATAAGACGTCCCTGCTTCGTCCGTGGGGCAGGGGAGTATGTGAGCTCGGATATGGCTTAGATTGCTGTTGACTAAAGCCGACGGGGTACCGAGCTCCTCCAAGTCAACCCAGTCATAATCTCCAGAGTTCGGAGGCACGGGGAACTCGTGAGGATGTGAGACGCACCTTCGAACCATACCTGGGGAAAGGGAATACTCGGCGTCAGAGTCTATGAAATCAAAATTCTTAAACAACCTAACCCTAGGTTTATTAGTCCTATAGCCGAGCCTACTACACCTTCCCCTAACCTTAACAGCTTTTCCCCAGAAGGGTTTCTCCCAGGAACGGTTCGATGGGCGGCGGGATACTTGGGCCCGCTCTTCCGCCGCATGATACTGCAGTTTCCTACTTTCCTCCTCCTCGGAATTCCGAGGGTAATCTATTGATAATGGTACCTCCGCCATCGGATCTGCCATGCGATGGCAGAATGGTGGGGGCAAGGAGTCCAGCATTTCCAGATCGGAAAAAGAAGAAGATGAAGAGGAAGAATCCTCAATATCACTCAAACCCAGAATTCTAGACCACTCCTCGTACTGAAACCAGTTGATACTCATAATGAAATCTAACTTACCCAGAAACCAACCCAGAAAATTAGCAAACAAAAAAACAATCAAAACCAAAAACCCGGAACCTAAGGAATCAACAGTTCAGTAGAAAAAGAAAAAAGAGGACAGAATCAAAACCAAAACCAGAGAGCAAAATACCTGAGGTTTGAGGATGAGAACTGGCACGAACGAACTGAAGAATCAAGATAGAAGCCAAAAAACTTCAAGACAAACTGGCAGAGAACGATGGAGTAAAAATGGAAGTCCAAGAGCCAAGAAGACGAATTGCAGAAAGAGGAGGATTACCAGAAGTCCAAGTTTTGGAAGAAAGTATGAAAAAGAAAAGAAAAAGGAGCAGTTAAAGTTCAAGAGGGTAACTTCCCCCACGTTTGAAAATTTGGGCCTGATTACAAAAGCCCAAAAGCCTGCATCGAGCCACGAAGAACCCACGTGGCGCGCAATTAGTGGAAAGGAACATTTCAAAAACCCAAAAGACAGCATGCACAATTATGATTCCTCTGACACAAGGCAGCACGTGTCAGGCGAAGGACATCCAAACGTCCTTTCAGTCAGTCAATAGGACAGCGAGGCAGTGTGAGCTGTCCTGAACTCATTATCCCCTGCCAAGCCTAACCCTCGGCACCTTGAAGGTCACCTACGAAGAACTCTCAGCTCGGCTCAAGACTCAAAAAGTCTTACCGAGCTAGGGGGCTTATGTGGTAGACCGACCCTCGGTCTACCCTAAAACACCCTTGGCCGACCAGAATACTCATTCTGGCAGGTCACATCTCCTCGGGCCGAGCGCATGTCATAGGACCCACCCTAGCACCTCTGGACCGAGCACAGGGAGCTCGTCCCTTAAGGAGTCCGAGCCTAGGGCGCGTAGTCCTAACTCGCTAGCCGGATAAGATCAGCCATTACAGGATAAGGATGAATGACTCATCCCTTATCCTAAAAGGGACACGTCAGCCCTACTGAGCCTCCGTACGGGCCCATAGGGTACAACACCGCTCCCCCTATAAATAGCTGTCTCCAGCTAGGGGCTCAGGTACGTTCTCTCTCTCCCTAATTGCACATCTGCACACACTGTGATTAGGGAAACCCTAGTTGTCCCGACTGGACCTCTTGCATACCTAAACAATCATACACTAACTTCAGACCACCCGCTAGTTCTTGGGTCTCTATACCTTTGAGCTAGGGGAATCTCTGAAACATCGTGTCCCATACACGACAAAAACCCTTTACAAAGTCGGGTTCTTCATTGCCCGATGCCCCTTCCAACAACTTTTGTAGTTCAGCATCATCAGCTTGTCTTTCTGTAATAAGACCAATCAAGTCATTGGTAACCTACAACATTTCTAGAACAACGCTCTTCTTTTTCACTTGCATGTTCAAGTTGAAGTCACTGAATTCTTGGATTAGCTGCATGTCCTTCACCATCAAATTGCTGACATGCAAAGTCTTGCGACTTAATGCATCAGCCACTACATTGGCCTTGCCTGGATGATACTGGAGATTGAAATCATAGTCCTTCAGAAACTCCATCCACCTCCTCTGTCTCATATTCAACTCCTTTTGATCGAAGAGATAGCGAAGGCTTTTATGATCGCTAAAGACTTCAAACTTGGAACCATATAGATAGTGCCTCCAAATTTTCAAAGCAAAAACTACTGCCGCCAACTCAAGATCATGAGTGAGATAGTTTTGCTCATGCTGTCTCAACTGCCTGGATGCATAAGCTATGACTTTTCCTTGCTACATCAGCACACAACCCAACCCTTGTTTTGAAGCATCACAATACACTACAAAGGATTGAGTCGGATCCGGCAAAATCAACACCGGAGAACTAGTCAATCGCCTTTTCAACTCCTGGAAGCTATCTTCACATTCTGGGGACCATCAAACGGAACGCCTTTCCGCGTAAGAGTAGTCAAAGGAAGGGCTAGCTTTGAAAACCCCTCAATGAACCTCCTATAATACCCAGCCATACCAAGGAAACTTCTGATCTCAGTAATGGACTTGGGTCTCTCCCACTTAAGCACTTCTTCCACCTTAGAAGGGTCAACAGCAACACCCTTCTCAGAAATCACATGCCCCATAAAATGCACTTCATTCAACCAGAAACTACATTTAGAAAACTTGGCATAAAGATGCTTGTCTTTGAGAACTTGGAGCACCGTTCTCAAATGCTCTTCATGCTCCTTCGGGCTCTTGGAGTATATAAGAATGTCATCAATGAACACAATGACGAATGAGTCTAAGTACGGCCTGAAGATCCTGTTCATATAATCCATGAAAATGGCAAGAGCATTCGTGAGACCGAAAGGCATCACCACATATTCAAAATGCCCATACCGAGATCTAAAAGCAGTTTTGGGAATGTCCTCCTCTCGGATACGGATTTGATGGTATCCAGATCGGAGGTCAATTTTTGAGAAAACTGCAGCTCCCCTAAGCTGATCCAACAAATCATCAATGCGTGGGAGCGGGTATTTATTCTTTACCATCACCGCATTCAACTGCTGGTAGTCAGTGCACATTCGAACACTTTCATCCTTCTTTTTAACAAAAAGGATAGGAGCTCCCCACGGAGAAACAATTGGCCTTATAAACCCCTTCGCCAAAAGCTCCTCCAACTGCTTCTTCAACTCTTCCAACTCTGGAGGGGCCATTCTGTAAGGCGCTTTAGATATCGGGCCGGCACCAGGCATAAGATCAATGCCAAATTCTACTTCTCTGGCTGGAGGCAATCCGGGAATTTCAGTAGGAAAAAATCCGGAAACTCACAAACCACTGGGATTCTACTGATATCTTATGCTTCATCATCATCCATAGCCGACACCGAGACTTGACAGAAGATTACTGACTTCTGACTACAATCTAGAAGGACACGGTTCTGGTACATCCAGTCCATGCCTAGAATGATATCCAGCTTGGTTAAGGGCAAACATATCAAATTCACTTTGAATTCCCGCTCCAATACTTGGAGTGGGCAATCCAAACACATCAAGGATGTAACCACAACTGAATTAGTAGGGGTAGACACTGACAACTTAAAAGGCATCTCAACCGCAGATAGTTTTAATCTCTCCATGCAATTGACAGAAATAAAAGAGTGTGTAGCTCCACAGTCAAAGAGAATACCACATGCAATATCATTTATATGACCAATACCTCGAATCAGCTCATTAGCCTCAGTCACCTCTTCTCCATCAAGAGTGTACACCTTCCCCTTCTGAAGTGGGCGGCCATCACCAATCCTCTGTTCCCTAGTCACATTGGCTTCTTTCTTAACTGTATTCTTTGGGAAGTTCGTTGCAACATGACCGGGTTATCCACATTTGAAACAAGTGACACTTGGTTGATTCTGAGTCAAACTCCAACATACACCTCTATGATGCCTGCCACAGTGAGGACAAGGCGGAATAGGACCAGGTGAACTCCCTTGAGGGCCTGAACTAGGCCGGAGATAGGGAACTGGTCGCTGCACCTTACCCTTGCCCCTTATGGGACCACCACTTCTCTGCATCGATCTGCTTTTGTCTTCAGCCATTTTCCTCTTAAGACCCTTCTCATAAGTGCTCGCCATGTTGACCAAACGGGCCAAATTGTCAATATTGTGATACTCGCATGAAAGGCGAATATCAGTCCTGAGTCCAGACTCAAACTTGACGCATTTGCCGCACTCACTGGCATCCCGATAGTCAGAGAATCGGATAAGATCTTCAAATCTAGCTGCATAATCCCCAACTGATATAGAGCCTTGAGTCAGTTGGAGAAATGCTATCTCCTTCTCCCTCCTCGCGTCTTTAGGGAAATACTTCCCTAAAAAGAGATCCTTGAATACCTCCCAAGAAACAACTGGATTGGCTGCCACCAATCCCCTCCTTTGTTGATCCCACCAATGCTCAGCCTCATTGGTTAGCATGAATTCTGCCAGTCGAACATGCTGCTCCATGGGTGGTTGCATAGAGCGGAGGATCTTCTCGATCTCCTGTATCCATCTCTGTGCTCCATCAGGGTCATTTCCACCTTCAAAACAAGGTGGATCATTCTTTCAGAACCTAGCCATCCAGTCAACCTCAACCGGAGCTGGTTGCAGAGCTGTTGCTGCTGCAGCAGCTGCCATTTGCTCTCCCTGCTGCTGCATCTGAGACAGATGCTCCAGAATGGCTGCAAGCCCATCATTAGCAGCCCTTCTTCCAGCCATATTGCTTAGCCAAAGAGAACAGACCAGTAAGACTCAACTAATAAATGTATACATAGTACTATAATCATACTATTAAATTCCTAAACTTTTACTACGAGCATCCATTACTCGCTAGGTGAGTAATCATGTGGAGTTTGCATAACTCCAAGGCCGAGGAGAAACTGCTCTGATACCATAAATGTAACACCTTATAATTAATTACCCTTAATTCCCCTTATACTAAAAATACGGGCTTAAAAATTCCTTTATAATTTATGAAAATCAACCGCCAAACGGACGGAGTTTCGTTTGTTTTCGGACTTTTCTAAAATTTTAACCTGATTAACACAATCATATAATATCAACAGTAGCCAACAGGGCTCAAATGTAAATGTATATGCATCATATAGTGGCCCCAAGGGCTCAATAGTAAAACATCAGTAACAGTTTGTCAGAGTGTCAGCAAAAATGATAAGTATGTAAATCAAGAAGCCATAACACAACTATGCCCAAAAATGAATCATAATTCATGCCCCAAATGAAACTATCCTAAGCCTCACTCAAAAAGCATGTACAACACATATACATCTAAATAATATGGAGGCTTAGGTCAATATAATGCATCTACACCCCACAACCCTACTCTCCCTCATAGGGAGAGTAATCCTGCTCGGCCGGTCCTGGTGTATACTCCGACTCAGTACCTGAAAAATGGTAAGGAGGTGAGTATTACACAATAAAATAGGGAAGCAGTTTCTATCATGCTATACTGAACCACCAAGCCATACACATATAGTCAAATAAAGCACATTTCACAATTAAACAATCCCAATAAAAGCCATGTACATATCATAATTATTTAGTTCTTTTTAAGGTATGCTAAAACATAATTTCATTAATTCGAACTTGGTTCAAAAAGCATGAGTTAGCAAGCATGAATTACCAAACTCCTCACATTCAATTTACCAAGTAGCACACATTAGATTTCAGGTTCTATATCATCATCATAACTCATTCTTTTCTTTCTTCTCTTCATTTCATTCTTAAGATGTATTTCACTCCATTGTACTTCACCTCCACACCGGAAGGTACCTCATACAATTTGGCCTATGGGTACTTCACCTCCACACCGGAAGGTACCTCATACCATTGTACTTCACCTCCACACCGGAAGGTACCTCATACAATTTGGCCTATGGGTACTTCACCTCCACACCGGAAGGTACCTCATACCATTGTACTTCACCTCCACACCGGAAGGTACCTAATACAATTTGGCCTATGGGTACTTCACCTCCACACCGGAAGGTACCTCATACCATTGTACTTCACCTCCACACCAGAAGGTACCTCATATAATTTGGCCGGTGGGTACTTCACCTCCACACCGGAAGGTACCTCATACGACCATATAGGTTATACATATAAAGAATAAGATTAAAGCATAACAATACACATAATTCTGAGCACACCATTCATTCATTCACTCAATTTTTTCCTTAATAAATATTATATCCACAACTAAACAATTATGCAAAATCAATCACCATTATGCACACCTAACATTTAATCATCCCTAGTCCAGTTCCTGACAAATATACACATGTTGCAACGAGTTTAATTCCAAGCATCGTATTTTTCATCATACATAGATTCTAGGGCTCATTATGATTTAACAAAATATCAACCACATAATTCAAGTATCAACAGTTAGAATTAAGCACAAAGCAAGATATCCAATTACTTTTATATGTACTTACATCCCTAACATATTATTATCTATCCTAGGGTTCCTTACCCTAACTAACAAACACCTCCTAGCAACCCAATATATACACAATACAATCTACCCCCTAGAATATGGTAACACAAACCTCCTTACCTCAAGTTCTTAGAGATAGAGAGATTTATACTTGTCCAACACTTGAGTTTTGGCCACAACTCAAAAGAAGAGGAAGGAACTTGGAGCAACAAAGAAGAACTAGATGATGGATTTGGTGAGTTTCACTTGAAGCTTGATTGATTAGAATGAATAAATTTTGTGCCTTAAGAGAGAGAAGGGACACGAATTTAGAGAGAGGGAGGGAGAGCTTGTTGGCTATTTCTTTGCTTGTTCTTGAATGGAGATGGAGGATGAGTTGATGTGGTGGCTTGATTTTGGATGCTTGGTGGTTGGTGGTGATTTGGTGTTCATGGGTGTAAGAGGGAGGATGGGAAGAGGATGATGGAAGAAGAAGATAATGAGTGAGTGGTGTGTTTTCTTTTTGTTTATGAGGTCCCTTGCCATAGAGAAGAAGATCTAACGGTGGAAATTGGCCAACTTGGTGCCCAAGTTGAAATCTGGTGGCTGAAAACGCACCAGATCTGATGCGCGCGCCTGGTTGCAGCATTGGCGCGCCTGAGCGCGAGTCACGCACCAAATTAGTGCTGCTGGACGAGCTAGTGAGCTCGCTGGTGCTGCTGATGCGGTTTGATGCGCCATTTCCAAGTCTGGTGCGCATAGGGTGCGCCTGGGCGAAAATCTCCCTGAGTTGGTGCATCAGATGCACCCTGGTGCGCCTGGGCGTGCACCAGAAATTTCCAACTTCGATTCGCCGTAACTTTTTCGTTAACCGTCGGATCGGGCCCAAATTTTTAGACAAGCTTCTTAATCCCTTAAACTTCATATCCAACGGTGGAATTTAACTTTTTAGCATGCTATAATAAATTCCTTATTTTCTCGTTCCGGCTGATTTCTAACATTTAAAACGCCGATTTAACCTCCGATTCCGCTTAGATAATTTTGCCCCTCGCGACCTATGCCTCCTACATAACCCCTAGTACTTATAACTACTACTCACCTATCACCCAAAATTCTTTAAGCAATTAATCCAGTCATTTCTTGGGCTTTAAGCAATAATTTCACTTAAAATAAAACTTAGGATGTTACACACCCCGTTGGGAGAGGCATAGAAACGCGACCTCGTGCAGGATTTGTAACACCCTATCTTAATTGATACTCTAATTACCCCGATTGATTTAGTGACTTGAAAATTTATTTTGAAAAATCTTAGTTAATTATAATACTTATAAAAATCTCTGTAAAATCGGACGAAGTTTACTTTGTTTTATGGACATTCTAAAAATATGAGTTTGCCTCCAAAACCTGTTTTAACATTTTCATATAATCAACAGTAATGCCAACAGGGCAAAATATAATACATTACATCCAAATACATCATTTCCAAAATAATAAACAAGTTATAAAAGAGTTTAATCTCCAAAAGATAATGCATGGCATATAAGTATATATATATATATATATATATATATCAAAAGCCAAAGTTTTAATCCTCGGACCAACATAATGCCCCACCCCTAGTATTCACACTTCACGTGGTGGAGTGTGCCCCTGCTCGGCCACGGCGAGTGCATGCTCCACTTCGGTACCCGAAAAAAATGGCAAGAAGGGTATCATTACACAGAACTTAGAAATGTAGCTTCTACAAAAGCATAGTAACAAACCAAGGTCCTACCCTATACCATAATACCCAATTCATATACTAATTCGCTTTCCTTAGATTTATCTCAACCTTTCCTTATCTTTTCAATTTCATCCTTTCCATATGCCTTTCTATTCTTTCTCTCACCTTTCGGTGGGTCCTATTACCATTTAATCACACCCACAAGGGCGATTCCTATTTACCATTTAATCGCACACCACAAGGGTGGGTCCTTTTGACATACTACACACTCCAATTTGGAGGGTCCATAACATACATAACCACGCTCCCTTAGGGAGGGTCCATTATTCACATATATTCACCATATTCACATATATTCACACTCCCTATGGGAGGGATCATTATTCACGCTCCATTATGGAGGGTCCATTTATATACACGCTCCGTTATGGAGGGTCCATTTATATACACACTCCGCTATGGAAGGTCCATTTATATATTTTCACGCTCCACTTAGGGAGGGTCCATTTATATACACGCTCCGCTATGGAGGGTCCATTTATATACACGCTCCGTTATGGAGGGTCCATTTATATATTATACATATTCTCACTTCCATTGGAAGGGTCATTCATACACATTTACATATTCGCATTCCCTTTGGGAGGGTCTTATATACATACACCATCATACACATCATAATTTCATCTTTTCACATTTCTATATACACACACCTAGATAGGTGGGTCCTTCTCACATTATCAATACAGTTCCATTATTCAAATATTCCATTCACTACTAGTCCAACCATTATATAATTTCCTTTCAATTTCATTACAAGCTTTAGCACTCTTACCCAATTTTAGTCACAATTACCCTTTCCGTTATTAATTCACTTTCATACACATTTATCATTCGTGTTTCCCCCTTCTAAATCCATTATATGTTCCAGAGTTTCCTAACATATTCATTTACCAATCACATTATTTATTTAGCAAACATTCGTCATTTTCCCCTTGCATACACTCAACATTTCATTTAGCATACATTTTCTATATTTCCATATTTATTATCCATCATCAATCTATATTAAAATAAGTCTACCACTAAACACTTTCCTTTTCTTTATCTGCCTCTTAATTATCCCTACATTGTCATATTCCATTTCTATCATAAATTTCCATATCCTTTCAAGCATACAACAAGTTTCTATTTATTTTCACTCTATTATCTACTCTTATTTCTTTTATATTTTCCTTATGATTAGTCAACTTAATTATTCTCATTACTCCTTAATTTAATATCTACTTAGTCAATAATTCCTTTTCTATCCATCATCATTTATACTTGTTCTCATGGATTACACTAGTTTTCCTTTCTATTCTCTATTAATTATTTCATTTACCTTCATTATCAACTACCCTAAGGTTTTGTATTCTACACATCCTCTACCCCTAGCCATCACTATAACCAAAGAGAATCTATTCCCTAAGCTAAGGTAATACAACCTTCTTACCTTAACCTTGTAGAGAGAGAAGGGAGTACCAAACCCTAACTTTAACAACCTTTAGAATTAGAACCGGAAGAGCCGAGTGTGCGACAATGAAGGGACAACGAGAAGGCGAGTCAGAAGTGACGAGGAGCTCCAATAATAGGGAGTTGATGGGTCTACCACCTTTCCTTGAAAGAGAGAGAAAGTCAAGAGAGAGAATGAGCCATAACACCTTATTAATCAAAAGAGAAGGCAAGGATTAGAGATGATGATGCCAAATTCGTGTGGGGAAGGAAATGAAGGAAGGAAACTTGCTCAACTTACCTAGAATTGCTTGAGTGGAAGGAACCAAGAAGGATGATGGTGCTCTTGCCCTAAACCATGGAGAGAGAGAGAACCAAAGAGAGAGTAAAGAGAAGATCAACACTTGGGAGCTTGAGGGATGATGATGATTGGCCACAAGAGTTTGAGATTTTAAGGCTTAAAGTTATGGATTGAGTGTTTTTGGGGTTGAGAAGGAGAAAAGAATGGGTTTGGGGTGAAATGGGGTTGATCCCCGTATTTATTTTTTTCACTGTCAGCACGAAACACTCGAGTATTCCTCAGAATACTTGAGTATTTTACCCAGTTCCCCATTAATTCATTTTTCTATTTTCCTTTTATTTTCTTCCTGTTTCAAATCGACATAACTTCTTCGTTAACCGTCGGATCTTGCTCAAATTTGAAAGCAAGCTTCCTAAAATCATTATCTTCATATCCAACGGTGGAAATTGTGTTTAGAGTTGTAAATCTTTTAATTTGAATTTCCTAATATAGGGTGTTTAGAACACCGAAAACTCCGATTTTAACACTCGTTTAGCCTTCTTTAAATTTCTTTTCTGATGCCAATGCTTCCTAACTCCTTCATGGAACTCAAATGGATCCTAATCCATCACCTTAAATATTCTTGAACATAATTATCATTCTCCTAATTCCCCCATTATTTTAATTATTCTGGAAATTAAAATTTGGGATGTTACAGGATTAGTCTCAAGGGTTTCTTGGTATTAAAGGTGCTTTTGGGGACACCTATGATACTGACCAAAGAGTAAAAAAAAAGGCTTATTTAACATTTTAGTCCCTGAACTTAGGTGCTCTTTTGGAATTGGTCCTTAAACTTTTTTCGATGCTTTAGGTCCTTGAACTTTGTTTAATTTTTGGAAATGGTCATTTCATCACTTAAGTGGTGATATGACCGAGGATATGCCACGTCACTTTCACAATATCGACAAGTGACGTATTATGTAGAGCCACGAGACACTACATGATTTTTTTAATTAAAAAAATAATTTCATTTAAAATTTATTAAAAGATTCAATTTTATTTAAAAAAAATATAATTTTTAATTATTTTTATTAAATTTGAATTTTTTAAATTAAAAAATTCATATGGCATCATCTCACACGTTACCCATCGATGTGGCGAAAGTGATGTGGCATATCCTCGGTCATATCACCACTTAAATGATGAAAGGACCATTTCCAAAAATTAAACAAAGTTCAGGGACCCAAAGCATCGAAAAAAATTTAAGGACCTATTTCAAAAAAACACCTAAGTTCATGGACTTAAATCTTAAATAAGCCAAAAAAAATTAAGCATCTTATCCACTTTTTTACTCCATTCCTAAACCCAAATTTTATTTTTACATAGGTCCCACAATCTACCCCACACTCTTACATATTGACAATATAATATATGCACCTCCCTCCTCTCTCTTCTACCTTTTTATGACAAAGTAGTATAGTTGGCCCTGCTTTTGCCTATGAACCAAGCTTATATAAGCCAGAACTTTCATGGGAAGAACTTCCCGATCCCTGAAACCACAAATCATTGCTCTTCTCTAGGTATGAATCTGGTAATGAACCCTGAATGAGGATGCTCTAAATTGCTAAACAAATATGTTCAATAAGTTCTAGCCCAATGTCTTATTTTCGTGGGCACATATTACTTATACAGAGCATTTGAGTTAAAACAATATGTAATAAATACTTATTTTAATGAGTTGTCCTATGTGTAATGTGTAAGAAAGAATACTTTAATAATATTCGGAGAAGTTTTAAGTTTGCTTAACAAGTTTCATTCTCTTTTGCATTTTCTTAGTGTTGGTGTAATCTTTCTCTACATGCTTCTTTCTTTTTTTCTCCTTAAATCTTTTTATTTTTTGGATAAGAAAAATTTCATTTCAAAAGGACTAAAAGTACAAGTTGTACTTCTAGCAAGAAAAATTATAGGTTAATCCATAATAAACCAAAACTAACAACCCTATCTTGTAGTCTGTTGACACACATGCAGTAGATACCTACCCAACCTAATACCATCACCAATACAAATAAAAAAAAATCAAGAAAAGAAAACTAATTCCCCACCCCCAAAGTCAATGTTACATTAGTTGGGATATATTTGCTCTCAAATGAATGAGAAATATACACCACTTCACCAACCAAATTATAGACAATATGTTTGAATGCATAACAGTGGATTGAAGATCCATTCAAAAATAGACATAACGCATTGATTTTGCCTCCCTTTAATCCACATCCAAGATTTTATTTTGATCTTTTCCACCACTTCATCACTTGATACTGCCTCTTCACCATATATCACCTGGTTTCTACTCAACCAAATTTGCCAAACTGTTGTGAGCCAAATCAAAGACCAGTATTTGTCCACTTTCTTTGCATTTTTAAAATTAAGCTGCATATATTGTAAAAAGTGACAAGTTCCATCACATGGCAACAAAGAAGTAAAACTCAACCAATCATATATTACCTGCCAGATACTATATGTAAATTCCCTAAAATCAATTAATCAATAAACAATTAATCAATCTTACCACTTGCATGTTCTCTTTTTTCCCACCAAATCAACTCCAATCTTTCTCTCTCTATCTCGCAGCAAGAACAAGGATATTAATCTACTTCTTTTCTTTGACTTTAAATAGATAACGAAGACTGATTTTTTATCCTTATCGCTTGCACGTCCTCATTTGTTTAGTTCACTCTGAAGAATCGAAATCGTGAATGTTGTGTTCGTATATCAGAGGAATTAGAAGAATCGAAATTGAGGGTTTTAGTTGCGATCTCAACTTGGATTCAACAATGTATTCATGAGGTCTTGAAGTCACTCCAGATTTCACTCTCTTCGTGAAGTTGGATCTTTGTTTAGATCTCGGCTTCAGTTCTGGGTTTGGAAAGCTTTCATTAATTCGAGCATTTTTTTTCGCATGCAATGTGTGATTTAATTTAGTTGTGTGGTTTTGTTTGTGTATAGGTTTTTAATTTTTTCAACTTAGTTAATGTGGGTGTCCTTATTATTGACATGTCATCATTTTGTTTTTTTATCTTCCAATTGTGTTCATGCTTGGATTCAACTTTTAAATAATGAAATATATATATTATAAGTTGAATGGAAGAGAGAAGTTCTGATTTCGATAACTTTTATTTGAATGTGCTTGTAAAAGAATGTGAGAAGATGGAATTATTTCACTAACAACTCTAATAAGAGTTTTTGTAGAGGAAATGCATTATGAACTAAAGACCCTTACATGTCCATGCCTTTTTGTGTGTTGAATTAAATGAATTTATTAAGTAATTATGTTCTGGTCAATTTATAATTGCAGTGGTTGTTTCACAGGTTTCTTTGTATTTGAAATAAGTATAACTCTATTGTTATCACTTTTTCCATTTCTTTTTTGGTCTTTTTCTGTGGATATCTATGGAGTCGAGAAAGGGAAGTGTTAGTCCACATCCACGAAAGAGAGCAAAGTTGGATACATCTAAGAAGGTTAACGAATTGGAACAAAGTAAGTCAGATATGTTGTTTAGTTGTGTGCTCCTACATATTATCGTCAATTATTTGCTTGTATTTATTCAAATTAAAAGCTCATATATCTTATTAATATGGCAACTCAACCTGATTCATCACATGTTTCACTTAATTCTCCAATGGAAAGAGAGAGGTGGTCAGATTTACATCTTAGCGAGAATGCTACAATTCAGCAACCTAATGCAAGAGAGCATACTATAGGCTCTAGTGGAATACCAAATATTGGAGTTGAAAAATTGGCCCTATACGAGATTAAAAATATGAGCAGGAAATCTAATTCTGCCAATGACATTGATGTTTGTCCAAGGAAGAAAGCTACAATTCAGCAACCTACATCAAGAGCAAAAAGTATATGCTCTAGTGGATGTCTAGATTTTGGAGTTGAAAGATTGACCCTACATGACATTACAAATTTGAGCAAGAAATCTAATTGTGGCCATCATAGTGATCAATGTCCAAGGAAGAATGCTCTATTTCAGCAACCTACTTCGAGAGGAAAAAGTATATGCTCTAGTGGATTGCCAAAAGTTGGAGTTGAAAGATTGACTCTTCATGAGATCTATAATTTGACCAGGAAATCTAAGTGTGCCAACCATAGTGATCAATGTCTAAGGAATAATGCTCTAATTCAACAACCTACTTCAAGAGGAAAAAGTATATGCTTCAATGACAATGATAAATGTGCAAGGAAGAATACAACATTTTAGCAACCTACTTCAAGAGAAAAAAAAATATATGCACCAGTGGATTATCAAATGGCTTAATTGTATTTTTGGTCCTTTATCATATTTTCAAGATTCACTTTGGTCCTTTATTATTTTTTTGAGTAATTTTGGTCCTTTATCTTTTAAAAAAGATTCAGTTTGGTACTTCCGTTGAAAAATATTAGATTTCACCAGAATATTCCAGAATATTCTGGGGATGAGAGGGAATATTTCGGAATATTTTGGTGAAATCTAACTTTTTTGTGACGGAAGGACCAAACTGAACCTTTTTAAAAAAATAAAGGACCAAAATTATTCAAAAAAATAATAAAGGACCAAAGTGAATCTTGAAAATAAGATAAAGGACAAAAAATGCAGTTAAGCCTTATCAAATTTGGGAGTTCAAATATTCGCCCTACCTGATATCACAAATTTCAGAGGAAATCTAATTGTGCCAATCATAGTAATCAATCTCCAAGGAATAAAGTTTTTTTCCTAAATTGATTTCCCTTTAGACCTAAGTTTTCTCTGTCTTTCCGCTTAAAATGTTTTCCTTTCACAATACTCTCATCGAAGGGACAAAAAATATCTTTGACACATTTAATAAATGCATTTTTTATTCAATTTCTTTCTAATAGCTCCATACTTAATTGGTACCAACACTGGAGCACAAATGCAACACAAAGATCAAATAAAAACATTTGAAGTTTCTTCTACATAACCTCATACAATCCCAGCTGTCCATGGAAGATCCAACACTCTCTATCAACTCTTAGGCCATATTAACACTTATTTTCTTCACTTTCTTAGGCTATAACCTCATACAATCCCAGCATGTTGAATGTTGTTGATCATTGACTCATTAGAGAGAATTGTAAAAGAAAAAGTTTATTATCAATCATTTGTTTCTTAAACTCTTGAATTCTTGAACATTTCTTATAAATTTTGTAATATGTTATTACGAAATGAAATTTTCATATACACTCTCCACATCCAAGGTGCCATCAGGATAATGAAAAGCTTTGTAAGTTATCCTCTTCAAGTTTGCATTACTTGTAGTCAGACAAGATTCAAGCGAGTATATTTCAAGAAATGATAATTTGTAAACATCATAAGATCCTTGGTGAAGGAATGTGCTATAAGTTATTAAAGTTCCTTGTGGATGATAATAACAAAGATTACAAGACATCCAGTCATCCTTTTAAAATTATTATAAACTTTGCTACTATAATTGAAATGTGTGAAGTTGATATTCCATTCAATGCCTTTGACTTCATGCCAATTGACGAGATCTTAGCTATAACCAATTACAAAGAATACTTGATAGGTAATTCACTATTTTAATTTTTAAATTTTTTTATTAAATAGTTTTGCATTCAATGATTTTTGTAATTCTTTTTTTGGTAGAAGTAGTAATCTTCATTCCAACTTGCAAAAAATAAGTCTCATACAAGCTAATTACAATTTTCCCCACCTACTATGTAGGGTTTGAAACTTGTAATCAGCGAAAATAAAAATTTTTACAAGCTAAATGTCTAATAAAATTCGGTCCACTAAAGTCCTATTAGACCAATTCCTAAAATCCTTAAAAAAACAAAGAAATTCCAAGAGCAAGCTCCTTTCTCAACATTACAGGCACTTGATCCGGTCTCATAAACACATGCTGGAAGAATCTTTTATTTCTTTCAAGCCAGACATGATAAATCGTTGATGCCATCGCTGAGTACACCAGCTGCTTCCTCTGCTTATCCTTAAAGCTAAAACGCAGCCATCTGCACCATTGGTCGAACCTGAAATGATAAGTCTGCAAACAACACCAATTGCAAACGAGTTCAAGGAGATCGCGACTCCATTCACAACGAAAAAATAAGTGATCTCGCGTTTCCACAACATTGTGGCATAATTCACATTCAGGAGAAATGTGAGAGAACCTAACCAATGAATCTTTGGTCCTTAATCTGTCTTTAACAGTCAGCCAAACAATGAAATAGTGTTTTTGAATGGAAGCAGGATTCCAAACAAATTTATGCATTGTGAAAACTTCTTGTTGTCTAAGCAACAACCTATATCCTTGGTTGATTTGGTTAGTGCTGTCAAGATTGCCAAGCCAATAACCATTGTTGTACCACTGACCAAGCTTGTCTCTAACCTTCATGATTTGAGACCAATGCCAGCTAGAGTCCTTGTGCTGCCAACTCCAGAAATCATCATGTTTTAAGTAAACTGAGCTTATCCATCTAACCCATAAAATATATTTCTTCATAGCTAAGTCCCACAGTTGCCTACCAATTGCTGCATAATTCCAAATATGAATGTTTTGGAACCAAGACCACCAGATTTCTTGCCTTTGCAAAGATGATTCCAAGCAACAGCTGCTATCGGTCTCCCAATCTGGTTCAATCCCATAGGAACTCTCTACAATTCTGTTCAATCCCTTTTATGACCCTTTTGGGAATGATAAAAATGTTGGCCCAATAAACATGAAGAGTCATAAGAACCGAATTGATTAATTGCATCCTCCCTTGATACGACAAATTTCTTGTATGCCAAGAAACCAGCCTCTTTGTGATCCTGTCCACCAAGCACTGACAAGTGTTACAGGACCATTTCCTTGCAGATAAAGGAAGTCCTAAATACCTGAAAGGAAACGAGCTCCTTGAAAAACCAGTAATCTGCTCAAGGACAGGTTTTCTATCCTCCTGCATTCCAGCCATAAAAATCTGAGACTTTTGTGTATTTGCATATAAACCTGAACACATGGAGAACTGATCAAGAGTCTCCTTCATGATAGTCACACTTGAAGCATTACCTTTGCAAAATAACATTAAGTCATCTGCAAAGGCTAAATTTATAAGGCCAGTGTCCTTGCACAAAGGGTGAAATCTGAATCTAGCATGGCTTGCTACTGCTTTGAGTTTTCTGGTCAACATATCCATTGCAATCACAAAGATAAGAGGTGACATTGGATCACCTTGCCTGATACCTCTTGAGCTTTTAAATCTTTCCAATCGGGTCCCATTAACAACAAGACTGAAGGAAGCAGTGGTAATACACTCCATAATCCATCCAACAAACTTTACTGGAAACTTCAGTACCTAAAGCATGTTACTGATGAAAGACCAGCTGAGAACATCATAAGCTTTCCTAATGTCCACTTTCATGAAGCATCTAGGAGAAGTGTTTTTTTTGCCATACAGCCTCATCAATTCTTGGCTAATCAGGATATTATGAAAAATGCTTCTACCAGTAATAAAGGCTACTTGATTATCACTGATCAGATCAGGAAGCACCTCCTGCAATCTATTACAAATAACTTTAGTGGTACATTTGTAAATAGAATTACATAGAGCAATTGGCCTATAATCATTCACATCATTTGCACAATCAGTTTTAGGAATTAAAACTAAATCAGTACAATTCACTTCCCTCAGAAGCTTTTCTGATGCAAAAAACTGCTGGACTGCTGCAATACAGTCCTTGCTAATCACTTACCATGCACTCTTGTAAAAACCTGCACCATAACCATCAGGTCCAAGGGATTTATCACTGTGCGTAGACATAAAAGCCAACCTTATTTCCTCCTCAGTAACAGGCTTGATAAGAGAAATTTGCTGGGAGACATTGAGGACCTTTCCTTGGGCAATTTCATGATCAGTAATATTCCACTGTGATTCTGCACCAGATAACAGATTCTTGTAATAATCCAAGAATACATGACCAATTGCTTCTTGTTCTGAATGAATATTGCCATTATCATCTTTGATGGACAGGATTCTATTTCAATACCTTTTCTGCTTGATGACTGCATGGAAATAGCTTGAATTCTGGTCCTCATCTTTAAGCCAATGCTCCTTTGCCTTCTGCCTGAGATAAAGTATTGCTACCTCAGAAACCTTACACAGCTCTTGATTAGCTTCTTTCTCCAACTTCTGAAGAGTAATATTGAAAGGATCCTGAGCCAAATCAGATTGAGCTCTAACCAATTTCTCTCTACACACCAGTTCTCTTTTATCAATATCATGAAATTTAGAAGTATTTAGCTCTCTAAGTGGACCCTGTAAAGCCTGGAGATTTCTCATGAATCTAAACATTGCACTACCATTAGAATTCCAACTATCATGAACAATAGAAATGAAATTAGGATCTGTGGTAAGCATGTTAAAAAATTTAAAGCTTGACTTCCTCATGCTACTATTTTCTCTCCAATTCACAATGGCTGGTGAATGATCTGAAATGCCTTGCTGGATGAAATTGGTTTCAGCCTCAGGCCAAATGTTCATCCACCTTGAGTTAATCAATGCCCTATCCAACTTACAATAAATCCTGTCCTGACCATCTTGTTTGTTATTCCAAGTGAAAAAGCAACCTTTGTAACTCATATCCATCAAGTGGCAATCATTGATACACATTCTAAAATCGTGCAGCTGGTTAGTATCCACTGAATTCCCACCAAACTTATCTTGAGGATCCAGCAAAGAGTTGAAATCTCCAATGACAAGCCAAGGAAGAATGATACTTGAGCTCACACCTATCAAGAACTCCCAAAGAAGATGTCTGGTACCCTCATCATTAGCACCATACACAAATGTCACAAAGAATTCAACCGGTTTGTGTTTCAGTATGATAAAATAGTGCATATACTGACTGTGAAGACCCGACTTTCTACTTACAATAAAATACTTATATTCAAAAATATGACCATTGTTTTCATTTATTTTCCCTTTTATCATAAGTCAAGTCATCATCAATTTCAACTCTTGCGGAAAACATTCAAAATCTCATGAAGGCAAACATCGACTTTATATTTCTTCTTAAAGTCAAAAATACATATTCATTACATCAAAAGTTAACAACATTAAACTTAACTCAAATACTCTAGGTCATTTCCTTATATTACATATATTACAACAAAACTTATAACAACCTAGAGCAATAGGTTCGAAACTCAAAACATAACATAAGTAAGAGAAACCTGATGATTTGCACTAACCAGATTCCACCATCCAGAACTCAACTCAATCATCACTTCCCCACTGACTTCCAGTTAAGTTGTCCATGAAATCATCATCCACCACCGGATCAGCATCCTCCACCGGATCCTCATCCTCTATAGGATCCTCCTCCTCCTCTTCCTCCTCATGTGCCGGATCAAATGACACATAAACTGGAGTCCGAGGTCGGGCTCTAGTGGAAGGACGAGAGGGAGCAGAAACCTCTCGTACGACGCGGATGCATTCGGGACCATGGGTTTGGGTGATGGAAAGTGACTTCCACGTCCCCTTCATAAATAGCCCGATGATCCTCGAAATTCCACTCCCCATTAGGGAGCGGCCTCATCTCCACGCAGATCATATTCCTGGCCATGACCTACAACAAGGGATTAGGAGTGAGTCATAGCTAAATACAATAACAAATGAGCATAACAGAGGCTAAAAATAACAAGCACATGTAATCAAATAGCATCAAGAGTGTAAATGTATGCTCAAACTGATTTAACACCTCTTTAATTTCATTAGTGACATGATGCATGCCTACTTTTCGTTCATGCTTCACAGTTCGGCATCCTTTCGGGTATCCATTTCAAACCTATGTTTTCATCGAACTGGAGCGTATCCATATCCCATGCATCACGATTGATTGGGAACTAGCCTTCATAGCATTTTCATGCTACGATATCCAAATCATCATAGCACCTTCAGGGCTATGGCATCACAGCTCTTTCAAAGCCATGGTATCCATTCTATTCTATGCTAGATTCCACAATCGAAATCGGAGCAACTCCATGCATGACAATGCCATATTCAAATTTCATTTCTTTTCTTTTCATTATTCTCATCAGCATCTCATTTCATTAACTCTCAATTATATTTTCTTTTAGCTGGTGCTAGTGCTTTTTCGAAAAATACCATCAGAGGCATAGCCATCTCATGATGGGTTTACTTGCTTTCAATTCTTTATTGTAGAAAAATCCATCAGCGGTCCAACCACTTTGTGACGGTTTTAGGAATAGCATATAATCAGTTATTTAATAATCCGTCGGGGCCTAGCCTCCTATTGGCGGATATTTATTGCAACGACCCCATTGGGACTCCCATTGAAAATATCAACCAAGTGAGTAAAACTTTCACTGGGACATCTAGGGATCATATCAACCAAATGGGTGTACGCACTTCCGTTGGGACTCCTGTAGGGAAATAATCGACCACTGAATAAAATTCCAGTAGGACACCTCCAGGACAACCATCAACCAACGAGAATAAGATATATTAATATTGATTGAGTTAATTATTAGAAAATTTTTGAAACTTAGTGGTTTCTGAAAAACTGTTCAGAATACTCGAGTAGTTCATGAACTACTCGAGTAGTTCATACAAAAATACTCGAGTCTTTAAAGATCTACTCGAGTCGTTCTTCCAGTTTCCAGAATACTCGAGTACTCCTTAAAATACTCAAGTCTTTTTGCTGCAACAGCACCAGTTTTCTGCATTTTCAACACCAATTCGAATTCCTTGCATTATTTCTCCATTCCTATGCAAAACAGCAACTTAGGCACATAAAACAAACATGTTACAACACTTAAACATGACTAAAATAACATCAATTAACATCAAATTGCATATTGCATTCAAACTTGAAAATATCCATTTTTAACTGTGAAATTCATCTCCACTTGATTTTAATTTTGAAACACATTACAGTGAGCTTTATTAGGTTCATTTAAACTTGTTTGAATCATAAAATCATGGGTCTCTGACCTCCAAGTCAGAATCCCAATTCAAGTTGCATCCCTCTTTGAACCTTTAATGGTTCCTACATTTCTAGCTTGAAATTACTCATTCTAGTATTTAGGTAACTCCTCCCTTACCTCAGAGAAGCTAAAGAAAGATTTGATCGAACCAAAAAGAGAGTAAATCAAAACTTGATTCTGGACCGGTGCAAAACTTGTTGCACTTGGCTGACTTTGGCCATCAATTTCACAATGAATACGACATGAAAAAGAATGAAACAAGTTAGCTTTAGAAACTAGGAAAGGCCATCTTTAAATAGAAACAAGTTTGGAATTGAAAGAGTTCTTGGATTTACCAAACGAATTCAAGGAAGATGGGTGTTTGGTGCTGAACTTGCTCTGTTTTCACAGCTTTGAAAGCTCAACTTCAATTGCCTAGAACTCGAGCTACAAGATGTTATTTGGAGTGATTTTGGGTTCTAATTCAAGATTGGAATTAGAACTTCAGTTTGTGTTTAGGTTTTGAAGGGAATGGATGAGAATTGAGAGAGAATGAAGTGGTAAAAGTGAGTGCCACAAAACAGAGAAATTTTGCCAACAATTCAGGTTCAGAGAGATTTGAGGGTGTTTGGGCTTCATTGATCACTTATTTATAGCCTAGGATTACCCTCCCTCGAAGTAATGTCCAGCTCTGTGCTTGGAACCAAGAGAAAACGCGTTTTGGTTCGAAATTCAAATGAAAACCGACTTATAGACTTAGCACCACTGCTCGAACTACTCGAGTATTTTGGACAATACTCGAGTATTGCTGACGCACCAGCTTCAAAACACTCAGCAACAACACTGAATACTCGAGTCTCCCAACCAACTACTCGAGTATTCTAACTAAAAATTCAAATTTTCCTAACAGCTAGTTACAGTACTCGAGTCTTCCCAAATACTTGAGTATTTTAACCTAATTTCAGAAAATTCATTATTTTACTTAATATAATAATACTTTTATTTTAAATATTATTTATTTATTTATTTATTCAAAATATAGGGTCTTACATCCTCCCCCACTTAAACAGAATTTCGTCCTCGAAATTCTTGATTTACACAAAAAGATGCGGATACTCTACTCTCATCTTAGATTCTAATTCCCACGTAGAGTCAGACACTCCACTCTGACCCCAAAGGACTCGCACTAAGGGAATCTCTTTTCCTCGCAGCTTCTTGATTCTCCGATCTTCTATTCGTGCGGGCCCAAAACTAAACGTGAGATTCTCTTTCAACGGTATCACATCTTGTTGCAACTGAATGATCGAAGAGGGATCTTGGATAAACTTGCGAAGCTGAGAGACGTGGAATACATTGTGCAGATTGGACAGAAACGGGGGTAAGGCGATCTGGTATGCGACAGGACCTACTCGCTTCAAAATCTTATAAGGGCCGATAAACTTTGGAGATAATTTCTTTGGCTTCATTACTCTTCCAATACCAGTTGTTGGCACTACTCGCAGAAATACATGATCTCCTTCTTGAAATTCTAGCTTGGATCTTCACTGATCGGCATAGCTCTTCTGACGACTCTGTGCAGTCTTCATCTTCTCTTGGATTACCTTGATCTTCTCGATCGTTTCTTGAACCAATTCAGGTCCGATGAGAGCATTCTCCCCCACTTGGAACCAACATAGTGGGGTCCTACATTTTCTTCCATAAAGAGCTTCGTACGGGGCCATATCGATGCTTGCGTGATAACTATTGTTGTAGGTGAACTCCACAAGCGGCAACAAACGATCCCAACTTTCTTGATATTCCAAAACACATGCTCGAAGCAGATCTTCCAGAGATTGAATCGTTCTTTCCGATTGACCATCCGTTTGCGGGTGATAGGCTGAACTCATCCTTAGCTGCGTTCCCAAAGCTTGATGCAAGCTCTGCCAGAACCGGGACACGAAACGATGATCACGATCCAATACGATAATTGAGGGAACTCCATGCAATCTGACGATTTCCTTGATGTACAATCTTGCAAGCTTCTCCAACGGATATTGCATGTTGATGGGAATAAAATGAGCTGACTTCGTTAAGCGATCAATCATGACCCAAATCGCATCAAAACCTTCTCTTGTTCTAGGAAAACCACACACAAAGTCCATTGCGATTCCATTCCACTTCCATTCCGGTATGCTCAAAGGTTGCAATTTTTCTCCAGGCTTCTTATGTTCAATGTTCGCCTTTTGGCAAACAAGGCAAGACACAACATACGACGCAACGTCTTTCTTCAATCCGGGCCACCAAAACATCTTCTTCAAGTCTTGGTACATCTTTGTCGTTCTAGGATGCATACTCAGTTTGCTTTTGTGCACTTCATCCAAAACCGCTCTTCTTAATTCCTGATTAGCGGGGATACACACACGATCTCGAAATCTTAGGATGTCATCAACTTCAATTTGAAAATCAGGTTCTACACCATCCATACCCAATCTTCTCTTTTCCACCAATTCTCCATCTTCTTTCTGCAAGTCCCTCACTTGAGTAAGGAATTCATTTGTCACTTGAAGAATTCCTAGCTTGATACACTCTGGTTTACACTGAACTGCCAGATTCAAGTTTCAGAATTCCTAATTAACTGAGCTTCCTTCACCATCATCGTACTTACGTGTAGCATCTTTCTACTTAGAGCATCGGCTACAACATTAGCTTTGCTGGGATGGTAATGCAATTCGAAGTCATAATCCTTCAAGAATTCCATCCACCTACGTTGTCTCATATTCAGTTCCTTTTGGTCGAAGAGATACTTCAAACTTTTATGGTCACTGAATACTTGAAATGTATTACCGTACAGGTAATGTCTCCAAATCTTTAGGGCAAAGACAATAGCATCCAATTCCAAATCGTGAGTAGGGTAGTTTTCTTCATGCACCTTCAACTGACGAGATGCATAAGCAACCACTTTCCCTTCTTGCATCGAGACACAACCCAAACCTTGTCTAGACGCATCACAATAAACATCGAAGCCTTTCCGAGGATCGGGCAAAGTTAACATTGGAGACGATGTTAACTTGTCTTTTAACGTCTGGAAACTAACTTCACACTTTTCGTCCCAGACAAAAGGTTGCTCCTTCCGGGTTAAACGAGTTAACGGAAGAGCCAACTTGGAAAAGCCTTCGATGAACTTCCGATAATATCCGGCTAGTCCAAGGAAACTTCTAACTTCAGTACCGTCTTCGGTCTTTCCCACTGCAACACTGTTTCCACCTTAGCTGGGTCTACTGAGACACCATCCTTTGAAATTATATGCCCCAAGAAATTGACTTTTTCAAGCCAAAATTCACACTTGGTCAGCTTAGCATATAACTTCTTCTCCTTTAAAGTCTCCAAAACAATCTTTAAATAATCAGCGTGTTCCTCCAGATTCTTCGAGTAGATGAGAATATCCTCGATAAATACCACAACGAAGGAATCCAGATAGGGCCGGAACACTCTATTCATATAATCCATAAATATTGCGGGTGCGTTGGTCAAACCGAATGGCATCACCACATACTCGTAGTGTCCATAGCGTGACCGAAAAGCAGTCTTCGGAATATCTTCCTCCTTCACACGGATCTGATGATAACCCGATCTCAGATCAATCTTTGAAAATACAAATACTCCTTTCACTTGATCCATCAAATCTTCGATCCTTGGCAACGGGTACTTGTTCTTTATAGTAACCTTATTGAGCTGCCTATAATCAATGCACATCCTCATAGATCCATCTTTCTTCTTCACAAACAAAACTGGCGCTCCCCAAGGCGACACACTTGGTCTGATGAACTGCTTCTCTAACAAATCTTCCACTTGCTTCTTCAACTCGGCTAACTTCGCTGGAGCCATACGATACGGGGCAATAAAGATACGACCAGTACCGGGAACTAGGTCAATACTGAATTCTATCTCTCGGTGCGGCGGCAAACCGGTCACTTCATCGGGAAAGACTTTAGGGAAATCTCGAATAATCGGGATATCTTCAATCTTCACTTCATCCTTCTTCTCTTCAGTGACGGCTGAAAATAAGCACACATAACCTCCAGGTTGAATGGCAGGAGACTCCACACTAGGGAAAACGATCGTTCGAGCCTTGCAGTCGATTACCACATGATTGGATGCCATCCAATCCATGCCCACGATAACATCGAGGTTGGATAACGGCAAGCAGATCAGATTTACACGAGAAATCTGACTTCCTATGCTAACAACGCATCCGACACATGCTCTTGATGCAACAACAGGAGCATTCGTGGGGGTAGATACACTAAGGTTAAACGGTGTCTCCGAAACAGATAGACATAGACGCTTGGCACATTCTTCGGAGATGAAAGAATGTGTTGCTCCGGAATCAAACAAAAAGCGACAAGGCATGCCATTGAGGAAATGGTTACCTTGCACAAGATTGCCGGCTTACTTTGCTTCTGCTCCGGACAAGTGAACACCTTTCCATTGACCCAGGGCTTGCTTCCTTGTCCTTGATTGATTTGGCGTTGGGGTTGGCGACATGCACGGGCAATGTGACCGGTCCTTCCACAATTGAAGCAAACTGGTGGTTTGTCTCTCCAGCACTCTTGACTAGGATGGGAACATTGGCATTTGCTACATATCTCTGCTGGTGCCGAAAGACTGACTGCTCCAGAGGGTGGTGCTGTTCCTTTCCCCTTGTGCGAATAAGGGCCTCCACGATTCCCACGATTATTCTTATGCTGATGTCGGTGTGGTCCATGGCCTCCTTGACTGACTTCCCTCTTGAAATTATTCTTCTCGAAGATGCGACATGCACTAATCAATGTTGGATAGTGGCGAATCCTTAGCACGCTCACAGCCAACTTGATGTCCGACCTCAACCCATTCTCGAACCTCGTGCACTTCGAGTATTCGTCAGGATGATATTGAAAGTACGGGGAGTACTTCATCAGCTCCTCAAACTTCTCAGCATACTGATCGACGATCATGCTGCCTTGCCTCAAGTCTAGGAATTCCATCTCTTTCTGGATTCGAACATCATCCGGAAAATACCTCTCTAAGAACTTCTCCGTGAAGACTTCCCAAGTGAGCTCGCGATGATCATATTCCAAGAACTGGCGGGTCTGCTCCCAACAAGTTGCAGCCTCACCATTCAGCATGTACGCCGCAAACGTGACCTTCTGAGCTTTCGTGAGGGTCAGCGTTCGGAAGATCTTATTCATCTCAGCTAGCCAGAACTGAGCTTGCTCGGGACAACGGCCACCCGAGAAGCCAGGGGGTTTACATCTACGAAACGAATCTAGGCCTTGAAATTCCGCCGGGGTTCCATTGCTGGAGGACGGGTTTGCTGCAAGTTTTCCAGAACCGCAGCCATACGGGTTAGAGCCTCAACAATGTTAGCATTATTTCGTCCAGCCATCTTATCCTATAGAATCCAAAGGGTAAAACTTAATTATATTCTGCTATTCTATCTCTCAAATACAATCAATATCTTATAATACACAATGGTTAGTGTGTAAGGCCACACTCCAAGGCCGAGAGTTGAACCATTGCTCTGATACCACTAAATGTGACGACCCGACTTTCTACTTACAATAAAATACTTATATTCAAAAATACGACCATTTTTTTCATTTATTTTCCCTTTTATCATAAGTCAAGTCATCATCCATTTCAACTCTTGCGGAAAACATTCAAAATCTCATGAAGGCAAACATCGACTTTATATTTCTTCTTAAAGTCAAAAATACATATTCATTACATTAAAAGTTAACAACATTAAACTTAACTCAAATACTCTAGGTCATTTCCTTATATTACATATATTACAACAAAACTTATAACAACCTAGAGCAATAGGTTCGAAACTCAAAACATAACATAAGTAAGAGAAACCTGATGAGTTGCACTAACCACATTCCACCATCCAGAACTCAACTTAATCATCAGTTCCCCACTGACTTCCAGTTGAGTTGTCCATGAAATCATCATCCGCCACCGGATCAGCATCCTCCACCGGATCCTCATCCTCTATAGGATCCTTCTCCTCCTCTTCCTCCTCATGTGCCGGATCAGATGGCACATAAACTGGAGTCCGAGATCGGGCTCTAGTGGAAGGACGAGAGGGAGCAGAAACCTCTAAAATAATTCTTTCCTCAGAGGGTGATGGACTTGGTGGGAGGGTGCGTCTCGGAAAACGTCTTGGCGGTGGTGGTGGTGTTCCATGGCGAAACACAAAATTTGGCGGAATGTGCATAATGTACATCATTGGAATTCTCGTACGACGCGGACTCATTCGAGACCATGGGTTTGGGTGACGGAAAGTGACTTCCACGTCCTCTTCATAAATAGCCCGATGATCCTCGAAATTCCACTCCCCATTAGGGAGCGGCCTCATCTCCACGCAGATCATATTCCTGGCCATGACCTACAACAAGGGATTAGGAGTGAGTCATAGCTAAATACAATAACAAATGAGCATAACAGAGGCTAAAAATAACAAGCACATATAATCAAATAGCATCAAGAGTGTAAATGTATGCTCAAACTGATTTAACACCTCTTTAATTTCATTAGTGACATGATGCACGCCTACTTCTCGTTCATGCTTCACAGTTCGGCATCCTTTCGGGTATCCATCTCAAACCTATGTTTTCATCGAACTAGAGCGTATCCATATCCCATGCATCACGATTGATTGGGAACTAGCCTTCATAGCATTTTCATGCTACGGTATCCAAATCATCATAGCACCTTCAGGGCTATGACATCACAGCTCTTTCAAAGCCATGGTATCCATTCTATTCTATGCTAGATTCCACAATCGAAATCGGAGCAACTCCATGCATGACAATGCCATATTCAAATTTCATTTCTTTTCATTATTATCATCAACATCTCATTTCATTAACTCTCAATTATATTTTCTTTTAGCTGGTGCTGGTGCTTTTTCGAAAAATACCATCAGAGGAATAGCCATCTCATGATGGGTTTACTTGCTTTTAATTATTTATTGTAGAAAAATCCATCAGCGGTCCAACCACTTTGTGATGGTTTTAGGAATAGCATATAATCAGTTATTTAATAATCCGTCGGGGCCTAGCCTCCTATTGGCGGATATTTATTGCAACGACCCCATTGGGACTCCCATAGAAAATATCAACCAAGTGAGTAAAACTTTCACTGGGACATCTAGGGATCATATCAACCAAATGGGTGTACGCACTTCCGTTGGGACTCCTGTAGGGAAATAATCGACCATTGAATAAAATTCCAGTAGGACACCTCCAGGATAACCATCAACCAACGGGAATAAGATATATTAATATTGATTGAGTTAATTATAAGAAAATTTTTGAAAGTAAGTGGTTTCTGAAAAAATTGTTCAGAATACTTGAGTAGTTCATGAACTACTCGAGTAGTTCATACAAAAATACTCGAGTCTTTAAAGATCTACTCGAGTCGTTCTTCCAGTTTCCAGAATACTCGAGTACTCCTTAAAATACTCGAGTCTTTTTGCTGCAACAGCACTAGTTTTCTGCATTTTCCACACCAATTCGAATTCCTTGCATTATTTCTCTATTCCTATGCAAAACAGCAACTTAGGCACATAAAACAAACATGTTACAATACTTAAACATGACTGAAATAACATCAATTAACATCAAATTGCATATTGCATTCAAACTTGAAAATATCCATTTTAAACTGTGAAATTCATCTCCACTTGATTTTAATTTCGAAACACATTACAGTGAGCTTTATTAGGTTCATTTAAACTTGTTTGAATCATAAAATCATAGGTCCCTGACCTTCAAGTCAGAATCCCAATTCAAGTTGCATCTCTCTTTGAACCTTTAATGGTTCCTACATTTCTAGCTTGAAATTACTCATTCTAGTATTTAGGTAACTCCTCCCTTACCTCAGAGAAGCTAAAGAAAGATTTGATCGAACCAAAAAGAGACTGAATCAAAACTTGATTTTGGACCGGTGCAAAACTTGTTGCACTTGGCTAACTTTGGCCATCAATTTCACAATGAATACGACATGAAAAATAATGAAACAAGTTAACTTTAGAAACTAGGAAACACCATCTTTAAATAGAAACAAGTTTGGAATTGAAAGAGTTCCTGGATTTACCAAACGAATTCAAGGAAGATGGGTGTTTGGTGCTGAACTTGCTCTGTTTTCACAACTTTGAAAGCTCAACTTCAATTGCCTAGAACTCGAGCTACAGGATGTTATTTGGAGTGATTTCGGGTTCTAATTCAAGATTGGAATTAGAACTTCAGTTTGTGTTTAGGTTTCGAAGGGAATGGATGAGAATTGAGAGAGAATGAAGTGGTTAAAGTGAGTGCCACAAAACAGAGAAATTTTGCCAACAATTCAGGTTCAGAGAGATTTGAGGGTGTTTGGGCTTCATTGATCACTTATTTATAGCCTAGGATTACCCTCCCTCGAAGTAATGTCCAGCTCTGTGCTTCGAACCAAGAGAAAACGCGTTTTGATTCGAAATTCAAATGAAAACCGACTTATAGACTTAGCACCACTGCTCGAACTACTCGAGTATTTTGGACAATACTCGAGTATTGCTGACGCACCAGCTTCAAAACACTCAGCAACAACACTGAATACTCGAGTCTCCCAACCAACTACTCGAGTATTCCAACTAAAAATTCAAATTTTCCTAACAGCTAGTTACAGTACTCGAGTCTTCCCAAATACTCGAGTATTTTAACCTAATTTCAGAAAATTCATTATTTTACTTAATATAATAATACTTTTATTTTAAATATTTATTATTTATTTATTTATTCAAAATATAGGGTCTTACACTCACTGCTACTGTCTTCAATGAAAACATCATACATGTCTGGTTTCCAAGCCACCCAAATCCTACCAAGGTCATGATGCTCCGGATTTATACAAGATCCCCACCCTGGCACAACAATATTTCTAACATAATCATAAGAAGCTGCTTTTAGTTTATTCTCCAAAATAGAATTAATACCAACCTTATACTCACTAATCAACCTTTTTATTTCATTTTGTTTTCGAGGGTGGTTGATCCCTCGAATGTTCCTGTTAGCAAGACTATCCATGAGGTGGATGGGCCTTGCCCTCACCCTTTTGCTGCATGTGCCTCACCTGAGCCTTACTCCTTGTGAATACAGGAGTCCACTCACCTTCTTCTGTTGAACTAACAATCTCAATAGAATCAGACAGATGTGTGCCACTGGAACAATCACCATGACCATCAGATTTTTCACTAGACACTACCTTCACACTTGAGCTAGCACCATTTTTAGCACCAGACACAACCTTCTCACCAGCACTCGCACCAGAGCTTGACTCTAGCTGACCAACATCAGCATTGAGTAACTGACCCAAATCCTTAATTTTATCCATAGCAGAAGCTATATTATCTTCATGTATTGTCCCCTTATCTACAACTTCCTTGATCTTCAAAATGTCATCCACCTTCTCTATCTCTTCTCTGGATGGTTTCCTCTTATCCATCCAGTCTTGCTTTGTTTTCTTCCTGCATGTTTTACTATCATGCCCATACATACTACAAGTTACACATAAGACAGTCTTCCACTCATAGCTCACTTTTTGAGAAACGACATTACCCTTCTCATCTTCAAAATGCACCTCCTCTGGGAGAATAGAGGGATTAACTTCGACTAAAACATGTGAAAAGCTTATTCTATTTCTCTCCTTCGTGACCTGGTCTACCATGATTGACGTGCCCACCAAACTTGCAATTTTACTCAAAGCAGTAGATCCCCAAAATTTCAAATTAAGATTGGGAAATTGAATCCATACAGGGACACAATCCAGAAAACTTCTAGCCACTGGTCTACCTGTCCAAGGTGCTAAAATCAAAGGCTTTTTGTCAAAATGATACACACCAACATCAAGCACCTTATTCCTTCCTTCTAAAGTATTGAATCTTACCACCACTGTTCCATCACCATTCATGAGGATCTTATCAATACCATAATGACCCCATGCTTTCTTCAAAAAACCTTGAATTACTGCATATGAAGGCCTAGCTCCTAAAACATAGCAAACAAGCGCCTGCTGCCTATATTTCTCTTCATCCTCCACATCAGAAGTATCTATCTTCCCAATCGAAATTCCATCTTTTAGAGCAGGGGAAAAAATTTCAATTTTTCACCAGCATTTCGCAACTTTGTGATGTCAAAAGAATCCCAGACAGAAACCCTTTGACGATAATTACTCTCATCTGAAGGCTTAGTTGCACCATTGGTATTGATATCGCTCAACACTGGGTCACACACAATAGAAGGCTGCTTATCAATTTTATCCTCAGTCTGATCTACTGGAGCCTTACCTTTAACCCTGGCACGTATCAGATCAATGCCATGCACCAAAGATTCAAGTTGCTTGGGCGTTAAGGCATCTATCGCTGCTAAATCATCATCATCAAGTTTCGAAAGATCAAAAGGTAGTGGATTCTCATCCTTGCTCGATTCAGGCTGTTTGTTTGGGTGTGGGGAAGGGGACTTTGGGGGCCTTCCCCCTTCTTGGCCATGGAGGCCACGTCAATGGCAAAGGCAAAACCCTATAGGAAACCTTGTCACCAAGAGAGAGAAGAGAGAAAAGTCAAACGATTTTTGTAATTCAGTATATAATAAAGTCAAACGATCATTGAGAAAGCCATATTCAAAAACCACACCAATTGCATCTGTGTTAATTTGATCAAAGAATTTATTATACGAAAATCAGTATATAATAAATTCTTTGATCAAATTAACACAGATGCAATTGGTGTGGTTTTTGAATATGGCTTTCTCAATGATTATTAATATCAAGGAGAAACACACAAGAAGCTTATGTTCAAAATTGCTGATTTAAAGTATTGTTGTTTTAATTTAATTGTTATTATTGAATTAAGACTAATTAATTTTGCTATTATTTTGGTTGATAATTTACTTTTTATCCATCTGTTCAATAAAAACTCAATCAAAGTATGCTTATTTCAACAAAAAGCAATTGACATGTACAATTTCCTATCACAAGGAGAAGAACCAAGGATTGTTGCTTTGCATCTTGCAAAAGTCCAAATATTTGAAGGTATCATATATCAATAACTAATATAATAAATAAGATTGGTTTGCTAAGTAGAAAATTTTAGCTACACAATACAACATTATGAATTCATTCACTTAAACTTTGCTATATTGAATAATTCCAATAATTGAACACATATAAAACTAAAATTAGGAGTGAGATCTCTGCTCACGTCGTGGGATACAACAAGGGTTATGCTAAATCCTCCAATTTATGAGGTTGCTATGTTCAATAATGCGTAAGAATTCATGCTTTGAATTTTATACTTTCATATCCATTTCAATTCTATTATACAATATCTATATCATTATTAATTTATAATAATTATTTTACAAATATATTTTTTACAGCACACAACAACATTCAGTTCTATCACAATGCGCCTCTTAATCCATTTCTGAAAGTGCAAGTGACATTGATGATGCTTTTTCCAACCCTTTCGTTGTAAGACAATACAAGAGATCCAAGACGAAAAACCGGTATCTAAACTTTTAGGACTCAAATTGGTGTGTAAGTACTTTATTTACCATCAATTATTTATAATCATAGTAACTTTTTCAAGTAAGTCTTAGCTTCTTTATCGTAAATCAGGCTGCAGCTGACACTTATAGAACTGTAGCTACAATTACTGAGATAATTGAAGATAATAATTGGTGGCATCCTGACTGCACTGAGTGCAAAAAAAATGGTTATTAAGCTTCCTGGAGGTGACAGTCTATATTGTAAAGGATGCAGGAGAGAACCAAAATGTGTCATTCAAATATATACATATAATAGCTGAAATTCAATATTCAAATTTTAATAAGTTTTGCTTAACAAGATATAAAATTTATGTTCAAGATTAAAATTAATGTCAAAGATGACAATGGTGAGGCAATCTTTGTACTTTTTGATGCTCAAGCTTTTAAGATATTTCACAAAACTTGTGCTAAACTTAGAAAAGAGTTGATTAAGGTATTTAAGAAAGACATTTATATATTCATTCATCTTAGATTTTGAAAACATAGATTTAACTAATAAATTGCCTCAATATAGCAACATTGAACTGATATTTCTACATGTCCCTCTTCAGGATGATGATGATGAGGATAATTTGACATTTCTTGGTGTGCTATATTCTTTGGTAGATGAGCAGTTTGTCTTTGTTGTTAATATTAAACAAGAGTTCAACATAGACAAGGAGAAGAACAATTATGAAATATTGTCCATGTCCAATCATGAAAATTAAAAATGATTAAGGAATTTCAACAACACTTGGGAAAGGTTAAATTGAAAAAGTTTTATTAATAATTAATTATACATTTTACAGGAACTATATAATTTTCTTCATGTGTAACACAATTCTTTCTTTCTTTTTCAGCGTCTAAGTAGTACAAAGCTTGCTTGCATTGAAGATGCCTCTGATAAATATGATGCTCCCATTGAATTTTCTTCTAGCGTTATTGCTCTAATTATTACTCCTGATACAACTTCTCTCTCTTTCCAAGAACTTTCTCACTCCCAATCGTTGTTGTCTTTGAAGGTACTATATCATTATAATTATATATTTAACTTCATAGGTAATTAAATATATATTTTAGAACTTAATATAGCCTTTTGATGTTTAAAATATTTTTAAATTTTAGGAATAAAGCTCATAAGTGGATGACAATGACAATGATGAATTTACAACTCCCACACAATCAACCAACAAAAAGCAGAGGATAATGGATGCCTATGAAGAAGTCATCAAGGGATTATCTCAATTTGAAATTCACAATTCTCAACAACCAAAACTATTACTAAGATTAAAGTTGAAAATAAGTATTGAACTACTTCAGATGTTTTGAAAATACAAAGTGAACACAATTTCATTAATATATCAATATTCATATCTTATTTATAACATCCAATATTTAAATCGATTTTTAAGAGGAACCACCAAGGCATCATATCCATCACCTACCATTATTTGGACAATCTTTCAGAATTGAAGTCTATTTTGTATGTTAATATATTTAAATATGTATTTTTGACGAAAGCGTCTTATATTATCAATGGGATATGATGTATGTATTTTATTATTAAATCCTTTTGTTCTTAGTTGTAAGATATGTAAAAAAAACAACTATGATGCAACTGAATATTATGCTTCTCCAAATTCTACATGACAACCATGTATATTTAAGCTTCCTTCCATGGAAGTAATGCTAAGTACCTCATTTTGAATGTTTATACTTGGAGTATTGTATGAAAGATTTGATGTTAACATATGCATATTAATCTTTTTCTTTAACACCTTTAAAACGGTTTTTTAATACAACCAGTAATAGTATTTGGTGAGATAGTTGTCATAAGAAAAAGAAAAGAAGTTAACAAATGCTACTAATTTAAACCTACTACTATTCAGTATTGGTGCTCAGACACTGTCATTATTCGTCAGCCTTCTTAGTACAACTTTTCAATGTTCTATTTGCGCACTTTGCTCACTTTGTTCAGAATCTGCACTCATCCCTTACAATTTTACAACTTATCTCCTATTTCCTCATTATTTAAAAATATAAATGTTATTTACTTATGATCAACGAAGAAAAAAGTCGTTAGATAGTATGTGTTTTGTATCTTTGCAACTTAGAAGAAGAAGAAACACATTCAAAAGTTGGTTTACTATTGCTAAGTTATTCGAATTTCTTTAAAGACCAACTTTGAAAAGTCATTTCTTGTGCTCCATAATCTTTGTAAAAGTATAGATTTAACAGCCATCTCTTTAAAAAAAAAATTCACCTCATAATTAGTGACATTCCAACTTTTATAATCCATTTGTTTTTTCAAGAGTAAATTTGGGCAGTGTTTAACCAACTTAATTTTTCGTTATTTTTTATTCAATGTTACCTCAATTTTTAGATTTGTCATATAAATGTTTTCCCTCTTCCTAAATTGCACCAAACATAACATCACGTGACTTAACCATTTCATCATATAAAAACATTCTAGCAAAGATGGAATCTCTGAAGAAAAAAAACAACTTAATATACATACTGAAGATTCACTGATATACATATGGGTTTCTAAACAAACGTTTAATCAACATGTGATTAACGACTTAATTAACAAGCATGAAATAAACATAAGTTCTTTAATACAATCTCAAACCTACCATAACACTGAAACGTATACTTAACAAGACATCTAAATCAAAAAACATAATCACCTATACACCGGACTTTTCATTTTTCAGAAAATTAACTACATCACCCACATGCAAACCATTCTCATGGATGAACCCATACCATCCTTCACCAAAGGCACAATAATTGTTCATCCCAAAACTCCACTTCAAATACCACTTTTTGGCCTCTATGTGCTTCTCTTTCACAAACACATGTTCTTGGCCAATAATCAAATGCTCCTGATGAGCAGCTGCTAGTATTGGTTGCCATATATTAAACATAATATAAAATCAGTTCCTTTTCAACATCTAAATTTTAATAAATGTTATACCTATATGTGGATTGCAAACAAAAATATTTTGATTTCATGAAACACAAAAATGGTTTCAGTGTCTAACGTTTGTTCAGTTGACCCTTGGTTATTTTAGTAGAAAATAATTGAATTAACATAGTTCTATCAACATCTTGAAAAGATTCATCAAACACAACATCTTCATCAAATTATGTTAAGTTAATCATGTTCACCTTTTTCACAATTTCTTCTACCTTCTTTATCATAATCACCATTGATCTTCTCAAAAAATCATAGACATCAAGCCGAAAAGTGGAGGTAGCAAAAAGCTTTGGTATATGCATTGGTTTTCTTGATTTTTCATCCAATGATGATACCAAATCATTTACTTCAACAACATTGCTTTCATCACTGTCGCATTGTTGCAATTTCTCTTTCCCCTTACTTGAAGAGCTTATCTGGATTTAAATAAAATTTATACAGAAAAAATCAAGGGTATAAAAATTGCTTCATTGTACAACATTATCATAAAAAAATAATAGTCATCAATAAGTTATACATAAGACAATACTCTAACGTAGAAAAAAATTCATCATAAGCCACAAATTTTTCTACCTCTTTTTTTCTCGGTTTTATAATACCAATCAATAACATCAAAGGCATTAGGGAACATATATTCTTCATATAAAATTGGACTAATTAAGTAAAAGATTTACCATGCCATTGAGGAACATGCAGTACAAGAACGATTTAATTCAAAGATTTACTTTGCCATTGAAGAAGAGGAATAACAATAAGGAATATGAAGATGCTGCCTTTGTTGGGAAAAAAACAACGAAGCTGATGACTATAGTTCTCGAAGATCAATGTTTCCTTGTGGCATATTGGAGAAGAAGGTGACCACCTCAAAAACAACTGTTACTGCCAAGAGTAGCAACAAACAGTGAAAACCTAGAAGAAGAGAAAACAAATCTTTCTTACTTTGTTGCTTTTTACGGATGAGTAAAAAACTTAGGGAAAAAATATGTCTTATTCTACTTTATTGCTTTGTTGGGCCAAACAATTTTCACCTAGGGCCCTACTTTTTTGACCCCCCTTGTTACTTAGTTAACCCACTTATTTGAATGAAAATTCCATAATAACCTTAAAAATTTTCAATAATCCCAAAATACCCCTTTTTTATTCCATCCTTATCCCTCCCTTCTTTCACTCATGTTTAAATTTCAAATTCAAATCTCTCACACACCTTCTCACATTCAACACAATATTCAAGAAGAAGAAGAAAAACAGAGAAAAACCAAAGTAGAGAAGAGAGAAGAAGAACATCATAGCAAGCCAGCAACTGAAGCCAAAGAAGCAAAGTAGACAAAAACAAAATTTTTTTTTAAAAAAAATCCCTCGCTGGGGGTGCAGCGAGAGAACAAATTCATGCTCTCGCTGCACCCTTAGCGAGAGCATGAATTTGTTCTCTCACTGCACCCCCGGAAAAATAACACCCTCGCTAAGGGTGCAGCGAGAGCATGAATTTGTTCTCTCGCTGCACCCCCAGCAAAAATAACACCCTCGCTGAGGGTGCAGCGAGAGCATGAATTTGTTCTCTCGCTGCACCCTCAGCGAGGGTGTTATTTTCTGGCGAGGGTGTTATTTTTCTGGAAAAATAACACCCGCAGAACCACGATTTTTCTAATTTCCTATAAAAAACAAGGGCATGTATATTGTTTGCTTAATATTAACCACTTCAAACCCATAATGATACAAAAATAAGCATAATGAATCAAGTTTATGATCATAGAATTACCTCTTAATCAATGTTTATTAATTAATTGCAAGTGAAGAAAGTGGAAGAGAAAACAGGTTTTGGGTTGATGAATATTGGAAGAGGTTGTTGTAGAGAATAGAAAAAAATATAGGTTTCTATATATAAGAGAAGGAAGGGTATTTTGGGTAGTTTATATTATTGTAAGGTTAATAGAGTCTTAAAAAAAAGTGGGTCAACTAAGTAATGGGGTGGGTCAAAAAAGTAATTCCAAGCTTTAATGGATCTGCATTCATTCAAAGCCCAAAATACCTATTTTATTTTCTTGCTCTTGGGTTTTGATTTTCTAATCCTCCAACTTGGGTTTTTGACCCCACATTTAATTATCTTTTTCGAAAATGCCCCTCCCTCCCTTCTTCTTCTTCTTAATTATAGTTGTATCTAAATTAATTCTGTGTGGATTGTATGTTTGTCCACCCACATGTGTATAGTTGTATTTCTTTAACGTACCAGACTTGGTTTCTTTTGATCCGGCGATAGTGACTTAACAGTGAAATGAGCTACTAAAAAGATGATCCTCTTTTCCTCTTTATTTGTTTATCCGTGTAACATAGATTCATTATCATTTTGGACTTTTTGAAACTAAGTTGTAACAAATGAGTGTCTCCATATATATTGGATTCATTTTACATTTTTTTACCTGGCACAAAGCACCACATCTCCATTGCTAATCTTTCTAACTCTTCAAACCTTCTATATTTCATATAGTTTTTCTTCTCTTTATAGTTCTTCTTATATTGCTAATGTGACACCCTCTCTTAATATCCAATAATTAATATACTAATTATACTATTACTCGGATAAAATATGGACTTGTAAATATCTAGAAATCATAGAAATAAAATTTTTCTTCAAAAGCGGGTGCACAACCAAAACATGGAATTCTTGGAGAGAATAATTCATATCATTTTAAACATTGTGTTGAATTCGGCATTCTCTAAAACCTTTTCACAAACTGGATAGCATCAGTACTTTGAAATCGTATTTATATAATAGAAATTAAGCGATGTCATCCTTTCTTTCGTTTTGCGGAACTGATACCATTCACTTCTATCGTAGCCGAATTCTTTAAATAAGTTAAATCAGAGTAAGCGGAAATAGTGAGACCATGCATAATTATAATATAAATGTAATATGCATATATATATATATATATATATATAAGTCTAAAAGTACATAGTCCCACGGTCATATCTCCAAGTTCCATACACAAGTCCATCATAAAAGATCTATATCCAAAATAAGACCATAACCCTAGAGCTCTCAAAAGTATATCTACAAAATATACATCTCAAAAATGTGAAACTCTAGAGGTGGTCACATAGATCTGGTAGCAGCAGTAGTAGTAGCAGCCTCCAGATAGCAGAAGTGGCAAATATCATCAAACATCATCATCAACAGCAGCAGCAGTGTCTCCTCCACAATATCCCCACACCGGATCCCCTGATCCTCATCATGTACCATATGCACATACCTAGGGATCATCATCCCTCCACTGACTCCCGGTAGAATGAACGACTGGCTCACCTCCGCTCCCGTCCTCCACAGGGTCCTCCTCAATCTCATCCGATGTAGTGGGTACCGGGTCAGGAGATGGTGAGACCCTAACAGGGCTCCTCGGATCAGATGGAGGAGTCTCCTCGCTCGAAGAAAAAGGGTGTGAGCGGGTAGGTCGAAAACGGAAACTGTGATACGAGCGAGCTGGTTGTGTGGGAGGTGGTCCATGGTATGTGTAAAAAGGTGGTACATGCATAGTGTATATGATGGGAATCCTAAACCTACGAGGACGAAATCGAATCAGCGGGTTCGGGTGGTAGAAGGTGACCTCTACCTCCCCCTCGAACATCGCGCGATGGTCCTCGTAGATCCATATGCCACGAGGAAGTGGCCGGATCTCGATGCAAGCGATGTAACGTGACATCACCTACAAGGGCATAGGGGTAAGCAATTCTATACACATAATCAATAGAGAATAAATATATGTTCAATGTAAATGTATAGACATGCAACAATAAACAACAATAACATTTAGCATTTAGCAGATATTAGATGCAAGTAGGATGCTCATTCTTGTTTCATTTATCAATTTTAGTTTAAATGAGTGGCATGATGTATGAACTTAGCTCTCAAACCTATCTCCATCATTCTATGTCACTCTTTGACGTCCATCCTTTACTTCATCCAGCACTCAACAGTGCGTTGTACTTCTAGGTGTACAACAATCGTACATTCACCAAGAATGCACACGACAAGCTTGGAATTCGTGCCACCCGAGCACATCCCGTCATCCAAACAGTCCGTCATCCAAACAGTATAACCATATCATCAGCATCTCACTATGCTGACCACGTCGTCAACCATAATGTGTCATCAAGCGAGCCGTCAATTGACACTCCCAGAGGCCCTCCTCATGTTACCAAAACATGATAATCGATCTATCATCGAAACTCTAGAATGAATGCATTATCTTTCACTTAAAGGAATTGATTGGTGTTTTTCTTTTTAATAATTCTCGACGTGCCACCCGAGCTTGTCATCCAAACGAAAATTTCCATATCATCAATCAATTTCTTTTAAGTCTTAGATCACTTGGATTATTGTCATTTAAGTATTAAACAAATGATTCAGAATTAAAAATGGTATTTTTAATATTCTGGGCAAAATACTCGAGTGTTCTTCAGGATACTCGAGTGTTCTTCAATTTTTCCAGATCACTCGAGTAGTTCTTAGCTACTCGAGTTGTTCTTGCCTTTTTGGAAAATTAGGTTTCAGATTCTTAAAAGTACTCGAGTAATTCATGAATACTCGAGTGTTCTTCAGCAAACCCAGAACACTCAAATGATTCAGGCATTACTCGAGTGATATACCCTAAAATATTCTTGTACATCAGTTAATACTCGAGTCCTGGGCATAGTACTCGAGTGTTCTAACACAAAATTACATTGTTTTATCAAAATTTACTCGAGTATTAAGCCAAGTACTCAACTCTTTTCTTACAGAATAGACTAGAAACTTGGTTTTGACATACCATTTTCAATTCTAACCATTTCTAATCCAATCCAATGATCAACAGAGTTCATATAACATATATTGAACATGTCTAAACACTTATAACACAACAAATAACAGATTTTGACAGGGAATCACAAGGTTATGCATAAAACATGAAATTCACAACTCAATATGCCAAATTGTAATATACTCAATAAACTTGTGATTTTAAGTTCCATAGAGCTTGCATGCAACATATGGGACTTGCTCACAACAAATTTAGAGCACAAGTTGGTCTCCAAACCAATTTCCCTATTCAATCTAAGCCCTTAGAGCCTCTTGGTGGCTCTCTAATGAAATTCATGCAATTTAAACTCTATCTAGTGAATAGAAAGCTTTCCCCTTACCTCACTGACGTGAATCAACAAGAAATTCGCAAGAGAAACTCCTCCAACACCAAAAATGACTTCAAGCACCACATGCAGGACCGTTTTGAGTGGAGTACCAAGATTGAATTGGTTGACATAGGAAACAAAGATAGAAATTAGGGAAATCAGTATTTTTACACTCTATGTAACATCTACTAACTATAGAAACCGAATTAAGACTCAGAGAACTCGTGAGCTTACCAAAATCAAGGATCCAAGTAAGCTCCAGAGAAAGGTTTGACAGTAACAGCTCCAACTTCCAAGCTTCAATTCTTCCTCCACACTCACTCTCAGCTCACGAATTTGGTGTCTATACAAAGCTCGAGATGTGAGCTTTGTATTGGTGTATAATTTGTTACTCGAATCAACGCACAGAGGGAGAATCGAATGCTCAAACTCAGGAACCCTAACTTGAACAACAAACCCTAATTTGACCAAATGGCTCAACAATTCGAGCTTGATTGGCTTATATAGACTGATTGGAGGCCCATGCAGATCGACACGACAACGGGAAACGTGGTTGAGAGGTGTTTTCGTGTCAACGGAGGCGAATCGTTGGTGGTGACTCACCAAATGCACTAACTCGTGCAACTCTGACCAGAACACTCGAGTCTTTTCAGAAATACTCGAGTATTTTGGTCAGTTTTTGAAAAATAATAATTTTATTTACTTTCCCTCCAAAACCTTTCCTATAATTACTTCTAGGTCCCAACCCAGGGACTAATATGCAAAAATATTTATTTCATTCATGATTATACTTGCAACAATACATTCACACATCCACCACTACTAAAATCACGGACTTTTAATCAAAGATTAAATTATAAATAATTAATTATAATAAATTTTTATAATTAACATTTCATTAATCAGGGATTAAAATTTTGGGGTGTTACAGCTAACCTTTTCAACTCTCCAAACCTTTCACTCTATTCTTCTTATCTATTATATTATTATATCCTTATAGTGTTATGCATCACTGTTATTCTTTTTTTTTCAGTTCTACTTGTTCTTTTTATTTTTACTAGCGTATCGCCCGTGCCTGTCGATCCGCATTCACATTGTCGTGTTTTTATCGTAAGGAGTTGTTTATAATAAAATGATATATTGCAAAATTGGTAGTTATGAATGTAATCTTATATGTTAAAGATGTTCATTTTCATATAAATTGTAATTATGAATAGTGTGCATTCTTAGTTGTCCTCTTCTAGAATATGGATACATAAATTTTAATTAAATTATTCATGCAATGTTATTTTGTTATTCTCAGATTTTTTTTATCTTAAAATTCATTATGTTTGTCATGATGCATAACGTAGTAGAGTTGAATAACTCATTTAATATTTTGCGTTGTTTGTAATATTAGTCTATATAAAGTATAGTACTGTTAGAGTTTTTGGATGGAACCTACAATTAACGAAGAACTTATAATTTCCAAATACGATTGCAGCATTGAAGTCCGAATTTATTTTGCATGAGGTATACTTAAAGTAAAAGTCGTTCATAAATAAAAATAATTTTGTAGCACCATAAGGAAATAAATGTATTTTTCAATGTAGATACAACAGAGTTGGAATGATTTAAGATATCAAAACAGTCATCTGTGCATTCCACCTATCCATTCATTTTGCATCACTGAAAAATAGAAGAGTATATCTATTAATAAAATTCATTGGTACATATGGAAAACTTAATTGAACTATGTAACACCCGATTTAGTAACTTGAAGTTATTTTTATTTAGTGAAAGACGTGGACATGAGTTCGCCTTTATAAAATATTTCCCTTTTCCCACAAACATTTTCGTTTTAAGGTAAATCATTCATGTCCCACATCATACATCAAATTCTAAACCGAGATGTTACCAACATTGTGCTTTGTAACTCTTTCCTTTTTTTTTTGCTATAAAAATATTTGTGTTCACCGAAATAAACAATGGTTCATAAATACCATAGGTGAACAGATCAAATTCATCAAGAGTTATTAGTTTCTCAAAACATGCCATAGAATAAAGCAAGTTATATCGTGGTAGAGCAATATTATCTTAGTAATCTTAAGGGGTACCTTACATTCTTAGACCATATGGATCAGACGTCCCATTCTACTGATCTCCTTCTGATTTCGTTTACTCTTCAACATTGGCATGAGCTCCTCGGTCAATGCTTATCTTCCTCCCCTTTCGAGGCTCTCCTCGAGATTTTCTTCGTAAGCCACCACTTGCAGATGCAGCATAAGGAAATCTAATCACTCTGATATCTGTGGACTGTGACACCCTCATTTTATGTTTTGAAAATAGTTAATAATTCCAAATGATTGAAATACTTGCTATCAAAAGTCGGGACTGAAATTTTTTTTTCCCTTTTTCAGTGTTTACTTGCTTATTTGTAAATCCTGCTTTCATGGACAAATAAATTGAATTCGGCGTAATGTTATTTTAATTACCAAAAAGGCTCTCGAGACAATGTCTTTTAAACATAGTAAAACATCTTTGAAGCCCTTATTAAAGTATATTATTTGTCTCTCGAGTTTGATCGAATATATAAAATATCACTTATTGCCGAATCCTTTTTAAATCAAAATCAGAGTATGCGGAAGTAAAAGTAATACTTATGGGGCACTGCTGAGGTAAATAAAACATAACATATATTTATATATCATAACATAAAACCCCATCAGTATCATCAGTAGCAAGTAGTGAAAGTCGAGATAGCAAGTTTGGTGAAATATATACAAACCAGCTGCATAAAATAACCTCACTCTAAGACCTCTCAAAATATATACAATATATCATATAATCCCAAAAGTAGAAGTCCCAGAGCAGGTCATCCATGTCCTCAGCAGCTCCTTCGATCCTCCACAGCTCTATCCCTAGGATCTAGGATCCAAAACATCCATGCTATGCAGGCTCCTATGAACCAGCAGGTCCACCTCTAGCAGAAACAGTCGGCTCAACATGCACCTCCTCCTCGTCCTCATCCTCCACAGGGTCCTCCTCGACCTCGCCTGATTGTGTAGAGACCCCACAACTGGGTCTAGGATCTACAGAAGCAGTCCTCTCGAAATCAGTCGGACCAGGAGAAAGAGTCTCCTCAGTGACAACTCTATGGGAGGAAGGATGAGAACGAGTGGCAGCTTTGAAACGAAAACTATGAAATCGACGCACAGGTCGAGCCGGGGGTGGTCCTCTATATGTATAAAAGGGTGGAACATGCATAGTATAGACTAACGGGATCCTAAATCGACGAGGTCGCACCCGAACCAGAGGGTTGGGGTGGTAGAGAGTAATCTCCACCTCCCCCTCAAAGGTGGCTCGGTGCTCCTCGTACGTCCATATACCACTAGGGATAGGGAATATCTCGATGCAAACTAGGCATCTGGCCATCACCTAAACAGGGCACAGGGAGTAAGCATACACATATACATAATTGATAAAGACTAAAATTACAAACGCAAATATGTCATGAACATATAATAATGCAAGTACATATGTGCACACCAATTTTCAACATTTTATCTCTTATAATGCAAGTGGCATGATGTATGATTTTCTATCCACAACTGAGGCCTCTAAAAGTCCATCTTGGACGTCCATCCAATACACCCTTGTGTTCCCAGAACACTGACATTCGTTCCCAGAACGTAATGCCAAACCATACTTGGATAATAAGCATCACTCCCGGAGTGTGCAACACGTTCCCAGAACGCATACGTTCCCAGAACGCATAAAAACCAGGTCTCAGACAGTGGCCACATTCCCAGAATGTGTCATCAAGTAGGTTACAGTTTGGTACTCCCGAAGTACCCTCCTCATATTCCCAGAATATGATAAACGTTCCTACCAACCAAACTTCCATTCTATATGGATGCACAATCATCAAGGTTGGTTTTATCTTTAATTTGTTTATTGTGATTTAGAAATAATTCAATCTCTCTTTTGAATGATTAATTTGAGGCATAACCTTGGCACAAAATTCTCTTGAATTTTCTCAAAAACATGCCATTAGTCTTAGATTGGGAAAACATAACCAATGGTACTCAAAACTTAACTTTTTATTTTTCAAATTCAGGTACTAACCGGTTACAGTTTCAGGCTAACCGGTTAGAATTACAGACCTGAACTGTTTACCATTGAAATTCAGAAAAAACCCTATTTCTTGAATTCTCTACCCAATCCATAGACAAATTTTAACCTTATTTTACACCTCAAAACCACTGTGTTTATCATTCAAAAGTCCAAATCACATTCTTTTCCCAAATGAGCATAATTTCCTCTTGAAATTATCTCATTAAATTAAGGTATTAACTCTTACCCTTCAATCTGAACCATGACAGTATAATCAACTCATTTTCAGATTGTTTCCAATGAAATTAAAGTTTAGATTTGAGTAGAATTGATAAGACCACAAGACTGATTTTATAAACTTATTTTCATTTGAAATTTTACAGTGTCTAACCGGTTACAAATATCGAGTAACCGGTTAGATTATGCAGTCAGTCCACTAAAACAAGAGGTTTGACAAATCATTCTTTTCATTTCTCAAATCTAACAAAACTTCAACATTCTCAGAGTTCATATACCTTAAGAAAAACATGTTCATACACAGAAACACATTTAACTTGCATGCATTAAGCTTATTGTATCAAATTGCATAAAAATCAATACAAACACAATTCAATACCACAAAACTTAAAATAAACATTTAGTTTCTGATTTAAACATTAAAATCAATTGCATGCATCAATCTAAAGTTGCTCAAAACAAAATTGAGCTAGAATTTGGCCTCCAAGCCTTTGTGCTTTAAACACATAATGCCCTTTTGAGTTTTTGTTGACTCAAATCCTAAATCACTTGATTTCAGTTTAAATCTAATATAAGGTAAGCTTCTCCCATACCTTAGGATAGTGCTTGATAAGTATAACCTCTGAAATTAGCAAGAAATTCCTTGAATCCCAACTCTCTGTTCTCAGCCATCAACAGTTGAGCACAGTCCAGAAATCAGAATTTTCATGCATGTACAGACCATAAAATTCGGGGAAATTGGTTAGGTTTTGCTCTATGCAACATGCACCAAGAGATTGAATGATTTCGAGATCAAAGGAGTTCATTCACTTACCCAAATTGAAGCTCCAACTAAGCTCCAGGAATAAGTTTTTGCAGGAACAGTTTTTGAACTCCTCCACTTCAAAGGCTTCGTTCTCTCAGCTCCCTCACCCTCAACTCACAATGTTTATGTCTTTGTAAAGCTCTTGATGTAAGCTTTACAACTGTGTATCACTCAAAGGCTAACACTCAACAACGAGAGAGAATTGAAGGAAACGATTTTGAAACCCTAATCAGAGCCTCCACACCCAATCTCAGCCAAACAACCCCAAATTCATCAACCACACCAGCTTATATAGAGAAATTCGTGTGCCATGCAGGGCGACACGCGTTTCCCACTACGAATCGAGTGGGATTCGTGGCGATTAATCGAATTAACCAAGTGATTACTCAACAAAATCCACTAACCCAGTTCCTGAGTTCATCGTCTAACCGGTTACAGGGCATTACTAACCGGTTAGGTCAGTACAAAATTAAAAATTAATATTTTTAAATCTTACCCTCCAAGAACTTTTTCAATATTACATTTAGGTCCTAACCCAAGGACTAAAATGCAATATCCTTATTTTTGCATCTATTTGCCATATAAAAATATTTCAACTTATTTTTATATTCCAGGCCAATTAAATACAAAACATAAACTTGGAAATTCATATAAATTAATAATAAAACTTTTATTATTAATTTCCTTATTATCCGTGAGACGAAAATTAGGGGTGTTACACTACTCCCCCACTTAAAAGGAATTTCGTCCCCGAAATTCTAGCTTACAAAAACAACTCCGGGTACTCTTGACGCATCTTCTCCTCTAATTCCCATGTAGCTTCAGACACGTCAGCATTTTCCCATACAAAAATAAGGACTGGTCTGGACTGGTCTGGTCTCAAAGGTGAGGTTTTCCTTCAAAGCTAGGTCATCAGGTTGGAGTTTCAAAATAACTGATGGGTCATGCACATACTTCTTCAATTGAGAAACGTGAAAGATGTTGTGCAGATTGGATAGAGAGGGTGGTAAAGCTAGTTGATAAGCAACGGGACCGACTCTTCTAAGGATTTGGTATGGACCTATACACTTGGGTGATAGCTTGCGGGTTCTCAAGGCTCTACTAATTCCTTTCGTCGGAACTATCCGAAGAAACACATGGTCGCCTTCCGAAAACTCTATTGGTTTCCTTCTTTTGTCAGCATAACTCTTCTGCCGACTCTGAGCCGTTTTCATCTTTTCCTGAACCATCCTGATCGTCTCAGATGTCTGCTGTACCATTTCCGGTCCAACCACTAAATTCTCCCCCACTTGGAACCAGCATAGCGGGGTTTGACACTTCCTTCCATACAAAGCCTCAAACGGTGCCATTCCAATGCTCGCATGATAGCTATTGTTGTATGTGAATTCTGCAAGAGGTAGCACTTGATCCCAACTTCCTTGTTCTTCAAGTGCACAAGCCCGCAACACATCTTCCAAAGACTGAATCGTTCTCTCCGTTTGACCATCCGTCTGGGGATGATACGCAGAACTCAATTTCAATCTTGTTCCCATAGCATCATGCAAACTTTTCCAGAACTGCGAAGAAAATCTGGGATCTCGATCCGACACAATACTCGAAGGCACTCCGTGAAGACGAACTACCTCGTTAATGTAGATCTGGGTAGCTTATTCAAAGGGTAGCACATATTTATCGAAACAAAATGCGCCGACTTGGTCAACCTATCCACAATCACCCAGATTGCATCATGATTTGCTACTGTCCTTGGCAAACCAGACACAAAATCCATTGAGATGCTATCCCACTTCCATTGAGGAATACTCAAAGGTTGCAACTGTCCTCCTGGTTTCTGGTGTTCTACCTTAGCTTTTTGGCAAATCAAACATGTCGCCACATACTCTGCAACATCCTTTTTCAATCCAGACCACCAAAACATCTTCTTCAGGTCCTGATACATTTTGGTTGATCCAGGATGCATACTCATCTGACTCTTATGTGCTTCATCAAGAATCAGTCTTCTAACCTCCTGATTTCTTGGTATACAAATCCTTGTCCTAAAACGAAGGATTCCATCCAACCCAATCTTGAAATCAGGTTCCTTTCCTCCTGAACCTAATCTCATCTTTTCCATCAACTCTCCATCCGCTTGTTGCAACTCCCGAATTCTTTCCAAGAACTCATTTGTGATCCGCAACATTCCTAACTTGATACTTGATGGATCTACTTGTGTCAACAAGCTCAAGTCTCTGAATTCCTCAATCAACGCTGCTTCCTTAAGCATCATTGCACTTATGTGGATTGCTTTCCAACTCAAAGTATCTGCAACCACATTTGCTTTACCTGGATGATAGTGGAGTTTAAAGTCATAATCCTTCAAAAACTCCATCCATCTTCTTTGCCTCATGTTCAACTCTTTATGATCGAACAGATATTTCAAACTCTTATGGTCACTAAATAATTGGAACGTAGTGCCATAGAGATGATGTCTCCATATCTTTAAGGCAAACACGATCGCAGCCAATTCCAAATCGTGTGTCGGGTAATTCACCTCATGATTCTTCAATTGTCGTGATGCATAAGCCACTACTCTTCCTTCTTGCATCAATACACACCCTAGACCTTGCTTAGAAGCATCACAGTACACTTCAAAGCTTTTGTGAGGATCAGGTAAGATTAACACAGGAGACGAAGTTAACCTTTCCTTCAACTCACGGAAACTAACCTCACACCTATCGTCCCACACAAACGGTTGATCTTTCCGAGTCAGTTTAGTCAAAGGCAATGCAATTTTGGAAAATCCTTCTATAAACCGACGATAGTATCCAGCTAGCCCCAAGAAACTTCTCACCTCAGTCACAGTCTTGGGCTGTTCCCAGCTTAGCACTGAACTTACTTTTGCTGGATCCACCGCAATTCCTTCCTTAGAGATTACATGCCCTAAGAACTTCACTTCATTCAACGAAAACTCACATTTCGTAAGTTTGGCATATAATTGATTCTCCTTCAGGACTTTTAACACTATCCTGAGATGTTCTTCATGCTCCTCCGGACCCTTAGAATAGACCAAAATATCATCAATAAACACCACCACAAATAAATCCAGGTATGGTCTAAAGATCCGGTTCATATAATCCATGAAAATAGCAGGTGCATTCGTCAATCCGAACGGCATCACAACATACTCATAATGACCGTATCGAGATCGAAATGCAATCTTGGGTATATCCTCCTCCTTTATCCTGATCTGATGATAACCCGATCTCAGATCAATCTTGGAAAATACTGTAGCTCCCCTAACCTGATCCATAAGGTCATCAATCCTTGGCAAAGGGTACTTATTCTTACTAGTGACCTTATTCAACTGTTTGTAATCTACACACATTCTCGTACTCCCATCCTTCTTCTTTACAAACAGTAGTGGAGCTCCCCAAGGCGAAACGCTCGGCCTGATCATCTGCTTCTGCAGCAATTCCTCTATCTGCTTTTTCATTTCTGCCATTTCTGGTGGTGCCATCCTATAAGGAGCAATAGAGATGGGACCAGCTCCAGGGACTAAGTCAATCCCGAACTCTATCTCTCGCTTCGGAGGTAATCCTGGTATCTCCTCATGAAATACTTCCGGAAATTCCCTCACCACAGGAATCTCTTCTATCGGCATCGACTCTTCTTCCCCAGTAGCAGAGAACAAACACATATAACCTTTGGGTTCAAGGGTCCTATATTGAATTGTCTTTTCCTCACAATTGATGGTCACTTGGTTCTTCATCAACCAATCCATACCCAAGATCACATCCAATTATAATTTAGGGAGACAAACCAAATCTACTTTGGAAAGACGACCCAAGATTTCAACATCGCACCCTAAGCAAACCTTAGCGGTGAAAATCGGTATTCCAGTAGGGGTATCTATAATAGCAAGGCGAATCGGAAACAACAAGATTCAGCCTATTCACACACTCAGAAGAAACAAAAGAATGTGTAGCTCCAGAATCAAACATGATTTTGCAAGGTTGATTATTAAGCAGAAAGTTACCTTGCACGAGATTCGAGGTTTGGGTTGCCTCATTACCACTCAGGGTAAACACTCTTCCTTGTACCACAGGCTTGCCAGCAGATCCCTTTGCATCACCTTTTGCGGATTCTTTGCACTCACGAGCAAAGTGACCTTGCTTTCCACATTTGAAACATCCTCCTGTGGACCAGCAGAACTGACCATGATGATAGCACCTACACTTCTCGGAATAAGGAGCATTATCGCGAGACTTGTTCTTGTTATCCATCACAACTTTGCCCTTGCCCTTGTTCCTTTGAGAATATGGACCATTATTCCGATGATCAAACCACTTCTTCCTCTGTGGTCCATAGTTCTGTCCAACCCCTTTCCCTTGACTTCCGATCAACTCGGCCTTCTTGTCATCCTCATACATTCTGCACATATCCACAAGTGCAGGGAAACTCTAAATCCTCTGGTAACTGAAAATAGACTTCAGCACCGGTCTCAGCCCACCTTCAAACTTAACACACTTACTTCTTTCATCAGGGTTATTCAAGTAGTAGGGAGAGTATTTCATCAGCTCCTCAAATCTGGCAGCATATTCTCCTACACTCATATCCCCCTGCTTCAATTGCATGAATTCTATTTCCTTCTTTCTCCTTAAATCTTCCGGAAAGTATTTATTAAGAAATTTCTCCATAAACACTCCCCAGTTGATTGCTCTCCTTTCAAAATTCAGCAATTGGACAGTGTGATCCCACCAGTTTTCAGCTTCCCCATGAAGCATGTAAACTGCATAGGTTACCTTCTGTTCATCAGAACAATCTAAAGTTCTGAAAATCTTGTTGATCTCGTACAACCACTTGTTTGCCTCATCAGGTTTGTATCCTCCTTCAAACCTTGATGGATTGCACTTTCTAAATTCCGACAGAGTCTTAGCATCATGATTCGCCACATTATCAGCATGTGGGTTACCAGCTCGCCCTTGAGGTGGCTGCTGTCGCTGCTGCTGTTGCATGCCTTCCAGCATTGTCGTGATTCGTTCTAACATTTCGTTCGTAATATTTCTATTTCTGGTTGCCATAGAAAGACCTGCACTATGGGCTTTGGGTCACTAAAAAGGTCTTTAAAACATAAATACTACTAACTTACTCAAGACATATTCAATTAACATTGAATACCATACTTAGCTGCATCATCGGGGCCATGAGGGACAGGACCAATGCTCTGATACCACCAAAGGTGTGACACCCTCATTTTATGTTTTGAAAATAGTTAATAATTCTAAATGATTGAAATACTTGCTATCAAAAGTCGGGATTGAAATTTTTTTTCCCTTTTTCAGTGTTTACTTGCTTATTTGTAAATCCTGCTTTCATGGACAAATAAATTGAATTCGGCGTAATGTTATTTTAATTACCAAAAAGGCTCTCGAGACAATGTCTTTTAAACATAGTAAAACATCTTCGAAGCCCTTATTAAAGTATATTATTTGTCTCTCGAGTTTGATCGAATATATAAAAAATCACTTATTGCCGAATCCTTTTTGAATCAAAATCAGAGTATGCGGAAGTAAAAGTAATACTTATGGGGCACTGCTGAGGTAAATAAAACATAACATATATTTATATATCATAACATAAAACCCCATCAGTATCATCAGTAGCAAGTAGTGAAAGTCGAGATAGCAAGTTTGGTGAAATATATACAAATCAGCTGCATAAAATAACCTCACTCTAAGACCTCTCAAAATATATACAATATATCATATAATCCCAAAAGTAGAAGTCCCAGAGCAGGTCATCCATGTCCTCAGCAGCTCCTCCGATCCTCCACAGCTCTATCCCTAGGATCTAGGATCCAAAACATCCATGCTATGCAGGCTCCTATGAACCAGCAGGTCCACCTCTAGCAGAAACAGTCGGCTCAACATGCACCTCCTCCTCATCCTCATCCTCCACAGGGTCCTCCTCGACCTCGCCTGACTGTGTAGAGACCCCACCACTGGGTCTAGGATCTGCAGAAGCAGTCCTCTCGAAATCAGTCGGACCAGGAGAAGGAGTCTCCTCAGTGACAACTCTATGGGAGGAAGGATGAGAATGAGTGGCAGCTCTGAAACGAAAACTATGAAATCGACGCACAGGTCGAGCCGGGGGTGGTCCTCTATATGTATAAAAGGGTGGAACATGCATAGTATAGACTAACGGGATCCTAAATCGACGAGGTCGCACCCGAACCAGAGGGTTGGGGTGGTAGAGAGTAATCTCCACCTCCCCCTCAAAGGTGGCTCGGTGCTCCTCGTACGTCCATATACCACTAGGGATAGGGAATATCTCGATGCAAACTAGGCATCTGGCCATCACCTAAACAGGGCACAGGGAGTAAGCATACACATATACATAATTGATAAAGACTAAAATTACAAACGCAAATATGTCATGAACATATAATAATGCAAGTACATATGTGCACACCAATTTTCAACATTTTATCTCTTATAATGCAAGTGGCATGATGTATGATTTTCTATCCACAACTGAGGCCTCTAAAAGTCCATCTTGGACGTCCATCCAATACACCCTTGTGTTCCCAGAACACTGACATTCGTTCCCAGAACGTAATGCCAAACCATACTTGGATAATAAGCATCACTCCCGGAGTGTGCAACACGTTCCCAGAACGCATACGTTCCCAGAACGCATAAAAACCAGGTCCCAGACACTGGCCACATTCCCAGAATGTGTCATCAAGTAGGTTACAGTTTGGTACTCCCGGAGTACCCTCCTCATATTCCCAGAATATGATAAACGTTCCTACCAACCAAACTTCCATTCTATATGGATGCACAATCATCAAGGTTGGTTTTATCTTTACTTTGTTTATTGTGATTTAGAAATAATTCAATCTCTCTTTTGAATGATTAATTTGAGGCATAACCTTGGCACAAAATTCTCTTGAATTTTCTCAAAAACATGCCATTAGTCTTAGATTGGGAAAACATAACCAATGGTACTCAAAACTTAACTTTTCTTTTTCAAATTCAGGTACTAACCGGTTACAGTTTCAGGCTAATCGGTTAGAATTACAGACCTGAACTGTTTACCATTGAAATTCAGAAAAACCCTTTTTCTTGAATTCTCTACCCAATCCATAGACAAATTTTAACCTTATTTTACACCTCAAAACCACTGTGTTTATCATTCAAAAGTCCAAATCACATTCTTTTCCCAAATGAGCATAATTTCCTCTTGAAATTATCTCATTAAATTAAGGTATTAACTCTTACCCTTCAATCTGAACCATGACAGTATAATCAACTCATTTTCAGATTGTTTCCAATGAAATTAAAGTTTAGATTTGAGTAGAATTGATAAGACCACAAGACTGATTTTATAAACTTATTTTCATTTGAAATTTTACAGTGTCTAACCGGTTACAAATATCGAGTAACCGGTTAGATTATGCAGTCAGTCCACTAAAACAAGAGGTTTGACAAATCATTCTTTTCATTTCTCAAATCTAACCAAACTTCAACATTCTCAGAGTTCATATACCTTAAGAAAAACATGTTCATACACAGAAACACATTTAACTTACATGCATTAAGCTTATTGTATCAAATTTCATAAAAATCAATACAAACACAATTCAACACCACAAAACTTAAAATAAACATTTAGTTTCTGATTTAAACATTAAAATCACTTGCATGCATCAATCTAAAGTTGCTCAAAACAGAATTGAGCTAGAATTTGGCCTCCAAGCCTTTGTGCTTTAAACACATAATGCCCTTTTAAGTTTTTGTTGAATCAAATCCTAAATCACTTGATTTCAGTCTAAATCTAATATAAGGTAAGCTTCTCCCATACCTTAGGATAGTGCTTGATAAGTATAACCTCTGAAATTAGCAAGAAATTCCTTTAATCCCAACTCTCTGTTCTCAGCCATCAACAGTTGAGCACAGTCCAGAAATCAGAATTTTCATGCATGTACAGACCATAAAATTTGGGGAAATTGGTTAGGTTTTGCTCTATGCAACATGCACCAAGAGATTGAATGATTTCGAGATCAAAGGAGTTCATTCACTTACCCAAATTGAAGCTCCAACTAAGCTCCAGGAATAAGTTTTTGCAGGAACAGTTTTTGAACTCCTCCACTTCAAAGGCTTCGTTCTCTCAGCTCCCTCACCCTCAACTCACAATGTTTATGTCTTTGTAAAGCTCTTGATGTAAGCTTTACAACTGTGTATCACTCAAAGGCTAACACTCAACAACGAGAGAGAATTGAAGGAAACGATTTTGAAACCCTAATCAGAGCCTCCACACCCAATCTCAGCCAAACAACCCCAAATTCATCAACCACACCAGCTTATATAGAGAAATTCGTGTGCCATGCAGGGCGACACGTGTTTCCCACTACGAATCGAGTGGGATTCGTGGCGATTAATTGAATTAACCAAGTGATTACTCATCAAAATCCACTAACCCAGTTCCTGAGTTCATCGTCTAACCGGTTACAGGGCATTACTAACCGGTTAGGTCAGTACAAAATTTAAAAATTAATATTTTTAAATCTTTCCCTCCAAGAGCTTTTTCAATATTACATTTAGGTCCTAACCCAAGGACTAAAATGCAATATCCTTATTTTTGCATCTATTTACCATATAAAAATATTTCAACTTATTTTTATATTCTAGGCCAATTAAATACAAAACATAAACTTGGAAATTCATATAAATTAATAATAAAACTTTTATTATTAATTTCCTTATTATCCGTGAGACGAAAATTAGGGGTGTTACATGGACATCATCACCGAAGTCTACAAGGAAAAAGGGAAGACTGAGAGAGTGAGCATTCCGAACAAATCATCATCGATGGGTGGAATTACAGTAGGCAAAAATATAAGACAAGCATACACAATATATCAAACAACAAAACACATAACATAATTCACATCATCATCATCATTACACAATAATGCTTTACATTCTTACAATTCTCTCAGTTCAACATTCGTCCCTTTCTTTATTTGTTTCTCAATGCCATGTCACAAACTCTTTGCCATCACAAACATCTCATCATCACAACGACCTACTCACAACTCTCAAGCTTTCAATTCTCTTTTCAACATCATTGATCTCTCTTAATTCATTTCTCCACATTATTTCGCAACCTCGTTGCCACAACAACGTCTCTTCCTTGGCCTTAACCATAGTATTCACATCACTTGGCCATTCTCAATCTCATCATTAATATCCGTACGTTTTCAAGCGTTTGACTTATAAGTCTTTTCAACATTCTTAACTTTTATTATTATTAAGTTTTATCGAATCGTATCCATCGATGACAGGGGATAAGAAAACATCACCGTGGACTTGGTTAGCACACATACATCTCCTCCAATCCTCCCGAGCCTAAACGGAAGCAAACAGGACATATAGGAACCTTAACTCACGCAGGTCAAATAGCCGAGAATCACAACATATCAATATCAATGTCGCAACTGTACGGGCTGGCCATCATAACTAAAAAGCTTATTTTTCCGAAATTGTTTTCACCAAAAGGACTCAGTACAATTAGTATATCAATTCTAAAAAACATATAAAAATTCAAAGTCACTACAATTAGCATCCTCAAAACAGTGGCTAAGTTTCATAGGCATTGAACTTGAGGAAACATTTTTCATTCAAGTTTTTTGCAATTTACAACTCGAGTGTTTCACAAACAACCTTTTACAAACAAAATTCATTTAAAATATCAAAACAATTTCAAACCACTTCAAACTTTCCAGAACATATTTAAATAACATCAAGAACAACATATCAAATTTTCAGGGCAATCGGATTAGCACAAGTAATGTTCATCAAAACCTCTTGCAAGCTAGAGCAATATGTTCAAAAATTTCAGCATTAACATTTCCTTTATCATTCTCAAATGTACAGCCCTATATGTGTCTATTCCTACTCCAAACACACAATGTCATGCTCCAAAATCACAATTTTCCAGCCACACAAAACTAGCTCATACTAACATGCACTTTTTCAAACCAAATGGACTCATTTTCATGCATAATCTAACTTAACTTCCTTTCCAACAAACATACTCAAATCAATTTAATCAATCCTTTCTTTTCAAGTTTAAACCAAATTCACTTAATCAAACAATCCAAGGACATATATCAATTTCTACACTGAAATATTTTCATTTACAAAACCGTATAACATATACGTACACATAATCAACACAAAAATCAATTTCCCACTTATTTTTCTTCAAAAACCGAATCATAAGGCATAAAAACAATTTATCCTAACTCAAATACAACATGCATAATTAAATCAATTTGTTTTCCTTATCAATCCACTTTGGCCGAATTACACCTAGGAAAAGTTAGGGATTTTTACACCAATTAATCAACACACCAACATACACCAAAAATCCATTTTTCATCCGTTTATTCCAACACAATCAAGACATCAAAATAAAATCATTTGAGACCAAAAGCAATGAGAAAAACCATATGGACCTTAAAGCCTCATGCAAGTCCATTTTATTCATTTCCTTCTTAGATTCAAACATGCATGTAACTAAAAATCAATGTTCAAAGCTCAAAATCAATCAAACACCCAAAATCAATTTTATTTTCCTCTTTTCTTTGTTTGGACGAATCATTAAGGAATAAAAATGAGAAACTTTTGTGAAATAAAACAACACAAAAACACATGTTTCAAAACCAATCAAAATCAAAGCTTATTCCTTTACTTTAAACAGAAAGCAAATCATCAAACAAATCAAAACCACTTGAGCACAAATCAAAATTAAAACCGTATGGCCTCTTCAATGTTTATTTCAACTTCTTGAGCTTAAATCCTTACACTTTAGGGCTTCAAAATCATAAAGAAGCACAAAAGTAAAATATGCATTAAGAACAAAAATTCATTCCCTTTGTTTCTAGCTTTGGCCGAATCATTTATACATGGAAAAATCAAAATTTTTCACAATACAAATCAATATACTCATAATCATTTCAAGATCAAGAATCAAATTATCAAAAGAAAAACAAAAATCATCTTGTGTACCAACAAGAGCAAAACCGTGGGAACCTCCATGGTTCATGCATGTCTCTTTTTCATTTTCCAACTTAAATATATGCATATCAAGACTTGAAAAACATTGATCTTTAGCAAAAATCAACATGCAATGACAAATCACAACTTATAGTCAAAAGCTCATGGAAACCAAAAATAATAAGAACAAAGAAGGAATGGAATAAGAGTATGAAGAAATACCTAGAAAGAAGAATGAGTACAAAGTTGAAAGAAGCTAAAAATCCTCCTTTCCTCTCCTTGGAGCTCTCGGCCTCCCCCCTCCCTCACTAGCTTCTCTCTATTTTTATTTTGTCTAAGTGTTTATGGAGCAAGAACAAGAATGAAGGCTCATGGGTGGAGGTATATTTATAAAGGGGGACATAAAGTGGGGTGCCTTAGCTAAAATTGGGGTACAAGAAAAATGAAGAGGCTTCCTCCGCACGCTTGTACTCCCTCACGGTTTTTCTCATATAATAGGGGGGTTGGACTTTGCAATTTTTATTTATGTATAAGAGTAGTGATTAATAAAATATAAATAGGTTTAGGTAGGGTGTTATGGAAAAAGGGTGAATCATTAAAAAGGATACATGCATTGGTTAGGAATTAATGACATGTCTCCTATAGGGTACATGTTGGGTGGCTACACTTTAATTATGGTATGATATGTTTAATTAGGTTACCCTAGGATCTTGTGCACTCATAAATGGATGTCTAACAATTTAAAATTTAAAACACACAAATAGTTCAAGAACCGTACAACATTTCATTACAGTAGAAAACAATATTTTTCTAATACAATAAATACCACTTAAAAATCATAATTCAATTCACTAAAATAAAACATTATAATCTTCCCCAAAAATAATAAAATTTCGTGCTCAGCAAAATAAATCCCAAACTGTACAAAAATGAATTCTACATTTTGATATGATCGTTTTGACTGTAAATTCACTAAATTCGGTTTTACAGATCAAAAGTTATGAATTTTCAAAGTTACGTAATCAAATAAATCAATAAATAATAATTCCTTCGAAACACAAAACAAAATAATCTACCATTATAAAACCAAATTCCAAAGAATTATTTCCATTCGTAAATTTAGATCACATAACGAATTTACATAAATTCGAAAATAACTGCCCAATCATAAATTTTTAAAAGTCAATTTATTGAAATATGGAAAATTGCGAGTATTACAAACTATATTTTAAATATATTTCATCAATGATATGGTAAATTGAAAAAAGAGTAAAACCTTCATAATTGTTGAATGCTAGATAACAAAACATCTTTGAAAACAACATTCTTTGTGTAAACTCTTTCTTTTCCTTGAATTATTCCTTCTTTTATTAGAATCTTAGTGATTGCTTGAGAAACATCTCTTGAGAGAGCAACATACAACTGACCTTGACTAAACACATGTTGTGGTAAATATATCCCTACATTTGAAATGGTTTCTTAGTGACTGCTTGAGAAACACCTCTTGAAAGAGCAACGTACAACTGACCATGACTAAACACATGTTGTGGTAAATATATCCCTATATTTGAAATGGTTTGTCCTTGTGATTTATTTATGGAAAGTGCAAAGCTAAGGATAACAGGAAATTGTTTTCTGATAAGCACAAATGGGAGTCCTGCATTGTCATTTGTTTTAAGTTTAATCCTTGGCAAAAGAGCTCTTTGTCCAGCATGGTGGCCATTAGGATTTCCACATCTAGCATAGTAACCTTGCCCCGTTGCAAAGGCCTGCCTTTGGATCTATGTTTCGCAATAGCATCAATGGTGCACCCCTTTTTACCTTTGATACATGTGGTTGTAAACCACCTGGTGCAATGGAGTTTAAATATTCTTGTTGATATAAGTTGTTTGCATCGCCTTTATCCTAGTCAAATGAAAGCAAAATACGCTCTTCTTCAGGAAATTTGTTCAGGACAACGTTATTCAATTTTTATACTTCATCGTTTCTTGGTGTTAGTATGGCTCTTGCGACCATGTACGATGCATCTCATTCATGATTTTCTATATCCGAAAAAACACGTTGGATAAAATTTTGAATGAAATTGTCTCCTTCCCATGAGATTGTCATATGGCTAGGTATCTGCACCAAGTCATTAAGTTTTGTAGGTTATATTTCATCGCCAATGCGTATAAGATATTGGGAAAAAGAATGCATATTTTGTCGCAAATACAACACCCTTGTGGAAGCCCATACTTTTCGGACAACAAGAAGTACCAGGCGAAAATCCCCCCTCCCATAATCATGATTTTATCTCCAAATGGTTCATCATTGTCCAAGATATCCTTGAATGTACGATCCAATGTTTCAAAATCATACCTATGAGCCATGGGTGCTTCATCCCAAATGATCGTTGTTGCTTGTTAAATGAGATTTGCTAGATCAAATTGCTTACTTATATTGTAAACAGATGAAGGCTCTGCATTGATTGGGATTTTAAATCGAGAATGTGTTGTACGACCACCTGTAACAGCCCGATTTTCACTCTCAAAACCTTAACTGAATTATTGTTAATTTATTGCAAAAATGAGGCCATTTTTTTTTAAAACATGAGTTCATTAGCGATTAACATTACCCTTTTGAAAATCGAGTTGTCACTTTCGAAACTTCCCACTCAATACTATCATCGAAACACAACATCATTTTCATTATGATCAAAAACATAAGCCATAAGTACTGGAGTCACACTCCAAAAAGTTTTTCAAAAGCAGGCCAGAATTACAAAAGATTACGAACCATAATTAAAAGGTAGCTGAATTACATCCATGGTATTTCACAAAGTAATCCTCGATTGGAACTTAGATCCTAGACACACTAAATCCTCTAGACACAGAACACAGGACATCACTCCTCAGCTGAACTAACGTCCGTCTCCATGTCTTCACTCGAATCCGCCTCCGCTTCGTGATCAGAGTCACTAACGTCTTCTTCCTCCATCGGTTGAGGAATCACCGCAGCCAAAGGTGCGGGATCACCATCGTACTCGTGATGCTCCCTCGGTCCACCGTCTTGAAAGTCACGGAGAGTGACTTGTCCCACATGTACATCCAGACTTGTCCCTCACAGAATGTGCCTTGGATCATCGATCTCCAACCGAGTTTCGCCTCGCCAAATCCAACCTTCAGGAACAACCTCCCATGCTCCTCCCTGAAGAGGCCACATGTGGATTGCTACATGATACGCCATCTACCCGTGGCAATACCGACAAATACCAATACGACAAACAGGTAGGAGAGAGTCAGTGTACCATACACTAACGAGTTGACCATGAGGTCTCAGGGTAGACTCGATAGAAAGAAAGACGAATGAAAGAGGACAATGACAGATATACAGAGCGAGATAGAATAGCCAGAGTATATGGGATAAGCAGAATGGAATACGTAAACAAACTTGGATAATTACGCAGGTAACATAAAATGAACATAACATAATAATCAAATTATGCAAATCATATAAATGATATATAGAGCACGTATAAGTAAAGCATAACATATCATTCAATATCACCACACATTAGTCTCAGCTCATCACAAACTTTCTCATTATTTTCAACATTCAAATATATCTTTATTCTTTGAGTACTAAGTCTTATCATGATTCGGTTCACTCAATGAGGTAGGGGGAAAACCATCACTGAGGAAAAACGCACACGTCTACATCTCCTCTGTCTCCATCCAAACCTAGTCGGAAGCCAACAGGAGTACAGGACCTTTACCACACGGGCACGATAGCTGTCTCAACAAATATTTGGTCCCAGACCAGGAGGACTACAGCCTCAATCAATTCCATTCACATAATTATCAACGCTCACTGTCCACGCAGTGGAAAATCACAATGCCCCGTTCCAGTCCCTCTCACTGTTATAGACTTGCATTCAAGGGGGTGACAGTATCATTTCTAGTTAGCTATGCGGAACTTGCCACGGCATTGGACCCAGTCCCTACCACGTTAGTATGCCACTTATGGAATTCGTTCCGCCTAGAAATATACTCCAGGCTTCTTGACGTTCACCGCCCTTGCCCTCCCATCATGCAATCCCCACCTGAGTATCCGCAGATACCCATGGTATCTTCCTCTCCACTACTTCGCACTCTCATACCTCACCGCGTATGTTAGTCTTTTAATGTCTTTTAAATCTTTTAATGTCTTTTAATTAACCTACAGTCGGCTTGCCCTTAGTCCATCCCTTCGACAAGACCCGACCACTAAGGATTACATCTTTTCCCCACTTTCACATAACATTCTTTCACTTTCTCAAGCCACTTGGCACAATTCCATCACATCATTCCCGTAGGAATTCACATAGCTCTCGTCAACGATCATTTCCATCTTGGGATCCGCCAGCACGATCTCAGCTCCACGAGTGTAATCTCCTTGTCCGGTGCATTGTTGCTCCACCACATTTCTTGAATCACATCACATATCGTTCTTTCGCTTGTCTTTACATTACACTTTCTCTTTTATGTTCTTATCATCAATTATAATAGCATCCAAATTCAATCCACAGAATATAATACTTTTCACAATAAAATAGCAAAAGAACCAACATAAAATAGTAATAAGCATGCATCAATTTAATAAAACATAAAACACATAACACATAATAGCTCACGTAAACCTTTCCTCATCACCACACGGGCAACTACGTTACGGGCTCACCGCACTCTCACTCACTTACCTCTTAATCCAGCAAGAGAAATACTTTGTCCTCGGAAATCTCTAGCTTCTCTTTGAGAGTCGTTCCCACCGTCTAGTGAATACCTCAAGGTAAAATAAATACACTTTTATTAAAAATCCATTTCAATTAAAAATCATCTCTTGATTTCTTTACTTGAAATAGAAAGTCCTTTATCTTTCTTTATTATCTCTTAAAATACAATTGTTTTCCAAAACAACACACAATATTTTCTTAGACTTGAAATCCTTCAAAAATCATTTGAAAACTCATATTAAAATAAATAAAATAAATAGTTTAGTGGCTGTATGAAATAAGTCCAGCCACCTTTTCACTTTGTAAAACATGGAAAATCAATAATTTTTATTCCAACTTTTGATATATCAAATAGCACTTGAAATCCACACTTTTCATAAGTCAAAAACACTTTTTAAATTGAAATACTTTGAAATAAAATCTTGGACAGCAAAGGACAAAAATCAAACCATGAAAATACTTTTGAAAATAATTAAATACATTTATGCCCTTTTTTGTTATGAAAACCGAATTGGGTAAAAACCAAAACAACACAATTTAAATAATTTTTTTTTAAAAAACAAAGTCACAAGACACAATCATTTCAATGAGTCAATCACATGCAAAAAGAATCTAGCCTATTTAACCTAGTATAGGCCGAATCATCATCATAGGAAAAACAAGTCTTTGATGCACTTTTTCTTCATGCAAAAACCTTAAATTACTAAATCAAAAACATGCATTTCAAACACATGGTTTTATAAAAATACCACTCCCTTTTCTTTACAAAACCGTGACTTCTTAGTCACTTCAAACATGTTTTCATTTTTATTTTCTTTTGCATGTGCTTCTAAAAATCATTTAAGGTAAAAGAGAATCACATGCATGAATATTTTATGGAAAACAATCATGATCCTTTGGTTTTCAAAGCTTGACCGAAAACTCATCAACAAAATCAAGAGGAAAAACTTAAATCCTTAGCTTTCAAACACACATAGACTTGAATCAAAGTAAAACCATTTTGCAAAAGTTGTTTTCCTTTTTTTTCTCATCAAAACCGTGACATGCAAACCAAGAAACAAGACTTTTTGAGTTTAAAAATCACATGCAAGACTTCAAGATCAAAGCTATTGAAAATCAAGGCAAGAATCAAATCTTTTTCAAGATTAAAACAATAGATCAAAGTCTTTTTGAAAAGAAAACCAAAGATCAAAGCTTAGAAAAATCAAAGTTAAAATCAAAGCATTCAAACCACTTAAATAACTTTGACACACATCAAACCAACATGCATGAACTTAAAACAGAATAAAAATCATCACAACCTAATTTTCTAGACATGGCCGAATGGTAGAGTCCATGGTTTAAGGTTCTACAAGTTTATGTGGTTCTTGAAACTCAAGATCAAAGTTAAATAGGTACTTACAAACATAGATCTACAAGAAAATTAGAGATGCAACAACAAAGGAACCTTACAAGACTTGGAAAAATGAAAACTACTTCTAACACTCTATGATCTTCGAACAAACAAAGAAAAAGAGAAGATCTTCAACCACCTTCACTTGATCTTAAAGGAATCCTAAGGCTTTTGGGTTTGATCTCCTTCTTCTCCTCTCCTCCAAGCTCTCGGTCTCACTCTCTCTCTATCTCTCTCTAAGAGTTTGATGACACTCTTAGAAGAAGTGTTTAGGAAATGAATGGGAAATGTGAAGGAAAGAATTGGAAATGTACTATGGCTTTGGGCTTAAATAGGCACACGAGTAATTCCCTTCTTGCCCTTAAGAAAACTCGGTCATGAGGTGTTGCTTAAGGGGTAATTTTGGCTTCACAAAAGTTTGCATGGCTTAAGGCCAAGTCATGGGACAAATGGAGTAGAATTAGGCTTAATCCTTCATCCTATTGGTTGGTCAATCTCTTAACTATACTTTCCACTAAACTAAACCTACATGCTACTAGTCTACTACCTTAGGGTGCAAGAAAGTCAAACTCCATCATGCATGCACATACACACACCTAGCCGAACACACATGCACACACATACACATAGAAAATCATTTTTTATTTCTTTTCTCATAAAATCACAATTTTCCTTAAAATACAAAATATCAAATACTTAATTATTTTAACTTAAAAATTCAATCTAAAACTCATAAGATTTTCTCATAAAAATCATTTCCTTTAAAATCATTCATCAGTTGAAATCATAAAAGAAATTCAATTCAAGAAATTTTCTTTCAAAACGCTTCTTTTTAAAACACTTTCTCAAAATAATCCCTTATCATTAAAACAAATATGAGGTATTCAGACGGGGTGTTACACCACCAGGTAATAATGTTGCAGCTATTCCATAGTTGGTAGTTGCCAATACAATATTTTTGGTACTTCTCAATCTCGCTATCAAAGCGCGATAGAGGAATGTCTTCCTTGTTCCACCTGGCCCATCAATAAAGAAAATTTGACCTTGTCTATTTTGGACGGCACTCATGATGGCATTAAAAGCATTTAATTGATCTACATTTATATTTTCCACAGCATTATGATCAGTATGCGGTATGTGCACATCAAGTTCTTCTCGTATTAGCTTTAGAACTACATTATCATGTGTAGGTCCCAACGTTGGTTCTGGTAATTCAAAATCAGTGATTTGCTTCTCATGATGAATGGGGAGGTCATTCAAATCTCTTGATAACATATCGGTTTTGTATGCAGGAGTGGTAGTGGTTGATGTAACATAGCTTGTTCACAAAAAATTAAAATAGTTGCAAACAATATCATTAATGAAATTGGTGCTCGTAGATTGGATGTTTCTATTAAGCATTCTCGAATATTGGAGTTTGCATTCATATGGTTTCAGCGGGGGGGGGGGGCGATGCTAAGGAGTTTGAATGGAAACTGGATAACATGTTTATTGCAGACAAGAAATGTGACACCCTTGTTTTATATATTGAAAATAATTAATATTTCCAAATATAGAATACTTGCTATCCAAAAATTTGGTCTAGAAAATTTTTCCTTTTTAGTTTGTACTTGCTCAATTATAAACACCTTTACCTTGATTAATAATTTGGATTCGGCTTAATAATGTCTTGACTACAAAAAGGCTCTCGAGACAATGTCTTTTTAACACAATGAAACATATTCATAACGTTTATCAAAAACATATTATTTGTCTCTTGAGTTTAAACGTACTTATAGAATATAGACTTGTTGCCGAATCCTTTTGAACCAAAATCAGAGTATGCAGAAGTAAAATAATACTTGTGGGCCACTGCTGAGGTAAAGTAAACATCATATATATATCATAATATAAAAACATCCCCACCAGTATCCAGTAGCAAGTCACAAAGTCGAGATAGCAAGTTTTTGGTAAAACATATACATAACCATCTGCTCAAAAACAAACCTCACTCTAAGACCTCTCAAAAATATGTACAATATATCACAAGACCAAAATAGAAGTCCTAGAGCAGGTCATCCATGTCCTCAGCAGCTCCTTTGATCCTTTGCAGCTCTATCCCTAGACCTAGGATCCAAAATATCTATGTTATGCAGGCTCCTAGGAACCAGCAGGTCCACCTCTAGCACAAACAGTAGGCTCGACAGGCACCTCCTCCTCGTCCTCATCCTCCACGGGATCCTCCTCGACCTCGCCCGACTATGCCGAGACCCCACCACTGGGCCTAGAATCTGCAGAAGCAGTCCTCTCAAAATCAGTCGGACCAGGAGAAGGAGTCTCCTCAGTAACAACTCTATGGGAAGAAGGATGAGTACGAGTGACAGCTCTAAAACGAAAACTATGAAATCGACGCACTGGTCTAGCCGGGGGTGGTCCTCTATATGTATAAAAGGGTGGAACATGCATAGTATAGACTAAAGCGATCCTAAATCCACGAGGTCGCACCCGAACAAGAGGGTTAGGGTGGTAGAGAGTGATCTCCACCTCCCCCTCAAAGGTGGCTCGGTGCTCCTCGTACGTCCATATACCACTAGGGATAAGGCGTATCTCGATGCAGGCTAGGTATCTGACCATCACCTAAACAGGGCATAGGGAGTAAGTATACACCTATACATAATCAATAAAGACAAAAATACAAACACAAGTATATCATGGACAGACAATAATGCAAATATATATGAGCACACCAATTTTCAACATTATATCTCTTATAATGCAGGTGGCATGATGCATGATTTCTATCCACAATTGAGGCCTCCACTATTAGTCCATCTTGGACGTCCATCCAATACACCAGTGTGTTCCCAGAACACTAACATACGTTCCCAGAACGTATGCCAAACCATACTTGGATAAATAAATATCACTCCCAGAGTGTGTATCATGCTCCCGGAACGCACAAAAACCATGTCCCAGACACTGGCCACATTCCCAGAATGTGTCATCAAGTAGGTTACAAATTTGGTACTCCCGGAGTACCCTCCTCATATTCCCAGAATATGATAATCGTTTCCTACCAACCTATCTTCCACTCTCTATGCATGAATGCACAATTATTAAGGTTGGTTTTTATCTTTACCTTAATTATTGCGATTTAGAAATATCTCAATTTCTCTTTTGAATGATTAATTTGAGGTATAACCTTTGGCACAAAAATTCATCCATGAATTAACTTAAAAACATGCCATTAGGCTTGGATTGGGAAAAACTTAACCAATGGTATCCACTTTTCACTTAAAAGACTTAACTTTTATTTTTCAGTTTCAGGTACTAACCGGTTACAGTCTTAGGCTAACCGGTTAGAATTACAGACCTGAACTCATTAACCATTGAAATTCAGAAAACCCTTTTTCTTGAATTCTCTACCCAATCCATAAACAGAGTCTTAGCTTTGTTATATACCTCAAATACCACTGATTTCATCATTTAAAAGTCTAAATCACAACTCAATTCCAATTAAGCATAATTTCCTCTTGAAATTATCTTATAATATTAAGGCATTGACTCCTCCATTACAATCTGAAGCAAACAGTATTTATCAACATGTTTTCAGATTGATTTCAAGTGAAATTAGAGTATAGACTTGAGTGAAAGTGGTAAGAACACAAGGCCAATTTCAGAAATTCATTTTTCTTTGAAAATTTACAGTATCTAACCGGTTACAAATTTCGAATAACCGGTTAGATTATGCAGACTGTACACTGAAAAATGAGGTTTTTCATACCATTCTTTCTAATACTCAAATCTAACCAATTTCAACACTCAATAGAGTTCACATACCTTAATTTAAACATGTTCAACCACAAAAACATATTTCATTTGCATGCATTCAATTTAGAGTATTAAATTGCATAAAAACCCACATAAACACAATTTAATACCACAAAACTCATAATAAACATTTAGATTATGATTCAATCATCTAAATCACTTGCATGCAGATTGTCAAACTTGCTCAAAAAGAATTAAGTCACAGAATTGGCCTCCAAGCCTTTTTAACCTTTTCACATAATGCCCTTTTGAGTCTTTGTTGACTCAAATCCTAAAACACACGATTTTAGTCTATATCTAGTATAAGGTAAACTTCTCCCATACCTCTAATTCGTGTTTGATGAGTGAAATCACTGGCTTTGACAAGAAATCCACAAGAACCTCAGCTCTAAATCGAAGCTCAAAGACAGCTCCACGAACACAGAGACAGTGTTGACAGCTTCACTTCTTGGATTGATTCCTCCTCACACAAGAACTCTCTGCTCACGATTTTTATGTCAAAACAAAGCCCTTGATTCAAGCTTTGTGGATGTGTATCACTCACTCTCCAACACTCAGAGACGAAGAAGAATTAAGCCAGACGAATCAGAAACCCTAACAAATCCTCCCAACCCAAACTCAGAGAAAATCAACCCCAAATTCTTCAACAACACTGGCTTATATGGAGAGATTAGGTTGGCATGCAAGAGGACGCGTGTTTTCCACTAATCTTAGGCTGATTTCGTGGCGAATTCGTGGATTAATCAAGTGATTACTCATCAAAACGCACTAACCCAGTTTCTGGGTTCATCGTGTAACCGATTACAAGGCATTACTAACCGGTTAGATCAGTGAAAAATTTAAAAATTAATACTTTTTAAACCTTTCCCTCCAAGAACCTTTCTAATATTACATTTAGGTCCTAACCCAAGGACTAAAATGCAATATCCATATTTTTGTATTTATTTGCCATATAAAAATAACTTCACCTATTTTTACATTTCAAGGCTAATTAAATACAAATATAAACTTGGAAAATTTATATAAATTAATAATAAAACTTTATTATTAATTTCCTTATTATCCGGGAGACGAAAATTAGGGGTGTTACACTACTCCCCCACTTAAAAGGAATTTCGTCCCCGAAATTCTAGCTTACATAAACAACTCAGGATACTCTTGACGCATCTTCTCCTCTAAATCCCACGTAGCTTCAGACACGTCAGTATTTTCCCATATAACCTTAACTAAAGGTATCTCTTTTCCCTGAGCTGCTTAACTTCACGATCTTCTATCCGGACTGGTCTGGCTTCAAAGGTAAGGTTCTACTTTAAAGCTAGATCATCAGGTTGAATTTTCAAAACAATCGAGGGGTCATTCACATACTTCTTCAACTGAGAAACGTGAAAGACATTGTGCAGATTTGACAGAGAGGGTGGTAAAGCTATTTGATAGGCAACAGGACCAACTCTCTTGAGGATTTGGTATGGACCTATACACTTAGGTGAAAGCTTTCGGGTTCTCAAGGCTCTACTGATTCCTTTCATCGGAACTATCCGAAGAAACACATGATCGCCCTCCGAAAACTCTATTGGTTTTCTCCTCTTATCAGCATAACTCTTCTGCCGACTCTGAGCCGCTTTCATCTTTGCCTGAACCATCTTGATCTTCTCAGTTGTCTGCTGCACAATTTCTGGTCCAACCACTAAGTTCTCCCCCACTTGAAACCAGCATAGCGGGGTTTGGCATTTCCTTCCATACAAAGCCTCAAACGGTGCCATTCCGATGCTTGCATGATAACTGTTGTTGTACGTGAATTCTGCAAGGGGTAACACTTGATCCCAACTTCCTTGCTCTTCAAGTGCACAAGCCCTCAATATTTCTTCCAAGGACTGAATAGTTCTCTCCGTTTGACCATCCATCTGTGGATGATACGCAGAACTCAACTTTAAGCTTGTTCCCATAGCATTATGCAAACTCTTCCAGAACTGTGAAGCAAACCTGGGATCCCGATCCGATACAATACTTGAAGGCACTCCGTGTAGACGAACTACCTCCTTAATGTAGATCTGGGTAAGTTTATTCAAAGGATAGCGCATATTTATCGGAATAAAATGCGCCGACTTAGTCAACCGATCCACAATCACCCAGATTGCATCATGATTTGCTGTTGTCCTTGGCAAACCAGATACAAAATCCATTGAGGGATACTTAAGGGTTGCAACTGTCCTCCCGGTTTCTGATGCTCTACCTTAGCTTTCTGACAAATTAAACATGAAGGCACATACTCCGCGACATCCTTTTTCAAACCAGACCACCAAAACATTTTCTTCAGATCCTGATACATTTTGGTTGATCCAGGATGCATACTCATCCGACTCTTATGTGCTTCATCAAGAATCAATCTTCTAACCTCCTGATCTTTTGGTATGCAAATCCTTGTTCTGAAACGAAGGATTCCATCCAACCCAATCTTGAAATCAGGTTCCTTCCCTTCCGAACCTAATCTTATCTTTTCAATCAACTCCTCATCTACTTGTTGCAACTCTCGAATTCTTTCCAAGAATTCATTTGTAATCTGCAGCATTCCGAACTTGATGCTTGATGATTCCATTTGCGTCAACAAGCTCAAGTCTCTGAATTCCTCGATCAAAGATGCTTCCTTCACCATCATTGCACTTATGTGGATTGCTTTCCGACTTAAAGCATCTGCAACCACATTCGCCTTACCCGGATGGTAATGGAGTTTAAAGTCATAGTCCTTCAAAAACTCCATCCACCTTCTTTGCCTCATGTTCAACTCTTTTTGGTCAAACAGTTATTTCAAACTCTTATGGTCACTAAATACTTGGAAAGTAGTGCCATAGAGATGATGTCTCCATATCTTTAAGGCAAAAACGATCGCAGCTAACTCTAAATCGTGTGTCAGATAATTCACCTCATGATTCTTCAACTATCGTGATGCATAAGCCACTACTCTTCCTTCTTGCATTAACACACACCCAAGTCCTTGCTTAGATGCATCACAGTACACTTCAAAACTCTTGTGAGGGTTAGGTAAGATTAACACAGGAGACGATGTTAACCTTTCCTTTAACTCTTGGAAACTACTTTCACACCTGTCATCCCACACAAACGGTTGATCTTTCCGAGTCAACTTGGTCAAAGGCAATGCAATCTTGGAAAATCCTTCTATGAACCGACGATAGTATCTAGCCAGCCCTAAGAAACTTCTCACCTTAGTCATAGTCTTAGGTTGTTCCCAGCTTAACACTGAACTCACCTTTGTTGGATCCACCGCAATTCCTTCCTTAGAGATTACATGCCCAAGAAACTTTACTTCATTCAACCAAAACTCGCATTTCGCAAGTTTGGCGTACAACTGCTTCTCCTTCAGGACCTTCAACACAATCCTGAGATGTTCTTCATGCTCTTCCGAACTCTTAGAATAGACCAAAATATCATCTACATACAAATCCAGATATGGTCTAAAGATCTGGTTCATATAATCCATGAAAATAGCAGGTGCATTAGTCAATCCGAACGACATCACGACATATTCATAATGACCGTATCGAGATCGAAATGCAGTCTTGGGTATATCTTCCTTCTTTATCCTGATCTGATGATAACCCGATCTCAGATCTATCTTTGAAAACACTGCAGCTCCCCTAACTTGATCCATAAGGTCATCAATCCTGGGCAAAAGATACTTATTCTTAATGGTGACCTTATTTAACTGTCTATAGTCCACACACATTCTCATACTTCCATCCTTCTTCTTTACAAACAGTAGTGGAGCTCCCCAAGGCGAAATACTTGGCCTGATCATCTGTTTCTGCAACAATTCCTCTATCTGCTTTTTCATTTCTGCCATTTCCGGTGGTGCCATTCTATAAGGAGCAATACAGATGGGACCAGCTCCAGGAACTAAATCAATCCCAAACTCTATTTCTCGCTTTGGAGGTAATCGTGGTATCTCTTCAGGAAATACTTCCGAAAATTCTCTCACCACAGGAATTTCTTCTATCGGCATAGACTCTTCTTCACTAGTAGCAGAGAATAAACATATATAACCTTCAGGTTCAAGGGTTCTATATTGGATTGTCTTTCTCTCACAATTGATGATCACTTGGTTCTTCATCAACCAATCCATACCCAAGATCACATCTAATAGTAACTTAGGGAGACAAACCAAATCTACTTTAGAAACACGACCAAAGATTTTAACTTCACACCCTAAGCAAACCTTAGAGGTAAAGATGGGTATTCTAGTAGGGGTATCTATACTAAGATAACAAGGCGAATCAAAAACAACAAGATTCAACCTACTCACACATTCAGGAGAAACAAAAGAATGTGTAGCTCCAGAATCAAACATAATCTTGCAAGGTTGATCATTAAGCAAAAAGTTACCTTGCACGAGATTCGGGGTTTGGGTTGCTTCATTACCACTCAGGGTAAACACTTTGCCCTGCACCACAGACTTGCCAGCAGATCCTTTAGCATCCCCTTTTGCGGGCTCTTTGCAATCACAGGCAAAATGACCTTGCTTCCCACATTTGAAACACCCTCCTGTGGACCAGCAGAATTGACCATGGTGATAACACCTACACTTCTCGCAATAAGGAGCATTATCGCGAGACTTGTTCTTGTTATCAATCACAGCTTTGCCCTTGCCCTTGTTTTTCTGAGCATATGGACCATTATTCCGGTGATCAAATCTCTTCTTCCTCTGTGGTCCATAACCTTGTCCACTACCCTTTCCTTGGCTTCCTATCAACTCAGTCTTCTTATCATTCTCATACATTCTGCACATATCTACAAGTGCAAGAAAACCTTGAATCCTCTGGTAACTGAAAATAGACTTCAACTCCGGTCTCAGTCCACCTTCAAACTTGACACACTTACTCCTTTCATTAGGGTTAGTCAAGTAGTAGGGAGAATATTTCATCAACTCCTCAAATTTAGCAGCATATTCTCCTACACTCATATCCCCCTGTTTCAATTGCATGAACTCTACCTCCTTCTTTCTCCTTAAATCTTCTAGAAAGTATTTATTAAGGAATTTCTCCATAAACACTCCCCAGCTGATTGCTCTTCTCTCAAAGTTCATCAATTGCACTGTATGATCCCACCAGTTCTCAGCCTCTTCATGAAGCATGTAAACTGCGTAGGTTACCTTCTGCTCATCTGAACAGTCTAAAGTTCTGAAAATCTTGTTGATCTCATACAACCACTTATTTGCCTCATCAGGTTTGTATCCTCCTTCAAACCTTGGTGGATTTCACTTATATGCGAAGCTCTCGAAGTGCGAATTTTGGTTAGAGGAAGTGAATTTCTTGGGTCACGTGATCTCGAAGGAAGGAATAGCGGTAGACCCAGCCAAAGTAAAGGCAGTTTTGGACTGGAAAGTGCCAACGACGATGACGGAAATTCGAAGTTTTCTCGGTTTGGCAGGATATTATAGGCGTTTTATCGAAGGATTTTCAAGATTATCCTTGCCAATGACGAAGTTAACTAGGAAAGGACAACCGTTCGTGTGGACAACGAAGTGCGAAGAGAGTTTTCAGGAGTTAAAGAGGAGGCTAACTATAGCCCCAGTGCTTGTGTTGCCTGATCCGGAGAAAAGTTTCAGTGTTTATTGTGACGCGTCGAAGCAAGGTTTGGGTTGCGTCCTGATGCAAGAGCGAAAAGTTGTGGCTTACGCCTCTAGACAACTGAAGGTCCACGAGCAGAATTACCCAACTCACGACTTGGAGTTAGCTGCGATAGTTTTTGCTCTAAAGATATGGCGACATTACCTCTATGGTGCGAGGATTGAGGTATTTAGTGACCACAAGAGTCTTAAGTATCTCTTTGATCAGAAGGAGTTGGACATGAGACAAAGGCGATGGATGGAGTTTCTGAAAGATTACGACTTCGAGCTACAATACCACCCGGGGAAAGCAAACGTAGTAGCAGATGCTTTGAGTAGGAAATCTTTGCATGTGTCTGCAATGATGGTGAAAGAGATGGAGTTGATCGAGCGATTTAGAGACATGAATCTAGAAGTCAGGATGAATCCGAGAAGTATGATCTTAGGAATGCTGGTTGTATCGAACGAGTTTATGGAACAAGTCAAGGAAGGTCAATCGAGCGACCCAGAGTTTCAAGCAAAGAAGCAGTTGGTTGTGGAAGGAAAAGAGACTGAGTTTCAAGTAGGAACTGATGGAGTATTGAAGTATAAGGGTCGGATTTGTGTGCCGCAAGACAAGGAAATAAGGGAAATGATTTTAGAAGAAGCTCATAAGAGTAAGCTGAGTATCCATCCCGGAGCAACTAAGATGTACCAAGATTTGAAGAAGGTGTTTTGGTGGTCTGGTATGAAAAGAGAAGTAGCGGAGTATGTTTCGAGGTGTCTGGTGTGTCAGAAAGCTAAGATTGAACACAAGAAACCCGGTGGAGTGTTACAACCATTGGAAATTCCAAGTTGGAAATGGGACAGTATTTCCATGGATTTTGTAACTGCTTTGCCAAAGACCCGAAGAGGATTTGACGCTATTTGGGTAATTGTCGATCGATTAACCAAAAGCGCCCATTTCTTACCTATCAAAGTGAAGTATCCATTGGAGAAGCTGGCAACCGTATATGTTAATGAGATAGTGAGACTCCATGGAGTGCCGACAAGCGTCATATCAGACAGAGATCCGAGATTTGTTTCGAAGTTTTGGAATAGTTTACATGCAGCACTTGGAACAAGACTTCAGCTGAGTTCAGCTTATCATCCTCAGACGGACGGACAGTCGGAAAGGACCATTCTATCACTAGAGGATCTTCTTAGAGCTTGTGTTTTGGAACAAGCAGGAGAATGGGATGCCCTATTGCCACTGATTGAATTCACACACAACAACAGTTATCACTCAAGCATAGGGATGGCTCCTTATTAAGCTTTGTATGGAAGGAAGTGTAGAACGTCATTATGTTGGTTTGAAACTGGAGAGAATCTTATTTTGGGTCAAGAAATGGTTCAACAAACAACGGAAAGGATTAAGATGATTCAGGAAAAGATGAGAAGTGCGCAAAGCCGACAGAAAAGTTACAATGATCAGAGAAGGACTCCTATCGAGTTTAATGAAGGCGATCATGTATTCATGCGAGTAGTGCCCACTACTGGGATTGGCAAAGTGCTTAAAACCCGAAAACTTACCCCAAAATTCATAGGACCTTACCAAATCCTGAAACGTGTAGGACCAGTAGCTTATGAAATTGCCTTACCCTCAATGTTTTCTAACCTACACAATGTCTTTCATGTATCACAACTTAGAAAATACATTGGTGATTCTTCTCACATCATCAAACCCGATTCTATTCAACTCAAGGAAAATCTAACGTACGAGACTTTGCCCTTAAGGATAGACGGTCCGAGTATAAAGACTCTTCGAGGAAAGGATATTCCTTTAGTTAAGGTTGTTTGGGATTCTGTGAATGGCGAGAATGCTACGTGGGAACGTGAGAGTAGCATGAGGGGTTCGTACCCTCATTTGTTTGATACAGGTACGTGATTTCTCGAGGACGAGAAATTTCTAAGTTGGGGAGGATGTAACATCTGCCTTTTGACTCACTTCTACAAGTCCCTAATCAAGAAAATTATTTTAACCTAATTGAATCGAGAATTGATTTAAAGGAGTTTGAATTCGTAATGGATTTTTATGCTTGATTTACTTGTGTTGTGATTTTGTGTGTGTGATTGCTGAAGGTTTGATTTTGTTTTCCTAATTTTATGCATATGATTTTAAGATGGAAAATTATTTTATTTCAAGTTTCAAAGAATCAAAGTCCAATCGTCTCTAGAAACCCTAATTAGCATCCTTGATCTTTGATTAAACCCTAATCGAGTTCTTAATTCTTGATTAAGAACTTAATTACTCTCTTAAACTCTAAATCCTCAAGGTTAATGAGCTAACCTAGAATTAGCTTTCCATAAACCTATGTTAGAAAAGATTAAGTTTTTTATTAGTACCTTAGTCCTTGATTAAGCCCTAATCACTAAGGATTAGTGGACTAAACCTAGATTAATTAACCTAATCCTACCCTAATCATGATTAGAACCCTAATTAGTGCCTTAAACCTAATTAGCTAATCTAACCTATCTTAAACCTCCTATGGCCGAATGGTCATGTGCCTAGCTTAGCTACCAAGCTCATTTGCATGGTTACCATGTGGCATGCCTTATAGTCAAACTAGTGACATCATCAAGATGACCTAAGCATGACTTAAGGGTGGAAAAAGTGAAGAAAAAGGAGGGAAAGAGGAAGGAGGCCGTGAGGGGCCTAGGAGCAAAACTTGGCCTCCAAGTTTTGTGACTTAGTCCCCAAGTATTTGCAAGCTAACCCTCCATACAAGCCCTTGATGGCAATTAGGAAAAAGTGAAAATGAATAAAAGAAAGGGGCCAAAAACCGTGTGAGACCAAGAGTGAGTTGTTTCATCCTTCATTCTTCATCCTTTCTTCTTTCCTTCACCAACACAAACCACATCAACACCAACACACACCAAAAATACCCTAAAATCGTGAGGGAGTGAGTGAATTCTCCTCCATTCTTTCATCAACACACACTTTCTTCCATTTCTTTTCCCAAATCAAACACAACACTAAGAGGAAATCAAACTCTTAGTGACAAGAGAGAGAGAGTAGCCGAATTGTGAGGATGAGAGAACCAAACTTTGAACTCTTCATAACCTAAGCTAGATCAAGCCAAGCTAGTGAAGAAGAGAAGGAGAAAGACCATGGACTAGGAAGATGAGTGTTGAACCGTGAGGAAATAGGAAAGAAACCAAGGAATTGGACTTGATTTTTGAAAGTTTTGATTAAGTAAGAAATTTTTTTCATGATCTAAAAGTTTTAAACCTTTTTCTTTGATTCTTCTTCGTTTTTCATGATCTTCTTCTAAAGCTTGATTTTGTTTGAAAAAGAGTTGATGCAAGCTTGTTCTATGATTAGATCTAGTGATTTCCTTCACATGCATGTTATTTTCTAAACATGATTCTAAAAGTTTTGTTAAGAAAGTGTTTTCTCTCTTGATTTTGAGTTTTCTTCCTTGATGTCTTAAAAGGGTTTTTGAAAAGAACTTGGTTTTGAATTTTCATGAAGGATCTCCCAAAGATCTAGTGTTTTTGGTTGCATGCATGTCTAAACCCATGCCTAAATCATGATATGTTTGATGATTGAGTTCTCTTGATGATTTTCCTTGTGTTGGCCACGGTTTGTGCTTGACCTTTAGGTTAGAAGTTTGATGTTGGATTTTGTTGTGTGCATGTGATTATTTTGTGATTCCAAGCATGATTTGGAAGTTTGAGTCTTTAAGAAAACTCTTTTTAAGAAAATCATGGACAAGTCACGGTTTTGATGATGATGTGATTAAAGACTTGATTTTTCTTTTAATTGATCTTTTGCATGTTACAATCTTGAGTTTAATGATGTTTTAAATGAATATAAATTGTGTGATTTTCCATGTTAGCCACGGTTTGTAAGTATAAATAAAAAAAAGGGACCAAGATTTTCTTAAGTTTAAGTGATGAATATGTGATTTCCATGAATTATGAGTTGATTTTATGTGTTTTAAGTGAAATAAAAATTGTCTAAAAACCTATGTGTGCTCACGGTTTCATAAAGAAAATACATGCTAGGATTATATTTTTATTTGCTTAATGAGGTATGTGAAATTGTTGTTGAATTTGGAGTTGTGTTAGAAGTCTTGAATCTTTGAAACTGTTTTTGAGAAAACCTAGTTAAGGTCACGGTTTAGACCTTAACTCTTGAGTAGAATTTCCTTGAATGAGTATATGTGTTCATGTCATGAAATTATGTGTTGACTTGTGAGGTTATAATGCATACGGTTTTAACATGTTTAGGCATTTTAAGATAAAGTTTGCTAAGATGGAAATTGATTAAGTGGAAGTTAAATGAAATTGTGTTTATGTGATGCATATTCGGTTTGATTATGTTTAAGAATTTGATTTCCTTGATTGATTAAATTATGTGTATAAATAAGTATGTAAATGTATTATGTTGGCTTGATGACTTGTGATTATGTGATGCTTGAATTGAATGAATGTTTGTCTAGGATTCTTAAGTAAAGTAAGAGTGATTTCTAGAATGCATGGAAGTGTTTAAATGATTTGTTTTACTTGAATACCATGTTGTGTCCATGTGTGATTCTAAGTGTTTGAACTTGAGAAAGTATCGCTTTAAGTGTTTGATTGATTGTTCTTAAGATGCTTGATTTGGTTATGGATTTGAGTTGGTTTTAAACAATGAAAAATGAATTTTTAACTTAGGACATGATGCTGTCCAGAATTTTCTAAGTTATATTTCCTGTTTTGAAAATGTTTTCAAAGTGTTTTAAAGTTTAGTTTTATGGGCATTTGATCTAGGACAAAGTTGATTTGAAAAGTGCGCTTTTTCGGTGTTTTTGGGATTGAATTCAATGCTGTCCAAGAAGGACCAGCCAAGAAACCTTTGATTTAAATAAATTTATTTGATTGTTTTCTCATGATTTCAAAGTGTAAAAGTTAATGTTAACCTTGGGCAAGTTTGTGCAAAAGGAGTAATGTTTTGGTCTAAATGAAGACGATATTTGGATTTTTCTTAAGTTATCTTGAGAATAATGTTAAGAGTAATACTAAATAAAGTTTTAATACTCACATGTCTATCTTATGGGACTTGAAAGAAGTTGGATTCGGGCAGATAAGAAAGGAAGCGGATCGCTCGGGACTTGTAGATTCGGTAACTGCGAATCCAGGTGAGAGAGAAGTTATCCTAAGACGCTTTGGTGTCTAGCGAGTATGCTAGGACACTCCGTACTCTCTCAAAGTCGGAGTAAAGGTCTAACGTAGCTATTAGTATACCCGATAAATTGTGTGATTGTCTGTATCGAGGTATATGAAGACTCAGACCTATACCATTACATGGTATTGATCGATTGATAAATTTGTTTATGCTGAGATATATTGTTGTTATATTGTCATTGCATGAGCATAAGGCATCATCCCGCGATATAAGATAAGAATAGTAAAGACATTAGAAAACTATAAGAAATCCCCCAACGACTCGAGCGAAACTCCAAGGGGTGGAACGCGTGATGGTACCGGATGATGCAGATGCGCCGAATGTGTGAATCGAGCTGATGCTGTGACGACGATGAGGTCTTCAAGTGTGGATACAACAGATGCTGAATTCTATAAAGTGTATCTATGTGGTCATAGCCACTTACTGAGAGTGTTTCCACATGGTCGTAGCCATGTGTTGAGAGTGTTTTCACATGGTCGTAGCCATGTGTTGAGATGATTTCCATATGGTCGTAGCCATATGTTGAGATAGCCTCCATATGGTCGTAGCCATATGTTGAGAGCGAGTTGAGATAGGTCGGAGCCTATCTATTAATGATTGACGGATATCCCGCATATGGTCGGAGCCATATGCCGATGGTGATTCTGAGTGGGTCGTAGCCCGTCAGAATGATGATTGAAATTCCGACTATAGTCGTAGCTATATGTCGATGGTGATTCTGAATGGGTCGTAGCCCGTCAGAGAGATTGTGGATATCCTGCATATGGTCGGAGCCATATGCCGAGAATGATTCAGGATGGGTCGGAGCCCGTCAGATATAGTGGTCGAGTCCCACAGAAGCATTCCGCATATGGTTGGAGCTATATGACGGAGATGACTTAGGATGGGTCGACGTTAGGATGAACGAGTCTAACCCCACGACTTAAAACTCTTACCCGAAGTAGTGGAGAGGAAGATACGGTGTTTACCTGCGTGGTAATCACTTGATGATTAGGATAGGGGAAGGCAATGACGGTGACTCGTCAAGAAGCCTAAGAGGAGTCTGTCTAGGCGGGAAAAAGCTACAGTGATCTGGGTTGACCATCCGAGGTTGGGTAGGTAGTCTGGTGTCGTAGCTGAAGTACTGCATGATCACTAGACGGATGACTGACACCCCTTTGACTAAATCAGGATCAGAAGAGGGATACTTGAACACGGCGGAGGTCGACACCCTTGTCATGACATTTTTCCCGGGCATTTTATAATATACATTATTTTGGTGTGATCTCCCGGAGCCGGTGTGGTTAGAGATCCTTTACTTCTGATTGCTTCCGACTATGTGGATGGAATACGAGGAGATGTAGACCTGAATCCAAAACCATAAGGCCTGAATTACGATATTGTGGACTCGAGATATGTGGATAAAGAGACTTTGACTTTGCGAGACGAGCTGTCAAAGAGAATCGACTCTGTAAGATGAATGGATTAAATGATTCCCTCAAGGAAAAGACTTAGTGATCGATAATACGCATGCTGAGAGATTCTACCTTGCGAGATGACTAATTAAAAGGATTCCCTTAAGTGAAAGATAAAGAGTTAGATAATGCGACGATTGCATTGCATCCTCATGCATTTTGCATAATTATCTGTTTGTACTGTTGGTATTGTTTGTTATGTTCTGGTATGCGTCGCTAGTGTAATTCCAAGAAGTCGATGGGAGTAATTCCATTCGGATAACTTACTCTCTCAACTTCTTGTGCATATGTGACAATGAACCTCTGGTTCTAAAAGATAGCGGAGCTGGTGATGCTACTCCTGGAGGAAGGACTTGCTGATCGTGACGCGCTGACGAGAGGGCGGCTGCTGAATGCCGGGGATCGTTTTTGAAGACTTGCGTTGCGGATCAAGAAGGGGACGCTGCTTAATAGATTATAAATAGGTTCCCGATGGACCCTTGCTGATATGTATCAAGTGTACCCCTTATCTTTTGAAATGTTTTGATTAAGTAAATGTTTATGTAAGAATGGTACCGCTGACCTATGGTGACCACTTTTGTAAGAACCCTTATGGTCTGTTTTCAAAACTGCTTTTTGAATGACTGTCTTAATCAGACAGATAACTATTTCAAGCAAGTCAAATATTTTCCTATACGAAAAGCCTCTGTTTTTTTGAAGTCATCCATATCAAACTGTTTTTAGAAAATTCCGTAAGCGTTTTGAGAGAAAGGATTTTAAAAAGTAATACCTTGTTTTGGAAGCTCGACGGTCGAGTTCTATCCATGTTTTAAAACAAATAAAATTTCACCCTATTTTTCCTAAAAAGAAATAATTAGTAATTGATGAGTATTTATTCGAGTTTTCCAAATCGGGGTGTTACACTTGGTGGTATCAGAGCAATGGTTGTCCATGCGGCCTGAACATGGCCTTACATGTTCTCTGTTGTGTGATCTCTAGATATATTAGGATTGTGTAATTAGATGCGTTAGTAGATGTATTGAATTGTTAGTGCATTAATGAATATAGCTTACGATGTCTGGAAGAGGAAGAGGTAGACATGCTCCTGAAGAAGCTCGGAACACCGAGGAAATGCTGAACGAACTGACTGCTGCAGTTCTAGGCATGAATGAGAATCTTAACACGATACATGAGCAAGCCCAGCAGAATAACTAGAACCAAAACTTAGGACCTTGGGAATATAGGGGATTAGATGAGTTTTGTAAGAGGAACCCTAAGGAATTCGCCGGTGGATACGCTTCGGAGAACGCTAATGAGTGGATTAGGGATTTAGAGAAGATCTTCACTGCTATGCAATGCACCGATGCTCAGAAGGTGACCTACGCGGTTTACATGCTAACGAAGGAGGCATCTGACTGGTGGGAGAACACTAGGCAAGTTATGGAAGTCCAACAACAAGCTGTCACTTGGGACTCCTTTAGACAAAGGTTCCTAGATAAGTACTTCCCTATTGATATGAAGCTTAAAAAGGAAATTGAGTTCATGCACCTGACTCAAGGGAATATGTCAGTAGGCGAGTATGCTGCGAAGTTTGAGGAGCTAGTGAAGTACGTGCCGCACTACAATCAACCCGGAAACGACCAGTCGAAGTGCGCAAAATTCCTCGATGGACTTAAGACTAAGATTAAGATGGCCTTCATACACATGGGAATCGATAGCTTTTCACTCTTAGTGAGCAGATGCAGAATCTATGAGGATGGACTCAAGGCGAAGAACATGGGAAATAAGACTGCTATACCCTCGAGTTCCCATGGACCGATGAGGAATACCCCTAATTACCATAATGTAAGGCAAGGAACCCAGCATGGGCGAGGACCCTACGATTGATTCAGAGGACGAAGGGGCAATCGCTATGGAGGGTCGAGATTCCAAAGGAACAACAATCGCAACAATGGCAACCGGGGTAGTAGGAACGCCAACACCTGGAGCAACAATGGAAGTAGGAATCATCCCAATAATGCTGATAGGAACTCTGAAACATCACCTCCCTTCTGTACTCAGTGTCATCGGCACCACTTCGGTCAATGTCGCTCCAAGCTGGTTTGCTTTAACTGCCAACAGACCGGCCACTATGAAAACCAGTGCACTAAGCCAAGGCAAGAGAGGAATGTTTCGACTGCTGCTAAGCCTCAGGAGAAAGGAAGAGTTTTCACGATGAGTGGTGTAGAGGCTTCAAACCACGATGGTCTCATCCAAGGTACATGTCTTATACGTGAGATTTCCTTAAAAGTGTTGTATGATTCGGGTGCCACACGCTCTTTTATATAGAATGATGTTGTGAGTAGATTGCACTTAATGGTAGCTTCTCTACCATATGATTTGATTGTGTTTACCCCTACTAGTGACCCAGTCACAGTTTCAACTTTTTGCCCTAAGTGCCCTATAGTGATAGATGATAGAACTTTTCCCACTGACCTGATAACATTACCCTTATCCCAAATCGATGTTATCTTAGGAATGGACTGGTTATCCGCTAACCATGTTCACTTAAATTGTTTCACTAAGACCCTATCTTTTGGAAACCCTGACGAACCCTTCCCAAAGCACGTATCTGCCAATCAAGTCATGGCTTCTCTGAGAGAGGGAGCCCATGTATACATGATCTCAACTTCTTTGGACGTCGATGTGGACAATCACATTCACGAACTGCCTGTAGTTCGAGACTTCCCAGAGGTTTTCCTTGATGACATTCCTGGATTGCCACCTGTTCGAGAGGTCGAGTTTTCAATTGATGTGATACCGGGAACTGGACCAATCTCTAGAGCGCCCTATCGAATGGCACCAGTGGAGTTAGCTGAGTTGAAGAAGCAAATCGAGGAGTTGACGAAGAAGCAACTCATCAGACCCAGTGTGTCACCGTGGGGAGCTCCACTTTTGCTAGTGAAGAAGAAGGACGGTAGTATGAGATTATGTGTCGACTATCGCCAATTAAATAAGGTAACAATCAAGAATAAGTATCCTCTGCCTAGGATAGATGACCTAATGGACCAGTTGAGGGGAGCTGCGGTATTTTCGAAAATTGATCTTCGATCGGGCTATCACCAGATTCGAGTAAAGGAAGATGACATTCCGAAGACTGCATTTAGGACCCGATATGGACATTTCAAGTACTTAGTCATGCCTTTCGGAGTGACTAACGCTCCTGCAGTGTTTATGGATTACATGAACAGAATCTTTCAACCCTACTTAGATTCGTTCGTGGTAGTATTCATAGACGATATCCTCATTTATTCCAAGGACAAGGAGGAACATGAGGAACATTTGAGGATAGTTCTGCAAATTTTGAAGGAGAAGCAGTTATATGCGAAGCTCTCGAAGTGCGAATTTTGGTTAGAGGAAGTGAATTTCTTGGGTCACGTGATCTCGAAGGAAGGAATAGCGGTAGACCCAGCCAAAGTAAAGGCGGTTTTGGACTAGAAAGTGCCAACGACGGTGACGGAAATTCGAAGTTTTCTCGGTTTGGCAGGATATTATAGGCGTTTTATCGAAGGATTTTCAAGATTATCCTTGCCAATGACGAAGTTAACTAGGAAAGGACAACCGTTCGTGTGGACAACGAAGTGCGAAGAGAGTTTTCAGGAGTTAAAGAGGAGGCTAACTACAGCCCCAGTGCTTGTGTTGCCTGATCCGGAGAAAAGTTTCAGTGTTTATTGTGACGCGTCGAAGTAAGGTTTGGGTTGTTTCCTGATGCAAGAGCGAAAAGTTGTGGCTTACGCCTCTAGACAACTGAAGGTCCACGAGCAGAATTACCCAACTCACGACTTGGAGTTAGCTGCGGTAGTTTTTGCTTTGAAGATATGGCGACATTACCTCTATGGTGCGAGGATTGAGGTATTTAGTGACCACAATAGTCTTAAGTATCTCTTTGATCAGAAGGAGTTGAACATGAGACAAAGGCGATGGATGGAGTTTCTGAAAGATTACGACTTCGAGCTACAATACCACCCGGGGAAAGCAAACGTAGTAGCAGATGCTTTGAGTAGGAAATCTTTGCATGTGTCTACAATGATGGTGAAAGAGATGGAGTTGATCGAGCGATTCAGAGACATGAATCTAGAAGTCAGGATGAATCCGAGAAGTATGATCTTAGGAATGTTGGTTGTATCGAACGAGTTTATGGAACAAGTCAAGGAAGGTCAATCGAGCGACCCAGAGTTTCAAGCAAGAATCAGTTGGTTGTGGAAGGAAAAGAGACTGAGTTTCAAGTAGGAACTGATGGAGTATTGAAGTATAAGGGTCGGATTTGTGTGCCGCAAGACAAGGAAATAAGGGAAATGATTTTAGAAGAAGCTCATAAGAGTAAGCTGAGTATCCATCCCGGAGCAACTAAGATGTACCAAGATTTGAAGAAGGTGTTTTGGTGGTCTGGTATGAAAAGAGAAGTAGCGGAGTATGTTTCGAGGTGTCTGGTGTGTCAGAAAGCTAAGATTGAACACAAGAAACCCGGTGGAGTGTTACAACCATTGGAAATTCCAAGTTGGAAATGGGACAGTATTTCCATGGATTTTGTAACTGCTTTGCCAAAGACCCGAAGAGGGTTTGATGCTATTTGGGTAATTGTCGATCGATTAACCAAAAGCGCCCATTTCTTACCTATCAATGTGAAGTATCCGTTGGAGAAGCTGGCAACCGTATATGTTAATGAGATAGTGAGACTCCATGGAGTGCCGACAAGCTTCATATCAGACAGAGATCCGAGATTTGTTTCGAAGTTTTGGAATAGTTTACAAGCTGCACTTCGAACAAGACTTCAGCTGAGTTCAGCTTATCATCCTCAGACGGACGGACAGTCGGAAAGGACCATTCAATCACTAGAGGATCTTCTTAGAGCTTGTGTTTTGGAACAAGCAGGAGAATGGGATGCCCTATTGCCACTGATTGAATTCACACACAACAACAGCTATCACTCAAGCATAGGGATGGCTCCTTATGAAGCTTTGTATGGAAGGAAGGGTAGAATGCCATTATGTTGGTTTGAAACTGGAGAGAATCTTATTTTGGGTCCAGAAATGGTTCAACAAACAACGAAAAGGATTAAGATGATTCAGGAAAATATGAGAAGTGCGCAAAGCCGGCAGAAAAGTTACTATGATCAGAGAAGGACTCCTATCTAGTTTAATGAAGGCGATCATGTATTCATGCGAGTAGTGCCCACTACTGGGATTTGCAAAGTGCTTAAAACCCGAAAACTTACACCAAAATTCATAGGACCTTACCAAATCCTGAAACGTGTAGGACAGTAGCTTATGAAATTGCCTTACCCCCAATGTTTTCTAACCTACACAATGTCTTTCATGTATCACAACTTAGAAAATACATTGGTGATTCTTCTCACATCATCAAACCCGATTCTATTCAACTCAAGGAAAATCTAACGTACGAGACTTTGCCCTTAAGGATAGACGGTCGGAGTATAAAGACTCTTCGAGGAAAGGATATTCCTTTAGTTAAGGTTGTTTGGGATTCTGTGAATGGCGAGAATGCTACGTGGGAACGTGAGAGTAGCATGAGGGATTCGTACCCTCATTTGTTTGATACAGGTACGTGATTTCTCGAGGATGAGAAATTTCTAAGTTGGGGAGGATGTAGCATCTGCCTTTTGACTCACTTCTACAAGTCCCTAATCAAGAAAATTATTTTAACCTAATTGAATCGAGAATTGATTTAAAGGAGTTTGAATTCGTAATGGATTTTTATGCTTGATTTACTTGTGTTGTGATTTTGTGTGTGTGATTGCTGAAGGTTTGATTTTGTTTTCCTAATTTTATGCATATGATTTTAAGATGGAAAATTATTTTATTTCAAGTTTCAAAGAATCATCGTCCAATCGTCTCTAGAAACCCTAATTAGCATCCTTGATCTTTGATTAAACCCTAATCGAGTTCTTAATTCTTGATTAAGAACTTAATTACTCTCTTAAACTCTAAATCCTCAAGGTTAATGAGCTAACCTAGAATTAGCTTTCCATAAACCTATGTTAGAAAAGATTAAGTTTTTTATTCGTACCTTAGTCCTTGATTAAGCCCTAATCACTAAGGATTAGTGGACTAAACCTAGATTAATTAAGCTAATCCTACCCTAATCATGATTAGAACCCTAATTAGTGCCTTAAACCTAATTAGCTACTATAACCTATCTTAAACCTCCTATGGCCGAATGGTCATGTGCCTAGCTTAGCCACCAAGCTCATTTACATGGTTACCATGTGGCATGCCTTATAGTCAAACTAGTGACATCATCAAGATGACCTAAGCATGACTTAAGGGTGGAAAAAGTGAAGAAAAAGGAGGGAAAGAGGAAGGAGGCCGTGAGGGGCCTAGGAGCAAAACTTGGCCTCCAAGTTTTGTGACTTAGTCCCCAAGTATTTGCAAGCTAACTCTCCATGCAAGCCCTTGATGGCAATTAGGAAAAAGTGAAAATGAATACAAGAAAGGGGCCAAAAACCGTGTGAGACCAAGAGTGAGTTGTTTCATCCTTCATTCTTCATCCTTTCTTCTTTCCTTCACCAACACAAACCACATCAACACCAACACACACCAACAATACCCTAAAACCGTGAGGGAGTGAGTGAATTCTCCTCCATTCTTTCATCAACACACACTTTCTTCCATTTCTTTTCCCAAATCAAACACAACACTAAGAGGAAATCAAACTCTTAGTGACAAGAGAGAGAGAGTAGCCGAATTGTGAGGATGAGAGAACCAAACTTTGAACTCTTCATAACCTAAGCTAGATCAAGCCAAGCTAGTGAAGAAGAGAAGGAGAAAGACCATGGACTAGGAAGATGAGTGTTGAACCGTGAGGAAATAGGAAAAAAACCAAGGAATTGGACTTGATTTTTGAAAGTTTTGATTAAGTAAGAAATTTGTTTCATGATCTAAAAGTTGTAAACCTTTTTCTTTGATTCTTCTTCGTTTTTCATGATCTTCTTCTAAAGCTTGATTTTGTTTGAAAAAGAGTTGATGCAAGCTTGTTCTATGATTAGATCTAGTGATTTCCTTCACATGCATGTTATTTTCTAAACATGATTCTAAAAGTTTTGTTAAGAAAGTGTTTTCTCTCTTGATTTTGAGTTTTCTTCCTTGATGTCTTAAAAGGGTTTTTGAAAAGAACTTGGTTTTGAATTTTCATGAAGGATCTCCCAAAGATCTAGTGTTTTTGGTTGCATGCATGTCTAAACCCATGCCTAAATCATGATATGTTTGATGATTGAGTTCTCTTGATGATTTTCCTTGTGTTGGCCACGGTTTGTGCTTGACCTTTAGGTTAGAAGTTTGATGTTGGATTTTGTTGTGTGCATGTGATTATTTTGTGATTCCAAGCATGATTTGGAAGTTGGAGTCTTTAAGAAAACTCTTTTTAAGAAAATCATGGACAAGTCACGGTTTTGATGATGATGTGATTAAAGACATGATTTTTCTTTTAATTGATCTTTTGCATGTTACAATCTTGAGTTTAATGATGTTTTAAATGAATATAAATTGTGTGATTTTCCATGTTAGCCACGATTTGTAAGTATAAATAAAAAAAAAGGGACCAAGATTTTCTTAAGTTTAAGTGATGAATATGTGATTTCCATGAATTATGAGTTGATTTTATGTGTTTTAAGTGAAATAAAAATTGTCTAAAAACCTATGTGTGCTCACGGTTTCATAAAGAAAATACATGCTAGGATTATATTTTTATTTGCTTAATGAGGTATGTGAAATTGTTGTTGAATTTGGAGTTGTGTTAGAAGTCTTGAATCTTTGAAAGTGTTTTTGAGAAAACCTAGTTAAGGTCACGGTTTAGACCTTAACTCTTGAGTAGAATTTCCTTGAATGAGTATATGTGTTCATGTCATGAAATTATGTGTTGACTTGTGAGGTTATAATGCATACGGTTTTAACATGTTTAGGCATTTTAAGATGAAGTTTGCTAAGATGGAAATTGATTAAGTGAAAGTTAAATGAAATTGTGTTTATGTGATGCATATTCGGTTTGATTATGTTTAAGAATTTGATTTCCTTGATTGATTAAATTATGTGTATAAATAAGTATGTATATGTATTATGTTGGCTTGATGACTTGTGATTATGTGATGCTTGAATTGAATGAATGTTTGTCTAGGATTCTTAAGTAAAGTAAGAGTGATTTCTAGAATGCATGGAAGTGTTTAAATGATTTGTTTTACTTGAATACCATGCTGTCCATGTGTGATTCTAAGTGTTTGAACTTGAGAAAGTATCGGTTTAAGTGTTTAATTGATTGTTCTTAAGATGCTTGATTTGGTTATGGATTTGAGTTGGTTTTAAACAATGAAAAATGAATTTTTAAATTAGGACATGATGCTGTCCAGAATTTTCTAAGTTATATTTCCTATTTTGAAAATGTTTTCAAAGTGTTTTAAAGTTTAGTTTTATGGGCATTTGATCTAAGATAAAGTTGGTTTGAAAAGTGCGATTTTTCGGTATTTTTGGGATTGAATTCAATGCTGTCCAAGAAGGACCAGCCAAGAAACCTTTGATTTAAATAAATTTATTTTATTGTTTCCTCATGATTTCAAAGTGTAAAAGTTAATGTTAACCTTGGGCAAGTTTGTGCAAAAGGAGTAATGTTTTGGTCTAAATGAAGATGATGTTTGGATTTTTCTTAAGTTATCTTGAGAATAAAGTTAAAAGTAATACTAAATAAAGTTTTAATACTCACATGTCTATCTTATGGGACTTGAAAGAAGTTGGAGTCGGGCAGACAAGAAAGGAAGCGGATCGCTCGGGACTTGTAGATTTGGTAACTGCGAATCCAGGTGAGAGAGAAGTTATCCTAAGACGCTTTGGTGTCTAGCGAGTATGCTAGGACACTCCGTACTCTCTCAAAGTCGGAGTAAAGGTCTAACGTAGCTAGTAGTATACCCGATAAATTGTGTGATTGTCTGTATCGAGGTATATGAAGACTCAGACCTATACCATTACATGGTATTGATCGATTGATAAATTTGTTTATGCTGAGATATATTGTTGTTATATTGTCATTGCATGAGCATAATGCATCATCCCGCGATATAAGATAAGAATATTAAAGACATTAGAAAACTATAAGAAATCCCCCAACGACTCGAGCGAAACTCCAAGGGGTGGAACGCGTGATGGTACCGGATGATGCAGATGCGCCGAATGTGTGAATCGAGCTGATGCTGTGACGACGATGAGGTCTTCAAGTGTGGATACAACAGATGCTGAATTCTATAAAGAGTGTATCTATGTGGTCGTAGCCACTTACTGAGAGTGTTTCGACATGGTCGTAGCCATGTGTTGAGATGATTTCCATATGGTCGTAGCCATATGTTGAGATAGCCTCCATATGGTCGTAGCCATATGTTGAGAGCGAGTTGAGATAGGTCGGAGCCTATCTATTAATGATTGACGGATATCCCGCATATTGTAACACCCCAAATTTCGTCTTCCGAATAAATATGTTAGTAAAATGGTTTTATAAATAAATAATAATTTCATGTTTGATTTGAATATATATTCATTATAAGTATTATGTGAAAATATTTTATGATGAGGTTTTTCCATAAAATATTAAATTTTGCAATTAAGTCCTTCGGAAGGACCTAAAAACAATAATGGAAAGTCTTTTGGGGTTAAAATTAATTAAACAAAGTTTTTAGTGAAAACAAAATACTCGAGTTTTTTTGAAAATACTCGAGTATTCTGGTCCGTGTTGCACGAGTTATAGCGTTTGGTGAGTCACCACCACCGAGTCACCGCCGTTTGACACGAAATCAGTCCTTCAACACGTCTAAGGCCTTCGTGTCGAGCTGCATGAGCTTGGTGGAGGGCTATTTAAGCCATGGTTGATGAATCAACCAACCCATTTTGCCAATTTCGTGAAGAATTTCACATGTTAGGGTTCCTGAATTCGATCGTTCAATTCTCCTTCCTTGAGTAGAATTGAGTTACCAACCATACACCGTTTCGAAGCTCACATCCAGAGCTTTGAAAAGAATCAAAAATTGTGAGCTAAGGCTGAGTGTAGTGAGTGCTGCAAGTTAGAGCTTCAAATCTGCCAAAAACAGAACTCTGTTCAGACCCGTCAACTTCGTGGCTTCGATTCTCTCTCTTCCTTGAGAGTTACCTCACGCCTGATATACCATTGGAAAGCTCTTTCAACGAGTTTCGATTTGATACCAAGTTTGTTAGATTTGAGTCCCTGGTAAAAAATTTATGGGCCTGCGAAGTTAGGTGTTGAAATTTGCCAAACTAGATTTTCAGATTCAGAGAGCCGACTTTGAGCTTCGATTGTGGTAAGCTCAAGCCTTCTTTTGGTCTGAAATTTATTGGTTTTCAAAGTTCATGATATAGAGAACATAGTCTAACCAATTTCCTCAATTTTTATGCATGATTGAAATGCCAAATAATGTAGTTTTGAACCCCTGCTGAAACTGTTAAGCAAGTTCGGGTGGGAAGTGGTTAGAGCATTTGGTTGCTGTTCTCTGCGGAGTTTTTGTTCAAGAACGACCCTAAGGTATGGGGGAAGCTTACCATTTTCTAGAATAAGATTAAATTGCATTAGAAAGTAGGATGAGTCACCATGAGACTCTAAGGGCATAGATTGAAATAGGAATATGGCTTGGAGGCCAATCTGAGGCATGCTACATGCTAAGGCAAGTTTATTTGGTTGCATGTGAGCTTAATCAATGCTGAAATTATGCCAAAAATGAGTAGAATTGAAATTGGTACTTAAAGTTGCATAATATGTGATTTTCATGCATAATTAATGAATGATTATGATTTTCTGTGAATTGATGTGATCTCTGTGTTGAGACAAGTTTTAAATGTGTAAACAAAGTTTTGTTGATCATTGGTTTAAGTTAGAGTTGGTTAGAATTGAAAATGGTATGTTAAAACCAAGTTGTAGTGCATCTGCTGTCAAAAATACTCGAGTATTTGGTAAAACACTCGAGTATTTTCTGATACAAGCTTCCCAGAAGATCACGAAATACTCTAGTATTTTGTAAAATACTCTAGTATTCTGGGCTGCAAAATACTCTAGTATTTTGTGAAATACTCGAGTATTTTGGGCTGAAAAATACTCTAGTATTTTGTGAAACACTCAAGTATTCTGGGCTGAAAAATACTCTAGTATTTTGTGAAATACTCAAGTATTCTGATCTGTAAACTACTCGAGTATTTTGTAAAATACTCGAGTATTCTGGGCAGTCTGATACACAGTTTCATGAAATTGAAGAACTACTCGAGTATTGAAGCTACTACTCGAGTCTTTTTACTAAAATGTGGAGAAAATACCATTTTTAATCTAACCACTTCCATTTAAACCTAATGACACTCAAAGGGAATAATGTGATACTTCCTTTGATAAGTCTCATCATCCTAAGCATGGAAGCTGATATATATCATTGATGAATTCATTACATATTGTATATAATGAGATTAATTAATAATCTTTAGGGAATACTTGCATGCATTCATGCACAATGAACGGTGATGAGTTATCGTTGTGTCATGTTCATGGAACATGAGGAGGGCCTCTGGGAGTGCCAAATGTTGCTGCTTGCTCGATGACACATTAAGGTGGACAATGTGGGCAGTATGTGGTATACTGTTGGTTTAATGGTTCAACGGTGTGTTGCACACAAGTGGTAAGGTTTACGTTTTGGCAACGTGACGTTCATCAGACATGGTGACGTTGTTTATCTCCTCTGTTGTGTATCACAAGTGATAAGGTTTACGTGCTTAGGCGACGTGACGTTCATCAGATGTGGTGACGTTTTTTATCACACCCGTTGTATGTTGAGAAGTGATAGGTTTACGTCCTTGGGCGACGTGACGTTCACCAGATAGTGTGACGTTTTTATCACTTCGGAGCAAGTACGCCATAAGTTTGGAAACGTATTATTTGTATTCTGGGAATACAATGGTGTTTTGGAAGGACGTTCATCTGAGTGATTAGTTGAAGAATCTCAGGAATCAAGAAATAGGAAGCATGCATCATTCCACCTATTTGGAAAGAGAAATAAATGAAATGGCGGGTGCTCATGTTTATGCATTTCTATCATGATGGGTGCTTACTTGTGGATGTTAGGACTTTATTCTTATTTGATAATGCGAATGTATAAGCTTACCCCCTGCCCTTAATAGGTTTTGACCAGGTACCTAGACTACCTAGAGATTAAAGGAATTGGATGACCCTTAAGTTCATGAAGTACTATGTCATCATGGGATAGAGACTCTTTTCTACAACTCTGAGGACTCAACCAGATGAACGAAGGGATGAAGAACCAGTGACCAGCTCTGGAACGTCTCTATTTTTGATAATGGAAACAATGTATATATTTTGAGAGATGTATCCAAGAGGAAACCTAGTTTTCATACCTTAATATAATTGTGGTACACATCGAATTTATATACCTGATTTTATGAGTCAATGAACTATTTTAATATATTCCGCTCACTCTGATTTTAATGTTCGGCACGAAGGAAGATTTGTTAAAGTTGATTTCCTGGGATGACCTAAAATCTAAGTTATTTTTCGAAAGCTATTTTGTACTACAAAGGTTATCTCAAAAGGATTCTAAAATGTTCAGCAAATAATTACTCCTTCTACCGAATTTAGTTCCAATACATGGTTTAAATTTGAGTACCACATTCAAGGAAAAATTTTCATACTCAGACTTTTCCAACACGTTTCAATAATAAATGAAATTCTTTTTCAGAAACGAGGGATGTTACATTTATGGTATCAGAGCAATGGCCCTGACTCTTGGTCCTTGGGTGTGTGGTTCAATACGCTGGTCCTCAAGCATTGTAGAGTTTCTTGTGAAGTATGCTCTTACATACTTCTAATTGGAGTAAAAGGTTCTATCCCTTGACCCTGGGTATGTGACCAAATACTTTTCTATAGTGTTTTAAGTAGCCTAAGTTGAAGTATGATTGATGAAGGGTTTGTCGAGGACCTCGTCAAAAACAAAAGTAAATTTAATTTAAACTTGCAGCACAGTGGTGCCCCAAGGTCGTCTCTCGTGGATCAAAGGGAATTTCTTGATTATATTAGGAGTATTTAATAATTTGGGGGGAAGGTTGATTTTTTTGATAGATCTTTGGATTAAAAATAAAATATTTAAAAACGTACCTTAGATGATTAAAGCTTCAACTTGTGGATTCGATTCTTGGATTTATCATTGGTTCAAAAATTTAAACTCATATAATATTTGAATTCTTGTACCTAATTTTGATTAGTCAAGCGCCAATTAAACTTAAATTGATTCCTCTAATGTTTAAGCAAACATGAGTCGAGTCAATTAGGTTAGGATCAAGCGTCCACATTTAATCCCTAAATGATCCCTAAGAACAGGAATCAAACAAACCAAACATTGGAATAATGAATTAATTAACTCTTTCTTGTCCTAAACTCAATGAATCAAGCGTAAATCAAACTTAGGAGATTCGTTATATGTTTAAGCAACATGATTTGAGTTAACTTGGTTAGAATTATGCATTCACTTTTAATCCCTAGTTAACTTTAAGTCCTTGAATCAGCAAGCAATTAATGAGTCAATTAATTAAGTCCATGAATGTTCCTTTGTCTTTCTCAAGATTAATATAACTAAGCGTCACATAATCCTTGATCTTGCATTCTTAACCTTTTTAAGACTTATGTAAGTAAGCATCACATAAATCTTACTCCAGCAAGACATTAAGAACCACTTATACAATGAATTTAAGTGATCAATTCAAACTCAATTATACAAGCATAAACAAGATAGAAAGATAAAAGGGAAATTCAATAAATAAGAGTTTAGGAGGTTTTAGCCTTCCATTAAAACATAAACCTCAAAATCCATTAGAACTTAGAACCACAAGTTGAATAGGGGACTTAGCCTTCCATTAATCGAATTTCGATTTCAAAAGAAATAAGAAGAAGGGAGAAGAGTAGCAACATTCAAGAGTAACTTGCTTGGAAATGTTGTGGATCCCCTTTACAAGCTTGAGAAATGACCAATTTATAGGAAAAATTCCAACAAATTTATGTTAGGAATTAGGTAGAATGTTTTGGATTTTGGCATGTTTCATGTTGTCATTTGAATGCTTATTTTGACCCTTAAAACGTGAAAATTTGGAGAAATCTATTTCTAGAAAAGTTGTTTCCCTTTCAATTAGCTTTCCAATGCCACCGGTTTTGTTGAATTTGGATATGTGTACAGCTAGATATGTCCTGAAAACCGAAAGGTGTCACCAAATGCCAAAAATCAAATTTTAAGAATAATTATTCATAAATATATAGTTTGGTCCAAAATCATTTATATTATTATAAAGTCCATAATTAAGCATAAAATGAATGTTAAAAAGTTATGAATAAAGTAAAAGATACATGCCATAATTTATTTGATCAAATACCCCTACACTTAGCTTTTTGCACTCCGGGCAAAATATATAAAAATGAACTTCAAATATATAACACAAATATCTTAACAACATCTTCTTTTTTTTATTTATTTTTTTTATTTTATTTTATTATGAGAAAAGTAATGCAACGAATAAAAGTATCAATTAAGTATTAAGGAATCAAAATTATGATCACATCGACATCTTAAACATTATTAAGATAATTAAGGAAGACAACTCAAATAAGAGGATAAGATGAATGTGGTAAAACCTCATCAGGTGAATTCTCTAAACTCTCACGTGTTTATTGGCTAAGTGTTTCACTCAAGCCACTTCATGAAAGAATGTACTACTATAAGCTTGACAAGATTCTACTTCTCCACCACTTTTTACAATGCACACAAAAATCAAAAGGTCTTTTATTAGGTTGTAATGAGGCTTGGGTTAGGGTAGGATAAATCAAGGATTATATGGGCTAAAATCTCAAGGAATAAGAGAAATGGAGGATGAAAAATTAAGAATAATAATTATATGATGCCTCAAATTCTGCACCAAAACTTCCATGGCATTTAACCAATTGATTATTGGCATGTCTATCTCCTTGAATCCTTCCTAGAAGGTGCCAGGGTGAGTATTCATGGTTTTAGTTTTGTTTCATATTTTGCTCTTGATAAGGGATTCTCTTTTACCAAAAAATTAACCATGCCCTTTTCTTTTTCGACACCCCTTTTTTTTAATAGCAACCAAATTCACCATTTTCCTCTTTTTTTCTTTTTTTCTAGGAAAAATGTATACCCCCACACTTATATCTGAACTCATTCTTAAAAATCATTCCAAAGCTCTCTTATCCTTTGAGATATGGTAAATTCATGGTTTTTCTGTTTAAGGCTTGTAATGAGCTATTTAACAAGAAGAGGTTACATAGGCTCGAGGGGGCTAAACAAAGGAAAATATGCAAGGTAGGCTTATATGGCCATGTTGCTTATTGAAGAAAAAAAATTTCTTTATCATTTTAATGTGTGCAAGTGCAATTGTGGCCTCAAAAAGAATCATGGCAAGATATAGAGTAACAATCGATCATGAGTGGAAAATATCACACAAGAAAGAAATTAGAATGGCATGATATGTATCTATCCAATTTAAGGCCCAAATCGCGCAGGGTTTGAAATTTACCACAATCAATCAAATCAACACACTCTTATTGCAAACTTAATTATTCTTATAATGCATAAGAACCAAACCAATCAAAATTTTGAAGCCTCTAACCAAATTAACTCTTGGTCAAAACATTACTTTCTTACAAACAAAACACAAACACTCAAAATAAATTAAAATAAATTAAAAGTATTTATTTTTCTCACACTAAAACGGGTTTTTAAAAAAAAAATTATGTTAAAAATAATACACTATACCCCCACACTTAAATCTCACATTGTCCTCAATGTTATGTAAAGTAAACCAAGTGAAATAAAAGAGGAGGATAGAAAACTCCCTTAGTTATGGAGGGTAGAATGGCTGATGCAAGTTTAGCTCTTCAACACTATGCTCTTGGTCTCCTCCACTTGTATGAAAAATCTTCAGTCTGTGCCCATTGACTTTAAATTTGTTTTGTGATGATTCATTCTTGATCTCCACTACTCCATGAGGGAACACATTAGTAACCACAAAAGGTCCCAACCATCTTGAGCGGAGCTTTCCGGGCATGAGCTTGAGGCGAGAGTTGTAGAGAAGCACTTTTTGTCCAATAGAGAATTCCTTCCTGGATATCATTTTATCATGAATGAGCTTAGTTTTCTCTTTGTAAATTTTTGAATTTTCATAAGCCTTTAAGCGAATCTCTTCAAGTTCCTGTAATTGTAACTTCCTTTCCATGCCAGCTTGATCATAGGCTAAGTTACAATTTTTAACCGCCCAATATGATTTATGCTCAATTTCCACTGGAAGGTGACATGCTTTGCCAAAGACCAATCGAAAAGGTGACATTCCAATTGGTGTTTTGTATGCGGTTCTATAGGCCCATAGAGCATCTTCAAGTCTCTTACTCCAGTCCTTTCTATTTGGTTGGACTGTTTTTTCTAGAATTTGTTTTACCTCTCGATTTGAAACTTCAGCTTGTCCATTTGATTGGGGATGGTATGGTGTAGCAATTCTATGCACAACACCATATTTTCTCAATAGGCTCTCCAAGTTGCGGTTACAAAAGTGTGTCCCTTGGTCACTGATGATGGCTCTTGGAATTCCAAACCTGCAGAAAATGTTAGACCTAACAAAATCTACAACAACCTTAGAATCATCAGTACGAGTGGCTTTAGCTTCTACCCATTTTGATACGTAATCAACAACAAGTAAAATGTAAACGAAACCAAAAGAAGTAGGAAACGGACCCATGAAATCTATTCCCCAAATATCGAATATTTCACAAAATAACATAGGTTGTTGGGGCATCTCATTCCTACGGCTTATATTACCGGTCCTTTGACATTGTTCACAAGATTTACAAAACTCATATGCATCATGAAAAATAGAAGGCCAATAAAATCCTGATTCCAAAATTTTCCTAGCTGTTCGTTGGGGACCAAAGTGTCCACCACATGCTTGAGTATGACAAAAGCTAAGAATGGAATGAATTTCGTGATCAGGAACACATCTTCTAATTATTTGGTCACTACCACATTTCCATAGATAGGGATCATCCCATACAAAATATTTTGCATCACTTTTTAATTTAGAAATGTATGATTTAGATGCATTTTCAGGAAAAACATTAGCAACAAGAAAGTTTACCAAGTCTGCATACCATGGAATGATTGTCTGAACCTTAAATAATTGCTCATCAGGGAAAGTATCATGTATGGGTGTTGGGTCATGTGGTCTCTCAATTCTACTCAAGTGATCGGCAACCAAGTTTTCTGCTCCACTCCTATCTCTTATCTCAAGATCAAATTCTTGGAGTAAAAGCATCCACCGGATTAACCTAGGTTTTGCATCTGGTTTCTTTAAGAGGAATTTAAGTGCAGCATGATCAGAGAAAACTACCACCTTGGAACCAAGCAAATAAGATCTAAACTTGTCCAATGCAAAAACAATGGCTAAGAGTTCCTTCTCGGTGGTTGTGTAGTTGGCTTGTGCAGCATCCAAAGTTCTGGAAGCATAATATATGACATGAGGTGCCTTGCCCACTCTTTGGGCCAGAACTGCTCCCAAGGCATAGTTGGATGCGTCACACATAATTTCAAATGGAAGTGTCCAATCTGGTGACTGGATGACAGGGGTGCTTGTTAAAGCTTGCTTTAGTGTGTGAAATGCCTCCTTGCATTTTTGATCAAAATAAAATCCAACATCCTTTTGTAGCAACCGAGATAGTGGTAATGCTATTTTACTAAAGTCTTTGATAAAGCGCCTATAAAAACCTGCATGGCCAAGAAAAGAACGCACCTCCCGCACGCATGTGGGGTAAGATAATCCAGAATAACTTCAATTTTAGCAGGATCAACTTCAATGCCACTTTTGGAAATGACATGCCCTAAAACTATACCTTGTTCTACCATAAAATGACATTTTTCAAAATTCAAGACAAGATTAGAGTTAATGCATTTGTGTAGCACCTTTGAAAGATTATTTAAACATGTATCAAAACATGACCCATAAATAGTGAAGTCATCCATAAATACTTCCATACAATCTTCTAGAAATTCAGAGAAAATGCTTACCATACATCTATGAAATGTTCCAGGAGCATTGCACAGGCCGAATGGCATTCGTCTGTATGCAAAAGTTCCAAAAGGACATGTGAATGTGGTCTTGTGTTGGTCCTCTAGTGCTATGTGGATTTGGAAGTATCCTGAGTATCCATCTAGAAAACAGTAATGGGATTTACCAGCCAATCGTTCAATCATTTGGTCCATGAATGGTAGAGGAAAGTGATCCTTCCTTGTGGCTTGGTTGAGTTTTCTATAGTCTATACAAACTCTCTAACTGTTTTGCACTCTTGTTGGGATGAGTTCATTATCTTTGTTTGCCACCACAGTGACTCCTGATTTTTTGGGAACAACTTGAACTGGGCTTACCCATTTGCTATCAAAGATAGGGTATATGATACCTGCTTGTAGCAACTTTGATATCTCTTTTTTTACCACTTCTAGGATTTGTGGATTTAATCACCTCTGAGGTTGCCTCACTGGTTTAACATCTTCTTCTAGAAGAATTCGATGCATACAAGTGGAAGGACTAATTCCAGGAAGATCTGCAAGTGTCCATCCGATTGCTTGCTTATTGTCCCTCAAAACTTGTAACAACTTACTTTCTTGTTCTACCTCTAGGTTCTTGGCAATAATGACAGGAAGTTTGTAACCTTCCTCAAGGTAGGCATATTTCAAATGATTAGGAAGCGCTTTTAGTTTCAATACTGGTGGTTGCACTATGGAAGGAAACATTCTACTTGTTGATATTAGTTCTGCAGCTAAAATTTCTGCATGTTTTTCTTTTTCATGGTCTACTGTTAAATCATTAGTGTCCAAAAATTCTTTTATTTCATTACAAGTATTACATTCAGAACTATTATTTATGTACCTATGGCAACTTATAGAATCATCAAGATGATGTATGTCAGGAAATTCAGCACACAAGTAGTCATAGGCATAATTATCAACTAATTCATCCAATAAATCAATGTGAAATACAGAGTGTTCTTCCCTAGGATGTTTCATGGCATCTAGAATGTTGAACTTGACTATATTATTGCCAAACTCTAAGGAAAGTATCCCAGCATGTACATCAATTTTAGTTTTTGCAGTTTTAAGAAAAGGTCTACCTAAAATAATTGGTGGCTTATTTGTAGTCTCACCTTCCATTTCAAGGATATAAAAAATTAGCAGGAAAAATTAATTCTCCTACTCTCACTAAAACATCTTCAATTAATCCCGAGGGGTAAGTACTACTTCTATTTGGAAGTTGAATGACTACACCAGTTGGAATTAAGGGGCCAAGCCCTAAAGACTTAAAAATAGACATAGGCATGACATTGATATATGCACCTAAATCTAGCATGGCATTTTCAAATATGCAATTACCTATAGTACAAGGGATAGTGAACGTACCTGGGTCCTTGCACTTTTGGGGCATTGGTTGAATGATGGCTGAAACATTTTCTCCTAGTCTTATCATTTCATTCCCCTTTAGCCTTCTTTTATTAGTACACATCTCCTTCAGGAATTTAGCATACCTGGGGATTTGTTTGATTGCATCTAGTAGAGGAATTTTTACCTCCACCTTTCTAAATGTTTCTAGCAATTCCTTGTCCTTTTCAGTTTCAGTTTTCCTACTTTGTAAAGCTCTTTGTGGAAAGGGTAGTGGAATGCTTGGCTCATCTTTCTTTGTATGAATTGACATCTTCTCATTGGTTTCGGGCTTTTCAGCTTCAGTGGAAGGCTTCAAAACTGTTTCAGCTTCTACAGTCTTCCCGGATCTCAGGGTGATGGCACCAACATTTCCCGTGGGATTGGGAATTGTTTGGGAAGGCAATTTATTTGATCCTTGTGTTTGCAGTTGGCTTATCGAGGATGCCATTTGTCCTACTTGCTTTTCCAAGTTCTGAATGCTAGCATCAGTTCTTTGTTGTAATTGCAAGTTTTGTATAGCCATTTGCTTCACAAGGTCCTCCAAGGAAGATCCACTTGGTTGTTGTGTATTTTGTTGCATAATTTGCCTTGGAGCTTGTTGGAATGGTTGCCTATTTGGGAAAGGCTGTTGTTGTGATGTGGTGTTATTGTTATTACTCCACCTAAAACCAGGATGGTCGTTGTATCGAGGATTGAAAGTGTTTCTGACTTGGTCATTTCTAGGATATTGTGATGAGCTAGGAATGTTGTTTGCTGAAGCTACTTCTTCAGAATTGCCTTCTTGTAGTTGAGGGCATGCATCGGTTGGATGAGAAGAGCAAGCACATATACCACATAGTCTAGCTGGTGCTTGTTTCCCCATGGCCATTCCTCTTACCAAAGAGGTCAATTCATCTAGTCTATTTTCCAATCTTTGGTGCTCGGTACTCGATATTTGTACCTCATTTACTGACCTTGTAGAGGATGTGGTTCCTCTTGTTGTACCAAATTGTTGTGTGTTCGCTGCCATGTTTGCAATTAGATCTTTTGCAGCAGCAGGGGTTTTATCCATTAAAACACCACCACTAGCAGCATCGATCATGCTCCTCTCCATTGGTAGGAGACCTTCATAGAAGTACTGAATTAGAAGTTGCTCACTAATTTGGTGTTGCGGACAACTTGCACACAACTTTTTGAATCTTTCCCAATAGTCATGCAGTGTTTCATCATTCATTTGCCTAATACCGCATATGTTCTTTCTTATGGTTGCGGTTCTTGAAGCAGGGAAGTATTTTTCTAGAAACAACCTCTTGATTTCATTCCATGTGACTGGCTTGGGAGGGAGATAGTATAGCCACTCCTTGGCTGCATCGACTAATGAAAACGGAAATGCCTTCAGCTTGATGTTTTCTTCATTGCTACCAGGAGGCTTCATTGTTGAACATACCACATGAAACTCCTTCAAGTGTTTGTGTGGATCCTCACCTGAAAGTCCATGAAACTTTGGAAGCAAGTGAACTAAACTTGATTTTAATTCACAATCACCCTCATCAGTAGAAAATTGAATGCACAAAGGTGGATTTGAAACATCGGGCGCAGCCAATTCTTTTAGTGTTTTATTATTAGCCATGTTAGTAGATTGGTTAAAGGAATTTTTCTTCAAAAGTATTCTTTTATTTATCCTTAGTGTTCTTTCAATTTCGGGATCAAATTGAAGTAAAGGACTAGAATCAGATCTTGTCATGCACAAAGATAATAACACAACATATAATATATTCACAAAAGACAAATAAAAATTAAAAATAAAAAGACACCTTAATATAACAAAAAGTCACCTTTGATCCCCGGCAACGGCGCCAATTTGATGAAGGGTTTGTCGAGGACCTCGTCAAAAACAAAAGTAAATTTAATTTAAACTTGCAGCACAGTGGTGCCCCAAGGTCGTCTCTCGTGGATCAAAGGGAATTTCTTGATTATATTAGGAGTATTTAATTATTTGGGGGAAAGGTTGATTTTTTTGATAGATCTTTGGATTAAAAATAAAATATTTAAAAACGTACCTTAGATGATTAAAGCTTCAACTTGTGGATTCGATTCTTGGATTTATCATTGGTTCAAAAATTTAAACTCATATAATATTTGAATTCTTGTACCTAAGTTTGATTAGTCAAGCGCCAATTAAACTTAAATTGATTCCTCTAATGTTTAAGCAAACATGAGTCGAGTCAATTAGGTTAGGATCAAGCGTCCACATTTAATCCCTAAATGATCCCTAAGAACAGGAATCAAACAAACCAAACATTGGAATAATGAATTAATTAACTCTTTCTTGTCCTAAACTCAATGAATCAAGCGTAAATCAAACTTAGGAGATTCGTTATATGTTTAAGCAACATGATTTGAGTTAACTTGGTTAGAATTATGCATTCACTTTTAATCCCTAGTTAACTTTAAGTCCTTGAATCAGCAAGCAATTAATGAGTCAATTAATTAAGTCCATGAATGTTCCTTTGTCTTTCTCAAGATTAATATAACTAAGCGTCACATAATCCTTGATCTTGCATTCTTAACCTTTTTAAGACTTATGTAAGTAAGCATCACATAAATCTTACTCCAGCAAGACATTAAGAACCACTTATACAATGAATTTAAGTGATCAATTCAAACTCAATTATACAAGCATAAACAAGATAGAAAGATAAAAGGGAAATTCAATAAATAAGAGTTTAGGAGGTTTTAGCCTTCCATTAAAACATAAACCTCAAAATCCATTAGAACTTAGAACCACAAGTTGAATAGGGGACTTAGCCTTCCATTAATCGAATTTCGATTTCAAAAGAAATAAGAAGAATGGAGAAGAGTAGCAACATTCAAGAGTAACTTGCTTGGAAATGTTGTGGATCCCCTTTACAAGCTTGAGAAATGACCAATTTATAGGAAAAATTCCAACAAATTTATGTTAGGAATTAGGTAGAATGTTTTGGATTTTGGCATGTTTCTTGCTGTCATTGGAATGCTTATTTTGACCCTTAAAACGTGAGAATTTGGAGAAATCTATTTCTAGCAAAGTTGTTGCCCGTTCAATTAGCTTTCCAATGCCACCGGTTTTGTTGAATTTGGATATGTGTACAGCTAGATATGTCCTGAAAACCGAAAGGTGTCACCAAATGCCAAAAATCAAATTTTAAGAATAATTATTCATAAATATATAGTTTGGTCCAAAATCATTTATATTATTATAAAGTCCATAATTAAGCATAAAATGAATGTTAAAAAGTTATGAATAAAGTAAAAGATACATGCCATAATTTATTTGATCAATGATAGTGATGTACTTCTTTTAGGTCAATACCAACCTTAAGCTCATAGTGCTGATCCATTATGGCATCAAAGAATCAACCGTTGATTCCAAAGGATCTAAAGGCGAGCTAATATCCTCTAGGGAGGATATTTTCTTCTAGAATGAAAACTAACAAACCCCGGAGTTAGTACTAGGAGGTTATTGTTCCCTAGTGGTTTGCTTTGCAGAGTTGTAACTCTGAAGTTAATTAACCCTTGGTGAGGACGAGAATCGATTGTGTTTTCTTGTGTTTGATTTACCCTGCTACCTCAAGATCGAACTCCTACAAGTTTTCTTGTAGTTGTTTCTCTCGTATGTTTGAGCTATTCTATTGAGCTATCTCTTCAGAGTAAACTTGGTCTACTCATTTTTCACAATTAGGTGTGATCTTGGACTTGGATTGGATACCCAAGAATCAAGTAATAAATAATTGTGATAGAGAGGCGAGAATCCGAAACCGAAGATGTTTGAGTGTTATTCTCATAGTGGGGTAAAGGAAGAAGGGAATTAAAGAGATCATGGTTACGAAGAATCTCCCGGATATTCTCTCGTGAAGTGTCGGGTTCATTAGAGCAAAAGTCAGATCCTGTAATAGCTAAAGTAGTTCTAGAAAGGTAGTTATCAGCATCAAGCAAAGTATCCACAGGATGAGATTTATAATAGTATTCTACTTTGATCAAGTAATAGATACGAGTTGGATGTACCGTTTGAAGCTACAGCTTTAGTATAAGTTGTGTGATGAGTGTTTCTTAAGTCCACCATATATGACCACACGTCCATAGTGCAGGTCTAATATGACGACGAGAAACCGAAATCATACTAATGCGATGCTGGAGAGGATCACGACTGTGTTGGAATCAATGCAGCAATGGCAACAGCAACAACATCAGCAACCACCACCACTAGTTAATCTGCCACATCAATGTAATGTCGGTAATGTTGAGGCTAAAAGTTTAGCGGATTTTCGAAATTGTAATCCACCTAAGTTTGAAGGAGGATTTAAGCCAGAGGAGGCTAACAAGTGGATTCATACTATGGATAAGATTTTTAGAACATTAGACTGCACGGAAGCTCAAAAGGTGGCATATGCAGTTTATATGTTAGAAGGAGAGGCTGATAATTGGTGGAATCACACGATTCAGCTTTTACACTATGAGGGAAAGGACGTCAATTGGGAGATGTTTATGGAAACGTTTCTCAATAAATATTTCCCAGAGGACCTGAGAAGGAAGAAGGAAGTTGAATTCCTACAATTAAAACAAGGAGATATGAGTGTGGGCGAGTACGCAGCTAAGTTTGAGGAATTGATGAAGTACTCTTCATACTATCAAAACAATCCGGATGAGAGAAGCAAATGCATCAAATTTGAAGGTGGCCTGAGACCTGAACTGAAATCTGTTTTCAGTTATCAGAAGATCCAAAGTTTTCCTAAGTTGGTTGACATGTGTCAGATGTATGAGGATGACAAGAAGGCTGAAGTAGCAACTGATCAGGCAAAGAGTAACCAACAGAGTTATGGACCACAAAGAAAGAAAGGATTTAATCATCAGAAAACGGATCCATATTTCAACCAGAAACGAGGCTAAAGTAGATTTGAAGACGGGAATGGGGTTAAGACTCGCAGCAATACCCCTTACTGTGAGAAGTGTAAACATCATCATTATGGAAGAGTTTTCCATCCTGCTAGGATGCGAGTTAGATTCGGATATAGGTAATCTGAGTTTATCCTTCCTCTGATCTGAATTAACATAATCAATGTCTTCGATTGCGTTAGTTAAACCGTTTCGTAATCTGAAAACCTGAGCAGATTTTTGGTTTGAATTTCGGTGATCAAAACCCTTATCACAGTTGGATGTGATAAATATCTTCGGGTGCTACAGAAAGAGAAAGATCAGTCAAGACTAGGGCGATTAATAACCACCGGGATAGGACAAGTATTTGTCTCCCCAACGGAAATAACTCTAGCGCTTGGCTATCTAGCTAAATCTGATGGCGACAAGTACCCCATCTTTAAGTTCATCTAACTTAAAGTTCATCTAACTTAAAGATGTATCGTATGACTTTTCTTGCGAAAAGTTATATCTGAAAGGAATGATTTTATTTTTAATGGTTTGAATATTAGGACTGATCACCCTAATGTTTGCAACTATTAAAGAATAAAATCATACAAATGATTCCTTACTCGTGCTCGAGTGATCTGAGTGCGCAGCGGAGAAAGTTTTCTTTGAAAGGTTTGTTGCAAATGTTTCAATATGTACTTGGGGGCATGGGTTTTAGAAAATTTTTAATAAAAGGATTTCATTGTGAAATAATTTCAAGAAAGCATAAGACAAACCTTTTTGAAGGATTTTGGTGTGTGTCGGAAACGCAAAAGTTTATCCGAGAAAATTTTATTTGAAAAATTTTATGTGACATTTTGGGGGCAGAGAGTTTAAAAGGAAAATTTGTACATAAGAAAATTCCTTTTAAGTGGGGGAGAGTTCTCCCTAATTATGTTTTGAAAAATAATAACATCAAAACAATTTGTTATGAAAATGTGGAATTTTAAGAATGAATTTCGGGGATAAAATTCCTTTTAAGTGGGGGAGTAGTGTAACACCCCAAATTTCGTCTTCCGAATAAATATGTTAGTAAAATGGTTTTATAAATAAATAATAATTTCATGTTTGATTTGAATATATATTCATTATAAGTATTATGTGAAAATATTTTATGATGAGGTTTTTCCATAAAATATTAAATTTTGCAATTAAGTCCTTGGGAAGGACCTAAAAATGGAAGGTCTTTTGGGGTTAAAATAAATTAAACAAAGTTTTTAGTGAAAACTGGTCAAAATACTCGAGTATTTTTGAAAATACTCGAGTATTCTGGTCAGTGTTGCACGAGTTAGTGCGTTTGGTGAGTCACCACCACCGAGTCACCGCCGTTTGACATGAAATCAGTCCTTCAACACGTCTAAGGCCTTCGTGTCGAGCTGCATGAGCTTGGTGGAGGGCTATTTAAGCCATGGTTGATGAATCAACCAACCCATTTTGCCAATTTCGTGAAGAATTTCACATGTTAGGGTTCCTGAATTCGATCGTTCAATTCTCCTTCCTTGAGTAGAATTGAGTTACAAACCATACACTGTTTCGAAGCTCACATCCAGAGTTTTGAAAAGAATCAAAAATCGTGAGCTAAGGCTGAGTGTGTGAGGAGTAGTGAGTGCTGCAAGTTAGAGCTTCAAATCTGCCAAAAACAGAACTCTGTTCAGACCCGTCAACTTCGTGGCTTCGATTCTCTCTCCTCCTTGAGAGTTACCTCACGCCTGATATACCATTGGAAAGCTCTTTCAACGAGCTTCGATTTGATACCAAGTTTGTTAGATTTGAGTCTCTGGTCAAAAATTTATGGGCCTGCGAAGTTAGGTGTTGAAATCTGCCAAACTAGATTTTCAGATTCAGAGAGCCGACTTTGAGCTTCGATTGTGGTAAGCTCAAGCCTTCTCTTGGTCTGAAATTTATTGGTTTTCAAAGTTCATGATATAGAGAACATAGTCTAACCAATTTCCCCAATTTTTATGCATGATTGAAATGCCAAATAATGTAGTTTTGAACCCCTGCTGAAACTGTTAAGCAAGTTCGGGTGGGAAGTGGTTAGAGCATTTGGTTGCTGTTCTCTGCGGAGTTTTTGTTCAAGAACGACCCTAAGGTATGGGGGAAGCTTACCATTTTCTTGAATAAGATTAAATTGCATTAGAAAGTAGGATGAGTCACCATGAGACTCTAAGGGCATAGATTGAAATAGGAATATGGCTTGGAGGCCAATCTGAGGCATGCTACATGCTAAGGCAAGTTTATTTGGTTGCATGTGAGCTTAATCAATGCTGAAATTATGCCAAAAATGAGTAGAATTGAAATTGGTACTTTAAGTTGCATAATATGTGATTTTCATGCATAATTGATGAATGATTATGATTTTCTGTGAATTGACGCGATCTCTGTGTTGAGGCAAGTTTTAAATGTGTAAACAAAGTTTTGTTGATCATTGGTTTAAGTTAGAGTTGGTTAGAATTGAAAATGGTATGTTAAAACCAAGTTGTAGTGCATCTGCTGTCAAAAATACTCGAGTATTTGGTAAAACACTCGAGTATTTTCTGATACAAGCTTCCCAGAAGATCACGAAATACTCTAGTATTTTGTAAAATACTCTAGTATTCTGGGCTGCAAAATACTCTAGTATTTTGTGAAACACTCAAGTATTCTGGGTTGAAAAATACTCTAGTATTTTGTGAAATACTCAAGTATTCTGATCTGTAAACTACTCGAGTATTTTGTGAAATACTCGAGTATTCTGGGCAGTCTGATACACGGTTTCATGAAATTGAAGAACTACTCGAGTATTGAAGCTACTACTCGAGTCTTTTTACTAAAATGTGGAGAAAATACCATTTTTAATCTAACCACTTCCATTTAAACCTAATGACACTCAAAGGGAATAATGTGATACTTCCTTTGATAAGTCTCATCATCCTAAGCATGGAAGCTGATATATCTCATTGATGAATTCATTACATATTGTATATAATGAGATTAATGAATAATCTTAAGGGAATACTTGCATGCATTCATGCACAATGAACGGTGATGAGTTATCATTGTGTCATGTTCATGGAACATGAGGAGGGCCTCTGGGAGTGCCAAATGTTGCTGCTTGCTCGATGACACATTAAGGTGGACAATGTGGGCAGTATGTGGTATACTGTTGGTTTAATGGTTCAACGGTGTGTTGCACACAAGTGGTAAGGTTTACGTTTTGGCGACGTGACGTTCATCAGACATGGTGACGTTGTTTATCACCTCTGTTGTGTATCACAAGTGATAAGGTTTACGTCCTTAGGCGACGTGACGTTCATCAGATGTGGTGACGTTTTTTATCACACCCGTTGTATGTTGAGAAGTGATAGGTTTACGTCCTTGGGCGACGTGACGTTCACCGGATAGTGTGACGTTTTTATCACTTCCGAGCAAGTACGCCATACGTTTGAAAACGTAATATTTGTATTCTGGGAATACAATGGTGTTTTGGAAGGACGTTCATCTGAGTGATTAGTTGAAGAATCTCAGGAATCGAGAAATAGGAAGCATGCATCATTCCACCTATTTGGAAAGAGAAATAAATGAAATGGCGGGTGCTCATGTTTATGCATTTCTATCATGATGGGTGCTTACTTGTGGATGTTAGGACTTTATTCTTATTTGATAATGCGAATGTATAAGCTTACCCCCTGCCCTTAATAGGTTTTGACCAGGTACCTAGACTACCTAGAGATTAAAGGAATTGGATGACCCTTAAGTTCATGAAGTACTATGTCATCATGGGATAGAGACTCTTTTCTACAACTCTAAGGACTCAACCAGATGAACGAAGGGATGAAGAACCAGTGACCAGCTCTGGAACGTCTCTATTTTTGATAATGGAAACAATGTATATATTTTGAGAGATGTATCCAAGAGGAAACCTAGTTTTCATACCTTAATATAATTGTGGTACACATCGAATTTATATACCTGATTTTATGAGTCAATGAACTATTTTAATATATTCCGCTCACTCTGATTTTATCGTTCGGCACGAAGGAAGATTTGTTAAAGTTGATTTCCTGGGATGACCTAAAAACTAAGTTATTTTTCGAAAGCTATGTTGTACTACAAAGGTTATCTCAAAAGGATTCTAAAATGTTCAGCAAATAATTACTCCTTCTACCGAATTTAGTTCCAATACATGGTTTAAATTTGAGTACCACATTCAAGGAAAAATTTTCATACTCAGACTTTTCCAACACGTTTCAATAATAAATGAAATTCTTTTTCAGAAACGAGGGATGTTACACATATGGTCAGAGCCATATGCCGATGGTGATTCTGAGTGGGTCGTAGCCCGTCAGAATGATGATTGAAATTCCGACTATAGTTGTAGCTATATGTCGATGGTGATTCTGAATGGGTCGTAGCCCGTCAGAGAGATTGTGGATATCCTGCATATGGTCGGAGCCATATGCCGAGAATGATTCAGGATGGGTCGGAGCCCGTCAGATATAGTGGTCGAGTCCCGCAGAAGCATTCCGCATATGGTTGGAGCTATATGACGGAGATGACTTAGGATGGGTCGACGTTAGGACGAACGAGTGTAACCCCACGACTTAAAACCTTTACCCGAAGTAGTGGAGAGGAAGATACGGTGTTTACCTGCGTGGTAATCACTTGATGATTAGGATAGGGGAAGGAAATGATGGTGACTCGTCAAGAAGCCTAAGAGGAGTCTGTCTAGGCGGGAAAAAGCTACAGTGACCTGGGTTGACCATCCGAGGTTGGGTAGGTAGTCTGGTGTCGTAGCTGAAGTACTGCATGATCACTAGACGGATGACTGACACCCCCTTGACTAAATCAGGATCAGAAGAGGGATACTTGAACACGGCGGAGGTCGACACTCTTGTCATGACATTTTTCCCGGGCATTTTATAATATACATTATTTTGGTGTGATCTCCCGGAGCCGGTGTGGTTAGAGATCCTGTACTTCTGATTGCTTCCGACTAGGTGGATGGAATATGAGGAGATGTAGACCTGAATCCAAAACCATAAGGCCTGAATTACGATATTGTGGACTCGAGATATGTGGATAAAGAGACTTTGACTTTGCGAGACGAGCTGTCAAAGAGAATCGACTCTGTAAGATGAATGGATTAAATGATCCCCTCAAGGAAAAGACTTAGTGATCGATAATATGCATGCTGAGAGATTCTACCTTGCGAGATGACTAATTAAAAGGATTCCCTTAAGTGAAAGATAAAGAGTTAGATAATGCGACCATTGTATTGCATCCTCATGCATTTTGCATAATTATCTGTTTGTACTGTTGGTATTGTTTGTTATGTTCTGGTATGCGTCGCTAATGTAATTCCAAGAGGTCGATGGGAGTAATTCCATTCGGATAACTTACTCTCTCAACTTCTTGTGCATATGTGACGATGAACCTCTGGTTCTAAAAGATAGCGGAGCTGGTGATGCTACTCCTGGAGGAAGGACTTGCTGATCGTGACGCGCTGACGAGAGGGCGGCTGCTGAATGCCGGGGATCGTTTTTGAAGACTTGCGTTGCGGATCGAGAAGGGGACACTGCTTAATAGATTATAAATAGGTTCCTGATGGACCCTTGCTGATATGTATCAAGTGTACCCCTTATCTTTTGAAATGTTTTGATTAAGTAAATGTTTATGTAAGAATGGCACCGCTAACCTATGGTGACCACTTTTGTAAGAACCCTTATGGTCTGTTTTCAAAACTGCTTTCTGAATGACTGTCTTAATCAGACAGATAACTATTTCAAGGAAGTCAAATATTTTCCTATAGGAAAAGCCTCTGTTTTGTGAAGTCATCCATATCAAACTGTTTTTAGAAAATTCCGTAAGCGTTTTGAGAGAAAGGATTTTAAAAAGTAATACCTTGTTTTGGAAGCTCGACGGTCGAGTTCTATCCTTGTTTTAAAAAAAAATTTCACCCTATTTTTCCTAAAAAGAAATAATTAGTAATTGATGAGTATTTATTCGATTTTTCCAAATCGGGGTGTTACACAGAGTCTTAGCATCATGATTTACCACATTACCAACATGTGGGTTACCAGCTCGTCCTTGAGGTGGCTGCTGTTGCTGCTGCTGCTGCATACCTTCCGGCACAGTCGTAATACGTTCTAACATTTCGTTCGTATAATTTCTATTTTTGGTTGCCATATAAAGACCTGCACTATGGGCTTTGGGTCACTAAAAGGTCTTTTAAAAACATAAGCACAACTAGCTTATTCAACTAACTTACTCAAACATACTAAATTAGTAGTGAATGTCATACTTAGCTGCATCATCAGGGCCATGAGGGACAGGACCAATGCTCTGATACCACCAACGTGTGACACCCTTGTTTTATATATTGAAAATAATTAATATTTCCAAATATAGAATACTTGCTATCCAAAAATTTGGTCTAGAAAATTTTTCCTTTTCCTTTTTAGTTTGTACTTGCTCAATTATAAACACCTTTACCTTGATTAATAATTTGGATTCAGCTTAATAATGTCTTGACTAAAAAAAGGCTCTCGAGACAATGTCTTTTTAACACAATGAAACATATTCGTAACGTTTATCAAAAACATATTATTTGTCTCTTGACTTTAAACGTACTTATAGAATATAGACTTGTTGCCGAATCCTTTTGAACCAAAATCAGAGTATGCGAAAGTAAAATAATACTTGTGGGGCACAGCTGAGGTAAAGTAAACATCATATATATATCATAATATAAAAACATCCCCACCAGTATCCAGTAGCAAGTCACAAAGTCGAGATAGCAAGTTTTTGGTAAAACATATACATAACCAGCTGCTCAAAAATAAACCTCACTCTAAGACCTCTCAAAAATATGAACAATATATCACAAGACCAAAATAGAAGTCCCAGAGCATGTCATCCATGCCTTCAACAGCTCCTTTGATCCTCTGCAGCTCTATCCCTAGACCTAGGATCCAAAACATTTATGCTATGCAGGCTCCTAGGAACCAGCAGGTCCACCTCTAGCAGAAACAGTAGGCTCGACAGGCACCTCCTCCTCGTCCTCATCCTCCACGGGATCCTCCTCGACCTCGCCACAGAAACATATTTCATTTGCATGCATTCAATTTAGAGTATCAAATTGCATAAAAACCCACATAAACACAATTTAATGCAACAAAAATCATAATAAACATTTAGATTATGATTCAATCATCAAAATCACTTGCATGCAGATTGTCAAACTTGCTCAAAAAGAATTGAGTCACAGAATTGGCCTCCAAGCCTTTTTAACCTTTTCACATAATGCCCTTTTGAGTCTTTGTTGACTCAAATCCTAAAACACACGATTTTAGTCTATATCTAGTATAAGGTAAACTTCTCCCATATATACCTCTAATTCGTGTTTGATGAGTGAAATCACTGGCTTTGACAAGAAATCCACAAGAACCTCAGCTCTAAATCGAAGCTCAAAGATAGCTCCACGAACACAGAGACAGTGTTGACAGCTTCACTTCTTGGATTGATTCCTCCTCACACAACAACTCTCTGCTCACGATTTTTATGTCAAAACAAAGCCCTTGATTCAAGCTTTGTGGTGTGTATCACTCACTCTCCAACACTCAGAGACGAAGAAGAATTAAGCTAGACGAATCAGAAACCCTAACAAAGCCTCCCAACCCAAACTCAGAGAAAATCAACCCCAAATTCTTCAACAACACTGGCTTATATAGAGAGATTAGGTTGGCATGCAAGAGGATGCGTGTTTTCCACTAATCTTAGGCTGATTTCGTGGCGAATTCGTGGATTAATCAAGTGATTACTCATCAAAACGCACTAACCCAGTTTATGGGTTCATCGTGTAACCGGTTATAGGGCATTACTAACCGGTTAGATCAGTGCAAAATTTAAAAATTAATACTTTTTAAACCTTTCCCTCCAAGAACCTTTCTAATATTGCATTTAGGTCCTAACCCAAGGACTAAAATGCAATATCCATATTTTTGTATTTATTTGCCATATAAAAATAACTTCACCTATTTTTATATTTCAAGGCTAATTAAATACAAATATAAACTTGGAAAATTTATATAAATTAATATTAAAACTTTATTATTAATTTCCTTATTATCCGGGAGACGAAAATTAGGGGTATTACAAGAAAATATATGCCAATATTCCTAAATACGGCAGAGATCAGACACTGATGCAGAGAGCAAATTAGCTTTCATGAAAAGGAATGAAACTGAATAAATCAATAATAGATCAAGGGCCAACATGAGTTATGCAGAATAAAACTAGGAAGACCAACAAAAATAGTGAATGGGAGAACAATGACACTGAAGGGATCAATGCAAAAACAAATATAAGACAAAGTAATGGAGATGGTGAGGAAGAGTGGAAAGGTATGAAGATGAAGAGCAGCCAGGAAGAAATGAAATGGCTTAAGAATTGCTACGTCGGTATGTGAAAGAGCAGTATTATGTGGATAACATGCAGGAAATGATACAACAAGAGGGGCTTACAACACTAAAGGTAACACTGACAGGAGATCAACTGATGCTTATTGTTGTAGAGGACGGAGAGGACATTCAAGAAATCTTTAAGGACGTAGAGACATGGCTGGAGTCATGGTTCGATTATATCAAACCATGGAATGAGGATATAGTAATCGGACAAAGGTTCACTTGGATGAGGTGTGCTGGCATACCACTACATGCAAGGAATGAAAGCTTCTTTAGAACGATAATGGGGTGCCTGGGTACATATATGGATGAATATGAAAACACGAGGAACAAGAAGAGACTGGATGTGGCCAGAATTCGAGTCAGAACCTCTACACTCCAACTCGTAATGAGAACGATGAGAATTAAAATTAACGGGAAGATTTTTGTCATAAGGATGATCAAGGAATTGTTCGTGGAAAATGAACACAAAAAGTTTGAAAAGGAAGCTAAGGGGAACATGGTAGAAGAAAAAGAAGAAGATAAATCCTCTGAGGAATCTGTATTTTCGCAGTACGATGCGGTGGAGTTGGAATATTCCGATGAATGAGTATCAAATACTAAGGAAGAGAAGGAGTCCATAGGGGGCCAAATTCAAATTTGAATTGCCAAAAGGAGAAACCGAAGGGACTGTGGTATGTTAAATGACCCATTATGAGAATGAAAGAGGGGACAACACATTAAGAGTTGACATAGTGCAATTTCCTGTACAATATAATTATTGAAATTTAAATTTGCCTCCTAAAATTAGTATCTTTTTATAAATAAGTTATGAAGATCAATAAAAAAAATCATGTATACCTATTTTATAGCTAGTACAGTGTTTTTGTTTATTCATAGAAATATATCTTATACTTCTGGCTTCTAGGCTTTTGGAATAAATTTATTTTTTATAAAATTTTTTTGCTAAAACAACTGGCTAGCTTCACTTTATTTCTATTGTGGATATTCTTTGATGTTATTTTCGATATTTAGCTTTTTCTACTCTAAAGTAAAAGTGATAGATGTTGCTGATAATAAATTAATCATTGATATATAAAGTATCACTATTTTTGATGCGTGTATGTGTTGTAGACCCACACCATTAAATAATTTATTGTGTTTTCGGGCTTGCTTGGTATCCTAAAGCAGAATTCACGACGCCTTGTGCATTATTGTTGAAGTATAAGTATTTGTGTTATTGCTTGCTCTTTACTAAGTTGATTTGTTGAAGACTTAGCTTTGAAAAAGTGAGTTAAAACCATCTTTTATGATATCCTATATCCTACTTGCTAATAATGCATTTTAGAAACGGATAAAGTTTGATGGAAAGCTATTCTTTGGCCATTAAATGCAATATAGTATAATGTTGACACGTAGTGTCGTACTTAATTGCTATGTTATAACGTCAAGTATAACAGTTTGAAAAACAAATAAAATTCATTTGAATGCTTAAAAATATGTCTTACAAAACAATGAAAATACTTTGACCATACATATCAGTAAATAAAAAAACTAAAAAAGAAACATTAAAGTATGACATTTTGACGTTTCACTAGAGCCATGTGTAGTTTTTCTTGAACCCTAAAGGACCATACTTGAACTACACCATATTTTTGGAGGTCATTAGCTTTTACAACATCCATCCAATTTGTCCTCAGAATATAGCATGCGTTATGGCTGCCATCATGATTGGTCTTTGCGTCCCATTTAGCCAAAACAAGATTTGTGAGTTCAAGTGAGGGTTGGAGCAATACCACTGATATTATCCCTCTTTCTAAAACCTGTTTTTCGCCTTCTCGCAAGTAACCTGCATTCTTGATCTGCTTCAAAGGCATTGAAAGGCGCATATGTTGTGTAGACAAATTTGTTTTATACAAATATTTTGTTGTCACCAATGTGTTTTTATTGCCGCCCATTTCATTGATCCTGATAATGAGCTCATGTGGCAAAACAGTTGGTGCCTCCACAATTACCTGATCTAGTTGTTGTAATTGTTCTTTTGTGAGCACTGACTTCTTTCTTTTCTTCTTCGTCTCCGAAGACTCACCCGGAACCCATTCTTGGTCAACAAGAACATCACCATTCTCTCCATCATTATCATTCAACTTTAGTCTTCTCATTGGAGGCAGATGAAGACTGGAACTTGAGGAACCTTTAGAGGCAAAATCCATGGATTCGATGGATTCCTTGGAGCCCAAGTCAATGGGTTTCTTGGAACTGGAAGTTTTTAGCTTTGTCAAAATCATTTTTTAAGGCTTCATTATTCTCAACACTGTTTTTCGTTGGTTTCATCGAAGCATGGTGAATCTTGATCGTCATCGGAATGTTAGAAACAGAACTTCTTCTTTGTTGTTGATGATGGTATTCTTTAGTTGCCTCTTCAGCCAACATCTTCAACGCATCTCATTCGGGATCATCGATTGCAGGGAATTTGGAGGGTAAGTTGTCACTGGAGCCATCCATTGTTAGTTACAATCTCTTCTTAGTTTTCTTCTACATGAAACAGAAGAGTGTGTATGGTTGTATTATACGTACTATTATGTAACACAAGAAGAAGATGTGATTATGTTAAGATATTTCGATATATATCTTTTAAAAAAAAATTAAAATCTTGATGATATCTTCCTTTTATTTATTTTTGATAAACAAATCTTAATCTTGATAATGATAGTGATAGTGATATCTTTTTCCGCTGTGCTAGAGAGTGAGAATGAGAGACCTTCCCCTCTGCTTGTGGTAGGTTGGCAGCGGAAAGTTTTTTTAATTAGTTCTATTTTTATTTAGAATCTTATTTTTTCAACTAAATTATGTAAATTATTTGATGATAAAAATAAAAATAGAAAATCGATAAGTCCTTTTGGCTTATGTTTACTTGATTACTTCAATGTTATTTCTGTCACATCCTTAATCATACGTAGTTAATTCCTCAATTACAGTAAATTACAATAGTTGAAGACATAAGTCCTCCTAAAAAAACATAAGTCATCATATGAATGTATTTTTAAAGTATGATTTACATATAATACTAACCAATTTGTTCTCTTTTTTACAGCTTAATTACTAAAGTTGTGAAATATAAAGTGTGAGTATTTGATTTTAACTATTAATAGCTGTGCAATTTTTCTGTTCTTTCGTAAAAAAATTGTCATTAAATAAATATAGTATAACCTATAATTTCAATAGTTAAGATTATTATAAATAATATTTATCTATATTTGAGAATGAATTGATATTATTAATTTTGCTATACAAGTGTGTTATGTTTTTGGTTGACGGAAAAAGTGAAAGTATAAATTATTAAAGAGCTTAATTTATCTCATTCGAAGAAGGATATCTTTTTCTAAGATATGAAAAGCATAATAAGAGAGTAATATGTCATATTAGTCCCTGACTTTGTAAGCGTCGGTCAAGTTAGTCTCTGACTTTATCGAAATATCAATTTAATCCCTAAGATAGGAGAATGTCGATCAAGTTAGTCCCTGTCGTCACTATCGCAGGATGTATTTGCTTTAAAATGCGATAAAGTTAGGGACTTATGTGAATTAAAATGAATCTCAGGAACTAAATTGCTATATCGATAAAGTCAGGGACTAACTTGATCGACGCTTACAAAGTCAGGGACTAATATGACATATTACTCAATTAAATAATGACTACATTTGAGAAGTGTAAATATACTTCTGTTAATATACTTTGAAGGATGATTACTTAAGATCTGGTATATTTATTAAAGGGTTTTCATTTTTTGACCTCCCTAATTTCTTGTTGACCTCCTTTACACGTACTTGGGGGTCAGCGTATGTTCATTTTTTTTACACATATGCTGGGACATTTTTTTACACATATGTTGGAGGGTCAACAAACTGAAAAAATTGCACATACGTTGATCCTCCAGCGTATGTGGGTCAACAAAGTAAATCGGGGGGTCAAAAAATGAATTCCCTTTACTAAAAAGAATTGGCTTACTTAGTCTACCATAGGCCTAATAGGCCTTGTTATGGACCCTCATCATGGACATTTTATTATCAGTTTGTTAGTATTACGTATTACGGAGGGCACTGCTAGTCTTACGGTCATCAACCCAATATTACAGGTGTAACGGGGGAGCATCCAATACGGCCCAACACCCAATATTAGCGGTTAACGGTTGCTTGCCCAATGTGGCCCAATGCCTAACATTATCGGTCTAACGGATCGAGTGCCCAATGCGGCCCAGGGCCCATAAGTATCGGTCTAACGTCCAAACATGATACATCGGTCTTACAGCCCTATGGTCCCACTACCTAGTATCTTCAACTGAATCACGGAATCACCATAAATGACTATGTTACGTCATTACAACGATAAAGCCTATAAGAGCAGGTAGGGAGAGAATGTATGTATCTGAATTCTTACACAAGCTAACACACACACCCCAAAATGCTGACGAGAGAATGGTGATCTTGCTTTTTAGGTGCTCTTCTCAAAGTCATACAACAATGGTGACCTTGCTTGACTGCTTGACCGCATAAGCTAAGTCCAAGAACATTATGGCACAAAATTTGCGACCAAAGCGGGAATGGGAAATTTATACTCACCACCTATTGTTTGTAGATGGATAATCAGTCAAACGGTGAATACATTTATATACATTAGTCTCTAAAGTGCAATCCCGACCCATGGACAAAAAATAAAAAAAATATTATAACTTTTGAAAAAGGAGATTGTAACTTTTATATCGAACACAATATAATATAAATATATATATATATATATATATACACACACACATACATACTTACATACTTATAATGTCTGCTTAAATCATTTAACAAATTTTAACTATTTGTGCTTATAGTTTTGTTAAAAAGTTCAAAATCAATCACTTAGGCCCCGTTCGGGGTGATTTTAAGTTTTGAGTTTTAAAATTCTAAAAAATCAAAACTAGTTTCCCATTTTAAAATGTCCGTTTCAAATTTTTTTCTTTTCAGTTTTCAAAATTATTTCCAAACTTATAATTTTTATCGCGTTCCTGCCATGTTATGCATTATGATAGATATCATCATCTTATATACTATCACCACTATTTAATAACAACTTCCATGTGGTTGTTGGTTGTTGTCATTATTAGTTGGAGATGGTGGTCGTTGTTACAGTGGTTCCAGTATAGATTGGTGGTTGTGGTGATGGTGGTGCTCTTTGTGAAATGATAACCAAAGAAGCAATGGTGTTCTTGGACTCTTGGTGGCGACGATGATAGTTTGAGCGGTGATTGGTGGTAATTCTTGTGGTGTTGGTAGATGGAGAGATGATGGGGGGGCGAGGATGTGGTGGTCGTGATGGTGATGAAAGGTGATAATTGAGGTGGACATAAAGGTGATGGTTGTGGTTGAGTGGTGATGATGGTGGTACAAGGAGGGGCAATGGTAGCAAGTGAGATGTGGTGACGGTTGGGATCATGGTGGTAGCAATGACCTCAGCGGTTATGGTAGTGGGAGGAGTGATAATGATGGTGGTGATGGTCGAATGACACAGAAGGTAAGGAAGTATAAGTTTGTGTGACATTCCGTATTTTCCCGACTAAGATAAATAAGTTTTCATTAAAGAAGAATTTTTAGATATTGTTTTACAAAGAATTTTTGATGGGTATTTTATTCGATTACGTAATCAATAGTCGATTTTATGGAATTTCGGTAAACAAAGATTTTTATAGAGTTTAAGCAAATGATTTTATTGAGTTTGGAGTAATTTTATTGTTTGTGATTTTATTTGAGAAATGAATTTCTTTGTGCATTTTTATAGATTTAACCTAATTGATTTAAGAATTGATTAAAGGAGTTTTGATTTCATGATGGATTTCTACACTTTGGAATTTAATCCACTTATGTTATGATTTTATGTGTTTGTTTTTCTAAGGTTTTCAAATGAATTGTATTACTTAAACTTTTAATTAAGATTTTATCTTCTTAGATTAATTCATATGGTTTTATGGTTTTAAGAAGGAAAATTATTTTCACTCTAAGTTTTAAAAAAATCAAAGTCCAATCATCTTATCAAACCCTTAATCTAGAATCATCTCTAGAAACCCTAATTAGTATCCATAATCTTTGATTAAACCTTAATCAAGTTCCTAATCCTTGATTAAGTACTTAATCACTCTCTTAAACCCTAAACCCTCAAGGTTAGTGAGCTAACCTAGAATTAGTTTTCACTAAACCGATGCTAGAATGGATTAAGTCATTGATTAGTATCTTAATCCTTGATTAAGCCCTAAACTCTAAGGATTAGTGGACTAAACTTTATTTAGTTTTCCTAATCCTACCTTAATTATGATTAGATCCTAATTAGCACCTTAAACCTAAATTAGCTAACCTAGTTTACCCTTAAACCCCTAAGGCCGAATGCATTAGTACATTACTTGGCCACCAAGTTTGTTTACTTGGTCTCCAAGTTGGTTTGCTTCATGGCTAAGTTGATGACATCATCCTAATGACCTAAGCATGACCTAAAGGAGTAAGAAAAAGGAGAAATAGAAAAAAGAAAAAGAAGGAGCCGTGGGAGAAAAGAAAGGAAACAAAAACCTAAGCCAACACTTTATTCATCACACAATCCACTTCATTTCCTCCATTTCTCATTCCAAACCAAACACAACACTAGGAGCAAAATCAAGCTCTTAGTGAGAGAGTAAGAGAGAATCCGTGAGGGTAGAAGAAGAAGGAGATGAACCAAACCTCAATCACAACACCCATCTCCTACACAATCTAAGTAAACAAAATCAAACCAAGATAGTGAAGAAAAGAAGGAGAAACCATGGACTTAAGGAGAAGAGGGAGTGAACCGTGAGGAGTGAGAAGAGAAACCAAATAGAAAACCCAAAGATTTGGACTTGATTTTGAAGCTTTTGTTGATGTAAGCATTTTATTTCATGATCTCAAAGTTCTTAATCTCTTTTCTTTAACTCATTTCGGTTTTCATGTTTTCTTTCTCAAACTTTGATTTTTGGTTTAAAAGTGTTAATGCATGCTTGTTTTTATGTTAGATCTAGAGTTTTTACTCACATGCATGGTGGTTTTAAAGCTTGATCTTGAAGTTTTTGTTAAGAAAGTGTTTTCTCTCATGATCTTGAGTTTTCTTCTTGACTTCTTAAATGGTTTTTGGAAAGAATTTGATTCTTGAGTTTTCATAAAGGATTTTTCAAAGATCTAGTGTTTTTGTTTGCATGCATGTCAAGATCTATGTTTGAACTATGATATACTTGATGCTTGAGTTTTAATGTAAAGATCCTTGAAAATGATTGAACTTTTCTTGATGATTTTCTTATGTTGGTCACGGTTTTGATGATGATGTGGTTGAGATCTTGATTTTCTTTTGTTTGATCTCTTGCATGTTATGATCTTGAAGTCTAGTGATGTTTTAGATGAATAGAAACTTGTGTGATGTTGTGATTTCGAGTGGTGGTCACGGTTTGCATGCTTGATTGAAAGATTAAGATTTTCTTAAGCTTAAATGATGAATATGTGATTTCCATAAACTTTAAGTTGATTGTGTGTTAAATGTGAAATAAAAATTGTCTAAAGACTTGATTGTGCTCACGGTTTGATGAATGAATAGTATGTTAGGATTTTATTTTTTTACTTGTTTGATTGCATCATGTGAATTGTTGTTGAATTTGGAGTTGTTTTTAGAAGCCTTAAACTCTTGAAAAGTTTTTGAGAAAACTTAGTCAAGGTCACGGTTTGGACCTTAGCTTTTGAGTTAAATTTTCTTGAATATATGTGTTGATGATTTGTTAAGCTTTATTATTTTCTTGAGTGTATTTTTGATTTTCACAAAAGAAAATGAACGGACAAGTTTGTTGATAAAGTTTTATGCTGAAAATTGTGATGTGTGTGATTCTAACCTTGATAAATAATATTTGTGCATGTTCAATAATTTTGAAATTTTGTCACTGTTTTAAGTAGGTTAAATTGATTTTCCCTGGATTTTTATATGATTTTTAGAGTTGGTTTGTTAATTGAAACGGAGTCATTTTGGTGAAAACAATTTCGGAAAAGTAAGTTTTCGAGGAAAAACCTAAACTGAGTTTTCTGACCTACACTACTCTAAATGTTTTGAAATTTTTATGGTAGCTTCCTGAACCTCTCTAGATACTCTCTGTAAAATTTGAAGAGATTTGGAGTTGATTTGATAATTTTACTAAAGGCAAAACAGTGAACCGTTTGGTTCAGATTTTTTGGACTTAGTGACGAATTGAATTGGAAATATATGACTTGTACAACTCCAAATAATCTGAAATTTTTATGAGATGATCTTGATTGTGTAAGGAAAGTTTATACCAATTTTCATGCAATTCGGAGTTGAAACGCTATTTTTAATCATGGCATTTTGGCCTCAGGCCAGCAACAGTTCTATCTTGCTTTTCATACGAAATCTAATTTGAAACCTAGCTTAAGATTGTTCAAATGACTTGAAAATTTTATGTGATGAACTTTAGCATATATTTGTATGTTCTGGAAATTTTGAGGATTAAACAAATTGATTTGGTATAGTTTTAGATTTTATCTTTTGTGTTTTCCCGTAATCAAACAAAAGCTTTATTTAAATGTTTTCGACAAATATGAGTTTTGTACTTTATTTTGTGTCTTGGCTGGACCTGTATGATTATCATGATGTCTTGAAATAATTGAACGATTGATTGCTTGATGATATGTTTAGACTATGCATGAATGAGTTTGCAAGGTAATTGTTCACGATGTTGTAATTGATCTTTTGAAATTGATCGGTTTTTGAAAAGGATTTGGTTATTTGAAAAGTATTGGACTTACTGGTTGCTGCTTTATTTGATTTCATGGTGTTATGTTTGAAAATAAATCATTTCAAATATTCATTTTAACATGGAAGTATTAAATAGATTAAAGAACGATTTTTCGGTGTTTTCGAATCTTGGTTGTGGTCGTCCGGAATGGACCAGCAACCAATTCATTTATTTAAAGTATTTATATGAGTATGATTCGGTTTGTATGTGCCTATACGTTTCACTACTTTATTTGATTGAGAAATTGTCGATCAAAGTGTTTATTTAATTGTTTTCAAAATATTTAGCTTGTTTATGGATTTAAATTGGTTTTGAACAATGGAAAGTGAACTTGAGATTTAGAATATGATGTTGTCCAGAGTTTTTATAAGTTGTATTTCTTATTTAAAAATGTTTTCAAAGTGATTTGAAGTTGAGTTTTGATGAGTACTTAATATAAGATAAAGTTGGTTTGAAAAATGCGATTTTACGGTGTTTTCGGAATTTCTAAAGAGTGGTTTATGGGCTAGCATCTTTGCTGTCCAGTTTTTATTTAAATTATTTTTCAATCCTGAAAATGCGTTTGGTTGGTTTTAAAGTTTAAATTTTAAATGGTACGTGATTTAAGAAAAGTTGGATTTCAAAAATGACGTTATTCGATGTTTTCGGGATCGAGCGAGCTGCTGTCCAAGACGGACCAGCAACCGATCCATTTATTTAAAATGATTTCATTGATTCCTTATAATGATTTCAAAGTGTTTAAAGTACATTGAAAGTTGGATTTTGATTTGAGAAAATCTTTACGTTTTACGATTTTCCGACAAGAAGTGAAAGGAGTTTTCGAAAATACATTTTGACTCTGAGTATGACAATTAGTTAGATAGACTAGTAACGATTAGTGTCTCCTATCTAGTACAAGGTGCGTATAAGTCAGGAAGTTGGAGCAGCTGACAGTTGGGAGGACCCGCAACGATTTCGGACGAGGTATTTGCTGGAGTTGAGGTGAGAGAGAAGCTTCCCTAAGACACCGTGGTATTTAGGTGAAGTATTAGGACACTCCATACTCTCTCAAAGTCGGAGTAAAGGTCTATTTTAGCTAGTAGTATACCCGATAAATTGTGTGTCTTGTTTGTATCGCGGTATACGAAGACTCATACCTATACCATCACATGGTATGAATTGATTGATATATTTGTTATGTTGAGATATATTGTTGTTTATGTTGTCATTGCATGAGCATAATACATCAACTCGCTATATAATATAAGAATAGTAAAGACATTAGATACTATAAGAAATCCCCCAAAGAATAGAACGAAACTCTAAGGGATGGAACCCGCTACGGAGCCGGATGATGTTGATGCGCCCGAGTACGTGGATCAAGCTGACGATATGATGACGACGACGATGCTTCGGACGTGGACGCAATGATTTCGGAATTCTACAGAGATAGTTTCCATATGGTCGTAGCCATATGTTGAGATAGTTTCCATATGGTCGTAGACATATGTTGAGATAGTTTCCATATGGTCGTAGCCATATGATGAGAGTGATTTAAGATAGGTCGGAGCCTATCTATCAAGATTGATGGATATCCCGCATATAGTCGTAGCTATATGCCAGAGGTGATTTTGAGTGGGTCGGAGCCCGTCAGAAAGATTGTTGATATCCCGCATATAGTCGAAGCTATATGCCGAGAATAATTCTGAATGGGTCGGAGCCCGTCAGAAATATTGTGGATATCCTGCATATGGTCGGAGCCGTATGCCGAAAATGATTCAGGATGGGTCGGAGCCCGTCAGACATAGTGGTCGAGTCTCACAGAAGCATTCCGCATATGGTCGGAGCTGTATGACGGAGATGACTTAGGATGGGTCGACGTTAGGACAAACGAGTATAACCTCACGACTTAGAACCCTAACCCGAAGTAGTGGAGAGGAAGATACACCTGAATTACCCTTGTGGTGTTCAGCTGGATGATTAAGATAGGGGACGGTAATGACGGTGATTCGTCATAAGCCTTGGGAAGTCTGTCTAGGTGGGAAAAACCATAGGGGCCCTGGCTGAACCGGTCAGAGCTGGTCACTCAGTGGTGTGGACGAAGTACCACATGATCACTAGACAGATGACTGACACCCCCTTGACTAAATCTTGATCAGTGAGAGGGATGCTCGAACACGGCCGGATGTGTTTATTTTATTTTCCCGGGACATTATATGAATGCATTCACTTTGACATCCAGTAAAAGCCGGTGTGGTTAGAGATCCTGTACTCCTGATTGCTTCCGACTAGGAGGATGGATTCCGAGGAGATGTAGACCCAAAACCACAAAGCCTGAACTTCCGATATTATGGACTCGAGACATATGGACAACGAGACTTTGATTTCATGAGATAATCCGATTAAGAGATTCCTTTAAGTGAAAGACTCGTAAGATGTGGTTGAGAAAAGCACGTGAGAAAGAAAGGATTATACGGCGCGAAGAGATTAACGATATTGATAAACGAAAGTAACTTACATTAATGAATGATTTAATTAATAATGATCATAATTATGAAGTTGGTGATGCATATATGTTATCTTGTTGTATTTATATTATATTGTTGTGCTGTGAATGTGTAATGTTGTATGCTTGTATTGTCTTAATATTTTGCCTATCGTAAACCCACACCGTCGACGATACGTCGTTCGGAATGCTTACTCTCTCTGTCTTTTCCCTTCCCTGTGGACTTCTGTAATGATGTCCACAGGTGACAGAGTAACTCAATTATATTGGGAGTCGGCGCTTCAAGCATTGGCCTACGAAGACAAGACCGAGATGGAGTCTCGAAAGAGAAGAAGGTCAAGCTCGGCTCGAGGACTCGATGGTTGATGATTCAACCCTTCTGAGGAGCAATGCGTTGGACGAAGGTCTACTGTCATAGTGTCTATGTCCAAGTGTTGTGCTCCCTAACAGGTACTTAGACATCATTAGCTGCATCCACATGTGCACCCGAAAGATGTTTTATAAAGCTGGATAATCAATATTAAATTTTCTGGTTAAACATAAAAGAGATGGGCTTTTAAATGTGACTTGTGAAAGCAAGTTTCAAAGTGCGATGTTTCGTAACATCTCGGTTTGGAATTTGAAGTATAACATGAGAGATGAGAACCAAATTTCTGTTGCAAATTATTCTAATAAAAGATTTGGAACTTGGAGATTCTCATGTCCATGTTATGTGGAAAAAAAAAATTGGCCCAAATTTTCACTACATTAATTAAAGAAATTATATTTTCAAGTTGTCAAATCGGGGTGTTACAGTTTGCCACTCAAAACTGAAATTATGAAACCATTATTTGTTGTTTTGGGAATAGAAGTGAAATTGCTCTGAAAATAAGTAAAAACCATTTTAGCTCAAATTTTGCCAAATAGATTTTGTTTTGAAAATATAATTACGAAACCAAAAAACAGAAATTGACAACCACCCTTAACGGGACATTAGTTACACATTTCAATTACAATTTCGGACTACAAGCAACAATGTCAAAACTTTAATAAGCTAATTTTGTCAAATAAGACATACATTTCTCTCACATTTCATATGGGAAAAAAAGGGTAAAAACTCGTAGAAAAGACTCTCTCAGTGATTTTTTTTTCTACTAAAAAAGTCATGCCATGGTGATGTGAGACGCTATTCAACTATCAATGGAAGTGATACTTGTACCTCCAATGACAAACAATTATACTTGCATAGTGTAAAATTTAAGGTGATGGAACATGGTGATATGATTCAATGTCTTTGATTTAGTGATTTTTGGTGTCGACTCCATGTCCTTGGATGATTATATGATAGCTTAAATTATACTCTGTATTTTACTCCTAATTTACATTAGAACTTATTCAATGGCATAAATGAACAAAGTTATGGTGACTTAAAATCACTAAATCATTTCCCTAGACCTACACGTATTTTCAATCCTCTAACCAACTGATACTCTACCTTTTGGGAGCTATCAATCAATATGCAATTTGTTTACAAAGATGGAGTGCCTTATGCAAATCATCATATTTTGAATTCGTTGTCAAGGTCATAAGATAATAATTTACCTAGAACTATGCTAAAGGTAATATTGGAGGATGACATTTGAGAAGAAAAGTTATCTTTGGTAAATTCAAAACCTGGATTGCCCCATACATGATAAATTATGTCTCAGGATCATAACAAGCTAAACTTCAACATGATTAGTCAAAGTATTATGCTTATGGTTGAAAAAAAAAACCAACAATTATATTGTCTCTATTGATGAGAGTTAAAATCTTCTGTCTCAAAATGTGTGTCACTCCATGTGCCACTTGTTGTGATTGGTTGAAAAAATATTTGTTTATTAAATTTTTGACTTAAATATTATTTTTAAAACCAATCACAACAAGTGGCACATCTTTAGGGACAGAGGATTTTGTCTCTATTGATGATGCATCTTACTATTCAATATGATTACATAATCATTTATAGCAAAAATTGTCTGGCATGGTGATAGGTTGATGGGTAAAATAATTAAAATAAAAAAGGAATAAAGGATTGATAAGGCCTTTGTGAAGAAAGAGGAAGGGTGAAGGATAAGAATGATTAGTTGAGGTATGAGATCTAGGTTGATGACAAAGAAAATTTGATATTTTGGTCATGAAGTCACTCATGGTTGTGTTGAATTTGTGTTAGGCTCGAGTCTATTTTCTCTTGTAAGATCTTTATCTGGTTAATGAAACTAAGAAAAATATTATCAATATTTTTTATGGTTGGCATGGATGGAGAGGCATAGCTCTATAAGGAGATTGCGACAACCACAACTTGTGAGGATGGATAATGAGGTTGGTAGTGATGATGGTCAAGAAAGGAAATGAGACGGTGGTGGTAGAAGGTAGATATAAGAATGTTGTTGATAAGGGCATTGGGAAAAAGAAAAGGCATAATGATTGTGGGTTTTGGTGAAATTGATGGTTCTCATGATGTGAGTTATATGGTAAATAAAGGTGTAATGATGATCGATAATGATAATATGATGAATATATAATTGTTGTTAGCAGTTAAGGAAGAAGATTAAGATAATTATTAAGAAAAATCAAACGATAATGTTCCAAATTTGTTGCTAGCAATGCAACAATTTGTCCTCGATTCCATTGAATTTATTTGAATGTGAATAAGACTTGCTTAACTAAATCAAATATAAAAAGTTTAGATTAGAAATTGTGTATTCAAATTCATTAAGATTTTAAAGATAGAATTTACTAATGTTATTAAATTGTTCATCGAACCGATCAAAGGCAATTAGATAATTTAATAGTGGTTCATCCATTGAAGCACAAATCAAATTGCATACTGATCTTTATTACATATTTATATAAGTATGTATTATAAAAAAACAATGTGGTATAATAATTTTAATAAAAAGCAAAGCACGTTATTAAGAATTTATTCATGTTATAAAACACAAGAATTTTAGAGTAACGCTGGAATATGATTTCGATCCCATCAATCATATTTTGAATTAAAACACGATTTTGACCTCTAGTTGAAACAATATATATTGGCGTTGATCACTCATTCGGTTCAATACAAAATAGTTTAGTTTGCATCGGTTTAGTTCGATTATTGACAATTTTTAATGGTTCAAGTGTAAGCTCAATTTATTAAGTATGATTTGTAACACCCCAATTTGGATTTAGAATTTTCACTAAAAATTTGAGTCATTTTTTTTTTTATAAACATTATACATTTCCAAAATTAGTTCATTTTACTTCTTTTACCAAAAGGGTTTTCTTCAAATGATTTAAAAATGATTTGGTATTTAGACTTGTATCATAAAATTATATTTCCAAAAAGAGATGTTACCATCCAACACATTTCCAAAAACTTATTTTGTTTACGTCATATTTAGTCGATGGTTAATTTGCTGAAAATAGCTTAAGTACTTATGAACATATAACAAAAAGAACTTCTTTCATTTCATTTAAATAATCCATGTTACAACTGGGTTTACATTCGGGATAGAGTAATCATGTCCTACCCATCCAAAGATGGAATACAAAACAAGACTATCCTAGACTACTAGTTTTCACCACTATCTTCTATAGCTGGTGCTTCAGCTGGATCAAACTCCCACTCATCTGGTTCTTCTGCGAGAACCTCTTCTACTTCTGGCTCCTCTTCATCCATTTCATCATCCGGGTCCACTTCGAATACCTCCAGAACTTCTTCCTCATCTTCCATAAAAGCTAGGAGATCATCCTCCGGTTCTGGAATATCCTCAAAGGTAAGCTGTCTCAAAGCCGGATGTACATCGTGGTAGGTCACTGGTCCACCCAACACCCTATCCTTCAAATATAAGTGGCTAAAGAAGACCTCATCCATCGATCCTGTAATACCATAGCTGGGTCCACGATTTCAACTCTAGCCGGACCCGTCCAAATCCATCTCTCTCGGTTGACTTCCCAATATCCAAGGTCATTGACATTTATGATTCCAACATGCGAAACTTCTACACGACACACTATTAGATCTGCCATCTGTGGCCATCATTCATAATGACCACAGGAAAGAGAAAAGAAAGAGAGAGTCAACAATCCGGACGAAGTAATCGTCGACGGCACGGACTTACTTTTAAGGATCACATTAGGAATCAAATACATACAACTTTAACAAAACATAAGCTTTACATTAGGACATTATCCTATTAACATCTCATAATCATCATGTGTTCACCATATCATATCATTACCACGTTATCCTTATAACTTTATCATTACAACTTAATATCATGACTCAAGGGTTCCATATTCGTAATCTTTCCACTAAGTCTTTTCACAACCATCAATGATTTAGGGAGGGAAATCATTGAGGTAAGGGTAGATTAGCACACACGATACATCTCCTCCTTCAATATCCAGCCACAACCTAAGTCGGAAAGCAGATGGGACGCACAGGAATCCTAACCATGCTGACCTCGAAGCCAACGGGTACGTACCGGCTGGAACCACGCCTTGGTGGCCAGCAAAACAGAATATCATTTCATAATTTCCCCATTTCACAAAAACAATGGCTTCTAGTCCCATTCGGATTCCCTCTACACCATCTAAGATTTGCTCAATGGGGTGACAGCTCTATCCCTAGTTGTACGTGCAGTCCTCGCTACGATCAACGCCCAGCAGGTGACCTTGATCATTGTAACATCGTCCCGCCTAGGGAAACGCTCTTAGGCTTCTTGACGTTTCACCGTCCTTGCCCTCCTCTATCGCAATCACCACTTGGAGGGATGCCCGACCTCCAAGTATACGGTATCTTTCCTCTCCACTACTTCACTCTCATCGCGTAGTTAGAAAGGATTTAAGCTTAAAGTCTTTTAAGTCTTTTATTATCCTAAGTTGGTCGACCCATTCTAAGTCGCGCTTCTAACGGGTCTCGACCTCTAAGGGACCACAGCAGACACCTCCCTATAGTACAATGGATTCCACAAGACATGAAACCACGACAAAGTCATTCACGTGGCCAGTCACTTAAAGGGATAAAATAAAGTCATTGTGCCGCTTGCAACATCACTGTACACTAACAACGATCCCCAAATTTCCACAAGATTCAAATAATCATTTCTCATATTTTCTTGTCATAGACAATAATTTCATTCCATCAAGCATCCTTCCATAGGATCAACAATTCAATTACTTCCAGTAACCTTCCATAGGATAAACCATTATCTCAAAAATAATCCCAACATATTTGTTATCTCATCACGTATCATTCTATCATTTCCAAAATCATTAAGGTAATATACCATATACAACTTCAGGATATACAACATGATGTAACAATTATTAACAGACATACAATTAATATCGAGGAATCGTATTTTTCGTATGGACGGCGGAACACACACACATTTGCCGTCTTACTACTCAACCGATAGATTTCTAGTTCCGACCTTTGAGATGATACGGAGCGCCCTAATGCTACCTCAGTGCCATTATGTCTTAGGAAGGTTGCTCTCTCACTTGAGATCCACGCTTACTCTGTTTCAACCTTTATGTCAACAGCTCCAGCAGCTCGCTCACTTTGATTCCTTTTATTTCTTAAACGACAAATGACATACAATTAATATCTAGCAAGTACCCTATACTATCTCTTTTACTTTGGTAAAGACTAAACCCAAAGTACCAAAGTACCTTAAAACAGAAATCCTTTTTAAAACAGAAGTCCTTTTTAAGGGCATTAAATAACTTAAAACAATTCCTTTTAAAATTCAAGAAATCCTTTTTGAAATCATAATTTAAAACTCATTCCAATACTTGAAAACAATACAATTTTATTTCTACAAAAACCATACTATATTACTTATATAACAACTACCACATTTACACACTTATACTCACAAACAAACACTCCAACAAACATTTACATTTTGACTATCATATAATTAAACTTATAAACTTTAAAAGATAACTCGACATTATAAAATCATACATGAATTAATCTAATCCCTATAGTTACACATAGATCATTTAAGCAATAGAGAAGACACCATATCAGTCAGACATCCATATTCATAACATACATTTACTTATCTAATAACTGGATATTATGACTTAGCTAAAAGCAATTAACAATATATTTTCACATCAATACACAAACAAAATTGAACAAGTTATCGTACTCGTATCCACACATATACCTGTATACATTTAGTAAATTAAAATCATTTTTAGAATTACTTAAACCAAGTTATCAAATTAATACAGCACTTACATATATAACTTTAAGTTCATTTTTCTCTTAAACTATACCTCTAAAAATTAATCTACTTTTTCCTATATACCACATACAAGTTCTATTATCTACTTAACATTTAAATAGCATATAATCATTTTCCAAACAATTCTGGACAGCAAAGTAAGGTAGAGTTGCATCAATTCAAAATTACCCAAAAAAAGCGTCTTTTTCCATTTATTACTAAAGGATACATACACCAAGGTCTAAAAATAAAGTTAAACTAAATAAAATAGTATTTTTACCTTATAAAATAAATCTGGACAGCAACTTAATTTTATTTAATAAAAACATATACTTTCAAGCTATACATATATATACCATTAAGCATCACAAACACATACAAAAATATAATTTGGGACCCCACGGTCCAAAAATATTATTTTTCCAGAATAAAATTATTTTTCAGATTTAACTTATTAAAACACATAAATTATGTCAAGCATACATATCAATAAACACCATATATTCATCCTACAATCACTTAGACAATTAGCAAAATTAATAAAAATCATTATTTACTTTAATATCAATTTCGGTCCTAATAAAACAGTAATAAACATATTTCTATACTTTTCTTAACTTGAGAGCATTTAATCTAAACACAAAATCAAGTAAAAATAAACACTTATAGGATAAAGCTAATCTTGGACAGCAACTTAACAATTCTTATTAATAGCATATACATATCAATTAAAAGTCACATAAACAATTATTTTTAACAATAACAAAATTATGAAAATACCCACTTGTTTTCAAAAACTTTCGACACACACATAATAACAAAAAGGGATTCTATATCGATTAATTTTCTATTAAAGACCATGTAGTCTAAAGGGTAAAAATGATGGTTAACAAATAAAAATCATGCTTTCCTTAATTAATTAATTTCTGGACAGCATAGTGTCCTTTTGCAAAAGTTCCTTTTATTTTTCAATTACATTCTTACGCATAGAAAACATCCCACAATTAGTCATTTACACATTTAGACATCAAAACAAACCTTAATTAATCGAAATAGGGCCTCACGGCCTACATAATTAATTATTTTCCAGAATTATAAAATATATATATTATTTCATGTTTATCATGCATATCAAACTAAATACTAATGCACCTTTAATATGTATGGATAGATCAACAATTCATTCCTTTAATTTCTAAACTATTATTCGGCCTCACATAAATAAATATTATGGCAACTAATTTCATTTTATAAGATACATACAACATATGCCCATAGCTTATTATACCTTTAGAAAAACCTTAAATAATTTAAAATAATTACTTTTGAGTAAAGATAGATTTTGGGACAGCCACTAAACAAGTATCCTATAACATTATAACACTTACAAACTCACATAGGCACACATACAATAATTAAACAAACATCTTATTATAAATTTCGGTCCACTCCAAAAATCAAATACAAATAAGTTTCTTCAATTAAAACAGGACTAATGTTTTAATACAACAGGTACACATATATGTATATTCATCCAAAGTAAAGAACACATACAACTTAGTTTATTATTATTATTATTACCATTTTTATTATTATTATTATTATTATTATTATTATTATTATTATTATTATGGGCTATTCGGCCACTGAAACTTAACAACCCATTTTCTTTACAACCATAACTATAATTAATCCTTATAAATAGAGTATATTTGTTTTAAAGCAAAAGAAAACCATCAAAAGAAACAGGACTTTATTTTTATATTCATACTTCCTACTTAGTACAAGAGATAAAACTAATTTACTTAATTTTATCATAGGCCATTCGGCCATATACAAAAATTAGAGAAGATTTTCATAGAAAAAAAAAATCAAACCTTTTATTATCTTAAACCAAACACCATAAAAGAGTATTAGAAAATTCATTCAAAACTTATTTGTAGAACATCATTTTAGAACTTGAAAGGATGAAAGAAGAACATTATTCTAAGGTTTAAAATAAACAACAAATCAATGAATGAAAAGATGGGTTATTGGGGGTACCTCTTTTCCTAGCAAGCAACTAAGACGACTCTAAGGATTGAAAACTCTCTTCCTATCCTTCAAAGGTGCCACACGACTTCCTTTCTTCAATGGGGGAGACTATTTTTATTTTTTTCTTGTTTCTTTTCTAAGTTTGCTTTGTAATGGAAAAATGAAATGAACTACTAAAATGAGGCTATTTATAGGCAAGGGGAAAAATTCAGATTCATCTAACCTACTAGAGAGAGAGAGGCGTGAGTCACATGGGTCAAAAATGGGGGTTTTCCTAGTCTTTTACACTTAATGAATCTCTAGAAAATGAAAAATGCATTTAATTCTTTCACAAGTTCCATGCATAATTTGAATTTCAAACTACTTGGGCATAAAGAAAACTAGATTCTTCCTCCCACTTAATAATATGGACGGTGCAGTCCAAGAATTTTCAGAAAATTATTTTCAAATTTGTGATGTCCCTAGGCCGGAAGCACCACATGAGGTGTTTGGGAGTTGTTGCAGCTGACGAGGGTGACCCCGGTCCTACGTATCCCATGGGAGGGAAATCAAGCCACACGTAGTTCTTAGGTTTAGAGAGACATTATCTTAGCCCCTAGGGAGAGGGGGATATATATAGGAGAACTGGTTGCCCTAATGGGCTTGCTTGAAGCCAAGTAGGGCCAACCTGGAGTGAGCTATGAGTGGATGAGCTGTCCTTGTGGATAAGGCGAGACACGTCATCCTGTCCAAGGTGTCGGACTCTGGGAGAAGTGTCGGACTCTGGGCGGTGTCGGACTCGGAAGTCGGACCTGGGTGGGAGCATGAGGTCGGCCCGTATCTGGTGTCTGTTCGGCCGTTGAGCCTTGAGCTCGGCCCAGAGCACAGAGGGGTGAGAGCATGATATCGGCCCGTGTCTGATGTCTGTTCGGCCGTTGAGCCTTGAGCTCGGCCAAGCATACAGAGGGCCTGCTGAAGGGTCCTCAGGTCCTGAGTGAGGGCCACGTGGAGCTCGGCTAGGCCGAGTCCACCACATAAGCCCCCCAGCTCGGTCAAGGCTATTTGAGCCTTGCTCCGAGGTCTTGGTTCAGGTCCTTTTCCCAAGTCCACAACATAAGCCCCCCATCTCGGCGAGACTTTGTGAGTCTCGAGCCGAGTTAGGAGAAAGAAGGCATAGCACTAAGCATCATAGCACTAAGTACCCCCCACCTTCTAGGAAGGGTTTGAGTACTAGTCCACAATCATGTGCTCAAGGCTAGCGAAGGATGGCAAGGCGGGTTAGGAGAGATTGATCCGCCACGTGAGCCCCCCAACTCGGGAAGAGTCGTAGAGACTCTGTGCCGAGTTGAGGTCCTTTATGCGTCCGTCTGATCAGTGCTGAGTTGGTGATGAGGTAGAAACATGCTTGCAAGCGTGGCCTTCTACTCGGAGGAGTGTTGCGGATGGTTGATGGTGCTCTTTTGTGCTCGGATGATGAAACTGAAAGAGTATCCCGATCTCGAACCGAGTTCCCGCGGTGAGGGTCATCTCGAACCGAGTACAAGCTCGGTGAGGCTCATCTCGAACCGAGTACAAGCTCGGTGAGGTACATCTCGAACCGAGGTCCCGCGGGGGGGATCCGCCACCAGCTCGGTGAGGCTCATCTCGAACCGAGTACAAGCTCGGTGAGGTACATCTCGAACCGAGTACAAGCTCGGTGAGGAACATCTCGAACCGAGTGCAAGCTCGGTGAGGAACATCTCGAACCGAGTGCAAGCTCAGTGAGGCTCATCTCGAACCAAGGTGCAAGCTCGGTGAGGAACATCTCGAACCGAGTTCCCGCGGGGGGAGTTCTAGAATGGATTTGGGGATGCTCCGAGATGAGGGTGGTGAAGTTATGAGTGTAGTCATATGAACAGATTCCTTGTGGATGGGAGAGAAGTAGCGTTAATTTCTTCATCCATGCTGTTAATTAATCGCAACTGCTGAGTTCCTCGGAATTCGAGAAGTCGGACGAAATCTCGCGAGTTGTCGGGAGTGTCTCTCCCTTTTACTTTTCCAAAACCTTTGATTCGAGAACAACAGCGCCAGGGGCAAGCATGCAAAGCAAGGAATCGCCGAGCAAGGTCGTGGTGTCTGTGCAAAAGAGCCTAGGAAACGCCAAGCTGTAGGCGAACCGACGAGCTTGTCAAGGCTCACGGGGGACCTCTATCAAAGCAGAAGGCGGAGAGGAATGCAGAGGTGAAGAAAGTGCAGTCCATAAAATATTGGCCGAGAATGCCTCTCTGACCTAGAGAAGACGGCAGACGACATCTTTGACACCTTCGGGAATGCTGTGAGTCAGATTAATATCCTCAACCCCGACCTTCGCCTCAAGGTGTTCAGGGTTGAAGACGGCGTGCTGGTGGATTACAATGCCGAGGTTGATAGATCGGCTGACAACCTGTCTGCCCCCCCTTGCCGAGAAGGAGAAAGAGATTTTTGATCGTTGTTTTAGACCCGATGAGGGTTGTGCTCTGCATGCGGTAAGGAGAGCTCGGATCCTGCACCGTTCGCCGAGGATAGTGAACTTCCAACGCAGGTTGTTGCACATAGGATGTGGTTGTCTAAACCTTTGACTTCGGACGACTCCCCTTGACCAGTGCAGTAACTTATAAGTTTTCCTCTGAAAAAAGGTACTGTATATAAGTGAATGCGGTAGGGAACTCAAATGCCATCCTCGGCCCCAGTGTAAAAGAGCTTGCTGAGTGAATTTATGTGAGAACATTTCACAGCAAGCTGTACTTTACCGGGTGTCCCTTGTACCCTGAGCTTATATGCCGATCTCGGAAGATGTTCACTGTATATAAGCGCTGTGCAACATTTAGGTGGCTAATGCTAAATGAGAGGATTTGTACGTACGCACTGTCTGTAGCACTAGTACCGACTTGTATGCATGAATGCATGTAAGTGCGGTGACAGGGGGGACCGTTCTATCACAAAGGTAGGGTCGAGATGATAACCGTATGCGTGAATGCATGAATTGACCGTTCTACCACCAAGGTAGGGTCGAGATGATAACAGCTCGGTAGGAGCATGAATTGACCGTTCTACCACAAAGGTAGGGTCGAGATGATAACAGCTCAGTGGGAGCATGAATTGACCGTTCTACCACAAAGGTAGGGTCGAGATGATAACCGCTCGATAGAAACATGAATTAAAGAGAATAATAGCAGCTCGGCAGATCAGATAGAAACATGAATTAGAGAGAATAATAGCAGCTCGGCAGGTGAGATATAAACGTGAAATAAAGAGAATAATAGTAGCTCGGTAGGTGAGATATAAACGTGAAATAAAGAGAATAATAGTAGCTCGGCCTCCCTTTTTGATAAACCGCGCAATTTGAAATAGAGAATCTCTGAGCTCAGAAATAAACATGAACTAAGAAATAATATATGCCTTTGGAATTGTTCACCTTCGAGAAGCCGTGGTGGTCCTGTGAAAACCAAAGAAGGTCCAAGCCGAGATGAAAAGTGGGGCCAATAAGATAATAGAGGCAAACATAGCAGTTCATCCAACAAAGATCCAAGCCGAGATGAGAATAGAGATCGTAAGATGGCTTCGTTCAAAATAGAGATAACCGTAGCACCTCGGCCTTCCTTTTTCTTGACCATCATTCTCCTGAATCTTACATTACATGTAAAATAATAATAGTCAGTGATCGGCATTAATTTTGACACTTTGCAATAATTCATGATAATTAAATAACAACAATGAAAACTGTTGGCAGGCGAGAATAAAATACCGACATAAGAGCAAGATGATTTGAGCAAGTCATACGCAACAGATATGAAAGCGGCAAATATTGGCAATTAAGATATTGTTCAACAAGATAGTATTGTCCGCATGATTTCAGGTATATCACATTCCATAACAGAAGACATTTATAAACATGTCAACGAACCAGATGAAAGCATTTAATTCGTGAAAAACGACAACAGGAGAGGTAACAGAAATCAAATATTATCATACTATCACAATAAAAGAGGCAGAGATTTAAGGACATTTAACAGCAAGAAGATTTGGTTAACAGTACGTCATGTAACAACACGGAGAATACCAAATAATAAGCAATAAGTAGAGAAACTATAAAGAAGCAAGGATTAACAGCACATGTCAGAATAGTGCACCAGGTAAATAAATATCAAAAAGCATGTAGGGTAAGCACATAGAAAAGCGAAGAGATAGGAAAATAATATGGGAACTAGGATTTCTTCCCTGATTCAGGTGAGGAGAGGGATGTCGGGTTGAAGTTTTTAGGATTGAAGTATGTCAGATTAGGAGTATGCAGTCCGTCCTTTTCGAATGGGCTTTGTCGATCTTTGAGGTCCGACCTCCGTTTTCCTTAGTGTGATGTCGAGCGAGAGAAACTAGCAGAATAGTCGTCATACTCGGATTAAGAGATCGGCTCGAGTGTGAAACACTGTGCGAGTCTTCCGAAATTACCTTGAAAATCCGAGGAGAGAAGAGTAAACTCGGATTATGATTTTCGAAATCATGTAAATCCGAGGAGAGAAGAATAAACTCGGATTATGATTTCCGAAATCATGTAAATCCGGGGAGAGAAGAGTGAACTCGGATTATGATTTTCGAAATCATGTAAATCCGAGGAGAGAAGAGTAAACTCGGATTATGATTTTCGAAATCATGTAAATCCGAGGAGAGAAGAGTGAACTCGGATTATGATTTTCGAAATCATGTAAATCCGAGGAGAGAAGAGTAAACTCGGATTATGATTTTCGAAATCATGTAAATCCGAGGAGAGAATAGTGAACTCGGATTATGATTTTCGAAATCATGTAAATCCGAGGAGAGAAGAATAAACTCGGATTATGATTTCCGAAATCATGTAAATCCGGGGAGAGAAGAGTGAACTCGGATTATGATTTTCGAAATCATGTAAAACCGAGGAGAGAAGAGTAAACTCGGATTATGTGACAAAGTTTGATTGTCGTAAATAATATTTGATGACATTAACAGGCGAAGATATATTTTTGACCAATGTGAATCATGCATCAAAATAATAACGTGTAATAATAAAAATAATTTGCAAGGCTTGATACAGAACACTACCCTGATATAGGAATGAGTATTGAGTTGTTGGGCCCATGGTATGTTGACAGCCCGATCCTCTCCTCTTTATTTTTCTTTCTTCTTTGATTTTTTTTTAACTTGGGCTTGCTGGCCCGTTAGGTAGTTTCCCTTCTTCTTTATTATTTTTTTTTTGCAAATTGGGCCTGCTGGCCCATTTTCTATTCCCCCCTTTTTTTTTGGGCCAAAGGCCCGCTAGGGTTTGGAACCCTAATGATGCAGCAGCTGCTGCGTCCTACACGCAAGGGTGGCGCTGCAATACCCTTGCAGCGGCGGCGGCTGACCCGGGGTGATGCTGCTATGCACTCCAGCAGCGCCAGGCACCGGCGGCGGCAATGAGGTAGGCACAACAGGGCGGCGGCGTCACTCCTCCTTCCCTGTTGCGGTGGTGACTGGTTCACAGTTGTTGAGGATGGTTGCAGCGGGTCTCGGATAGCGAAGGATGATACCGCGATGTATCAAGCGCTCAAACGCTTACCACCGCCATCAAGATCGCGACTAAGAGACTCTCCCTGGATCTGGGCTTTGATTCTGCGGTCGAGATTCGTGGTGGCGGTGTCACGATCCCGCCGTCGCGAGTTCGTTTCCCTTCTCTGACTGGTTCACGACTTGGCGGTTGTTGAGGGTGGAAGAGGATGATGGCGACGCTCGATGGAGGCTCTTCGATGACGGTGGAGAGAGAGAAACTCGTGGCGAGAATGGCGACGGTGATGGTGGGTTCGAACGGTGATGGTGGCGTTCAAATGAGAACGGCACGGCTTTATCTGACCTCGTTGGAGATTAGTCACGGTGTCGATGATTGTTTCAGATTGGCCAAGATTAGCGACCAAAGCGTTCATCATGCTCCCATGGCAGACGTGAAAGAGTTGATATCACACGAACCGGATTTGGATTGGTAGCTTCATATCCTTCTTCCCTGGCCGCCATGAAAGAGCTACACATGCCATTAACGTATGGGAACAAACCAAGCAGCCAGTGGCCATCCCAGATGCACAGTGCGATAAACGTGGGTTTGTGTGCCAGTACCGGCATCGGTGCTGGTGTTCGCATCAAGCACCGTCGCTACTGCTCAAGGCTTCTCCCTCCTTTTTTTTTTTGAATTGTGGATGGGAATCGAAGTTTATCGGTTGCCACAGACGGCGCCAATGTGATGTCCCTAGGCCGGAAGCACCACATGAGGTGTTTGGGGGTTGTTGCAGCTGACGAGGGTGACCCCGGTCCTACGTATCCCATGGGAGGGGAATCAAGCCACACGTAGTTCTTAGGTTTAGAGAGACATTACCTTAGCCCCTAGGGAGAGGGGGATATATATAGGAGAGCTGGTTGCCCTAATGGGCTTGCTTGAAGCCCAAGTAGGGCCAGCCTGGAGTGAGCTATGAGTGGATGAGTTGTCCTTGTGGATAAGGCGAGACACGTCATCCTGTCCAAGGTGTCGGACTCTGGGAGAAGTGTCGGACTCTGGGCGGTGTCGGACTCGGAAGTCGGACCTGGGTGGGAGCATGAGGTCGGCCCGTATCTGGTGTCTGTTCGGCCGTTGAGCCTTGAGCTCGGCCCAGAGCACAGAGGGGTGAGAGCATGATATCGGCCCGTGTCTGATGTCTGTTCGGCCGTTGAGCCTTGAGCTCGGCCAAGCATACAGAGGGCCTGCTGAAGGGTCCTCAGGTCCTGAGTGAGGGCCACGTGGAGCTCGGCTAAGCCGAGTCCACCACAAAATTAATTTTGCCTATTTTCCATGAATCAAAATACTCTTAAATCAAATAATTACAAAAATAATAAACTGTATTATATAAACATAGGTACAGCCATGAAAATATTTTGTAACACCCTATTTTTATTTATAAGATGTAATATTAAAAGGAAAAATTTATTGGAGGTCCAAAAATAATTTTTCCAATATTAAAACTCTAACTTCGTTTTTTATTTGCTACAGATATGAAATTTTCGAAGCACCCAAAATCAATGAATGAAAAGATGGGTTATTGGGGGTACCTCTTTTCCTAGCAAGCAACTAAGACGACTCTAAGGATTGAAAACTCTCTTCCTATCCTTCAAAGGTGCCACACGACTTCCTTTCTTCAATGGGGGAGACTATTTTTATTTTTTTCTTGTTTCTTTTCTAAGTTTGCTTTGTAATGGAAAAATGAAATGAACTACTAAAATGAGGCTATTTATAGGCAAGGGGAAAAATTCAGATTCATCTAACCTACTAGAGAGAGAGAGAGGCGTGAGTCACATGGGTCAAAAATGGGGGTTTTCCTAGTCTTTTACACTTAATGAATCTCTAGAAAATGAAAATGCATTTAATTCTTTCACAAGTTTCATGCATAATTTGAATTTCAAACTACTTGGGCATAAAGAAAACTAGATTCTTCCTCCCACTTAATAATATGGACGGTGCAGTCCAAGAATTTTCAGAAAATTATTTTCAAATTAATTTTGCCTATTTTCCATGAATCAAAATACTCTTAAATCAAATAATTACAAAAATAATAAACTGTATTATATAAACATAGATACAGCCAGGAAAATATTTTGTAACACCCTATTTTTATTTATAAGATGTAATATTAAAAGGAAAAATTTATTGGAGGTCCAAAAATAATTTTTCCAATATTAAAACTTTAAATTCGTTTTTTATTTGCTACAGATATGAAATTTTCGAAACACCCAAAATAAAATTACAATTTTTACATTTTTGAAATCTACATTTCAATACGATCATTTTCATATAAAATTCATAATTTTTGGACTTACGGTTTGAAAGTTATGAATTTTTGAAGTTCTAAGATCAATTCCTTCAAAAATGCACTTCATAAGCTTTCAAATAAATTTATAATAAAAATACGAAAATATATTTTATTTGGACGGTGTATCCAATCAGAGATTTTAAAATTACATTTTCTATTCACATAAATATATTTTTTTGGGTCAAAGAGTCATTAAATGCATTAAAACCACACTTTCACACTTAAAGCTCAAAAATTCGTTCAGTATTGTAGCAGTAATAAAATTTCGAAAACTCCAAAATAAAAATCAAAACTTTACATTTTCATAATCTACACTTCGATACGATCGTTTTGACATATCATTTGTAATTTTTCGACGTACGGTTTAAAAGATATGAATTTCTGAAGATAGGACACCTTAATCCTTCAAAAAGCATTTCATTTTCTAAGATCATTTAAATCAAATACTATACTTTAAAATATTTCATCTTAAGAATATAATTTAAATACATTAGAGAAAACATTGGTATGCATATATATATATAATATATACCACGTGTGTGTATATATATATATATATATATATATATATATATATATATATAAATCATACGATTTTAATTAAACCCAGGTATCACAATTTATCAAAAATCAAATATAATATTTTAAATAAAAGTATAAATTCTCAAATAAATTGGGTAAAATTGGGGGTCTCACAATCCTCCCCAACTTAGAGATTTCTCGTCCCCGAGAAATACGCACAGAGACAAGTAAGGAAACAAACAAGGTTACCACTTTTTCTTTTTTCAAGAGTATTTCTTTCCCTTGATGTTCTCGTTGATCAATACTTTCCCGGTGGTCCGTCTTTGACGTAACGCCGTGCGTGAGTCGAATTGAGTCAAATTCAAAGGTAGGCAATAGATATCAATTGTGTCTCGTTTTAATAATAGTTTGGGTCAGACCATGAGCATTAAAGGTAAGTGGGTACGAATTGTTCATAAAGGATGTTGGTATTTACATAATAGACTTGATAAGGAGAGTTTGCTATTTTCGAACTTGGTGTCAATCCAGAAGTACTTTCTTGTATGCATATCAAAACTATAATCATCAGCTGAGTTACTGCTTATTCTCATACTACTTATGCTATACGGGTACTTGTCACTACGCTCTTCTAACATAGACTCTACTTAACCCTTTGCTCCCCAACTTTGATCAAACTTATAAAATACCATCTATCCAAGTCCACTTTAAGATCATGATTACTTTTCAACTACCCGACTACATCTCCTTCTTAGTACCACCTAGGGACCGACTTTGAACCAATACTCCCAAAATTCCTAAGATTTCACATAGTCGTACCATTACCTTGTCTCTTCAGTCTCCTAAAATTCATGTGCTATGCATACAAGTGTTACTTCCTTCATAACTTTATGAGGTAGGGTTCTGTTTTGGTTGCGAGATTCCAAGAAAAGAACTTTGAATTTACCGAATTTTGGCATTTGGTCGAATAGTTTGATGGAAGGTGATCATTAGATTGGGTATTTTCTGACAAAAGGAAGTCTTTTAATTTGAAAGGGTCGAATTATCGCAAAAATTCGGAAATCAAGCTCAATAATCAGACGAAAGGGTGATTGGGTTCTCTTCAAAAATCGAAACGAAGTAGGGTAATGCCTTGACTTGAACTCAATTCTCCTCTGGCAGTCTTTAAAATACCACATTTTTCCAAGAACTGATTTCCATATTCATACCAGAAATTATACACCTCATACTTTAAGCACAAACACTCATCGAAATCACAGTGATTTCAATATTATTGTATCGTAAAAAGCAAAAAGAAGGAATAATCCTTCAACATAGCCAGTCAAGAAGCAAAAGTTAAATCCAATCAAGAGAAGCAAACACACTAGTGGATAACTCCACACCGTTTAAACAATTCATAACAACACTTAAAACAACGAAAAACTCCTAAGGCACAAACGTAGACATTGTCGTTACTTCTTCTGATCATAGCGGAGATCCTTCCATATCCTAGTAGGCCTAATTCGCGTCTTGGCTCTGAGCAATCCTTTGAGATATGTCCTGGTCTATTGTAGTTAAAGCAGTTCAGATTTTCATAAGGGCAATTTGGTCCATAATGGTTCCTATTACAGCGATTGCACAACGGGACTACACCTCCTTGACCTTTTTCACCATCACCATTGCTGATGTTGTTACTATCCTTCGTTCTCCGATTTCCACCATTGTTGTTGTGGTTACAATGTTGACGTCGGTTGCTTCCAAAACCATTGGAAGTCCACACACCTCCAGCTTGATTCTTTCGATTCTTATTATTTTGCTGACAAGGACCATGATATATTTGATTCCTCCTACTAACTCCCTTGTTGTGTCAGAAATTCCTAGCAAAGCCACGTTCAGCAGAGTAATTAACCGATTTCTCCTTCCCATCCCCCATCAACGAGTCACTCTGTCCTGTTTCTGCTCCAAACCTCGGAAACTCCAAATGTGGGAAAGCTAACTTTAATCCTAACCTTAGACCTCTTTGGAATTCAAGGTTTGCGTCATTGCTACCATTGCCTTGACTTGCCAAACTTGCAAAACGTCCATGCATCTCCATTTCTGCACCAACTCTAACCCTTAGTTTACTCTAAGACTAAAACCGTTACAACTCAGACACAAACAAACACAACCAGAGTTACGCAAGGAAAGCATATAAGGCTATGCTTAAAGCCACTAAGGACAACCATCGCTCTGATACCACTAAATGTAACACCCCAATTTGGACTTAGAATTTTCACTAAAAATTTGCGCCATTTTTTTTATAAACATTATACATTTCCAAAATTAGTTCATTTTACCTCTTTTACCAAAAGGGTTTTCTTCAAATGATTTGGTACTTAGACTTGTATCATAAAATTCTATTTCCAAAAAGAGATGTTACCATCCAACACATTTCCAAAAACTTATTTTGTTCACGTCATATTTAGTCGATGGTTAATTTGCGGAAAATAGCTTAAGTACTTATGAACATATAACAAAAAGAACTTCTTTCATTTCATTTAAATAATCCATGTTACAACTGGGGTTACATTCGGGATAGAGTAATCATGTCCTACCCATCCAAAGATGGAATACAAAACAAGACTATCCTAGACTACTAGTCTTCACCACTATCTTCTATAGCTGGTGCTTCAGCTGGATCAAACTCCAACTCATCTGGTTCTTCTGCGAGAACCTCTTATACTTATGGCTCCTCTTCATCCATTTCATCATTCGGGTCCACTTCGAATACCTCCAGAACTTCTTCCTCATCATCCATAAAAGCTAGGAGATCATCCTCCGGTTCTGGAATATCCTCAAAGGTAAGTTGTCTCAAAGCCGGATGTACATCGTGGTAGGTCACTGGTCCACCCAGCACCCTATCCTTCAAATATAAGTGGCTAAACAAGACCTCATCCATCGATCCTGTAACTACCATAGCTGGGTCCACGATTTCAACTCTAGCTGGACCCATCCAAATCCATCCCTCTCGATTGACTTCCCAATATCCAAGGTCATTGACATCTACGATTCCAACATGCGAAACTTCTACACGACACACTATTAGATCTGCCATATGTGGCCATCATTCATAATGACCACATGAAAGAGAAAAGAAAGAGAGAGTCAACAATCCGGACGAAGTAATCGTCGACGGCATGGACTTACTCTAAGGGATCACATTTGGAATCAAATACATACAACTTTAACAAAACATAAGCTTTACATTAGGACATTATCTTATTAACATCTCATAATCATCATGTGTTCACCATATCATATCATTACCACGTTATCCTTATAACTTTATCATTATAACTTTATCATCACAACTTAATATCATGACTCAAGGGTTCCATATTCGTAATCTTTCCACTAAGTCTTTTCACAACCATCAATGATTTAGGGAGGGAAATCATTGAGGTAAGGGTAGATTAGCACACACAATACAACTCCTCCTTCAATATCCAACCACAACCTAAGTCAGAAAGCAGATGGGACGCACAGGAATCCTAACCATGCTGACCTCGAGGCCAACGGGTACGTACCGGCTGGAACCACGCCTTGGTGGCCAGCAAAACAAAATATCATTTCATAATTTCGCCATTTCACAAAAACAATGGCTTTAGTCCCATTCGGATTCCCTATACACCATCTAAGATTTGCTCAAGGGGGTGACAGCTCTATCCCTAGTTGTACGTGCAGTCCTCGCTACGATCAACGCCCAGCAGGTGACCTTGATCATTGTAACATCGTCCCGCCTAGGGAAACGCTCTTAGGCTTCTTGACGTTTCACCGTCCTTGCCCTCCCCTATCGCAATCACCACTTGGAGGGATGCCCGACCTCCAAGTATACGGTATCTTTCCTCTCCACTACTTCACTCTCATCGCGTAGTTAGAAAGGATTTAAGCTTAAAGTCTTTTAAGTCTTTTAAGTCTTTTATTATCCTAAGTAGGTCTACCCATTCTAAGCCGCGCTTCTAACGGGTCTCGACCTCTAAGGGACCATAGCAGACACCTCCCTATAGTACAGTGGATTCCACAAGACATGAAACCACGACAAAGTCATTCACGTGGCCAGTCACTTAAAGGGGATAAAATAAAGTCATTGTGCCGCTTGCACCATCACTGTACACTAACAACGATCCTCAAATTTCCACAAGATTCAAATAATCATTTCTCATATTTTCTTGTCATAGACAATAATTCCATTCCATCAGCATCCTTCCATAGGATCAACAATTCAATTACTTCCAGTAACCTTCCATAGGATAAACCATTATCTCAAAAATAATCCCAACATATTTGTTATCTCATCACGTATCATTCTATCATTTCCAAAATCATCAAGGTAATATACCATATACAACTTCAGGATATACAACATGATGTAACAATTATTAACAGACATACAATTAATATTGAGGAATCGTATTTTTCGTATGGACGGCGGAACACACACACATTTGCCGTCTTACTACTCAACCGATAGATTCTTAGTTCTGACCTTTGAGATGATACGGAACACCCTAATGCTACCTCAGTGCCATTATGTCTTAGGAAGGTTGCTCTCTCACCTGAGATCCACGCTTACTCTGTTTCAACCTTTATGTCAACAGCTCCAGCAGCTCGCTCACTTTGATTCCTTTTATTTCTTAAACGACGAATGACATACAATTAATATCTAGCAAGTACCCTATACTATCTCTTATACTTTGGTAAAGACTAAACCCAAAGTACCAAAGTACCTTAAAACAGAAATCCTTTTTAAAACAGAAGTCCTTTTTAAGGGCATTAAATAACTTAAAACAATTCCTTTTAAAATTCAAGAAATCCTTTTTGAAATCATAATTTAAAACTCATTCCAATACTTGAAAACCATACAATTTTATTTCTGCAAAAACCATACTATATTACTTATATAACAACTACCACATTTACACACTTATACTCACAAACAAACACTCCAACAAACATTTACATTTTGACTAACATATATTTAAACTTATAAACTTTAAAAGATAACTCGACATTATAAAATCATACATGAATTAATCTAATCCCTATAGTTACACATAGATCATTTAAGCAATAGAGAAGACACTGTAGAATCTAAGAGCTTTTGATGATGTCAAAATAAATGAGCTCGGCTTGTACTCAGACCAGATGCGTCAAACTTAGTTTTGCGCATGCATTCCGCCAAAGGCAAAAGCTCGGAAATCAGCTTTTGTGACTTCAGCTCGGCTTGAACTCGGCTCTTGATCACGGCCGAAGTTCATCCAAGTTTGCAAGCTTAGTTCTTCACTTAAAGAGAGTAGGCTCGGATGTTGATCAGCTCGGCACACGCTACGAAGGCTCTGAATATTGAATTAAGCCACAGCATCAGAAAGAACAAATTAGCTCGGATTGAGCACGCACCCTGAGCAAAGGTCAAAGCTTGGTTCTTCAAATTTCAAGTATGGTTGCCAAGCAAAGCTCAAGGCTCGGCAACACCAATCTAAGAACAAGCTCGAACAAGGCTCAAGGCTCGGCAACACCAATCTAAGAACAAGCTCGAACAAGGCTCAAGGCTCGACAACATCAATCTCAAACAAAGCTCAAGGCTCAGCAGTCTGCGTTCACTTTTCAGCAACACATCATCTTCAACCTTCAGACTCTGCTCAGCTGTTCCGTACTTTTTATTACCGTTGAGTCTGGGTAGAAATTCTAAGTTTTAACTCCAACACAGTCACAAGTTTGAAATTCAAAATGAGTTAAAATCAAAGGTTGGTGAAGGGTCACCATCACTACTCTGCTGTCAAATTGTAGCCGTTGAAAACCCCATGGCTTTTCCGTACAACCGTCTCTTTCTCATTTCTGGAAAAACAGAGAAATGCCTTTTTCCGTATGGCTCTTTCTCTCTCTTTTCTGGAAATCAAAAGAGATTATAAATAGGGGTGTTTTCAACGATTACAGATGACACTTCTTGGAACCATTCTTGTTGCACCCCATTTTCATTTCCTTTGGAAAAATAGAGCAGAATCAAAAACTCACAGAAAAGAAAAAGTGCTTTTGAATTTTCACAAGAACTTAGAGAATTTAAACTTTCAAATCCAAACTCTAAGTTCAACAAAATTCTTTTCTGTGATTACCATTCTCAAAATCAACTCACTCTTGAACTTCATACTTTCATACTCATTCGAAGAGTGTTTCAAATTGGAGCCATCCTCTTTCATTATTATCTTCTTTGTTGTATTTGCTGGAACGAAAGCTGGTCTCTGATCAAGAAAGCTTTTCGGTTTGAAAAGTTTCCAAAGAGGTTCTTTGGTCATCGATTTGTCGTGGGTAGTTTGTCGCGAGTTTGGTACACTCGGCTGACTGGATAGGTTTAGAGGGGTAGTCTCTTGTAAATCCTTTTGTAACCCAGAAAATCGATTTTTAGTGAAAGCTCTCTAAAAGGTTTTTAGAGGGGACTGGACTAGCTCTCAGGGTGAGAGTGAACCAGGATAAATCTCGGGTGTTCACTTTATTTCTTTATCGCTTTCCTGTTGCAGTATTTGCTTAAGTGTTTTCCGCTGTATTTCGAGCATCCAAGTTTTTAATCGTTAATCTCATAGCTCGGCCTTGAGTGTTGTTCTCAAAGCTCGGCTTCGAAGCAGCTCGGTTAACCGTTTAACCAATCTATTCATCTATTTGGTTAATCATTTAACCCTGTCTGCTCGGATATTGCTCGGCTTCTATTTATAAACCGAGAACAACATTCAGTTATTTTTTCAATAAATCGAAAAATTGCCATATTAGCTTCAATCTCCTATTCACCCTCCCCCTCTACTCGATTGTTAGGCCTCTTGTTGGTTTCCAACAAGTGGTATCAGAGCTCGGTCGAAAGATCGAGTGTAAAAACTTTTTCGAAAAGATCCTTGAGGAAACCGAATGGCTACTAACAATCCCTTCGGAGGTGAAGGCTCTTCCATAAACAGACCACCACTATTCAATGGTGAGGGTTATGCCTATTGGAAAGCTCGAATGAAAATTTTCATTGAAGCCATAGATATGGAAATTTGGAAATCTATTGAAAACGGGCCATTTGTCCCTAAAAGAAAAATTAATGAAGAAGTTGTAGAAATCCCATGGGAAAGCTGGGATGATGATGATAAAAGAAAAGTATCCTTCGATTTAAAAGCCAAAAATATCATCACCTCAGCTTTGTCCTATGATGAATTTTTTAGAGTATCAAGTTGCAAATCTGCAAAAGAAATGTGGGATATTCTACAACTTACTCATGAAGGGACAAGTGAGGTCGGACGAGCAAGGCTAAACACTCTGATGCATGAATATGAGTTATTCCGAATGCTGCCAAACGAAAATATAAATGATTTGCAGAAGCGGTTTACTCATATCATAAACCATCTAAATGCTCTTGGCAAAACATTTCAAAATGCCGAGATAACTAACAAAGTGCTGAGATGTCTTAGCAGAGAATGGCAGCCAAAGGTCACTGCCATTATGGAAGCTAAGGACTTGGACACAATGAGCATAGCCACTTTGTTCGGCAAACTGCAAGAGCATGAGATGGAGCTCGGTAGACTGACCATGCATGAAGAATCTGATAAGAAGAAGAAGGGAATTTCCCTCAAAGCTGCTATTAAGGCAATCAAAGAATCCTCTGAAGATGAGTCCAGCTCGGACATGGATGAGGAAGACTTTGGTCTCATGGTCAGGAAGTTTAGCAAATTTTTCAAAGGGAAAAAGAACTTCATAAACCGAGCAAGAGATACCAAAAACACTCACCACAAAGGCTCAAGTTCAAAAGACCAAGTTAGATGCCATGAGTGTGGTGAAGCGGGACACATTAGAACATACTGTCCAAGATTGCAAAAGCAAGGTGGTGAAGAAATGAAGAAGAACAAGGACCACAAGAAGAAGAGAGCTTACATAGTATGGGATGCACCCAACAACAATACCAGCTCAAGCTCCAGTTCAGCTGACGAAGAAGAGAAAGCAATTCTGTGCTTGATGGGAAGGGAAACTGTGTTCAGAAGCCCAAGCCAAACTAGTTCCGAGCAAGAATCATGCTCGAACTGTGAAAAGGAAGTATCAAGCTCTCTACTCAGAATTGATCAAGACCTTCCTGTATATGACTCCTGCTCGGAGTGTGAAGATGAGGAACCATGTTTAAATCTCAGTTATGCCGATCAAGAAGACTCATCTAGCTCGGCACTTGGCTCAACAATGCAACAATCAAATTTCAAATGCTTAATGGGCAAACACAGCGAGGAAACCTCAGGTAGTCGAACAGTGTCCGAACATAAAAACACTGAGGTAACCTCTACGTCCGATTTTGACTCTGAATCTGAATTCAATGACACTGATGAATTGTATTCTGCTTATCTTGAAACGCAAATCGAAATCAAGAAGCTTGCTAAAAATTTCATTAAGTTGAAACAGAATCTTTCAAACTATAAAGAGCAAGTTCTTGAGTTGGAAAATTCAGTTGAAACCCTGAAAAGCAGAAACAAGTCATTGGAAAACACTATCACTCAATTGAAAAATGAAAATCTTGACTGCTGCACTAAATATGAGAAAGAAATTTCTGAACTAAAATTTAAAAGTGCAACTGTCAACAAGAGTGATGGTTTGTTTGATAGGCTGTTAGCCGAACAAAGAAACTATTCAAACAAAACTGGGCTAGGTTACACTAAGACCAAGAAGAAAACAGCAAGAAAGCTCGGATCTGTCTCAAACTTTCATAACTCGAAAAAGTCGAGCTACTCTTACTGTGGTCTTCATGGTCATACACCAAATGAATGCAGAATCCGACGTTATGGTGTAGCCAAGGGTAATTTTGTTTGGGTAGTTAAAAGGAAAGAACCAACTGCTAACCCCCAGGGACCCAAAACATTTTGGGTACCCGAATCAAAGAAATAATGTTTTTGTGATGCAGGTGTGCTTCCGAGCAAAAGAGAGCAGATGGTACCTTGATAGTGGCTGCTCGAAGCACATGACGGGGAACAAAAACTTATTCATTGAACTTTCACATTCGGATAAGGGCTACGTCACTTATGGTGATAACAACCGAGGTAAAATTTTGGGTGAAGGTAAAATCCGCAATTATGCCAACTTGGTTATCAATAACGTTTTACTTGTAAAAGGGCTAGAACACAATCTCTTAAGTATTAGCCAACTGTGTGATATTGGTAACCATGTTGTTTTTACCTCTACCCATTGCATTATTAAAAGTGACGAGGACAATTCTGTCAAATTTGTTGGAAAACGATATCACAATAATTATTTGGTTGATTTGAATGAAATCACCTCTTTGGTAACCACATGCTTGGTTAGCAAAGAAAGTGATACATGGTTATGGCATAGAAGGACAGCTCATATACATGTAAATCAGTTAAAGAAACTACAATCAAGAGACTTAGTGATTGGTTTACCAAAGCTAAATTTTAATATTGAAGGGGTTTGCTCTTCATGCAAGAAGTGCAAGCCTACTAAAAAGAAAAACGATTTTTCATCTATGTTGATGGTCTCAACAACTCGACCCCTGGAAATGTTACACATGGATTTGTTTGGACCATCACAAGTCAAAAGCTTTGGTGGCAATCTCTATGCCTTAGTAATTGTAGATGACTTTTCCAGATTTACCTGGACTCTATTTTTGAAATCAAAAAGTGACACTTTTGAAAACTTTAAGGAGCTTGTCAAGCAACTCCAAAACCGATCAAACCAAAAAGTATTTGTAATCCGAACAGACCATGGTGGTGAGTTCGAGAACTACAAATTTGACAAATTTTGTTCTAAGCTCGGCATAGAACATCAGTTTTCTGCTCCTCGGACTCCCAAACAAAACGGAGTTGTGGAACGGAAAAACAGAGTTCTTGAAGAGCTAGCCCGAACCATGCTAATGAATACAACCTGCCACATTATTTCTTGGCCGATGCTGTAAACACAGCTTGCTATGTAATGAACCGCATCCTCATCAGACCAATTTTAAAGAAAACTCCATATGAACTTTACAAGGGTAGAAAACCAAAAATTTCTCATTTCCATGCATTTGGTTGCAAAGTTTTCATTTTAAATAATGGAAAAGAGCATCTCGGCAAATTTGATTCTAAAGCCGATGAGGGAATATTTTTGGGTTATTCTACTCACAGTAAAGCATTTAGAGTTTTTAACAAAAGGACCTCCACTGTGGAAAAGTCTGTACATGTGGTATTTGATGAGTCTCCTCGGAGAGACAATGTTAGTTGTGCAGATAGAGAGGATCAGCCTATGGCCGAACACGATCCAAGCACAACAACTGAAAGAGCTCAAAAGGATGAAGCTGCTAAAGACGTAGATCGGAGGAACGAGCTTGATCCGAGCAGAACAAACAAGGACCAGACTGAACTCAGTCCGAGCCAACAGCGCAATGATCAGTCCGAACTCAATCCGAGCCAAGTAGAGCATTTTGAGCTCAGCAAAGCCTGGAAGAGAGTCAAGGACCATCCGATAGAGAATGTGCTTGGCGACATGTCTAAGGGAGTTTTAACTCGTCGTTCTATTCAGAATTTTTGCAATTTCGTTTCCTTTGTTTCTCAAATTGAACCTAATTCGGTTGATCAAGCCATTGAAGATGAACACTGGGCAATTGCTATGCAAGAGGAACTGAATCAATTCATCAGAAATGATGTCTGGGAATTGGTTCCTCGGCCCGATGATCATACGATAATCGGCTTAAAATGGATTTTCAGAAATAAAACAGATGAATTAGGCTTAATTATAAGAAACAAAGCGAGATTAGTTGCTCAAGGCTTCAACCAAGAGGAAGGTATCGATTACGATGAAACCTTCGCTCCAGTTGCTAGGCTTGAAGCAATCCGAATTTTACTTGCCGTTGCATCTATTATGAATTTCACCCTTTACCAAATGGATGTAAAGAGTGCATTCTTAAATGGCTTTATAAATGAAGAAGTTTATGTAAAACAACCTCCTGGTTTTGAAAATTTTGAATACCCAAACCATGTGTATAAATGGAAAAAGGCTCTTTACGGTCTGAAACAAGCTCCAAGAGCATGGTATGATCGGTTGAGCTCATTTCTACTTGAAAAAGGGTTTGAAAGAGGAAAGGTTGACACAGCTCTATTCATTTATAAATCCAAAAAGGACATATTGTTGGTACAAGTTTATGTTGATGATATAATTTTCGGTGCTACTAACATGTCTCTTTGCAAGAAGTTCTCTGAATTAATGCAAGGTGAATTCGAGATGTCAATGATGGGAGAACTCACATTCTTCCTCGGGCTGCAAGTAAGGCAAGTTGAGGGTGGAACCTTTGTGCATCAAGGAAAATATTGCAAGGAACTCCTCAAGAAATTCGGGTTGGAAAATTGCAAAGAAGCTGCCACTCCCATGAGCACTTCCAGCTATCTCGGCAAGGATGAGTCAGGTAAAGCCGTAGATGTAAGCAAATATAGAGGCATGATAGGAAGCCTTTTATATTTGACTGCATCTCGGCCTGATTTTATGTTCAGTGTTTGTTTATGTGCTCGATTTCAAGCTAATCCCAAAGAATCTCATCTTTCGGCGGTTAAAAGAATTTTTAAATATTTAAAAGGAACTGTGAACACTGGTCTATGGTATCCAAGGGATGTCAATCTTAGTTTGATTGGGTATTCGGATTCAGATTTTGCTGGGTGCAAACTTGACCGAAAAAGCACAAGCGGAACATGTCACTTGCTCAGCAGTGCCCTTGTGTCTTGGTTTTATAAAAAGCAAGCTTGCGTTGCCCTGTCAACAGCTGAAGCCGAATACATTGCTGCTGGTAATTTTTGTGCTCAAATTCTTTGGATGAAACAACAGCTATCAGACTTTGGCTTAATTTTAGATCACATTCCTATCAAATGTGACAATACCAGTGCAATCAATCTAACCAAGAATCCAGTGTATCACTCACGAACAAAACACATTGAAAGTAGGCATCATTTTCTACGAGATCATGTTCAAAAAGGTGACTGTATCATTGAATTTGTTAGCACTGAAAATCAATTAGCCGATGTGTTTACAAAACCATTGCCGAGGGAAACTTTTTATAAAATTCGGCGTGAGCTCGGCATTCTGGATGAATCCAGTGTGTGCTCGGCGTAAGCTCGACAATTGTGTAATTGTTTAAATTTCCTGATTTTCAGTATATCATATACTTGATCACCTTCATAATCTCGATTTTTACGTTCAATTGTGTATTTGTTTAAATTTCCTGAAACTTCACATCCTCCAACTCTTCATCCCCTCCTTTAAATCTTTCATTTTTCGTATAAGGGGAGAAGTGTGTTGATTTTTATTTTCTGAACTTTCATATTTTTTGCTATTCGTCATTTTCTCCTGTTATCGTTATCTTCTTTATGGAGAAGCATGCTTTCACTGTTAAAGGGGGAGAAAGATGATGTTTATATCATGAAAATTTTCAAGGCTTGTTACCATCAAGTGGTACCATGCAACATTTTTTTTCTCATTCTCTTTTTCACCAAGTAGGAAAAAGGGGAGACAGGTTTCAACTGTCACATATCTCTGTCTCATATTTCTCTTTTGGCAAATGTGCTTAACTCTTTGGCTCCTTTTTGATCATGCCAAAAGGGGGAGAAATGTGTTGTTGTTGCTTTTAGGGGGAAAGGTGTGTTGTTGTTGCTTTTGATTGTTGCAGATGTTCAAAGGGAGAGAGGTGTATGAGCAGATCCAAAAATTCTCAAGCTTTCATTCATCAAATGGTCTCAACAAGTGGTGCGAGCATAAACTCAGGGGGAGTGTTTGATGGTGAAAGGTTATTGCTACTCTGATACAAATTAGTTGTTGCTCCGATTCCGCTCCGATGCCAATTAGTACTCAATCCGATCTGAGCATCTTCATAGAAACATGTGGTATACTTTCGAGCAAATTCCAACAAGTGCTGAGTCAAATCGATTTATGAGCATACAGTCGAAGGAAGAACACAAAAAGCAACAAATTTTTAACGAATATTTGTCATCATCAAAAAGGGGAAGATTGTAGTCAGACCAGATGCGTCAAACTTAGTTTTGCGCATGCATTCCGCCAAAGGCAAAAGCTCGAAAATCAGCTTTTGAGACTTCAACTCGGCTTGAACTCGACTCTTGATCACGGCCGAAGTTCATCCAAGTTTGCAAGCTTAGTTCTTCACTTCAAGAGAGTAGGCTCGGATGTTGATCAGCTCGGCACACGCTCAGAAGGCTCTGAATATTAAATTAAGCCACAACATCAGAAAGAACAAATTAGCTCGGATTGAGCACGCACCCTGAGCAAAGGTCAAAGCTTGGTTCTTCAAATTTCAAGTATGGTTGCCAAGCAAAGCTCAAGGCTCGGCAACACCAATCTAAGAACAACTCGAACAAGGCTCAAGGCTCGGCAACATCAATCTCAAATAAAGCTCAAGGCTCAGCAGTCTGCGTTCCCTTTTCAGCAACACATCATCTTCAACCTTCAGACTCTGCTCAGCTGTTCCGTACTTTTTATTACCGTTGAGTCTGGGTAGAAGTTCTAAGTTTTAAATCTAACACAGTCACAAGTTTGAAATTCAAAATGAGTTAAAATCAAAGGTTGAAGGGTCACCATCACTGCTCTGCTGTCAAATTGTAGCCATTGAAAACCCCATGGCTTTTCCGTACAACCGTCTCTTTCTCATTTCTGGAAAAACAGAGAAATGCCTTTTTCCGTATGTCTCTTTCTCTCTCTTTTCTGGAAATCAAAAGAGATTATAAATAGGGGTGTTTTCAACGATTACACATGACACTTCTTGGAACAATTTTTGTTGCACCTCATTTTCATTTCCTTTGGAAAAACAGAGCAGAATCAAAAACTCACAGAAAAGAAAAAGTGCTTTTGATTTTTCACAAGAACTTAGAGAATTTAAACTTTCAAATCCAAACTCTAAGTTCAACAAAATTCTTTTCTGTGATTACCCTTCTCAAAATCAACTCACTCTTGAACTTCATACTTTCATACTCATTCGAAAAGTGTTTCGAATTGGAGCCATCCTCTTTCATTATTATCTTCTTTGTTGTATTTGCTGGAACGAAAGCTGGTCTCTGATCGAGAAAGCTTTTCGGTTTGAAAAGGTTCCAAAGAGGTTCTTTGGTCATCGATTTGTCGTGGGTAGTTTGTCGCGAGTTTGGTACACTCGGCTGACTGGATAGGTTTAGAGGGGTAGTCTCTTGTAAATCCTTTTGTAACCCAGAAAATCGATTTTTAGTGAAAGCTCTCTAAAAGGTTTTTAGAGGGGACTGGACTAGCTCTCAGGGTGAGAATGAACCAGGATAAATCTCGGGTGTTCACTTTATTTTTTTATCGCTTTCCTGTTGCAGTATTTGCTTAAGTGTTTTCCGCTGTATTTCGAGCATCCAAGTTTTTAATCGTTAATCTCGTAGCTCGGCCTTGAGTGTTGTTCTCAAAGCTCGGCTTTGAAGCAGCTCGGTTAACCGATTAACCAATCTGTTCATCTATTTGGTTAATCATTTAACCCTGTCTGCTCGGATATTGCTCGGCTTCTATTTATAAACCGAGAACAACATTCAGTTATTTTTTCAATAAATCGAAAAATTGCCATATTAGCTTCAATCTCCTATTCACCTCCCCCCCCCCTCTACTCGATTGTTAGGCCTCTTGTTGGTTTCCAACAGACACCATATCAGTCAGACATCCATATTCATAACATACATTTACTTATCTAATAACTGGATATTATGACTTAACTAAAAGCAATTAACAATATATTTTCACATCAATACACAAACAAAATTGAACAAGTTATCATACTCGTATCCACACATACACCCGTATACATTTAGTAAATTAAAATCATTTTTAGAATTACTTAAACCAAGTTATCAAATTAATACAGCACTTACATATAACTTTAAGTTCATTTTTCTCTTAAACTATACCTCTAAAAATTAATCTACTTTTTCCTATATACCACATACAAGTTCTATTATCTACTTAACATTTAAATAGCATATAATAATTTTCCAAACAATTCTGGACAGCAAAGTAAGGTAGAGTTGCATCAATTCAAAATTACCCAAAAAAAGCGTCTTTTTCCATTTATTACTAAAGGATACATACACCAAGGTCTAAAAATAAAGTTAAACTAAATAAAATAGTATTTTTACCTTATAAAATAAATCTGGACAGCAACTTAATTTTATTTAATAAAAACATATACTTTCAAGCTATACATATATATACCATTAAGCATCACAAACACATACAAAAATATAATTTGGGACCCACGGTCCAAAAATATTATTTTTCCAGAATAAAATTATTTTTCAGATTTAACTTATTAAAACACATAAATTATGTCAAGCATACATATCAATAAACACCATATATTCATCCTACAATCACTTAGACAATTAGGAAAATTAATAAAAATCATTATTTACTTTAATATCAATTTCGGTCCTAATAAAACAGTAATAAACATATTTCTATACTTTTCTTAACTTGAGAGCATTTAATCTAAACACAAAATCAAGTAAAAATAAACACTTATAGGATAAAGCTAATCTTGGACAACAACTTAACAATTCTTATTAATAGCATATACATATCAATTAAAAGTCACATAAACAATTATTTTTAACAATAACAAAATTATGAAAATACCCACTTGTTTTCAAAAACTTTCGACACACACATAATAACAAAAAGGGTTTCTATATCGATTAATTTTCTATTAAAGACCATGTAGTCTAAAGGGTAAAAATGATGGTTAACAAATAAAAATCATGCTTTCCTTAATTAATTAATTTTTGGACAGCATAGTGTCCTTTTGCAAAAGTTCCTTTTATTTTTCAATTACATTCTTACGCATAGAAAACATCCCACAATTAGTCATTTACACGTTTAGACATCAAAACAAACCTTAATTAATCGAAATAGGGCCTCACGGCCTACATAATTAATTATTTTCCAGAATTATAAAATATATATATTATTTCATGTTTATCATGCATATCAAACTAAATACTAATGCACCTTTAATATGTATGGATAGATCAACAATTCATTCCTTTAATTTCTAAACTATTATTCGGCCTCACATAAATAAATATTATGGCAACTAATTTCATTTTATAAGATACATACAACATATGCCCATAGCTTATTATACCTTTAGAAAAACCTTAAATAATTTAAAATAATTACTTTTGAGTCAAGATAGATTTTGGGACAGCCACTAAACAAGTATCCTATAACATTATAACACTTACAAACTCACATAGGCACACATACAATAATTAAACAAACATCTTATTATAAATTTCGGTCCAGTCCAAAAATCAAATACAAATAAGTTTCTTCAATTAAAACAGGACTAATGTTTTAATACAACAGGTACACATATATGTATTAGTTTATTATTATTATGATTACCATTTTTATTATTATTATTATTATTATTATTATTATTATTATTATTATTATTATTATTATTATTATTATTATGGGCCATTCGGCCACTGAAACTTAACAACCCATTTTCTTTACAACCATAACTATAATTAATCCTTATAAATAGAGTATATTTGTTTTAAAGCAAAAGAAAACCATCAAAAGAAACAGGACTTTATTTTTATATTCATACTTCCTACTTAGTACAAGAGATAAAACTAATTTACTTAATTTTATCATAGCCATTCGGCCATATACAAAAATTAGAGAAGATTTTCATAGAAAAAAAAATCAAACCTTTTATTATCTTAAACCAAACACCATAAAAGAGTATTAGAAAATTCATTCAAAACTTATTTTTAGAACATCATTTTAGAACTTGAAAGGATGAAAGAAGAACATTATTCTAAGGTTTAAAATAAACAACAAATCAATGAATGAAAAGATGGGTTATTGGGGGTACCTCTTTTCCTAGCAAGCAACTAAGACGACTCTAAGGATTGAAAACTCTCTTCCTATCCTTCAAAGGTGCCACACGACTTCCTTTCTTCAATGGGGGAGACTATTTTTATTTTTTTCTTGTTTCTTTTCTAAGTTTGCTTTGTAATGGAAAAATGAAATGAACTACTAAAATGAGGCTATTTATAGGCAAGGGGAAAAATTCAGATTCATCTAACCTACTAGAGAGAGAGAGGCGTGAGTCACATGGGTCAAAAATGGGGGTTTTCCTAGTCTTTTACACTTAATGAATCTCTAGAAAATGAAAAATGCATTTAATTCTTTCACAAGTTTCATGCATAATTTGAATTTCAAACTACTTGGGTATAAAGAAAACTAGATTCTTCCTCCCACTTAATAATATGGACGGTGCAGTCCAAGAATTTTCAGAAAATTATTTTCAAATTAATTTTGCCTATTTTCCATGAATCAAAATACTCTTAAATCAAATAATTACAAAAATAATAAACTGTATTATATAAACATAGATCCAGCCATGAAAATATTTTTTAACACCCTATTTTTATTTATAAGATGTAATATTAAAAGGAAAAATTTATTGGAGGTCCAAAAATAATTTTTCCAATATTAAAACTCTAAATTCGTTTTTTATTTGCTACAGATATGAAATTTTCGAAGCACCCAAAATAAAATTACAATTTTTAAAGTTTTGAAATCTACATTTCAATACGATCATTTTCATATAAAATTCATAATTTTTGGACTTACGGTTTGAAAGTTATGAATTTTTGAAGTTCTAAGATCAATTCCTTCAAAAATGCACTTCATAAGCTTTCAAATAAATTTATATTAAAAATACGAAAATATATTTTATTTGGACGGTGTAGCCAATCAGAGATTTTAAAATTACATTTTCTATTCACATAAATATATTTTTTTGGGTCAAAGAGTCATTAAATGCATTAAAACCACACTTTCACACTTAAAGCTCAAAAATTCGTTCAGTATTGTAGCAGTAATAAAATTTCGAAAACTCCAAAATAAAAATCAAAACTTTACATTTTCATAATCTACACTTCGATACGATCGTTTTGACATATCATTTGTAATTTTTCGACGTACGTACGGTTTAAAAGATATGAATTTCTGAAGATAGGACACCTTAACCCTTCAAAAAGCATTTCATTTTCTAAGATCATTTAAATCAAATACTATACTTTAAAATATTTTATCTTAAGAATATAATTTAAATACATTAGAGAAAACATTGGTATGCATATATATATATATATATATATATATATAATATATACCACGTGTGTGTGTATATATATATATATATATAAATCATACGATTTTAATTAAACCCAGGTATCACAATTTATCAAAAATCAAATATAATATTTTAAATTCAAATATAAATTCTCAAATAAATTGGGTAAAATTGGGGGTCTCACATGATTCACTTCTTGTTTTCTAGTTGAATAGGCCAGTCCAATACAATTTTAATTACACTGGAACTCACAATGTATGATTTTTATTTTTAGATTGAAAAATAGACTTTGTTAACAAAACTATTTACTCAAATTGGTTGATCTCTAGTGGTAGTTGGTTGGGAGCTGAAGGATTTTGAAGTTCTAAGAAGCTCGAATCCTTGCGAAACAACATTTTTTGCAGGTGTCATATCCTTTACAACACACGACGTCAGGTGGATTAGTTTGAGTAGGCAAAATGAACCCATAATACAACTAAGAACAAAGACTAAAAAAAGGCATAATTGCATCTTTGATCTCTATGTTATTTCTTTGTTCGAAAGTGGTCTTTGAAGTTTATTTCAGTTAACACGATTGGTCCATTTGTTTTTTTTTTTCATTAAATCCATTAAAATATTATTTTTTTGTCTCTCTAATTCACTCATTCATCTTCTTCAACGAAATTTCAAGCGAAAACGTAATTTTTTTCAACAATAAGGTTTTTTTTCTTCTACCTCCTCTTTCTTCCTTCATGGTTTCTTTTTAGCACCACATCATTCCGCCTTTATTTATCTCATTTTCATAGACATTATCTTCTTCTTCTTTTTTTCTTCCCTAACACAACCAATAATCATTAACACTCACTTCAATCTAAATCTATAATAAAAACATCTTAATCACTTTTGTAAACTTATATACATTTTTAATTTCTCCTTTCACAGTCACAAATTGAAAATTGTCTTTTGAAACCCTAAAGATTTGTCAAGAGAAGAAAACCAATCGTGCTAATTGTGGTGGACTCGGCCTAGCCGAGCTCCACGTAGCCCTCACTTAGGACTTAGGAACCCTTCAGGAAACCCTCTGTATGCTTGGCCGAGCTCAAAGCTCAACGGCCGAACAGACATCAGATACGGGCCGACCTCATTCTCCTACCAAGGTCCGACTTCCTTGTCCGACACCTCCCAGAGTCCGTCACCTCCCAGATATTCCGACACCAAGGGCAGGATGATGTGTCTCACCTTATCCACAAGGACAGCTCATCCACTCATAGCTCAGTACAGGCTGGCCCTACTTGGGCCTCAAGCAAGCCCATTAGGGCAACCAGCTCCCCCTATAAGTAGCTCCGTACTACATGGGGCTCAGGTATGTCCTCTAACCCTAATTATCACCTTCACACACCAGTGATTAGGGTTACTTCTTGGCTCTTTACCTTGCCATCTGAGGACTTCCACAAACATCACAGATTAACCCTAGACAGAGGCTTCCTTAAGGTCTTCTTCCCTAACCTTGAGGATATCATAGTCTAGGACATCACATTGGCGCCGTTTGTGGGGAGAGAGAAACTTCATCCCCACCAAAAGAATCTACCATGACTGACGTACCACCAGTGCAGAGGAAGGGGAGAGGCCGTCCAAGGAGGGTGCCAACAACAGAGGACCTGCGCCTCCACCTCGAAGCCAATAGGCAGCAAGGTCCCCACAACCACCCCCTCCACCCCCTCCACCTCCTCCCCCGCCACCCCCACCACCACCACCACCGCCACCTTCTCCCCCACCACCAGAGTTTACCCATACCCACAGTGGACCTTACACCATCCACACGGGTGATAACTCGAATCCAACTCACCTCCAGGAGGAAGGTCGGCGCGTGCACCAGGAGGAAGGTCGGCGCGTGCAGCTACGCTCCCAACTTGGAGAAACCAACACAGAGCAACACCGCCGGCGCGACGAACATGCTCACTCCGTCAGTACTACACATCGTTCTCACTCACGTCACTCTTCACGCTCTCGTGATGATGAGATTTTAACCATAATGAGACAACAAATGAGGATCATAGAACAGCAAGGCCAAGCCATAGCAGACCTCCAACAGCTCACCAGGCAGCGTTTGGCTGAACGAGCCGTCGTTCAAGCTCCAGCCCCAAATGAATTTCCACCACCCCCACAACGTGTGAATATGGTTGTGGTGCAGGATTCGGATAAGTCACCGGAAAATTTCCGAGTGGAAACTATCTCGGGAGGTTTTGCCGGTGGCGGGGAGAAGAGATCAGAAAGGAAAAGATATGTCAACCAAGTGTTAGCAGTTCATCGCAAACCCATTTGTAAAAAACCATCTCGGAACATCCCCATCATCTTTTCCGATCAGGACATGGAAGACATCATCCCGGATCACAATGACCCAATGGTGATCACGGCGTTGATTGGTAACTTCGAGGTCGCCCGAGTATTCCTTGATCAGGGGAGCTCGGCCGACATTCTTTTTCTTCACACTTTTCAAGCACTAAAATTGAGGTCATCTGACCTCGTCGAATTTGAAGGCAATCTTATTAGCTTCACGGGTGTGGCGATTCGCCCCCTGGGAGCCATCCACCTCTCGGTGACCTTAGGTAAGCAGCCTTCGGCCCGAACGGAGATCATCAAGTTTCTAGTTGTTGATTCTAATTCCCCTTACAATGTGATACTGGGAAGAACCTGCCCGCAAGCCTTTGGGGCAGTGGTTTCAACGGTGCATTTGGCCATGAAATTTGTCGGCTCTGACGACAAGGTCGTCACAATCAAAGCCGACCAGCTGAGGGCCCGACTCTGCTACAACGCAAGTCTACGGGAAATAAAGAAAAAAAAAGAAGAGCTTACTGGTCCGACGTTGGCCAAAGGGAAAGTTCTATTGGCCGAGCTGGATGTTCGGGCCGAACAGGATGATCTTAGGCCTTCCCCTCAAGGGGAATGGTTGGCAATTCCCATCGATCCTTCTGACCCCAGCAAAACTGTTAAAGTGGGTGTCGATCTCCCTAAGGAGATCACAGGCGAGATCATCAACCTGTTACGAGCTAATCTTGATTTGTTTGCTTGGACATCGGCCGACATGCTGGGAATTGATCCGAATTTTATCTGTCACAAGCTCAGTGTGGATCCGAAAGCAAGGCCAGTAGCGCAAAAGATGAGAAGAGTCGGGACAGAAAAAGCAAAAGTTGTTCAGGAAAAAGTTTCCGAGTTACTCGAAGCTGGGTTTATCAAAGAAGTGCCATACGCCGAATGGGTTGCAAACATTGTTTTGGTAAGGAAGGCAAACGACGGTTGGAGGATGTGTGTGGATTACACCGACCTCAACAAAGCCTGCCCCAAGGATCAGTATCCGCTGCCGATTATTGACCAGCTCGTCGATAGTTCGGCAGGCTACCAGCTGTTGTCATTTACTGACGCCTATTCGGGATACAATCAGATCCCCATGTATCCCCCTGATCAAGACAAAACCACATTCACGACTGGAAAGGCAACTTATTGCTACACTGTCATGCCTTTCGGTCTGAATAATGCTGGAGCAACTTATCAAAGAATGATGAATAAGGTTTTTGACGGTATCATTGGTACCACCATGGAGGTCTACATTGATGACATGATTACAAAGAGCAAGAAAAAGGAGGACCATGTCCGAGATCTGACCATGGTTCTGGAAAGGGTAAGAGCGCATAGGATGAGGTTGAATCCAGAAAAGTGCACCTTCGGAGTCCCTGCGGGTGCCTTCCTCGGCTTCATGCTATCCAAGAGAGGAATTAAAGCAAACCCCGACAAGTGCCGAGCTATTTTGGAAATGAGGAGCCCTGCCGATCCCCGAGGAGTGCAACAGTTAACAGGCAGGATGGCAACACTGTCAAGGTTCCTCCCTCAAGCCGCGAAAAAGGCCTTACCCTGGTACCAACTGTTGAAAAAAGGAACAACTTTCAATTGGGATCAAAACTGTGAAGCCTCTTTCGTGGCACTTAAGGAATATCTCTCTTCTCCTCTAGTTCTCTCCAGTCCTCTGCAGGGAGAGAGTCTTTTCATCTATCTATCTGTTGGTGATTCGGCCCTCAGCTCAGTTTTGGTCCGAGATGAGGGCAGAAGTGAGTTGCCCGTTTATTTCATAAGCCGAGCTCTACAAGGTCCCGAGCTCCGGTATTCCAAAATTGAGAAATTTGCATTTTGTTTGATTCTTGCTGCACGGAGGCTACGACAATATTTTCAGAGTCACCCCATTGTCGTAAGAACCGCCCAGCCCATTAAACAAGTTCTTCAAAAGCCCGACCTCGCTGGGAGAATGATGGCGTGGGCAATTGAACTATCCAAGTTCGATATTTCCTACGAACCGAGGAGGGAAATTAAGTCACAAGCATTAGCAGATTTTGTGTCCAAGTTCACAGAGCCCCACCAAAGCTCTAGCTCGGACACTTGGGTGATATACGTTGACGGTTCAAGCAATCAAAAGGGGGCAGGAGCTGGGGTGATCTTGGAGAATGCGAAAGGTCTCAGCATCGAATATTCCCTGAAATTTGAGTTCTTAACCTCGAATAATCAGGCCGAGTATGAAGCAGTCCTTGCTGGCCTCCGCATGGCTAAAGAGCTCGGCGCGGTTGAAGTCCAAGTACTCAGCGACTCCTAGTTGGTGGTTTCCCAAGTCAGTGGAGACTAACAAGCAAAAGAACCCATCCTGCAAAGATATCTTGATAAAGTTAAAACCCTGGCTCAAAACTTTGCCAAATTTTCCATCACCCACATCCCCCGCAGCTCAAACTCTCGCGCCGATGTGCTTTCCAAGCTGGAAAGCACGAAAGGTGCAGGGAACAACAAAAGCCTCATTCAAGAACAGATCTCGGCCCCAAGTGTGATAATGGCTATTTCTGTGTTGCCGAACTGGATGCATCCGATAAGGTCATATCTGGAGCATGGAATACTCCCCGCCGACCAGAAGGAAGCAAAGAAGTTGACCAGAAAAGCGGTTGAGTATGTTATTGTTGATGGAATCCTTTACAGGAGAAGAATGTCTTCCCCACTCCTCCGATGTCTCACCTCCGAGGAAGCTCAAGAAACCTTGAACGAGGTCCATCGAGGACTGGGGAACCACCATGTTGGAGGCAAATCCTTAGCAAGGAAGGTATTGAGGGCTGGATATTTCTGGCCGACCTTGGTGGCAGACTCCATCGACCATGTCAGGAAGTGTCCTCAGTGTCAATTTTTCAGTGATGTATATCAGAAACCCTCCGAGGAACTCCACTCTCTAGCTTCCCCCTGGCCTTTCAGTATGTGGGGAATGGACATTGTGGGACAGTTCCCAACAGCTCCAGGTCAGCTAAAGTTCATTGTGGTAGCAGTAGATTACTTCACCAAATGGATTAAGGCTGAACCATTAGCAACCATCACTTCGGCAAGAATCCAGAAATTTTTCCTGAAACAAGTCATTTCTCGTTTCGGACTTCCACTCACATTAATCACTGACAATGGTAGCCAGTTTGCTGCCAACAATTTCCAAATATTGGCTGAAAACTTCGGAATCTCTCATCGGTTCTCCTCGGTCGAGCATCCCCAGACCAATGGGCAAGCTGAAGCGGCCAATCGGGCTATTGTTGACGGCCTCAAAAAGAGAATCACACAGGCTAAAGGAGTATGGGCCAATCTGCTACTTGAGGTCCTCTGGTCAATCAAGACCACGGTACAGACCTCAACAGGAGAGACCCCTTTTAGACTAACTTATGGATGTGATGCGGTCATCCTCATCGAACGGAGGATTCATACCTTCCGAATGAGGGACAGGCCCGAGGTAGAAAATGCGAATTTGATCAAAGAAAATCTAATACTGGCCGAAGAGATCCGAGAAGCTGTTGCTGTTAGAGAAAAGAAAGCGAAGGAAAGACAAGCCAGGAAGTACAACAAAATAGTGCAACCCAGGTCCTTCGAGGTCGGAGACCTCGTGCTCCGAAGAGCAGACATCGGTCTCAAGAATCGAAGGGATGGAAAATTTGCTCAGAATTGGGAAGGCCCCTACAGAGTCGTTTCAAAAACACACTCTGGGGCATACAAGCTAGAGACCCTCGAAGGAGCCGAGCTCAAGAATTCCTGGAACGTTGCAAAACTGAGAACCTACTTCAGTTAGGTTTACCTCGGAAATCATCAGAGTCACCAACACCTCCAGCTAAAGTATAAGTTTAATTTTAGTTAACGTTTTTATATCTGTTTCCCCTAGTCATATTCTATTCCATTGTGATATATTCATTTTTTTCAATTCCCTGAAAGGCAATGTACTCACGTTCATGATCAATGAAAAGTACAAACTTGCCCATACTCAAGTGCCACAGTTTTATATACGTACGTACTAGCTTCTCATTTAGCACTAGCCACCTAAATGTTGCATGGCGCTACGTACAACCAACGTCTTGTAAATAAGATCGGCTCATATACACAGTGTACAAGGGACACCCGATAAAGTACAGCTTGCTGTGAAATGTTCTCACATAACTTCACTCAGCAACCTCTTTCACATCGGGGACGAGGACACCCACCTCGGCTAAGGTGGGTGAATCCGAGATCCCTACCGTATGCACTTATATACAGTACCTTTTTTCAGAGGAAAACTTATAAGATTACTGCACTTACTGAGTTGTCCGAACTTAACCCAATTAGTTACATCAAGTTTTTATGATGAATTTTTTAAACCCGATTGAATCCGAATACAACAAGTAAGAAAAGACTTGTATTCTCAAAAACATTTTTACTTGGTTATCTAAAATGCAACAAGTCTCAAACACTTGAACGAGCTTTCTTGGCGATATCCAACTTATCACAGTTCGGATCCGAGGTCTAAAAATTAACATGCAACGAGTTAATAAAATAAACTCACATTTGTGAAACAAGTCAAAGCAAAGGCTTGCATAAAAATGACCTCGGGCACCAGACGTATGCAACAAGTTAAAATGAAAAACTTGCATATAAATGATTTAATGCAACAAGTTAAACAGAATAAAACTTGCATTGGACTAAAGGAAATGTTGTACACAATCATCAAAATAAAATAGGTCCAAGACTGTCAAACATGTTATACAAAAAACATAGACAAATTGCAAGCCGCCCAGCATAAGGGACTTATGCAGCATCATCTTCGACATCGGAAAGTACAACCGTGCTCGAATCGAACTCCTCATCCGGTTTCTCCACCAAGGGGTTGGGAAGGTTCTCTTCGGGTTTTTCGAGGTCAACCTCGGCCCCATCCCTCTCAAAGTCCACCATCTTCCCATTTTCTACCCCGAATCCGGCGCAGGCGCCGACGACTCGAACTCGGAGCCCTTGATTCAAGTGCAGGATCTGTTCAACAGCATTGGCAAAGATCTTGCCTCCTCCTTTCTCAAAGTCGAAGTTCGCCTCGGCCGCTGCAATTTTGTGTTTAAGAGCTTGGGCAGCTCTCTTCTTCAACAAAGTTCTCACCGTCTCCACCTCGGCCAGACCTTCCTGCCGACCAGCTTCTCTCGCAGCCTCCTGTGCCGTCCGATCATCAGCTTTCACTTGGGCCAGGGCCTCCTCATGACTTTTAAGAAGCTCTTCCATTTGTTGGCGATGCTTCTCTTCCAGTTCAGCCAGCTTCTGATCGGCAGAGTCTTTGATACTCCTTAGACCAGCAACCTCGGCCGCCATTTCAGCTCGGGCCTTCTTCTTGGCAGGTGACACACCTTCCGCCACATCATCAGCAACCTCGGCCAACACATTGAACATGGTTGTTGACCTCTTCAATTGACAGGCCAGCTCCTCGGTCGGCCATTCTCTTCCATTCAGCCCCCGACATCTTGATCAAAGTCTCTTTGACCGAGGGTTTGGCAGTGGTGGTCGGCGGCCTCGGAAGTATATCAATTCCCCTCCTCGGACCTGCGGACGAAGGGGAAGTTTCAGCAGCGATCACCACCTCGGCGTTAAGGCTTGGAGACCGAGGAGGAGAGGGGGCGATAATCACCGCAGGAGGAGTAGGATGAGGAGGAGCCGAGTCTGTGGAAGCCGTGTCGGTGGAGACCTCGGCAGGTGTTGTTCCAGTAGAAGCGTTGTCCGACCTCTTTCTCTTGCGGGCTTCCATAACAGCTTTCATCGCCTTGGACGACATCTCTGACCAGTGTTCGTCTGCAAACAAAAGAATAAAATTCGTTCAAAAAAAAGTGTAAGAGTAAAGCTAACTACCAATTTTTGCAACAACTGCATCATCGGGACACTTCATAAATACGCCGATGTCAAGCTGGAATTTCCGAGCCCGGTACTCGGACTGGAAGTGGTAAGCCGTCACAGCCTCATCGGCATCGAGTGTCGCACCCGACCATCTTTGCGGCGTGTTGACATGTCGATTAAAGAATTCCTCGGTCCATTCCAAAGGGAACTTCGGCCCCGTCTCGTCTCGAAACCAAGGTCGCCCTGTGCCCACATACTTATACTTGAAAAATCTGGGCTTGAAATGCTTCCAAGAATCCGTGAACATGCCGAAGAGCCCATAATGACCTTGGGCCTTAGTCGACACCCAAATCAGACCAGTAACACCGTCTTTATTATTTAAAAATGGGTTGTACATCCACAAGAAGAGCCGAACTATACATACCAACCTTTTGGCTCCGCAATACTTTTGGAATGCTCTAAGGAATGACCAAGTATTGGGATGAAGTTGTGAAGGGGCCAATCTGAGCTCGTTCAGAACCCGCATCTCCAAGTCGGTAAACGGCAGGGTCACGCCGAGGTTGTGGATTAGATCGGCATAGAAGAAGAAAGAGTTGTTGTCGGTTCGGGTGCATATTCTGTCGTTTGCCGAGCAGGGGAGAACTTCGTAAGAGGTCCTTGCAGCATCCCCCGAGCAGGGCAGCACAGCTCTCTTCACTCCGGCAAGTTTGTCCTCGGAGTCTAAGCTGGACCGAACTCCTTTAGGCTCCACGTCGACCCACTGGTACTGATCAGCATCAGAAGGTGCTGGGTAGAGATCAAGTCGGCTGATGCACTTCCGGGGAGGCATTTTACCTGTGGAAGAACAGGGGAGCTCGGTGTTAGTCCTACGGGTTACAAAAAATAACCCCCCAGAAAACCCCCTCGAAGTTGTTCCGAGGGGCGAGCATCTCCCCTCTACCACAGAAACCCCCCGTTCGTACATCCTCTCTCTCTCCATCCTTTCAAAGTTGGCACGCTCCCTACCGTCGACGAATTTGGCCCAAGCATACTGCCTTATCCACTCTCTCCTCTCTACCCAATCCCGAGGATAGACAACCTCAACGGGATCGACCTCCAAGATTCGTTTCTCGTACCTCTGCCTATACTCCTTTTGACGGCAAATCGCCTCGTCAACCTCTGTGGAAGAGCAGGATGAGGAGGTGGAGCCGTCCTCCTCCTCACTATTGCTGGTTGAAAGGGAAACTACCCCTACCCATCTCCTAAACCACTCCCTACTCATCTCCCTACTCCACTCTTCTGGGTTTCTGAAAGGTAAAAACAAAAGCAAAAATCAAACACTCTACAAAGGCCTACACACTCCCAACCCAGAGAACACCAGAAACCCCAACATTATTCACCAAATTCAAAACCTCAAAACCCAAGGAGAAAACCCCACCACCATGAAAGTAGAAACAAAAACCAAAAATGCTAATCCCTCCCATATGAATCGGGAAACAGTAAACAAATGAGAAAAGGCAGTGATGAAGAAGAAAAAACAGGAAAGAGATCAGTACCTTAAGAGTATCGAGGTGAAGGAAAATGGAGCTTGAACAAATTCGTTGATTGGATTCGCTGTTGGAGAGGGAAGAGAGGGAAGAGGAGTTTGGTGAAGAAGGAAAGGGAATGGAGTTTGTATCTGAGAAAGAGGAATTCGATAAGGGAGAGAAGGAAAAGGAGTTTTCAGAGAATGGGTAGCCACTGGAGAGAGAGAGAGAGGAACAATTTTGAGGGAGAAGGGAAACCGTTTTCCCCCCCATTTTCGAAATCTGGGCCTGGCCCAAAAGGCCCAACCCAACATGCAGCCACATACGCCGGGACACGTGGCGCTGGGTAGGTGGAGCGCTGGGCCTCGAGCGACGTTGCAATTATGGCAACGCTTCGGTCAACGTAATTTCTGACACGTGTCAGATCTGGAGAAAGCAAGCGTCACGTCGGAGCAGGTGAAAGGACAGTTTTCAGACCTGCTCCGTCTTAATGAAAGGACGTCAGAAACAGCTGGATCCAGCTCTCGGCAACTCATCATTCCGAACTCCCTAGAACCTCGGAACAAGGCTCAAATAGCCTTGACCGAGCTGGGGGGCTTATGTGGTGGATTTGGGAAAAGGACCTGAACCTAAGACCTCGGAACAAGGCTCAAATAGCCTTGACCGAGCTAGGGGGCTTATGTGGTGGACTCGGCCTAGCCGAGCTCCACGTAGCCCTCACTTAGGACTTAGGAACCCTTCAGGAAACCCTCTGTATGCTTGGCCGAGCTCAAAGCTCAACGGCCGAACAGACATCAGATACGGGCCGACCTCATTCTCCTACCAAGGTCCGACTTCCTTGTCCGACACCTCCCAGAGTCTGACACCTCCCAGATATTCCGACACCAAGGACAGGATGACGTGTCTCACCTTATCCACAAGGACAGCTCATCCACTCATAGCTCAGTACAGGCTGGCCCTACTTGGGCCTCAAGCAAGCCCATTAGGGCAACCAGCTCCCCCTATAAGTAGCTCCGTACTAAATGGGGCTCAGGTATGTCCTCTAACCCTAATTATCACCTTCACACACCAATGATTAGGGTTACTTCTTGGCTCTTTACCTTGCCATATGAGGACTCCCACAAACATCACAGATTAACCCTAGACAGAGGTTTCCTTAAGGTCTTCTTCTCTAACCTTGAGGATCTCATAGTCTAGGACATCCCACTAATGGATGTAAAATTGAAGGACTACTTTCGAAAAAAAATCTTGAGAGATCACTTTGGATAGAAAAATAATTTAAAAGACCAAAGAAATAGTTTTGATGATAAAAAGCACGACTGTTTATTACAATAAAATACTATTTGTTTTCCGGTTTTAAAAAAAATGAAAAGTTATTTTTCCAGAGGGAGAGTACATATACACTCTATCCGTTTCAATTTATTTGTCACTTTATGAATTTCACAGTATTAAAAAAGTCATTTAATACTTCAATTTTCAAGAGAAGAATAAGACAATTTTACTCCATCATCCTTATACTACATTAATTATCGTATATTTCACATATTTCAAAACATTTAAAAGCAAGGTTAAATTTGAAAAAAATTAATTAATACACCCTCAAATTCTTAAAGCGACAAATAATTTAGAACAATTTAAAAATGCTAAAATGACAGATAAATCGAAACGAAGGAAATATTTTAGAAAAGAAAATTTAAGATTTTGATAAATACCGATGGCATCCGTGTACATTTGAAGCTATATTTTATTAACATGCACTCATTACTTATTCCACCCAATTTTTTTAAAAAAATTGTCTTACACTTACAAAATCGTGGCTAATTTGCCGGTGTTTCATACATGCGTAATTAATTTTGAGTTTGGATTATTAATTTGCTTGTGTTCAACTCATAATTTTGATTTTTTATTAAAAATAATCACTTTTTTTTTGTTTGGTGAGAAATGGTTGGTGGTGGTTTCATGATGATGTTGGGTGAAAAAGATAAAAGGTTAAAAATAATTATATGAGTGTGAGTATGTTTATGAGTATTGGATGTGAGTAAGAGTAAAAAGAGAATTAAAAAAGTGTTTAAATTGAGAGATTCGGATGTTCTTTTTTTTTTTATCCGAATTTCTTGCGGAATCACCGGTATCCCTGAGAGTACCCTTAATACCAGAGAGCCCTTGAGACTAATTCGAAGCGGGCTGCGTGGCTGACTCTCTCAGCGAGACGTTTTTAGTGGGAATCGAATATGGGACTACTAACACTTGTATCTCATTCCCAAAATTTTAGTTGGGGGTTTACACCAACTAAACCAAACCATTTTCGTAGATTAGGATGTTCTTTTAAATTAATATTGGCAAAATGGACCATGGCCCGCAGGCCCCGCCCGATTGCGGGCAGGGCACAAGTTTTGTAAAAAAAATTAAATGCGTGCGGGTTTGTTTTTTGCGGGTGGGCTGCGGGCTTGGATATTTTTAAAAAAAATTAAAAGATTCATTAAATATTTGAATATTTGCTGGCGATTCCCACTCGCATTTTTGTTTTTTAAAAATTTGTGCTAAAAATAAAGAAAAAAATTAATTTAATTTATTTTTTTAATGCGGGCCGCCCTGCCCGCAATGCGGGGGGGGGGGGGGGGGGGGGGCTGAAAATTAGGCCCTAAAAATTTTGACGGGTGGGCCGCCAGCATTTTTTGCGGGCCGAGTGCGGGCGTGGACCATGCCCGCCCATTTTGCCAATACTATTTTAAATATAAGATAAATATTTTAAAATATTGGATATATATACTCCTTCCGTTCATATGCACCTTAGTGTTTATAGATTTTTTTTCCTATGTTTCATATGTATGTTCTTTTACAAAATTCAATACATAATTAATGTTATTTTTTCCCAATACCCCGTATTTATTATATTCTCTTTTTCACTTTTAACCTCTTTTTCTCTTTTCAATAATAATTATTATAGGTATTATAGTTTAAATACCTCAGATTATTACCTCATTTAATAATCCTATTAAAATTATCATACATAATCTTAAAATACACTACTCTACTTATGAAACGGTGGGAGTATTAATAAAATATCTTTTTTAGAACCTTAAAAGAAAAAAAAGTTAATTTTTGAATAAACAAAAGATGCCACACAAATCCAGAAAAATCCCTCCTGTTTCTCCTGAACGTGAAAGAATCAAGGCAGTGAAAAGAAAATAGGAAATTTCTGACTTGCAACCTAAAATTGGATGGTTGTCATGCAATCTTTTATTAAACTAATAAGAAGTTGATACCTAAGACATGTGTGTCATGTCATTCCTTCCTAAAGTAGTGATTTATAATTTTTACAATTTAGTCCAACATAAAAAGTAAATTAATTTAATTTAGTCCTTTCTACCTATTAGCAAATTATAACATAGATTAAAACAACACTTGTTGTTATAATCACGGTTGTTTTAATCTATGTTATAATTTGCTAATAGGTAGAAAGGACTAAATTAAATTAATTTACTTTTTATGTTGGACTAAATTGTAAAAATTATAAATCACTACTTTAAAGAATGACATGACACACATGTCTTAGGTGTCAACTTTTTATTAGTTTACGAATTAAGGTTGCATGTTAGTAACTCCCGAGAAAATAACCTTTACACAGCAGTATCCTCTTCTCTTCTCTTCTCTTCTCTTCTCTTGTAGTGAGTGAGTGAGTGTTATCCAACTTGAACCAAACCATGTTACCCTCTACCATCCTAGCACCCTCCACCTCTAATCTCAACCTCTCTCAGTTGGTCCCACCACACGCTCCCCCAGAACTTCATCCCAGAAACCCAAGAACCAGACTCACCATCTTATCCAAACCATATTCCAAACTCGCTGTGGTTGCCAGGGTCAGCAGTAACGGTCATGACGGTATCGGTGGTGGTGCTGTTGATGCTACCTCTCAACAACACTCTTCTTCACCTCCTCCTCCTGTATGTTGTACTAATGCAAACCATTTATTTACGAATGATTAGTCAGATTGGTCCTGACTTTATAGCTATTGGTCAATTTATTCACTGACATTTTCGAAATAGCAATTTAGTCTCTGAGATATTGGAGGGCATCAAGCATGTTAGTCGCACAGTAACGGCAACACACGCTAAGCACTAACATGCTTGACGTCCTCTAATTTCAGGGGCTAAACTACTATTTCAAAAATTTCAGGGATTAAATTGACCAACGGCTACAAAGTCGGAATCATTCCTACTAATTACTCATTTATTTATTTATTGGTCCATTTTAATATACGTTTATTAGAATAAACCCTGTTTTAGTCCCTGAAATTATTGGTCCAACGGCTACAAAGTCAGGACCATTCTTACCAACTACTCATTTATTTATTTATTGGTCCATTTTAATATGCGTTTATTAGAATAAACCCTGTTTTAGTCCCTGAAATTGTGGGTACCGGTAATGTTAGTGTTGGACTTTAGGAAATTATCATATTAGTCCTTTTTTAAACTAGGATTATCATATTAGTCCTTGAAATTGTGATCATAGGTTATATTAGTCCCTCGTACTAACAATCAGTCCATAGTTACTAGGAATGGGGTACACTTTGGTTTGTGGTACTGGTTTCGTTATTTTTTTTTATAGGCAAAGTTTTTGAGTGGGAGGAGAAAGGGGAAAATTGAGCCTATGTTCTCGCACTTTATATCCCATAGCTCTACCAACCGAGCTACATATTGGTTATGTGGTACAGTACTTGCTTATGTATTTGGTACGATTGGTAGATTTAGTTGGTTCACTTCCTGACATGATATATTTGACATTTATATATGATTTTGTGTTTGCAAGTAAAATTGAACAAAAACAGTAAAAGAATGCACAAAAAAGGAGGTAGGAGAAGGGTCGTGCTGTCGAAAAAGAGAAAATGAGTTGAGTCTACTAGAAAACAGGATCAACTGCTCGAAAATGGAGTGAACTGATCTGAAAATGATTCAGATGACTGGAAATGGAGTCCGCTGATCCACTTACTGGCAAATGTTTCATATCGTTCCATTAATTGATTTTGGTGTACCAAGTTGTGAACCACTAGGAACTGGGATGAAAATGTCCCACAGATGGAGACAAATGGACCAGTTTGCTGTTGGACGGCAAAATTGGTGAACCATGTAGATGTAACTACGGTTCAGTACTTCATTTAACTAACACGTTACATTTTCAGGCACTAATATGTTAATTTCCTATAGGTAGGGACTAATATGACTGGTACTTAACTGCTTACAATTTTGGTGATAAAAATGATGATTTACTCATATCTTTTTTGTTTACAGTATCATATGACCATTTATGTGGTGTTCATGAAAGTCTATTGGTACCACTATTTGTAATATGTTTATTGGAAAAGTTAATAGTTCAGTTTGTGTTATGTGTAATTGGATTGGTTTCTATCATGGCCACTAAATGCAATTGTTTTGGGTTGTAAATAATTTAGTGGGTTTTTGATGGTGATGGAAGAAGGTCATGGGTGAATTCTTGGGTTTTTTTTGCCTCTCTTAAACTACGTGAAGATTATAGCCAAGTTTGATTACTGTTTGTGTGCATCTCGGGTGGAAAACTATTCGCTGCTGGTACCATGCACCACTTTGCTTCAGCATCCTTTCTAACGCTTTTAACTGTACAGCTTTGAAATGAAGCTTGCGTTCAATCATATTATAGTTCAAGTATGGTTGAATGAGGTTATTAGTGTCAACTAGTTAAGTTTGTATTTCAAGAATTTATGTTTTCAGCACAGTTATGGAAGATACTATACAAGTTGATTGATTTAACCAATGTAAATGGATATTTTCATAAAAAAAGATTAAGATCAGTTGACAGAGGCTGGAGGATCAGCAACAACTATTCTTTGGTCTTGGCTGGTTTGAGACTACCTTGTTGGGTTATGGCAACAATGCTCTCAGTTAATTTCACGAAAAAACAACTTCTTCCAAAACAAACAGTTTAAAACAAGCCACCTTCATGCTTATTGCGCTGATCCTTCCTTTCTCTCTTTGTCTATGTTTGAGTATGTATATCATGCCATTTCTTCTTAATTATGATGAGTTGGAGCATGGGATAGTTAGTTATTTGTGCATGTGTATCTGGTAAATGTGTTGTTCTTTTGACCTTGCCCATGGTTATGTATTTGAGATAGACAACATTTTGTTTGATGTGATACTGATTATGCTTGATTTTTGTTTTTAGGGAATTGATGCAGTAAACAGTACATCTTCTGGCCTTGGTGATGGTTATGTGGCCTTATTTGTCCGTATGTTAGGCCTTGATCATGATCCCCTTGATAGAGAACAAGCTATAGTTGCTCTCTGGAAATATTCACTTGGTGGGAAGAAGTGTATTGACGCTATAATGCAGTTTCCTGGTTGCATTAATCTTATTGTGAACCTCCTTAGATCAGAGTCTAGTTCTGCATGTGAGGCAGCTGCAGGCCTTTTGCGATCGCTATCTTCGGTCAATATATATAGGAATGCTGTAGCAGAAAGTGGAGCAATAGAAGAGATAAATAGATTGCTAAGGCAATCTTCCTTGCCTCCCGAGGTACATGAATTGTTACACTGCAACTTGGATTCATGTGCACATGTTACTTTGGTAATTACCATAGAACATTGAGAATATCTGGGACTCTTTTTTGCAGGTAAAGGAGCAGAGTTTGAGTACCCTGTGGAATTTATCTGTTGATGAGAACCTCTGCACTAAAATTGCAAAGAGTGATATTCTGTTGTTAACTATTAAGTATCTTGATGATGAGGATATAAAAGTGAAGGAAGCTGCAGGGGGCATTTTGGCCAATTTAGCTTTGAGCCGTGTTAACCATAATATCATGGTTGAAGCAGGTGTTATTCCAAAATTGGTGAGACTTCCCTTGACTCTAGTGATGGGAAGATGTTTATAAAGTGATAAATAAATATTTACATGTCGCACTGGTTTGATGTTCTGACTAATGAGCTGCATGTAATTTCGGTTAAGATGAATTCTGCTAGATATAAACAACCATTCCTGGGTTTGCTTGTAAAAGGTTAAGCATTCAGGATGATACAGTTATTGTCATGGTATCAAAGTCTCTTTGACAAAGTGGTGAGGAGTACCATTCCATCTCACTTTGGATCCTCTCTTTTTCCTTAGGAACATGACAATGTAGTTTTTCGAGAGAGTGGTAGAAGTTACCTTGAAAAGAAGCCTAGTATTTTTTCTGTAGGGGTGGCACCTGTTGTGGATGGTAGAAACTTATCTTAAGTGGTTTGGCCATGTGAGGAGAAGACCACTAGAAGCCCTAATAAGAAAGTGTGGCTTAGGTGGATGATAGCCCAATAGTTAAAGATTGAGAAAACTAGGCAAACTCATTAATAAGGATTAAGATTTAAGCTGTTACTTTTTGTCACCCCCCCATTCAACATAAGCAATGACACTAATGCCTTCCATTATAAGTTGAATGGAAAAAGGGAGAATAATAAGAAGGAATGGCATTTTGGAATTGGCTTATATCTTAAATTCCATAGGACTTGGCAAATGTCCTTTTTCTTGATGCTTATAAGTTATAACATTCCAAAATATGATTATCTTTGATTTTACTCCAGGCAAAGTTCTTAACGTCTAATTCGGAAGGATCTAAAGTCATTAAAAAGGAAGCAAAGAATGCGTTGTTGGAACTTGTTAAGGATGAGTATTTTAGAATTTTTGTTATTGAGGAAGGTCTGGTTCCTGTGCCATTAGTTGGTGCTGCAGCCTATAAGTCATTCACCCCAAGTTTACATTTGTGGCCCACATTACCAGACGGTACAGAAATTGAAAGGACCTCTAGACAGTCTTCCAGATTTGGTGCATCAGAATTACTTCTTGGATTAAATATTGATGACAAGAATGCTCAAATAGAGGAAGCAAAAGCCAATGCAATTATTGGACGGACACAACAGCAATTCCTTGCACGTATTGGGGCTATAGAAATGGAAGAAAAGACAATACCTCATTCTGAATGCTCAAATGATCAACGGCTAACACTTTTACCTTGGGTGGATGGTGTTGCTCGTTTGGTGCTGATACTAGAACTAGAAGATAAGTCTGCGATAGTAAGGGCTGCTGAGGCAATTGCTGGTGCGTGTATCAATGAACATATGCGTACTGCATTCAAGGAGGCTGGAGCAATTAGGCATTTAGTACGCCTTTTGAATTGTGATGATAATGCGGTCCAATGGGCTGTAATACAAGCTTTGGAAAGGCTGTCTGCTAGGTAACGCAAAAGCATCAAAAATTAGTTTCTAGTTTTATAATTGCAGCATTTAATTTGTATTCTTGACATCAGGGATAACTGCCAGTATTTGTCAAACAATATAGATCAGTTCATTGCTATTCAACTTTTGAGGATATATTTCAGAACCTTAGACCTCTTTAGATGTAAACCAATAAATTCCGAATATGGCGGTTGTAGTGAAAAAGAAACATTCTTTGATAGAAAGTGGAGTTTGATATTGAATTTCAATGCACATGAAGCTATCATCTAGGAGGTGGAAGGTAGATCCGGTCATCAGTTTGTAGTTTGTGATATAAAGTATAGGAAAAATAATAAAGTGAAAAGAAGAAAAATAGAGGAAAATCTTAACGTTGCTGCATTGCATCATAAGGATAATGTTTTGGAAAATAAGAAAGGCATGGTTTCGAGTGGGAGACTAAGTTGTTGTTAGATGTATTTCTTAATTAGTTTAAGTATTTATTATGTGATCATATTTATCGTAATCATGCATGATGCTTTTCTTGATGCAGCAATGTTGTTTGCCGAGTGATTGAAGCTGAGGGCGTTTTACGTCCTTTAGTTAGTATTTTGAAATGCTCAGACATTGCTGCAACTATTGTGGAACAGGTATTAGTATTTCTTTTGTGTTACTTTATTCTGGCAAGGTCCTTGCATATAAAAAAGATGAAAATTTCACAAGGTTTTGATGATGGAATGATATGCTTCTACAGTCTTTGAACATGCTTGCTCGGATATTAGACCCCAGTAAAGAGATGCAATTGAAGGTTTGTATTACTTATCTTGCAACCAGTTTCGAGCAATTTTTCTTTTTCTGATTGATTATCAAGTACATTGATTCTTTTCAGTTTTATGATGGACCAGTTAATGGATCTGAGAAGACATTTGGAGCCAAAAATGGTGATGTTTCAGCAGGGTTAAGTGGTACTGAACAAGCTGTATCAAGAGAAAACACCAGGTTAACTTAAGGGACCCAAACCTGAGAAGGGCCTTGTTTGTTGAAGTTAAAGTTATAGAGAATTCCAAGATTGCTCTTCATATTATTTGATTGAGGAACATTAAGTGCTCAGCACAGTGGTAGTTAACATTGACTTGGTAAATTTGTCAGGAACAATATACTGGATTCTGTTTTCATTGCACACCTTGTTGAGATTCTGAAGTCCTCTTCACCAAGGGTTCAAGAAAAAGCTGCATCTGTGCTTGAGTTTGTGGCACTGACTGACCCAACTCTGGTTATATCTGTGGATATTGATTCTGGTCTCAATTCCGTTTTTCAGCAAAAGGTTTTGAAAATTTCAGGTAAGAGATTTCGTTTCTGTAAAGCATGATATGTTATAAGTGAAAATTGTTTTCATCTGTTTGGCATGTTATGACTTTTGCTTTTGACTGCAGTAATTAGATAGAAATGATCTAACATCGTTCTATCTGTTTCAACTTTCAATGTGTGTGTTTTACGAGAATCGCAAAGGCACCGGCAAAGAGATTAAATTGGGTCTCCTTTTAACTGAGTTTATTAGTTAACTGCAAAAATACCTTCAATTGGGTGAATGCCAGTGGCCTTATTTTGAGAACCAATTCAACCTAAACCCTTAAACTGTTAGGTGGCACATTCAAAAACTGGTTTTAGATAACAATTTATAAGTATGCGTAACACAATATATTTAGAGGCTTTCATGGTTGTTGGTTATGTTGATCTCTAATACAATATGATTATGTTTGTTGTTAACCTTCAGCTTCTCCCTACCTGTAGATCAAAATGTGGCTCACAATTTGTTATGCCTATGCAGCAGACGTGGAATCTGATGTGGAAGATCAGTTTTCGGAAGCATATGTTGTCGAACTTGAAGAAGCCGGTCTTGCAATATCTGCAGCATCCCGGTTAATGACAAGACTACTTGATTCTGAGGAGTTTCGCCGCAAAATAAATTCGTCCCATTTCATCGGTTTGCTTCTTGAAATCCTCAGGTCCAGTAGTATTCCCCTTCACAACAAAGATTGGGTAGCTGCCTGCCTAGTAAAGTTAAGTTCTGTCTCTGGTTACAACACGAATTTTAATCCAATTGATGTGGAAGTTACAATTCATGAGACAATACCAAGACTTATAGAACAGATCAAAACTTCATTTTCTCAAGAAGCACAGGAAGCTGCTGTTGTAGAACTGAACAGAATAATATCTGAAGGAGTGGTAGATTCCACTGGAGCTATTATTTCCGAGGGTGCAATATATCCATTGGTGAAGCTGATTCAAGAAGGGAGTGAAAAGGCTGTTGAAGCAAGCTTATCAATACTTTATAATCTGAGTATGGACAGTGAGAATCATTCAGCACTTGTTGCTGCTGGGGTAGTCTCAGCCTTAAGAAGAATTGTTCTGGCAAACAGACCACACTGGGAACGGGCACTTCATTTGCTCAGGAGTTTGCAAACTTGAGTATAAGGATACAAATCTTGAAACAGCTTTTTTATATTGAATCATGGCCTGTACTTTAAATCTGTAAAAGAAAATCTTTTCACTTTCTTATTGATAAAACGTATAAAGAATTTTTATAATATTATTAGTTTTTTGTGGATAGGCATGGGTTTTTTAGTTAACCATACATAATAAGAGTTTTTAAAAACATTATTGGACATAATTGATCAGCAAAGTAACGTTTATATGAACAAATGTTGACAAATAAGAGAAATGTCACCATTAAGGTCAAGTACATTTGATTAATAATAGGATTCTTTAAGTATGATGTTAGATATTCAATCTTGTAAAAGATTGTAGCAATTATAGGAAAATGGTAACAACAATGTGGTATGACGGAGAGGGTGTAATGATGGTGGTGACAGTGATATGATGGTGATGGAATGATGGTGACATGGGTGGCTGGAAAGGGTGGTAGCAACGATCATGTGATAGTGGTGGATTTGGATTCTTTATCATAATTGAGCATGCGACTTGCTATGCTCGAGGTTGAGGCGATTTTTTGCCTCCTTCCATCCAATGGTCCATCAAAGGCAGCGCAGATCCCAAGTTCGAAACCTAGTACATCGATATTGACTCCAAAGCTTACTCCCCAAAAAATAGAATTGGAAGTAGAGAAGAATAGTGTTGCGGAAGAGAATGTTGATATAGTTACCAAGCTCACAGAAATGATTTTTGCTGTGCTAAATGATAAAACCATGCTTAAGGAAGGAAGGCATAACCAGTTAAAAAAGGTGTTGAAGGAGCTTAGTTGTTTGGATAATGATTGTTCAAATCTGAGGCATATAAAAGAACAGTGTGTGGTAGATAACAAAAATCAAGCTGATATAGATACTTCAAAAAACCTCTAGGCCAGATTTGATGTAAGTAAACTGAGGAACTGTGGTGCTAAGCTGGATTTTGTTAACCCTAGCAAAAATGGAGATCACACAGTTGGTAAAATTGACCTAGCTGGCATTCAACCTGAATGTCGGTTTTGGAAACACTCGATTACGAGATATGTTCTAGGAGCACACCCTTATTTGTTGTTATGAATGGATTCTTTAGAAGAATTTGGGGGTAACAGGTGGATAGAGTCCATTTGATTACAAATGGCATTTTCTTAATCAAGCTTCACTCTGCAGAAGTTAAGAGGGACATTCTTGAGCATAGTATTTTTCATTTTGATGGGAAACCTGTAATTTTTAATGATTGGATAGTGGAGATGAATCCTGTGAAATGTGAAATCCAGAGAATCCCAGTTTGGATTCAGCTTCCCAAATTGGCTCTAAAATACTAGATTCCATCAGCTCTGAGTAAAATATGCAATAGTATTGGCGTTCCCTTGACGTGGATGGAATGACAATGAATAAGGAGAGAATAGGCTTTGCAAAAGTCATGGTAGAAATGAAGATAAAAGAATCTATGCCTGATTGTATCTTCTTTGAATCGGAAATGGGAGATATAATTAGACAAGAAATCATTTATGAATGGAAACCAATGAGGTGTGATGGATGTGGAGGATATGATCATGAAGTTAAAGAATGCAGGAAAGTGAAGCAAGAAAAGAGGGTTGAAACAAATGTAGAGAAAATTGCAACTTCAACTAATCCATCTATTGCTGAGGAATAGACTAAAGAGCATCATGAAGAGACAGAATGGAGAGTAATTACATGCAAAGGGAAAGGTAAAGAACAAACAAAAATTATGGAAGTAGACCAACAAAAATTTGTTACTGTTCTAAAGAAACATGGTGGAAGTCATATAGCTCACAGAAAAGCTACAAAAGAGGGGCAATCAAGTAACAGAATTTTGGCCATCAATGATACTTCTCAGTTGGAATATTAGAGGCCTCAAGAGCCTCGATAAGAAGTAGGAAGTAATCTCGTTTTGTTGCAAGAATAAAGTACTCTCTCCCTCCCATTATCTTGGTAAAAGTCAAACAAGTCAATAAAAATAAGAGAGTATCTCTTTAATATAATGCATGATTCACTCATTAATCACAAATTGATATTACACAAATTTTCATATCATTACAATTAATACATATTGCAATATTGCCTCCAAAAAAAATCTTTAAATGTGTTTTCCTTACTTACTTACTTATCAATCATCGATACAATATACAATATTTAATATTTTTCATTTATTATTTTACTTTAATATGGGACAAATTTTTTTGCATTTTTTTTACCAAGATAATGAGACAGAGGGAGTAGATTTTATTGCTTTAATTGAGACTAGAATTTAAAAGGACAAAGTGTTTGGAATAATCAATAAATATTGGCCTGCGAGTAGTTATTTTGTTAATTCAGAGCAGCATTATAATGGGAGAATCCTTCTTGTGTGGTCTTAGCATACCTGCTTTGTGAAGATAATTACTGCATCAGATCAATTAGTCCACTGTGAAGTGATTTTACCATATAAGAAAATCATTTTAACTGTGGTATATGCTCATAACTCCCAATCATAAAGAATGCAGTTATTGGATGATATTACATCACTAAGTAAAACTATATCTGTTCCATGGTTTGTAATTGGGGATTTTAACTGTATTCTTGGTTCATGGGATAGAATTGGTGGGAATGATGTGCAGTTTAGTGAAGTGACTGATTTCAGCCTTGAGAATAGTAATATCCATGAGATGAGAAGAAATGGTTGTGAATTTACATAGAACAATAAGCATGAGTCTCGTAGAATCTTCTGCAAGATAGATTGGGCTTTTGTCAATGATATTTGGATTGATGAGTTAGACAATGTTGAAACAATTGTTCCCCCGAAGGATTACTTGACCATTGTCCTTTGCTTGTTAATTTGTCCAGTACTATTATCCAGCTTCAACACACTTTCAAGTACTTCAATATGAAGTCAAGCTCAAGAGTTTGAAGAGGTGGTCAAGAAGGGTTGGAATAGAAATTAATGGATCTAGTATGTTCAAGGTGATTAAAAGGCTGAAATGGCTAAAGAAAGACCTAAAATTGTTGAATAGATCAAAATTCAGTGACATTAAGCTTAAAGCTGCAACAGCTTATGTTGACTTGATCAAGGCTCAATTGAATCTCCATGGTGATCCTAATAATATTCATAAACAGAAGATGGAAAAATTGGCTGCATCTAATTATAATGAGACTCAAATGTTGGAAACTAACAAGCGGGCTTAGCAATTACTAGAGGGGGGTGAATAGTAATCTGAATGCAACAATGACTAATTTTCGAAAGCAATTAAGATGTAATTGATTTTGTGCAGATTTTACAGAAACGGAGCAAGAACACTCGAGTGTTTTACAGACTACTCGAGTAAAATAGCAAGAACACTCGAGTCTTCTGAAGAATACTTGAGTAAATCGTGCAGAGTGCAGAAAACAATTTTTGTGAACTTTGCACTTTAAATCAATACGAGTATAACCAGTCTAGAGCAGATTAATAGAAGAGTAGTAAGCAATTAAATAAAGCTAAAACAACTTAAAAACACCCTAATTGCTGCGGAATTACTACTCTAATTAAAAAGCCCCTTTTTGAGAATCTTAGGTTTGGTTTTTACTTGAATGAAAAGAAAGCAATAAAAAAAGGACTCCACCAATTTTATACTGGTTCACTCTCTTTTAAGAGAGCTAATCCAGTCCCCCTAAGAACCTTAGGAGTGTCTACTAAAATCAAATTGTTAGAAATATTACAAGGGATATTGAGATGCCTCACTCAACCTAACCCTTCCAAGAGTGTACCAAACTCTTGAATTTCTACCCCAATTTGAAGTTTGGTGATGAAGACTCCTTCTTCTCAAGCTCCTTGAAACCTTCAAGTGCTCCACCAAGCTAAGAACCTCTTAGACTTTGCTTGAGAACCTCTCAAGACTTGGATGAACCTAAGACCCACTTAGGTACACTTGGTTCCCAACCAAGATTTTGGAACAAGGTATGAAAGTGTGTATGGAGAAATACAACAAATGATTTATACACCAATTAAGCACAATCTCTAACTCTTTGAACAAATAAAGACAATGAATGAATTGGTTGAGTTAGAGAATTTTCACTTGAGAGAGAAACAATGAGCAAAGAGAATGTTTTGCTTAAGTCTTGTTAATGTTCTTGTTCTCTAGTACAAGGGCAATCAATTCTGATATATGGAAGAGGGAATGAGAGAGTAAGACAAACTTTTTCATGCCATTTTTGCCCTCTTCCAACGGTTAAAAATTTGCTGTCAGAACCAAAATACTCGAGTATTTTTGACACTACTCGAGTCTTTTGCCCATCTTTCAATAGAAATGCCCATGTACTGAACTAACGGTCAAATCTCTGATTGAGGCTGAAATACTCGAGTCTTTTGGAAACTACTAGAGTCTTTTGATACTCGAGTAACTTTCAGATTACTCGAGTCTTTAGATACTCGAGTAATTTTCAGACTACTCGAGTCTTTTGCCCAGAGATGATAAAAATTAAGTTTTTCAAAGATTAATTTCAATTCTCTTCTCAAGGAATAATTTTATGTAATCCCAACCTTTTTCATGCATTAAAATTATTTATCCTAGGATGAGATTATTTCCTAAGCTACCCACTCTCAATTATAGAACTAAAATTACAATTAAAATAAAATAGAGAATGACTAGCTAATTTGATGCACTTGATCTTCTTGACTTGGTGAGCTTGAATTCTTCCTTTAAATCCATGATCTAATTATATTGTCATCATCAAAATAAATCCACCTCATTGGAGACTTGATTCTACAATCTCCCCCTTTTTGATGATGACAAAATAATTAAACCGTTCCATCACTTTTGAGAGCTCCCCCTCAATATAGGAACCTATAAAACCTGTCAATCCAGAGAATTCCAAGCACAACATAATATCATAATAATCATAGTCAAGTTCACACTATATACTTGGTATCAGAGCGAGAGCATATATAATATCAGAGTAAAAAAAATGTGCTTGCTCTCATGCCTCTTTTCTCCCCCTTTTTGTCATAATCAAAAAGATATCATTTGGAAACGGAGGAGATAAGAAGGATACCAATAACGAAAACTCCCCCGAAATATAAGCAAGATAAAAAAATCATGACTATCGGAGAACATAAAACATGTGAAAACCAATGAAGATCAGAGCATAAAATAAATCAAAAGACATCATATCATAAAACATCATAAAAACTAAATCCGAGTTTTAAATGAAAAGGACAACATCATAAAAGCTGAGAAATACCCACGCAGGGGTTACAGAAAGCAAACTAACTCCCAAAATAAAAAAAACTGAAAATCCATAAACGACATGGCATAAAGACATGAAAGATCCCAAATGGAGTGCAAAGTCCGCAACAGCTCAAAACATGTCCGGCGCAGGAGGGTCAGTAGGAGGAAAGAATCGGCCAAACGCAGTCATCATATCATCAAACCGAGCATTCATCTGAGCTGAATGCTGGTCCAACCTGGAGTAGATCATGGCTGACTGAACACCCATCTGTGACTCAAGTCTGCTAATACTGTCCTGCTGCTCAGTCAGTCGATGCTCGAAACCATCCAATCGAGCATCAAAATGAGTCATATAACCCTGGAATGCAGGACTGCTAAAATCGATATGATCAGCAGGGTCATCCTCATCTGCACCACCACCAGCAGCCTGGTCAAAGTCAGCCTGCTCCTGAGCCAACTGCTCAGCATCCACACCTTGCTGAGCTGCAGCACCCTCAGCGGCCTCCTGAGCCTCCATGGCTGCCACTTCATCCTGCCAATAATACCTCCCACCACGCAACCTCATCTTCATCTGGCGGAGTAGCCCATCATGAATCGCATGCAACTCCTCCGAAGGAGTAAAGGACTCCTCATCATCAGGAATAGGCACATTGAAGTGCTGGAGGAGTTTACAAACATGCATCGGGTAAGGCAAATTTTGAGAGGCTTTGGAGCTCCCTGCCTTCACCATCCGAGAAAGAATAATAGCAGCCCAATTCAGCAGATTGTCATTAAGAATAGCATCCATAATTCGAAGCTCTAATTGGGTGGGCTTTGAGTAATTGGGAGAGGTTTGGGGCACAAGTTGGTGAGGTACTATATGATGGAGGAGTCGGTTTGAGGCGGTCATGTGCACAGCTTTCTTTTCGTTTCCGTTATATACACGATCGGGGCGAAGCAAGTTGCTAAAAATAGTGTCAGTATTGGCAGTGTAATTGTTCGTCCCCGTTCGTGATATACCGAAAACAGTTTCTAGATCCCTAGGGCGAATCTGAAAATGAGTACCCTCTACACTAGTTTCATACCTAGTGTTATCTATCTCCTTAATATTGGCATAAAACTGGCGAACTAGCCTAAGATAGATGAGACCATGAAAAGATATAAACTGCATAAGATGTTGGTCTCTAAGTTTTTGAACAAAAGAAAAACCATTACCCTCAAGAAATGCCTCAGTAGTCCAGCTTTTTAAACCATAAGAATGAGTCACAAAAAGGGCCTCCCTCCTGGCACACTCAGTAGCAGAGAAGAAATCCTCTTCCTCCTCTGATGAAGATGAAGAAGGTGAAGGAGTGGGCTCCCTCCTTTGCTTCCTTGGGCGCTTGGGACCTCTAGAAGTAGACATTTTGCACCAATTGGGAAGAAAAATTGAAGAAATTTGGACTTTGGGGAGTTAGGGTTTTGAAAAGGGATTTTGAAATTAAAGAGTGATTTGAAGTGATTTGATGTGAAACAAGGGTTGAATGATGATTAGAAGGTGATTTTGAGTTGAAATATGGGAAAAATTTGAGTGGAAAACTGATTTTTGATCAAAGGGGTCGAGAGGACTCGAGTGAGAGAGAGAAGAGTTCGTGAAAAATGAAAAGAAGAAACACTGCTGGTACTTATGAACTGATCGATTTACTCGAGTGTTTTTGAAAACACTCGAGTGTTCTAAGGCCTAAGACTCGAGTCTTGGTGAAAGTACTCGAGTAATACGCCTAGCCCGAAAGTTCAAAGTCTCAGATATGAAATTTACTCGAGTAAACTGTATTTTACTCGAGTGTTTTGGGGTTTCCTGAAAGCATCAATTTTGAGAAATCCGAATCACTCGAGTGTAGTTTAAAAGACTCGAGTAAAATGAAATTTACTCGAGTAAAATTTAAAATACTCGAGTGAAACCATCAGACATGCCCAAAAACTTTTTCTATTTTAAAACGATTTAAATTGGAATTAAAATACTCGAGTAACATGAAAAATACTCGAGTGAATTTATCAGACAGACAGATTTAAATGCATTTTGAACACATTTGCACACATTCAACATATTGAACATCAACACAAACTTGGAATTAAAATCACTCACAATCAAAATCATATATTTCACAATATCTCAAGGTCCAATTGTTCATCAAGCATCAATGCACATTTAAATAGACATGTTTGGTGATTTCTCAATAAAAGCACAAATCAATTAGCTAATGCTTGACCCATCTAAAATTCCAAGTTCCCTTCTTATATGATAGAAGGTATCTCTTGGCAAGGGCTTTGTGAAAATATCGGCTAATTGATTTGATGTGCTAACAAATTCTATGGTACAATCACCTTTTTGCACATGATCTCTAAGAAAATGATGTCTAATTTCAATATGCTTGGTTCTTGAATGATAAACCGGATTCTTAGTTAAGTTTATGGTACTCGTATTATCGCATTTTATTGGAACACTTTCTAATTTTAAACCAAAATCCGATAATTGTTGTTTCATCCACAAGAGTTGAGCACAACAATTACCGGCGGCGATATATTCCGCTTTGGCGGTGAAAAGAGAAACACAAGCTTGCTTTTTAGAAAACCATGACACTAACGAACTTCCCAATAAATGGCAAGTACCACTAGTACTTTTGCGATCAAGCTTGCATCCCGCAAAGTCGGAATCCGAATAACCAACTAAACTAAGACTAGCATCACTAGGATACCATAATCCAGTATTTATTGTTCCTTTGAGATATTTAAATATATGTTTAACCACGGATAGGTGTGATTCTTTAGGATTAGCTTGGAAACGGGCACACATGCATACACTAAACATAATATCCGATCTAGATGCAGTAAGATATAGAAGACTACCTATCGTGCCCCTATATTTACTAACATCAACCGGTTTACCTTTGTCATCCTTGTCTGGGTAGCATGATGTGCTCATGGGAGTGTATGCTTCTTTGCATTTGTCCATTCCGAATTTTCCAAGGAGCTCCTTGCAATATTTTCCTTGATGCAAAAAAATCCCCTCCTTGACTTGCTTGATTTGAAGTCCTAGGAAGAACTTGAGCCCCCCCATCATGGACATTTCAAATTCCTTTTTCATCAAATTAGAGAACTTTCTACACAAGGACACGTTAGTGGCTCCAAAGATAATATCATCTACATATATTTGCACTAACAAAATGTCCTCTTTGGTTTTATAGATGAATAGGGTATTATCAACCTTTCCCCTTTGAAAGCCATTTTCTAATAAGAAGGTACTTAATCGATCATACCAAGCTCTAGGAGCTTGTTTTAATCCATAAAGTGCCTTTTTCAATTTGTAAACATGGTTTGGAAACTCATGACTTTCAAAACCGGGTGGTTGCTTAACATACACTTCTTCATTTATGAAACCATTCAAGAAAGCACTCTTGACATCCATTTGATAAAGAGTAAAATTCATAATTGATGCAAAGGCAAGCAAGATTCGGATTGCCTCAAGGCGTGCAACCGGAGCAAAGGTCTCATCATAATCAACACCTTCCTCTTGGTTGTACCCTTGGGCAACAAGTCTCGCTTTGTTTCTTATAATCAAACCGGATTCATCCAGTTTATTTCTATAAATCCATTTTAAACCAATTATGGTATGATCATCGGGTATAGGCACTAATTCCCAAACATCATTTCTAATAAATTGATTTAGTTCTTCTTGCATGGCTATAACCCAATGTTCATCCATAATTGCTTCTTTAATTGAATTTGGTTCGATTTGAGAAACAAAGGAAACAAAATGACAAATATTTTGAATTGACCTACGAGTTAATACTCCCTTTGAAAGGTCTCATATGACATTGTCAATAGGGTGAGCTTTCACCGTTTTCCAAGCCGGATCAATTTCATCTTTGACTTCTCATTCATCCTTAGATTTTTCCATCTCTTTGTCAACATTTGAAATCTCAAGTCCATCATCACTACCATCACACAACACACTATCTTCTTTCGAAGACTCATTAAAAACAACATGAATAGATTCTTCAATAGTCATAGTTCGTTTATTATAAACTCTAAAAGCTTTACTATGAGAAGAGTAACCCAAAAATATTCCCTCATCCGATTTAGAATCAAATTTTCCAAGTTGATCTTTTCCATTATTTAAAATGTAAACTTTGCATCCAAAAACATGGAAATGGGATATATTGGGTTTTCTACCTTTGTAAAGCTCATAAGGGGTTTTCTTTATCATGGGCCTAATTAAAATTCTATTCATTACATAACAAGCCGTATTAACGGCATCGACCCAAAAATATTGAGGTACTTGAGAGTCATTTAACATGGTTCTAGCAAGTTCCTCTAGCACCCTATTTTTCCTCTCAACAACTCCATTTTGTTCCGGAGTTCTAGGTGCCGAATATTGGTGCTCAATTCCATGCTTATCACAAAATCTATCAAATTTATAGTTTTCAAATTCACCTCCATGGTCGGTTCGAATTATAATCACTTTTTGGTTTACTTGGTTTTGTGCAAGCTTAATATGGCATTTAAAAGACTTGTAGGTCTCACTCTTAGCACTTAAAAGTAATGTCCATGTAAATCTTGAAAAATCATCAACAATCACCAAGGCATAGTAGTTGCCACCAAAGCTTTTTACTTGAGAAGGTCCAAACAAGTCCATGTGAAGCATTTCCAATGGTCTTGTTGTGGACACATCATTTTTGGAACCAAAATGATTTTTAGTTTGTTTGCACTTCTTGCAAGGAGTGCAATCACCTTTAATTTGAAAATTGAGCTTTGGTAAACCAACTACTAAGTCTTTGGATTGAAGTTTCTTAAGTTGATTTACATTAATGTGAGTGGTCCTACGATGCCATAACCAAGTATCACTTTCTTTGCTAATTAAACATTTTGAAACTAAAGAAGTGATATTATTCAATTCAACCATGTAAGTGTTATTAGACCTTTTTCCAACAAATTTGATAGATTCATCTTTGTCACTTTTTATGAGACAATGAGTAGAGGTAAATAATACATGGTTACAAATATCACATAATTGACTAATGCTCAAAAGATTATGTTCTAATCCTTGAACATAAAGTACATTATCAATAACCAAGTTGGAAGAATTACCAATTTTACCTATACCAAGTATTAGTCCATCATCACTACCATCGCTTATCTCCCGTCATTTGCCTAGAACATCCACTATCAAGTATCCAAAGTTGCTTTCCAGTTCTTAGGCACACCTACAAAACACAATCACTTGCTCATTTTGGGTACCCAAATTATGTTGGGTCCCTTTTTGTTAGTCATGGATGATTCTCCCTTCTTAATCCAAACATAAGTACCATTTTGAATTCCAAAAGTTTTGATATGGCACTTATTGTTTGTATGTCCAAATTTTCCACAATAAAAGCAAGTTGGTTTCTTTGTAAAATTAATTTTTGAGAATGAACCAACCACTTTATTTTTCTTTTTCTTGTGGACATATCCTAAACCGGTTTTGTTTGAATTGTGTCTAAGAGAACCAATTAACCGATCTAGGTTTCTATCACTTTTGTTAAAAGTGTTGAGTTTGATTTTCAAATCATTAACTTCATTTTCAAGCTCACAACACTTTTCACAATGAGTGATGGTATATGATTGACTTGCATTCTCACAAACATGACTAGAATTAGCAAGTTCTAAGGATGCATTTTGGAGTTTCAAATCATTAATAGATTTTTCCAATTCATTGATTTCCTTTTGATACTCCAAAAGCTTCTTTCCTTTTTCCTTGTTAACTTTAGCAAGTCTTTCAAATTGAGTTAACATTTCATTATATTCATTTAGCAAATCATCATAAGAAATAGTATGAGAAGAGGTGTAAGAATAATTAGATGATACCTCATCCTCACTCTCATTGTCTTTTCTTTCACTACTTGAGGAGGCTTCATTGTCATTCTTGGCCATGAGACATAGCTTTGCTTCCTCATCATCCGAACTACTTGAGGTTGACTTGGAATCCTTTTCCGGTTCATCCCAAACAATGTAAGCTCTCTTCCCCTTGCCATCTTGGGTCTTCTTCTCATTCTTTCTCAAGTGGGTGGGACATTCCATTTTTATGTGTCCTATCCCACCACACTCATGACATTTTACACTTTCACTTGAGCTCTTGTTTCTTGGCTTGTTATCCTTGAATCTTTTGTCTTGAGGTCTCTTGTCCTTAGAGAATGATGAACTACCCTTTTTGCCTTTGAGGAATTTGTTGAACCTCTTGGAAAATAAACCAATCTCTTCCTCATTTAGAGCATGATCGGAGCTTTCACTTGAAGATTCAACTTCATCCTCTTTTGACATTTTGGTTGAGGCTTTTAGAGAGATGCTCTTCTTTTTCTTGTCCGAATCTTCATTTAAGTGAAGTCTTGATAGTTCCATCTCATGTTCTTGGAGCTTCCCAAACAAGGTGGTCAAGTCCATAGATTTTATATCCTTATCTTCCTTGATGGCGGTCACCTTTGGTTGCCATCTCCTATCAAGACATCTCAAGACTTTGTTAGTAGTTTCACCATCTCTAAATTCTTTTCCTAAGCCAATCAATTGGTTAACGATATGTGAGAACCTTGTTTGCATATCATTTATAGACTCATTAGGGAACATATGAAAGAGCTCATATTCATGAGTTAAAGCATTTAATCTTGAGTCTCTAACTTCACTAGTTCCCTCATGAGTAATTTGCAAGGTATCCCACATTTCTTTAGCCGATTTGCATTGTGAAATCCTATGAAATTCATTTTTGGACAAAGCGGAGAAGATGATATTTTTAGCTTTTAAATCATATGAAACTTTCTTTTTATCATCTTCATTCCAACTTGTTCTAGGAATAACAACGGCTTCACCATTAACCACTCTTCTAGGAATATGTGGACCTTTTTCAATTGCATCCCAAATATCGGTATCTATTGCTTCTACAAAGACTCTCATCCTAACCTTCCAATAAGAATAATCTTCACCATTGAAGAATGGAGGTCGGTTAAGAGACATAGACCCTTCTTGTTGATTGCTAGAGCCCATTGTTTCCAAAAGGATCTTTTTCGAAAAAGCTTTTACGCTCGATCTTTTGACCGAGCTCTGATACCACTTGTTGGAAACCAACAAACGGGCTTAGCAATTACTAGAGGGGGGGTGAATAGTAATCTGAATGCAATAGTGACTAATTTTCGAAAGCAATTAAGATGTAATTGATTTTGTGCAGATTTTCCCCAAATAAATTTGAACAATTAAAACCTAATTCAATCAATTATGGAAAATCAAACTTTTCTAGGTTTTCAATCAAGAACAATATGAAATGACAAAAACTAAAGAGTTAAGGGAATAGAGATACTGCACAGTGATTTTATCCTGGTTCACTCACAACCACCGTGAGCTACATCCAGTCCCCTCTTCAACAAAGAGATATTTCACTAAAGGAATTAGAATTCTCAAATTACAAGTAATACGCCTCTCAAGACTCCCTTCTTGATAGCCTCCAAGAGATACCTCACTCTTGTCTTGCAATCATATTGAAATCCAATCTAACCTTCTTCCCTTGCTTGTTGATAACCCCACAACAAGTCTTCCAATTGCTTGTTGATTCCTCACAACAAGACTTCCAATTTGCTTGTTAACACAACAAGACTTCCAACTTGATTTTCTTGATGAACAACCACCAAGGCTTCTTCTTTGTTGTAGAATGTTTGCCTTCTTGCAATGATTACAACACAATAGAAAACACAATAACAATCCTATGAATCTCTTTCAAGAACTATAAAAATATCAACACATGAGATTCATAGATTCTTGATCAAAGAATGTGAAAATGAAAGTTTTGATCTTTGAGAAAGTGAGAGAGAAAGTTGAGAAAAGTGTGGCTTTGATCTTTCTAAAATGATATGAAAATGAAATTGATTTTTTCTAATGATTCACAAAGGTTGGGAAAAGGTTTATATAGAATACCCAAAAGTTAGGAAACTTAAAAATTGATTTTGAGAAGTGAAAAACGTATTTTAAAAACCAGTACAACAGGTCATAATCGATTAAGCAGTGTTCATAATCGATTATGCCTTTGCTGAAAAGTGATAATCGATTATGCATATAGGATAATCGATTATTACCTGATCAGACTTCTCATAATCGATTATGACTTCATTATAATCGATTATGATTATCAAAACTTGATTAAAAACTTGTTTTCTCAAAACTAAACCTTTTCTTTCAAACCTTTAAGCCACCTATTGATTTTAGGTTAAGTGAATACTCAAAATATAATATGATCATGCACTTGATAGAGATTCACTACCCTCTAATAACTCTACCCAAACTCATCAAACTAAGACTCAAAATAAAGATATTACAACTCAATACACAACTTGAATCTTCATGAGCTTGCTCTCTCTTCATCATTGTTGATTGTTGTTTGTTTGTTGAGCTTCTTCATGACTTGAGCTTGATCAAAACATTTGTCATTATCAAAACCATGAACTTGCATAATAGATCTCACAATCTTCACATGCACATGCCTTCTAGATCTAACAAGAAATACTACATAGCAAATATAAAACTTCCTAAAATACACAAAGACAATCACGGTTTTGACACTCCCCCTCAAGCTGGTGAATAGGTGTTTTCCATTCCCAGCTTGGATATAATTCCTTCAAAGTTAATGCAGTTCAGCCCCTTGGTGAGTATGTCTGCAAGTTGATTCTGAGTGGATACATATGGTGTGCAAATCATGCCACTGTCTAGTTTTTCCTTGATAAAGTGTTTGTCAACCTCGATATGTTTAGTTCTATCATGCTGCACCGAGTTGTGGGCTATACTAATTGCAGATTTATTGTCACGATATAACCTCATAGGTTCATCCCACCTTATCTTCAAGTCTTCCAATATAATCTTCAGCCATAGAAGTTCACATATTCCGTGGGTCATTGCTCGAAATTCTGCTTCAACACTCGATCTAGCTACTACACTCTGTTTTTTACTCTTCCAAGTCACTAGGTTTCCACCAAGGAAGGTGTAGTATCCAGTAGTTGATCTCCTATCTACCACTGACCCCGCATAGTCCACATCCCTATATGCTTCAAGACTTACACTCGTTTCGTTTGAACAAAATCCCTCTTCCGGGGGTCCCTTTCAAAAACTGGACAATTCTAAGAGCAGCTTGTAAATGTGCTTTCTTTGGTTGGTGCATAAACTGGCTAACTAAACTTACCGCAAAAGCAATATCTGGTCTAGTGTGAGATAAGTAAATAAGCCTGTCCACAAGTCTTTGATACATTTCCTTGTCCACGACAATATCCTCCTCCGCACTTCCCAACTTTATATTTGGGTTAACTAGAGTACTTGCTGGTCTGAGGTTGTCTTACCTGTTTCTTTAAGCAAGTCGGTAATATACTTTTGTTGAGATATGAAGATTCCTTTCTTGGAATGAGCCACTTCAATTCCCAAAAAATATTTAAGTCTCCCTAATGTCTTGATCTCGAATTCCGTGGCAAGGCATTCACTTAACACTTGATGCTCCTTTTTGTCATCCTCACTTACTATAATATCATCTACATACACTAATAAAATTGTTACTCCCCCTGAAACTGAATGTTTGATAAATAATGTGTGATCCCATTGGCTCTGTTTGTAGCCCAGACCTGTCATAACTTTGGTGAATCTTCCAAATCATGCTCTTGGGGATTGTTTCAGCCCATATAGAGCCTTTCTTAACTTGCAAAAAGTTCCAGCAGAAACCTGTCCATTGTAACCAGGGGGCAACTCCATGTATATTTCTTCTTCAAGGTCTCCATGTAAAAGTGCATTCATCACATCGAACTGCTGCAGGTTCCAATCATGATTTGCTCCTAATGACAATATTACTTTGACCGTGTTCATCTTAGCAACCGGGGCAAATGTCTCCAAGTAATCAACTCCATAGGTTTGAGTGAAGCCTTTGGCCACTGATCGAGGTCGTACCCGATACAAATAAAAAACATTTTAAATATAGTACTAGGAAGTGACTCCTAGGTCGTCTCCCAAGGAATATCTTATCAAGCAAAAGGTCGAACACATAGTATGCATAGAAAACAGGGGGATTTTTGAGTTGAATAATGAAATCTAAAATCAAAAGAGAATTAAATAAAAATGAAGTTAACGGTAACGAGAAGTGGATAAACCCCTTTGGCTCCCATTCACAACTCTATCATCGGTCACAAATAATCAATTTCTTCCCTCTTCACTGTCCAACTCGTGAGAGCTAAATACTAAGCGAAAATTCAATTCTCACCCAAAACCCGAACCTCTAATTAAGCATTAAAAGCCAAAGCATGGAATTTTTACGAGTTTGCATAAATTAAGCATTCATAAACATGGATTATGTAACAACCCGATTTTCGTAAACCAGAAATAATAGACTTTTACTTATTCAAGTAGCAAAATTGAGGCCAAATTTTTTTATTTTAAAAAAAAAAACGTGATTGAAGTGTCATTGATGTACTTAAAAATCCTTTTACTGAAAACCGAGTTGTTACTAAACACTTCTTTTACATAAAACTTTAAGGTTCATAAAAGAACTTGATTCCTAAAGTATGGTGATTCATTGCATCGGATTAAAAGTGTTCACACTGGTTTCCAAAACAAGGTACTTCCACCACATAGAATTAAAATTAGCTTAGTTACATGAATGGTCCTTTGCTTGGTAATCCTTCACACACACACAAACAATCAACTTAAACTATATACACTACTTTCGCTTCATTCTGATGAATACCACCGGATTCGGCTTCCTTTTCTTTTCTGCTGATGCCTTCGTACCGGAGGGTGATACTTCCTCAGTTGCTGACTCTCCTTCGGAACTTGGCGTGAGCTCTACACCAAACAACTTCACCGGTCTCTCCTTAGCTTCATCCCGTGGCGGTGGTTCATTGCTGTCGTATCCCATTATAGAGACACTTCCCAAACACGATCCCAATGTCGACCTGCTTAGCTTGTGTTATGGATCCGCGATCAACATCTCAGTATATCCCATCCACGCCCATCCATAACGGGTGGGTTTCCAGCCGCTTCCCCGACGACGCCAAGTGGTGATCTCCAAACGATGCTCCATCTGCCCGTTGAGATACCAGCAGTACCGATATGCCAACGAACAGGAGAGAGTAAGCGATCCGAACGACAAATCGTCGACAGTGTGGGATTACGATAGGCGAGATATCAAGACCATACAAGCATACAACACACAATGGCATACAACATAGCAATCAAGCATATCATTATTATCATTATTATTATTCTTATCATTACTTCCTTATTTTACCAAACTTATTATCTTCTTCGATCATAGACATTCCGTCTTTCTCAATCTCTTTCAAGTCTTCCACTTTCATTTCCCAATTCAGTTCTTGTCATAAACATCCCAGGGGACTTCACTTCATAATATTATCAATCTCTTCCTTACTTTTAAATTTTTTTCGTCAAGTCTTATCAAATCACAACCATCGATGATTGGGGAAAATCATAATACCATCGAGGTACTCGTTTCGTTGCCATCGTCACACACGTCTACATCTCCTCGGTCATCCACCCAGCCTAGTCGGAAGCTAACAGGAGTACAAGACCTTTACCACGCGGGCACGGCAGCTGTCTCATCATCAATTGGCTCCAAGCCAGGAGAACTGTAGAAAACTCGGGTACAGTCTCAATTCAATTTATATCATATCAATTCATTTCATATAATTAAGGCTCACTGTAGAAAACTCGGGTACAGTGGCAATCAAGATGCCCCGTTCCAGTCCCTCTCACTGTTCCTGAAATGCCATAGGGGTGACAGCACTATTCCAGTTCCGGGTGCAGAACTTACCACGACATTAGGACCCAGTCCCCACCACGTCTGGTTACCACATATGGAATTCGTTCCGCCCGGAATAGTACCCAAGGCCTCATGACGTTTTACCGCCCTAGCCTACCCTATTGCATTCACAACCCGAATATCCCTGATATCCGGGGTACCTTCCTCTCCACTACTTCGCACTCTCATACCTCACCGCGTTAATGTCTTTTAGAGTCTTTTATCTTGTTAATTAACCTAAGGTCGGCCCATCCTTCGTGCATCCCTTCAATGAGTCCCAACCACTAACTTTGCAAAACCTTTTCTCATCAGAGCACAGAGCTGGGTTCGCATCATCACACTTGCATCTCATTTCTCAATCTCTTTCTCAACACTCTCATTTCACTATCTTTCTCAACATAACATTGCATCATCTTTCTCAAAACCTCATTCCATCATTTTTCAAATTCTCAAATCATAAATTTTCACTAAATCTCATTTCGTAAACTTTCGAAAATCTCATCTCACAAACCTTCTTAAAAATTTTCCTTTCATCGCTTTCTAAAAATTTCTTTTTACAAAATCGTTAAAAATCTACTTTCACAACCTTTCTTGAAAACTCACTTCACGGACTTTTACAAAATCTCTTTTCACAAATTTCACTTAGAACAAATCTCGTTTCAAAAACTTTTCCAAAAATTCTCATGTTCATAAACCTTTTCAAAAACCTCATTTCAAAAGCTTTTCATAAAACAACATTTCACAACTTCTTCAAAAACTTCTTTTCAAAAAATTTTTGTAAAAACCTCATTTTGCAAACTTTTCACAAAATCTCCCTTTCATAATTTCCTCCAAAAACTTTGTTTCACTTACTTTCCTCAAAATACATTTTTATAAACTTTCTGAAAATCTCATACTATAACTTTTTGAAAAATATTGTTTCAGTGAGTACTAGTGGAGGAACAAGCTCAACTCAACACAAGTCTCCTTTCAACAACATCAACAAAGGAGCCCAGCTCCACTCAAATCACATCTCATTTCAGTAATCAACACCACATCACTTTCCCAGCTCTGGCTTAACCTCATTCTTATCATCAAATCTGTCCCCAATCTCACTTCTTTATCTCTTTATTTCCTTTTCCGCACTTAACTCTTTTCCAAACTATCTCATATCTTTCATGTCTATTCATTTCTCTTTGTGTCATTTACTTTCACCAACTTATTTATTTCATTTTCATTTTCAGGACGTAACAGACGTCCATCAGCATGTTATTAATATTAATCAACAATATTAAACATCATCATGCATAACTAAATAAATAAATTCAAGCATGCTATTTCACATCATCAACATACAAGCATCACACAACAACAATGTGGTCTTTGTCTCCTTCGTATAAGTGGCCACACAACACAAACAATTGCCACTATACTACTGACTCCGAACCACTTAGTTCCGATCTTTGAGATGATACGGAACGTCCTAATATGTCACCTAAATACCACAGTGTCTTAGGAAAGCTTCTCTCTCACCTGAGGTCCATCAATTAAACGTACTCGATCTCCGCGGATCCTTGTCGCTGCCAGCTGCCCAAATCCCTCGTCTTAGATCTAAACTTAACTTCAACTTCAAGATCCCTCTCTCTCCTCTTCTCCTAGTTTTTTGTTTCGGCCTCCCATCCTTCTCGGGTTGATGGGTGATTTTCTTGTTGAGTTGAAGAAGGAAGTAACTAAGAAATGAAACCCAAGGGTGAGAGGTTAAGGGGTTTTGGATCTTCACTCTTCTTTCTCTTCCTCTCCCACGACCCTCTCTCTTTCTCTCTTACTCTCTAAGAGCTTGATGGACTCTTAGAGTAATGTGTTTAGAAATGAAATGGGAATGAAGGAAAAAGAGTGGAAAATGACTAAGGCTTAAGGCTTATATAGGTAACTCGGGTAATTCCCTTCTTGCCCTTAAATTTGGTCATGAGAGGTGTGTGTGGGAGGGGCAATTTCGGTAATCCTAAAAGACCTACTTGGGGGCCAAGTTTCTATTTTCTTTTCTTTTTATTATATTTCTCTTTTACTTGGTCATTAAGTAATGGCTCTAGTGCAATTCATCCTAGGTAATTACATACACATACATACCACATATTTACATACATACACGTAGCACATATATACACACATACATATTATTTTTATACATCATACATACATACACACGAAATGCACATATATTCATATACATAGCAACTAAATTTTCTTCTCATAAAACCACTTATGTATAAAAATCACAATTTCTTTGAAACACAAAAATATCAAATACATACTCCTTCTTTAAAAATTCAATTTTGAAACTCATAATATTTCCTCACGAAAATCATTTCTTTAAAAACCATTCACCACTTGAAATCATAAAATAAGAAATTCATTCAAGAAAATATCCTTTTAAAAACATTTTTCTCAAAATAAATCTCTTTATTGTTTAAAACAAATACGAGGAATTTGCGGGGTGTTACATTCTCCCCAACTTAAAGATTTCTCGTCCCCGAGAAATACGTTACGGATTGGGCAGCAGGACACAGAATTTTAGCATTCTGATGATTTCCACGAAAACACTTTCATTCTCACTTTAGGGTCGTATCTCCTTTGCTAGCATAATTCACTTTACCGTGTTCCTCGTTTGTTGTCTTCGGACGCAGAAGTTCCACTTGTACTGTCGCTTACATGTCGAGTCGGGTTGAGTCCAACGGACTAATCGAAGGGGATGTCGGCTCTTAACTAATTGTCGTTGCGGAAAGCACAAACTTGGGTACAAACCCAGGGAATATCAGACAAACATGAGTTCAAACATCTCCAAAAGTACTAGGTTTAACCTAAAACCCTCAAATACTCACTATCTTCTATAACTATAGATTTCCATTAACTCACAACAATTACTCCTTCCTCTAATTCTCCTTCTAACTCTAAGGTGTTTATCCATTATTTCTCCGACTTAAGGGGAATTCTATGACGACTTTGGTTCTAATTCCTCAAAACAACCTCGTTTTCTTCATTATTTTCGTCCTAGACATCAATCAAACCTATCACTGTCGCCGTCTAAACCTCTGGTTACGGCATAAGACAATCCTAGTCCTCAGACTTTCCTCTAATAACCGGTAACATACACCTCTTTTCTTCCTTATGGCTCCCCAACTTTGATCAAGTTTATCACTAAATTCACTATTTTTTTCTATTCTTAATCAACTCCAACCACTACTCCATCCTTAATCATTCAAGCCTATATTATTTGAGTAACTATGACATTCTCAACTCCACAAATTAGGTTAATAGACTTTGGAAAGGATTGGTAAGGCTACGGTTTGACGGTAAGGCTCACAAAGAAAAGTTTGAGTTTCCACAACAATGACTGTTTTGTTGAAGCAATTCAACAAACACAGGGTTTTCAGGGATATCACCCTATATCCTTAAAGGTAATAACTATCCTTGTGTAAAAGGGTACGCCAAGGTTAACAAACTTAAGTCTAACAAGCACTAATGAAACATCAAGGTTAAGGGGTCTCAACCTTAGGGTCTATTCGTCCTTTACTTAATCTACTTCCTTCAAACTACGGAACCGACAGGTTCCTTAGACTAGCACAGTAGGCACTAAATCATAGACAAAATCTGTTATCCTAGAAAACAAGGACTCAACCTTATATTCCTGTCCTTACACTAGCAAACACACAACACATAGAGTCACACGCAAACAAAGCATGTAAGCCCATGCTTAAGGCCACTAAGGATTACCATTGCTCTGATACCATTATGTAACAGCCCGATTTTCGTAAACCAGAAATAATAGACTTTTACTTATTCAAGTAGCAAAATTGAGGCCAATTTTTTTTTTAAAAAAACGTGATTGAAGTGTCATTGATGTACTTAAAAATCCTTTTACTGAAAACCGAGTTGTTACTAAACACTTCTTTTACATAAAACTTTAAGGTTCATAAAAGAACTTGATTCCTAAAGTATGGTGATTCATTGCATCAGATTAAAAGTGTTCACACTGGTTTCCAAAACAAGGTACTTCCACCACGTAGAATTAAAATTAGCTTAGTTACATGAATGGTCCTTTGCTTGGTAATCCTTCACACACACACAAACAATCAACTTAAACTATATACACTACTTTCACTTCTTTCTGATGAATACCACCAGATTCGGCTTCCTTTTCTTTTTTGCTGATGCCTTCGTACCGGAGGGTGATACTTCCTCAGTTGCTGACTCTCCTTCGGAACTTGGCGTGAGCTCTACACCAAACAACTTCACCGGTCTCTCCTTAGCTTCATCTCGTGGCGGTGGTTCATTGCTGTCGTATCCCATTATAGAGACACTTCCCAAACACGATCCCAATGTCGACCTGCTTAGCTTGTGTTATGGATCCGCGATCAACATCTCAGTATATCCCATCCACGCCCATCCATAACGGGTGGGTTTCCAGCCGCTTCCCCGAGGACGCCAAGTGGTGATCTCCAAACGATGCTCCATCTGCCCGTTGAGATACCAGCAGTACCAATATGCCAACGAACAGGAGAGAGTAAGCGATCCGAACGACGAATCGTCGACGGTGTGAGATTACGATAGGCGAGATATCAAGACCATACAAGCATACAACACACAATGGCATACAACATAGCAATCAAACATATCATTATTATCATTATTATTATTCTTATCATTACTTCCTTATTTTACCAAACTTATTATCTTCTTCGATCCTAGACATTCCGTCTTTCTCAATCTCTTTCAAGTCTTCCACTTTCATTTCCCAATTCAGTTCTTGTCATAAACATCCCAGGGGACTTCACTTCATAATATTATCAATCTCTTCCTTACTTTTATATTTTTATCGTCAAGTCTTATCAAATCACAACCATCGATGATTGGGGAAAATCATAATACCATCGAGGTACTCCTTTCGTTGCCATCGTCACACACGTCTACATCTCCTCGGTCATCCACCCAGCCTAGTCGGAAGCTAACAGGAGTACAGGACCTTTACCACGCGGGCACGACAGCTGTCTCATCATCAATTGGCTCCAAGCCAGGAGAACTGTAGAAAACTCGGGTACAGTCTCAATTCAATTTATATCATATCAATTCATTTCATATAATTAAGGCTCACTGTAGAAAACTCGGGTACAGTGGCAATCAAGATGCCCCGTTCCAGTCCCTCTCACTGTTCCTGAAATGCCATAGGGGTGACAACACTATTCGAGTTCCGGGTGCAGAACTTACCACGGCATTAGGACCCAGTCCCCACCACGTCTGGTTACCACATATGGAATTCGTTCCGCCCGGAATAGTACCCAAGGCCTCATGACGTTTTACCGCCCTAACCTACCCTATTGCATTCACAACCCGAATATCCCTGATATCCGGGGTACCATCCTCTCCACTACTTCGCACTCTCATACCTCACCGCGTTAATGTCTTTTAGAGTCTTTTATCTTGTTAATTAACCTAAGGTCGGCCCATCCTTCGTGCATCCCTTCAATGAGTCCCAACCAGTAACTTTGCACAACCTTTTCTCATCAGAGCACAGAGCTGGGTTCGCATCATCACACTTGCATCTCATTTCTCAATCTCTTTCTCAACACTCTCATTTCACTATCTTTCTCAACATAACATTGCATCATCTTTCTCAAAACCTCATTCCATCATTTTTCAAATTCTCAAATCATAAATTTTCACTAAATCTCATTTCGTAAACTTTGGAAAATCTCATCTCACAAACCTTCTTAAAAATTTTCCTTTCATCGCTTTCTAAAAATTTCTTTTTACAAAATCGTTAAAAATCTACTTTCACAACCTTTCTTGAAAACTCACTTCATGGACTTTTACAAAATCTCTTTTCACAAATTTCACTTAGAACAAATCTCGTTTCAAAAACTTTTCCAAAAATTCTCATGTTCATAAACCTTTTCAAAAACCTCATTTCAAAAGCTTTTCATAAAACAACATTTCACAACTTCTTCAAAAACTTCTTTTCAAAAACTTTTTGTAAAACCTCATTTTGCAAACTTTTCACAAAATCTCCCTTTCATAATTTCCTCCAAAAACTTTGTTTCACTTACTTTCCTCAAAATACATTTTTATAAACTCCTGAAAATCTCATACTATAACTTTTTGAAAAATATTGTTTCAGTGAGTACTAGTGGAGGAGCAAGCTCAACTCAACACAAGTCTCCTTTCAACAACATCAACAAAGGAGCCCAGCTCCACTCAAATCACATCTCATTTCAGTAATCAACACCACATCACTTTCCCAGCTCTGGCTTAACCTCATTCTTATCATCAAATCTGTCCCCAATCTCACTTCTTTATCTCTTTATTTCCTTTTCCGCACTTAACTCTTTTCTAAACTATCTCATATCTTTCATCTCTATTCATTTCTCTTTGTGTCATTTACTTTCACCAACTTATTTATTTCATTTTCATTTTCAGGACGTAACAGACGTCCATCAGCATGTTATTAATATTAATCAACAATATTAAACATCATCATGCATAACTAAATAAATAAATTCAAGCATGCTATTTCACATCATCAACATACAAGCATCACACAACAACAATGTGGTCTCTGTATCCTTCGTATAAGTGGCCACACAACACAAACAATTGCCACTATACTACTGACTCCGAACCACTTAGTTCCGATATTTGAGATGATACGGAACGTCCTAATATGTCACCTAAATACCACAGTGTCTTAGGAAAGCTTCTCTCTCACCTGAGGTCCATCAATTAAACGTACTCGATCTCCGCGGATCCTTGTCGCTGCCAGCTGCCCCAATCCCTCGTCTTAGATCTAAACTTAACTTCAACTTCAAGATCCCTCTCTCTCCTCTTCTCCTAGTTTTTTGTTTCGGCCTCCCATCCTTCTTGGGTTGATGGGTGATTTTCTTGTTGAGTTGAAGAAGGAAGTAACTGTCGTGTCCTTAACCAAGATCAACCTTAAAGCTATAGAAGAGCTTTGAAGAATGATCTCAGCCAAGATGTTAATGTAGGACTCTTTAGGCTTTCTGAATATCCAGTTGGGATAATCAGGTTCTCCCTAGTCAACAGTGTGTGTGCTAGTGTCAATTTAGGGATGAGAAGACGTACCTTAGCCCCTATAGCATGGTGGTTCTTATAGGGGATTACCTGTGTACTGTGGGCCATCTTGATAAGGCTTCTAAAGAGGAAGAATTCAACTAGGATTTGTATAAGATGTGATAAGATAATATCCATAAGTCCTGTAAATGATAAACTCTATCCAATGCTGTTTTATCTAACCAAGAGTCGTGGGAATCTAGGAGTAGTTACGGTTTGATGAGGCTGTAAACGATAAGGATCAGATTGAAAGTCCTGTGCTCGGTGTTAACCTCATCGGTACGTGACCTACATGTAGAAACCCAGTTTGCTCGGTGTAAGTATCCGATCGTTGGCCCTGTATCAGTATCATACTAGTAAGGGTAATGAGGCTCTCGGTCGGTCGATGCTCGGTCTACTATAAGTCCACTACATAAGCCCCCCAAGCTCGGTTGGGTGATTTGAGCCCTGCCGAGCTTCTGAGACGAACGGATCTTTTTCCGACTGAACTTTTGATGATTGAAAGAAAGGCTCGAGCATTTTCGCACTTTGACCAAGGCTGTCGTTTGATTGACCCCAGAGTGACCTTCCGCTTCTCCCTGTGCTTACACATGTCCTTAACTTTATTGGAAAATGTAACGTTACGACTTCAAATCAGAGGTGCCACGTATTCCATTTTCAACGCTAAATGGGCTTTTTCCGCCTTAGGCCCAAACCTTTTGAGATAGTGGAGGGAAATTTTAGGAAGAATATCAAAGGGCGGTTTTTCCACTTACTCATTTCTTCAAGCATTTTTCGAACTCTCTTTCTTCTTGTTTCCTCATTTCTCTGAAATCTTTGTCCAACAAAGCCAGAAACTTCCAAGGACGTTCTTGTTGCTTCGATTCTCTTCACCATATTCCGAGTGCACTTCTCAGTGTTGATTTCGTATTTTTCTTGTCGCTTGATACTTCTTGACTATCAGGTACCGTACTCTTTCTTTTTCTGATCAAATTTCTTCTCTGAATACTGTCTTGCATGTTCTTCTTTCTGTGATGTCTTGCATGCGATTGCTTTTGCTTTCTTACTATATTTATGTAGGATTTTGTTTTTCAAGTATTTTTACTGGCCCTTCTCCTCTGATTTTTTGAAAAGATCGTTCTTGGGTTCTCCATTTTTGGGTTTATTTATTTTTCTGGGTTTATTGAGTTCGTCTACTTTTCTGGGTTTTATGGGTGCTGTATGTTTTTCTGGGGTTTGCTTTCTGGGTTTAGTGAAAATCCCAAATCGTTGCTGTTGTTGATGTTGCTGTGATCCCCCACTTTCCCTTCGCAATTCTTTATCCGCTTTACCACCTATTGAGTGATCGTTGTAGTATTTCTTAGGTTTGCTTTATACTTTTCTGCACCTAACTTCTTAGGGTTGGTATTGGATCGTCATTTACCATGAGTTAGGAATCCGTAAACTCTGATGTGCCAAGAACATATAAAGAAGGGAACCCAGAAATTTGTGTTGAACCAATATCCATGCATTTCCCTCGAACTTTGAGAGAGTTCAAACAGGGTGTGATTCACTATAAGATCGCTGAGAGAGTAGAACAGCGGAAGTTAAGGAGGCAGCATAGAGGTATTAGACATTTCAATTGGTTTGGGGAAATTCTGCCCAGAAAGGGAGGTGTTTCCCAACCGACCGTAAGTATTTGATCAGACATAATCAAGTTTTTGTGGTTTTGACTCCAAGTGTGCCCCCTTTTCCTCAGGTATGAAGAGGAAGTGCATTACTAATCTTGATCTCTACCCACTTCCGACGGATTGGGCAGAATATGAATGGGTGGACCGAGAGGTCCTTGGTACACAATCCGAGCTTACAACACAACAATCATTAGATCAAACTCGAGCAATAATTTTGCCGTGTCCGGGAGACAATACTGGTAGTTTGTATTCCATTACTCCAGTGGGTGAAAATGAGAGAGTTTGTACCAAAATTCCGGACGGTAGTACTGCTTTCTATTTTTACGAAGAAGTGATTACTCGGCTTGGGATAAGAATGCCTTTTACCGATTTTGAGATGGGCGTTTTGAATTTCTTAAGAGTGGCTCCTTCTCCATTACATCCGAATGCTTGGGCGTTTGTAAAAGCCTTTGAACAAGTCTGCTCAGCTATGAATTGGAGTTGCAACCTTAATATCTTTTTTCACATTTTTTCTCCTCAGTGTAATTCCTTTGAGAGAGGTTCGGCAAAGAAACCCTGGGTTTCGCTGAAATCTCGTAGGGGATACGCTCTTTTCACAAAATACTCTGAATCATGGAAGGGCTTTAAACCTTTTTTCTTTAAGTATAATTTTACTGGTAATGGCGTCTGCTGGTTTACTCGGCCCGGGGAAAGACGACCGCATCCCCGATTTCCTCTCCAATGGAGTGCCAACTTCTTCAACCGATCAATTGCTTCATACTCATCAGAGTGGAAAGAACTTGCTGAGTATGAAAAGGATGTGTTTCGGGAGGTTGAAAGGTATTTGCAAAAAGTTGGCATGATAGAGACGAGGGATATCGTGAACATCCCATCTTCGGACGTTAAAACCGAGCTTGGTATAGTGCTTTATTTTTTGCTTTTATATCTGTGATTTGAATGGCTCTAATGTTTCTTTGTTTCCTTTGCAGAAAAAATGGCTGATCGTATGGCAGCTCTTGTTCAAGGTGGCAAGAAGAGGAAGACATCTGCTACTTCAGGATCTTCGAGCCTGAGCACTCCAAGCCTGAGTGTTTACCCCCCTACTCCTTCTGCCTCGGCTCCCGAGGCTTCTCCTCAACAAGCCACAAACGTGGTTGCTGTTGCTTCAACTGTTTCAGTGGCCCCTAGTGGTCAAGTTCAAGCTACTTCTCCTATCCAACCTTTACTCCGTCGCCGACGACTGGATAAGGGAAAAGAGAAAGTTTCGGAGGGTGCCAACCCAAGAGCTGAAGGACCAAGTGTTCGAACTACTGCTAATCCTGCTGATGTTGCTCCAACTTCTGCTGCGATCTCTCGGGAAACATCTATATGGGATCAGCAGTTTGATGAGAGGTTTGGGAAATATATCTTATCTGAGGCTGACTGTTCCAAGTTTGGAAATTTGAGTGTTGATGAGTGGTCTCGTTGCAATATGACCTTTGCAAAATACTTTCTCCGAGGTGCGAATCTCGCCTATTTTTTGGCTAAGCACACGGAGGGACTCTTTTCTGGTTACAATGTTGATCAAGAGGAAGCTCGTGAGGTAGCAGCTGCTCAAGAGGCTAGTCTCTCGGATGAGTTGATTCGAGTGAAGAATGACTAGAGAACCTGAAGGCCGACAAGGGGGAATTGATTAAGGAGAGAGATTCCTTAAAGGTTTCTCAAAAAGCAGCTGAAGTTAAGAGGAAGGAAGCCGAGGACACTCTGAAGAATGAACTCCAGGTGCATCAGCAGAAGTTGGATGAACTAAAATCTGAGGTTGAAAAGTCTGCAGCAATTATTTGGAAGTTGAGGGAGAAAGCACTTTCCCATAAGAAGAAGGCAGCAACTAACTTTTACAATTGGGGAAAAGCAGTGGATGACTCCTTTGTTTCGGCCATCAAGCAAGTTCAATTTTTGAACCCTGAATTAGAGTTCAGGGTGGTCGGGGCTCATCCATTTCATGTTGTTCAGGATGGGAAGTTGATCGACCTTGAGACCAGGGCCGAGGTAGATCTACAGGCGGAAGATCTTTCCAATCCCCTCGAGGAGTTGATTGAGGCGCCAAACTTTGATGATTCAAACGTAGTTTTATCTGACATTGAGGAGTGATGTTGAACTTTTTTAATCTTTGCTATTTTGTTGATTTTCCTTTTGCTCGCTGTTTTCTGAGCGTTTTTAACTTGCTAACGTTGCAACAACTTGTCTTTAACCTTTTGTTATGCTGAACAATTTGCTATGTCTTTGGATTGCTCGTGTTATTCGAACGTCATTTTGAACAGTTTAAATCATCTTGCGATTTATGATAATAACCTCTTTATTTGACGTGTTATCATTGCTTTTGGTTTCGTTCGTCACGCTGCTCATTAACGAGTAGTAAAACAAGTTTTATAAATATACAATTCATTGTGAGTAGAACTTGGATCGCCAACTTTAGCCAAAGTGGGATCCTCGGACCGCGAAATAAGGAAAGTAGTTTCCTGGATTCGGGTGTTATATGAGTACGTTGCTGAACTCTTGTTGGGAGCTGTACTTCGATTTGGCTCGGTGGCTAACCGAAGCAAATGAGTCGCATGTTACTTCACAATGTTCAAACGAGGATTACGAATAAATTGGTGCATTTATTGATAAAAAACAAAAAATGAAGTTGCTCATCTGTTAACAAATTGCTATCAATCTAATTCCTAACAATTGTCGCTAATCTAAGAAGGATGTTACCCTTCGTTTATTCGACCTAATCATTACTGAGCAATAAATTTACCTAACTATAAAAAGTGAAAAAACAAAGTATGAGCTTAACTGTAATAAGCTCTGAGTTTGGCAACGTTCCATGTGTTACCGATTTCCATGCCCGAGAGAGACTCTAGTTTGTATGCCCCAGATCCAGATTTAGCCTTCACTCGATATGGTCCTTCCCATTTTGGTTGGAGTTTTTTGACTCTAGCATTTCCTTTGCCAATGTCAGCTCGACGAAGGACTAAGTCATCAACTTCAAAGCTTCTTGGACGAACCCTCTTGTTGTATTCTCGAGCCTGCCGCTCCTTCATTTTGCTTTCATGGGCTGCAGCATTTTTTTGAACTTCTTCCAATAAAACAAGCTCCTCACTGATCAAATGGTCATTTGTCTCCGAAGGACGTTCAAGTGTCCTGAAGGTAGGAATTCGCTTTTCGATTGGAATGACTGCGTCACAGCCGTATGTCAAACGAAAAGGAGTTTCACCTGTGGACGAGTGTATTGTTGTCCTGTGTGACCATAGGACACTCGGAAGTTTATCTGCCCAAGTGCCAGCAGCATTTCCGAGCTTCTTTTTGATCCCATCCAAGATGGCTCTGTTGGCTGCCTCGGCTAAACCATTTGTCTATGGATGTTCAACAGAGCTAAAATAGTGAATGATGTTTAGGTCGACTGCTAATTGTTGGAAGTGAGATGCTGCGAACTGTGATCCATTGTCTGTGACTATGGCATGTGGAACTCCAAATCGAGAAATCACCTCCTTGACGAAGAAAGACTGAATCTGAGCTGTTGAGATTGTCGCTAATGGCATTGCTTCGATCCACTTGGTGAAGTAATCAATAGCCACTACTGCAAACTTAAACTGGCCTGGTGCGGTGGGGAATTTTCCGATGATGTCCATGCCCCATTGGTAAAAGGGCCAAGGTGCACCGAGGGAGTGCAACTCTTCAGCAGGTTTTTGATAGATGTCACTATGAAATTGGCACTGAGTACATTTCTTGACATGTTCCATAGCATCTTTCTGCAGTGTAGGCCAAAAATAGCCCGCTCGGATTACTTTTCTTGCCAAGGACTTTCCTCCCATATGGTGACTGCAAATTCCACCTTGAATCTCTTCCAATATTTCCTCAGCTTGGGATGGGTTGACGCATCTGAGCATGGGGGATCCAAAGCCTCTCTTGTACAGGACTCCATTTAGAACTGTGTACTGAGCGGCCTTTTTAACTAATTTCCGAGCCTCCGACTGATCTTGGGGGATGAACCCATGTTGCAAATAAGTAAGAATTGGGTCCATCTATGACTGAGATAATGAGACCGTCAGAACGACACTGGGTCGGGGAATGGTTTCTTGTATCAGTGTTTTGTTATTTTCCGACCCTTTTGTACTTGCCAATTTGGATAGAATGTCGGCTCTAGTTTCGAATCTCTCGGCACATGTGAAATGTTAAATTTGGAAAAGTTTGAGATGATTCGCTTTACCTCTTCAAGATATTTTTGTAAAATGGGTTCCTTTGCCGAGTACTGACCTTTGATCTGAGAAACTACCAGTTGTGAATCGCTGAAAACTGATACTTGCTCTGCTCCGAACTCGTGAACCATCTTGAGGCCTGCAAGAACTGCCTCGTATTCTGCTTGATTGTTCGATGTTTGAAATTCAAATTTCAATGAGTACTCCATGCATAATCCCTCGGGGTTCTCAATGATGACTCCAGCCCCTGCGCCTTTTCTATTACTTGATCCGTCCACATAAACTGACCAAAGATTTTGAGAGTTGTCCGAAGGGATATCTGTGAACTCAATAACAAAGTCAGCAAGCGCTTGAGATTTCATTGCTTTCCTTGGTTCGTAGGTAATGTCGAATTCAGAAAGTTCAACAGACCATGAGACCATTCTGCCAGCTAGGTCGGGTTTGTGAAGAACCTGTCTGAGAGGTTGAGCGGTTTTTACCAATATTCTATGTGCCTGAAAATACTGTCTCAATCTCCGAGCTGATGTGACCAAACAATATGCAAGTTTCTCCAGCTTCTGGTATCTCAATTCCGATCCTTGAAGTGCTCGGCTAACGAAATATATTAGGGCTTCAGTACCTGAATTATCACGTACAAAACTGAACTGACCGCCGCCTCGGCCACTGACATGTATAGAATGAGTTTCTCACTAGGAAGAGGACTGTGGAGGACCGGTGGGCAGGAAAGGTACTCTTTTAACTGGATAAAAGCTTGCTCACATTGCTCGTCCCAGAGGAAATCCTTGTTTTTCCTAAGGAGCTGGTACCACGGCAAGGCTTTCCGAGCGGCTTGGGACAAGAACCTGGAGAGTGCCGCCACTCGGCCCGTAAGTTGTTGAACTTCTTTAAGACTAGATAGGCTCCTCATGTCAAAGATTGCTTTGCATTTATCAGGATTGGCCTCAATCCCTCTCTCGGTTAACATGAAACCTGTAAGATCCATGAAGAATGTTTTGATAAATGCCAAAAGGTTTTGAACAAGCTTAAATGTGTTGATCAAGTTCAAGCTCAACAAACAACAACAAACATCAAGTTATGAAGAGAGAGCTAACTCATGAAGACTTAGTTTGGTAGTTTATGTTTTATTGTTTTATCTTTAGCCTCTCAAGTCTCTTAGTTTATGAGTTTGGGTAGAGTCTCTTAGAGGGTAGTGAATCTCTTTTGATTGCATGATTTTATCATATTTTGAGTATTCACTTTGCCTAAAATCAATAGGTGGCTTAAAGGTTTGAAAGAAAAGGTTTAGTTTTTGAGAAAACAAGTTTTAAGTGATTTTTAATCAAAATAATCGATTAACAGGTTTTGATAATCGATTAACAGTATATTTTGAACTGAAAATCGATTAACAACTTTTTATAATCGATTATCTTGACCTTTACTCGAGTAAATTTTTACAGGCTTGCGGCATTACTCGATTAAGGCATGGTTACTCGATTAGCCACTTTGTTACTCGAGTAACACGATCAGATATGGTTTTTAAAATGCATTTTTCACTTCTCAAAAGCACTTTTAACCATTCCTAACTTTTGGGTATTCTATATAAACCTATTTCTAACCTTTGTGATCATATTCCATCATTTTGATATTCATTTTACAAAGAATCAAGCCACTCTATTCTCTCTCACTTTCTCAAGATCAAAGTTCTCATTTTTACATTCTTTGATCAAGAACCTTGAATCTCTCATGTTGATATTTTCATAGCTTTTGAAAGAGATTCATAGGATTGTTATTGTTTTTCATTTGAGTTGTAATCATTGCAAAGAAGGCAAACACTCTACAACAAAGGAAGTCTTGAAGAAGTTATTCATCAAGCAAAGTTATTTGGAAGCCTTGGTGTGGCATATCATCAAGCACTTGGAAGTCTTGTAGTGAAGCAAGCAAGTGGAAGTCTTTGAAGAATCTCAAAGCATTGGAAGTCTTGTTGTGGGGTATCGGCAAGCAAGAGAAGAGGTTAGATTAGATATCAATAGGGTTACAAGGCAAGGGTGTGGTATCTCTTGTAGGCTAGCAAGAAGGGAGTCTTGTGAGGCATTTACTTGTAATTTGAGAAACTCTAATTCCTCATAGTGAAGAATCTCTCTTGGTTGAAGAGGGGACTGGAGTAGCTTTCAAGTGGATGAAAGTGAACTAGGATAAATCACTGTGTCGTATCTCTAAACTCTCTACTCTTTACAATTCAAGTCTTTAATTGTGTTCTTGGTTGAAAACCTAGAAAAAGTGATTTTTCATAATTGATTGAATCAAATCTTAATTGTGCAAAATTGATTTTGGGAAAATCATTTTCATAACCTAGGTAATCAATAAGAATATTGGTGTTAATCAATTCCGCTTTATCTCTGATCATATGTGTTAATTGATTGATTTTCATATTTGATTGAAAAGTGATTTTTCAATTTTAACATTTATTAATCGAGTAATTGGTTTCATTAATCGATTAGTTTGAATTGATCATTCGGCATTAATCGATTAGTTGACTTGTTAATCGATTAATAGAAGAAAATTTCAAGAAAATCATTTGTTTTAATCGTTTTGATTTGTTTCTTGTGAAAATCTTTCAAGGTTTATCTAACACCTATTCAACCCCCCCTTCTAGGTGTTCTCCTAGTGTTTCCTAGTTGTTTCAACCACCGATTGTAGGTTCTTACAATTGGTATCAGAGCTCGGTCGAAAGACACGAGCATAGAGCTTTTTCGTTAAGATCCTTGAGGAAACTACAATGGGATTCGTACCCTTTGGTGGTGAAGGTGCTTCAATAAATCGCCCTCCTATGTTTGGTGGAGAGGGTTATGGTTATTGGAAAATTAGGATGAGAATCTTTATAGAAGCTATAGATGTGAACATTTGGGAAGCCATTGAAAATGGTCCTTATATTCCCTCAAAAGATGTAGAAGGTGTGCTTACACTTACTCCCAAAGATAAGTGGACCGATGATGATAAAAGGAAAATTCAATATGATTTAAAAGCAAAGAATATCATCACCTCCGCTCTATCTTATGATGAGTTCTTTAGAGTCTCCTAATGTCGTGATGCCAAAGAAATGTGGGACACCTTGCAAGTCACACATGAAGGCACTAGTGAAGTTAGGCGTGCTAGATTAAATTATTTGATGCATGAATATGAATTGTTTCATATGTTGCCTAATGAATCTATATGTTTTATGCAAAAATGTTTTACTCATATTGTTAATCATCTCATTGCTCTTGGTAAAACTTTCGTGAATTGTGAACTTGTTAACAAAGTTTTAAGATGTCTAAGTAGGGAATGGCAACCCAAGGTTACCGCAATTGTTGAATCAAAGGACTTGGACACCATGGACTTAGCAACACTTTTCGGAAAGCTACAAGAACATGAAATGGAGCTTGGACGTTTGCAAATGCATGAAGAGTCGGATAAGTACAAAGAGAGAAAAGGAATTGCTCCTAAAGCTAAAAGGTCATATAAAAAGGAAGAGAGTTCCGATGATGATGATGATGATGATAATGAAGATACCGATTCGGACATTGATGAAGAGGAGATGAAACTTCTACTAAGAAAGTTCAATAAGATTCTAAGGAGAAAAGGAAGGATGAACAAAGACAAAAGTAAAGAGAAGAATTCCCCACACTACAAGACAAAGACTTCAAAAGAAGGTATAGTTTGCCATGAATGTGGAAAGCCCGGTCATCTCAAGTACTCATGCTCTAAGTATCTTAAGAAGAAGGAGAAAGAAAAGAAAAATTCAAAATCTAAAAGAGCATACATAGTTTGGAATAGTGATGATGAAGATGACAAGAAAAGCACATCGAATAGTTCTTCGGATGATGAAGAAGCCGCTTGTCTCAACTTGATAGCTCTAGTAAATGAAGAAGAAAGTTCAAATGATGAATCAAGTGAACAAAGCCATGAAAGCGATGTAAGTCTTACTAAATCCGAAATTTCTTCTAAATATGAAATATTGTATAATGCTTATGAAGAAATGCATGAACAATTTAAGAAACTAGCTTTGAAAAACATTGAAAGGAAGAAGCTCATTTTGAAACATCAACAAGAGATTTTAGAACTTCAAAAACAAGTTGATGAGCTTAATCTTGAAAATGAAACCCTTGATCTTATATATGCTAGTTCTTCTTGTGATTGTGCTAGTAGATTGAATATTGTGGTTGATTGTGAGAATTGCAAGTTGCTTAAAGATGAAAAATGCTATTTTGAAAAATAAGCTTGCAAGTTTCACAATGGTGACATTAGATTGCGCACATTGTTAAATTTTCAAAGAGAAAATTCAAACAAGTTTGGTTTGGGTTATACTAATGCTAAGAGTAAATCTCATAGAAATGTTGTTGATTTTTCTAAAGTTGATTTTTCAAATGCACCAACATGTTTCTATTGTGGTACTCATGGACATACTTCAAATGTGTGTTATATTAAAGTGCATGGTATACCTAAAGGAGATTTTGTTTGGGTGAAAAAGGGTGAGAGTCCCTAAACTAACAAAAATGGATCCAAAACCATTTGGATACCAAAAAGCAAAGCATGATTGTTTTTGTAGGTATGATTGAAGATGCAAATGAAGGTCTATACACATTTCTTCAAATCTCAAGTAAAAGTCCTACAACTTGACACAATTGATATTGTTGGATATCTTCAATTGGTATGAAGAGAAGATCCTACAAATTGGTAACATTTGATATTGTTAGATATTACTCATAATTCTCTCAATTGGTACTATTCTCAATTGATATTATACAATTGGTATTTGTTTAGTTACAATTAGTATTATTTCTCTTGATGTGATATTGTTTATACTTTTGAGAAAATACTATTGGTATCAAATTCTTACAATTATTATTATAATTGGTATACAATTGTTTCAATTGGTATCATTGAGTGATTATTAGATGATTATCATGCTATTGAAGAAATGTTTGGTATAGAGATAGTATGGTTATTAATTTCTCTATTTTGGTTTAGATATCTCTATATATGACATAGTATTTCTCATTTTGGCTTAGATCTTATATTTCAATTGGTATATATTTCTTTTTGATAATGCCAAAGGGGGAGAAATGGTATGTTTTGACCATTTTGGGGAGAAATGGTATATGTTTTGTTGAGAAATAGTTGTTTTGGAGAAAGGTTGTTTTGTTGTTTTTATGTAGGTTGAGCAAAGTTGTTGGAGATAGGGGGAGAATCAAGCTTTTATCTCAATTAGATTTCAAATGTTAAAAGCATAAATTGAGGGGGAGCAAGAGTCTCACCAAGTGACCAAATGGTTCAAGCATCAACAACTTCACAACTTCAAAACATGTTTGTCATTTTCAAAAAGGGGGAGATTGTAAGATCCATGAAGAATGTTTTGATAAATGCCAAAAGGTTTTGAACAAGCTTAAAATGTGTTGATCAAGTTCAAGCTCAACAAGCAACAACAAACATCAAGTTATGAAGAGAGAGCTAACTCATGAAGACTTAGTTTGGTAGTTTATGTTTTATTGTTTTATCTTTAGCCTCTCAAGTCTCTTAGTTTATGAGTTTGGGTAGAGTCTCTTAGAGGGTAGTGAATCTCTTTTGATTGCATGATTTTATCATATTTTGAGTATTCACTTTGCCTAAAATCAATAGGTGGCTTAAAGGTTTGAAAGAAAAGGTTTAGTTTTTGAGAAAACAAGTTTTAAGTGATTTTTAATCAAAATAATCGATTAACAGGTTTTGATAATCGATTAAAAGTATATTTTGAACTGATAATCGATTAACAACTTTTGATAATCGATTATCTTGACCTTTACTCGAGTAAATTTTTACAGGCTTGCGGCATTACTCGATTAAGGCATGGTTACTCGATTAGCCACTTTGTTACTCGAGTAACACGATCAGATATGGTTTTTAAAATGCGTTTTTCACTTCTCAAAAGCACTTTTAACCATTCCTAACTTTTGGGTATTCTATATAAACCTATTTCTAACCTTTGTGATCATATTCCATCATTTTGATATTCATTTTACAAAGAATCAAGCCACTCTATTCTCTCTCACTTTCTCAAGATCAAAGTTCTCATTTTTACATTCTTTGATCAAGAACCTTGAATCTCTCATGTTGATATTTTCATAGCTTTTGAAAGAGATTCGTAGGATTGTTATTGTTTTTTATTTGAGTTGTAATCATTGCAAAGAAGGCAAACACTCTACAACAAAGGAAGTCTTGAAGAAGTTATTCATCAAGCAAAGTTATTTGGAAGCCTTGGTATGGCATATCATCAAGCACTTGGAAGTCTTGTAGTGAAGCAAGCAAGTGGAAGTCTTTGAAGAATCTCAAAGCATTGGAAGTCTTGTTATGGGGTATCGGCAAGCAAGAGAAGAGGTTAGATTAGATATCAATAGGGTTACAAGGCAAGGGTGTGGTATCTCTTGTAGGCTAGCAAGAAGGGAGTCTTGTGAGGCATTTACTTGTAATTTGAGAAACTCTAATTCCTCATAGTGAAGAATCTCTCTTGGTTGAAGAGGGGACTGGAGTAGCTTTCAAGTGGATGAAAGTGAACCAGGATAAATCACTGTGTCGTATCTCTAAACTCTCTACTCTTTACAATTCAAGTCTTTAATTGTGTTCTTGGTTGAAAACCTAGAAAAAGTGATTTTTCATAATTGATTGAATTGAATCTTAATTGTGCAAAATTGATTTTGGGAAAATCATTTACATAACCTAGGTAATCAATAAGAATATTGGTGTTAATCAATTCCGCTTTATCTCTGATCATATGTGTTAATTGATTGATTTTCATATTTGATTGAAAAGTGATTTTTCAATTTTAACATTTATTAATCGAGTAATTGGTTTCATTAATCGATTAGTTTGAATTGATCATTCGGCATTAATCGATTAGTTGACTTGTTAATCGATTAATAGAAGAAAATTTCAAGAAAATCATTTGTTTTAATCGTTTTGATTTGTTTCTTGCGAAAATCTTTCAAGGTTTCTCTAACACCTATTCAACCCCCCCTTCTAGGTGTTCTCCTAGTGTTTCCTAGTTGTTTCAACCACCGATTGTAGGTTCTTACAAAACCGAGGAAAGAACCGGCCGGGACTCCGAATACACACTTCTCCGGATTTAACCTCATGGAGTATTTTCTTACTTGGTCAAGTATTATTGTGAGGTCCTTGGCATGATTTTCTTGCTGTCTACTTTTTGCGATGATGTCATCTATGTATACCTCCATGTTTGAGCCGATCATACCTTGAAAAATCTTGTTCATCATCCTCTGATAAGTAGCTCCCACATTTTTCAACCCAAAGGGCATAACGTTATAACAGTAAGTTGCCCTATCGGTTATAAATGCAGTTTTATCCTGGTCGGCAGGGAACATTGGAATGTGGTTGTAACCAGAGTAAGCATCCATAAATGATAAGAGTTTGTAACCAGCCGAACTGTCGACGAGTTTGTCAATAACAGGGAGTGGGTATTGATCTTTAGGGCAAACCTTGTTCAAGTCTGTGTAGTCAATGCACATTCTCCATTTTCCATTAGGCTTTTTGACCAAGACGGTGTTAGCTAACCAGTCTGTATAGTCAATCTCCCTAATGAAACCTGCTCGGAGTAGTTCAGCGACTTTTTCCTCAATTGCTACGGCCTTTTCCGCACTAACTTTCCTTTTACGCTGTGCCACTGGTTTCGACCCCGGAATGATGCTTAACTTGTGACAAATAAAATTGGGGTCAATTCCTGGCATATCAGCTGATGTCCAAGCGAACAAATCTTTATTCGCGATTAATAGTGCGGCCAATTCTTTTTTAACGCATGCAGGCAAGTCAGAACCTATTTTCACTTGCTTGAGAGGGTTGTCAGATAGTGTCAAAAACTCCCATTGTCCCTTTGGGGTCGGTCTATTTCTGTCGGATTGGTCTCGCATATCCAGCTCCGCCAGATTAACATTTCCCTTACCCAAAGAAACTCTCTCCAGAGTGCTCGGATCCTTGCTTTTCACCTTCCCCAGGCTGGCATTGTAACATTTTCTTGCTGCATCCTGTTCGGCTTTGACCGTTACCACTCTGTCATCAGTTCTGACGAACTTCATAGCCAAATGAACTGTTGATACAACTGCACCAAATGCTTGCAAAGAGGTTCTCCCAAGTATGGCATTATATGCTGCTGGACAATCAACCACCAAAAACTTGACTATCTCGGTTCTAGCCGAAGGTTGTTGTCCGAGAGTTACAGGAAGTTGGATGTAGCCCTTTGGCTCAACGGTGTCTCCAGTAAAACCAATTAGTTCTCCTTCAAAGGGGGTGAGATTACACTCCCTGAGTTTTAAAGCTTTGAATAATGGGAAGAACATTATATCCGCCGAACTACCTTGATCAATAAAAACTCGTTTTACCTCGTAATTGCCAATCAGAGCAGTTATCACCATGGGGTCGTTATGGCCCGGAAGGATTCCATCTAAATCTTCGTCGTCAAAAATGATGGGAATGTTTTTTGTTGATCTTTTGGCAATCGGTTTCTGGCTAACTGCCAAGATTTGGTTGATGTACTTCTTCCTGTCAGCTTTTTTCTCCCCTCCTCCAGCAAAACCTCCTGCAATAGTGTTGACCAAGAATTCATTTTTGCTCGCGTTTGCGTCAGGTACTGGAACGGATTCGGTTTTCTGTCTTCCTGCGTTTCTATCATCTGGTGACCTACTTCTCTGGCGTTTAGATTTTACTGGGGATTGAGATCTGTTTCTGCTTCTTCGGCCAGCTGCATCTCTGATGTATTGCTGTAACTTACCATCTCTGATCATCTCTTCAATCAGATCTCGCAGCCAGATGCATTCGTCAGTGGTATGGCCATAGCCCCTGTGGAAGTCACAGTACTTCGACCTATCACGCTGTGCGCCCTTTCGTAAAGATGGCGGTCTTTGGGCAGAGCGTAAGTCAGTCTGCATAGTTTCTCTTAAAATCTGACTCCTCGGAATTGTTAGAGGAGTGTAATCTTGAAACTTATTTCTTAGGGGAACCCGTCGGTCCCGATCATTCTTATCTCTGTCTTGTCTCCCACCAAAACGTTCGTCACGTTTTTGTTTGTTCGGTCCTTGAGGATCGGCTCGTTGTCTATCTTCTCTGAACTTCTGTCCCTTGTGAAATTCTTCCAAGTTGATGAACTTATTTGACCGTTGTCTCAATTCGGCCATATCCTTTGGGGGTTTACCAATCAGGGATTTTCTGAAATCCCCAGACTGCAAACCTTGTGTGAATAGTAGCACTGCTACTCCTGGCTCTAACCGTGGAACCGAACTTGCTTCCGCATGGAAGCGTGATAAGTAATCTTTCAGTGGTTCATCCGGCCTTTGTGTAACAGATGCCAAAGTATGGTCGGGTTTGGGTTGAATGCAGCTAGCAGTATATCTGTTAAGAAATACACGCTTCATCTCTTCCCAGGAATTAATGGAGTTAGGAGGGAGGGAGGAATACCACCTTAGAACCGAGGGTTCAAGTGTCATAGAAAATGCTCGGCATTTCATTTGTTCACCACCCCCATAATAATTCATGGCCCCTTCATAAGACACAATATGGTCCACTGGGTCAGTTAGACCATTATAATGTGGCACATTAGAGGGGCCCAAGTATCCTTGAGGGGTTTCAAATGCCATTATATATGGAGTAAAAGGATGACCAGGGTGGAAACCGGCCTGATCATGATTTGTGGAGGGGTTAACATGAAAATTTGGTGGGGGAAGCTGCATTATCGGGGCTGGTTGTGGGTCCATGGTTGGTTGGTTCTGTGGTGGAACAGAGGTTGATTGATTTTGAGCAATCCTTGCCATAACTTGTTGTTGAAGGTCGGAAATAGCACGTCCTTGTTGTTCGATTAAAGTGGTCTGCCTATTAAGAATATTGATCATCTCTTGCTCCCGAGCCCGAGCGGAGGCAGTAGTCGCATAGGATCTGCTGATGGACTGGCTATGACGAGAGTTTCCCGGAGCAGATCTACTTGGATTCAGTCTGGTTCTAGGTGTTGTACTTATATGATCAGGGTTATGTGGGATAGGAGGAGTACATTGGGTGTTTCGCCCATGGTGTGCTCGGGTTCCAGTGGTTCTAGAAGTGTTTCGTGTGGTAGGAGCTGTGCTACTTGAATCACCATGGGTGGAGGGAGGTGAAGTTGGAGGGGGTGGTGGTGGTGGTGGAGGCTGTATGGTACGTAAAACCTGAAGGGGTTGGGGATTGCTCCCAGCCCTAGGATGGGAAGATTGTGGTGTTTGGGGGTGTACAGCATGAACTCCACTACGATTTTGGCTTTGGTTTGGCGGTGGTTGGCCTTGCGAATGGTTTCGTGGTTGGGGGTTATTCCCTGGCCCAGAATGAGATATTCGTGGTGGTTGCCCATTATTCCCACGATTATGATTGAGAATGTCACGCAGATCGCCCGCAGAGTGAGGCTGTGGGTCATTATTATTTGCATTCCTGGGCCTGCCACGGGTGCGGGCGATGCGCTCCCGGAGATCACCAACCTGACTTCTAGTAGTGACCATGGTGGTGGTGGGAATGATATGTTATTCAGTTTCCCACAGACGGCGCCAATGTCGTGTCCTTAACCAAGATCAACCTTAAAGCTATAGAAGAGCTTTGAAGAATGATCTCAGCCAAGATGTTAATGTAGGACTCTTTAGGATTTCTGAATATCCAGTTGGGATAATCAGGTTCTCCCTAGTCAACAGTGTGTGTGCTAGTGTCAACTTAGGGATGAGAAGACGTACCTTAGCCCCTATAGCATGGTGGTTCTTATAGGGGATTACCTGTGTACTGTGGGCCGTCTTGATAAGGCTTCTAAAGAGGAAAAATTCAACTAGGATTTGTATAAGATGTGATAAGATAATATCCATAAGTCCTGTAAATGATAAACTCTATCCAATGCTGTTTTATCTAACCAAGAGTCGTGGGAATCTAGGAGTAGTTACGGTTTGATGAGGCTGTAAACGATAAGGATCAGATTGAAAGTCCTGTGCTCGGTGTTAACCTCATCGGTACGTGACCTACATGTAGAAACCCAGTTTGCTCGGTGTAAGTATCCGATCGTTGGCCCTGTATCAGTATCATACTAGTAAGGGTAATGAGGCTCTCGGTCGGTCGATGCTCGGTCTACTATAAGTCCACTACAGTAACTAAGAAATGAAACCCAAGGGTGAGAGGTTAAGGGGTTTTGGATCTTCACTCTTCTTTCTCTTCCTCTCCCACGACCCTCTCTCTTTCTCTCTTACTCTCTAAGAGCTTGATGGACTCTTAGAGTAATGTGTTTAGAAATGAAATGGGAATGAAGGAAAAAGAGTGGAAAATGACTAAGGCTTAAGGCTTATATAGGTAACTCGGGTAATTCCCTTCTTGCCCTTAAATTTGGTCATGAGAGGTGTGTGTGGGAGGGACAATTTCAGTAATCCTAAAAGACCTACTTGGGAGCCAAGTTTCTATTTTCTTTTCTTTTTATTATATTTCTCTTTTACTTGGTCATTAAGTAATGGCTCTAGTGCAATTCATCCTAGGTAATTACATACACATACACACCACATATTTACATACATACACGTAGCACATATATATACACACATACATATTATTTTTATACATCATACATACATACACACGAAATGCACATATACACATATACATAGCAACTAAATTTTCTTCTCATAAAACCACTTATGTATAAAAATCACAATTTCTTTGAAACACAAAAATATCAAATACATACTCCTTTCTTTAAAAATTCAATTTTAAAACTCATAATATTTCCTCATGAAAATCATTTCTTTAAAAACCATTCACCACTTGAAATCATAAAATAAGAAATTCATTCAAGAAAATATCCTTTTAAAAACATTTTTCTCAAAATAAATCTCTTTATTTTTTAAAACAAATACGAGGAATTTGCGGGGTGTTACATATTATCTCTATAGAATGGAACTAAGCGAACCATAACATATCAATAAGCATGAACATAGTGAAGAAATAACATTAAGAACAAAACCTCAAGAGTATGTGATACATTACCAAATGGATTTAACCTAAAGTTTAGCCTTCCATGATGAAATAAATCAAAAACGTGTAGAAAAGGGAAGAGAGAGAAACCCTAGCAGCCACCACAAGCTTGGAGAGCAAAACTAAGCCTTCTCTAGAGAGAGAGAGAGAGAGAGTGAAAAACGTGATTATGGAAGGTGTGGCTGCTTGGTTACACGAATTTTGGCTTTTAAATCTCAAAACGGACCTAAATCATGGGCCAAATCCTAAGGAAAGGTAATTTCTAAATTAAATCTAAAATTATCCTATAAATAAAATCTAAATCTTAAAAGATATAAACTAAATCTCAAATAATCCCAAAGATAGATTACAATCTTCAGTTCATCATATATCTTCTCTTCCAAAATTAAATCTTTACTCCCAAAATGCCCAAAAAGCCCTTGTGCCAAATATGACCTGAAAATAAAAATAGATTAAATTAGGCTAAATAATCCAAATTAATTAAAATCTAGAATAATAGTCTAATAAAGTCTAAAATACTAAATCGTTCTAAACAATGTCAAGTGGGGAGAAGGTATGTTGTTGACTTTTGCAGGTTGATTGAAGCTTCTTATCATTATCTAATTATCTAATGCCAAAAGGGGAGAAGATATGTTGTTGACTTTTGCAGGTTGATTGAAGCTTCTTATTATTATCTAATTATCTAATGCACATACTAAGGGGGAGCACAAATCAACAAAGTTTGTCATCATCAAAAAGGAGGAGATTGTTGAGAAAATGCCTAACATAGGTAGTTTTGATGATTACAAAGTGCAAGTCAAGGCAAAAGTTCACAACTCAACTAAAGGCTCAACAAAGTCAACAAAGGGGTTCTTATTTAATGTAATGTATTATTTATTCTTTATTAAGTCCCCTAGATGCATAATGGTTGGAGTTTAAGTTAGGAAAAACTAATCATAATCTAAGAGAAAATGGTTTGCATGCTAAGTAAAATCAAAGTTGGTGCTTTTCAAAATTAAAAGAAAATTAAAAGAAAAATATGTGATTTTATAAATATAAGAAAAATATTGAGAAAATAATTTGAAAATATTTTTCAAATAAATTAAAGTGTTTTGGAAGTGAAGAAAATGTTTTAAATATAATACTATAAGTGTTAACAAGTAAAAATGTTGCTTCTGGATATTTTGAACTGAAGTATTTGGATATTTTGAAAGTATCCAGATACATATGAAAGTATCTGGATACCTCGTCTTTTAAAACAGCAGAATTTCAAATTTTGAACTGAAGTATCTCGATACATATGAAAGTATCCAGATATTTTGAAAGTATCCTGATACATCTGAAAGTATCTGGATACCTCATGTTAAAAAACAACAGAATTTCAAATTTGAACCCGTGGTATTCGGATACCTTCCAGGATATCCGGATACTGACAGTTAAAACTGTCTAAAACTAGTCGTTTGTTGTCCAAACCTTTATATATACATGTCCAAACATTTTTGAAAGACAAGAAAACATTCCAACACTTCTCTATCTGCTCTGGACTTTATCTTAAACACGTTTTTACATAATTCTCAAGCATTCTTCATGAATGAATTGCATTTTCACATATGATTAAGAAGAACATTCAAGTGTTGCATTGAATTTTCACAAATACCCACTTTGATATACACTTGCATTCATTCTCATTGATCTAGATTTTGATTCAGTACTAAAAGTGTTCTTAAGTAAGTTGCTTATCCTCACAAAAAGGTGTAAAGACCATTGCTCCTCATTGGAGTTGTTCATCCGCACAACGAAGTGCAAAGTGCCAACAACAAAAGACGTTGAAAAACGCACTTGGTGAAAGGTTTTCATCAAGCCAAACACTTGAAGGTTTCAAGTGGAATTGAAGAAGGTTTCTTCAAGCACAAGGTTCGCTGTGGTTCGAGGAATTGTTTGCGAATACACAAGTTCCAAAGAGGTTCTTTGAAGGGACGAGTCTAAGGGAAAGGTTTTCACTTACACATTACTTGTACTTTTAATTCTTGTTCATAGTGAAGCAAATCTCCTATCTCAGAGAGGGAGGACTGGATGTAGCATTAGTGTTCGTTAACACACTAATGTGAACCAGGATAAAATCCTTGTGTTCGCTTCTCTTTCATTATCTCTTTACAATTCCGCGCGCTTAATTTTCATATATTCAAGTATATGCATTTTATATGTTCTTACTCTGATTATTTTAAAGGCCTTAGTAAGCGATAATTTTTAATTGGTGAAGATTCGTACTCTTCGCCTATTCACCCACCTTCTAGGGATTCGTACTACTCACTTGTTTTCCAACATGCACATGGAGGGGCTAATACCAGGTATGTCTGCCAAAGTCCATCCTATTTCCCTCTTGTTTGCTTTAATCACATCCAGCAGCTTCTTCTCTTGATCAACAAAAAGGGAGGTAGAAATGATCACCGGAAGTTTCCGCTCATCCTCCAAGTAAGCATATTTGTGATGAGGAGGAAGGGGCTTCAGGTCCAATAAAGGTTCCTGCATCACAGATGGAAGTAAAGGGGCAATAGAAATGGATTCTTCCGCCTGCACCTGAACAAATGGATTAGACTTATGCATAACAGAAATGGGGTTAGGGTTAGCATAATCTGAATCTGTATCATATGAATCAACAGATGCAGTAGCAAAGTCTAAAAATTGATCAATTTCAATGCATGTAGTGCACATTTCGGAATCAGAACATGCAGAACAAGTAAATGAGTCAGTGAAAGATGGAAAATCATAATCATGCAAAAATTCAAGAACATGCTCATCAGCTAGATCATCAAGCAACTCAACATGAAAGACAGAGTGGTCATCAGAAAAATGTTTCACAGCATCGAAAATATTGAATCAGACCACTCTGTCATCAAATTCCATTTAAAGTGTACCTGCATGTACATCAATCTTGGTTCGGGATGTTTTTAAAAATGGTCTCCCTAATATGATAGGGACAACACTAAGAGAGGTATCCTCTTCCATATCAAGAATATAAAAATCAGCAGAAAAGATAAGTTCACCAACTCGAAGCAAGACATCCTCTATCAAACCTGCGGGGTAGGCAGTAGATCTATTTTCCAATTGTATCACCACACCCGTAGGTTGAAGAGGTCCAAGTGAAAGAGACTTGAAAACAGACATAGGCATAACATTAATAGATGTTCCTAAATCTAGCATAGCAATGTCAAATTTACTATTGCCTATGATTCAAGGTACAGAGAAAGTTCCAGGATCCTTAAACTTTTCAGGAATATGAGGGACATGTTTACCTATAATAGTAGAGACATTTCTTTCCATGCTGATCCTCTCATTGCCCTTGAGCTTCCGTTTGTGTGTGCATAGCTCCTTCAAGAACTTCGCATACGTCGAAATCTGCTTGATTGCATCAAGAAGGGGTATGTTGATTTCCACTTTCCTGAATGTGTCAAGTATCTCTTTGTCAATCTCTTCCATTTTCTTGCTTTGAGTCACCCCCCTTGGTGGGAAAGGAAGAGGAATGGGGGGTGGTTGTTGGGCAGCAGCAGCTATTGTGCTTGAGGAAGGTTGAGCTGGATGGGATTTTCTAGTATTTGTGTGCTCACTTTCCTCGACCATTTGGCTCTTCTTTTTGGATGGAACTATATCATCTTTGTTGAGGTCAGGTTCTTGTGTGGGTGTGACATTCTGCTTGCCTGACATTAGACTTATGGCACTCACATTCTGGATTGGGTTGACCATTGTTTGGGATGGCAACTTGTTAGAATTATGAGATTGCAAAGTGTTGATTGTTGGGTTTGGCCTCAAAATCTCGAGAGGGGGGGGGGTGAATCGAGTTTTATTAATTTATTGCAAAAGCCCTTACAATTTAAAAAATTATTTCGCGTTGGAGAGATTAGACGTTTGAGAAGGAGAGCAAAAACGATTTATATAATATTAAGAGTAGCGCGGAAACGTAAATAAACGAAAATGCGGAAATTAAAAGAGATAGGGATAGAAAAGCTTGCACTAGGAAATTTTATACTGGTTCAGCCTTCCCGTCGAAAGGCCTAGTCCAATCCCCAAGCGACCCGCTTGAGAGTTCTATAACCAGCAATTGAGCCACACCCAATTACAACCAAGAGCACCCCGCACACTACTAGGAACCTCCGTTCGCTAGGGGCCTCAATATCACACAGCAGGGTTCCTCACCCTACGAACGTCTCACACGTTCAACTATGGGATTCACTCTCTAACCACTAAGGTTCAATACAAATTGATGTGAGCGATTACAACAAGTATAGCGTGTTCTCAATAACACAGATACTACAATCAAAGCTCTATGATAATGAAGTCTTTCTTTTGAAGCTAAGAGGCCAACAAGAGTTTTTGAGTTCTTAGAAAAATATGATCGTGAAGTTCAGAGAAAAGTAGGAGAAGAAGGAGAACGTGAATTTAGAAAATTGTCAGAATAATGAATGAATAGAATGTTGGAGTGATATTTAAAAAAAACTTTTAAAAATCAAAAAGGTTTAAACCAACAAATTAAAATCAATTTTAAATCAAAATAAAATAAAATATGATTTTGCAATAAGTTCTAAAATCAAAAACTAATCAAAACGATTTAAGAAAACAAATCAAGGATTTGATTTAAAACAAATAAGGAAATATTTCAAAAATAAAATCAAATTCGAATTTTTGAAAATAAATCAGAATCAAATATATAAAAACAAATCTGGAAATAAATCAAAATGATTCTGACACATTTTTCAATAAAACTTGAGGTAATCGATTACTTCAGGGAGGTAATCGATTATCCCTTCAAAAATAGAAACTTTGAAATTCTTTTGAAAAACTAGTAATCGATTACAACATAGCATTTAATCAATTACTTCACCCCTGTTCATTATATGATGCAACTCATATAATCAATTACTACTAATCTAGTAATCGATTACTGAGCCTTTGATATTTGTATGGCATCATGTAATCGATTACTACAAGACATGTAATCGATTACTTTGTCTCAGGAAAATGTATGATGCAACATTGATAATCGATTACTTGATCCAGGTAATCGATTACTCTCATACAAAAAGTAATGGATTATCCACGTTCACATAATCGATTACACACTCTCTGGTTTTTCTATGATGCAACAATGTTAATCGATTACTTTAAGCAGGTAATCGATTACTCCTTCTTGAACTTGTAAAAATAGATTTTCATAACATAAAAATATCCAGAGTTGTTTCATCAATCATTTACATAGAAACTAAGTTAGAAAAACAAATTTCACGAAAACACTTTTTCATCTCCCTTAAATGAAAAACTCATTGGCCTTTTAACTCATTAAGAACAAGAGACTTCATTACCTTACAACACGTCCTAAGGGAAAAGGCTTCAAGACTTATATTTTTGCTTGAATCTTCAACTTGAGCTTGAAGGGTCGTGTGAGCTTGAATCTTGAGTTTGTTATCATCAAAACTTTAACCTTGAATTCTGCTTGAAGTCCATGAGAGAACTTGGAGCTTGACTTCCAACACTAGCTTGACTTCCAACATTGATGGCCGTTGCCATTTGTCCCATCTAATTGGTCAAAGATTGAATGGAGGCCTCTTGTCTTTGAATGGATGCTCTAGTTTCCTGTTGGAATTAGAGATTTTGCATGGCCATCTGCTTCATCAACTCTTTCAATGAAGGCTGCTGCTTAGTACTAGGAGCTGGTGGTGCAGAATTAGTCTGTTGTTGCTGCTGTTGTTGTCTCTGTTGCTAAACTGGAGGAGGTACATATGGTAGTCTAGCATTGTTCTGAAATGGGACCTGTGAAGGTTGCTACTGATCAAACTACCTCAGGTTGGGATGGTTCCTCCATCCAGGATTGTATCTATTGGTAGAGAGATCAAAGTTCTGCGGCTTCTAGTTTCTATTGTTGAAGATGTTGGCGGCATATGCTTCAAGTTGGTCACCAGCAGTTGTTAGTTGCTGTTGCAAGGAAGGGCATGCTTCTGTGTTATGATCACTGGATGTGCAGATACCACATAATCTAGTAGTAAGAGACGACTTCTTCTGGTTGATGGCCAATTGGGTGACCAAAGTTGTAAGGGAGTCTATCTTTTGTTCAAGCTTCTCAACCTTACCTGAACCTGTGCCAACATCATTCACTTCTCTCACTACGATTGCATCGTTGTTGCCCCTTGCATGGAATTGTTGACAATTGGAAGTCATCTTCTCAATCTTAGCTCTAGCTTCTAAAGGTGTCATGTCTCCTAGGGCACCACCACTTGCAGCATCAAGCATGTTTCTATCCACGAGATTGAGACCTTCATAGAAATATTGAATAAGCAGCTGCTCTGAGATCTGATGGTGGGGACAGCTCGCACACAGCCTCTTGAATCTCTCCCAATACTCGTAGAGACTTTCTCCACTTTGTTGCCTGATGCCTGATATATCCTTTTTGATTGCTATTGTTCTTCACGCAGGGAAGAATTTCTCCAAAAATGCCCTCTTCAGGTCATCCTAGCCTATGATAGAACCAGGGGCCAGATCGTATAACCAATCCTTGGCTAGCCCCTCTAGGGAATGTGGGAATGCCTTGAGACAAACATGATCCTCTTGCACATCATGTGATTTCATAATGGCACATACAATGTGGAACTGCTTGAGATGTTTATGAGGATCCTCACCTGCAAGACCATTAAACTTAGGCAACAAATGAATTAGTCCAGACCATAGCTCATACGGGTCATCGGGATACTGGATGCACAAATCTTCAATAGTGAAATCAGGTGCGGCCAACTCCCTCAATGTCCTCTCACGTGGTGGAGGTTGAGCCATATTTTCAGAATAAACAGAATAAGAATCAGAATCAGAATTTATAGGAATAGAAGAAAAAGAAGCAGACTCACTATGTAAAGACACAACAGATTCACTACCTATGGACTGGTTCCTATTTTGTCTAACTAATCTGTGATAAGTCCTATCAATTTCAGGGTTGTAAGGATGCAAGTAGCTTGGATTACCCCTAGTCATGCATTAAACAGAACACCATCAACCAAAGTAGGCAGTTACAGACATGCATAACAAATTTTTTTTATTTTTAAAAAAATTTTATTATTTTTTCAGCACCCTAAAATCAAATAAAAAGCCACAAAAGGTGTGAGGACAAAATTCAAAAAGGAACTAAGTCAAACAAATAAATTATGAACAAAAAAGAAGAAAAATAAAATTTTAAAATAAAAAAGAAATAGTAAACAACCAAATTTTGGGGCCCTTCCGGTTATCGAAATATCGATTTGATATAAAATTCGTCCAATTCCGAGTTACGGATCAAAAGTTATGGCTGTTTGAAATTTGTGCTGCTAAAACGTGAAATTTTTTTATGGAATTCACAACCAGTGATGATCTGAGTGATAGTGGCTTAAGAAAACATCATCATATGATAATAGATGCGTGGATACAAATTTTCGTGCAAAAATATCACCCACAATTATGTGAACTAGCAACCACAGAATCAATCAGATACTCTAATTGCAGCAGAATAGCAAAACAGCAAACAGTGCAACTTTAACCAGTTGTCAGAATTGACTACTAGACACAAATCAGACACAACACACTATTGTTGGAAGTCAAGCTAGTGTTGGAAGACATGCTTCAAACTCTCTTATGGACTTCAAGTATATATCAAGCTGATGTTTTGATGATAAGAAAGCAACTCAAGTTCAAGCTCACAAGTTTCCTTCATGATCAAGATTGAAGATTCAAGCAGGGCATAGATTAGAAACCTTTTCCTTAGATCATTTGTAAGGTAATGAAGTTTCTATTCTTTACGAGTTTACAAAAGCCAATAAGTTTTTCATTTTAAAAGAGAGAAGAAAAATGTGTTTTTCATGAAAAGGTGTTTTCTATCTTAATCTTTGTGAAAATACTTGATGTTACAAAACTCTGTATATTTTTATGTATGCAAGAGAGAGTAATCGATTAACTGCTCAAGATAATCGATTAACTTTGCTGTATCATAGAAAAATCAAAGAGGTTGTAATCGATTAAGTGAACTTTGTTAATCATTTACTTTCTCATGGGAGTAATCGATTACCTGGATCCAGTAATCGATTATAATTGTTGCATCATATATTTTTCAGAGGCTTAGTAATCGATTACAGGCTCTGTAGTAATCGATTACATGATGTTGCATCACATGCATAACAGAGGCTCAGTAATCGATTAATTGATTAGTGTAATCGATTAAATGAGTTGCATCACATATTGAACAGGAGTGATGTAATCGATTAATCATTGTTGGTCTAATCGATTACTTGTTTTTCAAATGAATTTAAGAATTTATATTTTCGAAGGAATAATCGATTACCTTCAGAAAGTAATCGATTACTTCAAGTTTTATTGAAAAAAGTGTCAGAATCATTTTGATTATTTCCTGATTTGTTTTTATATAAAAGATTCTGATTTATTTTATAAAATTCGAAAATGATTTTAAATTTGAATTATTTCCTTTTTAGTTTTAAGAATCAAATCTTTATTTTATTTTGTAAATCGTTTTGATTTTAAAACTTATTTCAAATCTTATTTTATTTTGTTTTGATTTTGCTTTACTAATTCAAAATCTTTTTGATTCTAAATGTTTTATTTTTATAAAACCTTCACTCCAACATTCAGATAGATTTCTCAATTCTTCTCTGGCATATTTTTCTGAAAATCACGGTCTCTCTTCTTCTTCTCTAAACTTCTGGTTTTTCACGTTTATACTTTTTGAAGAACAAAAACCTTATTGGCTGAGAAACTCTTAGAGAAAAAGCATTTCATTATCATAAGAGCATATTGTTGTATCCGTGTTGTTGAGAACACACATTGCTATTGTAATCACTCTGATATTCATTGTTCTTTGAAATCTTAGTGGTTAGGGAAAGAATCCCTTAGCGGACGTGTGATACGTTGTAGGGCGAGGAACCCTGCTGTGTGATATTGAGGCCCCTAGCGAACGGAGGTACCTAGTAGTGTGCGGGGTGCTCTTGGGTGTAATAGGGCGCGGCTCTATTGTTGATTATAAAACTCTCAGGCGGGTCGCTTGGGGACTGGACTAGGCCTTTCAACGGGAAGGCTGAACCAGTATAAAATTTCCTAGTGCAAGCTTTTCTATCCCTATCTCTTTATTTTCCGCATATTTCAATTATTTACATTTTCGCGCTACTCAATTTATTTTATCTATCGTTTTCGCGATCCGTTTCAAACGCTTAATCTCTCCATCTCAAAACAATTTTTTAATTTGTAAAGGATTTCACAATACATTAATAAAACTCGATTCACCCCCCTCTCGAGATTTTGAGGCCAAAACCAACAATTGGCATCAGAGCTAGTCTCTTGTGTTAAGACTTAACCGTCTCAAGAGTATGGCTTCAAACTCTCTGTTTGGTGGTGAATGGAGTTCTATTAACCGTCCTCCCATGTTTGATGGGGTAGGATACGCGTATTGGAAGCCCGTATGAAAATTTTTATTCAAGGAGTTGGATTAAAAGTTTGGGATGCCGTCGTAAATGGTCCTTATGTTCCTACCTGTGGTAGACCGACCCTCAGCCTAACCTTAACATACTCGGCCGACCAGATTAATCAATCTGACAGGTCATGCCTATACAAGCCGAGCGCTGGCTTTAGGACCCATCCTGGCACCTCGGGACCGACCACATGGGGCTTACCCCCCAAGGAGTCCGAGCTAGGGGCGCGTGAGCCTAACTTGCCAACAGGGATAAGATTCTCCACTACAGGATAAGGATGAATGATTCATCCCACATCCTAAATGGGACACGTCAGCTGCCTTGCTGGCCCTCCGTACAGGCCCACAAGGTATAATGCCACCCCTATAAATAGCTGTCTCCAGCAAGGGGCTCTGGTACGTTCTCTCTCTCCCTAATTGCACATCTGCACACACTGTGATTAGGGAAACCCTAGTTGTCCCAACTAGACCTCTAGCATACCTAAACTATCATACACTAACCTCAGTCCATCCACTAGTTCTTGGGTCTCACTATACCTTTGAGCTAGGGGTGCATCTGATACACCGTGTCCTAGACACGACATTGGCGCCATTTGTGGGGAATCTGATAAACTGTACCCCCACTCAAAAAATGGTAAACCCACGTGGAAACGCCGCAAACAGCTCGCGCGGTGCAAACCACCAGACCGGAAGGAACCGCCAGAGACTGGAAGAAGGCAGCGCTGACAATGGAAGAGATCTGGAAGGAAGAAATCCTCCCCACCAAAGCATGCCTTCGGTGAGACTGGAAATTCCATCCCGCAGCCACCACTCAGTACCAGCTCGAACTCACAGTGGTCCATACACCGTTCATTCTAGGCAAACAAACCCCAACCCCCCAATCATGTACCAAACCACGGCTCCGGCCGCTCTTTTGACGCCCGTGTCTCCGGCGAAGAAAGGGGACACTCCCAAGGCCGAAGGGAAACCCAGCTTGAGGAAATAATCAAACAACAAGCCCAAATGTTGGAGCAGCAGGGAAGGGCCATAGCAGAGCTCCAGAAGATCCACATGCAGGCGGTTGCTGCGCGGGCAGTAGAAACAACCCCGGTAACCATACCAGCCCAGGATCCTCAAGGCCCCATCGCCCTTCCCCCACCACCTCCGCATTCCTCGGCCCCACCAGCCCTTGCAGCCAATTATGAGACCGATGATAGCGCTCACCCGGGCCACCCCTTCACTCCGCGAATCATAGCTTATGAGACACCCTCCGCATTCCTCGGCCCCACCAGTGTAGCGAAATATAACGGGTTAACCGATCCTTTGGAACACATTTTATCTTTTGAAGGCGCTATGAACTTTTATGATGGAGGAGACCTGATGAAGTGTCGAGCCTTTTCTATGACTCTGCAACCACCTGTTTTGAGGTGGTACTCGGCCCTGCCTAGGAACTCTGTCAACTCCTGGGCAGAAATGAAGAGAGTTTTCCTGAACAGATATACTGCTAGCTGCGTCCAGCCAAAGTTCGACCACGCACTAGCAGGTGTCATGCAACAACCCGAAGAACCCTTGAGAGAGTATCTGTCCCGTTTCCATTCCGAGGCAGGATCCGTCCCAAACCTTGAACCGAGCTTCTCGGTCTTCCTTTTTACTCAGGAACTTCGGAATGGAGACTTCAAAAACTCATTAGTGGGAAAACCACCGAGGGATATGGCGGAGTTAAGACATCGTTCCACCAAGTTCATAAATTTGGAGGAATTCAGCAAATGACAGAGAAACAGGGAAAGAGGTGAGCGAGGGGAACCTTCTTCTCAGGGAAAGTCAAGAAGAGATGATAGAAGAGATGACAGAAGAGATGACAGAAGAGATGACAGGAGGGAGGAACAAAGAAGAGGACCCAGAGGGGACAAAAGGTTCAGTGCTCTCCGAGCAAAATTCGAGCAGTACACTCCCCTCACGGTCCCAAGAAGTCAAATACTGCAGGAAACAATGCAAACCGACCTTCGAATGGTAGAAAGACCTCCCCCCTTAAAAAGAAGTCAGCGCCAAGACCGTTCCAAGTTCTGCTCGTATCATGGGGGATACGGGCATACTACAGACGAGTGCACTTGGCTAAGGGATGTCATCGAGCAACTAATTAGAGATGGAAAGTTACAACAGTATGTCAGGGAGGCACTCAACCGACATGCTCGAAGAAGAACCCCCTCCCCAGACAGAAACATCCGACCTCCAACCAGAGAAGCCAACCATAACACCAGTCAGCAACCATCTGATCCACAGAGAGTAGCCATGGTAGAAGTAACTACCAACCAATCCCCGCAAAACCTTAGAGTCAACACCATAGCAGGAGGTTTCGCGGGGGAGGAGAAAAGAGATCCGACAGGAAAAAATACATCAATCAAGTGCTCGCCGTCCATGACCATCCGATCCGAAAAAGAACCACAAAAAGTGTACCGATCTGTTTCTCTGATGAAGATCTAGAAGGGATCATCCCAGGTCACAACGACCCAATGGTCATTACTGCCCTGGTCGGCAACTATGAGGTTGCCAGGATATTTGTCGACCAAGGCAGTTCGGCAGACATCATGTTCTTGAACCTTTTTGAAGCCCTAAAGTTAAAAACTTCAGACCTAACCCCATTTGAGGGAAAGTTAATCAGCTTTACAGGGGACGTGGTGGTTCCTAAAGGACACATCCAACTACCGGTAACACTTGGGAACCACCCCTCGGCGAGGACTGAGATAATCAAGTTTCTTGTGGTCGATTGCCCATCAGCATATAATGCCATCCTCGGCAAAACATGCCTACAGGCTTTCGGTGCGGTCGTCTCAACCGTTCATCTGGCCATGAAATTTGAAGGCTCAGACGGAACCGTTGTTGCTATCCGAGCCGAGCAAGAAAAAGCTAGACTATGCTACAATGCTAGTTTAGCAAAACTCAAAAGCCCTGAAGAAACTTAGCCAAAGTTATGTTTGAATAAAGGAAATGTACTTTTGACAGAGTTGGATGTCAGATCCGAGTTGGATGATACAAGACCAACCCCATAAGGTGAGTGGGAATTCATTGCATTAGATGAAGAGCTCCCAAGCAGGAAGGTGAAGCTAGGGACCAACCTTTCGGAGACAATTCGAGCAGAGGTGCTCGAACTTCTAAAGAAAAACAAGGACCTTTTTGCATGGACCTCGGCTGATATGTCGGGGATTGATCCAAACCTAATTTGTCATCGTCTTAGCGTTCACCCGACCGCCAAGCCAGTTGCCCAGAAAAAGAGAAGAGTAGGCACGGAGAAAGCTGCAGTGATTGAAGAAAAAGTGGCCGAGCTCCTCGCCGCCGGATTCATCCGAGAGGTCAACTACTCCGAGTGGCTTTCAAACACAGTATTGGTCAAAAAATCAAACGGGAAGTGGCGCATGTGCGTCGACTACACCGACTTGAATAAATCTTGCCCAAAAGACCAATACCCCCTGCCCATTATAGACAAACTTGTGGACAACTCAGCCGGCTACCAACTCCTCTCCTTTATGGATGCATACTCGGGGTACAACCAAATCCCGATGTACCCTCCTGATCAGGAGAAAACGGCCTTCATCACCGAAAGGGCTACTTATTGCTACACGGTAATGCCTTTCGGATTGAAAAACGCTGGCGCAACCTACCAGCGGATGATGAACAAGGTCTTCTCGGGTTTGATTGGTCCTACTCTTGATGTGTACATTGATGATATGATAGCCAAGAGCAAGAAAAAGGAAGATCATCCTCAGGACTTAGCAGCCATACTGGAAAGAATCAGAAGGTACAACATCCGCCTGAACCCCGATAAGTGCACCTTCGGGGTTCCGTCTGGGGCCTTTTTAGGTTTCATGCTCACAGAGAGGGGCATCGAGACCAACCCAGAGAAATGGCAAGCTATTCTGAACATGCATAGCCCGTCTAATGTGAAGGAGGTCCAGAGGCTGACTGGCCGGATGGCAGCCCTCTCAAGATTCCTCCCTCAAGCAGCTAAAAAAGCCCTCCCGTGGTACCAACTTCTCAGAAAAAACAAAACTTTTCATTGGAATGACTCTTGCGAACAAGCGTTTGCTGAGCTCAAGGAATACCTCTCGGCCCCTCCCGTCCTCACAAGTCCACGGGAGGGGGAACCACTGTTTTTATACTTGTCTGTTAGTGAAACATCTGTTAGCTCGGCCCTGGTCAAGGACGACTCAGGGACCGAGCGACCCATCTACTTTGTCAGCAAGGCCCTCCAAGGACCCGAAATAAGATACTCCAAAATAGAGAAGCTCGCTTTTGCTTTGGTAATTGCTGCCAGGAGACTCCGGCAATACTTTCAGAACCACCCCATTATAGTCAAAACAACTCAGCCGATAAGGCAGGTACTTCACCGACCTGACTTAGCGGGAAGGATGGTCTCTTGGTCCGTTGAGCTATCAGAGTTTGACGTCACTTACGAGCCGCGGAGAACTCTCAAGTCCCAGGTCCTAGCGGACTTTGTTTTAGAATTATCAGACCATAGCCATCCCAGCCAGCCCCAACCTTGGAAGATTTATGTTGATGGTTCCAGCCACAGTAAGGGGACTGGGGCCGGAATAATCCTTGAAAATGCCGAGGGCATCAGCGTAAAGTATTCCCTCAAATTTGAGTTTCCCACCTCAAACAACCAAGCAGAGTATGAGGCGGTGATAGCCGGTCTGCGGATGGCCCACCAAATGGGGGCTTCAGAAATTGAAGTTTTCAGCGATTCTCAATTGGTTGTATCTCAGGTCAAAGGCGAGTTTCAAGCAAAGGAACCAATTCTCCAAAAATACCTAGAACAAGTCAAAACCCTCTCAGATCTTTTTCCTCAGTTTTCCATCACTCACATCCCTAGGACCTGCAACGGACGAGCTGATATTCTCTCCAATCTCACTAGCACTAAAGGCCCGGAAAACAACAAAAGCCTAGTCCAAGAAACTGTCCACCAGCCGAGTGTTGTTCTGGCATTATCTCTGACCACCGATTGGATGGACCCTATTAAGCAGTATCTCAAATTCCATGTCCTACCAACCGACCCCACCCAAGGAAAAAAGTTAGTCAGGCAAGCTGCTCAATATGCCATGATCGGGGACACTTTGTATAAACGGGGAATGGACTCCCCTATGCTGAAGTGTCTGAACCCTGCTGAAGCCGATCTCGTGTTGGCTGAGGTCCACAAAGGAATCTCGAGCCGCCATGTAGGTGCAAAAGCTCTAGCCCGTAAAGTACTCTGAGCAGGTTATTACTGGCCTACACTCTTAAGCGATGCTTCAGAACATGTAAAGAGATGCAAGTCCTGTCAGCTTCACGGAAAGATTTTCCAACGCCCCCCGATGGAGCTACACTCAATGATCGCTCCATGGCCCTTCTATCAGTGGGGCATGGACATCATTGGGAAATTAAAAACAGCTCCGGGGCAGTTAAAGTTTGTGGTGGTCGCGATTGATTATTTCACAAAATGGGTCGAAGCCGAGGCTTTGGCCACAATTTCTTCAGCTAAAATTCAAAAATTCTTTCTTAGACAGGTCATCGCTCGTTTCGGTGTCCCACACACTCTGGTGACCGACAATGGTACACAATTCACAGCCAAGGTCTTTCAAGAACTGGTCGACCACTTCCACATTACCCACCATTTCTCATCGGTCGAACACCCGCAGACGAACGGACAGGCAGAAGCAGCAAATAAAGTTATCATTGACGGGATAAAAAAGAGATTGTATGAAGCCGAGGGATCATGGGCTGACCTCCTCCCCGAGGTATTATGGTCAATACGAACGACCATTCACACCTCGACAGGAGAAACCCCATTTCGACTAACATATGGTTGTGAGGCTGTTTTGCCTATTGAAACTTGGATTCCCACCTTCCGAGTATCCGAACATCCCGTAGAAGTGAACGATGGTTTGTTGAAAGAAGAGCTGACTCTCAGCGAGGAGATCCGATCGCTCGCGACTGATCATGAGAGAAAAGCAAAAGAAAGGCAGTCCCGAGAATACAACAAGTGGGTGGTTCCAAGGAGCTTTACTGTAGGGGATCTGGTCCTCAGACGAGCCGACATCGGCTTAAAAAACTCAAAAGAAGGAAAGTTGGCAAGGAATTGGGAAGGCCCTTACAGGGTCGTCTCAAAAACTGGCTCGGGGGCATACAGATTGGAGACACTAACAAAGCAACAACTGAACAACTCCTGGAATGCTACCAAGCTTAAACCTTACTACAGCTGATGGAGACCCACCACAACTCTTGCAAAGTTTCAACCCTGATTTTAAAATTCTGTTGTTTAAATTACATGTCATTTATTTCAAGCACTTCTATGTTTATGTTACATTTGATTTTTATTGTTTGCAAGCAGTTCAAAAAAAAAAAGAGAGCTTAATGAAGATCTATCTTTTTCAGTCATTCATCTTGTCTTCTTACTGTTAACGTACTAACCATTTCCTCTCGGCTCGCCACCGAGGCAAACTTGGGGGTTTATACACGTCCTTCCAACGGGGACTTATAAACTAACAATCACAAGTACTTTTAGTAGATGCCCGGCTAAAAACCTAAACGGTTTCTGTAAGCCGAGGACCGAGGATCCCACCTTGGTCAAAGGTAGGAGATCCGAAATCTAAACAACAGTTTACAACGAAATAAAGAATAGTGCAAAATCTTGACGAAATTAAAACATCAACATTTCATAAGGAATTCAAAGGACAAGTAAAGCAATATTCTGATCAAACCGATCATACTACACTTCATATTACAAAAAAAAATACATCATAAACATCTATTCTTCATCCTCGGAAAGGGCAATGGACGACCCATCGAAATCAGCTTCATCTTCATTCTCCAAGTCCAAGGGGTTGGGGAGATTCGGCACTGATAAGTCCACCTCCTTATCCTCGTGGGCATAGTCAATAATACGGTCACCGTCGACACCAAAATTGGGACTCGCACCTAACACTCGGATCCCCAGATTCATAAGGGTCAATTGTTTAACAGCATTCACAAAAGAATCATTCACTGCATGATCCCAATTAAAGTGGTTCCGCTTGGCAGTAACCTTATGTTTCAAAGCTTTTCGACAAGCCATTGTCAATTCCCCCTGCAACCGAGCCACCTCATTCTCAGAATTTGCCAACCGACCCTACACACCCTCCAGCTCGGCAACCTTCTGCTGAGCTTCAGCCAATTTCTCTTGAGCAATATGTAGCAGCTATTGGAACCTACAATCGGTGGGTGAAACAACTAGGAAACACTAGGAAAACACCTAGAAAGGGGGGTTGAATAGGTGTTAGATAAACCTTGAAAGATTTTCGAAAGAAACAAATCAAAACGATTAAAACAAATGATTTTCACAAAATTCTTTAGCCTTAATCGATTAATGACATGAACTAATCGATTAATGCCTCTGTTCATTGAAAAATCACTTTCCAATCAAATACGAAAATCAATCAATTCACAAGTATAACCAGAGATTCAGCGGAAACAATTAACACCTATATTCTTATTGATTACCTAGGTTATTAAAATGATTTTACCAAACTTAATATTGCACAATAAAGATTCAATTCAATCAATTATGAAAAATCAATTTTTCTAGGTTTTCAACCAAGAACACAATTAATAACAAGAATTGTAAAGAGTAGAGAGTTTAGAGATACGACACAGTGATTTATCCTGGTTCACTTTCATCCACTTGAAAGCTACTCCAGTCCCCTCTTCAACCAAGAGAGATTCTTCACTCTGAGGAATTAGAGTTTCTCAAATTACAAGTAAATGCCTCAAAGACTTCCTTCTTGCTAGCCTACAAGAGATACCACACCCTTGCCTTGTAACCCTATTGATATCTAATCTAACCTCTTCTCTTGCTTGCCGATACCCCACAACAAGACTTCCAATGCTTGCTTCACTACAAGACTTCCAATTGCTTGCTTCACTACAAGACTTCCAATTGCTTGTTAACACAACAAGGCTTCCAAGTGCTTGATGAAATGCCACACCAAGGCTTCCAAATAACTTTGCTTGATTCACAACCAAGACTTCCAATTGTTGTAGATAGCTTGCCTCTTGCAAAGATTACAACTCAAATGAAAACAAAATAACAATCCTATGAATCTCTTTCAAAAGCTATGAAAATATCAACATGAGAGATTCAAGGTTCTTGATCAAAGAATGTAAAAATTAAAGCTTTGATCTTGAGAAAGTGAGAGAGAATAGAGTGGCTTTGATTCTTTGTAAAATGAATATCAAAATGATGGAATTGTAATAATGATTCACAAAGGTTAGGAAATAGGTTTATATAGAATACCCAAAAGTTTGGAATGGTTAGAAATGCTTTTGAGAAGTGAAAAACTCATTTAAAAACAGTTACAGCTCGTGTTACTCGAGTAACAAAGTTACTACTCGAGTAATCTGTGTAATCTGAGTTCACTACTCGAGTAATCTGAGTTACTACTCGAGTATTTGCGCAAGGCTTCAAAATTCTAATCGAGTAATCAGCCCCTTAATCGAGTATTTGCGCAAGACTGCAAAATTCTACTCGAGTAATCAAGTGGCTAATCGAGTAGTCAGTTCAAAAAACACTTAAAACTTGTTTTCTCAAAAACTAAACCTTTTCTTTCAAATCTTTAAGCCACCTATTGATTTTAGGCAAAGTGAATACTCAAAATATGATTTAATCATGCAATCAAAAGAGATTCACTACCCTCTAAGAGACTCTACCCAAACTCATAAACTAAAAGACTTGTGAGGCTAAAGATAAAACAATAAAACATAAACTACCAAACTAAGTCTTCATGAGTTGGCTCTCTCTTCATCACTTGATGTTTGTTGTTGCTTGTTGAGCTTGAACTTGATCAACACATTTGTAGCTTGTTCAAAACCTTTTGGCATTTATCAAAACATTCTTCATGGATCTTACAATCTCCCCCTTTTTGAAAATGACAAACATGTTTTGAAATTATGAAGTTCATTGAAGTTGTTGATGCTTGAACCATTTGATCACTTGGTGAGACTCTTCTCCCCCTCAATAAATGCTTTTGACATTTGAAATCCAATTGAGTTAAGCTTGATTCTCCCCCTATCTCCAACAACTTTGCTCAACCTACATAAAAACAACAAAAACAACCTTTCTCCAAACATACCATTTCATTTCTCCAAAAACCAAACATACCATTTATTTCTCCAAAAATGATCAAAACATAATATTTCTCCCCTTTTTCAAAACATCATATTTCTCCCCCTTTGGCATTATCAAAAAGAAATATATACCAATTGAAATATAAGATCTAAGCCAAAATAGAGAGATTAATGAGATATAACAACCAAAGCATGATAATCATCTAATGATTACTCAATGATATCAATTATAACAAATCGTATACCAATAGCATGATACCAATTGTAAAACAATTGTAAGAATTTGATACCAATAGTATTTTCTCAATAGTATAAACAATATCACATTATAAGAAATAATACCAATTGAGAGAACTATGAGCAATATCCAACAATATCAAATTGAAATACCAATTGTATAATATTAAATGTTACCAATTTGTAGGATTTTCTCCTTAATACCAATTGAAGAAGCAAATGAATGAATAACATATGAAAGTCCTTTTGCTCTTCAATCATACCTACAAAAACAATCATGCTTTGCTTTTTGGTATCCAAATGATTTTGGATCCATTTTTGTTGGTGTAGGGACTTTCACCCTTTTTCATCCAAACAAAATTTCCTTTAGGTATACCATGCACTTTAATATAACATACATTTGAAGTATGTCCATGAGTACCACAATAGAAACATGTTGGTGCATTTGAAAAATCAACTTTAGAAAAATCAACAACATTTCTATGAGATTTACTCTTAGCATTAGTATAACCCAAACCAAACTTGTTTGAATTTTCTCTTTGAAAATTTAACAATGTGCGCAATCTAATATCACCATTTGTGAAACTTGCAAGCTTATTTTTCAAAATAGCATTTTCATCCTTAAGCAACTTGCAATCCTCACAATCAACCACAATATTCAATCTACTAGCACAATCACAAGAAGAACTAGCATATATAAGATCAAGAGTTTCATTTTGAAGATTAAGCTCATCAACTTGTTTTTGAAGTTCTAAAATCTCTTGTTGATGTTTCAAAATGAGCTTCTTCCTTTCAATGTTTTTCAAAGCTAGTTTCTTAAATTGTTCATGCATTTCTTCATAAGCATTATACAATATTTCATATTTAGAAGAAATTTCGGATTTAGTAAGACTTACATCGCTTTCGTCGCTTTGTTCACTTGATTCATCATTTGAACTTTCCTCTTCATTTACTAGAGCTATCAAGTTGAGACAAGCGGCATCTTCATCATCCGAAGAACTATTTGATGTACTTTTATTGTCTTTTTCATCATCACTATTCCAAACTATGTATGCCCTTTTAGTTTTCTTTTCTTTCTCCTTCTTCTTGAGATACTTAGAGCATGAGTACTTGAGATGACCGGGCTTTCCACATTCATGGCAAACTATACCTTGTTTTGAAGTCTTTGTCTTGTAGTGTGGGGAATTCTTCTCTTTACTTTTGTTCTTGTTCAACCTTCCTTTTCTCCTTAGAATCTTATTGAACTTTCTTAGTAGAAGCTTCATCTCCTCTTCATCAATGTCCGAATCGAAATCTTCATTATCATCATTATCATCGGAACTCTCTTCCTTTTTATATGACCTTTGAGCTTTAAGAGCAATTCCTTTTCTTTCTTTGTTCTTGTCCGATTCTTCATGCAAATGCAAACGTTCAAGCTCCATTTCATGTTCTTGAAGCTTTCCGAAAAGTGTTGCTAAGTCCATGGTGTCCAAGTCCTTTGATTCAACAATTGCGGTAACCTTGGGTTGCCATTCCCTACTTAGACATCTTAAAACTTTGTTAACAAGTTCACAATTCACGAAAGTTTTACCAAGAGCAATGAGATGATTAACAATATGAGTAAAACGCTTTTGCATAAAACATATAGATTCATTAGGCAACATACGAAACAATTCATATTCATGCATCAAAGAATTTAATCTAGCACGCCTAACTTCACTAGTGCCTTCATGTGTGACTTGCAAGGTGTCCCACATTTCTTTGGCATCACGACATTGGGAGACTCTAAAGAACTCATCATAACATAGAGCGGAGGTGATGATATTCTTTGCTTTTAAATCATATTGAATTTTCCTTTTATCATCATCGGTCCACTTATCTTTGGGAGTAAGTGTAAGCACACCTTCTACATCTTTTGAGGGAATATAAGGACCATTTTCAATGGCTTCCCAAATGTTCACATCTATAGCTTCTTTAAAGATTCTCATCCTAATTTTCCAATGACCATAACCCTCTCCACCAAACATAGGAGGGCGATTTATTGAACTACCTTCACCACCAAAAGGATTCGTAGAACCCATTGTAGTTTCCTCAAGGATCTTAACGAAAAAGCTCTATGCTCGTGTCTTTCGACCAAGCTTTGATACCAATTGTTGGAACCTACAATCGGTGGGTGAAACAACTAGGAAACACTAGGAAAACACCTAGAAAGGGGGTTTGAATAGGTGTTAGATAAACCTTGAAAGATTTTCGAAAGAAACAAATCAAAACGATTAAAACAAATGATTTTCACAAAATTCTTTAGCCTTAATCGATTAATGACATGAACTAATCGATTAATGCCTCTGTTCATTGAAAAATCACTTTCCAATCAAATACGAAAATCAATCAATTCACAAGTATAACCAGAGATTCAGCGGAAACAATTAACACCTATATTCTTATTGATTACCTAGTTTATGAAAATGATTTTCCCAAACTAAATCTTGCACAACAAAGATTCAATTCAATCAACTATGAAAAATCAATTTTTCTAGGTTTTCAACCAAGAACACAATTAATAACAAGAATTGTAAAGAGTAGAGAGTTTAGAGATACGACACAGTGATTTATCCTGGTTCACTTTCATCCACTTGAAAACTACTCCAGTCCCCTCTTCAACCAAGAGAGATTCTTCACTATGAGGAATTAGAGTTTCTCAAATTAAAAGTAAATGCCTCACAAGACTTCCTTCTTGCTAGCCTACAAGAGATACCACACCCTTGCCTTGTAACCCTATTGATATCTAATCTAACCTCTTCTCTTGCTTGCCGATACCCCACAACAAGAGTTCCAATGCTTGCTTCACTACAAGACTTCCAATTGCTTGCTTCACTACAAGACTTCCAATTGCTTGTTAACACAACAAGGCTTCCAAGTGCTTGATGAAATGCCACACCAAGGCTTCCAAATAACTTTGCTTGATTCACAACCAAGACTTCCAATTGTTGTAGATAGCTTGCCTCTTGCAAAGATTACAACTCAAATGAAAACAAAATAACAATCCTATGAATCTCTTTCAAAAGCTATGAAAATATCAACATGAGAGATTCAAGGTTCTTGATCAAAGAATGTAAAAATTAAAGCTTTGATCTTGAGAAAGTGAGAGAGAATAGAGTGGCTTTGATTCTTTGTAAAATGAATATCAAAATGATGGAATTGTAATAATGATTCATAAAGGTTAGGAAATAGGTTTATATAGAATACCCAAAAGTTAGGAATGGTTAGAAATGCTTTTGAGAAGTGAAAAACTCATTTAAAAACAGTTACAGCTCGTGTTACTCGAGTAACAAAGTTACTACTCGAGTAATCTGTGTAATCTGAGTTCACTACTCGAGTAATCTGAGTTAATACTCGAGTATTTGCGCAAGGCTTCAAAATTCTAATCGAGTAATCAGCCCCTTAATCGAGTATTTGCGCAAGACTGCAAAATTCTACTCGAGTAATCAAGTGGCTAATCGAGTAGTCAGTTCAAAAAACACTTAAAACTTGTTTTCTCAAAAACTAAACCTTTTCTTTCAAACCTTTAAGCCACCTATTGATTTTAGGCAAAGTGAATACTCAAAATATGATTTAATCATGCAATCAAAAGAGATTCACTACCCTCTAAGAGACTCTACCCAAACTCATAAACTAAAAGACTTGTGAGGCTAAAGATAAAACAATAAAACATAAACTACCAAACTAAGTCTTCATGAGTTGGCTGTCTCTTCATCACTTGATGTTTGTTGTTGCTTGTTGAGCTTGAACTTGATCAACACATTTGTAGCTTGTTCAAAACCTTTTGGCATTTATCAAAACATTCTTCATGGATCTTACAGCAGCCTTCCCTTCTCAGCCTCCCTTCCACCAACATCCTCCAAAGCCTTTTGAGCGATCTCCCGAGCTCTTTCAGATACTTCAAGTTTTTTCTGCAGGTCGGTGTTGGCCTCGGTCAGAGACTGAAGATTTGCCTCACTCTCCTTAATCTGAGTTAACAGATTTTTTGCATGTTGGGCAGCACCTTTCCTTTTCTCCTTTTCAGTAATCAAAAGTGTTGCGCTGATATCTTCGGCATGCTTACTAAGGTGGAACATGTAGCTAGCAGCCCTCAGCATATTTTTGCCCAATAAATCACAGTGACATTTCAAAGTGGCAGCCGTCTGGTCCGACAATCTCTTATCATCATTAGGAGTGTAAACCAAGCCAACAAAATTTTCCTTTAACTTTTGAGCCCAAACAGTCTCCTCCTCGGGATCCGGAACGTCAAACCACAAATTACCCCTCTGTAGTGGTTTCAGAATCTCAACAACTTTGCCTTTACCCTTATCTACCCTAGCCCTTTTGGACAAAGGCACTCGGTCCTCCTCTTCTTCCTCATCCACCCGAGCGATAGACTTCCCAGTAACCACCTCCGCCACTCGAACAGATGGCGATCGGACATCTTGCACCACTTCAACTTCAGGTGACGCCACGGCCACCGTGACCGATCGGGTCGCTTCCGAGGAAACGGCTCCGCCAGAAGAGCCGACCGCTTCGACTTTTCTTGACTGAGCAAGCTCCCTTATACGTTTGGCAGCCTTATTCTCCCTAGCCATCTTAACTGCAAATCAAATATACAAAGGGTTAAAAAAAACGGTGCATGTACCAAGCTCGGCTTTCACAAGCTCTTGTGGAAAAATAATAATGTTCCTAATATCAACTTGGCCATTTTCTTTAAGATAGCTGAAGAAGGTATCGCATGTATGCCTCTCGTCGGCCGATAGTTCAGTTTCGTAGTGAAATTGGTAAAGTTTTGGGTGTCTGTTGAAAAAGTCAGATGACCAGGATAGAGGAAACCGAGGGCGATCATCCTCCATAAACCAGCACTTCCCCCTTCCGACAAATTGGTACTTGAAAAACAAAGGTTTAAAGGTTTTCCACGAATCAGTGTACTTAGCAAAGAGAGCATGGTCGTTGCGTGCCTTCAACGATACCCACAGTCTTTTGGTTGATCCTTTCTCAAAAATGTTTACTTGTGGTATGTATAACCATAGGAATGCTCGGAGCGAGCATGTCAATCGGCGAGCCTCACAAAATTTTTGAAACGCCCGGACAAATGCCCAACCACTAGGATGTAGTTGGGTGGGAGCCAGGCGCAGCCGCTGGAGTAGGGCCATCTCAAGGTCGGAAAACGGCATTTTAACACCCAGCCTTATCACGACCTCCTCGTACATAAAAAATTCTTTGCGATTCTCTTCGATCGTTGTACATACTCGATCATTGGTCGACGGAGGGTTAATTGTGTATGATGTCCCCGTTTCATCCACAGGGCAAGGGAGCATGTTGGCTCGGATATGACTCAAGCTGCTGTTGATTAAGGCAGACGGCGTACCGAGCACCTCCAAATCAACCTAGTCATAGGCTCCAGAGTTCGGAGGCACAGGAAATTCACGAGGATGTGTAACGCACCATCGAACCATACCTGGGGAAAGGGAAGTCTCGGCGTCAGAATCTACAAAATCAAAATCTTTAAACAACCTAACCCTAGGTTTATTGGTCCTATAGCCGAGCCTACTACACCTTCCCCTAACCCTTAAGGCTTTTCCCCAAAAGGGTTTTTCCCAAGTACGGTTCGAGGGGCGGCGGGCCACTTGGGCCCACTCCTCCGCCGCCTGATACTGTAACCTGCTACTCTCCTTTTCCTCAAAAGTCTGGGGAAGTTCCACCGATAATGGCATCTCCGCCGTGGGATCCGCCATGCGATGGCGGAAAGGCGGTGGCAGGATGTAACATCCCTAATTTAATTTCCAAGTTTAATTAGGAGATTAGTAGACTTAAGAGGTGAAGAATGGTAGGAAGAACCAAGTGATAGATATTAGAACCAAGAATAGCTAGAGAATAGTTAAAGTTTCTAAATAGGGAGAAAAATTATGATTTAAATATTTAGAGCTCAAAACCCAAAACCCACCGTTGGATGTTAAGGTTAGTGTCTTTGGAAGCTTGTCTCAAAATTTGAGCAAGATCCAACGGTTAACGAAGAAGTTATGACCATTTGAAGTGTGGAAGGTGCTGTCATTTTTAACATTGGACATCTATATCCAACATAGGGATATAGATGTTGGACATCGATATCCAAGGGGTGGACATCGATATCCACAACCCTGCAGCACCAAATTTAAGGCAGTAAACACGAATTTCATTCATTCTTCACCATTTCCTCTTCTCTCTTCCGCGAGCTCTCTCTCCCTCCCTCAACCCTAATGCTTTCAATCGATCAAATCACACCAAATAACATGAAATCAACCGCACAAATCATCTCCCCATCAATCCTTTATGGTTTTCCCTCCTTTTTATCTCATATAACCCTCTCTTTCACTAAAAACCCCAATTGGAATTCCAACCCTAACTTCTCCAATCCTTCTCATAGAGTCTAATAATCATGCAAAGGAGCTTAGAAAGAGCTAAGGGACAAGGATTAGAGTACTAAGGAGCTTGGATTTGGAGTCTTGAAGTGAAGCTCCATCAAAGCCTTATTTCCTCTCTCTCTCTAAAAGGTAAGGGGGGAGACATTTGGCTTAAATTAGAGAAAGGATATAGTGATAATCATAGAAATATAACTATATACATAATTGGTTTTGTAATTTGCATGAGTTATGTGTGGTTTCTTACACTAGGGTTTTATGTTAAAGTGATTGGTTGTTGATTATGTTTGGTTCTATGTTTGGATAATTGAATATATGTTATGAATTTGAGTGATATACATAGACTATGATTGATATTATTACTATCATGGAATTGTGCCTATAAATGGTAATTATTGCATTATCATGGACAAACACCCTAATCTAGAGGATATCTAAAAAGGAATATAACTATATAAAGGCTTGGCTATTCAATTTATATAAAAATGAATAGAAACACGTGCATCAAGAAGTGAGGAAGGACGTTAGGAATTGGGAAAGATACGAGAACATTCTATGGACTGAAGGACGGATACGTGAAGGTTCATAGAATCGACGGACGAGAGTGTCGTAGTGACTAGATTGTGTTATTGAAACAATCGCGGAAAACTATTGTAGAGGACTTTGATCTACCAGGGGACCTAAGCCAGTACGAAGGACGGTCACGTGAAGTACTGGATAAGTCGGGGATTGGTCCTGTGCACACTATAATAGTTTTTATCGATCACTTATACACATCATGACTAGTGCAAAGTGGTTCCCGCTATAGCCAATTTGGGTAAACAACCCAAATTGTACGAAGGACGGTCACATGAAGTACTGTGCAAGCATTGGTTGGGGAACACTTACTCCTAGTTGATTTTTCCCAATTGTGTGGAGGGCGATGTGAGGAATTATGGAAATATGGAAATATGGAATTATGGGCATATGGATAAATGGAAACCAATGGAAAATGGTATATGGATTATTATGTACTATGGAGTTGCATTGCATCATATGCATTTGTGTATTTTTGGATTATAATATGGAAACTTTATTTATATGGAATCATATATTGGTATGATGTGTATATACTTATATTCTATTATTGTTATTATGTGTTTTCTTTAATTTCTGTTTAAATGTCTCACCCTCTTAGTTGACTTTTTTAGGTACCCACAATGGAGATAATTTGGATATTCCGCCACCGGGGAGCTTTACACTCCAATGACGGAGTGTAATATCTAAACATGACCTAAGGGTCACGATGATGCAACCATTAGGAACTGTAATCATATGTAGGAAACTAATTATGTTATATATATAGTATTTCAATATATTTGATTCAAATTCCAATTATTAATTATTGTACAAAGATTACTCTTTTATACCGAGGGAGTTGTAATATCTGTTTTATGTAAATAAATAATCTCTGGAAAATCTGACAGGTATATTGAATTATAAAGGAAAGATCCATTTTTAAAGGAAACCCTGTCAAAAATTTTATAAGACTCACTATTTCTTATATTAAACTTTATTATAAAAAGGTAGGATGTTACATTTTGGTATCAGAGCAATGGTTGCAATCCTCGGCTGTGGAGTATGGATTTCCATATCTCCAAAGAGTTACTCCACATGAGAGTAACTGATTATTAGCTAATTAAGTGTTAGAATTGCAATAGAAATATGTGTGTAGATGGTTGGCAAGTCGGTGAGTATTTAGTGATAAAGGATAGGATTTATATCCTTTAGTTAATGTTAGTAATGCATATCCAATCCAAAGTGGGCTAAGTTTAATTTTCAGAATATGACTTTGTCATGTTTAGAAAGGAACAGGAAATCAAACTAGGGAAAGTTGAAACTCCCAACGGGTCAGAGCATGAACTTGCTACCCCAACGGGAAGGACTAATCCTTAGTTTTTAATCGAATGCATCATTTCCTAAATGTGACAAAGAAAGTGAAACTTTTGTTTATAATGAAATTCTTAAAGCCTCTCTGGAATGGATAAGGAGTGTCTAATATATGATTGGAATTCAGGTAGTACGAAAATGATTCTATTCTCCAATGCAATGTAGAATCGAGAAGGGCCCCTCGAAATTTACATTTAATTGGAAGATGACATCATTGAGTCCTTGAATCCAATGAAATAATTGTTAGATGTATTTTCTGGGCATTAGAATAGGAAGGGTGTTAGAAGGTATATAAGTTGTATAAGAGTTGCGCAGCGGAAGTGTCATAGATGCTGTTTAGTATGGGAATAGGAGTCTAGCTAGATCAAGCATATTAGTTAGCTATGATAGTGCTAGAATTTGTAGACATAGACTAGAAAGTCAGAAACCTCAAGAGAGGATATAGTGTTAGTCTCGGGTTTAAAGAAGATGCTTGAAACTCTAGGTGGTTGCATTGAATTAGGATATATGTTTGATATACATATAGGTGTGTGATGCTATGTATTGTACTGTGTTTTCCTAAATGATTGATTATGTTGTTTGTTGATGCTTGCTATTATTGTGAATGTTGAACATGTTTAAATATAAAACTATTTTGGAAACATACTTGTGAAATGGTGCTACTATCAAGAGATCAATTGATTTCTAAGGGTAATGGTATAATGTTGAGAATTAATTGATGTTTGGGCTTGATAGTAATTCAAATGAACTTTCAATGTTTTGAAATGAATTTCATTATTTTGAATAGAATTTGAAATCCTTCCAAATTGAGCGCTATGTTGTCTGATGAAATTTTCAGGATTCCTAAGTAATCGGGCGGTGAATTAATTCATTGTTTTGATGAAGTTATGTGCCGATTAAATAGGAACCCTTACATACGACATCAATTAATTTGGAATGAAACTTAGCTTCCAAGCTCAAAGTCAAAGGGAATGTGATTGTTCTAATTTTTAAGGATGAACTAAAATAAATTTTTCTAGTCTAAGAACATATTCCCTTTTTCCGTGAGTTTGCTAATCCTAAGTAAGTTTGTACTCTTTCATCTAAACTTTCCCAAAGTTAGATGGAGATATCACTTGTCAAGGACATATGCCTTGATTTGCAAAGTTGTTTTCAAAGTTTTATCCAAGTCATTTTCACAAAGGAAAAATACTAAGATGGTAAAGCATTAACCTGTTCGGATGATTGAGTTTTTCATTAAGATTTCATCCAAAACACAAAAGTTTTCCATCAAGAGAAGAATTTTCAAAAGTTTTGATTCCATCGGCATACTATTGTAAATGTTTTCTTGTATGCCACTCCGATTTTCATAACTTGAGGAATGCGTACATGTATTCTAATAGGTTATCTTGTTTCCATAAATCTATAATTGCATAACTGATTTTCTAGACCCCCCACATTGATTTATAAAGGGTATAAGTACTTTTATAATATGGGGATTGCATTTGTTTTTACTTTAACCCCATACATGATAATTGTTTTTACCGAAGTTTTTAGCATGACATAGGAATAGAATTGGTATTTCAAAACTCCAATCAGTATGTAGAAATTCAATAGTGGATATCGATATCCAGCAGGAGATATCGATTGTTCCTATCGATATGCACAAGAGGATATCGATATCACCACCCAAAATTTTTCTATCAAAATCTAAAATTTTACATCTGAATTGATAAAAAAAATGAAAATGAATGATTGTTTAAAATTTTGCTTACTTGAATGCGTAGTTGTTATAAATGTCTGGTGTGTGCCATTCTAATAGATAGATTCCTATCTTCTGGGAGTTAGATGTTTATCTCAATTTCCTTAGAATCTAAACTAGTGATGAATAGTCATCATTAGGTCAGACAAATAGAGAAAGCGAACCCTATGAATTGTTTGGTAATGCATGTTTATGCTTGTAATTAAATGATGAATAAGTATGTTTGATTGCCTAGGGAGCATGTTCTAATTCCTAGATAGTTGTTGTACTTATAAATTTTGTCGATTGGGAAATCCGGGTTTTTAAATACAATGAAAAGATGAGTTTTTGGGCTTAGGGAGAATTGAAATGAATTGGAAATGTTGTGCAAGTCTTCAAAGGTTGAATCAAAAGTTTTAAATGAAATTTCAAACTGCTTGGAGCCAGTTAACATTTTATAATAAATGTGATATTTTCTTTTGTAAACAGACCCGTCGGTTCCTATATTTCTTACGTTGGGAACACAGGATAAAAATTAAACTTAATGTGCTCTGCTTAGTTTGAAAATTTTGCACAACCCTTGAGGCTAAGTACAAGTTTAGTCCCTTTGAATTTTGAGGTTTCTTGGACTTTGTTTCCTAGTTTTGAAGAAAATCTGATGAAGGTTTGACTTTTGTTGTTTTCATATTTTGACCAAGCGGTTATAAAACCAAAGTTGAACCTAACAAACTCCGACTTACCTAAAAATTTATTTTTATAATTCTTTTATGCAAAGGGACGTTACTTAAAAAAAAACTTGTATGACATTTTGAAATTGAATCAATCCTTGTTTTCAAAAATGTTTTTCAATGCAGTTACGTGATTCCTGATTTGGTTTGTAAACAAATCATGGAAACCTTATTATCTTCCAAAAAAAAAACTCTTTTTGAGCAAATTTCTGGAATACTTGATTAGTGTCAAATGTGTGTAGATATAGGCCTGAATTTTAGATTGACTCAGGTAGATCAGGATTTGGTTAGAAGGAAATGGAGATTGCCTAAGTTAGAGTTTGCAATTAGGCGTTGATGTGAAATGTTGATGTGCATGTTTGAACTTTGATTGTTATATATATTCTAAGTATTGTTTGACAATGTATGTGTTTTGCTAGGACTTAAGAGTATCCTTAGGTTAATTATGATTAGATCCCTGTGGATACTGCCGTGTAAGTAGAATATAAAAGTAGATTGGGTTGTCCAGGGTACGGCAGTCAATAAATGTTTAATCGCACCTGATCTTAGAACTTAAGGCCAATTGAGAGTCTCTTTGGCCAGACTCTTATAATGTTTAGCTGTTTAAAGAGTAAACCTTAGAGTTTTATCGCTTTGAAACCCACCATAGCGAACCATAACTTGTATTCCTTATTGAATGCTAGAGTCCGTGGCGTACCAATGCAAAAGAGTATGCTGATTCTAAGTGGGGGAGTAGAATCAAAGTTCAGCCAGTATCATAGTTTAGCAACCTTTTAGTTGGGATGATTCTCCATGTGACGGAATTGAACGGAATTTCGGGGACGAAATTCCAGTAAGTGGGGGAGAATTGTAACATCCCTAATTTAATTTCCAAGTTTAATTAGGAGATTAGTAGACTTAAGAGGTGAAGAATGGTAGGAAGAACCAAGTGATAGATATTAGAACCAAGAATAGCTAGAGAATAGTTAAAGTTTCTAAATAGGGAGAAAAATTATGATTTAAATATTTAGAGCTCAAAACTCAAAACCCACCGTTGGATGTTAAGGTTAGTGTCTTAGGAAGCTTGTCTCAAAATTTGAGCAAGATCCAACGGTTAACAAAGAAGTTATGACCATTTGAAGTGTGGAAGGTGCTATCATTTTTAACATTGGACATCTATATCCAACATAGGGATATAGATGTTGGACATCGATATCCAGGGGGTGGACATCGATATCCACGACCCTGCAGCACCAAATTTAAGGCAGTAAACACGAATTTCATTCATTCTTCACCATTTCCTCTTCTCTCTTCCGCGAGCTCTCTCTCCCTCCCTCAACCCTAATGCTTTCAATCGATCAAATCACACCAAATAACATGAAATCAACCGCACAAATCATCTCCCCATCAATCCTTTATGGTTTTCCCTCCTTTTTATCTCATATAACCCTCTCTTTCACTAAAAACCCCAATTGGAATTCCAACCCTAACTTCTCCAATCCTTCTCATAGAGTCTAATAATCATGCAAAGGAGCTTAGAAAGAGCTAAGGGACAAGGATTAGAGTACTAAGGAGCTTGGATTTGGAGTCTTGAAGTGAAGCTCCATCAAAGCCTTATTTCCTCTCTCTCTCTAAAAGGTAAGGGGGGAGACATTTGGCTTAAATTAGAGAAAGGATATAGTGATAATCATAGAAATATATCTATATACATAATTGGTTTTGTAATTTGCATGAGTTATGTGTGGTTTCTTACACTAGGGTTTTATGTTAAAGTGATTGGTTGTTGATTATGTTTGGTTCTATGTTTGGATAATTGAATATATGTTATGAATTTGAGTGATATGCATAGACTATGATTGATATTATTACTATCATGGAATTGTGCCTATAAATGGTAATTATTGCATTATCATGGACAAACACCCTCAGCTAGAGGATATCTAAAAAGGAATATAACTATATGAAGGCTTGGCTATTCAATTTATATAAAAATGAGTAGAAACACGTGCATCAAGAAGTGAGGAAGGACGTTAGGAATTGGGAAAGATACGAGAACATTCTATGGACTGAAGGACGGATACGTGAAGGTTCATAGAATCGACGGAAGAGAGTGTCGTAGTGACTAGATTGTGTTATTGAAACAATCGCGGAAAACTATTGTAGAGGACTTTGATCTACCAGGGGACCTAAGCCAGTACGAAGGACGGTCACGTGAAGTACTGGATAAGTCGGGGATTGGTCCTGTGAACACTATAATAGTTTTTATCGGTCACTTATACACATCATGACTAGTGCAAAGTGGTTCCCGCTATAGCCAATTTGGGTAAACAACCCAAATTGTACGAAGGACGGTCACGTGAAGTACTGTGCAAGCATTGTTTGGGGAACACTTACTCCTAGTTGATTTTTCCCAATTGTGTGGAGGGCGATGTGAGGAATTATGGAAATATGGAAATATGGAATTATGGGCATATGGATAAATGGAAACCAATGGAAAATGGTATATGGATTATTATGTACTATGGAGTTGCATTGCATCATATGCATTTGTGTATTTTTGGATTATAATATGGAAACTTTATTTATATGGAATCATTATTGGTATGATGTGTATATACTTATATTCTATTATTGTTATTATGTGTTTTCTTTAATTTCTATTTAAATGTCTCACCCCCTTAGTTGACAATTTTAGGTACCCACAATGGAGATAATTTGGATATTCCGCCACCGGGGAGCTTTACACTCCAATGACGGAGTGTAATATCTAAACATGACATAAGGGTCACGATGATGCAACCATTAGGAACTGTAATCATATGTAGCAAACTAATTATGTTATATATATAGTATTTCAATATATTTGATTCAAATTCCAATTATTAATTATTGTACAAAGATTACTCTTTTATACCGGGGGAGTTGTAATATCTGTTTTATGTAAATAAATAATCTCTGGAAAATCTGACAGGTATATTGAATTATAAAGGAAAGATCCATTTTTAAAGGAAACCCTGTCAAAATTTTTATAAGACTCACTATTTCTTATATTAAACTTTATTATAAAAAGGTAGGATGTTACACAGGAAGTCTAGCACTTCCAAGTCATAAGAAGATGAAGATGAAGAGGAGGAAGAATCCTCAATATCGCCTAAACCCAAAATTCTTGACAACTCCTCATACCATGACCAGTTAACACCCATGATAAAAGCTTAGGAAACCCAGAAAACACATAAAGAAACTCTAAACCCAACAAGAGCCAGAAACCCAGAACCTAAGAAGATGAACAGTGCAAACAGAAAAAGAAAAAGAGATAGAAACAAGAACCAGAGAGCAAAATACCTGAGACTGGAAGAAGAGGATAGGCACGAACTGATTAGCACAACGAAGAGGAAGCAGCAGGCGTCAAGAATGACAGTAGTAATGGCTTGAGAATGGTCAAAGGAATCTGAAATTCTAAAAGGAGATGAAAACGTAGAGAGAGGAAGAGGGAATCAGAAGAGAGAGTTTTGAAGAAAATGGAAAAGAGGAAGTGGAAAGGGTAGTTGAAGTTCAAAAAGAAACTTCCCTCCCCACGTTTCAGTTAATGGGCCTGATGGCAGAAGCCCAATTCCACATTGAGCCACCCAAAAAGCCACGTGGCGCACAATCAGTGGAAAGAAGCATTTAAAAAACCCAAAAGGCAACATGCGTAATAATGACGCTTCTGACACAAACAGCACGTGTCAGCAGAAGGACACTCAAACGTCCCCTCAGTCAGTCGAAGGGACAACGAGGCACTATGAGCTGTCCTGAACTCATCGCTTCACCCCGAACCTAATACTCGGCACCTTCAAAAGACACCTTCGAAGAATTCTCAGCTCGGCTCAAGAGTCAAAAAGTCTTACCGAGCTAGGGGGCTTATGTGGTAGACCGACCCTCAGCCTAACCTTAACATACTCGGCCGACCAGATTAATCAATCTGACAGGTCATGCCTATACAAGCCGAGTGTTGGCTTTAGGACCCATCCTAGCACCTCGGGACCGACCACATGGGGCTTACCCCCCAAGGAGTCCGAGCTAGGGGCGCGTGAGCCTAACTTGCCAACAGGGATAAGATTCTCCACTACAGGATAAGGATGAATGATTCATCCCACATCCTAAATGGGACACGTCAGCTGCCTTGCTTGCCCTCCGTACAGGCCCACAAGGTATAATGCCACCCTTATAAATAGCTGTCTCCAGCAAGGGGCTCTGGTACGTTCTCTCTCTCCCTAATTGCACATCTGCACACACTGTGATTAGGGAAACCCTAGTTGTCCCAACTGGACCTCTAGCATACCTAAACTATCATACACTAACCTCAGTCCATCCACTAGTTCTTGGGTCTCACTATACCTTTGAGCTAGGGGTGCATTTGATACACCGTGTCCTAGACACGACACTACCTATGTGGTTAATGGTAACACCGTCGAAAAGCCTATGGTTGAGTGGACGGAGGAGGAGGAACGTAGAGTCCAGTACGACCTGAAAGCGAAAAATATTATAACATCTGCTTTGAGCTATGATGAGTTTTTCAGGATATCGACATTCGAGACAACACAACAAATGTGGGATACGCTAGAAGTCACGCATGAAGGTACAACTGAAGTGAAAAGGTCGAGAATCAATACTCTGATTGGGGAATATGAATTATTCAGAATGAAAGATGGAGAATCAATTCAAGAGATCCAAAAACGCTTCACGATGATTGTAAATCAGCTAACAACGTTGGGGAAGAAATTCACCAATGAGGATCTCATCAACAAAGTTTTAAGGTGTTTGGGAAGAGAATGACAACCCAAAGTGACGGCGATTGCTGAATCAAGAAACCTTTCAACTATGACGCTGGCAACTCTCTTCGGAAAGTTACAAGAGCATGAAAGTGAATTGAAAAGATTGGCTCAACACGAAGAGGAGAACAAGAAGGTCAAAAGTTTGGCATTCAAGGCTGAAGCACCAGCAACTGAAAGTGACTCGGACAAAGAACTGATAAATGATGAACACATGGGTCTGTTGGTCAAAAAGTTTGGGAAATTTCTGAGGAAGAAAAGCAACTTCAATAGAAGGGACAATAACAAAAGTGGAGGCTCATCCATCACATATCATGAGTGTGGCAAGCCTGGTCACATCAGAGCAGACTGCTACCAGCTGAAAAAGAAAGAAAATTCAGAAAAAGGCACCTCAAATTCAAAGAAAGGGAAGCAAGCATATTTGGCATGGTTAGACAACGAGGGAAGTTCGGATGAGGATTCAGACGAACAAGAAGAGACAGCCAACATATGTTTGATGGCACACGGAGATGAGGTAATTTCTGAACTTAACTTTTCTTATGATGAATTATAAGAGGCTTTTGAAGAATTACATGAGGAGTCAATGAAGTTATCCTTATTGATTTCTTTAGAAAAGAAAAATTCAGTTTCTCTTTTAGAAAAGAATAAAAATCTTATTAAGGAAAATGAATTTTTGAAAAATCAAAATAAGGAGCTGAATTTGACTTTGAAAAATTCTTCAAACACCTCAAGTAACGAAGTTAAATTTAAGGCTAGTTCTTCTTCTTGTAAGTTTTTCAAGGACCTTGTTAAAGAAGTAGAAGATTTAAAAGAAACCCTTGCAAAATTTACGAAAGGTAGAAATACTTTAAATTTAATGCTAGGGAGACAAAAATGTTTCTTCAATAGAGCAGGTTTAGGATATCAACCCGGTAGGCATCGAAAGAAATTAAGTACCATTTTTGTCCCTGTTAGCCATCATAAGAAACCTTTGATTATTTGTCATATTTGTGGTAAAAAGGGTCATGGCGTTTTGGGAAGCCATTGGTGCATCTTTACACCCACTCTCGAAAACCGGGGTGTTACGTAAAACCTTTCCGCACTTCCACTTCCAAATCTTTCAAAACGATTTCATATTTCTTATCAAAACAAAAGTTTGGCCAGTTCACAAAATAAAAGTAGGGCACAGTTACCAGAGTGATACATTGCTAAGAGAGTCCTTTGTCTCACACTTACAAACAACTTTAAAATAATCTACCCTACCTTTGCCTCTTTCTAATGAAAACTATGGGGTGCAGCTCATGATCCTCCTTCTTGCGTCCTTGCTTGGCACCAGAAGATGAAGCTCTCTCAGTTGCAGCTTGCCCACGATTCTTTGGCACCCACTGCATCCTAACTGGAGCAGAAGAATTCCTCGGAGCTTCACAGCGCAGCTTCTCCTCATAGTCTCCATATCCGCGGACAGAAACATGTCCTAGCAGCGGTCCTAGGTCAGCTCCGCAAAGTCGATGCTCAGGATCCGGAATCACAATCTGCGAATCACCAGTCCATACCCAACCAGATGGGGTACGCTTCCAGCCGCAACCATGTTTTATCCAGGTTGAAATCTCCATGCGATAATCCATCTGCGCGTTGGAGTACCAGAAACACCGATATACCAACGGGCAGGAGAGAGTTAGCGAACCGAACGACAAGTCGTCGACGTGGTGGATTTATCGTAGGCGGGATATCAAGACAACACACACAAAACAAACAAAGCACACACAACATCACACTCAAACATAACATCACAATTCTCAATTGTTACTACTTATTATCATTCTTACATAACCTTCCTTTCTCCCATTTACTGTTTCATTCTCATCTTCCAACCCTTTACATCTTTCCTTCCCTTTTCAAGGGTCTCATTTCTTTCCTTTCACACTTTCCATCTTATCATCAATCATTCACAACTTTACTTTTCTTAATTACACTCGTTTTCTTTAGCAAGTCTTATCGAGTTATAACCATCGATGATTAAGGGGGATTTAAGAATCATCGAGGTACGCATCCGTTCGTAGTTAGCACTCACGTCTCAAGTCTATATCTCCTCGGCCATCCATCCACCTAGTCGGAAGCAAACAGGAGTACAGAACCTTTACCGTGCGGGCACGACAGCTGTCACACAACAAATGGTCCCTGACCAGGAGGCCCAGCCTCAAATAATATCAATATATATAACAAGGCACGCTCTCAGCGGCAAAAAAAATGCCCCACTCCAGTTCCTCTCACTGTTCTCGATTTGCAATCTAGGGGGTGACAGTACAATTTCTAGCTGATCATGCGGAACTTGCCACGACATTAGACCCAGTCCCCACCACGTTAGTGTGCCACTTGTGGAGTTGTTCCACCTAGAAAAGTACTCTAGACTTCTTGACGTATAACCGTCATCGTCCTCCCCTAATGCAATCTCCTCCTAAGTATCCGAAGATACCTATGGTTCCTTCCTCTCCACTACTTCGGGTTAACTCTCATACCTCTCCGCGTTTGCTGTTAATGTCTTTTAAAAGCTTTTATCTTTTTAATTAACCTAATGGTCAGCTCACCCTTCGTACATCCCTTCAATGAGTCCTGACCGCTAACTTTGCATTACTTTTCACAACTCAAACTTGGCACAGAGCGGGATCACATTCACAACTAGAATCTCATCACAAACTTTCCTCAAAAGCATCCTTTTATACACATCTCTCTCTTCATAGAACAATCTCACTTCACAACTCCTCAACTCCTCTTCAAAATTTCATTCCGTAAAAACTCTTTCAAAACTTCAGTTCATAAATCCTTTTCTAAAAATTTCGTTTCATAAATCATTTCAAAAATCTCCTTTCGAAACTCATTTCAAAAATCTCTTTTCGAAATCCTTTTCAAAAAGTCTCTTTTCAAAATCTCTTTCAGAAAATCTATCTTGGAAATTTTTTTTCTCATTTTAGGAACCCTTCTCAAAGTACAAAACTCTTTTTGAAAATAAATTTCATTTTTGGGAATCCCTTTCAAAATTTCCTTTCGAAAAATTATTTTCAAAAATCTCATTTTCGTAAAATCTTTTTTTCAAAAATTTCTTTTCAAAATCTTTTCTCAAAAGCTTTCTCTTTTTGAGAACTAGTGGAGGAGCAAGCTCAACTCAACGCTAGTCTCAGTCCAAGAAACAAAAACCAAAGATCAAGAATCAAACTCCACTCTCATCACCTTTTTCACTTTCATTACCTCGTCACATTCTTTCCCAGCTCTGGCCCACTCGCATCGTATCATTAAACTTTTTTCCAGTCCTCAACTCTTTATCACTTTCAATCATTCTCAAATCTCTTGTCATCATCTCTACTCTCAATGTCTTATCAAGTTAAGGCTGCCTTGCTCCACAAGGACTTAAGCCAACAAGGGATTATCTTTCTTGGTGTCTTTTTACTTTCAGTCTCTTTTATCATTATCCATTGTTTCACATTGACATTCAATATCAACATTCATAAGTAAACAAATATAAACAGCACATCATCACACATCACACACAGAAATGTGGTCTTTGTCCTATTCGTATAAGTGGCCACACAAAGCACACAATTGCCACTATACTACTGACGCAGAACCACTTAGTTCCGATCTTTGAGCTGATACGGAACGTCTTAATACAACACCTACTACCACGGTGTCTTAGGAAAGCTACTCTCTCACCCGAGGTCCAGCTATTAGATGCACACGGTCTTCTCTGATCTTGGTTGCTGCCACTGTCTTAATCCTTCGTCTGTAACATTCCTCGAATTAATTAAAAACACATTTTCATTACTAACTTCTATTAAGAAAATCGTTTCTTAAAACATTCTTTCGCTCCTCGTCGGATATCTTAAAACAGGATTATTTTTCTCAAAACACTCTTAACTTTCTTAGTTCTTTAAACACTTTGATATCATTTGGAAAACATTAATTAAATACATTAAATCAAATGGTTAGGTGGCTGGTCCGTCTTGGACAGCACCTTAACCTTATTCAAAAACACCGAAAAATTCACCGGTTTCAATCCGGGTTTTTCTAGAATCAATTACCTTTTGAAAACCAAACTTTGAGTCTCATAAACACAATTTAGAAATCAAGAAAACAATTTTAAATAAACTTGGACAGCAAAGAAAGATTTTACAAAACCAAATTTATAAAACCCGAAAACATCGTAAAAACTCCTTTTGTTTCAAAAACTCTTTTAGATCAATCTTAACACTTTGAAAACTCAACAAATCACAAACATAATTTCACAACTCAAATGAATCAAACCAAATAAATCCCAAAATCAAGCATATACACACACACGGTCAATAACACACTTTGATAAATCAAGGCACATAAACAATTTATCAATTATTCAAGTTAATCACAAACAAGCATTCATTCTCAAGTAAACATTTTCACAATTAAACACCTAACTCAATCATGCAACACATAATTGACCTCAAAAACATTTTATTTTCATTAAACAAAAACATTTAGGCACTTTCAAACTCACAAACCGAATATATACATATAAATTCAAGTAAATACAAAACTCATCCCTAATCAATTATTTAACAAGATACGTTCATTGTTTCTATTTTATTTCATGGAAAAGAATTCTAACCTAATTAATCATACATAGACCGAAACACTTCTCACAAATCAAAACAAGATTCATGCATCATACAAATTCATGCAATCATTTTCTTCTTTTTCTTGACAAAACCGTAAGCTCAATCATGGAAAATAATTCAAACTTTAATTCATTTTTCCTTAACTCAACTGAATCAAAATCATGCAAAGACATAGAACATATAGTAAGTTCTCACAAAATGAAAGCATGGATTTTAATCTAATTATGACCGAAAGTATCATGCACAAATAAACACTTAGATTAAATCATGTTCATGCAAATAAAATTGTTTTAAAGCTTATCTCCCTAATTTTCTTCTAAAAACCAAGGCATGCAATACAAGGAATCATGATCTTTTCATTTAAATTTAACATGCAAGAATGGATCTAAGGCTTTTCCTAACAAAACATGCAAGAATCATAGATCACATAAACATTTTCAATTTATTTACAAAGAAATCATAAAAATAACTTTTCTAAGTCAAACACTCAAATGCATGTATATAAATCATATGGATCATGTCATGGATTTAACATAGTGGCACAAATCAAAGATAAAATTATTTTGTATAAGAAAAGGGTAAAAACCGAGACATACATAAGGAAAATATAATTATTTCATTCATACATACACTTAGATCAAGTAGGTCAAGCTATGAATCCAAACATAAGAACACATATAGAAGATAAAAATCATTTTAAATAAAAAGGGACCAAAACCGAAGCACACCTAAAGAAAATACCAAAGCTTTTGTTTCAAGAATCACATGCAAAGCCTAGAATTAAAACAAAACTAAATATCAAACACAAGCTAAGCTTTCATCAAACTTAAATCAAAACCGAGACATGCAAGGGTTCAAAGTCACATAAATCATATAGATCAAGTCATAACATTAGACATAGAATACAAATAGGAAACAAAATCATTTTAAATGGAAAAGAGGTCAAAACCGAGGCATATTTTAAGAAATATAAAGGCTTTTATTCAAAGTCATTCACAAAACTCAAAACAAAGTCAAGATCAACACAAAAATCAAAGATCAAACACAATTTAAAGATCAAGACATAAATCAAAGTTTTTCTTAAGATTGAATCAAAAATCAAGACATGCAAGAAGATCTACTTTGAGTTCACCTAGATCATGAACAAAACTTTAGATCAAGAAGAAAAACATTAAGATCAATCATGAAAGCATCAAGATCTAACCTAAGCATTTCCAACCGAATGATCAAACATAGCTACACATATTACAAATAGAAATTGAGTTCTTAAAAGTCCATAGTTAGGAAAAAGATTACACATAAGTGCATAAAAAAGAACATGCAAGAGAAGAAAATAAAATTACAAGATCAAGAACTAATTCTAAGGCTTCTAGGTCTTCGGTTTATACCAAGAAGAAAAGGTCTTCAATACTTCCAAGCACTTCAAAAGGATTTCCTAGGTTTAGCTTGATCTCCTCTTCTTCTTCCTCTCTAAACTTCACGGTTCCTCTTCCTCTTTTTCTTCTAATTTCTATTTCTTAGTCTAAGAGTTTTGGGAAGCTCCTAGACTTGTGTTTTGGTTTGTGTTGAACGAAAGAGTGGAATGGGAAATGAAGTGAAGAAGGAAGCTAAGGCCAAGGCTTATATAAAATCTCATGGCTTCCTATTTTAGCCTTCATGCAATTCGGCCAAGAGTAAAAAGAGAGGGGTAAATTCGACTTCCTCTAAGATTGCATGGGTGGAGGTTAGTATTCCTCAAGGAGACAAAGTGGGAGACATAAGGGCTTAGGGTTCATCCTAGGTTGTTGACTTTTTGGTCCTCCTTAGGGCTTCTTCTAACTAGTTAGGGTTTGGTTAGGAGTTTAGTTGGGATTTAGTTACACTTAGTTTCTTGGCTAGTTGCTTAGGAAAGTTCTAGGTTTCCTTCCACACACACACTCACACACGCGGCACACACACATACTTACACATATTCACTTTCATGCACATACTCATTCACACACACTTACACGTTGCACTCTCACATACACATACATTCATTTGTTAATTAAATTTCCACAATATTCTAAGCATACATAAAAATTGTACACACATATAGAAAATAAAATCATTCATGTACAAAATTATAACTTCTATAAAATGCCAAAATATCAACACACAAAATTATTTCCAAAACTCAACTTTAATTTCATCATATTGTTTCATGAAAAATCACTTCTTTAAAATCATTTGCCACCTTGAAAACACAATTTAAGAAATTTATTTAAGAAAATATCTTTTCAAAAATACTTTTCTCAAAAATAATTCCTTTTAAAGATTAAAACCGTACGAGGATTTTTGAGGGGTGTTACAGTCTCCCCAACTTAAAGATTTCTCGTCCCCGAGAAATAAGTTGTGGATTAGGTAGTATGGCACAGCAACTCTCACATCACTCTCGTTCTTGCCTCATGGTCATCTTTGCCTTCTCGAACAGTAGACTCTTCACGATACTCCTCGTGTGTCGCTCTCGGATGTAGAAGCTCCATAGCATAACCATTCACGTCGAACCGGTTTAAGTCGCACAGACTAACCGAAGAAAATGTCGTTCCTTTAGCCGATCGCTAACATAGCGAGCATAACCTTGGGTACAGACCCAGGGGAATCAAGCAAACAAAATTCACACATCTCCAAAAATACCAGGTTTAGCCTAAAATACTCCCTATCTTCTACACTCTAGGATCTCACTAACCTACAAACAATCATTCCTTCTTCTAATTCTTCTAGCTCTAAGGCTTTCATCTACTATACCTCCATCTAAACATCTCACCATGGTACCAAGGGGTCAAATCTTCCTCACTGTTCCCTTAAACTAAGGTCACTATACACCTCTTTTCTTCCTTGTGGCTCCCCAACTTTGATTAAACCTACTACTGAGCTCACCATTATTCTACATTTCACTTAATAACTGCCACTTATCCATCCACAATCATTCAAGCCAAAACCATTTGGGTATTACAATACTCCTAATAACACAAACCAGGTTAATAAATCTCAGAAAAGATTGGTAAGGATACAGTGTAATAGGAAGGTTTAAGAAAGAATTTGGATTCTGACTGACTGTCGTTGTTGAAACAATTCAACCAGCGCGGGGTCTCAAGAATAACATTCTATTTTCTTAAGGTAATGACTATCCTTGTACCAAAAAGGGTATATCGGGGTCTACACACTTAGGTCTAACGAACAATGGTATTACCCAAAGTTATGGAATTTTTAATTCTAGAATCCGCCTAAACTCAACCATCAGGGTCCTTAATCTAACGCAACAGGCACTAGGGACAACCAAGTCCTACATCTTAAGAAGACAAGAACCTGATCTCAAACTCCTATCCTTGCACTAGCAAGCAGACACAGTCACACAACTAACAAGCAAACAAACAAGCAAGCAAAGCATGTGAGTACAAAAGATTAACATCGGTCTGATACCACCCTGTAACGCCCCGATTTTCACCACCGGGAAATAATCATTGTTTAATTAAAAGTTGCTAAAAATGAGGCCATTTTTTTAAAAAAAAAACGTTTTGGGAAGCCATTGGTGCATCTTTACACCCACTCTCGAAAACCGGGGTGTTACGTAAAACCTTTCCGCACTTCCACTTCCAAATCTTTCAAAACGATTTCATATTTCTTATCAAAACAAAAGTTTGGCCAGTTCACAAAATAAAAGTAGGGCACAGTTACCAGAGTGATACATTGCTAAGAGAGTCCTTTGTCTCACACTTACAAACAACTTTAAAATAATCTACCCTACCTTTGCCTCTTTCTAATGAAAACTATGGGGTGCAGCTCATGATCCTCCTTCTTGCGTCCTTGCTTGGCACCAGAAGATGAAGCTCTCTCAGTTGCAGCTTGCCCACGATTCTTTGGCACCCACTGCATCCTAACTGGAGCAGAAGAATTCCTCGGAGCTTCACAGCGCAGCTTCTCCTCATAGTCTCCATATCCTCGGACATAAACTTGTCCTAGCAGCGGTCCTAGGTCAGCTCCGCAAAGTCGATGCTCAGGATCCGGAATCACAATCTGCGAATCACCAGTCCATACCCAACCAGATGGGGTACGCTTCCAGCCGCATCCATGTTTCATCCAGGTTGAAATCTCCATGCGATAATCCATCTGCGCGTTGGAGTACCAGAAACACCGATATATCAACGGGCAGGAGAGAGTTAGCGAACCGAACGACAAGTCGTCGACGTGGTGGATTTACCGTAGGCGGGATATCAAGACAGCACACACAAAACAAACAAAGCACACACAACACCGCACTCAAACATAACATCACAATTCTCAATTGTTACTACTTATTATCATTCTTACATAACCTTCCTTTCTCCCATTTACTGTTTCATTCTCATCTTCCAATCCTTTACATCTTTCCTTCCCTTTTCAAGGGTCTCATTTCTTTCCTTTCACACTTTCCATCTTATCATCAATCATTCACAACTTTACTTTTCTTAATTACACTCGTTTTCTTTAGCAAGTCTTATTCAGTTATAACCAACGATGATTAAGGGGGATTTAAGAATCATCGAGGTACGCGTCCGTTCGTAGTTAGCACTCACGTCTCAAGTCTACATCTCCTCGGCCATCCATCCACCTAGTCGGAAGCAAACAGGAGTACAGAACCTTTACCGTGCGGGCACGACAGCTGTCACACAACAAATGGTCCCTGACCAGGAGGCCCAGCCTCAAATAATATCAATATATATAACAAGGCACGCTCTCAGCGGCAAAAAAAATGCCCCACTCCAGTTCCTCTCACTGTTCTCGATTTGCAATCTAGGGGGTGACAGTACAATTTCTAGCTGATCATGCGGAACTTGCCACGGCATTAGACCCAGTCCCCACCACGTTAGTGTGCCACTTGTGGAGTTGTTCCGCCTAGAAAAGTACTCTAGACTTCTTGACGTATCACCGTCATCGTCCTCCCCTAATGCAATCTCCTCCTAAGTATCTGAAGATACCTATGGTTCCTTCCTCTCCACTACTTCGGGTTAACTCTCATACCTCTCCGCGTTTGCTGTTAATGTCTTTTAAAAGCTTTTATCTTTTTAATTAACCTAATGGTCAGCTCACCCTTCGTACATCCCTTCAATGAGTCCTGACCGCTAACTTTGCATTACTTTTCATAACTCAAACTTGGCACAGAGCGGGATCACATTCACAACTAGAATCTCATCACAAACTTTCCTCAAAAGCATCCTTTTATACACATCTCTCTTTTCATAGAACAATCTCACTTCACAACTCCACAACTCCTCTTCAAAATTTCATTTCGTAAAAACTCTTTCAAAACTTCAGTTCATAAATCCTTTTCTAAAAATTTCGTTTCATAAATCATTTCAAAAATCTCCTTTCGAAACTCATTTCAAAAATCTCTTTTCGAAATCCTTTTCAAAAAGTCTCTTTTCAAAATCTCTTTCAGAAAATCTATCTGGGAAATTTTCTTTCTCATTTTAGGAACCCTTCTCAAAGTACAAAACTCTTTTTGAAAATAAATTTCATTTTTGGGAATCCCTTTCAAAATTTCCTTTTGAAAACTTATTTTCAAAAATCTCATTTTCGTAAAATCTTTTTTTCAAAAATTTCTTTTCAAAATCTTTTCTCAAAAGCTTTCTCTTTTTGAGAACTAGTGGAGGAGCAAGCTCAACTCAACGCTAGTCTCAGTCCAAGAAACAAAAACCAAAGATCAAGAATCAAACTCCACTCTCATCACCTTTTTCACTTTCATTACCTCATCACATTCTTTCTCAGCTCTGGCTCACTCGCATCGTATCATTAAACTTTTTTCCAGTCCTCAACTCTTTATCACTTTCAATCATTCTCAAATCTCTTGTCATCATCTCTACTCTCAATGTCTTATCAAGCTATGGCTGCCTTGCTCCACAAGGACTTAAGCCAACAAGGGATTATATTTCTTGGTGTCTTTTTACTTTCAATCTCTTTTATCATTATCCATTGTTTCACATTGACATTCAATATTAACATTCATAAGTAAACAAATATAAACAGCACATCATCACACATCACACACAGAAATGTGGTCTTTGTCCTATTCGTATAAGTGGCCACACAAAGCACACAATTGCCACTATACTACTGACGCAGAACCACTTAGTTCCGATCTTTGAGCTGATACGGAACGTCTTAATACAACACCTACTACCACGGTGTCTTAGGAAAGCTACTCTCTCACCTGAGGTCCAGCTATTAGATGCACACGGTCTTCTCTGATCTTGGTTGCTGCCACTTTCTTAATCCTTCGTCTGTAACATTCCTCGAATTAATTAAAAACACATTTTCATTACTAACTTCTATTAAGAAAATCGTTTCTTAAAACATTCTTTCGCTCCTCGTCGGATATCTTAAAATAGGATTATTTTTCTCAAAACACTCTTAACTTTCTTAGTTCTTTAAACACTTTGATATCATTTGGAAAACATTAATTAAATACTTTAAATCAAATGGTTAGGTGGCTGGTCCGTGTTGGACAGCACCTTAACCTTATTCAAAAACACCGAAAAATTCACCGATTTCAATCTGGGTTTTTCTAGAATCAATTACCTTTTATCTGCCATAAGCTATGTGTGTATCCTGGCGCAAGTGAAAGGTGATTATCTGCCATAAGCTAAGTGTGTATCCTGGTCCGTCTTGGAAAGACAACTGACGGAATTGCTGGTAGAAAACAAAGACTTGTTTGCTTGGACTTCGGAAGACATGCCGGGGATCGATCCGAATTTTATCTGCCATAAGCTAAGTGTGTATCCTGGCGCCAAGCCAGTGTGTCAGAAGAAAAGGCGGGTTGGAACCGAGAAGTCACAAGCAACAGAAGAGAAGGTGTCCGAGCTACTGGAGGCGGGATTTATCAGGGAGGTGGTGTACACAGATTGGTTGGCTAATCCCGTGCTAGTCAAGATATCCAATGGAAAATGGTGGATGTGCGTGGATTACACAGACTTGAACAAAGTCTGCCCCAAGGATCAATACCCACTTCCCTGCATAGACAAACTCGTAGATAGCTCGGCAGGGTATCAAAGGCTATCCTTCATGGATGCTTATTCGGGGTACAACCAGATTCCTATGTATCCCCCGGATCAGGTGAAGACTTCGTTCGTCACAGAAAATGCTACATATTGTTACAACGTCATGCCGTTCGGACTGAAGAACGCTGGGGCGACTTACCAGCGAATGATGAACAAGGTGTTCGGTCCGCTCATTGGGCCGAAAATGGAAGTATACATCGATGATATGATTGAAAAAAGTCTGAAGGAGGAGCACCATGCTAAGGATTTGAAGGTTATACTTGATAGAATTCGACAGTTTGACATGAGGTTAAACCCAGAAAAATGCACTTTTGGGGTTCCTGCTGGTTCGTTCCTCGGGTTCATGCTCACCGAACGGGGAATTGAGGCAAACCCAGAGAAGTGCCGAGCCATCCTTGAGATGAAGAGCCCTTCCGACATCAAGGGAGTACAGCAGCTAGCAGGTCGGGTAGCAGCTCTCTCCAGGTTTCTGTCTCAGTCAGCTCGGAAGGCCTTGCCATGGTACCAACTGCTGAAGAAGGAAAAAGAAAAGACGTTCGACTGGAACGAGGCATGCGAAAAGGCCTTTACTGACCTTAAGCAATACCTAGCCTCTCCTCCAATCCTATCTAGTCCGGCAGCAGGAGAGGTTTTGTTCCTGTACTCATCAGTAGGGGATTCGGTGGTCAGTTCGGTTTTGGTTTGGGAAGAATCAGGCAAAGAATCTCCTGTTTACTTCGTCAGCTGAGCACTTCAAGGACCAGAGCTGAGGTATCAGAAGGTTGAAAAGTTGGCGTTTTGTTTGGTTATTACGGCTAGGAGGCTGCGGCAATACTTCCAAAGCCACCATATCACGGTCAGAACTGCTCAGCCAATCCGACAGATCCTTCAGAAACCCGACCTAGCAGGCAGAATGGTGACTTGGGCTATTGAACTTTCCGAGTTTGACATTACTTTCGAACCTCGAAAAGCAATGAAGTCTCAGGTCTTAGCTGATTTTCTCACCGAGTTTACTGAGCCATTAACGAGCTCAAACTTGGATTGGAGCATTTATGTCGATGGGTCAAGCAACAAGCTCGGAGCAGGGGCGGGAATAATCTTGGAGAACTCCGAGGGAGTTACCCTTGAATATTCACTGAAGTTCGGATTTCCGACTTCGAACAATCAGGCGGAGTATGAAGCTGTGATGGCTGGTCTGAGGATGGCAAAAGAAGTAGGGGCCCGAGAAGTGAAGATTTTCAGCGATTCTCAGTTGGTGGTATCGCAAGTGAAAGGTGATTATCAAGCCAAGGAACCCATCATACAAAAATATTTGGAGAAGGTGAAGTTCCTATCTTCAGAGTTTGCCAAGGTCGAATTCTGCCACATCCCGAGGGAAAGCAATGGCCGAGCGGACATTCTTTCCAAACTTGCTTCAGCAAAGGGTCCTGGAAATAATAAGACGTTGATTCAAGAAATGGTGCATGGACCTAGCGTTGTCCTCTCCGTTTCTATGGATCCAAGTTAGACCTCTCCGATCATAAACTTCTTGGAACAAGGAATCGTGCCGACAGATCCAGCCGAGGCCAAAAAGCTTGTCAGAAAGGCCTCCCAATTCGCTATGATCGATGGAGTTTTGTTTCGCCGTGGGATCAGCGACCCTATGCTCAGGTGCTTAGACCCCGCCGAAGCAAAGCAGGCGCTGGAAGAAGTCCATGGAGGTATAGGAAGTCATCATGTCGGAGGGAAATCGTTGGCCAAGAAGATTCTAAGGGCGGGATACTACTGGCCGACCCTACAGCAGGACGCAATCAGTCATGTAAAGAGATGCGAAAGATGTCAGTTCCACAGTGAGGTCTACCAAAAGCCGGCCGAGGAACTTCATTCACTTTCATATCCATATCCCTTCTATCAATGGGGAATGAATTTGATTGGCCAGTTCCCCACCGCTCCAGGACAGCTCAAATGGGTGATAGTGGCCATCGATTATTTTACCAAGTTGATCGAAGCCGAGCCACTAGCAACTATTTCGTCGGCCAAGGTTCAGAAGTTCTTTGAGAGACAGGTTATAGCTCGGTTTGGAGTGCCACAGGTCTTAGTAACTGACAATGGAACTCAATTTGCGGCAAAGGCATTCCAGGACTTGGTTAACGCTTTGAACATTGAACACTATTTTTCCTCGGTCGAGCATCCTCAGACCAATGGACAAGTAGAATCAGTGAACCGAAGTATCATTCAGGGGATCAAGAAAAGGCTCATCAGTGCTAAGGGAAATTGGCTGGAAAACCTGCATGAAGTGCTTTGGTCGTACCGCACCACCATACAGACATCAACGGGAGAAACCCCTTATCGTCTTACTTATGGTTGCGACGTTGTCATCCCGATGGAAAGGATCATCCCATCTTTCCGAGCTTTACAACAGCCGAACCCCCTCAACAACACTTTACTGTGTGAGGACCTAGATCTTTAAGAAGAAGTCAGAGATTTAGTTGCTGAACGGGAAAAACATGCCAAGCTGATGCAAGCGAAAGGGTATAATCGCTCAGTGGTACCCAGAGAATTCGAGGTAGGTGACCTCGTCCTACGAAGAGCTGACATCGGCCTCAAAAATGCAAAGGATGGTAAACTGGCTCAGAATTGGGAAGGTCCGTACCGAGCAGCTTCCAAAACAGGAACAGGAGCCTACAAGCTCGAAACTCTCTCGGGTGCCCTCATCAACAACACATGGAACGTGGCAAAACTTAGAGAATATTTCAGTTAAAATTTCTACCCATTTCAATTCCGTTTTCAATTGTTTTCGTTTTACTATTTCCCTTGCTGTTATAGGATTGTTTATTTTTAATGATGGTGTACGCTCGGTGGAACTCCGAGCCCATTGTACTTATTGTTAATGCTTTGAATAAATAAAAGTGCTGTTATTGAATTCATTGTTTTTATGTACTTTTCCTCATAATCGACTAGCCACCGTTTATGACGCGAACGATTATAAACAACTCAAACAAGAGCTTATAACTCGTCAAGTACCCTAGAAAGATTCCCGATTCAAACATGATTTGTTTTAAAAATCATTTTTACATCGCGGATAGAGGAACCCACCTCGGCTAAAGTGCTGGAGTTCCGAGGTCTTAACACTTGAATTCTTAACAAAAAGTTCAGAAAGAAGCATAAAATAAAAACGGATATTATAAATATTCCAAACAAGTTATAGCAACAAGATTTCAACCCATCTATTGGGGTAGATACAAAAATAAAAAAGCAAAAGAAAAAAACTACTCAATGTCAGACAGTACTACGCTGCCAGGGTCGAATTTCTCTTCTTCTTCTTCACCTTCGGCCTCATCTTCCTCGGATTCGTCGGCAAAATGGTCAGGAAGATCATTACTGCTCATGTCAATAGGAACCCCATTCGCACCAACAATTTGACCATTCTTGGTAGCAAAGAGGGGGTCGACGCCCCTTGTCACGAGGTTGGGGTTCAGAATGCGAAGCTGCTCGGCTGTGTTAAGGAAGGAATCTTCAACTGCGTGACTCCAGTTGTACAGATTCTCCTGTTCCGCTTTCTTATGCTTAAGAGCTTTCGCTCTCATTTTGTCCATTGAGGCTCGGAGCCCGGTAACCTCGTCCTTAACATATTCGAGTTGCTCCTGAGCCACAGCAGCAACCTGCTCGGCTTTCTGAGCCCTCTCTATAGCTTCCCGGAGAGTTATGGCATCCTCCTCAGCCTTTTTCAAGATTTCCTCCGACCGCTTCACCCTTTCCTTGGCCTCTTGAAGAGTCCTTTCGGCTGTTTCTTTAGCAGCTTCGGCTTGAGCTTTGGCGCCTTCAGATTCCTGCATTCCCTTTTGCAGTCTTTCATTCTCGGCCGCCAGAACCTGGAGTATTTTTATCAAAGCTTAGCACTTGAAGCTGCAAGTAATCCTCCCGATCGTCAGCTTCAGCTCTTTTCTTCTTCTCCTCGGGGGCCACTCCAGCATAGATATCGTCACCACGCTGACCGAGGTAATGGAGAATGCTTGCACCTCGTAGGAAGCTCCTCACCAAGGCCATGCAATTATTTTCCCAAGTGCCTGGACCCCAGGCATTAATCACTTCAGCATCTTCAGGGGGGAAGAGATTTGCGATGAATGAATCTAACTTATTATGCCTACTCCACACAGTTTTAGCAACGGCATCCTCCGTGCCCTCAGTGACTTGAACTCCTTTGTGGGGCTTGCTCAGGTGAAACCAGTCGCCAGCCAATCCTTTCCCTTTCTCCATCCGAGGTCTCTTGGAGGGACGCTCAGGGGTGCCCTGAGCACTTGGTTGCACTTCTACATGAACTGTTGGCTCAGCACTCTTGGGGGCTTGAGGTACCTCGAAAGGAATGGCATGAGAAGCAACAAGAGGACTAGCTGTTGGAGTTGATTCGAGGGTTTGGCTTCTAGCCGAGGATCCCGACTCTCCTCTCGCAGCAGCCAACTGAGCCATCCTGGCCGAAGCAGCAGCACTCTTCTTAGCTTTTGATGCTTTCTTCCCCATCTTTTCTGCAACAAGGAAATATACTTTAGACCGAGTAAAAAAAAATTGTATATACCCAGCTCGGCCTTCACGTCGGCCCGTGTCCTCTTCAGCAATATTTTCTTGGTATCAATTTGACCATTCGCCTTGAGGTATTCCCAGACTCGGTCACACAACCGTCTCTCGGCCCTGGTCAAATCGACCTTATAGTCAAATTGATACAAGGAGGCCTGTCGGTTGTAGATACAATTTGACCAACCCAAAGGGAAGCGAGGTACAACTTTGATTTCTCCTTCTTCCTCAACCTGCTCCATGAACCAGCATACACCAGCCCCATTGTACTCATACCGAAAAAAGAGAGGCTTGAAAGACTTCCAAGAGTCGGTGACTTTAGCGAAGAGCGCGTGGTCCTTCCGAGCTTTCAGTGACACCCAAAGCCCTTGTGAGTTGCCGAACTTGTTCACTTGAGGGGCATATAGCCAAAAGAAAGCTCAAAGTGTGGCAACTGAACCTTCGGCATCGCAGAACTGCTGGAATGCTCGTACAAATGCCCATCCGCTCGGGTGTAGTTGACTTGGGGCTATGCCTAAATGGTTGAGTACTTCGATTTCGAAAGTCGAAAAGGGCATGCGGATTCCGACTTTTGTTATTATTTCTTCGTAGAAGTAGAAGAATTGTCGATTTTGCGGCACTTCAAAGCAGATCCGGTCGTCGATGTTCACGTGCCTTAACTCAAAATCCGACGCATTCCCATATGCGTTCGGAGGGGTTAGGAGAGGACGAAGGTGGTTCAAACTGTTACTCGTCAGCAACGAAGGCCTCGTTCCAAGCACCTCCTGATCAAAGACTTCATCATACTGCGCATGATTTGGCGGCAAGGGATATTCTTCAGGATTGGTGTCACATCTGCGCTCCACCATATCTGGGGAAAAAGTAAAAGGCTCGGCGTTAGGATTTTTTATAGCAGATGTTTTAATTCTAAAGTTAAGGCCGAGCCTTGGACTTTTTCCCCCCTCTCTCCTCGGATCTCCCAAAGGCTTTTCTTCCATTGTACAGCTCTCGGGACTAACCCTAACCTGAGCTCTACGTTCAACAAACCTATAAGCTAACAGCCACTTGCTTACTTCAGCAGGATCCGATGGGTATTCTACGGCTAACGGTTTTGTTACGGTGGATCCCTGGCTGATGGGGGGAGAGGAAGGATCAACTGCGTCATCACTATTCCCAGAATCCCCAAAATCCCCATTAACCCGAATCACTATCACTAGAAGGCTCTTCTCCTAATTTCCTACAAAGTTCATGATAAATTCTCCTCAAGTCCCTCCAACCTCTCATGATTCAGAAATCCAAACCCTTAAACACTATCTACCCAGAACTAAAATCCCAAAATCCCTGCAAAAACCTAGAAACCGAAACGCCTTTTACAAAAAAGAAAAAAGAAGAAATCGCAACACCAAAAACGGATGACGGAAACCAAAAAGAGTAGTAGTTACCTGCTTTAGATTGATGATTTCTGCGGAAAAGCTTGGTAGAAATGGATGGTCGTGACAGTGTGGAGGAGATGCGTTTGAAGAGGAATCAGAGAGTTTTTGTCTTGCGGAAATGAGAAGTGAAGAAAAAGTGAGGGGAGGAAGAATGAGTGACTCAAATAACCCCCAAAAGGCTATTCAATTTCCTTCCACGATACACGTATGGGCCGAAAGCCCATTATCTTACCAGCCACTCACACGATGAAACATGGCAGTTACAAAGGCGCTTTTTCAAATTTCAAAAATTGCAATGATGTGGCACAACTCTCAAGGACACGCGTTGTACCTAGAGAACCCAAAACGTCACCTCGAACAGGCTACCTGGTTACAGTTGTCACACACTCCCGGAATGAGGCATCCGAAAAGGTCAATCCTAAACACTTGCTACCTCGTCACAGACTTCTCAAAGTCTTACGAGCTGGGGGGCTTGTAGGGTCTGCCGACCTGATACGGATTTAAGCCTTTCAAAGGAGTCCTCTAAGGGCACTTCCCTCGGTTCACTTAACATGAACGTCCCTCGCTCGGACTCATGGACTCCGAGCATCCCCAAAGGACCAGGCTCGGACTTGATGGAACCGAGCCTCATCATCGGTCCTCAATCCATCAGGCTTGAGATTCTAGGCCGAGACATACTGTCGGCTAGCGGATAAGTTCAAACCCACCGAGGCTTCTTATCCCTTCCGCAAATCTCTCCTGGATTCTCGCAACAGCCTAGACATGAGATCTTCAGCTGATCCTATCCAGATTCTAAGAGCATAATCCTCCGATATTATCTCACAAAATCCTGGTTCAGCTCAACCCTGATACAGGGCCCAGACAACCCATATCAGCCTCCTCCAAACCCTATAAATAGCTCACTACAGCTAGGGTTTCAGGTACGTACTCTCATCCCTAAGTTGACACTTTGCACACACACGTTGACTAGGGAGAACCTGCTTTTCCCAACTGGAACTGCAAAAACACCATAAGTCACACATTAACTCTTGATCCTCTCTAGGGCTCCTGATTCCATAGTCTTGAGCACTTAGAGGGTTAAGCACATACAGTGTTCCAGGACACTACACAAACTTTGAGTCTCATAAACACATTTTAGAAATCAAGAAAACAATTTTAAATAAACTTGGACAGCAAAGAAAGATTTTACAAAACCAAATTTATAAAACCCGAAAACATCGTAAAAACTCCTTTTGTTTCAAAAACTCTTTTAGATCAATCTTAACACTTTGAAAACTCAACAAATCACAAACATAATTTCACAACTCAAATGAATCAAACCAAATAAATCCCAAAATCAAGCATACACACACACACGGTCAATAACACACTTTGATAAATCAAGGCACATAAACAATTTATCAATTATTCAAGTTAATCACAAACAAGCATTCATTCTCAAGTAAACATTTTCACAATTAAACACCTAACTCAATCATGCAACACATAATTGACCTCAAAAACATTTTATTTTCATAAAACAAAAGCATTTAGGCTCAAACTCACAAACCGAATATATACATATAAATTCAAGTAAATACAAAACTCATCCCTAATCAATTATTTAACAAGATACGTTCATTGTTTCTATTTTATTTCATGGAAAAGAATTCTAACCTAATTAATCATACATAGACCGAAACACTTCTCACAAATCAAAACAAGATTCATGCATCATACAAATTCATGCAATCATTTTCTTCTTTTTCTTGACAAAACCGTAAGCTCAATCATGGAAAATAATTCAAACTATAATTCATTTTTCCTTAACTCAACCGAATCAAAATCATGCAAAGACATAGAACATATAGTAAGTTCTCACAAAATGAAAGCATGGATTTTAATCTAATTATGACCGAAAGTATCATGCACAAATAAACACTTAGATTAAATCATGTTCATGCAAATAAAATTTTTTTAAAGCTTATCTCCCTAATTTTCTTCTAAAAACCAAGGCATGCAATACAAGGAATCATGATCTTTTCATTTAAATTTAACATGCAAGAATGGATCTAAGGCTTTTCCTAACAAAACATGCAAGAATCATAGATCACATAAACATTTTCAATTTATTTACAAAGAAATCATAAAAATAACTTTTCTAAGTCAAACACTCAAATGCATGTATATAAATCATATGGATCATGTCATGGATTTAACATAGTGGCACAAATCAAAGATAAAATTATTTTGTATAAGAAAAGGGTAAAAACCGAGACATACATAAGGAAAATATAATTATTTCATTCATACATACACTTAGATCAAGTAGGTCAAGCTATGAATCCAAACATAAGAGCACATATAGAAGATAAAAATCATTTTAAATAAAAAGGGACCAAAACCGAAACACACCTAAAGAAAGTACCAAAGCTTTTGTTTCAAGAATCACATGCAAAGCCTAGAATTAAAACAAAACTAAAGATCAAACACAAGCAAAGCTTTCATCAAACTTAAATCAAAACCGAGACATGCAAGGGTTCAAAGTCACATAAATCATATAGATCAAGTCATAACATTAGACATAGAAAACAAATAGGAAACAAAATCATTTTAAATGGAAAAGAGGTCAAAACCGAGGCATATTTTAAGAAATATAAAGGCTTTTATTCAAAGTCATTCACAAAACTCAAAACAAAGTCAAGATCAACACAAAAATCAAAGATCAAACACAATTTAAAGATCAAGACATAAATCAAAGTTTTTCTTAAGATTGAATCAAAAATTAAGACATGCAAGAAGATCTACTTCGAGTTCACCTAGATCATGAACAAAACTTTAGATCAAGAAGAAAAACATTAAGATCAATCATGAAAGCATCAAGATCTAACCTAGGCATTTCCAACCGAATGATCAAACATAGCTACACATATTACAAATAGAAATTGAGTTCTTAAAAGTACATAGTTAGGAAAAAGATTACACATAAGTGCATCAAAAAGAACATACAAGAGAAGAAAATAAAATTACAAGATCAAGAACTAATTCTAAGGCTTCTAGGTCTTCGGTTTATACCAAGAAGAAAAGGTCTTCAATACTTCCAAGCACTTCAAAAGGATTTCCTAGGTTTAGCTTGATCTCCTCTTCTTCTTCCTCTCTAAACTTCACGGTTCCTCTTCCTCTTTTTCTTCTAATTTCTATTTCTTAGTCTAAGAGTTTTGGGAAGCTCCTAGACTTGTGTTTTGGTTTGTGTTGAACGAAAGAGTGGAATGGGAAATGAAGTGAAGAAGGAAGCTAAGGCCAAGGCTTATATAAAATCTCATGGCTTCCTATTTTAGCCTTCATGCAATTCGGCCAAGAGTAAAAAGAGAGGGGTAAATTCGGCTTCCTCTAAGATTGCATGGGTGGAGGTTAGTATTCCTCAAGGATACAAAGTGGGAGACATAAGGGCTTAGGGTTCATCCTAGGTTGTTGACTTTTTGGTCCTCCTTAGGGTTTCTTCCAACTAGTTAGGGTTTGGTTAGGAGTTTAGTTGGGATTTAGTTACACTTAGTTGCTTGGCTAGTTGCTTAGGAAAGTTCTAGGTTTCCTTCCACACACACACTCACACACGCGACACACACACATACTTACACATATTCACTTTCATGCACATACTCATTCACACACACTTACACGTTGCACTCTCACATACACATACATTCATTTGTTAATTAAATTTCCACAATATTCTAAGCATACATAAAAATCGTACACACATATAGAAAATAAAATCATTCATGTACAAAATTATAACTTCTTTAAAATGCCAAAATATCAACACACAAAATTATTTCCAAAACTCAACTTTAATTTCATCGTATTGTTTCATGAAAAATCACTTCTTTAAAATCATTTGCCACCTTGAAAACACAATTTAAGAAATTTATTTAAGAAAATATCTTTTCAAAAATACTTTTCTCAAAAATAATTCCTTTTAAAGATTAAAACCGTACGAGGATTTTTGAGGGGTGTTACAGGAGATAAATCTAAATTTTCGCATCTCGTTCCAAAGGACCAAGGACATGTGACTTTCGGAGATAACAATCAAGGAAAGATTCTCAGAGTCGGTAAAATTGGTACACCTCCTAGCCCTTGCATTGAAAATGTTTTACATGTAGAGGGCCTAAAACACAATTTGCTAAGTATTAGTCAGTTGTGTGATAAGGGCAATAGGGTTATTTTTTATTCTGATAGATGTATTATCGAGGGTAAAGTGGATAATCTTATTAAGCTAATTGCTCGCAGGATAAACAATGTTTATGTTATTGATTTTAACTCAATACCCTCAAATGATGCGAAATGTTTATTAAGTAAAGAGGATGAATCGTGGCTATGGCATCGTAGAATAGGTCACATCCACATGGCTCATTTAAATAAAATTTCTTCTAAAAACTTAGTAGTTGGTTTTCCAAAGCAAAATTTTTCTATTTCTGAAAAATGTGATCCTTGTTCAAAATCAAAACTCACAAGGGCATCTTTTCCTTCTAAAAATCTTGTTTCAACTCAAAAGCCCTTGGAACTTTTACATATGGATCTTTTTGGACCTTGTCAAACAAAAAGCTTTGGTGGCAACTATTATTGTTTATTTGTTGTGGATGACTATTCTAGGTATACATGGACGCTTTTTATTACTCATAAAAATGATGCATTTCATGAATTTAAAAAGCTAGCCAAGATTGTTCAAAACCAATTGCATTTGAGCATTGCATCCATTAAAACTGATCATGGTGGAGAATTTGAAAATCATCTTTTTGAAAAATTTTGCGAAAAACATGGAATTAAGCATTATTTTTCAGCTCCAAGAACTCCTGAGCAAAACGGGGTTGTGGAGAGGAAAAATCGTTCGTTAAAAGAGCTTTCAAGAACAATGCTTAATGACATGAATTTGCCTGCATATTTTTGGGCCAATGCATTGAGTACAACTTGTTATGTTATGAACCGTGTTTTAATACGACCTATTTTAAAGAAAACCCCCTATGAGCTGTACAAGGGGAGAAAACCAAATATTTCCCATTTTCATGTTTTTGATGTAAATGTTTTGTGAATAATAATGGTAGAAAAAATCTAGGAAGTTTTGAGGCTAGAGCTGATGAGGGCATATTCCTTGGATATTCTGTTTCGAGCAAAGCATATAGTATTTACAATAAATCTCGTAATACTATTGAAGAATCTATTCATGTATCATTTGATGAATCCGATCCCAGAAAGTTGGGAAAGGTGTCTGTTAATGACATTTCAGGTATCCTTGGAGATCTATTCATTGATGAGGATGAGGAGCCAAATGCTAAAGGGAAGGAACTTTCCGAAAGCAATGAAAAATCAGTTGAATCAGTTGAGGAGAAAAATCAAGAACAATCCATGGAGCTCAACGCTGATTTGCCTAAGGAATGAAGAACATCGAGGCACCATCTCATTGACCAAATCATAGGTGACATCACAAAAGGTGTAAGTACTCGCAATTCTATTAGCAATCTGTGTAACTTCTTCGCATTTGTTTCTCAAGTGGAGCCAAAGAATATTTATGAGGCTACGCTTGATGAGCATTGGCTTTTGGCAATGCAAGAGGAATTAAACCAGTTAGAAAGAAATCAAGTTTGGGAACTTGTTCCTAGGCCTGAGTCTCATCCGATTATTGGAACTAAGTGGATTTATAAAAATAAACTCGATGAGGCTGGTTTAATTGTTCGAAACAAAGCTAGTTTAGTTTCACAAGGTTACAACCAGGAAGAGGAGATAGATTATGAGGAAACATTTGCCCCTGTTTCTAGGTTGGAAGCCATTAGACTGCTTTTAGCTTTTGCATGCATTTTAGATTTTAAATTATATCAAATGGACGTAAAGAGTGCCTTTCTAAATGGTTTTATAAATGAAGAAGTTTATGTGTGTCAACCTCCCGGCTTTGAAAATTATGAAAACCCAGATTATGTTTATAAATTGAAAAAGGCTTTGTACGAACTCAAACAAGCTCCTAGAGCGTGGTATGACCGTCTTAGCAAATTTTTACTAGAAAATAATTTTGAAAGAGGGAAGGTTGATAACACTCTTTTTATTAAAAAGAAAGGAAAGGACATTCTTTTAGTTCAGATTTATGTAGATGATATTATTTTCGGTGCTACTAATGAAACCCTTTTCAAGGATTTTTCGAGTATGATGCAGGAAGAGTTCGAGATGTCTATGATGGGCGAACTGAACTTTTTCCTGGGATTGCAAATAAAACAAGAAAAGGATGGGATTTTCATTAGCCAAACAAAGTACAGCAAGGAACTATTGAAACGATTTGGCATGGATAAGGCCAAGGCAGTAGCAACACCAATAAGCACATCTTGCTATCTGGACAAAGATGAAGGAGGTAAATCCATAGAAATCACTAAATATCGAGGTATAATCGGATCCCTTCTTTATTTAACGGCAAATAGGGCGGATATTATGTTTAGTGTTTGTCTTTGTGCTCGTTTTCAAGCGAATCCAAAAGAATTCACATGGTTGATGCCAAACGTAAAATGAAATATCTGTCTGGCACAACTGATATGGGTTTATGGTACCCCAAAGGTTCTTCGTGTCACCTTGTTGGGTATTCTGATTCCGACTTTGCTGGGTGCAAAGTAGATAGGAAAAGCACTAGCGGCACTTGTCATCTTCTTTGAAATTCTTTAGTATCATGGGCTAGCAAGAAACAGTCGAGTGTAGCCCTATCCACAGCTGAGGCTGAATATGTCGCCGCGGGTAGCTGTTGTGCGCAAATCTTATGGTTGAAATAACAACTCCTAGACTTCGATGTAAGTCTAGATCACATTCCCATAAAATGTGATAATACCAGTGCTATTAGTATTACCAAAAACCCTGTGCAACATTCTCGCACCAAGCATGTTGAGATTCGTCACCATTTTATACGTGATCATATTCAAAAGGGTGATTGTATTATTGAGTATGTTGATACTTCGCGGCAGTTGGCTGATATCTTTACGAAACCGCTTCCAAAAGAAAATTTCTTTTTCATTCGTAGAGAAATTGGTTTAACTTCTGCCTCTCACCTATTTTGAGTATGTGATTGTTTTATCTCTCTTGTTATTATTGATGCGTCTTCTTAGTGTTTCAGGGGGAGATAGCACATTCTTTTTGATGATGACAAAAGGGGGAGAGATATTCTGATATTCTGAAATATGCAAATTTGAATTGATATATATTATTTATGCATCAATACAGGGGGAGATGCTACAAGATGCTTAAAATTGCTATATCTTTATTATTAGTGTTCTAGGGAAGGTTAATTCTTTATATATATGTATATATTTGATTTTGCTTGTATAACACTTGTGATGCAGATAGTAAAGAGCATATCAGAATTGTTGTTTGTCATCATCAAAAAGGGGGAGTGTTGGAAGTCAAGCTAGTGTTGGAAGACATGCTTCAAACTCTCTTATGGACTTCAAGTATATATCAAGCTAATATTTTGATGATAACAAACCAACTCAAGTTCAAGCTCACAAGTTTCCTTCATGATCAAGATTGAAGATTCAAGCAAGGCATAGATTAGAAACCTTTTCCTTAGATCATTTGTAAGGTAATGAAGTTTCTATTCTTTACGAGTTTACAAAAGCCAATAAGTTTTTCATTTTAAAAGAGAGAAGAAAAATGTGTTTTTCATGAAAATGTGTTTCCTATCTTAATCTTTGTGAAAATACTTGATGTTACAAAACTCTGTATATTTTTATGTATGCAAGAGAGAGTAATCGATTAACTACTCAAGATAATCGATTAACTTTGTTGCATCATAGAAAAATCAGAGAGGTTGTAATCGATTAAGTGAACTTTGCTAATCAATTACTTTCTCATGGGAGTAATAGATTACCTGGCTCAAGTAATCGATTATAATTGTTGCATCGTATATTTTTCAGAGGCTTAGTAATCGATTACAGGCTCTGTAGTAATCGATTACATGATGTTGCATCATATGCATAACAGAGGCTCAGTAATCGATTAATTGATTAGTGTAATCGATTAAATGAGTTGCATCACATATTGAACAAGAGTGATGTAATCGATTAATCATTGTTGGTCTAATCGATTACTTGTTTTTCAAATGAATTTAAGAATTTCTATTTTTGAAGGAATAATCGATTACCTTCAGAAAGTAATCGATTACTTCAAGTTTTATTGAAAAACGTGTCAAAATCATTTTGATTATTTCCTGATTTGTTTTTATATAAAAGATTCTGATTTATTTTATAAAATTCGAAAATGATTTTAAATTTGAATTATTTCCTTTTTAGTTTTAAGAAAAATCTTTATTTTATTTTGTAAATCGTTTTGATTTAGTTTTGATTTTAAAACTTATTTCAAATCTTATTTTATTTTGTTTTGATTTTGTTTTACTAATTCAAAATCTTTTTGATTCTAAATGTTTTATTTTTATAAAACCTTCACTCCAACATTAAGATAGATTTCTCAATTCTTCTCTGGCATATTTTTCTGAAAATCACGTTCTCTCTTCTTCTTCTCTAAACTTCTGGTTTTTCATGTTCATACTTTTTGAAGAACAAAAACCTTATTGGCTGAGTAACTCTTAGATAAAAAGCACTTCATTATCATAAGAGCATATTGTTGTATCCGTGTTGTTGAGAACACACATTGCTATTGTAATCACTCTGATATTCATTGTTCTTTGAAATCTTAGTGGTTAGGGAGAGAATCCCTTAGTGGACGTGTGATACGTCGTAGGGCGAGGAACCCTGCTGTGTGATATTGAGGCCCCTAGCGAACGGAGGTTCCTAGTAGTGTGTGGGGTGCTCTTGGGTGTAATAGGGTGCGGCTCTATTGCTGATTATAAAACTCTCAGGCGGGTCGCTTGGGGACTGGACTAGGCCTTTCGACGGGAAGGCTGAACCAATATAAAATTTCCTTGTGCAAGCTTTTCTATCCCTATCTCTTTATTTTCCGCATATTTCAATTATTTACGTTTCCGCGCTACTCAATTTATTTTATCTATCGTTTTCGCGATCCGTTTCAAATGCTTAATCTCTCCATCCCAAAACAATTTTTTAAATTTGTAAAGGATTTCACAATACATTAATAAAACTCGATTCACCCCCCCCCCCTCTCGAGATTTTGAGGCCAAAATCAACAACTATAATAACTATACTAACTACGACACTAACTAACTACTAATGACCTTTGGCAAGAACCGGTAATCCCCGGCAACGGCGCCAAATTTGATTGAGGTCGTACCCGATACAAATAAAAAACAGTTTAAATATAGTATTAGGAAGTGACTCCTAGGTCGTCTCCCAAGGAATATCTTATCAAGCAAAAGGTCGAACACATAATATACATAGAAGACAGGGGGTTTTTGAGTTGAATAATGAAATCTAAAATCAAAACAGAATTAAATAAAAACGAAGTTAACGGTAACGAGAAGCGGATAAACCCTTTTGGCTCCCGTTCACAACTCTATCATTCGTCACAAAAGATCAATTTCTTCCCTCTTCACTTTCCAACTCGTGAGAGCTAAATACTAAGCGAAAATTCAATTCTCACCCCAAAACCCTAACCTCTAATTAAGCATTAAAAGCCAAAACATGGAGTTTTTACGAGTTTCCATAAATTAAGCATTCATACACATGGATTATCTCTATAGAATGGAACTAAGTGAACCATAACATATCAATAAGCATGAAAACAGTGAAGAAATAGCATTAAGAAAAAAACCTCAAGAGTATGTGATACATTACCAAAGGGATTTAACCTAAGAGTTTAGCCTTCCATGATGAAATAAATCAAAAACGTGTAGAAAAGGGAAGAGAAAGAAACCCTAGCAGCCACCACAAGCTTGGAGAGCAAAACTAAGCCTTATCTAGAGAGAGAGTGAGTGAGTGAAAAATGTGATGATGGAAGGTGTGGCTGCTAGGTTACACGAATTTTGGCTTTTAAATCTCAAAACGGACCTAAATCATGGGCAAAATCCTAAGGAAAGCTAATCTCTAAATTAAATCTAAAAATATCCTATAGATAAAATCTAAATCTAGAAAGATATAAACTAAATCTCAAATAATCCTAAAGATAGATTACAATCTTCACTTCATCATATATCTTCTCTTCCAAAATTAAATCTTCACTCCCAAAATGCCCAAAAAGCCCTTGTGCCAATATGACGTGAAAATAATAATAGATTAAATTAGGCTAAATAATCCAAATTAATTAAAATCTGAAATAATAGTCTAATAAAGTCTAAAATACTAAATCATTCTAAACAATGTCAAGTGGGCACCAAAAATCATCAATGGGAGCAAAATAAGGCTAAGAATAATGGGAAAATACAATGCTCATCAGCTACTAACCTTGCCTTGTAACATTCAATGGTCCCATCAGCCCTGCACTTTACTGCATATACCCACTTGCATCCTACTGGTTTTTTTCCAGTTGGTAGGGTGACAAGTTCCTAGGTCCTTTTTTTGTTTAACGCCTCCATTTCCACATCCATGGCATGTTTTTATTTCCTGTCAGATAATGCTTCAGATACAGAGGAAGGTGTATGTGTGTGGATTTGAGATTTGTGAGAAAGGTTTTATGGGTAGGTGAGAATTTTTCAAAGGATAAGAAATTTGATAGTGGGTAAAGTGGTTGTTGGGTGCATGTTCTAGTTCCGTTTCTAAGGGCAATGGGTAGGTCTAGAGTTTGGTCCACCTGTGCTTCTAGATTTTCAGAAACAAACTCATTAGAATTATTGGAGTTTTCTAGAATGGCCTTTTCTCTCCTTGAATATACCAGATTTTTCCCAAATTTTCCACCATTATGTCCAGGTTCAGGTGCAGGTCTAGGTGTAGGTTCTGCTGTTGATTCAGGTGCAGGTCTAGGTGTTGGTCCTGTTGTTGATTCAGGTGCAGGTTCTGTTCTTCTGTCAATTTCAGGGATAGCAATGTCATTTGTACCAATTTCAGGTCCAAATGTCATATTTGGAAGCATGAGAGTCTCATCTTCCTCTTTTACATTCTCCCCCTGAAGATGAGGCTGCTTGAAGTAGCTCTCTTGTTCGTTGAAGGTGACATCTCTTGAAACATAGAATCTTTTTGATAGGGGGTGAAAACATTTGTATCCCATTTGTGTGGTAGAGTACCCTAAGAATACACATTTGACAGCCCTAGGGTCCAATTTTCCCCTTGCATTACTATGAACATGCACAAAGGATACACACCCAAATATTCTAGGTTGGAGTTTATTTCTAGGATCCAAGTGTGGGTAGAATAATGAGGATAGGACTTCCATGGGACTTTTTGAGTCTAAGATTTTAGTGGGTAACCTATTGAGTGTTGGTTTATTGCTTTTAATCTACTTTCTAGCTCAATAGACTTAAGTCATTTCAATCAATTAGGATTTATACAATTAGGTAGCAAGTTCAAGGAATCTTTGTGTTAAAAGTTATTTAGATTACTTGCTATTCTGTTGGATAAGTTCCTGTTTATTATTGAATTGATTTGAGTTAAATTGGTGAATTTTCGTTTCTGGTTTTTCTGCTATCTGATAGTAAAAACTCGAGTATTTCAGAAAAGACTCGAGTTGTTCATCCTGAAAAACTCGAGTATTTCACAAAAGACTCGAGTCTTTTGTTTCTGATTCCAGAAAATTCAGTCTAAGCTCCATTCTTCAATTATCAATCGAATTATTTGGTATTAGTGCTTCAAAATACTATTCACCCCCCCTCTAGTATTTGCTTAGCCCGCTTGTTGGTTTCCAACAAGTGGTATCAGAGCTCGGTCGAAAGATCGAGTGTAACAACTTTTTCGAAAAAGATCCTTTTGGAAACTTAATGGGCTCTAGCAATAACTTTGGTGGAGAAGGAGCTTCAATAAACCGTCCTCCACTATTTAATGGTGAAGGATATGTTTATTGGAAAACTCGCATGAAAGTTTTTATTGAAGCAATTGATATGGATATTTGGGATGCAATTGAAAATGGTCCTTTCATTCCCAAAAAGAAAATAAATGATGAAATTGTTGAAATTCCAAGGAGTAGTTGGAATGATGATGAAAAGAGAAAAGTCTCATTTGATTTAAAAGCTAAAAACATCATCTTTTCGGCTCTATCCCATGATGAATTTTATAGAGTTTCCCAATGTAAATCGGCAAAAGAAATGTGGGATACTTTGCAAGTCACACATGAGGGAACAAGTGAGGTTAGAGATGCAAGATTGAATTCTCTAACTCACGAATATGAATTGTTCCACATGTTGCCAAATGAAACCATTAGTGACTTGCAAAAGCGATTCTCTCACATTGTTAATCATTTGATTTCCTTGGGAAAAGTATTTCGCAATGGTGAAACTACTAACAAAATTCTAAGATGTCTTGATAGGAGTTGGCAACCCAAGGTAACCGTCATCAAGGAATCAAGAGACATAAATAGCATGGACTTAGCCACTTTGTTTGGCAAACTCCAAGAGCATGAGATGGAGCTTACAAGACTTGGGATGCATGAGGAATCGGACAAAAAGAAAAAGAGCATAGCACTCAAAGCTTCAACCAAAGCTACAAAAGAAGTTGAAGAATGCTCTACAAGTGGAGATTCCGATGGTGAACCAAATCGAGAAGAATTTGGGATGTTTGTGAAAAGATTCAACAAATTCTTCAAAGGGAAGAAAGGTGGATCTTCATCCAATTTCAAGAGAACCAAAGACTCCAAACAAAGAGAAAAGAGTACCAATGATGGAGTTAAGTGTCATGAATGTGGAGGGGTTGGTCACATAAGAATGGAATGTGCCACATTCTTGAAGAAGAATGACAAGAAGACCCAAGAGACCAAAGGGAAGCGTGCATACATTGTTTGGGATGCACCGGAGAAGAGCAATGAATCATCTTCAAGTAGCTCCGGTGATGAAAATGCAAACCTTTGTCTCATGGCCAAGAACAATCATGAGTCCTCATCAAGAGCTAATCATGGCATGAGTGAAAGTGATGATGAGGTAACCTCTAGTTCTTCTTGTTCCTCTTCAAACTCCATTTCATATGATGATTTGCAAGAAGCCTACAATGAAATGTTAATTCAATTTAAAAGGCTTGCTAAAATTAATAAGGAAAAAGGAAAGAAAATTTTGGAGTTTCAACATGAAATTGATGAATTGCAAAAATCTATAAATGAGTTGAAACTTCAAAATGAATCCTTGGAACTTATTAATTCTAGTCATCAAAGTGATTGTGCAAATCATGAGGAAATTATCACTTCATGTGAGAGATGTGATGATCTTGAAAAAGAAGTGAAAGAGTTGAAAAACAAACTCACAATCTCACATAGTGATAGAAACCTCAACCGGTTGTTGAACTCTCAAAGACATAATCACAACAAAACCGGTTTAGGATATGTTCATAAAAAGGACAAAAAGTACAAGGTGGTTGGAACATTTTCTAAGAAAAATTCATCAAAGAGACCAACTTGTACTTATTGTGGAAAAGTTGGACATATCAACATTGAGTGCCACATTAAGAAGTTTGAAATGAAAAAGGGCACTTATATGTGGATTAAGAAGGGAGAAAGTCCCAACACTAACCCTAAGGGACCCAACATTGTTTGGGTACCCAAAGTGAACAAGTGATTTCATATTGTAGGTGTGCCTTCGAACGGGAAAACAATTGTGGTATCTTGATAGTGGATGTTCGAAGCACATGACGGGAGATAAGCGGCACTTCATTGAGCTTACTCCAAAGGAAAAGGGTTATGTCACTTATGGGGACAACAACAAAGGCAAAATCCTTGGTATTGGTAAAATCGGAAACTCTTCAAACTTGATTATTGATAATGTGCTCTATGTTCAAGGATTAGAACATAATCTCTTGAGCATAAGCCAATTATGTGATGTTGGTAATCATGTAGTTTTTACCTCTACCCATTGCCTCATTAAAAGTGACAAAGATGAATCAATCAAATTTGTTGGTAGAAGGTCAAATAATACTTACTTAGTTGATTTGAACAAAGTCACTTCTTTGGTCTCTACTTGTTTAGTGAGCAAAGAAAATGACACTTGGTTATGGCATCGTAGGACCGCTCATATAAATGTAAACCAATTGAAGAAAATTCAATCTAAAGATCTAGTAGTTGGTTTACCAAAGCTAAATTTTTCTATTGAAGGTGTTTGTTCCCCTTGCAAGAAATGTAAACAAACTAAAAACACCTTTGGATCAAAAATGGTGATGTCCACATCAAGGCCATTAGAAATGCTTCATATGGACTTGTTTGGACCATCACAAGTAAAAAGCTTTGGTGGCAACTATTATGCATTGGTGATTGTTGATGACTTCTCTAGGTTTACTTGGACTTTATTTTTAACTACTAAGAGTGAGACCTACAAATCTTTTAAACATCATGTCAAACTTTTGCAAAACCAAGTGAATCAAAAAGTAATTATTATTCGTACCGATCATGGTGGTGAATTCGAAAACCACAAATTTGATAGATTTTGTGCTAAAAATGGTATTGAGCATCAATTCTCCGCACCAAGGACTCCGGAACAAAACGGAGTGGTAGAGCGGAAAAATAGGGTGCTGGAGGAACTTGCTAGAACCATGTTAAATGATTCTCAAGTACCTCAATATTTTTGGGCCGATGCCGTCAATACGGCTTGTTATGTTTTAAATCGTATTTTGATAAGGCCCTCTTTGGATAAAACCCCCTATGAACTTTACAAGGGAAGAAAGCCAAATATATCTCATTTTCATGTCTTCGGATGCCAAGTTTTTGTTTTAAATAATGGAAAAGAACACCTTGGCAAGTTTGATTCCAAATCCGATGAAGGAATATTTTTAGGCTATTCTTCTCATAGTAAAGCTTATAGAATTTTCAATAAAAGAACTTTAACTATTGAGGAATCAATTCATGTGGTTTTTAATGAGTCTTCAAAAGAAGATAGTGTTTTATGTGATGCTAGTGAAGATGGCATTGTCTTTTCAAAAGAAGAAAAAGAGAGAGAGAATTCAAAAGTTGATGAAGGAGAAGTAAGGGAAGAACTTCCTCCAACTTGGAAATCGGTCAAGGCTCATCCTATAGACAAAGTCATAGGAGATATGTCAAAGGGAGTACTTACTCGTAGGTCTATTCAAAACATTTGCCACTATGTCTCATTTGTTTCTCAAATTGAACCCGATTCAATTAAAAAGGCCATTGAGGATGATCATTGGGTTCTTGCTATGCAAGAAGAATTAAACCAATTTGAAAGAAATGAAGTTTGGGATCTAGTCCCTAAACCCGATGATCATACCATAATTGGTACTAAATGGATTTATAGAAACAAACTTGATGAATCCGGGTTGATTATAAGAAACAAAGCTAGACTAGTAGCTCAAGGGTACAACCAAGAGGAAGGTATCGATTATGATGAGACCTTTGCTCCGGTTGCACGTCTTGAAGCAATCCGAATTTTACTTGCTTATGCTTCAATCATGAAATTCACTTTATATCAAATGGATGTTAAAAGTGCTTTCTTGAATGGGTTTATAAATGAAGAAGTGTATGTCAAACAACCCCCCGGTTTTGAAAATAGTGAATTTCCAAACCATGTTTATAAATTGAAAAAGGCACTCTATGGATTGAAACAAGCTCCTAGAGCTTGGTATGATCGATTGAGTTCCTTTCTATTAGAAAACAAGTTTCAAAGAGGGAAGGTTGATAATACATTATTTATTTATAAAACCAAGGATGACATTTTGTTAGTACAAATCTATGTTGATGATATCATTTTCGGTGCTACTAACGTGTCTCTTTGTAGAAAGTTTTCAAATTTGATGAAAAAGGAATTTGAAATGTCAATGATGGGAGAACTCAAGTTCTTCCTAGGCTTACAAATAAAGCAAGTCAAGGAGGGGATATTTGTGCATCAAGGGAAATATTGCAAAGAGCTCCTTGAGAAATTCGGATTGGACAAGTGCAAGGAAGCCTACACTCCAATGAGCACATCATGCTACCTAGACAAGGATGAACAAGGTACACCGGTTGATGTTAGTAAGTATAGGGGTATGATAGGTAGTCTCCTATATCTCACTGCATCTAGACCGGATATTATGTTTAGTGTATGCATGTGTGCTAGATTTCAAGATAATCCTAAAGAATCTCACCTATCCGCAGTTAAACATATATTTAAGTATCTAAAAGGAACAATTAACACTGGTTTATGGTATCCTGCTGATGCCAATCTTAGTTTAGTTGGTTACTCGGATTCCGACTTCGCGGGATGCAAGCTTGATCGCAAAAGCACCAGTGGTACTTGCCATTTCTTGGGAAGTTCATTGGTGTCATGGTTTTCTAAAAAGCAAGCTTGTGTCGCTCTTTCTACCGCCGAAGCGGAATATATCGCAGCCGGTAGTTGTTGTGCTCAACTGTTATGGATGAAACAACAATTATCGGATTTTGGTTTGAAACTTGAAAATATTCCGATTAGATGCGATAACACGAGTGCAATCAATTTGACTAAGAATCCGGTGTATCACTCAAGAACTAAACACATTGAAATAAGACATCATTTTTTAAGAGATCATGTACAAAAGGGTGATTGCACAATTGAATTTGTTAGTACCACAAATCAATTAGCCGACATTTTTACAAAACCTCTACCAAGGGACACCTTTTATCATATTAGGAGAGAACTTGGTATTTTAGATGAAGCTAATATAGGCTAATTGCATTGTGTGTAATTTTTGGAAAATCACCATATTATTCTTACTCTAATGTGTTATTGATTCTTAGTTAAATTGTCCTTGATGATATTTGAAATTGTATATGTTAATTGTGTGTGATTCTATACTGTATTCCAAGTTGGTAGTGAAGCATTTGTGTTTGATTTGTGTTTGGTCCTTTAAAACTGTGTTTTTACTCTCTGTTCTGTCAAAATACTCGAGTTTTTCCAAAAACACTCGAGTATTTTAATTCAAAATTAAATCAGTTTTAAATTGAAAAAGTTTTTAATCAGGGTCTGATAAAAATACTCGAGTGTTTCTAAAAACACTCGAGTCTTTATTAAAATACTCGAGTGTTTTTCAAAACACTCGAGTCTTTCGAAACCCCCAATTTTTGAACTTTCAGACCAAACTCGAGTATTTTCCAAAAACTCGAGTATTTTGCGTTTTCCTGAAATTTGAACTTTCGGACCAAACTCGAGTTTTTCAATTTTTACTCGACTTTTCTGGGGAAATCTGGGCTGAGTCACGACCGACTCGAATATATTTTCAAAAACTCGAGTATATCCTAAAGAACAACTCTAGTATTTATGAATATATTCGAGTATTTTGAACTGTTTATATATACTCTCAGACTCAAGTTTTTTTTGCGACCCTCTTCTCTCTCGGTTTTCTCATATCTCTCTCCTCAAAACTCAGATTTTCCTCAAAGTTTTGTCAAATCTTACTAGTTTTTCATCCTCTAAACTCTTCTCTCGGTTTTATCCTCCTCCAGATGCTCCAGCTCCTTCGATGTTTTGATGATGTTGACCTTTGGATTTTATCTTAGTTTTCATTCTGTTTTTATCATATTGGTCTTTGTTACATTTTCTGTATTTTGAGAACTTGGTGTTTTGAGACTTTGGGTTTCTTATTGCACCTTTGATTTGGACCTTTTATGATGTTTTTATGTTAATGAATTTGGTCTTCATTATGATGTTTGTGCAAAGCTTCAGGGGGAGCTCTTTATCGTTATTATATCTCCGTTTTATTTGCATAGTTGGTTATGGGGTTTTCCGATTATGCACCTCTCCTTCCTTGATCTTTTTCTAAATTGTTACATCTTTTTGGCGTATGACAAAAAGGGGGAGAGATATTAACACTTGTCTTGTCTTGATATTGTTGCACCTAAAATCTCTAATTATGGTATATACTCTGATAATTGTTAAATTCTCTAATACCATAGGCTTGGTGCTAAAATTAAATTGTCATAACATCTTGCTCAAGCTGAATTTTTAGATAGGTGAAAAGTATCATATAGTGAGGGGGAGTTGCATCTCCAAGTGGATCAAGCTTAACAAATGGATCAAGTGTTAATTATTTTGTCATCACCAAAAAGGGGGAGATTGTGAATTCAATGCTCCTAATTATGTGGATTATGTTTTGATGATGACAAAATAATTAACAAATCATGCCTTGAAGATATTGCAACATCAACATCAACAAGAAGTCAAGAAAAGAAGACAAGTGCCCAATCATTCTCAATCAAATATTAATTGTAAATTTCTAATTTATGTTGAGAGTGGTTGAGAGTGGGTAGAAATAGTTAGTCTCTTCTAGGAATAAATTTTTATATGTTTATTAAGTTGAGATTGACCAAAAATTAATACTTGAGAGGAAAAATAAAATTGAAAAATAATTTTTCCCATATCTGATCAAAATACTCGAGTATTTTGATAAAGACTCGAGTATATACTCGAGTATTTATAGAAAAACTCGAGTATTTGTGCCAGGTAAGCAATTATGACCGTTAGTCTTGTTCGTGCACCAATTCACTCGTGACCGACCAAAAAGACTCGAGTTTTTACCAAAAGACTCGAGTATTTTTGTCCAGTCAGCAAAAATGAACGTTGGAGAAACTCAAAAACCCAATTGAGGGCATTTGAGTCTCATCCAACCCCAAGAGAGTATTCTGAACCTTATTGTAAAATTGCTCTTTGAATTTGTGCAAGAACAAACAAGACAACAACACATTATTGATCACAAGCTTTCATAATTTCCTTTTCTCAAGTGTTAATTCCCAAAAAACTCAACTTCTCACTCATATTGTCATTTTATTCCAAGTTGAGTTTTAGGCCTCAATTCTTACATTGAGCTGTGCTTATTTGTGCTAATCCATTGTGAGATTAGTAATACACATACAAAAAGCTTGATTATTCAAAGTCTTGGATTGTTCCCAAGCAAACCCTAAGTGGCTTAGGGTGTTGGAAGTCTTGAGAGGTTCTCAAGCACAAGACTAGGAGGTTCCTATCCCGGTGGAGTTTCTTGAAGGGAGTTCAAGGAAGCTTTGTGAAGAGTTCTTCAATCACCGGAATCAAATTGGGGTAGAAATCAAGAGTTTGGTACACTCTTGAAAGGGTTAGGTTGAGTGAGGCCATTCTCAAGCAATCCTTTGTAATTTCTAACAATTTGATTATTAGTAGAAACTCCTAAGTGATTAGGAGGACTGGATGTAGCTCATTGTTGGAGTGAACCAAGATAAAATTGCTTGAGTGTTGGTTTATTGCTTTTAATCTACTTTCTAGCTCAATAGACTTAAGTCATTTCAATCAATTAGGATTTATACAATTAGGTAGCAAGTTCAAGGAATCTTTGTGTTAAAAGTTATTTAGATTACTTGCTATTCTGTTGGATAAGTTCCTGTTTATTATTGAATTGATTTGAGTTAAATTGGTGAATTTTCGTTTCTGGTTTTTCTGCTATCTGATAGTAAAAACTCGAGTATTTCAGAAAAGACTCGAGTTGTTCATCCTGAAAAACTCGAGTATTTCACAAAAGACTCGAGTCTTTTGTTTCTGATTCCAGAAAATTCAGTCTAAGCTCCATTCTTCAATTATCAATCGAATTATTTGGTATTAGTGCTTCAAAATACTATTCACCCCCCCTCTAGTATTTGCTTAGCCCGCTTGTTGGTTTCCAACAATATGGTCAGAGGCTCCAGAGTCTAATATCCAGTAATGTGTAAATGGTGTATCTAAAATATTAAGCCCAAAAGAAAGTGGAAACTTACCAGAATAAGTTAAGGAGCATGTACCTGTGGGCTTCTCCAGTTTACTAAGGAGGGATCTTACCCGTTCTATCTCTCCATGATTCAGCTGGACAGATTCTTCACTTTCTCCATTAGCAATGTGTGCTTGCCTTTGCCCTCATTTTTTGGGAGAGCCTCCTTTCGGCCCCCATTCTCGGCTTGGGGGTTTTCCATGTAATTTCCAGCACTTCTCCCTTGTGTGGCGCGGCTTGTTAAAGTGGGTACACCAAACCTCCTCATGTTTTTTCTCCATATTGGGAACCCAACTTTTCCTCTGGTTAGCAACCATGATTGTTCCTCCTTCAGCTATCATTGTAGAGCTTTCAGCGGTTGAGGTTTCCAGCATCAGTCCCCTCCTGCTTTCTTCACTCCGGATAATGGCTACTACTTCATTAAGTCCTGGGACTTTCTCTGTTCCCAGGATTTGAATTCGGACCTGGTCATATTCAGGATTCAGGCCTACCAAAAAATCATAGACTCTATCTTGTTCAATATACTCCTTTAGGATGGCTGAGTCTTCTGAACACTTTGCTTTTATAACTCGATAGTGGCCCAATTCCATCCATAGAGACTTGAGTTGATTGACATATTCTGTAACTGATCTATTTCCCTATTTGGCAGCCACGTTACAACCAAAATTAAGACCTTTTGATTTTTGCATGTATTCAATAATTTCAGTGGAGATTTGGGTCTATGGTCAAGCATATGGTAACACATTGTCATTGTATGAACTTGAGTGAATTGTTATAACCCTAGATACACATGAGAGATACACACAGTGAGGTTGAGAGTATTCACTAGTTCTAGTTCTTTTGGAGTTTGTTTTTCTAACCAGTTTTTGATGAAGTTAATGCTTGTGAATAAAAGTGTCTGAGTCATGAGTCTGAAGTCTTAGATTAGGTATTTGCATATTAACTTAGAAAATTGGTTTTGTGTTTTAGAATTTTTATTTTACTTTTGCCTGGGACATGCAAAATACTAAGTTTGGGGGAGTGATTTGGGTCCAATATATGATGTTTTGAGCATGATTTAGACTCCCTTTTACTATGTATTTGGCTTGTTTCTCTTGCAAATTTAGGATTTTACATAGTTTTTAGGAAGTTTGGTAATTTAGAATCCTTTGAACGTTTTGATCCGTTTTGGGTTTGTTTCAGGTACTTTCGGAGATTAAATGAAGAAAATAAACATGGAGCATGAAAGAGGATGAAAAGACCTTGAGAATGGCACAAGAATGGAGCGAAACGGAGCCGGAGCAGGTGATGCACGCCCAGGCGTGAGGTCCTGGGCGCCCAGGCGCGCAAAATGCGAGAAAGTGACACTGTTCGCTGTTTTGATCATAAATTGAGCTACGCTTATCCAAATGAGGCTATCTTGGTATCATTTTAAAGCTAAGGAAAAGATATACAACTTTGCCAGAAATAGCCTTGCTCAAATTCGTCCATCTTTGGGGTCAAAATCAGTGCCGAAGTTTCTGTGAGACACAAATACGGGATTCTAAAAGGATTTTAATGATAAATTCTATTTGTAGATAAGATTCTTAAAGATTAGATTATTCTAATAGGATATTATCATATCATATCAATTGGGATTAGTTTTAGACTTTGAATATAGGTTTTTCCATTAGGTTTAGGTAGACTTTTCAGAGCCAAATAAGAGATTAGAATAAGAATTAGGATTAGAGAAGAGAGACTGTTATGCAATTGAGAGCAAGGAGGCAAGGCACAAGGATTGGAGATCAACATTGCTGGAGGGATCCACTTGATGATTGAAGATCTCTTGGGGGTAAATTGATTATTGTCTATGATTATTAGTTTTTCTCATTCCTTCTTCTTCTCCCAATATGTATAATCGAACCTCTTGATAGGAATAAGGTGGATTTGTATGGATCTTAATTTGGCTGTTTATTTATGAATTAATGTTTTTCCTTTTCAAATCAATTGCTTGGTTGTGTTTTAATTACAATTCATAGAATTGATCACTTTATGTTTTGCTTTGGTAATCTGAACCTTAATTGGAAAATTAGGATTAAGATTAAGCCTTTCAACCAAACAATATAATTATTCAACTCGTAGGAATACTTTTGGGTAATTGTATAACTCTTATAAACTAACTCACTTAAGGGATTAAGGGGTAAAGTTTAGTAAGAAACATAATTGTTGGAGGGATCTAGCTTGTATTGTTTATGGGGTTTTTGATTTATTGGAAAACATATTTTCATAATTAATAACATGATCCTACAATGAAACCAAGTTCCTAACCTTTTCCATATTTGTTTCTAAATCCTTTTTAGTTTCTGATTTGTTTCATTCTACCTTTTCTCCTATCTCTTAAACTCTAAACCAATACAAGTTATACATAGTAATCGCAATTAGGTGAAAGAAATTAGAAATAATTTGCAATCCCCTAGTGGAACGATAATTTTACTTACTCTTTATTACTTGTGCGATCGGTACACTTGCCGAATTGCCAATAAGCCAGTAATGGAGATTTACTGTTGATGTGGTTGTTACGTCTTCGCAACGTGACGCGCACACTGGGAGTGGCGTTATGTACCACGTTCCAAGCATATTCGTTATGTGGTTGCAGATTGCTCGATGACACATTTTAGTAATGTGGCCAGCATTGAGGGATGCTGTTGATGTGGTTATTACGTCTTCGCGACGTGACATTCACCTGAGGAGTGACGTTGTGTATCACGTTCCGAGCAAGTTTCGCTATGTAACATCCCAAAATTTAATTCCAAGTTAATTAGGAAAACATAAGCTAGAATTTATGATAAAAACCATTGGAAACCGAGGATAGGAGTTAAGGGTAGTGTCTTAGAGTTAGAATTTGTCAAAATAGGAGTTTTCATTAGAGTAATCGATTACTAGCCCTCTGGTGAAAACACTTAAATGTTGCAGCATTGATAATCGATTAACTCATAGAATTAATCGATTACCTTGTGAAGTAATCGATTACTTTAGGTAGATTAATCGATTACTCGCTCTCTGCTGAATGTAACTGAAGCAGTAATCGATTACCTGGCCAAGATAATCGATTACTAGTGGGTCTGATAAAAAAAAAGAGAGAGAAGAGTGTTCGTGGGAGGCTTTATAGCCACATAAATGGAATATTTCCTTTCCCTCTTTTATTCATAGCCACACTTTCTCTTCCACCATAAAAATAAAACAAAAACTCACTCTCTCTCCCATTCATTATCTCCCTCATCAACTCATCTCCTTCCCTCTCCTCTATCACGATTTGCCCTCTCCCTCCACCCAGATCAAGTTGAGCCCTTCTTCCTCTCCAAGTTCATTGATCATCATTAAGCTTCCTCTCTTTCTCTTCCTCATGAACCACACGAGTTTCCTCCTCCTTCTCTTCATCTATACGGTTTTCTCTCTCTCCTCCATACAAACCACCATCAACCACCCAAATCCACCATTCCAAACCTTCACCCATGAGGTTCATCATCTTCCTCATGATTTTACCATCACCTCCTCCCTTGGTGGCCTTCTCTCTCTTCATGAAGCTCTTTCTCTCTCCTAGGGCTTCTTTCTCTCTCCTCCAATCTTGAAGAATGGAGTGGAGATCAGTCTAGAGATTTGGAGTCAAGGTAGATCCGGAGTAAATTCGAGGTTCTTGGAGCTTTGTGTGGGATCTCTCCCTCTCTAAGGTAAGGGGGGTCACTTTTCCACACTTTGAGTTAGGGATAGTTGGGGTATGTAACAGCCCGATTTTCATATACTGAAATAACTGACTTTTATTTACTGAAGTTGCAAAAATGAGGCCAAATTTATTTTTTTTAAAAAACATTTTGGAGTGCCAACATTAGGCATACCACCCTTTACTGAAAATCGAGTTGTTACTAAAACAAATATTCTCATAAAACTTTCATGTTTACAAAAGAACTTGTTTTCGAAAAGCAAGGTGATTCATTTCAGTGGATTAAAAATATTCACAACAGTTTACAAAAGATTGCATTACTTAATCTTTCCCAATTGAGGATACTTTCACAACATAGAATTTAAAATTGGCTTAGTTACATAAATGGTTCTTTGCATGGTAATCCTTAACTCACACATCATAACTTAAACTAAATTTGCTACTTTCGCTTCCGCTGCGCTACTCTGTTGAAGATCACAGAATGAAGCTTCCCTTTCTTCTTGCGCCCTTCTTCGTTCCCGAAGATGAAGCCACCTCTGTAGCTGCTCTCCCGTTGTCTCGAAACTCCAGCTTCAATTCGTCTAAAATGATAATCTCCAGGTGATGTTCCGTCTGCCCGTTGAAATATCAGCAGCCCCGATATGCCAACGAACAGGAGAGAGTAAGCATTCCGAACGATGGATCGTCGACGGTGTGGGATTACGCTAGACAATATAATAGAACTATACAAGCATACAATATAACACACAGGCACACAACAACCAAACATATCATTGTCATTATTATTATTATCCATCTCTTTTATGCATTGCTCACTAGCATTCTCTCTTTCTTTCTTTCATTTCTTTACTTCCCTTAATTTCTCATTTTCTTTTTTTTCATCCGGTCTTATCAAATTACCCTCTTTAATGCTTTGGGGGAAAATACCAAACACAATCAGAATATTCGTTTCGTTCTCGACTATCACTCACGTCTACATCTCCTCGGTCATCCACCCAACCTAGTCGGAAGCAAACAGGAGTACAGGACCTTTACCACGCGGGCACAACAGCTGTCTCACACATAAATGGTCCCAGACCAGGAGGATCTCATCCTCAAATCATATCAGTAATATCAAGGCTCACTGTCCACGCAGTGGCAAACACAATGCCCCGTTCCAGTCCCTCTCACTATTCTCGATTTGCAATCTAGGGGGCGACAGTATGTTTCTAGTGGGCCCGCAGAACTTGCCACGGCATTAGACCCAGTCCCCACCACGTTAGTGCGCCACATGTGGAGTTCGTTCTGCCTAGAAACACACTCTAGACTTCTTGACGTTTCACCGTCATCGTCCTCCCCTAATGCAATCTCGTCCTAAGTATCCGCAGATACCTATCGTTTCTTCCTCTCCACTACTTCGCACTCTCATACCTCACCACGCATGTCTTTTAAAGTCTTTTAATCTTTTTAATTATCTTAAGGTCGGCCCGTCCTTCGTGCAACCCTTCAACGAGTCCCGACCACTAACTTTGCACAATCTTTCTCACATAGCACAGAGCTGGGATCACATCATAATCTTATACCTCATTTCTCAAACTTTCTCAACATTCCTCATTTCTCGCAATCATCTCATCCCAACATCTTCTCTCAAAACCATCTTTTCACATCTTTCTAAAATCTCTTTTTACAAAAACATTTTCAAAGGAATTTCTTTTCACAGATCCATTTCTAAAAATTCCTTTTCACCCTTCTCCACAAGATCTCTATTTCAAAAATCTTTTCAAAAACCGGTTTTCAAAAGCCTTTTCAGAAATTCCAACTTTGCTGAGCGCTAATGGAGGAGCAAGCTCAATTCAACACTAGTCCCAAACTAAAACCAAAACAGAAAGAGCCCAGCTCCGCTCACATTACATCTCATATCAACATCACTCTTCCCAGCTCTGGCTCGTTCTCATCATTATCCTCAATTTAATTTTCCCCAATTCTCAACTCTTTCTTTCCTTTCTTTTTCCATCATTCAACCTTATTTTCATTCTGTTTATCTTCATCATTCACTTTCACCATTTCCCTATTTCAATTTATTTTCAGGACGTAACAGACGTCCATCAGCATATTACTCATTTTCATTAACAACAATATAAGGCATAATTAAATGAATATATAAAAGCATCCTATCATTCACACAATCGTGTGGTCTTCGTCACCTTCGTATAAGTGGCCACACAATCAAACAATTGCCACCTATACTACTGACTCCAACCACTTAGTTCTGATCTTTAAGATGATACGAAACGTCCTAATATATCACCTAACTACCACGGTGTCTTAGGAAAGCTTCTCTCTCACCTGAGGTCCAGCTATTAAATGCGTACCGTCTCCGCGTATCCTTTGTGCTGCCTGCTGCCCCAATCCCTCGTCTTTAAGATTTCCTCGTATTAAATAAAATACGCTTGTTTTATCAAATCACTTTCCATGTTGTCTAGCACTTTAAATTGCATGAAAACATTTTTAATCATAAGAAGCATGTCCAAACAATCTTGGATAGCAGGGTCATTTAAAAATCACTTTGATAAAGACTCCGAAAACATCGTAAAAACGCTTTTCGTTTAAAACAACTTCTTTATTCAAAATTAAAACTTTAAAAACTCAAATCTTTATCACAAAACAACTTGGGACAGCCATGAACAGAATTCAAAAGATTCTTAAACAAATCAAATCAAATTATTTTGAAACCAATAAATTTCGAAATTAATTATACACACAATTGTTTTCCACATATTAACTCAACATATAAGCAACACTTAATATATAACTAATTCAATCAATAATCAAAGCGATCATACAACTCATAAATAATTTATTTTTATAAAACAAAACATTTAGTCATGCATGCATTCACAACCAAGTTGAATCAAGGTTACAAACCAAACATGTTAATATTTATTGTTCTCTTGTTAAATAATTTTATTCCTTTCAAAAATCATCATGTACATTTGATTTCATGCATTTAAACTTTCTAACTTTATAGGACCGAATGTAATCAAAGAAAACAAGTTAAGAATTACAAAATTACACACATAAATCAGCTTGATTTAATTCAAGTACTTAAATTCTATTTTCATTTTCATGCAACAAATTACTTTCTCTTACAAAACTTTTCTAATACTTTTTAATTCATTTGCTCCCCTTTGTCTTTAATTAGAACCGATTATAAATTAAAGGTGCACAACATAATTCCAAACATATTAATTTAACCATAGTTCACAAAACATAATCATTATTTGCATGTTATTTTATTGAGAAAGAATCCTAGACCATTCTATGTGTATAAGTCGAACCTTATTTTGATGAAACAAGGTCCTTGGCTTACTTTTTCAACATAAAAACACGAGATTCTTTAAATCAAAGGAAATTAAGATGTATGTGCCCTTTTCATGGAGACAAAGCATGATTTCCCTAACTCTAGACCTAGGCCGAATGCATCATCACCAAGAATTGAGTTGCAACTTTAAATCTTTATCATGCATGTTCATGGAACATAGATCAAGACCAAAAATCATTTTTCAAAAACTCATTTCTTGATTTCTTTGTGAAACTATGAGGTTTATGAAAAATAAAGTCCCATTTGTACTTAAAATTACATGCATGCCTCTTTATTTTATAGATCCAATTATGAAATCAAGCGTGATAGTAGAAATCAAAGATTAAAAATCATTTTGGATAAGAAAAGGTCAAAAACCGTGATTAATGTTGAAGAAGATTAAATCTTTTTGTTTTAAAACAACATGCATGGCTTTATAACAAAACTTTTTAAAGATTAAAGCAAAGACCAAGTCATTTTCAAAGATCAAAGTAAAAATCAAAGCTTCATCAACATCAAATCAAAACTGAATCACTTCAACAACTCAAATCAACTTTTAAAGGCACAAAATTAACATGCAATGACCTAGATCAAATAAAAGCATCAAGACCTAATTTCCCACTCATGACCGAATTATATAACCTAGGATCTAGTGTTTATTAGTCCATTTACTCCTTAGAATTTCAAGATCAAAGCATAAATAACACATGCAAGCACACATAAGCACTAGATCCAACATCAAATCATCATACAACATCCAAGATCTTTAGGTTTCACATTTATTTGGCAAATCATCTCTTAGAAACATCATGGCTCACGGTTTAAGAAAGAAAAATTAACATACAAAGAGATTTTCTTTAAACTTCACAAAATTTTCATCAAGCCTTTAGATCTAGAAGATTTAGCTTGGAAAACTTTAAGATCTTTTATGGAAAACATAATCAAGTTATAGAGTCCGTTGTTTAGACGTTTATAAGTTATTTTTAGCTTTGAAAAGAATCTAAGATCAAGCATGAATAAAACTTAGAAAATTGACATGCAAAGGAATTTACTTAAAGCTTTACAAAATTTTCAAAAAATCTTTAGATCTTTAGGATTTAGCTTGAAAACTTTAAGAGCTTCCATGAAAACTCTTAAACGAGTTATGGAGCCCGGTAGTTAGACATTTATAAGTTATCTTTAACTTTAAAATCCATGATCAAGCACAAACAATACTTGTACTTGTCATTTTAACTTTGAGAATTAATATATAAAGAAAAGGAGAAGAAAAATTACAAGATCAATCGAAAAACCTAACTATTACAATTTTCCTCATGTTCATTCAAAATACCCACCAAATCAAGGTCTTCTAACTCCTATGGGCTTGGATCTTCAAGGAAAACTCTAAGTTTTTGGCTTGGTTTCTTCCTCTCTAGCTCACGGCCCCTTCTCTTTTTCTTTAAGTGTTGAGAGCTTAATTGTTGCTCTCAACGAATGTGTTTTTGGAAAGTGAAGGGAATGAAAGAAGTGAATAGAGAAATGGGTGAAATGAACTAAAGGCCATGGCTTATATAGGAAACTTACTATTCCCTCTTTTACCCTTGTAAATTCGGCCTTAGGTGAGCAAATGGGAGGGGCAACTTTGGCAATGCCATTTGTTGCATGGGTGGAGGTTATCAAGTTTAAGGGGACAAGGAGGGTGGCGTAGGGTGCTTAGGGGTCATTCTAGGGTTGATGGCTTGTTGGTTTATCTTTAGGGTTTCCATCAACTTGGTTAGGGTTTAATTAGAATTTGGTTACTACTTAGTTGCTTGCTTAGGACATTTCTAGGCTTCTCTACACACTCACATACACGGCTTGATGGGCAAAACAAAGGCATGGAATTTCCTCTTCTAGCCTCGGTTCATGGCTTGGTTCAAGGGCAATTCGGTCTAACCATAAACTTGCATGGGGGATAAGGTGGAAGGAAAGTCACTCCTAGGCACCATGACTCACACCACTTAGGTTTCCACTTGTTTCCCATTCCAATTTTCCATCAAATTTTCATTTTCTTAATTCTTAAGGAAAAAGGCTCCTACTTGGTCCTTCTATTCTTATAATGGCCGAACCACATATACTAGCACACACATATACTCATGCAATTTATTTTCATGTTGGTCACATAGCATAAATTCATGGAATAATGCATACATGTTCATCATGCACACATACACGTTACACACATATACCACACACACACATTCAGGCATTTATCATCCCATGCATTTTCTAATTAAATTTCACAGGATCAAAAGCATACATACACAAAAACCATACATACACATGCATACACACCTATAAAATACATTTTCTTATTTATTAAATCATTCATGCATAAGAGTGATAATTCCTTTAAAATACCAAAATGGCAAGCACAAAAAACACCTTTTCATAAAATAATTTCTTGTAGAAAAATTCAACATCTCCTTAAAAGAATTTTAATCACATAATTATTTCCAAAAACTTCATCTTAGAAACTCATGACACTGTTTCATGAAAAATTATTCCTTTAGAATCACTCATTACTTTAAAAAAACGTGAATTAAGAAATTCATTTAAGAAAATACTCTTTTCCAAAACACTTTTCTCAAAATAAATCTTTGCAGTATTTTAAATTAATACGAGGAATTTTGCGGGGTGTTACAGGGTATATAATAGGATTTGGGATAAGTAATTAAATTGGGTTATGGGTAATAAAATAGCACCGGTTTAGATTGAGTTTAGGATTGTTGAATGTATTTTGATTTAATGTAATTATTTAATTTAATTGTCATAAATTTGCTAAAAACCCCTTTATGTATGTTGTAAATGTAGGGAGTGAAGAACCCTAGGGAGTTTACTTATATTTAAGCACGCTGAGACATACCTGAGTATGTCGATTGATCTGTGAATATATGTTGTTTGTTGAGAGTTGTTATAATCCTTATGTGTATTAAAAGGGTATAATTAAGAATAAGTAATTAATTATGAGAAAATAAATAATGCAAGCTAGTAGGTGGTAAGAGGATTAGTGGTCATAAGATTATTTTATGGCTTAATGAAAGTGTGTAGTTCGAATGCTTGAATAAGAACTGTAATGTAATCGTTTAATTGAGGTTGATGTTGTTTATTGAAAATGTAGAGGATTGATTTATTTAGTACTAACTAATGGTATAAGTATTAGTTGGGAAATAGTATGAGTTCTTGATTTGCATGAGTGAGATATTGGTGGAAATTGTATTAGATGTTAATTAATTGTTGTTATGTGATGTGAAAATTTAGAATGACGTGAATGCTTGAATGTGGATGATTGTTACCTGTTATAAATGGCTATTTGAATTGTGTGATTTATGGTGAATGTGTGTGGATTGATATGGACGGTTGAATTAATCATTGGGACATTGGGACACTAGGTGTTCCTTCTAGGTGTACAAATGCCCCATCAGGCTAAAACGCCCCATTAGGTAAAAATGCCCCGTTAGGAGTCAATGTCCCCAAATGATCAATTCAACAAAAACTAAAAGACTGGAAAATGTGAAAAAGACTAAAGTATGTAAATTAAATATGCTAAGACATGTGATAAGAATAAGTATAAGATTATATGTATTAGTCCTAACGGGTGAGGCCTAGTGGGTGATAGTCCTGTTGGGTGTATAAGTCCCTAATGGGTGTACAAACGCCCTAGCAGGAGCAACCAATTCCTAGTGGTACAAACTAAAAGACATGAGTAAAAGAAAACAATAAGTGGGTATGTTGTCCTCTTACCGTGAGGAGACATGCGATGTATGTTTGGTATGTTGTCCTCTGACCGTGAGGAGACATGCGATGTATGTTTGGTATGTTGTCCTCTGATCGTGAGGAGACATGCGGTATTATGTTGGGTGTGTTGTTCTCTGACCGTGAGGAGACACACGTTATATGGCTTATAATGGGAAATGAAAATGATTTTGGAAATGAAAATGTAATGCATTTTGTTATTCACAGCTTGATTTGATTATGATGCTTAAGTTGCTAGTATGTGCTCTTTACTATCTTATAATTCAATGTGTTGTGAAAAGGTCTCACCCTTAGTGGTTATCATTTTAGGTGAATGTCAAGGAGCTTGAGGATCAGAGTGTCGCAGCGGAAGATTTGGAAAGAAGGAAATTATATGTTGCGTTACTCATATTGTAATTGAAATACCCAATTTCATATGTAAATTTGATTTATGAAAATAAAATTTTAAGTTCTCCATTTTAATTATCAAACCTTAAAAGTGATATTTTATATCAAAACAATGGGTGTTACATTTATGGTATCAGAGCAGTTCCTTCCTTCCGACCTGAGGGAAAGTGGTCCTGATATCGCTGCGAACACTCTCATCTCAAGCTTCTTCTCCAGAGGTGAGACCCTTTTAAGTGAAAATTTTAATGTTTGGTGATTTGTGCAAATGATTGATAGTTAAGGAGAATAGAAAGTGATTCTTTGGGAACCTAAGCCGGATCCCTTAGGAATTCAAAGAATTGCATCCTATAAGTGTGGCACTCTTGTATGTAGAAAACTTCAAAGGTGCAATTTGATTCTTGTTTAAGGAATGCAAATTCCAAGTTTTGAGTTAATTAAAAGTTAAAGTTTCTTACAAAGGAAATCTTGCTAATTTATAGTGAAGTACAAAAACTTAACTGGATAACGAAGGCTATTACCACTGATAGAATGTAGTGTCGGAACTGGCCAATCCGATGTTGCATTTACCGGGAGGTGATGTCGTCGAAATCTAGGAGTTTGTGCATCATCGTGAATGAGTAATGGATCTCCTGTGTATAAAACTTATGTGTTAATTCTTTTATGTATGTTTGCTTTGCTAAGTGCTTTGTGTGTGATCTTAATGTTTGTTTGTTGAGTAATTTGTTGTCAAAGTAATTGAACCGGGATTAGAAATGGAACCACATGAAATAAATAAATTATGAATCTCGAATACTAATCCAACTAAGTGATTAAGGTCATGTTTATTTGATTAGTATTCAAGAGAACGAAAAATAATGTTTATACTAAATTAATGAGCGGTTCTGTAACTAAACTTGATTCAAGTGATTGTGGCATCAAATGAAAATAGACATCGAGAACCAATCGATCGGATTTAAAACACTGAATCAAATTAATGTGAGTTACAAATAAAAACAAACTTTTTCCCAATGTGAGAAGTGGTTTGAATTCAATTAAAAGGTTCTCGAAATCAGTTTATATGTGGAATAGTGTGGTGTTAAAGTAAGCAGACGAAAAATAGAAGTGGAATCATGAGAATCAAAATGATTTACTACCTCGATTCTAATATATCCGAATGACTCAGTTTGCATCGGGTAGACTAAAATCCATAAAAACAACAAAAACATCTTTGTTGAACTGGTAGTTGATTCCACCACTAATTTGATTTCCGGTGACTTTTATATTAATCGAAAGTTAAGTTGAAGCTTCTAATGATTGAACTTGAACCCCGAGTTACTATGATAAAATTTTGTAACGAAAAGAGGTTTATCTAATCGAGGATGGGGTTGAAATTCAACATAGAAGTTCTTACCTCACTTTTGATTACATTATAGGTAGTGTAATTGGTATATGAAAAAGTCTATGTCTATGTGGAAATGAATTTAAACTTTCAAAAATGTTTTCAAAATGATTTGGGATTAATAACTTTTCAATTGCACTCTTTATGTTTAAAATCCCAAATTACTTTCCACAAAGCATTGACTAAAAGTGTTGTTTTTGAAAATCGTGTTCTTGATGAAACTGAATTTTGTTTGTGTATGCTAGATTGATATGTGTGCTTGATATGTCTTTCTGCAAAGTGAAATTCGTGTTTGATGTTTGTGAGTGTTTAAAATGAAATTTCAAAAGTTGCACCGAACCACCATCATTCTAAATGGATCGTGAGGTCGCACAACAAATTTTCAAGAACTAGTAAGAAAACCAAGGATTTCTAAGTGATCGAGTAGTGAATCAACTTAACTGTTTGTAATCAAGTCACACATCGATCAAATAGGAACCCTTCTTATGCAACTCAAATCAATTCGGAATGAGAACTCAATTTTTAAACTCGATGTAAAAAGGGATGTAACTGTTTCAATTCTCACATGATGAACTAAACTAAATTTTTCCAAGTTCAAGGCACATTCCCTCTTTCTTTGAGTTTATCCATCTTGAGTGATTTTTCACTCCTTCATCTAGGTTCTTATGAAATTAGATGAAGGTAGCTCATCATGGTAAGGTGCATGACCAAAAGTTTTAGTGAATTTTCAAATGAAATTAATTGTTCCTCATCAAGAGAGGAACCTAATTTGCAAAAGAATTTTGTTTTTATAAATATGCCATTGTTTTCTAAGTGTTTCACTAGTATGGGATCTTCTTTCTGCATTTTAAATCCCCATATTTAGTGATTGTTTAAACCAAGGATTTTTAAAGATGTATATGTTCGTGGTTAGGTATCTGTTGGGAAATCAGGGTTTTTATACACAGTGGAAAACTAAGTTTTTGGGGTTTCGAATATTTGTTTGACTTGGAAAATTTGGCTTAAACACCCTAAGGATGAATCTTTGTATCGTGTAACATTTCAAGCCAATTGGAGCAAGCTAGTATTTTAAACAAAATGAAGTTAATGTGCTCTAATCGGTTTGACAATTTTAACAACCTTGGGCCAGAAATAGTTGATGTCCCATCAAATTTTAAAGTCAATTGGAGTTTGTTTGCTATTTTAAATGGATTGGACAAAGGTTCACCCCGACCATTACAAATCTTTTACAAAGTGGTCATAGGGTCAAAAGTGAACCTAATGAACTCTGATTGACTTGAAGATTTGCTATAATGTTCTTTTAGGTACAGGGACACTGTCTTCCAAATATTCAAAAACCTTGGGAAATTGAATTTATAAAATGCATTTTGGTTGCAAACTATGTAAGTCCTATTCCCCGAACCCCTTTTTTTTTAAACGCTTTTTAATATACGTGATGATATTTGTGAATGTGTTTGTAGAGGTAAGTGTCAGCCCTAAGCTAGACTAGGAATAGTTAGGAAGGAAACCAAGCTGAGTCGTCTTTAGGTTTAAGGTGTAAGATGTTGTGGACTACTGTTGTGAATGTTTGCCCCTGGAATGATGTTTACATGATTTATGTTGTGTGAATGATGGATGCGTTTGATTAGAGTTTAGGTTCAGGATGTAAGTAGTAGATTTGGAGTTAGAGTATAATTAACCCTTTAAGGTGATAGTACCTAGAACGTATTAGTGCCCTGACCAACCTTCGAAGTAGGATTCCGAAGGGAAGCCTACTAACCTTAGAAATCTGTTAGAGTCATAGTCTAGACGTTGACCCAAATTAAACTATATTCGGCACTCTTCAATGAGTGCCAATCCCAAGAGTCTTGTGGCACATTCATGTTGAATGGTATGCCAATCCCAAGTGGGGGAGTAGAACTAAGTTGAGTAAGTTGCTTAGCTTAGAAAACCTTTTTTCGGGTTGTTTCTCTAATTAATGATTTTGAGCGGAATTTCGGGGCGAAATTCCAATAAGTGGGGGAGAATTGTAACATCCCAAAATTTAATTCCAAGTTAATTAGGAAAACATAAACTAGAATTTATGATAAAAACCATAGGAAACCAAGGATAGGAGTTAAGGATAGTGTCTTAGAGTTAGAATTTGTCAAAATAGGAGTTTTCATTAGAGTAATCGATTACTCTGTAGGAGTTAATCGATTACTAGCCCTCTGGTGAAAACACTTAAATGTTGCAGCATTATAATCGATTAACTCATAGAATTAATCGATTACCTTGTGAAGTAATCGATTACTTTAGGTAGATTAATCGATTACTCGCTCTCTGCTGAATGTACTAGAAAATGTTGCACTGAAGCAGTAATCGATTACCTGGCCAAGATAATCGATTACTAGTGGGTCTGATAAAAAAAAGAGAGAGAAGAGTGTTCGTGGGAGGCTTTATAGCCACATAAATGGAATGTTTCCTTTCCCTCTTTTATTCATAGCCACACTTTCTCTTCCACCATAAAAATAAAACAAAAACTCACTCTCTCTCCCATTCATTATCTCCCTCATCAACTCATCTCCTTCCCTCTCCTCTATCACGATTTGCCCTCTCCCTCCACCCAGATCAAGTTGAGCCCTTCTTCCTCTCCAAGTTCATTGATCATCATTAAGCTTCCTCTCTTTCTCTTCCTCATGAACCACACGAGTTTCCTCCTCCTTCTCTTCATCTATACGGTTTTCTATCTCTCTCCTCCACACAAATCACCATCAACCACCCAAATTCACCATTCCAAACCTTCACCCATGAGGTTCATCATCTTCCTCATGATTTTACCATCACCTCCTCCCTTGGTGGCCTTCTCTCTCTTCATGAAGCTCTTTCTCTCTCCTAGGGCTTCTTTCTCTCTCCTCTAATCTTGAAGAATGGAGTGGAGATAGGTCTAGAGATTTGGAGTCAAGGTAGATCCGGAGTAAATTTGAGGTTCTTGGAGCTTTGTGTGGGCTCTCTCCCTCTCTAAGGTAAGGGGGGTCACTTTTCCACACTTTGAGTTAGGGATAGTTGGGGTATATAATAGGATTTGGGATAAGTAATTAAATTGGGTTATGGGTAATAAAATATCACCGGTTTAGATTGAGTTTAGGATTGTTGAATGTATTTTGATTTAATGTAATTATTTAATTTAATTGTCATAAATTTGCTAAAAACCCCTTTATGTATGTTGTAAATGTAGGAAGTGAAGAACCCTAGGGAGTTGACTTATATTTAAGCACGCTGAGACATACCTGAGTATGTCGATTGATCTGTGAATATATGTTGTTTGTTGAGAGTTGTTATAATCCTTATGTGTATTAAAAGGGTATAATTAAGAATAAGTAATTTATTATGAGAAAATAAATTATGCAAGCTAGTAGGTGGTAAGAGGATTAGTGGTCATAAGATTATTTTATGGCTTAATGAAAGCGTGTAGTTCGAATGCTTGAATAAGAACTGTAATGTAATCGTTTAATTGAGGTTGATGTTGTTTATTGAAAATGTAGGGGATTGATTTATTTAGTACTAACTAATGGTATAAGTATTAGTTGGGAAATAGTATGAGTTCTTGATTTGCATGAGTGAGATATTGGTGGAAATTGTATCGGATGTTAATTAATTGTTGTTATGTGATGTGAAAATTTAAAATGACGTGAATGCTTGAATGTGGATGATTGTTACCTGCTATAAATGGCTATTTGAATTGTGTGATTTATAGTGAATGTGTGTGGATTGATATGGACGGTTGAATTAATCATTGGGACATTGGGACACTAGGTGTTCCTGCTAGGTGTACAAATGCCCCATTAGGGCCAAACGCCCCATCAGGCTAAAACGCCCCATTAGGTAAAAATGCCCCGTTAGGAGTCAATGTCCCCAAATGATCAATTCAACGAAAACTAAAAGACTGGAAAATGTGAAAAAGACTAAAGTATGTAAATTAAATATGCTAAAACATGTGATAAGAATAAGTATAAGATTATATGTATTAGTCCTAACGGGTGAGGCCTAGTGGGTGATAGTCCTGTTGGGTGTATAAGTCCCTAATGGGTGTACAAACTCCCTAGCAGGAGCAACCAATTCCTAGTGGTACAAACTAAAAGACATGAGTAAAAGAAAACAATAAGTGGGTATGTTGTCCTCTGACCGTGAGGAGACATGCGATGTATGTTTGGTATGTTGTCCTCTGACCGTGAGGAGACATGCGATGTATGTTTGGTATGTTGTCCTCTGATCGTGAGGAGACATGCGGTATTATGTTGGGTGTGTTGTTCTCTAACCGTGAGGAGACACACGTTATATGGCTTATAATGGGAAATGAAAATGATTTTGGAAATGAAAATGTAATGCATTTTGTTATTCACGGCTTGATTTGATTATGATGCTTAAGTTGCTAGTATGTGCTCTTTACTATCTTATAATTCAATGTGTTGTGAAAAGGTCTCACCCTTAGTGGTTATCATTTTAGGTGAATGTCAAGGAGCTTGAGGATCAGAGTGTCGCAGCGGAAGATTTGGAAAGAAGGAAATTATATCTTGCGCTACTCATATTGTAATTGAAATACCCAATTTCATATGTAAATTTGATTTATGAAAAGAAAATTTTAAGTTCTCCATTTTAATTATCAAACCTTAAAAGTGATATTTTATATAAAAACAATGGGTGTTACATGCTATACATTATGAGAACGTATATTTGTGCTCTGGGAGCATTTATGGGTTGTTTGGTTGGACGTCCATTAAAGTGATAGTTGGAGAATCTCAGGATTGAGAGATAGAAAGCATACATCATGCCACTTGCATTGAAAGAGAATAAAATGGAATGGCGTGTGCTCATGTGTATATGTATTTCTATCATGATGGATGGCTTGCTTGTGAATGTTAGAGCTTTATTCTCATTTGATTATGTGAATGTGTATAGCTTACCTTCCTGCCCTTATTAGGTATGTAATGGTCAGATACCTAGCTTGTCTAGAGATCAGTGGGAGTGGATGACCCTTAGGTGCATGCAGTGTATAGATGGCATGGATTAGGGACTCTTTGTAAGTTCTTGACGACCTGACCATATGGATGAATGGACAGAGGACCAGTGACTAGCTTTGGAACGTCTCTATTTCGATAATGCATATATTGTATACTTTTTGAGAGATGTATCAGAGAGTGGATTTAGTTTTTCATACTTTGATACTTATGCGGTACTCATGAAATTGTTGCATTTGATTTTATGGACCAGTGTCCTATCTCACATTTTATATACTTTATGTATGTAATAAGAAAATTAACTTATTATATTCCGCTGACTCTGATCTTATTATTCGAGCTTGGTAAGGAAGAAAGTATTGCTGAAGTTAATCTCGTGAGATAACTCTATTTATTAACTAAGTTATTTATCAAGGAATCTTAACTTTCGAAAGCTATTCTAAGCTATCAATGTTATCTCGAAATGATTTTAAATACTTAACTAACAATTATTTCTTCTACCGAACTCAGTCTCAGTTATATGACTTCCAGTGAGTACCATAATCAAAGGTTTTCAACAAAGGAAATCTTTATATTCAGATTTTCCTACAATGTCAAGTTCAATAATATAAATAAATTATTTTTCGATTATAAATGAAGTAATTAAACGATGGGCGTTACAACAGCCACGCCATGATCATGGAGTCTTCTTCGTCCCATGATTTGAACTTGATTTAAACAGACACTTTATCAAGGAAAAACTAGACAGTGACATGATTTTCACACCATATGCATCCACTCAGAATCTACTTGCAGACATACTCACCAAGGGGCTGAATTGCATTAATTTTGAAGAAATTATATTCAAGCTGGGAATGGAAAACACCTATTCCCTAGCTTGAGGGGGAGTGTCGAAACTGTGATTGTCTGTGTATTTTAGGAAGTTTTATATTTGCTATGATGTATTTCTATAACAGTTGTATCTTTCTATTATTAGGTTCAAGGTTTAAAAAAACGTAACGAAATCTGTGATGCGGCCGAGCGAGATAATGCGGTTTCGGTGGAAGACGAAACCGAACCAATTTCACAGAGTGAAAGGAAATCACAGAAAAACGGTGGCAACAGGACCGCATCATGATGTATCGGGACGACTTTGCGTCCGTAACGGGAAAGACAACCGCAACCCCATTCAAAATGGCGGCTTCCTCACCGATTCACAACCACCCCACCTCACCCATGATATCCTCTTAGCAGAGACCACCATTGCCACTCACCTCCGTCAGACGTGGACTCCCCGCTCCCGATTCTGTCGTTGTGGGCTGCCGCTAGTTCGCTGCCTTGCGCCACCTCGTTGCTGTTGGTTTGCCGTTGCCACCTTGCTGTTGTTGGTTCGCCGTCGCCGCCTCACCGGTCTTCATCATTATTCACAAACAAGTGAATTGGCAAACGAAATCAAGATATCTGGGGAAGGTTTGTTGCACTTTGCACATTGCTACTTTGCTACTTTGGTAGATAGATGAGTTAATTATGAGTGAGTGATGAAGACTCTAGAAAGAAAGACTGATTGGGTGGGGAAATGTGTGATGAAGACTTTAGAAAGACTGATATTTACTCTGCTTAATTTTGTGAGTGGGTGGGTTTTTTTCTTTTCTTTTTTTAAATTTTTTTATCCTCTTGGTTTTATTTTTATTTATTTGGACATGGATATTTTAGAATTGAATTTTTTTATCGTGCCTTTACAATTGGGTACTGTCTTGCTCCTATTATTATTATTATTATTATTATTATTATTATTATTATTATTATTTTAAAATAATGTTATTATTTATTGTCATTAATTGTGAGTGATTGATTTATTTAGTAGGGAATAAGTAGGTGCACGTGACTCGAGTAGAAAATAAGTAAGAAATATGTATGGTTATATGAATTTCGTTAACTTATTGGTAATTTAAAATTATCTAATTACTTTTTTCATATTAATTCTAAAAACATATTAATTAGTTGTTATTATCAATTTTACAACAAAATAGATAATTTTTATGGAATTTGTGAAAACTTGTGAACAAAGCTTGTGAACAAATCACGTCGCAGTGGCTGCAATCCACATCGCAACATCCCTGACATCCAAGATCTCAAAAATCGCAACGCGATCAAAACCGCGACCACGACCACAATTTAAAACCTAATCAAGGTTAATGTATTTAGGATCAATCCCATAATCACAGGGATCTGTTTCCTTAGAATTAGCTGTCCATATTTCCTAAAATAGGCTGCAGACTCATGTATATATATATATATATATAGAGGTCTAGTGACCTCATTTTTGATATAAGAAAGAATATAATTTCTTCCAAATTTGAGAAATATTGATAAAAGTAAATGCCCTAAACCAGATGGCTATGGAAGTGGTTTCTTTCAAGATAGTTGGCATAGAGTGGGAGGAGATATAATTGATGTTGCGAAGGAATTCTTCTGTCCAGGTCATTTACTGAAGCAGATAAATGTCAAGGTGATATCCTTGATTCCAAAAAAAGTTTCTCCAAAAGATGCTAGTGAGTATAGATCTATCTCTTGTTGCAATACTATTTAGAAATGCATATCTAAGATTATATGTAATAGAATTGCCACTGTGTCAGACAAATTAGTTAGTAGGAACAGGAACCAAAGTGCCTTTGTTTCTAATAAATCAATTACTCATAATGTCTTGCTCTGCCAAGAACTCTTGAGAGTCTATAATGGTAAAAATTGCACTCCTAGCTGTAAGCTAAAAATTGACCTTATAAAAACCTATGATAGTATTGATTGGGACTTCTTGAAGGAAATGCTGTCAGGATATGGATTTCCTCCTTAGTTTATCCATTGTGTCCTTCTCTATAGTCTTGAATGGGGAAACAACTGGATACTTCAAATGAGCTAGAGGTTTAAGATAGGGTGACCCCATGTCACCTCTTCTTTTTGTGCTGGTGATGGAGTATTTCTCTAGGATGGTTTAGATTATGACACAAGATCATAATTTCAAATTTCATCTAAAATGCTAAAGATTAAAGATTACAGATGCTTGTTTTGCTGATTAACTAATGATTTTTTGTAGAGCAGACGACGAATATTCAGTTAATGAGATCTTAAAAACCATGAAAGGCTTCTTTGATGTAACTGGCCTAGAAGCTAATATGACAAAATCTCAAATGTTTTTGGGTGGGGTGAATATGCAGCAGAAAAATGAGTTGTACTATCTCTTTGGATTTTGCGAGGGCCAATTTCCAGTTAAATACCTTGGTTTACCAATCTGTTGTGAAGAAGGTGATAGGAAGGCTGAAAGGTTGGTCAACTAGGAATCTTAGTTATGCTGGTAGACTTCAAATAGTGAATTTTGTGTTGATGTCTTTCTATGTGTACTGGTCTCAAACTTATATAATGCCTAAATGTATAGTTAGGCAAATTGAAAGATACCGCAAAGCTTTTCTCTGGGATGCTAGAAAGGCTGGAAAGGTTACTATCTTGGTTAGTTGGGAAGACATTTGTCAGGAGAAGAAAAGATGAGGATTATCAATCAAAGACATAGAGGATTGAAATCAAACTGCTGTAACAAAATAACTTTATTCTCTGGCTAAAAATGAAGATAACATATGGATAAAGTGGATTCATGGGTATCATCTCAAGGGGGCGGCATATGGCAGTATGAGTGTATTAGTGCAGTATCTTGGATGGGAAACACTCAATTAAATCAGGCTATGAATGGTTGCATCAGAAAAGGGAAAGGATGTCAATCTCTTCTTTTATCTAGAACAGGTGGAATCTACCAAACCTCTCCATCATCAGCTGGTTAGTTGTGAAGAAAAGAATTCTGACCACAAATTGTTTGAGGAAATTCAACATTGTTCTACCAAATTACCAGTGTGAATTATGTGATCAAATTGATGAGAATATGGATCATCTCTTCTTTGATTGTTCCTATTCTCAAGGCATCATTGCTGAGATTGGTACTATCTGCACTTGGATGTCCCTATTAGATTCAGGAAGTGGATCAGGTGGATTATACATGTAGGGAAATTCCAAAAGATTAGGAGAAGGATTGCATTTCTGTTTTGTGCTGCAGCAATTTATTATATATGGATGGCTAGAAATTCGAAACTTTTTAGACAGAAAAACCTATCAGTTGAAGAGATATTAAGCATAGGTTTCAAGGAGTGTAGTATATATGGTTTGTTGCTCATAGAAATTTTCTAAACAAAATTGGTCTTGATTAAGTTGTGAGTCTCTAAATTGTATTTGATTTTGTATCTGCTGCAGGTGGTTTGCTTGCATGTTTGGCTTGCTTCATCTAGCCTTAGTTTGTATGTTGCCTTGTTTGGTAATAGTTCATATTTTACCAAAAAAAAAAAACATTAGTGTAAAAACTACTAAAATCCAAAATTTCTTGTTTTGAATTTCAGTGATTTTACTTCAATGTTTTTTTTTTTTTGAAAAAAAAAAATTTCATTCCACAAGCAAAATTCAAAAACAAAAACAAAGCTTGAAAGATATAACAACTTACCACCTACTTTGTAAGGGTGCAAGCTATCAATCAAGCCTAAGGATAAAACAAATTAAATCTCACTAAGAATTTTGCATCTATGTTACTCTAATATACGGTTTTTTTTTAAAATTAAAAGATGAAAGTGAAAAAGAAAAATAACTTATAACACCAAAACATGAGTTTTGTTTAAATTTTATAAATTGATATATTTTTCATACTTTTATTTTAAAGTTTCATGTTGGGGATTTTTGAATTTGGAGCCCACATTTTTTTTTCCAAGGCCTAGGGAATGTCAGTACTAATTTTGAGTGGAGTAATACCTTATATTCATGTTTGACTTTGTGGCTATTGATCAATTTGATCCCTGATATTTTTAAAATTTTGAATTGGTGCTTGAGATAGGAAGACATGAGTCACATTAGTTCTTGATGTTAATGACTTTCAGTGGTCTTTAACGTGAAGTTGTGAACTAACAGAATGGCCAAAATGATGTTGTTTTGAAAAAAAAACTGTTGACTATTAGTCAAATTATTCCATGAGATTGTAAGCACCGATCAAATTAGTCCCTAGATTTGTGGACTACTAACGGTAGGGACTAATGTGACTCACGTTTTGCTATCTTGAGAACTAATTTGGAATTTCGATAATCTCAGGAAATAATTTGATCAGTGTTCACAAAATCAGGGACCAATCTGACATATTACTCAATTTTGAGTGTGGTAGTGGTGTCAACGACAACAATGGTGATGATAGTTTTAAAATCCTCCATTTACTTTTATGGTGAGACTTAATCATGAAAATGATAATGTCGATAGTGATGATGGTAATAACGATGGCATGATGATGGCTTGTGACGGACCCACCTTAATCATTGTGTAGGCTAGTGTCCCCATAAAAGCTAGGAATCTTTCACATATATATGATAGTATTTTGTTATTTGCACTTGTATATTTGTTTTTATTATATTGTTTTCGTCCCCATTTCCAAAATATTTATAGTTGTTTATTTTTAGGGTTTTCTTAACCTCGACCCTTAAGGGCGGAGGACAAGCACCCCCAAAGTTGTTAGAATTTCTTGAAAATGATGCATCTAATAAATCAAATGACTTATGTTTTTATTTTTTTATTCTAAAATTCCTAACTACTTTAAGGTGTTTATCCTTAGCCTTAAGGATTGAGGTTAAATAAAATCCTTATTTTTATTTCTACCATTGCTTAAATTTTTTGTATCTATCATGTAATACGATGTTTTAGGTGAAAGGTAGATAAAAGGCGAAAGCAATGTACTTGTGTTTGTTTCATTTTTTTTCTTTTTGATAATAAACAGGCAAAAGCCCAAAGAAACAACAAGATCAACGAATCATCCTTGGGAAGTGTAACTCCCCAAAACTTAAATCCCCGATTAAGAATTATAATAATTTGTAATTACGATAATTATAATGTAAAATTATTAGTAAGTAAATAAATGAAGGTGTGAAATTTATTAAGAAAATATTAAAAGGAAAGTATTTTACTAATTGAAATACTTTATTTTTGAAGAATAAAAGTAATATTTAAAAGAAATTATGGATAGAAATGAATAGAATATAATATTTTTAAGTTTTTATAAAAATTTTAACTGACTTAACCGGTTAAGGATGAGTTTAACTGGATAAGACAACCCAAAAACTTGAACATAAGGCAGTTTTGGATAAAAATCAAGGAAAGGAACACGTTTTGGCTTAGAAACCAGCCACCTTGACCTGAGACGCGTCTATTCTCTGAGTAAAACGAGTGGGGGTGAGTGTTGATGACTTAAACCCATTCTAAACCACTCAATTTCACTCTTTACATTTTATAAACTCAATTTCTGAACCCTTCACTTGTGTTGCTTCGTTTTCTCTCTCTGAGCCACCAACACAAGAAAACTTTATATCAAACTGAAGCTCTTTGAACCCTCTTGAAGTAGAAACAAGTCCCACTCAATTTCGTGTACCATAGAAAAAGTTATAAGCTTCACAACTTGAATCTGTTGATGTTGGAAAACAGAGCACAAACCAGTTTCTGGAGCTAACTTTCTCTAATTCGTTTGGTAAGCTCAGGCTACCTTCGAGTCTCAAATTTGTTTTAATCTCAAGTTCGTGTATCCTAGTTTTGATTCCAATCCTTTCTTACACGTTTATGCCACTTATTCGAATTTAAAATCACTGATCAATACCCCCTGTTGAAACTGAAAAACAGAGTTGTAGCTGAGGTGTGGTTTTGTCCCAAAAACGTGTTGAGCTTTTCTCTTGCTTTCCAATCAGTTCTTAAAGCTCCAATAGGTAAGGGAGAAGATATTCATTTGCTAGAATGATAATTAAATGGCTTGGAATGTAGAAGAGCTTTACAAGCTCAAGGGCAATAGGTTTTGAATTGGGAATTTGGCTTGGAGGCCATAATAGGGTATAAAACTAATTTGAACATGTCATAATAACTCAATATGAGCTAAAGGAACTGAAAATATGGCTTGAATGGTTCTAGAAATGATTTTGATATATTGAATGCCAAATATGTGATTATATGCATACTTGATGATTTGTATATGTATCTCATGAAATTGGTGATTATAATTGGTTTAAACATGCTTGTTTATGCTGGAACATGATCTGTATATGATTGGCCATGACTTAAGTTGAGTAATCATTGAATTGGTATGCAACCAGCAATTTTCAGAACCAAAAACTGCATAATTTAACCGGTTAAAGGGTCCTTTAACCGGATATATCGTGCAGTTCACTGAAAGGGGGAAATTTGAATATTTAAATTTAAAGGTTTAACTGGTTAACACCCATCTTAACCGGATAAACATGTAAAAAATGCAATTTTTATACTTTTTAATAACTTTATTGAATTTTCCCTTTTAATAAACTTATGAACCTTGCTTAGCATCAATTTCATAATAATTGGAGATTTTATAAATCATTATTGATACAATGATTGTGATTGAAATCACGCATGATGTTAAGGAGCTAAGATAAGATAATGGGAAAAGAAACATTCGATTTGATTAAATTGGCATGAGAATACACGGAGATTCGGTTTATGACGGTGATTCGTCAAATAACCGTGGGAATTAATTATAGGTAAAATAGTCCTATGATGAGTGGGTTCTGCAGACTCGACTCGGGATAATTTTACAATGATTGTAATTAATTCTATCGATCTCTTGGAGTATTTCGTGACTGCGGAGGACGGTCTTTAGTATAATTTACACAGGAGTTGTAATTGTATACTTGGTGGAAAGACGTTTACTCCCAGTTGTTTTTCCTATTTAGTATCGTTGGTACGTTGTCGTCAAACGTATGTGGAGCGTTTGAACGTTTTCGTTAAAACGTAAATTGGATCGTTTGAACGTTTTTGATAAAACGTAAATTGAACCATTGAGGACGTTATCGATAAACGTGAAATTGCCAAGTTCATGATATTTGTAGAATATTACAGAGGAGATTGCATCGAGCATTTGCATCGCATTGCATTGCACATGCATTAGAAACATACATTATTGCTTGATATTTATTGTTTAATAATTATCCATTGATTATTTGAGTTTGCTTATGTGCTTATGTGACTTTAATTGCTACTTGACTAATTGTGTTTGCTTATTCCTAGTTCATTTAATTATTCATTTGTATGTGAATGACACTGTCTTACTCCCTTTTCCCTAATTGTTTGTAAGGTGATGTCTCAATTCCTGGCGTGTGTAACATCCCGAATTTTAATTCTAATAATAATTAGAATAATAATAAGATTGGAAGTAAGGATTATTCAAAAAGGAGTTTAAAATTAGGGATTAGGAGTCCTCTGGGTGCCATAAAGGAATCAAGGAGTGTTGGCATCGGAAAAGAAATTTAAAGAAGACCAAACGGGTGTTAAAAGTCGATGTTTTCGGTGTTATAAACACCCTAAGTTAGGAAATTCAAAATAAGAAATATACATCTCTAAACATGAATTCCACCGTTGGATATGGAGATAAGTGTCTTAGGAAGCTTGTCTCCAAACTTGGGCAAGATCCGACGGTTAACGAAGAAGTTATAGCACGTTCAACACAAAGTCAACAGACCCACGCCCAAGCGCGCCAACAGCTCGCCCAGGCGCTCGAGCGCGCATCAGACCTGAACGAACAGCAGCATCCTCGCCCAGGCGCACGGGGGCCTCGCCCAGGCGCGCGGCGTGAAAACCACCAGCGCCAACACCATAAAATGGTGTGCTGGCTCCCACCAAAACCCCCATTCCCAACCCCTCTTTCTCTCTCTCCACCCTCTCTCTCTCCCTCCTCCGATCTCCACCACCGAAGCCGCCCATGACCGCCGCCCATGTGGCCCTCCTCTTCCCTCAAGGCACATCCCTCCCTCTCTCCTCTCTCCTAACCTTTCTCTCTCCTTGCTCTCTTTCTCCCTCTCCTCCTCTTTTCCTGGCGGATCTGTCGCCACACGAGCCACCACCGCCGCCCCGACTCACCACCGCCACCTTAGTCCCTTCCTCCTTCCCCTCCATACGTTTCTCTCTCTCCTTCCCTCTCAATCGGCCCTCCCTTTTTCTCTCCTAGTTTTCTCCCTCCTCCGCCAGAACCACCGCACCAACCGCCACCACCACCGCCATAAGCTTCCCTCTCTCTCCACCATAACCTCTCTCCCTTCCAAACCACCCCTCAATCTCTCTCTCCTCGGGACTCACCGGCGCCGTTACCGACCGTGATCGCACCGGACTTGTATCAGGTGCCCCGAAGCTCGAAGCTCTTGCTTTGGTCCGGCCGCGATCGTTCTCGCTAACGAGGAGCAACACCGACGCCGTCATTGTTGCCGAACCACAACCCAGGTTCTTTTTAAAAGCCCGAGGTAAGACGGGTTGCGTTACCTTTACTTAGAAAGTAAATTCTAGGATGCTATAGTGGTAGCTAAGAATAGGGTAATTAAAAAAGTATGTTAATGAACCTTAGGGTAGTCCCCGCTGATATAAATGAAGTAAATAAAATTGTTAATAGAAACCATACCTTAGGGAATAAAAGGCATATACTTAGAATAAGGTCCGGGATGAACAAGCGTATTTAGGGTATTAATTCGGTTAACATTGGATTAAAATATAAGAAAGTATAGAATATAACCAAAGGGAAAAGTTAGGAAAAACTAATTAAGCGTGCGTCTAAAAGTATAGAGAGTAATTGAATAGGCAAGAAGAATAGAATAAATATACTAAAAGTGAGATAAAAGAAGAGTTTAAATGCGAAGGCAATAGGTATGTGCGGAGTAGAATTAGTTAATAGATGTGGGGATTAGAAAAATAGAAACGAGATAATAAACTAAATTTCAAGTATAAATAGGAAACCGGTAAAAGTAATTAGCAAAAAGATAATAAGACGAGGGAGAGGCCGATATTAGGGAATTTAAGAAAAATGGCATGATAAAATAGGGAAACTAGGCTGAATTAATAGGATAGTTAAATAAAATGGAGTTAATGAAATAAGAATAATAAGTTAAGTAATAATGTGAGCTAATAGAGTAGTTAAATAAACAGGAGTTAATGAAATAGAAATCATAAGTTGTGTAATAGTACAAGGTAAAGGAAACAAAGAAATAACTAAGAATTAATAACGAGAACTAAATTTAATATACATAACCAAGTTAAGTAGAGTTGGATAAAAGCGAGGGTAATTAGCAATAAGAAAAGAATAAAGTAGAAAATGTAGGAAAATGTGATAAGTCAAGTGAAAATGTAAATTAAAAGATTGAGATAGGCATAAAAGAATTACTTAAGTTATATAAAAAAAGGAGAAAAGATAAATAATTTAAAAAGAAAAGTAAACGGCTGATGGTCTTTTGAACTCAGTTGTAATAAAGGTAAACGGCTGATGGTCTTTTGGACTCAATCATAATAAATGAACACGGCTGATGGTCTTTTGGACTCAGTCATAATAAAGGAAAAATGGCTGATGGTCTTTTGGACTCGGTCATATAAAGGAAAAATGGCTGATGGTCTTTTGGACTCAGTCAAATAAAGAAAAACGGTTGATGGTCTTTTGGACTCAGTCAAATAAAGGAAAAACGGTTGATGGTCTTTTGGACTCAGTCATAATAAAGGAAAAATGGCTGATGGTCTTTAGGACTCAGTCGTAATAAAAGGTAACAGCTGATGGTCTTTTGGACTCAGTCATAATAAAGACAAGTGGCCGATGGTCTGTTGGACTCAGCCATAAGGAAAAAGAGAAGATAAAGGAAAGAAAAAGAAAAGGAAGAGAAGAAGAAAAAGAAAAGAAAAGAGAATGTAGAAATGATCAGAGAACTAAGAAGGGAAATAAAAGAATGAATGAGATAAACCGAATAGCGATTTATGAATAAAAAGAAACGAATAGTGGACAAAAGTGGAATGAAGTGCGAGAACTTAAAAGAGAATTAAAAGTTAAAAGTATGTGAGAATAAGAGAAGAACTAAAAGAAATTAAAGATATGGATATTTATGAATAGTGTATGTTAATAATAATAATGTAGGCTTAGTTTATTACTATGTCTTCTTTTAGGATTTATCTTTTTAAGTTTTGTGTAATGCTACCCTTCTTGCTATATTTCGCAGGTACTGAAGTGGAGCTTACATGGGACATGGTCGAGCAGGATTTTCATTCCACTACGTGGAAAGTATATTTATTATTATGAGTGGGCAGTTATTTTTATAAATTTTAGAATATGTAATAGACGTATGCCCTGAGGTTTATGCTAATCGGGCGTTAGGATTTGAATTGGCCGTAGATCTATGATGTTTTATGATTCTGAATAATTCTGGACTGACAGGTTTAAAGAAGGAAATTTTTGGGAAGTCCGAAAAACAGAGGAAACTCTGCCGAATTTTCGTAAAATCTTTTATAAGAAATCAGGTTTTAAAATAAATTTTCTAACACCAATTTTAATAAAACTTTATATTAACTAATAAAAGTGAGGATGTTACATTTATGGTATCAGAGCAGTTTCCCTCGGCCTTGGAGTTTGGACTCACAACTCCTATGGTTTACTCACCAAGCGAGTAACCAAGTGATAATGTCAAGTCTTAGAATAGATAAATAGGTACGCTTAATTTAAGAGTTTTTAGTAATTATGGAATAACGTATTCTTTTTCCAGAACTCAGTCACCATGCCTCAGAGACGTACTCATGATGATAGGATGGCTGCTATACTTGAGAATCTGGTCCAAATGAATCAGAATCAGGCTGAAACAGTAGCAACAGCCGAAGCAGCAGCAGCCGCCACACTCCATCAACCACCAAACCCAATTGGCATCGATTGGCTAGCTAGATTCAGACAGAACGATCCGCCCAAGTTTGAAGGTGGCTACAATCCTGACACAGCCCAGAGATGGCTCCAAGAATTGGAGAATATTTTCCGCACAATGTCACCGCCCGCGGAACAAATAGTCCCTTTGGCGGCGTACATGCTCACTGGAGAAGCTGAATATTGGTGGGAGCGTATACGAAGGGAAATGGAGATCGCTAACCAGGAGATCACCTGGTACGTGTTCAAAATCAGGTTCCTAGGGAAGTACTTCCCGGAAGATGTCCGCCGAGAAAAAGAGCTGGCGTTCTTGACCCTAAAACAAGGGAACATGAGTGTTGGAGAATATGCTGCACATTTTGAGGATCTCATCCGATATGCCGGAAGCTACAGGGATGCTGATGAAAGGACTAAGTGCATTAAGTTCGAGGATGGACTTCGCACCGAGATTAAAATCGCCTTTGAGTATAAGAATATTGCGAACTTGTCCGACCTGGTAAACATGGCTAGCACTTATGAAAAAGGATTGAAACAGGAGAGGTTGGAGAAACGAAACAGGAGTAGGCAGGGTGTTGAAAGCTCTACCAGGAGAGAAGGACCGATGCGAGAACCAGGCCCATATGCCGGTACTGATGCTATGGCAATAGTACCAAAGGACGTGGACCATAATGTGGCTGCCCCAATTGCTAGACCCTTATGTTCACGTTGTGGGAGATCTCACAAACGTTTGTGTTGGCCTTTGAACCAGCTAAGGAAGGAGGGCCTCTGTTATCACTGTGGACAGTCGGGTCATCGTGCTGCAGACTGTCCTAGGAGCACGCAGAATGACGAGTGAACTCACCCGAGGTACTTTTAGCGTAAACAATGCACCAAACATTTATATAAAGTATTTTGCATAAAGCATGTATATACAAATTTAGCTTAGAAATATGTCCATGAGCGCTAGTACATTAGTTAAAATTCCATCTAGCTCAGTGATGGTATTGCCACTGGTAGGAGGTAAGGTTAGAACCGATCACTCTAACCCTTACACCTGTTAGAGGACGATACCATCAACGAAGCTGACAATGATATTGTTATTGGTAGATGTGAGATTGGGATTGATCACCTCAATCTTCCACCTGTTAGTGGTCGATGCCGTTGACACATTTCATCAAAAACTGAAATAATCGAATTAACCATTTTTAAATAGACCCCCTAGATGGAGCAGAACCAACTCGAAAAGAATTCCTTCTTGATTCTTTGCGTAGCATTAGAGAGTAGAGTAATAGAGTGTAGAATCCCGGAGAGACTCGAGCGAACCTTGTAGTCATCCTAAAAACTCGCCTAGAATCTAACCAAGTTCCCGAAAGATTTCCTCGAAAGAAGCAAGCCTTAACCACTGCATCAGGTACCCTTACCAAGACCATGAGACTCATTCTTGAGTGCTTCGTGTTTCTTCTTTTCATCTTCACTCTCTTCGAGTTTCAGACATATATATATATATGAGAATTCACCAAGCCGTAAGAACCCAGCATAATTCTATGCCTACCACTAGATAGTCACTCACGTGCCCCTTCCAGCCTTGGATGCCGGTCGAGAACCTATGTGCTCTATTCTGAGCAACGAATGAGCGTTCCCCCTAGCATGGATACAATCAAGTATGTCGATGCCAAGTGGAGGAGGATTTCAATCCAATGAATGGGAGATGGAACTTTGATAATAAGAAAACTGACGATCCCATGCAGATAGAGATAATTCGTAGTATTAGAAGACAAACGTTGAAATAGGCACGACCCTAACCACATATGGAGTGGAAAGTAAAAACTGAAGGGAAGTGAAAACCGCAGTCAGAAGCTTACCAATGGGATGGTTCTCTATTCATGGAATCGAACGGAATTTCGGGACGAAATTCTAGTAAGTGGGGGAGAAATGTAACATCCCGAATTTTAATTCTAATAATAATTAGAATAATAATAAGATTGGAAGTAACGATTATCCAAAAAGGAGTTTAAAATGAGGGATTAAGAGTCCTCTGGGTGCCATAAAGGAATCAAGGAGTGTTGGCATCAGAAAAGAAATTTAAAGAAGACCAAACGGGTGTTAAAAGTCGATGTTTTCGGTGTTATAAACACCCTAAGTTAGGAAATTCAAAATAAGATATCTACATCTCTAAACATGAATTCCACTGTTGGATATGGAGATAAATGTCTTAGGAAGCTTGTCTCCAAATTTGGGAAAGATCCGACGGTTAACGAAGAAGTTATAGCACGGTCAACACAAAGTCAACAGACCCACGCCCAGGAGCGCCAACAGCTCGCCCAGGCGCGCGAGCGCGCATCAGACCTGAGCGGACAGCAGAATCCTCGCCCAGGTGCACGGGGGCCTCGCCCAGGCGCGCGACGTGAAAACCACCAGCGCCAGCACCATAAAATGGTGCGCTGGCTCCCCCCAGAATCCCCACTCCCAACCCCTGTTTCTCTCTCTCCACCCTCTCTCTCTCTCTCCCTCCTCCGATCTCCACCCCCAAAGCCACCCAAGACCTCCGCCCATGTGGCCCTCCTCTTCCCTCAAGGCACATCCCTCCCTCTCTCCTCTCTCCTAACCTTTCTCTCTCCTTGCTCTCTTTCTCCCTCTCCTCCTCTTTTCCTGACGGATCTGTCGCCACACGAGCCACCACCGCCGCCCCGACTCACCACCGCCACCTTAGTCCCTTTCTCCTTCCCCTCCATATGTTTCTCTCTCTCCTTCCCTCTCAATCAGCCCTCCCTTTTTCTCTCCTAGTTTTCTCCCTCCTCCGCCAGAACCACCGCACCAACCGCCACCACCACCGCCATAAGCTTCCCTCTCTCCCCACCATAACCTCTCTCCCTCCCGAACCACCCCTCAATCTCTCTCTCTTCGGGACTCACCGGCGCCGTTACCGACCGTGATCGCACCGGACTTGTATCGGGTGACCCAAAGCTCGAAGCTCTTGCCTTGGTCCGGCCGCGATCGTTCTCGCTAACGAGGAGCAACACCGACGCCGTCATTGTCGCCGAACCACAACCCAGGTTCTTTTTAAAAGCCCGAGGTAAGACGGGTTGCGTTACCTTTACTTAGAAAGTAAATTCTAGGATGCTATAGTGGTAGCTAAGAATAGGGTAATTAAAAAAGTATGTTAATGAATCTTAGGGTAGTCCCCGCTGATATAAATGAAGTAAATAAAAGTGTTATTAGAAACCATACCTTAGGGAATAAAAGGCATATACTTAGAATAAGGTCTGGGATGAACAAGCGTATTTAGGATATTAATTCGGTTAACATTGAATGAAATATTAAGAAAGTATAGAATATAAGCAAAGGGAAAAGTTAGGAAAAACTAATTAAGCGTGAGTCTAAAGGTATAGAGAGTAATTGAATAGGCAAGAAGAATAGAATAAATATACTAAAAGTGAGATAAAAGAATAGTTTAAATGCGAAGGCAATAGGTATGTGCGGAGTAGAATTAGTTAATAGATGTGGGGATTAGAAAAATAGAAACGAGATAATAAACTAAATTTCAAGTATAAATAGGAAACCGGTAAAAGTAATTAGCAAAAAGATAATAAGACGAGGGAGAGGCCAATATTAGGGAATTTAAGAAAAATGGCATGATAAAATAGGGAAACTAGGCTGAATTAATAGGATAGTTAAATAAAATGGAGTTAATGAAATAAGAATAATAAGTTAAGTAATAATGTGAGCTAATAGAGTAGTTAAATAAACAGGAGTTAATGAAATAGAAATCATAAGTTGTGTAATAGTACAAGGTAAAGGAAACAAAGAAATAACTAAGAATTAATAACGAGAACTAAATTTAATATACATAACCAAGTTAAGTAGAGTTGGATAAAAGCGAGGGTAATTAGCAATAAGAAAAGAATAAAGTAGAAAATGTAGGAAAATGTGATAAGTCAAGTGAAAATGTAAATTAAAAGATTGAGATAGGCATAAAAGAATTACTTAAGTTATATAAAAAAAAAGGAGAAAAGATAAATAATTTAAAAAGAAAAGTAAACGGCTCATGGTCTTTTGAACTCAGTCGTAATAAAGGTAAACGGCTGATGGTCTTTTGGACTCAGTCATAATAAATGAACATGGCTGATAGTCTTTTGGACTCAGTCATAATAAAGGAAAAACGACTGATGGTCTTTTGGACTCAGTCATATAAAGGAAAAACGACTGATGGTCTTTTGGACTCAGTCAAATAAAGGAAAAACGGCTTATGATCTTTTGGACTCAGTCATAATAAAGGAAAAACGGCTGATGGTCTTTTGGACTCAGTCATAATAAAGACAAGTGGCCGATGATCTGTTGGACTCAGTCATAAGGAAAAAGAGAAGATAAAGGAAAGAAAAAGAAAAAGAAAAGGAAGAGAAGAAGAAAAAGAAAAGAAAAGAGAATGTAGAAATGATCAGAGAACTAAGAAGGGAAATAAAAGAATGAATGAGATAAACTGATTAGCGATTTATGAATAAAAAGAAACGAATAGTGGACAAAAGTGGAATGAAGTGCGAGAACTTAAAAGAGAAATAAAAGTTAAAAGTATGTGAGAATAAGAGAAGAACTAAAAGAAATTAAAGATATGGATATTTATGAATAGTGTATATGTTAATAATAATAATGTAGGCTTAGTTTATTACTATGTCGTCTTTTAGGAGTTATCTTTTTAAGTTCTGTGTAATGCTACCCTTCTTGCTATATTTCGCAGGTACTGAAGTGGAGCTTACATGGGACATGGCCGAGCAGGATTTTCATTCCACTACGTGGAATGTATATTTATTATTATGAGTGAGCAGTTATTTTTATAAATTTTAGAATATGTAATAGACGTATGCCTTGAGGTTTATGCTAATCGGGCGTTAGGATTTGAATTGGCTGTAGATCTATTATGTTTTATGATTCTGAATAATTCTGGACTGACAGGTTTAAATAAGGAAATTTTTGGGAAGTCCGAAAAACAAAGGAAACTTTGCCGGATTTTCGTAAAATCTTTTATAAGAAATCAGGTTTTAAAATAAATGTTCTAACACCAATTTTAATAAAACTTTAAATTAACTAATAAAAGTGAGGATGTTACAACGTGCCTGGAGATGCGTCCCGTGAGAGGGATGTGGGAGTATGAGGAGCGTAGAGAGCCATCTTCGAGGGGGAGGTGGAACTGATCTTTTGCCACCCAAACCCCCTGGCCTATATGCGTCCTCGTCGATTCCGCATACCTATGATATATGCTCAGCATGCACCTCCCGCTTTTACTTATCGCCATGGTACTCCACCACCCCAGCCTGCAGGTCGTCGTTCACATTTTCGTTTTCGACCAGCTGCTCCCGCTCGCACTCCTCCAGAGAGAGCTGCACCTGAGGATCCTTCCCGTCCGGTCCATCTCAGACTGTGAGATTTGCATCATCACCGGAATGTGTGCCTCTAGTGGTTCAGGTGGACTCTGAGGAGGAGGATCCCGAGGAGGGCGAGAGTGAGCCAGCTGGGGGCGACGATGCACAGACAGGGAGGGAGAGTGATCAGGTAGTTCCATAGACTGGGATCCAGTAGATGGTGGATGAGATGTGAGGTTTTATGCTAGGTTTATATCATTAGTATGTAGACTGACTTTTAGTATATTATAGAGTTTCGTGGACTGCTCTGAGTTACACTTTTATATATGTATATGTACACTGACTGAGATTTAGTAGCTTAGAGTTATGATGCAGTATCACTTTTGGCAGAAACAATGTAACATGATGTACATTAAATCAAACTCTTTTATGTGAAATATAAAATAAGCAGTTATGTAGAAATTTTCGGTTCAAATTATTTCCTATTTTTATGCACCATCATAAAAACATCAACACCATTACATTAAAACACACTAATCATATGCATTTAACATAACATTTTCCCCGTGACGGCTCCGGTTGTTACAGGAAGAGAATACCATAAGCCTCTTCACAAATAATATCATGCACACAAGCAAGAGCAAAATCAAAATAAGTACAACCTATAGGTCCTATGTGACCCAAATTAGCCAAGCAATCAACAGATCTATTAGCCTCCCTAAAAATATGACATAAAGAAACATGCCAATTAAGTAGAGTTCAATAAAGCCTTCACTTCGCGAACCAAGGAGTAACAATGGTGTGTGCTCCTACAGCTAGAATTTATCAACATCACAACAGTAAGGGAATCCATTTCAACTTGCAAATAATGAATATTCATCATTTTTGCCATCTTCAAACTAAGCAACAACCCCCAAAGCTCAGCCTTTATTGTTGTAGAGATTCCAATATAACACGAGAACCCCCGAACAAACTGTCTTGAACTATCCCGGATAAGACCTCCACTAGCAGCGAAGTTATTAGACTGCCGAAGCCAGCCATCAACATTTAGCTTCCAATAACCTGACGAAGCCGAAGCCAGCCAACCCTACCTAACATGTCACATTCTTCGGCAAAGTGAGAGAACATGTCACTCAACAATAACCTTGGGAGAAGAGGATCGAAGGTACGTTAAGGGGGGGAGGAAGCTACCTTAACATGTTACTGATGAGAAGTAATCAAGATTCAATCGTACCCTAACATGTCACCTTCTTCGTCACAATCAGGAACAAAAAATCTCAACTCCTACAATGGCCCAACGATACCCTAAACCCTAAAGCCTACACCCTAATATTATATAACACTTGGAAAAAATTATACTCACCATCAAAGTCGATAAGAAAGTGGATTAAGTTTTTTTCTCCTATTGTAAATTTAAACATTTAATCTATTTTTTCAAAACTAGGCTACAATTGTTTTTAGGATTCTTAAAAATGTTCGTTTAATAGGAGGTATTTTAAAAAACAAATAATTAAATGTTTTTCCACAATGGAATAATCTCAACAAATATGATTACATTTTTCGGTCTTACATAATTTTGAGTACTAGTACCTATGCCCGTGCGATGCACTGGTTTTAAAATTTGGTTACTTTTTGATTAAGAATGTAAAAAAATTTAGTGAGAAGTAAATTTGTTAAAGCAATATTGTAATGATTGTGTTTAATTAATTATACTTCATTTATGTAAGAAAAAAATGGCTAATAACTTAAATTGTAGGAAGAGAAATAGATCGCAAATCATGCAATTTGAAATTTTATCTAACAAAACTAAGCAAACTATTTTGAAGTTTGCATATACCACTTATCTTTCAATGATGTGATGAAATGTAAAATATTTTGCATCATCAATAGCAATCTTCTGGGTTTAAAACATGATAGAAAGCAAATGTAAAAAATAAGCAAATATGTATGAAATAAAACAATAGAAGTCTCACCTAAAGAAGAGTAAAATAAAAGGCCAGACAATATTAAAGTGTACAAAGAAAGGTAAACTACATCTTACGATCCAATCAACCCTTCTCAATTCTTATCACTTTGGAAATCTACTTTTCATCAAACACTTGAACAGTAGCAGTTAAATCATCTTCTTTGAATCTGTTTTTCATTTTGGTCGGAGAAAATGCAGGATTTGAATCACCCTCAATAAAGCCATTATCATAGTTCCATGCGCTTATCAGGACAACTTCCCATGTGCTTCTCTTTGCTCTTAGAATTCCTAAATCACCTCAATATGTCATTGACAGCTCAATCATATTAAGTATTAAAGTGAGACATATATAAAAAAGCAATATTAAGAAATGAAGACATCTAACCAATTCATCTCCATTGACAGTGAATAAACAAAATGAAACTGGAAGCATTAATTGCTAGCATGAATTCTCTATAACTATTGATAGCACATAGCAGGTATTCTTATAGAGAATATATATGAATCAAGAAAATGATATTGTTGCTCTTAAGTTTTAACAAACTTATTATTTAGAAGTCTGCGTAAGACAGCCCAGTTGGTGGCTGCAGGGACATTTAGGATTTCCCCCTCCCCAGGTCATGGGTTCTAGTCCCAGACCTCCCATGTAAACCAAAAAAAAAACTTATTATTTAGAAGGTTAGACTTATTTTTTTTATTCCAAAGGTTGTGAGTTCTACTTCAGTGACATAGTAGGACCTGTTCAAGGAAGTTTGAGCCTCAAGTTCCTTTTAAAGCTTTAGTGACAAATTCAGAATATAAATTTGTTCTGAAAAGGAAAAAAGTATTTCTGTATTTGAAGATAGGTTAATCACCAATACTTGTGGATCTAAAAAGATCCCCTACAACCATAAGCAGTCCATAATGTTAACAACTTAATATCACATAATTAGTCTTTGAAGAAATGGTCCAATATATGTTTCAAGCACATACACAGTATAGGATTAATCCTATACTGTAAGGTTGAAAGAAAAGACATAAATATTGCTATCAAGGGATACTAAATCACGAAAACTTAAATCAAACTGACATAAGCCCAAAACATTTTTCACATACTTTCATGCATTTTTTTAATAACAGTAACAGGGCAATAAGAAAAGACTGCAAGAAACAAATTGGCGAGGGGATGTGCATATTCCTAAATTTTGTATGTTGAAAGCCAAAAAAAGGTGAAAAACAATAGCAAAGTAAGAGAAATTCAATTCAAACTATATAGCAGTAGCAAGGTAATAAGAAAAGAGTGGAGGATATTAAATCTTTGACCAACAATCTTTGATACATATACTTAGCTTCTTTAATCATTAAATCTTTCCAGTTAAGCTTCTTTCTACTCTGAAGTCCCTTCTCTTTTGCTTTGATGTTCTGAAGTGAAAAAGGAGAAAATAAAATCTTTGATCAACAATCTTTGATATGTATACTTAGCTGGACCTAGGAAAGATGCAACTGCTAAAGGCAAACTAAAAAATTTAAGGGCCCCTTCTATATTGACAAACATCATTTCAATTAATTCCATCCAATATGCTTACCCCCCAATGCTTATTATTAGTTCACTTCTAAATTAATTCTTTCATTCCTCTTCAATATGATCATCTCCAATTCCATCACATAATAGCCAAAAAAGGCTATGATTGCAAAGACCATGTTACATGACAAATAGGTATATCATACATAATTGAAAAGTATCATGGAATATAAGTTATACCATACATAACAATATTATACTTATCAAGGTGATTGTAGATCATATTTATTACACTACGAAGCAAAAAATGAGAACTAAATGTCGACACAAAACCTACACCATAGTAAAAACCAAAATTCCCTCCCTTAACTCAGAGATCAAGCTATAAGTTTCAGGTATAAGATAAGTTCTTAAAAGACCAATAAACATAATTAGTAACATTTATATTAAAAAAAACCCTTTTCTCTCTCGTGAAACCCTCTCTTAGGGTTTTCACGGTTCGCCGTCACACATGGCAAGGAAAAGGGGTAGACCACCAAAGACACCGGCTTCTCCGTCGACAAAGGCTTCCACATCTTCTGACAAAGAGATCCCTGAGCCTCAACGTTTCGATTTGACTCAATTGGATGAAGAAGACATAGCAGATATTGATAGCTTGTCTTCCAAGCAAGCAGAATCCTTGTTGAAAAACATTGATGCAATCGTGACCAAACTCAAGGAGAAAATCCCACAAGCGAAGGAAGGATCTGATGTTAATGAAAGTTTGAATAAGGACGCTTCACATATTGAAGGTGGTGCTGTGAAAAGACCTTCAGTATGGGATTCGTTTGACATATCAAGGCTACGTAATGCTGGGGAGAAATTGCACTTTCATCAGCCCACATTAAAAGAGGGTGTTTCTGTTGGAGTTATTGAGTCAGCAAATATAGAGGAAGAAGTGAAATTCTGGCAGAATGCTTTGGTTTGTTACGTGCTTGGAGCAAGGCCCCCGTTCTCTGTGATGAATGGTTTTATAAGGAAAATCTGGGGTTAGCATGGGATCGACAAAGTTCTCATGAATTCTGATGGCACCATGGTGGTTAGATTCAACACCTTGGAGGCACGGAATTTGGTGCTAGATATAGGAATTTACCACTTTGACAAAAAGCCTTTGATATTAGCCCCTTGGACAGGTAGATCAATGATTAGAGGAGCAAGAGACAAAGTTCCTATTTGGATTCAACTGCCTAATCTTAGTTTGAAATTTTGGGGGGTATCTGCTCTTAGCAAGATTGCAAGCCTCATAGGTTCCCCAATTATGGTTGACCAGATGACACAAGAGCGTAATCGTATCAATTATGCTCGTGTATTGGTGGAGGTTGATCCAACCATTCTACCTGATGAGGTGTACTTCCAAGATGAACATAGTAATATTAATACTCAAAAGGTAGACTATGAGTGGAAACCAGTCAGATGTGCTAAGTGTATGAACTATGGGCATGATTCAAAGATGTGCAAGAAGGGAGTAAAACGGCAATGGGTGGTTAAATTGAAAGATCAATTGGATCAGGGCCTAATTCCCCAGGAGAATGTTGAATCTGCTCTAAAATTGTGGAAGAGTTAATTCCTCCAGATGGAAAGGATCAGGGTAATAACAGCCAATCTATAGCCCCTGAGACACAGCAAAATGATGATGATAGTGGACAATGGATTCCAGTCTCTGCAAAGAAGAAAGGTCAGAATAAAGTGGATGCTAAGGGTCCAATTTCTCCAAACCTAAATGAATAATATTGCATCATGGAATACTAGAGGATTAAATAATCCTCAGAAACAGCAAGAGGTAATTGATTTTTGTTTTCAGAATAAAGTAGGTTTGATAGGGTTGCTAGAGAATAAATTAAGGCAATCTACATGGCAATCTGTTTATGATAAAATAGCACCAGGATGGGGATCTTTTATGAACTTGGATAATGCTCCAATTGGAAGAATTTGGATCCTATGGAGACCGTATTTATATAAAATCACAATACTGGCTTCCAGTAATCAATATGTATTTGGCCATGTTGTCATTATTAGCTCTCAAGTAGAGTTTTTCATCACTTATGTTTATGCATCAAATGATATGTCGGAAAGGAAGGAGTTATGGGAAGTGCTAGCTGGAATTGCCCCAAATATCAGTATCCCTTGGCTGATCTTGGGTGATTTTAACACCTTCCTTGACCCTCATGAAAAACTGGGTGGTTGTCAAATTGACAATAACAGTTTGCAGGATTTTAGAGATTGCATCAATCAAAGTCAGCTTGTAGACATGAAGCAATCTGGTTATTACTACACTTGGTCAAACAAGCAAATTGGTAATAGCAGAATTTGTGAGAAATTGGATAGAGCTCTAATTAATGGTCATTGGATTCAGAAATGGCCACTGATTGAAGCTTGTTTTCTAAATCCAGGTATTTCAGATCATTCTCCAATTATCATCAATTGGAATGATCATGGAATAATTCAGCAATCTTCATTTAAGTTCTTCAACATGTGGTGTCAGGATGATTCTTTTAACAGGATTGTTGAAGACCACTGGGATCTGAATTCACAAACTCCTGCTATGGTTAGTGTCATCAGAAATTTGTATTCTTTGAGGAAGCCTTTCAGAGATCTAAATAGGTCAAAGTATGATGGCATTGATCAAAAGGAGGTGGAGTTAAGGCAGAAGTTGGATGCCATTCAAATTGAGCTCATGCAGAACCCTCTTGATCCCAATCTTCATCAGGCTGAGAGAGACATCACTGCTCAGTACCAGAAAGTTAAGCAAGCCTCTACTGCTTTTCTAAGGCAGAAGGCTAAACTAAAGTGGTTGAAAGATGGAGACCAAAACACTGCAGCTTTCCATTCTGCTATCAGACAAAGGAATTACAGGAATAGAATTGTCATAATCAATGATGCTCATGGTCAGACTGTCACCTCTTCTCAGGGTATCTATGAAGCTTTTGAGATGTTCTACACTAATTTATTTACAGCGGAGAACACTACTTGGAATGTTTCCACTGAGGAAATGAATGGAGGAAATCTTCTTAGCACCAAACAACAGCTTTGCCTGATTAAACCTTTTTCCAGAGAGGAAATCAGGGATAGTCTGTTCTCTATCCATATTGACAGTGCTCCAGGCCCTGATGGTTATGGAGCAGGATTCTTTAAAGCTGCTTGGGAAACCATTGGTGATGACTTTTGTGAGGCTATCCGGGATTTCTTTGCCACAGGTAAGCATATCAGGAAAATTAATGCTACAAATTTAGTTATGATTCCAAAATCCAATAATCCTGTTTCTGTGAAAGACTTCAGGCCTATTGCATGCTGCAATACAATGTATAAATGCATTTCTAAAATGCTTTGTGCTAGATTGAGTTTTGTCTTACCTACTCTTGTTAATGAAAACCAGACAGCCTTTATCAGAGGGAGAAGTATCATTCATAATGTTCTTATCACTCAGGAATTATTGAGATTGTACAATAGGAAGCATGTTTCTCCTAGATGCATCATGAAGGTCGACATTATGAAAGCATATGATACCATTAGCTGGGAGTTTATTCAAACAATGTTGTATGCATATATATTTCCTGATAAATTCATTACCTGGATCATGAATTGTATATCCACTGCTTCCTTTTCTCTTGCTATAAATGGCAGCAATTATGGGGATTTTGGTAGTTCAAGAGGGATCAGACAAGGAGACCCTATGTCTCCTCTTATTTTTCTGCTTGCTATGGAAATATTAACAAGGAAACTGAATTTGGCTTCTTATCAAAGAAGCTTCAGATTTCACCCTTTGTGCAAAAGTGTGAGACTAATCAACCTGGCCTTTGCAGATGATTTAATGATCTTCTGTAAAGGTAATGCTAACAGCATATCCATTATTAAAACAATTGTTGATGACTTTACCCAGTGCTTTGGTCTGAAACCTAATGCAGATAAGTCTCAGATTTACTTAGTTGGAATGTGTGAGGCTGCTAAAGAAAATCTGGTTAATCTCTCAGGTTATCAGAAGGGTTCTTTTCCTTTCACTTATCTTGGCATGCCTATTACTACTGGGAAGTGGAATAACAGTATTTGTCAGATTCTTGTCGACAAGGTTACAAACAGAATTGCTACTTGGAAATCCAGAAACTTGTCCTACCAAGGTAGGTGCAACCTGATTAATTTTGTATTGCTTAGTCTCCATACCTATTGGTCTTCTATCTTCATCATCCCAAAGGGTATTATCAGAGACATAGAGAAAAAATGCAAGGAGTTTCTCTGGGGCAGGAATGATAATGGCTTTGTGCACTCTAAGGTTGCTTGGGAATTTGTTTGCAGGAAGAAAAAGCAAGGTGGTCTGAATTTTAAAAATAGCCTAATCTGGAACCAAGCTGCTATTGGTAATCAAATATGGCATCTTGTTTCCTAAAAAGACTCACTTTGGGTGAAATGGATTAATTCCATTTACTTAAAGGGTCCGTCTATTTGGGACTATGAGATCAGATCAGGAATCAGTTGGCATTGGTCGCAGATTATCAAGGCCAGGGACATATTTCAATCAACTTTTCAGAATGATGTATGGTTGCTGGATCATGATGGCTCTTATACAATTAAAAGAGGCTATAACTTCCTTCTTGGCAATCAAGCAACTTTTCCTATGCACAAGTTTGTATGGAATTCTGTATCTGTTTCCAAGCATTGCTTCATTGCTTGGTTGGCTATACAGAATCGTCTTTCTACAAGAGACAGGATTTGCAGATATTTGCCTTCCCCTCAAATCTGCTGTTTGTGTAATTCTGCTAATGAATCAAGGAACCATTTATTTTTGAATGTTCCTGGAGTAGGTGCTTAATTGAGGCTGCAGCTACTTGGTTCTGCTTAGACAATTGGAGATGGAAGTTTAACCACTGGACTCATTGGATCCGATTTAGTTTTCATGATCGTGTTAGACGGAAATGTCTCCATGCTCTATATGCTGGTGCCATATATCATATATGGAGTGAAAGAAATGCTCGAATCTTCCAAGGCAAAAGACACAGCCCAGATGCTATTCTAAATAGGTTGCTTTATGAGATTGCTTGGCGTATCCAGTTTTGTTTTCCAAACTTTAGACAGTGGAGTAATAAGACTTTGGTTGCTAGGATTCTTTGTTATCTTTAACATTAATTGCCTTGTATTAGATCATTTTATTGGCCTTTGGTTGAAATGAACCCTTCATAGAAGGTGGCGGTTCAACCTTTGGTCTAGGGATATACATTGGATCTGAACCCTTCCTAGAAGGTGGCTTTGAAAATGTATATTGCCTTTAGGTGTGTATAATTTTGTTCGTTGGTAATGAATTTTCGTTTACCAAAAAAATAAACATAATTAGTCTAAAATTAGTTACAAGCCAAGTTATAGCTTCCCTCCCTTAACTTTCTATAAGCATAAATCTTGCATAATCATTAAAAAAGGAAGGGCGTATATCCTTATGAGAGTATTAACAAATTAAGAGGAAAAAGAACAACCTCAATAAGAATCTAAGCACAATACCTAGCCCATCTTATTTTAAAGTTTAGTCTAGAGCATTAGACACCAATTCAAACTAAAGAGTTGAATAAGTTTCATAATTTTAAAACCACAATGGAACTGGTTTGTACCGGCAAATACTTTCAACTATTAAACTAATGAACTAAAACTAACTTATCCTATAAAAATATGAGTATCGAAAGACTTTCTTGGTCAACTGACTACCTGAGGCTAATGATATGTTCCATAACTTGCATTAGAGTAAATAATTCAGTAAGTCAGACCCCCTTTATATTTGGCTTGCTAGATTTTGGTTCCAATTGCATTTTCAGAAGGTTGTATCAAATTTTCTTGTTTACATTGTCCAATTTCTTTCTCGCTATTAATACTTTTTGTCTTGGATAAATTAGCAAGTTCATATGTGACAGGTTCACCATAAGTCATTTTATCATGTGCAGTATTGTTATCCTTTTTCATCTAGTTATGCTTTTCGTGTACCAAATGATGTGACTAAATAACATGACTAAATCAAAGTAATCGAAACATATGACCCTATTTTAAAAAAATGCACACAGATTTATCGATTATTTGCCAAATTAAATAGATGATGAAAGTTTTTTTTAATTGTTACCTGAAATTCCTTATTAAGTATCAGAACCATATCATTCTTCTCATGGAAGTTCCTTGTTACCTGAAATTTTGATGATGATAAAGAGGACTCATCTTAGACATGATTGGTGTTTTTTGCTGCAAATTCTCATTCTTACCTAATCATAATATAGATATGGTAACATGTTAGATAAGAAAAACCAACTTAATGATAACTAAATTTCAGAAATCAAACATTTAAAAAAATTAATGGACAAAATCATAATCAAAACCTTCTTGATTCTCTTTGAAACCTCCTCTGCTCCTAGACCTCTTGCTTGCTCTTTTATTTTCCATAATCAATCAATAATTTAAACTACAAAAAATAAATAACAACATGCACACTTATCAAAATAAAATAGCTATAATGTTTATGCAGTAAAGACCTACAGGTTTAGAATATAAAAATGTGGGGAATGCATTGTTTCAATTTCAAAATTCAGAGTATAAGTTAATTGGATAGTGAAATTGTTGTAGTTGATGGCTAGCACATAGTATTTTCCAGAGTACAAATTTGCCACTGCCACATCATCTTCACACCTTAGCTCATATCTTTTCTTGCCACAATGTTTGGTCTCATCCTTTAAACGAAATGGATGACTTATGTTGGAGATTTTTCCACAATAAGAAGGGGGACAACTCTGCTGTTCACAACCACTACTGCTCTGTTGGAGTAGTAGAAGAAGCGTAAATAGCAAGGAGAGCAATAAGTCACTCTGTCAACTATTGCACATTGGACTGAAATTGTTTGTAACTATTTCAGGGCCTATACCAAATGGACCTGACCCCATTGACTTAGAATTTTCACTGAATCAAACTAAATCAATTAGGTAAATGATAATTTTCACTCAAACACTATTTAAGAAAGTTTCACGAAGATCACTAATTGCCATTTGAACCTAATAAATAAGAAGAATGTGGAGTTTGGGCACTCATGGAAGACATAATAGGCCAACTTAGCTCACTTTAAAGCAAAAGCTACCAATTTTTTCTTTCTAGAATTTGAACTTGCTAGCATTTCTGCCACTTTCTCCAATAGTTGTCTTTCTTCATTAGCAGTACGCTCCTACACCCAATAAAGAAAATGATATGTATCAAAGTTAGAAGACATAAAAATAGCATAAAAAGGTCTCTGATAATGATTTTTGTAATTATCAAAAAAGGCAGTGCATTCACCTCAAACTTCTTTTCTAGTTCACACAGTTTCTAATCATTGACTAATTGTGCTTCTTCCACTATTTGGGTCAGACTTGATGCATGCCTTTCTAATGTCTCAAAGAAGTTCACCATTATTTTAGACACTGCATGTGTGGTCTCAACAGCTCTGGCATGTGCCTGCAACCAATAGCAGATAACTCAGCAACCTTAACTCTGAAAGTTTAGAAAAAAAACTGAATAACCCACCTCTCGTTGCTGATGAGCATATATAAGTAGTTACATTGGCGTCTACTTATTGTGGAGGTTGCTTTGAAGATCATTTAGTAGTGAATCAGCTTCTAAGGCGATTCCTTTAAAAAGCTAAAGCACAAAAATTAAGTTAAACACATAAAGAAAGATTAAGTAGAATCAACTTAAAACTGTAATAAACCACCTACATCCTCCAAGGCAGATGAATGCTTGGCTACTTCAGATATATATCATGGCCACCATCGCTGCCTTCTGCTGCCACCATTTCCTGAGGCCAACACCACCGCACCACCCATAACAGTCGAAAACCATCAACTACCAGTTCGTCCCTAACCCACTCCATCCTGACACCGCTACTGAATATTGTAGCCATGATGGACCAACAAAATAAATCACAAATAGATTGACGGAAAACCAATGGAGGAAAACAAAAAATTGATTTTCAGAGGAAAAAGGAAACCAAAAATGAACTGAAAGTAGTAGGAGGGAGATGAAATGAACTAACGGATATACACTGAGCATCAAAAAGAAAGATTGTCTTTAAATTAATTAAAGTCCCAAATAAATTAATCTTTCTTTTCAATCACCATCACGGCTCTCCATTGGGACCTTAGAAAACATATTCAAAATTAATAAAATCATAAACAGAATTGCATAATAGCAAATCATAAAATCTTACATACAAGTTCATAAATCGAAAAGATCTGCATAAGAAAATTTAAACAAAGGTTAACCTACCTGAGCAGATTTATAAGCAGCAAGAGTGATCTCCACGGCCTCCGAGGTTTATAACCCCGTGTGCTCCCCAAGGTTCTCAAGCCTGGTTGTCATCGTCTTCTTCTTCGCTTCTTCTTGAAGATTTGAAATGATGATGACGATAGTAATGTGAGGGATGGGTGAAGGGAGTAGCAACATCTAGGGTTTGTGGTCCAGTAAAAGAGATTGAAGAAGAGAGTAAGATGAAGCAGAAAGAGATTGACAGTGAAAGAGATTGAGAGAAAGAGAGATAGAGATTCAAGAATGGAGAGTGAAAACTGAAAAGTGAGGAAGAGAGACCAAGAGGAATCGATTGAAGAGGGAGGTAGAGGAACCAACAAAAATAAAAAATGAAGAAGAGAAAGCTTGAAGCTTTGGAGAATTCACGGTTAAGATGCAATTTTAACCCTTCTGGATGGACGGTTCAGATATAAAATAAGAAAACACATTATTAATAATGGATTTAGGAGGGAAAACATTCTTGGGAGGGAAAATTGGTGATGTTTTAGGAGGGAAATCATTTTTTCCTCATACTTCACCTATTTTATAATATATTGATGATTATATGACACTTTATTTTTATTTTAAAATAATTAAATGTTTTTTCACAATGGACTAATGTCTTACAAATAGGATTAAATTTTTCGATGTTACATACCGATAAGGAATGGCTAAATTTTTTTGTCCCAAACTAAACTTTAAAAAATTAATGTACAGTTTAGAAATTGTAAATTTTAAATTGTGATTGTGAATGGTTCATCCATGCAAAATACATTAAATTAGTTTTTGATAATTGGTTGATGTGTTAGACAAACCATTAAATGGATGTCTTCTTAATTTTTTGACTTTTGAATTTTTTTAACCATACGGATGGAGTATTATAAATAATTAAATGACACATTTTTTTTTCATTTATTTTTAATTTTAATTTCACAAAATGAAACAAACACACTCACTAATGCCATCCAAAAAAAAAAACTCCATAAAAAATAATCACTATGGATGGTTTTTGTAAGCAGAGGAAGAGACCCACATTCGAAAAAATGGTTTTTATTTTGTCACCCCAATGTCTATGGATGTCACCCCAATTCTTAAAATAATATCCATTATGCCCTTTTAAAAAAACAAGAATTTTACACGGGTCATAGGGGGTACTTACGACCTGCAGGTCGTAGCACCCCCTTACGACTCTTTAAAAAACTAAGTTTTGACACGGGTCGTAAGCAGGTGCTACGACCTCAGGTCGTAACACCCTATTACGACCTGTCTTAAAACATGGTTTTTTAAACGGCCGTCAGCAGGTGTTACGACCTGCAGGTCGTCAGCAGGTGTTACGACCTGACCCTTTTTGTTTTTTTTTAAATTTTTATTCCTTTAAAGAGAAAGTCATGTATTATATGTAATATTTTGATGTGAATTATATGTAATATTTTTTAAATTTTTGTCCCTGTGTGGAAGCAATATTTTGATGCTTCCTGAGAGTATTGCTCAACTTTCAAGCTTGAAATCATTGGATATAAGTGACTGTAAAAGGCTTGACTGTATCCCAGAGCTTCCACCATCTCTAAAGTAGTTGTTGGCATTTGATTGCCCATACATTAAAACAGTGATATCAAGTTCAAGATTTAAAGTACCGTCAGATTCCAAAGAGGGAAACTTCAAGTTTTATTTCACCAATAGCCAAGAACTGGATCCAAGTGCTTGTTTTAATATTGCGGCTGATGCATGGCTTAGGATCACCCAGGCTACATATAAGTCTGTGTTCTATTGGTTTACAGGGAGTGCACTTCCTCAATGGTCGTAAAAAAAAATTTAAAAAAAAAACAAAAAGGGCCAGGTCGTAACACCTGCTGACGACCTGCAGGTCGTAATACCTGCTGACGACCTACAGGTCGTAACACTTGCTGACGACTTGCAGGTCGTAACACCTGCTTACGGCCGTTTAAAAATCCATGTTTTAAGACAGGTCGTAATCCCTGCTTACGACCTGTGTCAAAACTTAGTTTTTTAAAGGGTCGTAAGGGGGTGCTACGACCTGCAGGTCGTAAGTACCCCCTACGACCCGTGTAAAATTCTTGTTTTTTTAAAAGGGCATAATGGGTATTATTTTAAGAATTGGGGTGGCATCCATAGACACTGGGATGGCAAAATAAAAACCCCGAAAAAAAACACTACCATAGGAGGAAAGCGTCTATGGTGCGCCTACTCTATCTGGGTAGACAATACACTCAGATAACAAGTCACTCATCATAGCCACCCATTAACAACTACATTTATCAATCATTGATTCAACAATGAGTATGTAAACTCATCACCTTTTGATGTGTACGATATACAGACCCATTAATCATAACATACTACAATATGAATCCCCTTGATAAATATTCTTAAAAGAAAATTGGAAAATACTAATAAGTTTCCTAAGGATATTGTTTAAGCAAGTAAAAGATGTATTTTTACCTTAGAGAATGATACATTATATATGTCGAGATATGTTGAACTTAAGTTTCTAATATTAACTTACTTATTTTGAAATGCTTAAACAATATACATACTTAAACACCAGTTAGCATATATATATATATATATATATATATATATATATATATATATAAACACATATTGATGATGTCATTTCTGTGTATTACCTTTTTGTTAATAACTAGTACCTGTGCCCGTGCGATGTACGGGCCCGTGTTTGTTTGGGTTTTATTAATTGAAGAGTGAGAAAAATTAAGTGTATATTGAAAATTTGAGTGTGATAACATAATTATTAATGATATTGTCAAAATTATGTTCATAAATTTTGTTATATTATTTAGAGGTGAAGTTTATATAGAAGACTATTATAAAAAAATCATATAAATATATAAATGAATGCATGAAAATTTTTTGAGGATTAATTATTGAAGTAAAGAATAAGTGAATAAATAGAAAAAGGAGTAAACTAAAAACATAAAATACAAAATATAAATCATAAAATTCATTAATAAGTGTGAAAGTAGAATTAATTCAACAATCTATTAAATTTATTTTTTGTCAGTAATGTCAAAGGAAATTGAATTTCTGATTCTGAGAGATTTTTTGTTTCTTTTCATAAGTTCTTTTGAGGATTTTAAGAGTGTAATAAATGTTATTTTTCATGTTTGTCCATATTTAATATGACTTGATTTATGTAAGTGGTAAAGAAAAATTAATGATTATAAAGAGAGAAAGAGTATAGCAGAAAAAACATAAATAATCTTCTCAAATTCTCTTTTATTTTTTATATTAATTTTTTAAAACTTCCTTAAAAATTAAATATCTTATCTAATTTTTGTTTTATTCCTAAAATTATTTTGTAAAAATACTTCTTTTTCCTTTTTCATAAATTTTTAAAAAATTAAATATAATTAACTAACTTTTTAATAAAAATTTCAAACCAAAGAGAGTATCTACTGTATTATCTAACGACGAAAGAAAAGAAGACAAATGTTGAAGATATTTTCAGCGTCGCTTCATCTTATCCGTCTTGAACGTTTTATATGGCGCGCTTATTATGTGAATCAACACTACAACACTAACCATTTAAACACCACAATATAACAGAACATAACAACATAACATAAATTCTTCTTCACCATGATTTGCTTATCTAACATTTCCATAAACAAAACCATCATTGCTAGTGCCACCCTTCCCCAAAAATCCGACCCTTCTTCACCGAAACAAACCAATGCTCCTCAACCTTCGCTTAGCGCAACGAAAACCGTTACAACTCCTTCATCCAAAAACAAGCTTCGTAACGGACCAATGCGTCCTTCTGTTGTCGAAATCGAACGCGCCGTTGGAGCCGGAAGCTTTAGAGACGCCGAACCCAGGCATGCTTTATTTGCGGATTAGATATGTATTCGTCCCCCAAAACTCAATGGTTTTGTTTTTTTTTTTTAATAGCCCAAAATTTTGGTTTTCGTCTTTTTAAATCATTTCGGTAATTATTAAAACATTTGTCATATACGAGTGGTTCCATGTCATCTCACATGTGATATATTTAAGTCTTTAATTCCTGAAGTTTTTTTTTGGGAGTGTTATGATTTTGATACTAGGAAGTTTTTTTCACTTTTTACCTTATTCATCCTTAATTGTTTTGATAATTTGGTTTTAATTCATGTCGTTAAGAAATCCATTAATTGTTGATATGGTTAACTAAATGTCACATCAACGTACCGATCAACATACCAATAGTATGCATTACTTGCACACGTGTATGTGTATCTGACATTCCGTTAACCATATCAGCAATTAATAGATTTTTCCTAATGACATTTTTCAAAACAATTAATAATCAGTCAAAATAAAAAAAAACTTCTAAGGACTAAAATCAAAACACATTTAACTTTGAGGGACTAAAAACATAAATAAGTCTTATAATAATTGGAAACATGCATCATAAGGACTAAAATCAAAATAGTATAGATCATTTAAGGATAAAATCAACCAAAAAATTTTTAGCAATTAAAATCAAACTAAATTTTCGAAAACTAGAATATATTTGAGTCTTTATTTCTAAACATTTTTCATGTACAACTTCTGCGACAACTTTGATTTTATATGGTTAAGTATGAATACTTGTCACGAAAGTTCAAAGTTATAGGATCTGGTAGTAATACAAATAACAAATAAAATTCTTGTTTTGCATAATAGAGCTTCTGTTGGAACTGTGATTTTGATGTGTTTTGTGTTTTGATGGGAGAATGAACAGAGAAGTGGACAAGAAAACGTCTATGATTGATTGGTTCTTGGGGCAAGCAGTTGAAGGGGCGGTGGAGAAGAAGCTGAGGACAACAGGAGAGTGGCTTGCTAACAATCCTGAGAAAAAAGTTCGTTCTTCTGGTAAGAACTAACTATTTTCCTCAATTTCTGCCACCTCGAGATTGTGAGTTTGTGATATAGAGGGAGGCACATCAACTTACTTGTGTGTGAGAACGTATCCAATTAGGATGCAATTGCTTAGAGAACCATGAGCTATATATGATGCTAACACACTCTTTAACATATTTTTTTTTAACAGCAACACACTCTTTAACATATACTTTTGAACATTCTTTGTTGGATGAATATCCCGTGGGACCTATTGAATCATATTGTCAACTCCTTGCTTAATCTCATATTGTCAACTCCTTGCTTAATAGGTCCTACGTGAAATTTACTCTCAATTATAGAGCATGTTTGGTTGCACGTCAAAATGGGCCAAAATCACGTTCAGAAAGTAATAAACATAGAAGGTATAGAAGGGAGCGTTGGTTCAAACATGCGTTTGAGCATCTTTCAACGTGAAAACAAACATGACGATGAAATGTGTTAATAAGTGTTTTAAAGAGTGTTTCTTGCATTTTTTACGAATATGGCATCGATTATTATTTTGTCCACTGGGTGAGAGAATATTCTGGAAAAAATAATAATAATTTACGATCCTAGCTTTTTTCACAAATATGAGATCAATTATAATCCAAAGGTGAAAAACCAAGTTAGCTGTTTGATAGAGATGTTGGAACAAGACCAAACATAACTTGTTATAATACAAAACACAAGTATAACGAGCCTTAAATCAAAATATATGCCTGTCTGTTAAAAACCGTTCAAAGAGTAATTGATGATAGTTTGGGATTAGATTTGGTGTATTCTGTATCTTATACACATTCGTAGCAAAAAGTAGAATATTTTTATACCATGGTCAGGGGAACCAAAGAGATCAAAATTGCACCGTTTTATTTTGTTCTATCCACGCTCCAAACACTTGCCAAGGGATACTTTAGCACACCTGCTGTGGAAAGTGGAAACCATCAAAAGCTTTACATGAGGAGACCCTTAAAATTGCTTCCAATGCTGGACTTGTTAGTGCTATTTGAAAGAACCATCTAGGTTCATTTTCAAGTGGTTAGCCAGTGAAAAGAATGCTAACACCAAAAACATAGGATTGACTAGATTAGACGATGCAGGTGTCGATGCTAAGCTAAAAGGTATAAGGAATTCGAGTAAAAATGATGCTTGGAAATTGGAATATGCAACTTCGGTCTGATATACACGGTTTTTGATTTGACCTTGCAAGTTAGAATGGCTTGATAAGCATTGATCAAGTTAATCAGAATTCCTTAAAGATAGGAGCCGTTAACTTGAGTAATTTTGAAATTCTTAATTTCACTTTTGGTACCCCAATTTTGGTAATTTGGCGACTTTAGTCCTTTTTACTTTTAATTTGGCGAAGTTAATCCTTCAATTGTTAATTTGTTGCGATTTCAGTTTTGTCATGTCTAACAAAAGAACACGTGTCAATACCTGAGCAATTTTGTTAAACACAGAAGGACTGAAATTGTTACAAATTGACAATTGAAGGACTAAATTCGTCAAATTAACAAAATTGGGATCAAAAGTGCAATTAAGCCTTTTTGAAATTTGAAGTTATTTGGAGCGTTTAACGAAAGACTTGCATCAAGGTTATGGTAGCAAACACATTCCCATGATTTTAGGATAGTAGATTAGCCTCTAGACAAGCTTATTCATTGTATCTAGATAGAAATTAATGAAAAAAATTAGCCGAAGGAAAGTTTGAGTCTTTATTCTTTTATGTTATTAGCCATTAAGCTAAAAGATGGGTTATGTCTATAGAAGGTTACAAATAGGATATGAGCCACTAATGGCACAAATTTGATCTATAAATAATCGGGAGTCTCATTATAAGCATGACTACTACCACAATTAAACCAATCAACTTATTCAACCATATATTGTTCCATATGCTCTCCAGAACCTCCCCGACTTTGATGGGGAAAGGTTAGAGACTGCCCGTTTAGTATGAAAAAGTGCGTTTTACCGCAGCTCCAATTTGGAGCTTTCAAGCAAATGCGGGTCTCCAGTGCAGAAACAAACACGTTCTTATAGCACGTTTGATAACTGGGTTAGAAAATCAATTCTGACTCCAAAATCACGTTAAGCAAAAGGAACTGTTAATAATATTGACATTTCAGAATTGATTCTGGGCTAATTCACCGCAGAACCAAACATGCACTTAGAGTATGACACTAATATATTTTAGAAAGGAAGATTCCACTTTATACACTTAAACACTCAAGACTCAGTTGGTTAGGAAGAATGTTCTAGACCCTTTTAATATAATAAATACTCAAACACGGGTATTATTCAGACCAACGAGCTGTTGGTGCAGTGGTGCCAGGGGCTGCACTTGGTAGGGCGAACCACGGTTCGATCCCCCGCAACAACGTTGGGAGAGGAATAAAACCTTAACCTCGGGACCCCCTCGAACTGGATTAGTCGGCCCAATGGGCCGGATACTAGGGTGCAAACCAGAAACACAGGTATTATTCACTTACCAAGTTTCATATTCTTTATATGTTTTCTCTTTCATGTTCTTTTAGATTTTCACATTTTCTCAGATCCTATATATGTGAAACTTGTTTTTTACTTCCTGGATGAGAAAATAATGCTACCATTGTTAAGGATAAAAATATTTGTTTAGCCAAAAGGGCTTGTAAACATTATCTAGGCTGCAGAGCCATGCGGCCATGCCTAAGATTTTCTCACTTTTGCAATTGTGGTAAAGGAGTAGAACAAAAGCCTACTGGCTAATGACTTCTTATCTTTTAAGCTTGCTTCTCATTCATTTCTACAAAACCAAATGCTTTTCTTTTTATTCTTCTTTCATTCTCAAGTATTACTTGAGGGGTATTGAAGATATATTTAAATTACGCATTTATTTTGCTGTTGATCATTGAACTCCAATGTGTTAGGCGCAATTTTCAATTTCTTGATAGCCATTTTTAAATAATACTAAAATGAACTATATCTTAGTGATTAGTATTTTCTCTTTTTCATTTATTGAAATCATTGCAGGAAAAAGTATTGTAATGTTTATGTTTCAATGGATGCTACCAATTTGGGCAATATCACTCCTAGTGGCCAGTGGAGCCATCAAGTTACCATTTAGTAGCCCTTTTCTTGATGATCTGATCATGTGAGCATAGTCCAGTTTACTTTTGCAGATTGGATGGTGGTAAATTTTTACTCATAGTTGAGAGGAACACTGCCATATATTTGTATTTCTAGTACAGTAGTATTGTCACTTGTTCTAATAGACAAATTTTTATAATGCCCCGCCATCAAATTACCTGAAACACTGTATAGATGTTTTACTTGTAATCTTTGTTGATCGATAAATACGTGTAGATTTTGTTAGGTGATATTTTGATTTTAACCACTATCAATACTCAGAATTTATAAAGCGTTGATGTGACAATGATCAATTCCAAAATCTAATCAAAATATGGAGACCGATGTCAGATATTTATCCAATATATGACCCTACCTATATTATTAATTATGTATTTTACTATTTTATTCTATCATAAACATTTAGTAATATTAAAGTAATTTGACTTAATGTATTGGGATTGGGGACATCTCATTTGGTATGAATTTTATAATGTGTAGATACCAAAAATCTTATTTCTATATTGTTTATGGGCCAAAATAGAAATAAGAAAATTTAATAGTCAGAACCATTCGTGAAAGACCATGAACTTATTATATTATAAATACGTTATGGTTTTCAAGTCATTTGCAACCAATTTCCTATTCTAACGTTCCATCATTATATAGGATATAAAGCAATTATGCATAATGACTTAGAAGATTAAAAAACCTTCATGTTTCGCCATGGACATGAACATGCATAGAAGTTTAAGAATATGCAATTTGTTCATATTTACTTTGGATATACAAAGGTACGCTTTCACTTCCGCTATATTTCTTCTTAATGATTTGACATGATCGTGTCTTGATTAGATGATAGTTTTTATTTCTTTAGTATATCTCATTAATTTTTCAATAGGTGGCATCGAAGCCACTTTTATGTTAAATCATTAAGAGATAATTTTGTCTGTATATTTAGGTGAGAAATATGATGCATTTTGTATTCTTGAAAATAAAGGCAATTCAATATTTCTGCAATATTTCTTAATTGTATGCCTATGATCTTCTCAGCAATAAGTCAACAAATTTTTTATTTATTTGTTTTTTACAACACCCCTGCTCTCCGAACCATTGGCCATTTACATGCATTAGAAACAAGAATGATGAGTAATAATGATTGAGTCAATTTTGCATTAAATATTGTTCTGGATATAGAAATGGCTTGGACTTGATGTGCGTTTAAGAGAAAGAATAAAACTATCCAGAACTTTTGGAATTTTTTGGTTGAAACAATGCACCTTTTGGTGTACTGTTGCTGTTATAATTAGTTATCCAAAAAAAAAAAAAATTGATAGTAAAATATACTTGAAATTTAGATTTTTTTGACTGGTTCTACCTCACATGCTTGAAAATTAAAGTATGCTATTCTTTTGTGAATGTTGTTAGTGTTTAGCGTGAAGATTGGACTAATCATACTATTTAGTTGTTATGATCCCTTTTGTTAATGTTGTTAGTGTTCAACGTGAATGCTGTTCCTTCTATCAATCAATTTTTTTAATTAAAAAAGAGTGGATAGAAAGGCATTAAAATTGTAATGCATACATGAATTAACTCAAAAGAAGATTACCGCCTAAATTACGAATTTGATCTCTTATCTTATTTTTCATTTTCAAATTGATCTTTTATGTTTTTATTAGTATCGTATTGGTCTTTCATGTTTCTTTTTGCCATCAAATTGGTTCCTAAGTCGCTATTCATTCTACGTGTCAATATCATATTGGTTCACATTTGCAATGTTGGAGAGAGAAATGATACGTGTGTGAATCTTATTCGCACATCGCATGAACAATGATTCAGGATCAAATTATCAAAAGAAACGAGAGACCAATTGTAGCACCCTCATTTTTATATCTTGAAAATAATAAATATTTTCAAATATAGAATACTTGCTATCACAATTGGAATTTGAAATTTTTTTTCCTTTTAATTGGTATTGGTTCCACTATAAACACTTTTAAAACTGAACGAATCATTTGAATTCGGCTTAGATATACTTTAATTACGAAGAGGCTCTCGAGACAATACCTTTCTAACATATTGAAACAGCTTTGTGGCCCTTATAAAAATATTATAATTTGTCTCTCGAGTTTGATCGAAGTATAGAATATAAACTTATTGCCGAATCCCTTTTTAATCAAAAATCAGAGTATGCGGAAGTAAAAGTAATACTTGTGGGACACTGCTGAGGTAAAGAAAACATAATGTATATAGGTGTATCATAACATAAAACCCCACCAGTATCATCAGTAGCAAGTAACATAAGTCGAGATAGCAAGAGTTTATAAAACATATACAAACCAGCTGCATAAAATAAAACCTCACTCTAAGACCTCTCAAAATATATATACAATATATCACATAATCTGAAAGTAGAAGTCCCAGAGCAGGTCATCCATGTCCTCAGCAGCTCCTCTGATCCTCCACAGCTCTATCCCTAGGATCTAGGATCCAAAATATCTATGCTATGCAGGCTCGTATGAACCAGCAGGTCCACCTCTAGCAGAAACAGTCGGCTCGACATGCACCTCCTCCTCGTCGTCATCCTTCACAGGGTCCTCCTCGACCTCGTCTGACTGGGTAGAGACCCCACCACTGGGTCTAGGATCTGCAGAGGCAGTCCTCTCAAAATCAGTTGGACCAGGAGAAGGAGTCTCCTCATTGACAACTCTGTGGGAGGAAGGATGGGAACGAGTGGCAGCTCTAAAACGAAAACTATGGAGTCGACGCACAGGTCGAGCCGGGGGTGGTCCTCTATATGTATAAAAAGGCGGAACATGCATAGTATAGACTAACGGAATCCTAAATCTACGAGGTCGCACCCGCACCAGAGGGTTAGGGTGGTAGAGAGTGATCTCCACCTCCCCCTCAAAAGTGGCACGGTGCTCCTCGTACGTCCATATACCACTAGGGATAGGGCGTATCTCGATGCAGGCTAGGTATCTGGCCATCACCTAAACAGGGCATAGGGAGTAAGTATACACATATACATAATCAATAAAGACTAAAATTACAATCACAAGTATGTCATGGACAGACAACAATGCAAGTACATATGAGCATACCAATTTTCAACATTATATCTCTTAAAATGCAAGTGGCATGATGCATGATTTTCTATCCACAACTGAGGCCTCTAAACGTCCATCTTGGACGTCCATCCAATAAACCCTTGTGTTCCCGGAACACTGACATTCGTTCCCAGAACGCAATGCCAAACCATACTTGGATAATAAGCATCACTCCCAGAGTGTGCATCACATTCCCAGAACGCATACGTTCCCAGAACGCATAAAAAACCAGGTCCCGGACACTGGCCACATTCCCAGAATGTGTCATCAAGTAGGTTACAATTTTGTACTCCCGGAGTACCCTCCTCATATTCCCAGAATATGATAAACGTTCCTACCAACCAAATTTTCATTCTACATGGATGCACAATCATCAAGGTTGGTTTTATCTTTACTTTAATTACTATGATGTAGAAATATTTCAATTTCTCTTTTGAATGATTAATTTGAGGTATAATCTTTGGCACAAAAATTCTCTCTTGAATTATCTCAAAAACATGCCATTAGGCTTAGATTGGGAAAAACATAACCAATGGTACTCAAAAAGACTTAACTTTTTATTTTTCAAATTCAGGTACTAACCGGTTACAGTCTCAGGCTAACCGGTTAGAATTACAGACCTGAACTGTTTACCATTGAAATTCAGAAAACCCTTTTTCTTGAATTCTCTACCCAATCCATAAACAAGTTTTAACATTGTTTTATACCTCAAAAGCACTGTGTTCATCATTCAAAAGTCTAAATCACATTCCATTTCCAAATGAGCACAATTTCCTCTTGAAATTATCTCATTACACTAAGGTATTAACTCCCAAGTTCAATCTGAATTATTACAATATAATCAGCTACATTTCAGATTGAGTCCCAGTGAAATTAAGGTCTAGATTTGAGTAACATTAATAAGACCACAGGACTGATTTCAGAAACTTATTTTCTTTGAAATTTTACAGTGTCTAACCGGTTACAATTATCGAGTAACCGGTTAGATTATGCAGTCAGTACACTGAAACATGAGGTTTTGCAAACCATTCTTTTCATTACTCAAATCTAACCAATTTCAACATCCAAAGGAGTTCATATACCTTAAGTAAACATGTTTAACCACAGAAACACATTCAACTTGCATGCATTAAGTTTATTGTATCAAATTGCATAAAAACCAATATAACCACAATTCAATACCACAAAACTTATAATAAACATTTAGATTATGATTCAAGCATCAAAATCACTTGCATGCATCAACACAAAGTTGCTCAAAACAGAACTGAGCTAGAATTTGAAGTCCAAGCCTTTTTACCTTAAACACATAATGCCCTTTTGAGTCTATGTTGACTCAAATCCTAAATCACTTGATTTTAGTCTAAATCTAGTATAAGGTAAACTTCTCCCATACCTTAGGATAGTGTTTGATGAGTAATGACACTAAGATTGAAGAGAATTCACAGATTCCACCAAAAATCCCTAGTTCTGCTCTTTACCCACGATTTCAGCAACACGGTCCAAACACCAAAGATTTCAACATAGATATTGACCAAACAAATTAGGGAAAATGATTAGGACTTGATCTAGGTAACATGCACTAAAGATTCGAAGTGATTTGAGGCTTAAAGGTTACCTGTACTTACCACAATCAGAGCTTAAACCTAGCTTCCAAGACCAAGAACAATACTGGACCAGTTTTTCAAGCTGCAACTTCAGAGATTGATTTCTCCTTCCACACACACTTTTGGCTCACAATTTTTATATCAACATGAAGCTCTGGATGTAAGCCGAAGGAAAGTTTGAGTCTTTATTCTTTTATGTTATTAGCCATTAAGCTAAAAGATGGGTTATGTCTATAGAAGGTTACAAATAGGATATGAGCCACTAATGGCACAAATTTGATCTATAAATAATCGGGAGTCTCATTATAAGCATGACTACTACCACAATTAAACCAATCAACTTATTCAACCATATATTGTTCCATATGCTCTCCAGAACCTCCCTGACTTTGATGGGGAAAGGTTAGAGACTGCCCGTTTAGTATGAAAAACGTGCGTTTTACCACAGCTCCAATTTGGAGCTTTCAAGCAAATGCGGGTCTCCAGTGCAGAAACAAACACATTCTTATAGCACGTTTGATAACTGGGTTAGAAAATCAATTCTGACTCCAAAATCACGTTGAGCAAAAGGAACTGTTAATAACATTGACATTTCAGAATTGATTCTGGGCTAATTCACCGCAGAACCAAACATGCACTTAGAGTATGACACTAATATATTTTAGAAAGGAAGATTCCACTTTATACACTTAAACACTCAAGACTCAATTGGTTAGGAAGAATGTTCTAGACCCTTTTAATATAATAAATACTCAAACACGGGTATTATTCAGACCAACGAGCTGTTGGTGCAGTGGTGCCAGGGGCTGCACTTGGTAGGGCGAACCACGGTTCGATCCCCCGCAACAACGTTGGGAGAGGAATAAAACCTTAACCTCGGGACCCCCTCGAACTGGATTAGTCGGCCCAATGGACCGGATACTAGGGTGCAAACCAGAAACACGAGTATTATTCAGTTACCAAGTTTCATATTCTTTATATGTTTTCTCTTTCATGTTCTTTTAGATTTTCACATTTTCTCAGATCCTATATATGTGAAACTTGTTTTTTACTTCCTGGATGAGAAAATAATGCTACCATTGTTAAGGATAAAAATATTTGTTTAGCCAAAAGGGCTTGTAAACATTATCTAGGCTGCAGAGCCATGCGGCCATGCCTAAGATTTTCTCACTTTTGCAATTGTGGTAAAGGAGTAGAACAAAAGCCTACTGGCTAATGACTTCTTATCTTTTAAGCTTGCTTCTCATTCATTTCTACAAAACCAAATGCTTTTCTTTTTATTCTTCTTTCATTCTCAAGTATTACTTGAGGGGTATTGAAGATATATTTAAATTACGCATTTATTTTGCTGTTGATCATTGAACTCCAATGTGTTAGGCGCAATTTTCAATTTCTTGATAGCCATTTCTAAATAATACTAAAATGAACTATATCTTAGTGATTAGTATTTTCTCTTTTTCATTTATTGAAATCATTGCAGGAAAAAGTATTGTAATGTTTATGTTTCAATGGATGCTACAAATTTGGGCAATATCACTCCTAGTGGCCAGTGGAGCCATCAAGTTACCATTTAGTAGCCCTTTTCTTGATGATCTGATCATGTGAGCATAGTCCAGTTTACTTTTGCAGATTGGATGGTGGTAAATTTTTACTCATAGTTGAGAGGAACACTGCCATATGTTTGTATTTCTAGTACAGTAGTATTGTCACTTGTTCTAATAGACAAATTTTTATAATGCCCCGCCATCAAATTACCTGAAACACTGTATAGATGTTTTACTTGTAATCTTTGTTGATCGATAAATACGTGTAGATTTTGTTAGGTGATATTTTGATTTTAACCACTATCAATACTCAGAATTTATAAAGCGTTGATGTGACAATGATCAATTCCAAAATCGAATCAAAATATAGAGACCGATGTCAGATATTTATCCAATATATGACCCTACCTATATTATTAATTATGTATTTTACTATTTTATTCTATCATAAACATTTAGTAATATTAAAGTAATTTGACTTAATGTATTGGGATTGGGGACATCTCATTTGGTATGAATTTTATAATGTGTAGATACCAAAAATCTTATTTCTATATTGTTTATGGGCCAAAATAGAAATAAGAAAATTTAATAGTCAGAACCATTCGTGAAAGACCATGAACTTATTATATTATAAATAGGTTATGGTTTTCAAGTCATTTGCAACCAATTTCCTATTCTAACATTCCATCATTATATAGGATATAAAGCAATTATGCATAATGACTTAGAAGATTAAAAAACCTTCATGTTTCGCCATGGACATGAACATGCATAGAAGTTTAAGAATATGCAATTTGTTCATATTTACTTTGGATATACAAAGGTACGCTTTCACTTCCGCTATATTTCTTCTTAATGATTTGACATGATCGTGTCTTGATTAGATGATAGTTTTTATTTCTTTAGTATATCTCATTAATTTTTCAATAGGTGGCATCGAAGCCACTTTTATGTTAAATCATTAAGAGATAATTTTGTCTGTATGTTTAGGTGAGAAATATGATGCATTTTGTATTCTTGAAAATAAAGGCAATTCAATATTTCTGCAATATTTCTTAATTGTATGCCTATGATCTTCTCAGCAATAAGTCAACAAATTTTTTATTTATTTGTTTTTTACAACACCCCTGCTCTCCGAACCATTGGCCATTTACATGCATTAGAAACAAGAATGATGAGTAATAATGATTGAGTCAATTTTGCATTAAATATTGTTCTGGATATAGAAATGGATTGGACTTGATGTGCGTTTAAGAGAAAGAATAAAACTATCCAGAACTTTTGGAATTTTTTGGTTGAAACAATGCACCTTTTGGTGTACTGTTGCTGTTATAATTAGTTATCCAAAAAAAAAAAAATTGATAGTAAAATATACTTGAAATTTAGATTTTTTTGACTGGTTCTACCTCACATGCTTGAAAATTAAAGTATGCTATTCTTTTGTGAATGTTGTTAGTGTTTAGCGTGAATATTGGACTAATCATACTATTTAGTTGTTATGATCCCTTTTGTTAATGTTGTTAGTGTTCAGCGTGACTGCTGTTCCTTCTATCAATCAATTTTTTTAATTAAAAAAGAGTGGATAGAAAGGCATTAAAATTGTAATGCATACATGAATTAACTCAAAAGAAGATTACCGCCTAAATTACGAATTTGATCTCTTATCTTATTTTTCATTTTCAAATTGATCTTTTATGTTTTTATTAGTATCGTATTGGTCTTTCATGTTTCTTTTTGCCATCAAATTGGTTCCTAAGTCGCTATTCATTCTACGTGTCAATATCATATTGGTTCACATTTGCAATGTTGGAGAGAGAAATGATACGTGTGTGAATCTTATTCGCACACATCGCATGAACAATGATTCAGGATCAAATTATCAAAAGAAACGAGAGACCAATTGTAGCACCCTCATTTTTATATCTTGAAAATAATAAATATTTTCAAATATAGAATACTTGCTATCACAATTGGAATTTGAATTTTTTTTTTCCTTTTAATTGGTATTGGTTCCATTATAAACACTTTTAAAACTGAACGAATCATTTGAATTCGGCTTAGATATACTTTAATTACGAAGAGGCTCTCGAGACAATACCTTTCTAACATATTGAAACAGCTTTGTGGCCCTTATAAAAATATTATAATTTGTCTCTCGAGTTTGATCGAATGTATAGAATATAAACTTATTGCCGAATCCCTTTTTAATCAAAAATCAGAGTATGCGGAAGTAAAAGTAATACTTGTGGGACACTGCTGAGGTAAAGAAAACATAATGTATATAGGTGTATCATAACATAAAACCCCACCAGTATCATCAGTAGCAAGTAACATAAGTCGAGATAGCAAGAGTTTATAAAACATATACAAACCAGCTGCATAAAATAAAACCTCACTCTAAGACCTCTCAAAATATATATACAATATATCACATAATCTGAAAGTAGAAGTCCCAGAGCAGGTCATCCATGTCCTCAGCAGCTCCTCTGATCCTCCACAGCTCTATCCCTAGGATCTAGGATCCAAAATATCTATGCTATGCAGGCTCCTATGAACCAGCAGGTCCACCTCTAGCAGAAACAGTCGGCTCGACATGCACCTCCTCCTCGTCGTCATCCTCCACAGGGTCCTCCTCGACCTCGTCTGACTGGGTAGAGACCCCACCACTGGGTCTAGGATCTGCAGAGGCAGTCCTCTCAAAATCAGTTGGACCAGGAGAAGGAGTCTCCTCATTGACAACTCTGTGGGAGGAAGGATGGGAACGAGTGGCAGCTCTAAAACGAAAACTATGGAGTCGACGCACAGGTCGAGCCGGGGGTGGTCCTCTATATGTATAAAAAGGCGGAACATGCATAGTATAGACTAACGGAATCCTAAATCTACGAGGTCGCACCCGCACCAGAGGGTTAGGGTGGTAGAGAGTGATCTCCACCTCCCCCTCAAAAGTGGCACGGTGCTCCTCGTACGTCCATATACCACTAGGGATAGGGCGTATCTCGATGCAGGCTAGGTATCTGGCCATCACCTAAACAGGGCATAGGGAGTAAGTATACACATATACATAATCAATAAAGACTAAAATTACAATCACAAGTATGTCATGGACAGACAACAATGCAAGTACATATGAGCATACCAATTTTCAACATTATATCTCTTAAAATGCAAGTGGCATGATGCATGATTTTCTATCCACAACTGAGGCCTCTAAACGTCCATCTTGGACGTCCATCCAATAAACCCTTGTGTTCCCGGAACACTGACATTCGTTCCCAGAACGCAATGCCAAACCATACTTGGATAATAAGCATCACTCCCAGAGTGTGCATCACGTTCCCAGAACGCATACGTTCCCAGAACGCATAAAAAACCAGGTCCCGGACACTGGCCACATTCCCAGAATGTGTCATTAAGTAGGTTACAATTTGGTACTCCCGGAGTACCCTCCTCATATTCCCAGAATATGATAAACGTTCCTACCAACCAAATTTCCATTCTACATGGATGCACAATCATCAAGGTTGGTTTTATATTTACTTTAATTACTATGATGTAGAAATATTTCAATTTCTCTTTTGAATGATTAATTTGAGGTATAATCTTTCGCACAAAAATTCTCTCTTGAATTATCTCAAAAACATGCCATTAGGCTTAGATTGGGAAAAACATAACCAATGGTACTCAAAAAGACTTAACTTTTTATTTTTCAAATTCAGGTACTAACCGGTTACAGTCTCAGGCTAACCGGTTAGAATTACAGACCTGAACTGTTTACCATTGAAATTCAGAAAACCCTTTTTCTTGAATTCTCTACCCAATCCATAAACAAGTTTTAACATTGTTTTATACCTCAAAAGCACTGTGTTCATCATTCAAAAGTCTAAATCACATTCCATTTCCAAATGAGCACAATTTCCTCTTGAAATTATCTCATTACACTAAGGTATTAACTCCCAAGTTCAATCTGAATTATTACAATATAATCAGCTACATTTCAGATTGAGTCCCAGTGAAATTAAGGTCTAGATTTGAGTAACATTAATAAGACCATAGGACTGATTTCAGAAACTTATTTTCTTTGAAATTTTACAGTGTCTAACCGGTTACAATTATCGAGTAACCGGTTAGATTATGCAGTCAGTACACTGAAACATGAGGTTTTGCAAACCATTCTTTTTATTACTCAAATCTAACCAATTTCAACATCCAAAGGAGTTCATATACCTTAAGTAAACATGTTTAACCACAGAAACACATTCAACTTGCATGCATTAAGTTTATTGTATCAAATTGCATAAAAACCAATATAACCACAATTCAATACCACAAAACTTATAATAAACATTTAGATTATGATTCAAGCATCAAAATCACTTGCATGCATCAACACAAAGTTTCCCCCCTTCTCCTTTTCTCCTTTTCTCCCATATCCTACCTCTCGACAAATTTTCTTTTTTTATCAACAACATTCAATCACTACTAGAAATTGTGAAGAGATCTTGATTTACTTTAACCATTGTCTGGATATCCATTGCAGATTCTCAGCGGGGTTCTCTTCCTCTTTTTTTTATATTATTATTCGGGAATTTTCCTCTTTTTTTTCTTTTTTTTCTTTCCTCTTTTTTTTTTGTATCCATATTCTGATCCCCACTCATCCCGTGACCAATTACTTTTGGGTTTTGAAACCAAGGTAGACTTTTTGTTAGTGATTGAATGCTGAGCAAAAAATTTGTCAAACGATTCTACCCGACCCTGGTTATGAATATTCAATAGGTAATATAGAAACGATCTCCATTCATGATGTCAAGGCTCAATGGGGTGACTAGGGGTATCTCCTTAGTGTTTGGGATTTACAAAGAAGCCTCATATCATTAGAAAAGAACTGTTCGAGAGTCCACATCACATAGGATTTTATTTACATCACCCTCCATCCTGATCCATGAATTAAACATTCTTTACTATGCATATGAAAAAGGTTTAGTAAAACATTGATGTGATCAACGCATAAGAATATACTACTAAACAAACATACAACTTCCTTTTTCTTCTTTTTTTTTCATTATTCTTTTTTAGATACTCTCAAGCATAATACTTTTTTACAGCATCTGAATTCACTGAGAGTCGCAAGTCTTCTCCATCCATGTTGGTCAAAATCAGGGCCCCTCCAGAGAAAGCCTTTTTTACGACATAGGGTCCTTCATAGTTAGGAGTCCACTTTCCCCTGTGATCTTTCTGGATAGGTAGAATCTTCTTAAGCACTAAATCCCCTTCTCGAAAGTGACGTGGGCGGACTTTCTTAGCATGAGCCTTAATAATTCTCTTTTGATACAATTGGCCATGACATAAAGCAACTAACCTCTTTCCTTCAATGAGATTTAACTGGTCAAAACGGGTTTGGACCCATTCAGGATATTTTGACACTGTTATAAATCCCGCTTCTAGCCACTTTTGTATTTCTTCTTTCACTTTCAACGAGATGTCAGTTTTCATCCTCCTTAATTTTTGTTTCACAGGTGGGCATTCAGGCTTCAATGGCAGCTTGTGCTCGACTATGTTACGATCCAATCCCGGCATATCACGGTATGACCATGCAAAGACATCCTTATACTCATGTAACAACTGAACCAACCTTTTTCGTTCACTGATTTTCAAGATTGTTCCAACTCTGATCTCTTTTTTATCATCCTCTGTCCCCAAGTTAATTACTTCAGTGGGCTCTTCATGAGGTTGAATTTCTCTAGCTTCTTGTTCAACCATTCGGAGTAATTCAGGATGTGTCTCCCAATTGTCATCATTATTCTCTTCTTCAGTCTGGTTAGGAAAGTGATCGAAACTGTATGGTGGGTTACTAACATGATCATTATTTACGGATTCGCAGTCAGATCTGCATTATTGGTGATTAGGTTAAATATTCAGTTATTTCATACTCTTTTCCTTTCTATAAAAAAAACGAAAAATCTATTTATTATTTTTTCATGATCCTTTTAAAGGAAAAGAATAAAAAAAAGAAAACAAGATTAACGAAAACACATGCATTTATTCATGAAAACTTATTCTTGACAATATGATATGGAGTACGCCCTTATTTAATGCTAAAAAGAAATCAATGGCTTTGGGCGGAACCAATGACTTCGAAAACATTAATTACTTTTCTATGTGGCACAAGAGTCGTGGGAATTCCTCCTCTATCCAGTTGTTCAACACGGTGCCGGGCGGATGTTGGATTATGAAGCTATCCATATCATTAGAGCAATCATCCATCACTGCAGCAACATCCCTTACAAAATCGAGTCCAGCACTGCTGAAGCTGTAGCTGATATGCGGAATGGGAATCCTGTCAACCTTGTACTCACAATGCCCCAGACGGGCCAACCTCTTCTGCTTTTTCTCTTCGGCGATTCGGATCTTATAACTTTTGTAGGTATATATCCTAATCCATACCGATCTTTGTTGTCATAGAGTATTGGCATATCAATTGGTCCTTGTTCATATTTTCCAAGCCCTTTGCCTGGCTGATACCCATTTTCTATCATGATTTTTGCCACCATGAGAGAAGCTTCAGAAGGTCTAGGCTTCAACAGGGGACTTCCTTCTTTAACAAATGTGGCATTTGCTATCTCCAGTGCTTGGAAAGCCGTTTCAAAAGCCTCCTCAGTTGCTTCAATATAAGGAGTATTTGATGGTTGCGTTACCAATATATCTTGTTTGGGTGGAATTTTGTGGAGGTAAATATGATTGGTTAGGGTTTATAGCCTGTGGTGTGAAATATGTTTGGGTGGGATTTTGTGGATAATGAACAGTTGGTGCATGGTACTGGTGGGGGTTTTGATGAACATATGTATTGGGCTGATATTGAGTCCCCTGTTGGCGGGAGGTATAAGTATTGGTGTAAGCATTCTTAGAATAATGGTTGGTTCTTTGATATCCCTTCCCTTCATTAGTTACGGCATGAGTTTCTCCTTCCTTCTTTTTCACAAAATTTGGTCTCTTTCCAGTGCTCGATCCGAGATTGTCTCCTGTGATCTTTCCACACCTCAATCCACTGTCAATTCGTTCTCCCACCTTTTTTAAAGCATTGAAGCTGTTAGCAGTACTACTCACCATGCGATCATAGTAGGGATTTTGAAGAGTCTCTATAAATAATGAGATTTGTTCCTCTTCCTCTATGCGAGGCATGACTTGGGCAGCCACGGCCCTCCACCTTTGTGTATATTCTCTAAAACTCTCATTCTGCTTTTGGAACATACTTTGAAGCTGAGTGCGGTCAGGCGCCGAATATTCATTGTACTTGTAGTACTTAACAAAAGCGTCAGCCAAGTCCCTGAAAATTCTGATATTGTCTTTTTCTAATCGTATATACCAATTCAAAGCCCCGGCAACGAGACTATCTTGGAAGCAATGGATCAATAACTTGTCATCCTTGTGGTATGCCGACATTTTCCATACATACATATGGAGGTGAGTATTTGGGCAGGTATTTCCATTGTACTTCTCAAATTCTGGCAGCTTGAATTTTGGGGGCAAAGTAACTTCCGGGACTAAACACATCTCAAAAGCATCTTTTAGTCCTTGATAGTTTGCTCCTTCAATTGCTTTCAATCTTTCCTCTATCAGATCCAACTTCTCTTTCTCCTTGCCTTGAGTGCCATTAGGAAAGTGTGGTTTATTCCCCCCAAGCCTTGCCCCGGGTATGTGCGGAATGATATGGGCTTGTGGCCCAGCGGTGATGTGTGATTGGTGAACCACATGTGTAGGGTCTTCTTCAGCGTCGACGTGCGGAGTTAGTTCCTCGTGAACAGGAACCTCTTCAGCGAAAGGTGGGACATATCCTGGAGGAAGTCCGTAGGGTGGCCAATTGACCATAAAGTATACGTGTTGCCCAGATGCACTGTGTTGATTATTACGAACGTTTGGGGTGAAACCCGGAGGATATTGGGGAGAAACAAGCTGTTCAACATCGTCGGTTTTAGGATTCCCATTCCCATTTGATTCATTTTTTTGTAATGTGAGTATCATTTCCATCATCTTATTCATTTGACTTTTGAGTTCTGCTAACTCTGTATCGTTCTTTTGATTCGCCTCACGTTCTTCCATAATCTTGACTTGCAATCGAGTCCGATAAGGGTGCTTTGGAGGTAGTTTTCCTAATTTCCATATTTTTTTGAATATTTAATAAAAATTTATGAAAGATGAAGAAATGAATGAATGAATGAACGAATGATTGTGATCCAAAATTGTAAATTTTATTGCCAAATCTCCATTATTACAAAATCAAATTCCAACGAAAGAGAACACAGAAAAACTCATCTAGTCCTACCATTATTACTGCAATCGCTTATTCTAAAAAAAGAAAATCCTCTTTACTCCTACTTCAATAGAAATTCCCAAAATATTCCAATTCTTTCTTGATGGTGACTAAGAATTCTCGGGCTTTCCCAGGTGGTGCTTCCTCCTCAGCTTCTTCAGCCTCTCTTGCCCTTTTTTGTGCTTTCCTTTCAAGTCCTTGGATATCATTAAGAAGTTAGCAGGTTTTTTGGAGAAGATCTTTGTGCTGCCCTTCAAAGTGTTGACTTCTATCACTCCAATAGACTCTATCCGCATCCAGGGACACTTTTTCTTCTTGTAGCAGAAAAATAGTTTTGCTGCTTTCCTCTAGTTTTGACTTTAAATATTTTAATTCTGAACGCATGGCTCCATTTTTTTGGTTGAGGGAAGCAATCATTTTGTTTTTCTCAGAAAGTGAAACATCAAGGTCTAAGTATTCCTTTTTCCATCTTCGAGTTTGTTGTTCCATCCAAGCAGACCTTCCTTTTTCAACTTGCATCTCCTTTTCAATCCTTCGCAATTTGTTATTCCATAACTCCTTAGTTTCAAGCTCTTTTTCCTTCAGCTGTTGGTACATTATTTCGTATCTTCCTTCAGCCTCGGCAACATAATCAAATGGTTCATTGAAATTATGGATAGGAAGATGAGGACCTTCAACTTTAGGGGCTACAAAGCCTTTTCCGCGGTTAGCTTGCCATAGAGGATATCCGGGAGTAGTTCCTGTAGAAGATCCTTGCTTCACATATCGAACGTCTTTCCAAGCTTCGATGGCCTTTTTGACTTTCTTAGATACATTCTCGTCACTGTACGAGAATTCGAAATCAGCTAGACCATGGGTCATGGGGATAAATTGCTTTGACCCCAACTGTCTTCTAACTAGGGCAGGAGCATAGCCAGTAACTCCCCACGGGCCTATGAGAGGAACCCAAGGTTTATCTCCACACCTATACACTACATAAGTATGAGACATCCAGGGGGCCATCCAAATTACTTCCTGCAAATCTAGGAAGAACATGATCCACCAATTCTTTGTCGGCATTTCAAGAGGCCATGCCGCATTACCAGATTCTCTTGCTGGGTTATGAAACCCCGGTCTATATAGATTCCATTGGATCTTAGGGAAATTGAAGCATGTTAGGATGGGAAGATGACTAATCATCCAGATGGTCAAGAGCTGAGTACAACCTCGGAATCGTCCTCTCTTATTAAGCCTACAATGATTCAATGATCGGATAGTTTCCGCCAAGATGGGTATTGCTGGATTCACCTTATGCTCTATTTGCTCAAATAGTTTGACTATCTGACCATCAATTCGCCCCTTTAACCTTGGAAAGATTACCAATCCATAAATGGCAAGAGCAAACGCAGTCAGCCCATGATCTGTATCTATGTTGTTTTGGACAAACTGTAAGAGATAGTGAGCACTCAGGTTACCCTTCTTATCTATCATCTGATCTTGAATTTCACTGACATGAATGTCCAACAATCTTGAGAGTATCCTAGCAGTAGTTTTCCTTTCGTAAGGGAAATAGAACTTTTCTTTTGAAGGTATATCCACATTTATTATTTTGTAATACTCTTCGATCGTAGGAACCATATCAATGTGCTGGAAGGTAAAGCATCAGAGCGAAGGATCCCAGAAGTGTAGCATAGCCTTCAACATCGGAATGTTGGGTCGGACTTGAATGAGGAACGCTATGAGCCCATATTTCTTAGCAAAGTCTTCAGACCTCCTCATTTGTTGCCAAACTTGTTTCAAAGCTCTCAAATCGTTTGGCTCAAAGTCAATTTTCCCTATTGCTGGCAAGGGGATAACGACTCCCATAGGCAGGCAATCTCCTTCTTCTCGCTGTATAGCTTCTGACTCTTCTATGACTTTTGACCTATCTTCAACCACAACTGACTGGGAGGACATGCCGAATTTATCCATGCTTTCGAAGAATTGGAGTAATAATCTGAGATTTAGCAATAATATTACAATTTGGATCGTGAATGCAAATGGATATGTGTAAGCAAATACGAAATAAAAGAAAATGAGGATTTATTTTTAATGCAAGCTGGTTAATTAATGCATAGTTTTAAAAGGAAATTCCAAAGACACCAAGTAATTTCTAAAGTCAAAAAGATGCAAAGGGTAGGTTCTATGACTCCTATCAACAGGTCCCCAAACTGCCCCTTATCATGATCAATTTGATTGACAAAGGGGTCTCCTATCCTTGCCCATCATAGACTTCAAGCGGAAAGGATTCAGTTTGAGCGAGGGGTTTTCATGAGCCTATACGGAGATCGGAGGTCTCTCAAGGCAACACTACTTAACCCTCTATCTAAACCTAAAAGGTGTTGGGCCCAGGTATAGGGCTTATGCATGGAAACAATAAATAATCAATAAGGCACAAGTATGTAGAAATAAAAATGAAAAACCAAACAAAAAAATAAAATAAAATAAAATAAAAATTTAAATCAAACAATACATAGAGACCAAAAAAATTATGGCTTAACCCTCAAATTTCCCCAGCAGAGTCGCCAGCTTTCGCAACCGTCCCGAAGGGCGCCACGAAAAAATATGAAAAAAAAATAATTAATTTAATATTTAAATTAATTAAAGAGATTTGGAGTCGCCACCAATTGATTTATCCATAAAAATGGAATGGTGCAATTGGACACCTAAAAAAAAATGGTCTGCGTATCAGAGTTTGGATTAGGGGGTTGATTACGAGTAGGGAAGGTATTAGCACCCTACCACGTCCGTTCTAAGAACGGTTACCTATTTGGTCTATACTATTTGCTTGATTATTTTGGTTTGGTTTTCAATTATTAATATTAAAAAAAATTGTTTATTATGTTTATTTTATACGTCCCATTTTTATCAGCATATTATCAAAGATGATAAATGACTATGATTGAGAAATGGGTTGCCTAAATATCAATTTTTCTGCGGAATAAAATCAAATCCTACAACATTTGGATATAACAATGGTGAATTTAAAATTTCTATTTTAGTAAAGATTTACAGCAATAAAAATTAGTTCTAAAATTATTTCAAAATGATTTGTTTGCAAAATTTCCTTTTTCGATATAGGATTGTGTTGCGGTAAAAAAAAAGGTTCTAAACTTGTAAGCAAAATTATTATCTTTGAAATAATTATTTTTAATTGTTTATATTCACCATTGTTATAACGGTTAATGATCAATGAATTTATTCACATTGATTTTAACACTAAAAAAAAATTTAACGAAATATTTATTTTGATTTTTTTGCCATTTAGATTTAGCCAACACTCATGACCAACTCTAATATAAAACATATGCCTCAAGATAATTAGGTAAAATTTACGGAACCGCAACCACGACCTTTTCCTAATTTCTATCGTCGGCGACTTTAAAGTATTACTTTTACCTTAAAATTCCAAACTTTTAATTTTTTTTAGAACCAAACCCAGCCAACACTCATGGCCAAATCCGATTGAAAAGAAATGCCTCAAGACTAATGGATAGACTTTTGTGTAACCGTCACTCCGGACATCTTCCAAATTTTCCGTCATCGGCTTTATTTCATGAACATTTTTTTATTCAACAATCAAAAAGGATTCATAAAAATAATAATTAAAATCTCAACAGTTGAAATATAAAAGACTACATTTTTATTTTTTAATATTTTTAAAACAGAAAAAAAACTGAAAACAAAAGAGATGAAAAGAGGTACCTGGAATGGACGAAGGGAGTATTACTGTGTTGAAGGCCAGGAACATAGACTGGCAGAGGAAGTGTTTTATTATTCAGCACAAAAACCGAGAAAATGAGACTAAAGACTGAAGTAGAAGAGTAGTAGGCACGGAAATCGAATACAATATTTTTTTAGAGTAAATTGCTTCTAAAAAAATCTCTGTTTTCAAAATTGTGTATCAAATTCTCTTCCGAAATTGTAAGGAGAAGAGCTCTATTTATAGGAAAAAAAATTAGGTTAAGAAAAATAGGGTTTCTCCAATAGGCTTTGAAAGCCCAGTGGAATATTCCCTGATTTATTCCTTAATCAAATATTTTAAATTTGTTAAAGATCAATTCTCAATCAAAACAAATATGATGATAATCCTTTTATAAATAAAACAAATCCTTTTAATAAAAAAAAAATTATCTTTATCCTCACAAAAAACTTATCAAATCTTTTACCAAAAACACATTTTTATCTTATCTTTTTTAAAATTCGTTTTTTTTTATTTTTTACAAAAAAACTTTTTTTTTTCAAAATCTTTTCTTATTTTTTTATTCTTATTTTTTAAATAACCCCAAAAATAACTCAATACACAAGAATAATACATTCAAACAAACTTTTTATTTTTTCTCACTATTTATTTAATTATACAAATTTGAGAATAAAAATTTAATTAATCCAAAATTTTTACAAACTAATATTTTTGACCCCGGACAAAATTGGGTGTCAACAACATTCCATTTCCAAATGAGCACAATTTCCTCTTGAAATTATCTCATTACACTAAGGTATTAACTCCCAAGTTCAATCTGAATTATTACAATATAATCAGCTACATTTCAGATTGAGTCCCAGTGAAATTAAGGTCTAGATTTGAGTAACATTATGTTTATTTTTTATGTCCCATTTTTAATAAGAGGCTGTGGAATTTTGTAGCGAATACATGTCCAATGTTGATTCCATAGGGCTTCCGAAGTCTCGTCATGCAGGAAGAACACAAGGAGAAGGGATTATCGGAAATGAAATATTGACTGTACCAAGGACAGAATTGGATCAAGCACACTTATATGTTTTACACAATGAAGATGAGGTTTTGCCATATGTTGATAAACATAAGGAGATACTTAGGAGTTCAAACCCAAGTAGGAATGAAAATTGGATAACCAGAGAGCACAATCGGTGTTTTATAAAATGGTTAAGAGATCACATAATTGAAGAGTTGAATATAAATCCTGATTCTATTTCTGAAAGATTGAAATGGTTAGCCAATGGTCCAGGTATGCATGTCTTATCCTACATTGGTTATCTAATTAACGAGTACACATTTTATACGAAAGAACAAGATGATAAGAGTACAGTGCAGAACAGTGGTGTTACTCTTGTTGCTGAAGCCATGCATGTGTCAAGTGCCAATGATAGAAATCCAATATATGCGAATATGTCATACTTCGGGGTCATTGATCGCATATGGGAATTGGATTATAGCAAGTTTCGTGTGCCCGTATTTGGTTGTAAGTGGGTTGATAACAATAATGGCTTTCAGATTGATTAGTTAGGGTTCATGCAGGTGAATCTTAATAGAGAAGGGTACAAAGATGAGCCTTTTATTTTAGCATCTCAAGCTCAACAAGTGTTCTATGTCACTGATCCTGCTGATATGAGATGGTCCATTGTTCATTTGAGTAACAAAAGAAATGCCAATAACATAGATGATCAAGACCATGAGGACACTGATGTTGAGGATGATCCTTTCTTTGGGACATCCCAATCACATGAGAGTGATCCGACTAACGATGACGATCTATATTTGAGAGATGATCATGATGAGGGAATTTACATCAATCCACAAATTCTTTCTAATGAGAAAAAGTCAAGTCTCAATCAGACAAAGAAAAGGAAAAGATTGAGTTAAACATGTATGTTTACTTTATTTTTAAAGTAATTTAGCTTATCACATTTTATTTATCTTGTTTGTATAAATATATCTCATTGTGCTTTAATATTTTACTTGTGTTTTAATATTTAACTTGTGTTCTACTTTGGTTGCAGGTGATGGCATCTCCTAATGGTGAAAATCCTCCTATGGCATCTCCTAATGGTGAAGATCCTCGCATGACAACTCCTAACGGTGAAGGTCCGCCTAACACTAAAACAAAAAAGCGTACGCGTGGGCTGACCGCTATGAAGATAGTTATTCGTGCAAGAAGCAAAAATATAAAATTACATGTAACATACTTTTTTTATTTAACATGCATGTCTTGTTTCATATATAAATTGATTCCTTTGTCTTTATTGATCTCTTACACTCTATCTCCCTGTGTTATTTCTATACATACACTGTCATATTAAAATTGTTAGGTTGAATGGAATGTAAAAGGCCAACCAAAGAACAAAAAGGGGGCAGCATATTGGTGAGCTATATTGGGGTGATTGTTCGACAGTTGGTGCCAGTTACTTATGACAATTGGCATGATAAAGCTTTGCCTGGTTTGAAGGATATCATTTGGCAGGACATAATAGTAACAATCACATACTCTAGCACTTATTGAAATTTTTTTATGTTAACATGTTCATTGTGAGACTTTGTTTATCTTTTGCAGTCGGCTTTTGATGTTGAGGAGGAACATAAGACATACATACTTCAGTCTGCTGGCAGGAGTCATAGACAATTCAGAACTGATGCAGGAAAATATGTAAGAGATGCCGAGGGAAATATCAACCTCAAACCTCCAAAAAAATATGAAAATATCATACGTGAGGCTGATTGGATAGTGTTTGTCAAGAAGCGTACTGAAGATGAGAAGTTCTTGGTATGATCTGTTATATGTAAAGTATATCAAGTGTCATTATTTTTGAATATACGATTATAAGTATATATTCATATGATTATTATTTGTCTAAGCAGAAACTAAGTGAAGAAAATCGTAAGAGAGCAAAAAAATGTCTTTATCCTTATAGAAAATCAAGGGCAGGGTACAAAGGAGTTGAGGAAGACATTGTAAGTATATATACGTACATATATATACATAATTATGAAGATTGTAAATATGACTTTTAATCTCTTTTGTTTCTCCTGTGTCAATGTACAGCTGGATCGTCCTGAGACAGATCCAAATGTTAAAATGATAGATCTAGAGATTTTGTGGGTGGATGCCCGCAAAAACAAGGCGGGTATTATTGACAATCCAAATGTTCAGGAAGTGAAAGACCGATGTGTGAGTGATATATTAATCCAAATGTTCTGTTCTGATCTGATGCATTTGTTCTGATCTGTTATCTATTCTGATCTGTTCTACATTTGTTCTGATCTGATGCATTTGTTCTGATATGAAATTGGTCTTTCTAAGCTAATTTTCATGATGTTTGACACGACATGAATGCTGAAAATCACTATGCGGTTTATGGAAATTTCACCAATGTATTTCTGATTTTGATTATTGATTCATATTGTTGCTACTAGTGTTCTTGTTTTTCAGCCTGGTGCTGAAATTTGTGTGCCTATTTGTGTACCAAGTGAATTTCAAGAAATAAGTTTTAGCTCCAATATTCTTCTGTTGCTGGCTATGCTGAAATTTGGCTCATTTCATGTTCAAAGTTAAGATTAAAAACTGATTTTCAGATTCAGTTTTCCAGCAATATCAGTTTTTGAATTCAGTGCCTTGTAAGGCTTGATTTAAATTGTATAATGCATGATAGGGTGCAAACTTATCATGATTTTACTCTATTATATCCTATCTTTGATAAGTGATCTTGTTTCATGTGTTTTGATTAGTGTTTAATAGAGTTTTTGATGGTCAAAGTGAGCTATATGCTAAACCTGTCCTGTTTCATATTTGACAATATTGTTGATAATAATATGAAAATAATATGTGTGTCAGGATGCCCTAAAGAAACAATCTGTTTCAGAGGGGGATATACAAGAACATGGCAAGAAAAACATACTTGGTAAAGCATTAAATCTCCCTGAATATCCTGGTCGTCTTAGGGGTGCAGGAGCTGGGGTGTGCAAAACAAAATACTTTCCCCCTCAAAAGCGCGCTAAAAGAGCTGATGTAGTGGAGTTCGAAGAGATGAAACAGATGATGAAGGGCCTTCTCCAAAGGGTTAATGAATTGGAAAATAAGAATCAAGAAAAGGCTACTGAGAGACAGCATGATTTACCTTGTCATGGTCCTAGCATCAAAGATAGTTGCACAATTGCAACTCACAACATTCTTGAGGTAATTGCTTGTTTATTAATTGATTAAAATAGAGGTACATCAATTCTTTATTTATCAATTTTTTTTAGGGCGTCACCACCTGCAAGTTATATTTGGATAGCCCAATGAAGCGCTTGGTTGGTATTGGTAAAGTGCATAATCTTCCTGTGACACCCTTCCGAATTACCCAAGTTTAATATAGTACTTAAGCTATTATATTGGATAATATATGGACTTGCGCGTATTAAGAAAATATGTAAGTGAATTTTTTTTTACTTTTTAAAGCGGGTGCACAAATCAACACTTGGAATTCTTGGAGAATAAACTCTAAAGCATTTCGAAACAGTTGTATCGAATTCGGCGATTTCTAAAACCTTTTCAAAAGTTGGGTAACATTCGTCTTTTGAAATCGTGTTTATATCATAGAAAATAACTAAAGCTACCCTTGCTTTATTTGATAAAACTGATACCATCGAATAGTTTTTACAGCCGAACTCTCAAATAGATTAAATCAGAGTAAGCGGAAATTATAGGACTATGCAACTAATAGTAATATAACCATAGGTATATACATATATATGAAAAGAGTTATAAGTACATAGTCCCAACCTCAAGTCTCCAAGATCCAAAATACAAGTCCATAAACTGATCTACATAGCAGTGCAACCAAAACCCTAGAGTACTCCAAAAGTAAATCTACAACATATATACATAACCAAAATATAACTCTAAGGGTGGTCACGTAGATCTGGCAGCATCAGATGTAGTAGTAGTGATAGCAGTAGTCTCCAAGAAGCAAAAGTAGTAAGGTAGTAGCATCATCATCAACACAACAGCAGCAAGATCTCCTCCATAGCATCCACACATCGGATCCTCTGATCCTCATCACATACCCTATGCACATACCTAGGGATCCTCATCCCTCCAATCACTCCCAGTAGAATGCACGACAGGCTCGTCCCACTCTCGTCCTCCACCGGATCCTCTTCGATCTCATCCGAGGGAGAGTGTACCCTACCACGGGGTACCGGGTCAGGTGATGGTGAAACCCTGACTGGGCTCCTCGGATCAGAAGGGGGAGTCTCCTCGCGGACGACTCTCGAGGTAAAAGGGTGAGAGCGGGTAGGTCGAAAATGAAAACTATGATAAGAACGAGCTGGTCGTGTGGGAGGTGGTCCATGGTAAGTGTAAAACGGGGGTACATGCATAGTGTATATGATGGGAATCCTAAATCTACGAGGACGAAATCGAATCAACGAGTTCGGGTGGTAGAAGGTAATCTCTACCTCTCCCTCGAACACCGCGCGATGGTCCTCATAGATCCATGTGCCACTAGGAAGTGGCCGGAGGGGTAAGCAATGTAACGAGACATCACCTAAAAGGGCATAGGGGTAAGCATGTCTATACACATAATCAACAGAGAATAAATTGTACAATGTCAATATGTAAATATGCAATCATAAATAACAATCACATTTAGCACTTAGCAAGTATTGAATGCAAGTAGAATGCTCACACTTGTTTCATTCCTCACAATTAATGCAAATGACTGGCAAGATGCATGAATTTAGCTCTCAAGCCTATCTCCATCATTCTATGTCACTCTCTGACATCCATCCCTGACAACCCAACACTCAACAGTGAGTTGTATTCCTAGGTATACAACAATTCGTACATTCACCTAGAATGTACACGACAAGCTTGGAATCCATGCCACCCGAGCATATCCCGTTATCCAAACGGACCGTCATCCAAACGGTATAACCATATCGACATCCACTCAGCCGACCACGTCAACGACGTGTCATCAAGCAAGCGTATTGGCACTCCCAGAGGCCCTCCACATGTTTACCAAAAACATGATATACGTCCTACCATCCAAACTCCAGAATGAATGCATTACTTTACTTAAAGGGAATTGACTGATGTTTTATCCTTTTATTAATACATCACGTGCCTCCCGAGCAACGTGTTATTATTCACATAAAAACATCTTGACGTCAATCAATTTCCTTTAAGTCCAGGATCACTTGGTTTATTGTCCTTTAAGTGTTACAAAATAACTTAGAATTAAAAATGGTATTTTTCAATATCTGACTAAAAATACTCGAGTGTTTTCCATAATACTCGAGTAATTCATCAGTTTCCAGATTTTACTCGAGTGGTTCATAATTAGACTCGAGTTGTTCATGTCTTTTTAGAGACTTAAGTTTTCAGATCTCCATAAATATGCTCGAGTAATTCGTGAGATACTCGAGTAGTTCATTGCCCAGAATACTCGAGTAGTTCATGTATTACTCGAGTTGTTCATCAATTTTTACTCTTGTTGAATCTGAAATACTCGAGTGCCGAGCCTGACTCTCAAGTTGGTGCGCCAATTTTCACACTGGTGCACCACGAAATACTCGAGTGTTAAGCCATATACTCGAGTATTTGCAGGCAGAACAGACTGAAAACTTGGTTTTTACATACCATTTCAATTTCTAAACATTTTTAACCCAAACCAATGATCACAATAGTTCATATACCATATATTGAACATGTTACAATACTCATTTCATATCAAATAACAAATTTGACAGAGAATTAATCATTTATGCATAAAATACACAATTTAGCAACTCAACACCTCAAATTGCAAAATAAACATCACACTCATAAAACAATGGTCATTTAAGCTTGCATGCATGATTTAGAACTTTCTCATCACAGTCATAGAGCATGGATTGGTCTCCAAACCAAAGTTCCTATTCAAACTAAGCCCTTAGAGCCTCTTGATGGCTCTCTAACACAATTAATGGAATTTAAACTCTATCTAGTGTAAGAAATTACTTCCCCTTACCTCTCAGACGTTTTCCAACCAAGAATTGACCAGAAAAAGGCTCCACAACTCTCAGACCAACTTTAAGCACCACATGCAGAGCATTTTGAGTGCAACACCAAAGTGGAATTGGTTTACATATGAAACAGAGAATAAAATTGGGGAAATTAGATTTTCTAGACTCTATGCAACATGAACTCACTAAGGAAACCGAATTTGAGACTCAGGGATTCATGAGCTTACCAGAAATTAAGATCAAAGTAAGCTCCCAGACCAAAGCTTGACAGAAACAGCTTCACTTCAACTCCTTGAATCTTCCACTACACTTACTCAATCCTCACGATTTTGGTATTTATACAAAGCTCGTGATGTGAGCTTTGTATTAGTGTATCACTCGAATCCTAACACTCAGAATTGAAGAAGAATCGAAGGCAACAACTTCAGAACCCTAACTTCTCTAATTTCTACAAGTTTGATCAAAATTCTCAACCAAGGGACGTTGATGAGCTTAAATAGACAAGGAGGACTTCCATGCACAACGACACGAAAGCCTTGAGGTGTTGGGGAGGGAGTATTCGTGTCAATGGAGGGGAATCGGTGGTGGTGACTCACCAAACGCACTAACTCGGGCAACTCTGTCCAGAATACTCGAGTTTTCCGAGAAATACTCGAGTATTTTGCCCCATTTTTGAAAAATAATTATTTTATTTACTTTCCCTCCAAAACCTTTCCTATAATTGCTTCTAGGTCCCAATCCAGGGGCTAATATGCAAAATATTTATTTTATGCATTATTATATTTATTAAATCAATTCACACACATATACTAACTATATGAACACATATTTTAATCAAGGATTAATATAGAAATAATTAATTATAATTAATTTATAATTAACATTTCATTAATCGGGGATTAAAATTTTGGGGTGTTACACTACTCCCCCACTTACAAGGAATTTCGTCCCCGAAATTCAACTTATACAAACAACTCAGGATAATCCTGACGCATCTTATCCTCTAATTCCCAAGATGCTTCTATCACATCACCACAAACCCAGACGACTTTGACCAGACGAATATCCTTCCCTCTAAGCTGCTTGATCCTTCGGTCTTCAATGCGCACATGCTTAGCTTCGAAGGTTAAGTTTTCATGAATTTCTAAGTCATCCGGTTGGATTCTAAGGACAATGGTGGGGTCATGGACATATCTTTTCAATTTCGACACATGGAATACATTATGAAGGTTAGCCAATGACGGGGGCAGAGCCAATTGATAGGCTACTGGGCCGACTCTTTTGAGAATTTGATAGGGACCAATAAACTTAGGTGATAGTTTCTGGGTTTTTAAGGCTCTACAAACACCTTTGGTTGGTACTATTCTAATGAATACATGGTCTCCTTCGGCGAACTCTAAAGGTTTTCTTCTTTTATCAGCATAGCTTTTCTGCCTACTTTGAGCTGCTCTCATCTTCTCTTGTATCATCTTGATCTTCTCAGTCGTCTCTTGCACAAAATCTGGTCCAACCAGAGAACTCTCCCCCACTTGAAACCAGCATAACGGCGTCCGACACTTTCTTCCATACAAAGCTTCAAATGGTGCCATTCCAATACTCGTGTGATAACTGTTGTTGTAAGTGAACTCCACGAGTGGCAACATCTGCTCCCAATTCCCTTGTCCTTCCAAAGCACAGGCTCGTAAGATGTCCTCCAGCGACTGAATAGTCCTCTCCGTCTGACCATCAGTCTGAGGATGGTATGTAGAACTCAACTTCAATCTTGAACTCAAGGCTCTATGCAGATCTTCCCAAAACTTCGATGTAAACCTCAGATCGCGATCTGACACAATGCTTGATGGTACCCCATGCAGACGAACAACTTCCTTGATATACAACTGGGTGAACTTCTCCAAAGAGTAGCGCATGTTAACAGGAATAAAATGCGCCGACTTGGTTAGACGATCCATGATCACCCAAATTGCATCATGACCAGTGGCTGTCCTTGGCAATCCCGACACAAAATCCATCGAGATACTATCCCATTTCCACAACGGAATTTCCAAAGGAAGTAATTCTCCTCCTGGCCTTTGGTGTTCCACCTTGGCCTTCTGACATACCAAACAACATGCCACATACTCAGCCACGTCCTTTTTCAAACCAGGCCACCAAAATATCCTTTTCAGGTCTTGATACATTTTGGTCGCTCCTGGGTGCATACTCATCTTGCTCTTATGTGCTTCATCCAGAATCATCCTTCTTACTTCCGGATCATCAGACACACATATCCTTGTTCTAAAACGAAGGATTCCGTCCTTCCCCTCTTGAAATTCCAACTCCTTACCTTCTGCCATCAGTTTCTTCTTTTCCATGATTCTCTCATCCTTACATTGCAATTCCCGAATCCTTTGCAGAAACTCATTAGCAATCTGCAGCAACCCCATCTTAATACTTGTCGGATCCACTTGCATCGTCAGGCTTAAATCCCGGAACTCCTCTATTAACGCAGCTTCTCTGACCATCATTGCACTGATGTGCATTGCCTTTCTACTCAATGCATCCGCCACGACGTTTGCCTTCCCAGGATGGTGATAGAGCTCGAACTCATAATCTTTCAAAAACTCCATCCATCGACGCTGCCTCATATTCAACTCCTTCTGATCGAAGAGGTACTTTAAACTCTTATGGTCACTAAATATCCGGAACATAGTGCCATAGAGGTAGTGCCTCCAAATCTTTAGAGCGAAAACAACCGCTGCCAACTCGAGATCATGAGTGGGATAGTTCATTTCATGAACTTTTAGCTGTCTCGAGGCATAGGCGACGACTTGCCCTTCTTGCATCAAAACACTCCCAAGACCTTGTTTCGATGCATCACAATACACATCAAAACTCTTCTGTGTATCGGGCAGAACCAATACAGGAGATGATGTCAACCTTTCCTTCAACTCTTGAAAACTCCTTTCACATTTCTCATCCCATAGAAATGGTTGATCTTTCCGAGTCAATTTCGTCAAAGGCAGTGCGATCTTCGAGAATCCTTCAATAAATCTTCTATAGTAGCTAGCCAAACCAAGAAAGCTTCTCACCTCCGTGACCGACTTTGGTTGCTCCCATTGCAAAACCGAACTTACCTTCGTCGGATCAACGACTATTCCTTTGTCCGAAATCACATGTCCCAAGAACTTAACCTCCTTCAGCCAAAACTCACACTTTGTAAGTTTGGCGTACAACTGCTTCTCCTTTAAGATGCTCAACACTATCCCCAAGTGTTCAACATGCTCCTCTGGGCTCTTAGAGTAAATGAGAATATCATCAATGAATACAACCACGAATGAATCTAAATAAGGTCTAAAGATCCGATTCATGTAGTCCATGAAGATAGCTGGTGCATTAGTCAATCCGAATGCCATCACAACATACTCATAATGTCCGTATCGAGATCGGAATGCAGTCTTAGAGATATCCTCTTCTTTAATCCTGATTTGATGGTACCCCGACCTCAAATCAATCTTGGAAAATATTGAAGCCCCACGAACTTGATCCATAAGGTCATCTATCCTCGGCAATGGATACTTGTTCTTGATCGTGACCTTATTCAATTGTCTGTAGTCGATGCACATCCTCATGCTGCCATCCTTCTTCTTGACAAACAAAACCGGAGCACCCCAAGGTGACACGCTTGGTCGAATCATCTACTTCTGCAACAGCTCCTCAATCTGCTTCTTCATTTCAGCCATTTCCGGTGGTGCCATTCTATAAGGAGCAATAGAAATGGGACCAGCTCCCGGAACTAGATCGATACCGAATTCAATCTCTCTTCTTGGTGGCAGACCAGGGATCTCGTCAGCAAATACTTCCGGAAAGTCTCTGACAATAGGGATCTCTTCCATCCTTGGACCATTCTCCTCCACCTCAGAGTTGAACAGGCACACGTAGCCCGAGGGTTTTGAATTTCTATAGGTCACTACTTTTCTATCACAATCAATGATTACTTGCTTTTGACTTAACCAGTCCATTCCCAAGATCACATCTAATTGTGCCAAGGGTAAGCAGATCAAATCCACTTTAGAGGTTTGTCCTAACACTTCTATATAGCAGTTAAGACATGCTCTAGAAACAACTACAGGAGCATTAGTAGGGGTTTCTACTTTGAGGGTACAGGGCATCTCAGACATACTCAAACCCAAACGTTCTACACATTCATATGAAACAAATGAATGCGTTGCACCAGAATCAAACAAAAAAAGACAAGGCTGACCATTAAGCAAGTATTTACCTTGCACCAGATCAGAAGACCAACTTGCTTCCACACCATTAAGGGTGAAAACCCTTCCTTGAGCCATAGGCCTCTCTGCAGCCCCTCTTGAGTTGGCTTTGGCTGGTTCCTTGCAGTCTCTTGTAAAATGTCCCGGCTTACCACAATTAAAGCAGCCACTTGTTCCCCAACAGACACGGCCATAGTGGTTGCGCTTGCACTTGTCGCAGAATGGAGCCTCGCTCCGAAAATTCTTTCCATCCGAACCACCAACTTTTCCCTTGCCTTTCCCTCGGCGATCATACGGACTTTTGCCTCGATTATTGAAACCTTTACATCTTTGAGGTCCATAGTTCTGATTGTCCTTCTTTTCTGAGACTTGCACCTCCTCAGCCTTTGTGTCATCTTCATACATCCTACACATGTCCACAAGTGCAGGAAAGCTTTGAATCCGTTGATAACTAAATATCGACTTAAACATGGGCCTCAAGCCTCCCTCAAACTTAATGCATTTGCTTCTTTCATCCGGATTGTTCTGATAATATGGAGAGTACTTCATAAGCTCCTCAAACTTGGCCGCGTACTCACCCACACTCATATTACCTTGCTTCAGCTGCAAGAATTCTACCTCCTTCTTTCTCCTTAGATCCTCAGGGAAATACTTATGGAGAAACTTCTCCATGAATATACCCCAACTCACTTCCCTTCCTTCATATTGTAGAAGTTGCATCGTGTGATTCCACCAATTCTCAGCTTCATCCTCCAACATGTATGTTGCATACGCCACCTTCTGAGCATCAGAACACTCCAACGTTCTCAGAATCTTATCCATGGTGTGAATCCATTTATTGGCCTCTTCCGGTTTAAATCCTCCTTCAAACTTTGGCGGATTGCAACTCCTGAAATCAGCCAGAGTCTTCGCCTCAGCGTTACCCACATTACACTGGTGAGGAGGGTTAACCGGTTGAGATGGTTGTTGAGATTGTCGTTGCATAGCCTCCAACACCGTGGTGATTCGTTCTAACATCGCATTGGTGTGATTTTGGTTTCTAGTTGCCATATTAGACCTGCGCTATGGGCTTATGGTCACATATGCTGAACTAAAGAAACTTCTATTACACCCCTATACTAAGACTATAGTTTAAACTTTTAAATCTACAATCAATTGTATCTTGTACTCAAAAGAGACAAGATACAAACAAATCAAGGGTATCTAAAGCTCAACAAGCAAAATAATAACATTCAGAAGAGTATACATGCCCTGGAGATACCTGCTTGATGTTGATGGCTACCTTTCTGAAACTACTTCCACTACTACAGGATATGGCTTTTGCTCTGATACCACTCAGTGTGACACCCTTCCGAATTACCCAAGTTTAATATAGTACTTAAGCTATTATATTGGATAATATATGGACTTGCGAGTATTAAGAAAATATGTAAGTGAATTTTTTTTTACTTTTTAAAGCGGGTGCACAAATCAACACTTGGAATTCTTGGAGAATAAACTCTAAAGCATTTCGAAACAGTTGTATCGAATTCGGCGATTTCTAAAACCTTTTCAAAAGTTGGGTAACATTCGTCTTTTGAAATCGTGTTTATATCATAGAAAATAACTAAAGCTACCCTTGCTTTATTTGATAAAACTGATACCATCGAATAGTTTTTACAGCGGAACTCTCAAATAGATTAAATCAGAGTAAGTGGAAATTATAGGACAATGCAACTAATAGTAATATAACCATAGGTATATACATATATATGAAAAGAGTTATAAGTACATAGTCCCAACCTCAAGTCTCCAAGATCCAAAATACAAGTCCAAAAACAAATCTACATAGCAGTGCAACCAAAACCCTAGAGTACTCCAAAAGTATATCTACAACATATATACATAACCAAAATATAACTCTAAGGGTGGTCACGTAGATCTGGCAGCATCAGATGTAGTAGTAGTGATAGCAGTAGTCTCCAAGAAGCAAAAGTAGTAAGGTAGTAGCATTATCATCAACACAGCAGCATCAAGATCTCCTCCATAGCATCCACACATCGGATCCTCTGATCCTCATCACATACCCTATGCACATACCTAGGGATCCTCATCCCTCCAATCACTCCCAGTAGAATGCACGACAGGCTCGCTCCCACTCTCGTCCTCCACCGGATCCTCCTCGATCTCATCCGAGGGAGAGTGTATCCTACCACGGGGTACCGGGTCAGGTGATGGTGAAACCCTGACTGGGCTCCTCGGATCAGAAGGGGGAGTCTCCTCGCGGACGACTCTCGAGGTAAAAGGGTGAGAGCGGGTAGGTCGAAAATGAAAACTATGATAAGAACGAGCTGGTCGTGTGGGAGGTGGTCCATGGTAAGTGTAAAACGGGGGTACATGCATAGTGTATATGATGGGAATCCTAAATCTACGAGGACGGAATCGAATCAACGGGTTCGGGTGGTAGAAGGTAATCTCTACCTCTCCCTCGAACACCGCGCGATGGTCCTCATAGATCCATGTGCCACTAGGAAGTGGCCGGATCTTGATGCAAGCAATGTAACGAGACATCCCTGACAACCCAGCACTCAACAGTGCGTTGTATTCCTAGGTATACAACAATTCGTACATTCACCTAGAATGTACACGACAAGCTTGGAATCCATGCCACCCGAGCATATCCCGTCATCCAAACGGACCGTCATCCAAATGGTATAACCATATCGGCATCCACTCAGCCGACCACGTCAACGACGTGTCATCAAGCAAGCGTATTGGCACTCCCAGAGGCCCTCCACATGTTTACCAAAAACATGATATACGTCCTACCATCCAAACTCCAGAATGAATGCATTACTTTACTTAAAGGGAATTGACTGATGTTTTATCCTTTTATTAATACATCACGTGCCTCCCGAGCAACGTGTCATTATTCACATAAAAACATCATGACGTCAATCAATTTCCTTTAATTCCAGGTTCACTTGGTTTATTGTCCTTTAAGTGTTACAAAATAACTTAGAATTGAAAATGGTATTTTTCAATATTTGACTAAAAATACTCGAGTGTTTTCCATAATACTCGAGTAATTCATCAGTTTCCAGATTTTACTCGAGTGGTTCATAATTAGACTCGAGTCGTTCATGTCTTTTTAGAGACTTAAGTTTTCAGATCTCCATAAATATGCTCGAGTAATTCGTGAGATACTCGAGTAGTTCATTGCCCAGAATACTCGAGTAGTTCATGTATTACTCGAGTTGTTCATCAATTTTTACTCTTGTTGAATCTGAAATACTCGAGTGCCGAGCCTGACTCTCAAGTTGGTGCGCCAATTTTCACACTGGTGCACCACAAAATACTCGAGTGTTAAGCCATATACTCGAGTATTTGCAGGCAGAACAGACTGAAAACTTGGTTTTTACATACCATTTCAATTTCTAAACATTTTTAACCCAAACCAATGATCACAATAGTTCATATACCATATATTGAACATGTTACAATACTCATTTCATATCAAATAACAAATTTGACAGAGAATTAATCATTTATGCATAAAATACACAATTTAGCAACTCAACACCTCAAATTGCAAAATAAACATCACACTCATAAAACAATGGTCATTTAAGCTTGCATGCATGATTTAGAACTTGCTCATCACAGTCATAGAGCATGGATTGGTCTCCAAAACAAAGTTCCTATTCAAACTAAGCCCTTAGAGCCTCTTGATGGCTCTCTAACACAATTAATGGAATTTAAACTCTATCTAGTGTAAGAAATTACTTCCCCCTACCTCTCAGACGTTTTCCAACCAAGAATTGACCAGAAAAAGGCTCCACAACTCTTAGACCAACTTCAAGCACCACATGTAGAGCATTTTGAGTGCAACACCAAAGTGGAATTGGTTTACATATGAAACAGAGAATAAAATTGGGGAAATTAGATTTTCTAGACTCTATGCAACATGAACTCACTAAGGAAACCGAATTTGAGACTCAGGGATTCATGAGCTTACCAGAAATTAAGATCAAAGTAAGCTCCCAGACCAAAGCTTGACAGAAACAGCTTCACTTCAACTCCTTGAATCTTCCACCACACTTACTCAATCCTCACGATTTTGGTGTTTATACAAAGCTCGTGATGTGAGCTTTGTATTCGTGTATCACTCGAATCCTAACACTCAGAATTGAAGAAGAATCGAAGGCAACAACTTCAGAACCCTAACTTCTCTAATTTCTACAAGTTTGATCAAAATTCTCAACCAAGGGACGTTGATGAGCTTAAATAGACAAGGAGGACATCCATGCACAACGACACGAAAGCCTTGAGGTGTTGGGGAGGGAGTATTCGTGTCAATGGAGGGGAATCGGTGGTGGTGACTCACCAAACGCACTAACTCGGGCAACTCTGTCCAGAATACTCGAGTTTTCCGAGAAATACTCGAGTATTTTGCCCCATTTTTGAAAAATAATTATTTTATTTACTTTCCCTCCAAAACCTTTCCTATAATTGCTTCTAGGTCCCAATCCAGGGACTAATATGCAAAATATTTATTTTATGCATTATTATATTTATTAAATCAATTCACACACATATACTAACTAAATGAACACATATTTTAATGAAGGATTAATATAGAAATAATTAATTATAATTAATTTATAATTAACATTTCATTAATCGGGGATTAAAATTTTGGGGTGTTACACTTCCTGGTACCATGCTACACAATACCCCACTTCCCCCCAACCATGTGAAGGTTCGAATAGATATTGTAATAGAAGGTGATGCACAATTACCAGTACCTCTTGAGGACACAAATATGATAGGAGAGGCAATAGGTACTTTTGTTGCATGGCCAATCCACCTTGTTGTTGTAGATTCTAAGGTATACCCATATGATTTTTTATAATACATTGCTCATTGCTCATGGTTAATTTATATTAGTTAATCGATGATTGATTGAGCTATTAACTTCAAAATTTCAGGTACCTGAAGAATCTAAGGGGAAGGACAAAGAGTCACATCAAACAAAAGCGTCTGTTACAAGCCCGACAAAGGGCAAAAAGAAATCTCCTCTTCAGGTACCAAAAAATCTAAAGTTCAAGTCATACAACCTCAGGTTAGAATCAAAGGAAAATCTGAGCTTCAGGTTCAGGAAATGTCCAAGAAGAGCAAATTTTGCAACCTTCTTAAGATGCATGTACAATCCTTGGGGGATGGTGTTGAAATGAGTATAAGCATGCCAAAGGACATTTTTGGATTTGAGACAGAAGAATTCCTTAGTTTAAATGAAGTCAATGAAATTGTTGAGCATGCATGGTTAAGTTCCTCTGTTATTTGCTTATATATCAGGTACTTTACGTTTCCTATTTTTTTATTCATAAACATATATGTTCCTTTATTATTTTTTTTTGCTGAGCATGAATATATATCTTTTAAGGTTTTTGCATCAACATTTGGTCAAAGACAAAAGGCCAGTCATGTTCTTATCCCCACAGAAAACATCTCTTATGATTCAAAAAAGGAGTAATCATGGGTTGATGGATGAGGGAAATCTTACTGCACACCAAAAGAGAGATGGTCAACCGCAGTATATAGCTGATACTCTTAGGGAAAATAAGGACAAAGAGTTTTTTCTTGCACCTTATAATGTTGGGTGAGCTACTTGTTTTGTTGAATATATTTTATGATAATGAATTCTATAAAAGGTGATATGCTTAGGATTTGTTAACTAAACATTTCTTTAGGAATCATTGGGTGTTGATTGTAACACCTAAGTTTATTTACCCTTATATACCCTTAATTAAAAAATAGCAACTTGAAAATTCCTTTTTTCGACTCAAGAATTGATTAGGAAAAACTCTTAATTACTTTTCTTTCATAAGAAAATCTCCCGTCAAACGGACGGAGTTTCGTTTGTTTATTGGACTTTTCCAAAAATTCCTGTTTTCCTGCAACCTGATAAACAATAATATTTTCATATAACAAAGCCTGCAGGGCTATGCACATATATATACCAGCTAGTGCATCTTTGTGCACGCATCAAAACAGGTTTAAGACATCATAGTATCAGCATCAGAGTTAGCGGAATATAAACAAGTTTTAGGAAATAAGTTTTCCCCCAAAATAGACCCCTTTCCCAAAAGGAGTCGTCCTGCCCCCCCCCCAAAAAGCTATTTACATTTATATACAACAAAATGATTCACATCATCGGGCCCAGGACATTCCCATGTCCTACATCACTAAAGGTAACCTACTCTCCCTGAGAGGGAGAGTACTCCTGCTCGGCCTGCTCAGGTGTAAACTCTTCCTCAGTACCTGTGGTGATAGTAAGGAGTGAGTATTACACATAAAATGGGGAGGCAGTTTCCAATTAAGACATAATGCGACACTAAGCCATACACATATAACAATTCAATCACAACATCATAAATAAGAGTCAATTCATCACAATTCAATTTCGAGTATTCATTAGTTTCTCAAATCGTTTTTGATTTAACATTTTCTTAAGTCTTTCGTTCCATGTATTTTAATCATATTAATATTCTTTTTATTTGTCCCTGGTCACGACCTACTGCGTCTGCACTCCTGTGCACTCACGACTTACTGCGCCTGGGTATGTGTCTCAATCCCTTGGTCACGACCTACTGCGTCTGCACTCCTGTGCACTCACGACTTACTGCGCCCGGGTAAATCCCCTGGTCACGACCTACTGCGCTCGCACCACCGCGCGATAACGACTTACTGCGCCCGGGTATGTTTCTCAATCCCCTGGTCACGACCTACTGCGTTCGCACCACCGCGCGATAACGACTTACTGCGCCCGGGTAAATCCCCTGGTCACGACCTATTGCGTTCGCACCCCCGTGCGAAAACGACTTACTGCGCCCGGGTAAATCCCCTGGCTGAGCCTGGGTATAATTTAATTAGTTCTTTATCATTATCAATTCTTTAGCAAATTTCCATTATTCAAAATTCATTACCACATTACACATTTTCATTATCCAATGATCACAAATATATTTTGTAACTTAATTAGCACAATTTCACTTATTATCACAACTCAAGTTATTAAACAACATAAGTTTAGGATGTTACAATTCTCCCCCACTTACTGGAATTTCGTCCCCGAAATTCCATTCTGTCCCTCAATTGGAGAACCACCCCACTGATGAAACTTTAGCCTACGGTTTGGATTTTCCTCCCGTTTAGTTCGTCTAATTCTCGACTCACGTTTACTTAGACAAAACCCAAGTTGGATTGCTAAGTTGCTCCCCCACTTGGCATTAACATACTATATCACCTCGATACCCTAAGGTAAGAGAACGATTGTATCAGCTTTTGATCGCCTCCCATGGAACTTCCGACGAAGAACGCAAGGATTAAACGATGACAATTACTAAATCCATAGAATTTCATGAAGAATTTATGTTGCTAATTTTAGGGAGGCAGAATAAGATCATGTAATCCACAGACTTTTGCAGAATACCACGGATCATGGTTAGAACTCTACTCGTCCATAAGGAACGAGCCGAGTAGATAAAACGGGAACTCCAGGGATAATGAATTATTCCAGGATGAGAATTGAGGGTAAGTCGTGAATTCGCTCTTCTTATTCGGCTGGAAGGAGGCAATCTTTGATTATGACGTAAAAGCCACTACTCCATAATTGCATTGGACCAAATAGAATAAGAAGAAGGAGATCCACTTTTACTAACCGAATCATTAGTCAAAGTTTCACAGAATAGCAATGGAGCATTCAAATGATGATTGGGTAATCATGATCCAAGGTGGGTATATATATATATACTTGAGATTTAGGGGTTTCGTTGTTCACTAAGCTAACTCTATAGAGTTATACACCAAGTCTTGATGCTTGTTAGCGACCAAACTTTCACCTACTTTGAATCAAACCTTCAAGGATGCTTGAATAAATTTGGTATAGACTAAGAGTATCTATGGAATCTGACTCTTATGTCACTTTTAGGAGTCACAACACGCTTAAGGTTTACACCACTTCTACGATTGAAGGCCAAGCTGAGTTTTACCACTTGTGGTTGGTCAATCATTAAAATCGTTCAGTCTCGATGTGGAGTCTTCATAAATTTATTAAGATTTGCTCTCATGATGGAGGGTCATCTAGGAATCTTGGTAAGATTCCCAGTAAGTTCTGGGTTACCCCCTTTCGGTTCGGTCTCTATGATAGTTAGGGTTAGTTCATGTAGGGTTTTGCTTAACCCGTTCTATGATTCTAATATGCACTAATACTATTCTACAATCGGGAAAAGCAACCTAAGGTTCTCCTTCCTTCCGTTTTGTTCTAGGTCAAATTCTAGATCCTACAATAAGTTTTGGGAACGATATTTTTCGGTCAGTTGACTTTCTTACAAGGGTTTTACTTCTTGGAAGCCACTGCTTCGGCTGTCTCGATTTCACTTAAAAGGTTGTAATGACAGTATCCATTAATAGATGCGAAGATTGAGGTGATCAATCCCAAGCTCACGTCTATTAATAGTACATCACTGTTAAATGGATGTTGACAATGTTATCATTTAACAAATGCAAGGATAAGAGTGATCAGTTCTAACCTCCCACTCCATTAGATAATAACATTATCGCAGTTCTTGCTTAAGCGTCTTAACTAATGCTTTACACTTATAAGCTCTTTCTAAGGTCAGATTTGTTTTGGTATATCACTAAATTTTCCACAACTTTCTGTTATAAGAACTCAGAAGTTCTAAGTCTTTTCCTGTGACCACTAATTTCCAGAACGAGACGTAAATCAGGAATACAATCCAAGAAATGTAGCTATCAAAACGACATCGAAGAAGTTCGATTCCGACAATACCTAAGGGCATGGGTTGATTGATTTTCGTTCTCTTAAGCCTAACATTAACTTATTTTGAACTATTGGCCAGCCATTTAAAATAGATAGACGGGGTATACTTCATATGGCTTTACTAAAAGCTTAATAAGGGTAGAAACTTACAGCTCCTAAGATGTTCATAATTTTATAGGGAGACTAGGGAAATTTGCAAGAATACTCAATTTCCTAATTCCAACAATAACTACAAAAGATCGCAACATACAAGACGTACCCCTCGGAATATGCTGACTCCCAGGTGCCAGCTGCTGCTGTGACTTAACTGCTTCCTCCCGTACACCCTTCAGGGGACAATTTGCAACGAAATGCCCCGGTTGCCCACATTGAAAACAACGCCCTTTCATACTTTTTCTCAGCACCTTCCAACATTCGCCCCCATGAAACTTCCCATAATGGACACAAGTAGACTTGGGAAACTGAGGGGTTACCATCAGCCTTGCTTTCTTTGAAGTAACCCTCTCGATCTCAGGTTTAGAATGAACCTTTGATTTCCCTGTGGCACCTTTCGACCTCGCCATACCTTTATCCCAAACGCTGGCCCAATGTACTAGCCGAGCAAAGCTGTCCTTGGGTACCTCTCCAAGAACTGCTCTAAGATCCTCACGGAGTCCTGCAAGGAACTTGATGCATTTGATTTCTTCATTCACACCCTTATAGCTGGTAGCATAGTGAATCAGATCCTCAAATTTCCCTACATATTCCTCAACACTCATGTTCTCTTGTCTCAAGCATAGGAAAGCACGTTCCTTCTCCTTTCGGACATCTTCGAAAAGATACTTTCCCCGGAACCTTTCCTTGAATGCGTCCCATGACACTTTTTGTTCATTGGTCCCCATACACTTTTGAACCTGCTCCTACCACTGCTCTGCTTCTCCAACAAGTGCATATTGAACCAAAAGGACATTCTGTTCCTCAGGCGGCGATATATCGTGGAGAATTTCTTCTATCTCCCGAAGCCACTTCCGAGTTACATTCGGATTATAGCCACCCTCGAACTTAGGGGGACCATGCCACTTGAATTCAGTCAACCAATGAATTGCAGCTGGGGAGGGATCCTGAATTGACTGAGATGACTGGTTAAGTGAGGCTATGGTTGTCACAGCCGTAGCCACCAATTCAGCATGTCTTTGATTGATTTGGACCAAACTTTCTATGATTGCAGCGATCCTCTCATCGTCACTGAACCTGCTTGCCATAACTCCTAATCCTAGAAAATGACAAGTTAATACATATATTATTTAGCAGTAATAACTACTCTATCTTATTACTCTAATTTAGTCACTTATTTACTCATATTGGTTACTCGCTCGGTGAGTAACCATATGGAGATGTGAGTCCACACTCCAAAGGCCGAGGGAAACTGCTCTGATACCATAAATGTAACACCTAAGTTTATTTACCCTTATATACCCTTAATTAAAAAATAGCAACTTGAAAATTCCTTTTTTCGACTCAAGAATTGATTAGGAAAAACTCTTAATTACTTTTCTTTCATACGAAAATCTCCCGTCAAACGGACGGAGTTTCGTTTGTTTATTGGAATTTTCCAAAAATTCCTGTTTTCCTGTAACCTGATAAACAATAATATTTTCATATAACAAAGCCTGCAGGGCTATACACATATATATACCAGCTAGTGCATCTTTGTGCACGCATCAAAACAGGTTTAAGACATCATAGTATCGGCATCAGAGTTAGCGGAATATAAACAAGTTTTAGGAAATAAGTTTTCCCCCAAAATAGACCCCTTTCCCAAAAGGAGTCGTCCTGGGCCCCCCCAAAAAGCTATTTACATTTATATACAACAAAATGATTCACATCATCGGGCCCAGGACATTCCCATGTCCTACATCACTAAAGGTAACCTACTCTCCCTGAGAGGGAGAGTACTCTTGCTCGGCCTGCTCAGGTGCAAACTCTTCCTCAGTACCTGTGGTGATAGTAAGGAGTGAGTAATACACATAAAATGGGGAGGCAGTTTCCAATTAAGACATAATGCGACACTAAGCCATACACATATAACAATTCAATCACAACATCATAAATAAGAGTCAATTCATCACAATTCAATTTCGAGTATTCATTAGTTTCTCAAATCGTTTTTGATTTAACATTTTCCTAAGTCTTTCGTTCCATGTATTTTAATCATATTAATATTTTTTTTATCTGTCCCTGGTCACGACCTACTGCGTCTGCACTCCTATGCACTCACGACTTACTGCGCCCGGGTATGTGTCTCAATCCCCTGGTCACGACCTACTGCGTCTGCACTCCTGTGCACTCACGACTTACTGCGCCCGGGTAAATCCCCTGGTCACAACCTACTGCGCTCGCACCACCGCGCGATAGCGACTTACTGCGCCTGGGTATGTTTCTCAATCCCCTGGTCACGACCTACTGCGTTCGCACCACCGCGCGATAACGACTTACTGCGCCCGGGTAAATCCCCTGGTCACGACCTACTACGTTCGCACCCCCGTGCGAAAACGACTTACTGCGCCCGGGTAAATCCCCTGGCTGAGCCTGGGTATAATTTAATTAGTTCTTTATCATTATCAATTCTTTAGCAAATTTCCATTATTCAAAATTCATTACCACATTACACATTTTCATTATCCAATGATCACAAATATATTTTGTAACTTAATTAGCACAATTTCACTTATTATCACAACTCAAGTTATTAAACAACATAAGCATATAATTTATCAACATCACCAAACCACAAAATGCAATATATCAACATCAAAATAAATTCCCTAAGTCATAGATTCTATTCTAACAAGTATTTTATATTATATCAACCTAAACTAACACAAAATCTTAGTACTCATCATATGCATAATGTAAACTAAACCCCAGAGTAAGGTAATACTCACTATAGCCCACTCCTTACCTTAAATTAGCAAAAGGAAATTAGAACCTTAGTGAGCCCTAGCTCAAAATCTTGGAAACTTGAATTTCCTAAGTCTAGCTTGCCACCTCAACAAGGAAATGATGAAATGTTGATATACCACCCTATTTGTGAGAGCACAAGAGGAACTATCTTTATCCTTGCCTTGGTTGGAGTTGGAAGGCATGAAACTCAATTCCTATATCATGAAGAGTGCAAGAATCCTAGGGTTTTAGAATAAAATCCATGAACTAAGAGGATTTGAAATGGAAAGGGAATAACATCATTAAATAGAGCTAGCTAACCTCAAATAAATGATGAAAATGAAAAACCAAAGAGTGAGAAGGTGGGTGTGATTCGTGTGCCAAGAGAGAGGAAGGAATGAAGCTCTAATCAACTTCCGTGATGCAACTTGATGAGCTTTGGTTGATTTTGGGTTGAGGTGCCCAAGAATCAAATGTGTTTTGGTGGTTTGATGATTGGAAATGTGATGAAGGTGGAGAGAAATGGATGAAGGTGGTGAGTTGTTTTGGAGTTGAAAGGTGATGAAATGGTGTATTTTTAGTGCCTCTTGATCAGCCTAGGTCCTGCCGAAAATCGTGTGGCCATGAGGCCATGCTTTGCCTCCAAGTTTCAATTTGGACGCACCAGATCTGATCTGGTGCGCGACGCTCGCTTGGGCGAGCCCATTACTCGCGTGGGCGAGTCTTGGCACCAGCTGGTGCTGCTGGTGCGCGACGTGGGAGGCTGGTGCGTGCTGGTGGGGGCTCTGGCGCGCCAACACGAATTTCTGGTGCGCTGCTGCGTGCATCCGCTCGCCTGGGCGAGTGATGGGCTGGCCTGGGCGGGTTTTTCACTGAGTTATGCACCAAATGAACAGTGACTCGCCTGGGCGAGTGGTTCATGCGCTTGGGCGAGTTTCAGGGTTTTAACCTTCGATTCGCCGTAACTTTTTCGTCGACCGTCGGATCGAGTTCAAATTTTTAGATATGCTTCTTTACCCCATAAACTTCACATCCAACGGTGGAATTTATTTTCTTAGCTTCCTATAATGAATTTCTAATTTTCTCTTTTCGGTTGATTTCTAACACTTAAAACGCCGATTTTACTCCCGATCTCGCTTATTTGACCCTGCCCAAAGCCATACATACCTTCTATACAACTCCTAGGACCTATATCACCACCCACATATTTGGCAAAATTCATTAAATCACTTTTCCAATTTTTCTAAGGTTTAAATCAATAATTTCCTTAAAATCAAAGTTTAGGATGTTACATTGATTGTCATTAATCGCATTGAAGAACAAATATATTATTTGGATTCTCTGCAAGGAAGTGAACCGAGCATGTACCCTGATATGAAGACAATTTTCACTAGGTAAGTATTTGTTATTTGTGTGTGTGAAGAATTAAATTGTGTACTTATATTTTATTGAATTTGATATTGTTATCAGGGGTTTACAAATTTACCGGGCACAAAATCAATCCAATGCTACTTCAAACACCATAAAATGGATTCGGTTAAAGGTATTAGCAAAACTTCAAACAAATTATTTATAATTAATATGTTTCAAAATTTCATTTTTTTTCTTTTTAATTTTTGTTTTATAGTGCCCTTGCCAAGATAATTCCATTGATTGCGGCTATTATGTCATGTATTTCATGAGGGATATCATTGAACAATGTCAAAACAAAAGGCTTCCGGCTACATTATGTTGTTTCCAATGCTTGAAATACACCGAGGATATGCTTACTAAACTCAAGGAAGAGTGGGCTCATTATGTCTTAAATATCATATAATCAGTAAGTTATGGTGTTAGGACTTAGGGGTATATTTATAGATTTGGGCTTGGATTTTATACAAGTTCTATACTCTGATTATGTATTATGCTAGCTCTGATTCATGAACTCTTTTAGCTTTTATTTGTATTAGGAGCAGGCTGTATCAGTTGGCGTTTTGCTGCATCAATGTACTAGGGTGGATCAGGTTTTTTTGGTTTTTTGCCTTGCCAAGTGCGATAGTTCTTTTTCGTTGGTTATAATAATTTATTCTTATTTATTTGTGTGTTTTTCACATATGCAGATATGAAGGAGTAACTAATAGTTTAATTAATTAAAGAACAATCAGGAGCAGCAAGCTAAGAGAAAGCAATAGAAGGAGGGATATATTTCTTTTAGCTATTTTTTTTGTTTATGCAATAGTATAATTTTGAGTTCTCAAGACTATGTGGATGCTCTTGCGAAGAATTGGATAATACAATGGATATGATGCTTTTGATATTTTATTTATTTCCATTAGTATGTTTTTGATTGGAACAAGGATTCTGGATTAATTAGAGATGTATTTAATTAGAAACCCTTTCAATTATATTATTTAATTTTAGTATTTTTTCCAACTCAATTGAAATTTATGTTACTATTTTTTGATCAATTATTTGATTTCATTAATATATCCAATAACAAGTTTAAAATTTAAACAAACATCAATATAAATTAGCAAAAAAAAAAATTATATAAATATATTTATAGCGCTTGTTTAGGCAAGTGCAGTAGAAAATAGTTACGGAATTCAGATTTATAGCATTTATTTAAGCAAGTGCAGTAGAAAATAAAGGAATTTACAGCGCTCGCTTTAACAAATGCAGTAGAAAATAGCCACTAATTTCATATCTACAGCGCTTATTAAAGCAAATGCAGTAAAAAATATGCGAGTTTACAGCGCTTCTCGCATATAAGCGCTGTAAACTGTGCATATCAGCTTAGCGAACACGGGCTTTCTTCAACATTTGTGAAGCGCCGTTGTTTCTGGTACCACTTTCTACTGCACTGGATTCAACCGCACTTCGCAAATGCTATTATTTGTTGTTTTCAAACGCTGTTGTTTGACTTTTCTGTTGTAGTGTTTATCAAAAATTTACTCGAGTATCAAGCCAAGTACTCGAGTCTTTTCCTGCAGAACAGACTGGAAACTTGGTTTTAACATGCCATTTTCAATTCTAATCATTTCTAGTGCAATCCAATGATCAACAGAGTTTATACAACACATATTAAACATGCTCAAAAACTCACAACTCATCAATTAACAAATTTAACAGAGAATCAAGAGTTTATGCATAAAACATACAATTTCACAACTTAACACCTCAAATTGCAAAATACTCAACAAACTTATGAAATAAAGCTCAATACAGCTTACATGCATCATATGAAACTTGCTCAAAACAACCATAAAGCATGAGTTGGTCTCCAAACCAAAGTTCTTATTCAATCTAAGCCCTTAGAGCCTCTTGGTGGCTCTCTAATGAAAATCATGGAATTTAAACTCTATCTAGTGAATAAAACAACTTCCCCTTACCTCTCAGACTTGACTCAACAAAGGATTTGCAAGAAAACGCTCCACAGCACCCAGAACAACTTCAAGCATCACATGCAGAACAGTTTTGAGTGGAGGTCCAAAATGGAATTGGTTGGCATATGAAACAGAGATAGAAATTGGGGAAATTAGAATTTCTAAACTCTATGCAACACCTACTAGCTATAGAAACTAAATTGAGACTCGAAGAACTCGTGAGCTTACCAAAAATCGAATTCAAAGTGAGCTCCAGGTAAAGGTTTGACAGCAACAAGCTCCACTTCCAAGCTCCAATTCTTCCTCCACACTCACTCTCAACTCACGAATTTGGTGTTTATACAAAGCTCGAGATGTGAGCTTTGTATTAGTGTATAGCTTGTATCTTAACTTCAAGCACAGAGGGAGAATCGAAGGAAACAAATCAAGAACCCTAGCTTGAACAACTAATCCGATTTTGACCAAATGCTTCAACCATTCGGTGTTGATTGGCTTTTATAGACCTCAATCGAGCTCATGCATGTCGACACGACTGCGTTGAAGTGTTGAGGATGGAGTATTCGTGGCAAGGAGAGGGAATCAGTGGTGGTGACTCACCAAACGCACTAACTCGTGCAACTCTGTCCAGAATACTCGAGTAGTTGAGAAAATACTCGAGTGTTTTGACCAGTTTTTGAAAAATAATAATTTTATTTACTTTCCCTCCAAAACCTTTCCTATAATTGCTTCTAGGTCCCCACTCAGGGACTAATGTGCAAAATGCTTATTTTATGCATACTTACACTTAATAAATAAATTCACACACATTCCCTAAATGCATAAATACAGATTTTAATCGAAGATTAAGAATGGAAATAATTAATTATAATAAACTTTATAATTAACATTTCATTAATCAGGGATTAAAATTTTGGGGTGTTACAACATTCGTTCCCAGAAGGTAATGCCAAACCATACTTGGATAATAAGCATCACTCCCAGAGTGTGCATCACGTTCCCAGAATGCATACGTTCCCAGAACGCATAAAAAACCAGGTCTCGGACACTGGCCACATTCCCAGAATGTGTCATCAAGTAGGTTACAATTTGGTACTCCCGGAGTACCCTCCTCATATTCCCAGAATATGATAAACGTTCCTACCAACCAAACTTCCATTCTACATGGATGCACAATCATCAAGGTTGGTTTTATCGTTACTTAATTACTGTGATGTAGAAATATTTCAATTTCTCTTTTGAATGATTAATTTGAGGTATAATCTTTGGCACAAAAATTCTCTCTTGAATTATCTCAAAAACATGCCATTAGGCTTAGATTGGGAAAAACATAACCAATGGTACTCAAAAAGACATAACTTTTTATTTTTCAAATTCAGGTACTAACCGGTTACAGTCTCAGGCTAACCGGTTAGAATTACAGACCTGAACTGTTTACCATTGAAATTCAGAAAACCCTTTTTCTTGAATTCTCTACCCAATCCATAAACAAGTTTTAACATTGTTTTATACCTCAAAACCACTGTGTTCATCATTCAAAAGTCTAAATCACATTCCATTTCCAAATGAGCACAATTTCCTCTTGAAATTATCTCATTACACTAAGGTATTAACTCCCAAGTTCAATCTGAATTATTACAATATAATCAGGTTCATTTCAGATTGAGTCCTAGTGAAATTAAGGTCTAGATTTGAGTAACATTAACAAGACCATAGGACTGATTTCAGAAACTTATTTTCTTTGAAATTTTACAGTGTCTAACCGGTTACAATTATCGAGTAACCGGTTAGATTATGCAGTCAGTACACTGAAACATGAGGTTTTGCAAACCATTCTTTTCATTACTCAAATCTAACCAATTTCAACATACAAAGGAGTTCATATACCTTAAGTAAACATGTTTAACCACAGAAACACATTCAACTTGCATGCATTAAGTTTATTGTATCAAATTGCATAAAAACCAATATAACCACAATTCAATACCACAAAACTTATAATAAACATTTAGATTATGATTCAAGCATCAAAATCACTTGCATGAATCAACACAAAGTTGCTCAAAACAGAACTGAGCTAGAATTTGGCCTCCAAGCCTTTTTACCTTAAACACATAATGCCTTTTTGAGTCTATGTTGACTCAAATCCTAAATCATTTGATTTTAGTCTAAATCTAGTATAAGGTAAACTTCTCCCATACCTTAGGATAGTGTTTGATGAGTAATGACACTGAGATTGAAGAGAATTCACAGATTCCACCAAAAATCCCTAGTTCTGCTCTTTACCCACGATTTCAGCAACAGGGTCCAAACACCAAAGATTTCAACATAGATATTGACCAAACAAATTAGGGAAAATGATTAGGACTTGATCTAGGTAACATGCACTAAAGATTCGAAGTGATTTGAGGCTTAAAGGTTACTTGTACTTACCACAATCAGAGCTTAAACCTAGCTTCCAAGACCAAGAACAATACTGGACCAGTTTTTCAAGCTGCAACTTCAGAGATTGATTTCTCCTTCCACACACACTTTTGGCTCACAATTTTTATATCAACACGAAGCTCTGGATGTAAGCTTCGTGTTTGTGTATCACTCAAAGTTTCACTCCCCACACAGAAGAAGAATTGAACCAGACGAATCAAGAACCCTAAACAGAGCAATTCCTCACACTTGGGCAAAAATGGCCTCAATTCGTCAACCATGGAGCTTTAAATAGAGGGATTTGCTTAACATGCAGACCGACACGCGTTTCCCACTATGAATCGAGTGGGATTCGTGGCGATTAAGGGGATTAATCAAGTGATTACTCATCAAACGCACTAACCCAGTTTCTGGGTTCATCGTGTAACCGGTTACAGGGCAATACTAACCGGTTAGATTAGTTCAAAAATTAAAAATTAATACTTTTTAAATCTTTCCCTCCAAGAATCTTTCTAATATTACATTTAGGTCCTAATCCAAGGACTAAAATGCAATATCCATATTTTTGTATTTATTTGCCATATAAAAATACATTCACCTATTTTTATATTTCAAGGCTAATTAAATACAAAACATAACTTGGAGAATTTATATAAATTAATAATAAAAATTTATTATTAATTTCCTTATTATCCGGGAGACGAAAATTAGGGGTGCTACACCAATATGATACCAAAAAAAATGTAAAAGATCAATTTAAAATTAAAAAAATTAAAAAATAAGGTAACAAACCAAATACATAGTTTAACCAAATTAAATTAAACTGAATTAAATATTTTCACATTGCTCCTATTTCGGTGTAATGTAATGCCTCGTGTCACTTCAAGGATATTTTCATATTGCTCTTTTCCTTTATTGTTGCCTAGTGTTGCAACTCCTCTTCCTCCTATCAATTTTCATATTATCTGCATATTACATGGAAATTCCAGTTTCAAATAATAGTACATACATATCCACGCTTCCAATATGTTTGAAGAAGGATTTTTTTTTTTAATTAATCTAAACTAAGCATGTAAACTCGCATTTTCTGGCTTAAATCTTTCTAGTACTTGCCCGTCGTGTTTTCTCACTTACTGTTCTTTAGTAAAAGGGCGATAACATAAACTCTTTAAAAAAAACTAGTGCTCCGGTTAGTTAGATAAACTCCCATTTCCAGAAAAAACAACAAAAACCCAAAAACCAAAATAAAAAACATTCAATGAATAATAGAAGGAGGATAATAAAGTGAACCAACCCTAATCTTCCCCAAAATACAAAACCGAAAAATAATTAAAAAAAATAAAAGAAATAAAAATTTAAGATGATGCTGAAGAAGAACCTGAAGCAACAGCTCTTGGAGAAGTAAAAGGAAACAAAGGCAACATAATACCTTGAATAATTAAGGAAAAGTATGTGCCCGGTAAAATATGCAATATGCAACCTACTTATTATATGACTTTTAACCCATTTTAATATTATATTCATGTATAAAAAATGGATTGCAAAATATTCATCTGTATAATAAACAGGTGGAACTTTTAAAACTTTTTCAACTAAATTCACACCTATCCTGACTATTGAAGTCATAATAATTCAAAACCTGTATAAAAAAAAACCTGCATAGACATCATAGTATTTTAAATTATCTCTTGGACAATATAATCTATAATAATCCACATAAAAAATTTCTAAAACATAAGGCTTTAGGCTATATATATATATATATATATATATATATATAGACACAAACACACACACTAGCTCTTATCACGTGCAATGCACGGGTTGTTGATATTTTAATTTTTCTGTATATTTTTTTTAACAGCAAACAAAGAGAGAAAATTATTAACAAAGATCAACCAAGCATCAAAGTACACAACAAAGGCCCTACCTTCTATTTAATTTTTGTATATTAAATATTTTAAATTAAATATTATTATTATTTTTATTATAAAGTAAAGATAATTATTAAACAACAACAAAAAATAATTATATAAAAAGGTAGGACTCAAACCAAATCCTACATTTAAAAAAATTAATCTAGATGATCATGTTAATAAATTTTGTACTTTTCAGGTATCTAGGTATTCCTATCTCAGCCAAGAAGTGGTCAAATGCTACATGCTCTATCCTTATTGACAAGATCAGTAGAAGGATCAACTCTTGGAGGACTAAAAACCTCTCTTATCAGGCAAGATGCACTCTTATTAATTCTGTGCTAATGTTATTGCATTTTATTGGGCCTCTATATTTATGATTCCTAAAGCAGTTTTTGTAAGATCCTATATTTTAAATATATGAAATAAAAGTATTTTATCAATATTAGTATCATTAAAATAGTCAATTTTTCCTATTTTAGCAAAAACACTCGAGTATTTTAGGCAAAAATCGAGTATTTTAAGTAGCTGTTTGGAAATTTGAATTTTTAAATAAAAACTCGAGTATTTGGGAAAAAACTCGAGTATTTCGTGCAGACCTGAAAGTGTATAAGTTGGTTTTCATTTAATTTTCGCACCAAAACGCGGTTTCTTGAAATGACAAGCATAGAGCTGGACTTTACTTCGACCTGAAGTATTCTTAAGCTATAAATTGGTGCTTGGTTGAAGCATTCAACACCTCTAATCACCCAAAACCCGAATTTCAGTTTTGACTCTCAGTTTTCTAGAGCACACTTTGATCCCTGATTTCTCCTTCGTTTCTCAATCAAATCCTTCGAAACCAAAACACAACTCAAGGTTCTAGTTCCATCTTTGAATTAGAGTCAAGAATCACATCAAATATGCCCCTGTAGTTTGAGTTCTAGCTCATCAAAGTTTGAGGTTCAAAGCTGTAAAAACAGAGTAGTTTTCAGCATCAAGTATTCATCTTCATTGAATTCGTTTGGTAATCTCAGGGATCCTTTTTGTGTCAAACTTGTTTCTGATTGGAGTTAGTATATCCTAGTTTGTTAAACTAACTTGTTTCGTTCTTTTTCATGCCAAATCCGTGGTGAAATCTGTGGCCAAAGTCAGCCTGTTCAACCCCTTTTTTCACAAGTCCAGAATTTGGATTTTTGATCCAGCCAAGTTTCTCGTTGTTTAATCTGTTGTTTAGCTTCTCTAAGGTAAGGGAGGAGTTATCTAATTGCTAGAATGAGTAATCTCAAGCTAGAAATGTAGGAACCTCACAAGGTTCATCAAGGGATGAAGTTGGAATTGGGAATATGACATGGAGGTCATAAACCCAAGGTTTTCTAAGTCAAACAAGTTTAAATGGACCTAATAATGCTCACTGGATTGATTTTCGAAGTTAAAACCAAGTGGAAATGAATTTCATATCTTGAAATGGTTATTTTCCAAGTTTTTGTTGATTCTGTGATTTGATGTTGATTTATGTTGTTATGTACTTGTTTATCTGTTCTAACTTGTTTCTTATATGTGTTTATGCCCCTCTGTTTTGCATAAGAATGGAAAAACAATGAATGGAATTCGAATTGGTGCTTAAAATGCAGAAACTGGTGCTGTTGCAGTAAAAACACTCGAGTTTTTGAGAAACACTCGAGTATTCTGGGAAAATGAAGAACAACTCGAGTCTTTCTTCAAGGACTTCAAGTATTCTGGAAAAAAATGAAGAACACTCGAGTATTTTATAATATACTCGAGTATTTTGACCAAAACTGAAGAAAACACTTATTTTTTTTAGAATATTAAATACCTAATTCTTATACGTTTACCCATTGGTCGATTATTATCCTGAAAGAGTCCTACTGGAATTTCATCCAGTGGTTGATATGTTCGGACAGGAGTCCCAATGGACAAGTGTATAAGTTTACTTGATTCCCATTGGTTGATTTTATCCTGGATGAGTCCTACTGGAATTTTATTCAGTGGTTGACATATTCGGACAGGATGTCCCAATGGAAGTGCCTACACCCATTTGGTTGATTATTTTCCCACGTCCCAGTGGAAGTTTTTACCCACTTGGTTGATATTTTGGGAGTCCTAAATGGGGTCGTTGCAATAATTAAATGATAAAACGATTAATTCCTATTGTATAAAACCATCACAAAGTGGCTGGGCCGCTGATGGAATTTTCAGTAAGCACTAGCACCAGTTAATGCTAAAAGAAAAGATGAAATTGTGATTAAGAAGGATTATGAACTTTGGGTCTCTATATTGGAGGCATGATGTTCAAGGATGTGATTTAAAAGAAAGAAAGAAGACAAAAAGTTTTGTGACATTATCATGCATGGAGAAGGAGTTGCTCCGATCTAGATTCGGAACTTCGGTAAGGTTAAATCAGAATATCCTTGGAACAAGGATGCTAGGAAGACCGAGTTCCCATCGATCGTGATGCTTGAATATGAATCGCTCCGGTTTGATGAACCATAGGATTGAGAATATCCCGAGCCTGAGATACTCGGATGCCAAACCGTGTAGCATGAATGAGTAGTAGGCATGCATCACGACACTAATCGAGATATTATAAAAGACAGTTTGAGCATATACATATGCATTTATTATTGCTATATGATAACATGTGTTTGTTATTTGTAGCCACTGTTATACTCATTTGTTATTGCTTTTAGCTATGACTCACTCCCAGTCCCTTGTGTAGGTGGTGGCGAGAAACATGTTCTGCGTGGAGATGAGGCCGCTCCCTAATGGGGAGTGGAATTTTGAGGACCATAGGGCTACATATGAGGGGGATGTGGAAGTTATCTTCCGCCATCCTAATCCATATTCCCGTATGCGTCCGCTTAGATCGAGAATTCCAATGGTTTATATCATGCACATTCCGCCAAATTTTGTTATGAGAAATGGAACCCCTCCACCACCACCAAGACGTTTTTCGAGACGCACTATCCCACCGAGTCCAGCACTCTCCTCAGAAAGAATCATCCTAGAGGTTCCTGCTTGTCCTAGTCCTTCTCCTCGAGTTCGATCCTGAACTCCGATATACGTGCCTGACGATTCGGCACAAGAAGAGGAGGAAGAGGAAGAGGAGGATCCAATCGAGGATGAGGATCCGGTGGATAATGCGAATTAGATGGTGGATGACTTTATGGACAACTCGACTAGAAGTCAGTGGGGAACTGATGACTAAGTTAAGTTGTGGGGTGGAATGTGACTGATATAACCCATCAGGTTTTCTCTTATCTATGTTATGTTATATTTTGAGTCATGAACCATATGCTCTAGGTTATTATGAATTTTGTTGTAATATATGTAAGATAATGTAATGGCCTAGAGTGTTAAGTTAAGTAATTATGTATTTTGTTTAAATGAAGAAAATGGGATGTACTCCCTTTTTAGTATGAATGAAATATGATGTTACGTCACTTGTCTTCATGACTCGGTGTTTATATGATTCCGCAAGATTTGATAATGGATGATGACTTGGCTTTTAGTTTCAAAGGAAAAAAAATGGTTGTATTTGTTTCGAATACGAATATCTAACTTTGGAATAAAAGTTGGGTCGTCACAGTTTTTAAGGGAGTGGAGAAGAAGTGTAGGGAGTTCTTATGGGGTGTGAACTCAGAAGGGCACTATCATGCATCAGTGGCTTGGGATACAGTGTGTAGACCTAAGAAGAATGGAGGTCTGGGTTTCAAAAATGCTACTTTGTGGAATATGGCAGCTGTAGGAAAGCAAGTATGACATATTGGTGCTAAAAAGGAGTATCTTTGGGTAAAGTGGATAAGCTCCATTTACTTAAAAGACAGAGATTTCTGGCAGATTGAGTTAAGGCAAGGGGATAGTTGGCATTGGAAACAAATTGTCAAGGTGAAGAACAAATTAGCTACTGGTTTTACTGGTGATGGTTGGAATGCTAATGGTTCAGGGATCTATACTATAAAGAGTGGCTATCTATTCTTACTGGGATATGTTCCTACATTTCATTTACATCGATTTGTTTGGAACTCTACCTCGATTCCTAAACATATGTTTATTTCATGGCTAGCTGTACACAATAAATTAAAAACAAGAGACAAATTGTTTATGCAAATCCGTACCTGTGTCCTCTGTAATGGTAGCGATGAGACGCGGAATCATTTATTCTTCGAATGTCCTTGGTCGCAAGAGCTTCTGGAATCTGCTTGCCTGTGGATAGGTATCAACAATTGGCCTTATATGTTTTCGAATTGGAGTAGGTGGATTATGCATGCATTCAAGGATAAAACAAGGAGGAAGTGTTTGTTTACCTTGTATTCAGCAGTTCTTTATGCAGTCTGGATTGAGAGGAATAGACGCATCTTCAGGGGAGCTAGAAGATCAATTGCAGTGGTGCTGCATGCGCTGAGGAAGGAGATGGCTTTGAAGATATCGTTTTGCTTTCCCCATTTCAGGAATTGGAAGGACAGAACATTAGTGGATAGAATTTGGTCTGAACTGTAGTTTCCTTTCTTTTCTTTTGTTTGTTTTGTTTGGTACGGTTTGGGCTGGCTCGGTTTTGGGCTGGTTTTTTATTTTCTTTGGTTTAATCCTCTTGGGCTGGTGAACCCTTCCTAGAAGGTGGCACATGGTCCATGGAGTGATTTGTATGATTCATTTTTTTGCTTGTGGTTTAATAATATTATTTATTTTACCAAAAAAAAAAAATAAATTTTGTACTTCCTCATATGAATAAAAATGTAACACATTTTATCTCATATATTCCTTATTTATTTTAAGGATAAATTAACATTTTTATATATGATTATCTACTTTATTATAATAAATTAAAATTAAATCAGAATTAAACATTCTGATTTTTTTTTATAATATTATGAGATAAATCTTATATTTATGTGATGGATGAAGTAGTTTTTTTTTTACAATTGTTTTTTTTTAGATATGATTATCACATTTATTCTTATTAATCATAATTAAATATTTTTATCTTTTTAATCGATTATCTTATCTCAAGTTAATAATAAGATTGAATCCTAAAAATCTTTATTCTTATTGTTCTAATCTTTTTGATTTAAATTTTTTCTCCAAATATGATGTCATCTATTAGTGAGCAATTTGGTACTTGTCATTGGAGTTTAGGAATAGAAAAATATGCGCATGAAGAAGACTCTTTTTTTGAAACTCAACAATATAAACAAAAATTAATACTATAAAAATTGTAACACTCATTGAATACTCATTTTAATATAAAATAAAATGAATATAGTTATAATGGTTGACTTATCTGTGTTGGAAAATCGTGGTATGAAAGTTCTTTGTATTGAAACTTAACTATGATATTTGGATTTAATCTTATATTCGTAAAACTGAGTTCAATATGTGTTTGAAAACCTTCGTGATAGCTTGAATAAAAAGTAGAAGTTTCTAAATCGTAAGAATACTTGGTAACTTATCAAGAAAATAGAGTTATCTTGAGAGGTTGTATTCATCAAAGTTTGATTGACATCGAACTCCAATATTACAATCAGAGTTAGCGGAAAACATAATAGCTCATTTCATTATATATATATATATATATATATATATATATATCTGAAAGAGTTAAGTACAACAAATTTGTAAATATCAGATGATGTTTTAACATAAGGAAACTTGAAATTTCACTCTTTATCACATCTCTCAAAGTACGTATAATATAAGTACTATTAATATAGAGATGTTTCAGAGCTGATCACTGTCCTTTGTCCCACCATCCGTCCCGACAGATTTTCGATAACTGTACACCCGGATAACAGTTCACCCTTTTCTATTTTTGTGTACACATAAGGGTCTCCTACCCCCAATGGTCTTTTGAGCTATCGGGATGTTGGATCACAACCTAATAAGGGCACGGGAGTAAGCATACACATTCGCATAATAAAATGAGATAGGTATAAAGAAGATTTAACAATCACAAGTCTTCAATTATCAAACAAGAATGCATGTACATATGGGCACACCAATTTTCACTATTATATCTACTCTTATAATGTAGGTGGCATGATGCATGATTTTTATCCACAACTGAGGCCTCCATCATCTTTGATATCTATTAATAGATATCTCAGTGTTCCTAGAACACTGGTACGTTCTGGGAACGTACTGCAGAATTGCTTTAAGTGAAACTTAACGCTCCCAGAGCGACTGTCAATTACCAAAATTGACTAAGTATATACATCACTTAACATAAAATATTGATCAACACACTCCCAGAGTTGTTATCAATATTGTTGGTCAAAGTGTTCCCAGAACAGCTACCAACCAGCAATCCGCACAGTGTAGTACTCCCAGGTACAGGGTCATGTTCCCAGAACAACAGCCAATCTCCAACCTAATCTTCATTCTCTATGAATGAATGCACACACAATTATTAAGGTTTGTTTTTATCTTTAATTTAATTATTGTGATTTAGAAATATCTCAAACTCTCCTTTGAATGATTGATTTGAGGTATAACCTTTAACATAAGAATTCATCCTTGAATTAACTTAAAAACATGCCATTAGACTTGGATTGGGAAAAACTTAACCAATGGTATCAAACTGTTAACTTAAAAGACTTAACTTTTATTTTTCAGTTTCAGGTACTAACCGGTTACAGTTTCAGACTAACCGGTTAGATTTACAGACCTGAACTTACTAACCATTGAAATTCATAAAACCCTTTTCTTGAATTCTCTACCCAATCCATAAACAGAGTCTCAGCATTGTTATGTACCTAAAATCCAACTGATTTCATCATTCAAAAATCTAAATCATAATCCAATTCCAATTTAGCATAATTTTCACTTGAAAGTATCTTTTAACATTAAGGCATTGACTCCTCAATTACAATCTGAAACAAACAGTATTCATTGACATGATTTCAGATTGATTTCAAATGAAATTAGAGTATAGACTTGAGTGCAAATGGTAAGAACACTGGGCCAATTTCAGAAAATCACTTTTCTTTGAAAACTGACAGTATCTAACCGGTTACAGATTCAGAATAACCGGTTAGACTCTGCAGAATGTACACTGCAGAAAGGGGTTTTGCATACCATTTTCTACCATACTCAAATCTAACCAATTTCAGTCATAAACAGAGTTCACATACCTTAACATAAAGATGTTTAATCACAGAAACATGTTCATTTTGCATGCATTCAATTTAGAGCATCAAATTGCATATAACTCCACATAAACACAACTTGATATCACAAAACTCATAGTAAGCATTTAGATTCTGTTTCAACCATCAAAACCACTTGCATGAATAATACCAAACCTGCTCAAACAAATTTGAGCTGCAAAAATGGCCTCGAAGCCTTTGTTCTCTAAAGCCTATGCCCTTTATGAGTCTCATGGTGACTTAACCTATGGTTTCACTTAATCCAATCTCATTCTAGCAAATGAAAGCTTCTCCCTTACCTCTAAGTTGCGCTTGTTGAGTATCAGCACTAGTTCCTTAAGGAAGACCACAAATTCCTTAAGCTCTGCCTTCATGCATGGCAGTTTCAACAGGGTTCTTAAATCAAAGTTTTTGACGTATGAAATGGACAAACAAATTGGGGAAAATGGTTAGACTTTATCCTATGCAACATGCACAAGCTTTAGAAACAGATTTGAGACTCATGGAGTGCATGTACTCACCAAAATCAAACCCTAAAGAGAGTCCCACGAATTCAGTTCTGGTTCTGGGCAGACTTGATCCTCACACTTCCAAAGCTCCAAACTTATCCTATACTCATCCTCAACTCACATTCTATACACCAATACAGAGCTTGAAGATCAAGATTTACAATGGTGTATCACACTGGATCTAATTCTCAAAGATTAAAGAGAATTGAACAGAACAAAGAAGGAACCCTAATCTGGTCACAGCATCAACACTCAACCCAGAAACCCTCAATTTGACCCTCAAATTGAGTATTTATAGGGAAACTTGATGATCATGCAAGGTGACACGTATTCCCCACTACAATTCGGATTGTTTTCGTGGCAAGATTCGATTCAATCAAGTGATTACTCATCAGAATCCACTAATTCCAGGTTCTGAGTTCATCGTGTAACCGGTTACAAAGCCTTTCTAACCGGTTACATACTGATAACATTTCAAAATTAATAATTTAATAACTCTTTTCCTAAAAACCTTTTTAACATTGCAATATAGTCCCAACCCAAGGACTAAATTACAATATTCACATTCTTGTACAAAATACTCTTTATATATAAAAATGTATCTTATACTTTTATATTTCCAAGCACATAACCTATAGAAACTTAAACTTTTATAACTAATAAGAAAACAATTATAAAATCATTGTTATAATTTATTTTCTTTGTTATTTGAGATACGAAAAATTAGGGGTGTTACACTACTCCCCCACTTAAAAGGAATTTCGTCCCCGAAATTCATCTTATTTGGCTTCTCTTTTAAAAATGTATTTTAGGGCTCTCCCCCACTTAAAAGAGTTGCAATATAATACTTGTATTTTGAAATACTTCCAAACTAAACAATAAGGATTCTTCGTAAAAAATTCTTAATATAAAAGAATTCTTTCAAAGGAATACCTTTTTGTGTCGCGTACTCTGATCACTCGAGCACGAATGAAGAAGCATTTGTATGACTTTGTTCCTTAATAGCTTGAGACATTAGGGTGATCAATCCTAAGATTCAAACCATCAATAACAAAATCATCCTTTTCAGATATAATCTTTCGCAAGAAAGACCATACGACATGTCTTTAAGTTAGATGAACTTAAAGATAGGGTAATTACCACTATTAGACTTAGTTAGATAGTCAAGTTCTAGAGACATTTCCGTTGGGGAGACAAAGATTTGTCCTAGCCCGGTGGTTGTTACTCTATGGTCTTAACTGATCTTTCTATTCCTGAAGTGTCCACAGATATTTATCACATCCAACTGTGATAAAGGTTTTGATCACGGAAAGATTGGAGTTGAGATTTCCACAGAATATTGATATTTCAAACAATTGGATTAACGTAATCGAAAAACATTTGACTACGTTAACTCGGATCAAAAGAATAGATAACTCGGATGGTCTATATCAAAATTAGACTCAACTCCTTCTCACTAAATAAATGCTTCTCGTGCCTGATTCGCTGGTTGTCTATTCGTTTCTTTCCTTTACCTTCAAGTCAATCCGGTTATCTTGAATTCTTGTAGTCGAACCCGACTATCCCTTTTACATCCCTCAAAATTACACCAAGCGATACGCTTCATTCTTTCCACATTGGGGTGGACAAACAATTCCTTTCTTATTTCCTTTTTAACCATTTCCCTTTATTCTAGGCTTTCTCAACTTTTCTATATCGGCGGTTGATATTCCCTTCTTACTTTTCTTCATTCTTGGATCAGGTTCTCATAAATTCTAAATACGATGAATTCTTCAATTTAACCATTTGAGCACTTGCTCCATTTTCTGAAAATAATGCAATGGTATTCAAATATACAATTGCATATGGTATTTAATGATATTAAAATAGGTATGGTATATAAGAGAAAATTTATGTTTATTATAAGCTTTGCGAATTTTCCTTGCATATCATAAGAAAATGGTGTTTGATGGAATATGGATTTCAGAGTGTTTCGATTAAATATAATACGAAAAAGGTTTTCCAACATTTCATCATGTTTAATACAATTAGAAGGTTTTGTTTTCTACATGGAGTCTCTAAAATCTGCATAATTTTCAGTATTAACTGGTTCAAGTTACAGTACGTAACCGGTTACTCGAAAAATCTAACTGGTTAGAGCACTGTATCAGACCAGTTGCAACAGTTTTGAAAACACAACTTTTCTTATTCTCTCCCTTCTAAAACACGATTTTCACTCTTGTTTCTCTCCTCTCCAAGACCCAGACCCTCAAAGCCTTAGTTCTCATCAATTCCTCCTCCTCCAATCATCACAGTATCGTTTCTCATCACCTTCTCACACGTCTCTAACATTATTTGGTGTTCATCTCCCTGTTTCACCTTCCCAATTTCTCTCAGAACCCTAAAACAAGCAGACCATGTCTTCTAATCCTCCTTCCCGTCGCTTTAGGGTTAAGACCACTGCTACAAGACCCCCTAGGAGACCCAGGATTGAATATTATAGTGATGAAAAATGTGAGGAAAGGTTTGAGAGTTTCGGGGACAGGGGCTTTGGACTCAAGAGGTGGATGAACTTCAGATGGTGTGCAAACAACAACTTTCAATTCCAGGGGCTTTATGAGTATCAGGGGTTAACATCTTTTCTGGAGTTGAAAGGCTCAATTTTCCTAAGACTGATTAGGGAATTTTATGCCAACTTTAGAGAGTTTGAAGGGGGCCATCAGTCCAAGGTGAATGGGGTGATATTTGACATTACCCCCGCTGATTTTCTGATTGTGGGTGGGCTTCAATCAGAGGGTACTTACCCCGGTGATCCGGAAGATAATAGGCTTAGTACATGCAACATTGAGGATGTTTATAGGACTAGTTTAAGAAGCCCTGATTTGTACTTAACCGGTCCACGTAAGTCTATAGGGAATATGACCATAGAGAATAGGATGATTCTCTATATCCTTACCTATTTGTTGACTCCTAGGACCACTTCCAACCACTCTCAAGCCATGGCAACTGATCTTAGGTATATGTTTGCTATCAAGAACCGAATCCAAGTGAATTGGGTTCTGGTGATATGTGCTTACATGTCACAAGCCGCTGACTCGACAAGTGGGTGTCTTCCTTACCCTTTCTTTGTGAGTCGCCTCATTGAGCACAAAGGAATTCCTATTCCGGAGGATGAAGAGTTCGAACCTAGTGAAGGTTTAACTTGCATCAATGATAGGGTTCTTCACTCTATGGAAATTCGTCAGCATGAGGCAGACAAGATTTGGAAATGGAATGCTGATATTAAGGCTTTAGATGCTGCAGCAGCCGCGGAAAGAGAGCAGCAGAGGCAAGAAGAAGAAGGTACAGGGGTTGTGCCTGAGGATACGACTATGGAGGATAGGGTTCCAGCTTCGGGTGGTGGTGAAATTCCGAGGCATTCTACTCAACCTCATTCCACCTTTGATGTTTGTGGAACTTCCGGTCATGCGGATGGGTCTAATGTTCATTCATCTATGGAAGAAAGGCTGAATGCTAGGATAGATGCTGGTTTTTCTAGGGTTGAAGGGTGCCTTGATAGGGTGGATGAACAATTTACGAATTCAATATTCGCTTGGATTCTTTGGGCATCAATATGGAGAATATACATTTTCTTTTGCGCACATTTGGGCGTTTCCAGGGTCCCCCTACTCCGCCTCTTGCATCTCCTCCACATGAAGATTAGTGGCTTAGGATCTTAACTCTTCATCTTGGGTCTTGATTATGTAATCCTTGTAGTTTATATTTCGGTCTTTTAGTCTTGGTAGTTTTGTGTCTCAGCATGTTCCTGGTGGTATTACCATGTATTTTGGCTTAGTTTGTTAACCTGATTTACTTACAATTTACGACTCCTGCTTGGTACTAATATTCTGTTTGTGTTGCTATCAAATGAACCTTTATGTTGATATATCTATATAGCTGTTCATTATCTAGAATTTGCATGACAGATATTCTGAAATTTCAACGTTGCCCTTAGTCCTTATAGTTGGCTCATTTGGTTTATAGAATATGCCGTAGATTACAGGTTTGGTATGATTTTGAAATATGATACACCTATTGTGTTTTCAAAATTTCAAACACTAATTTTCAAGGCATAGAGTATTGTTTTTAGCTGCTAGAATCAGTCAAAACTGATTCTGCTTTGTTACTGCAGCTTTCTGCATAATGTAACCGGTTACAAAACCAGCTAACCGGTTAGATTATGTAGCAGGATAACTGGAGTGAGGCAAAATGAGATCAAACAGATTTAAACCCAGTTTTTAATATCCCAATAGAACAATTCAGACACCTATTGGAAACAACTGCACGAGGGTTTGTAGGAATTTCTATTGTAAGATGGCAGAATGGGTGCAATATCGAGCACTCAGATTGTTATTTTTATCCATTAGAAACAGAAAGATGGATAGCTTTTAGAGCTTATCAACCTCAATAAGATTGAGCATTAAGAAGATGATTGCGTTACACCAAGTCTAAGAAATTGATTAGTCCTTACACTATTGAGGATAACACTCTACTCCTAGGTTATTGACCAAACTGCAACTCCTAAGGATTCCCTCGTCACCGGTTCTTTGTGACCATAGTAAACCAATACTTTGGACCTAATGTAGCAGCACATTTAAAGGGAAACAATACAACCATCATGGTTTCACTTAGGCTACATAAGACACTTCCAAAAATAGTCTAGACCGCTTACCGAAGGCCATCAAATATAACCTTTGATCTAGATAGAAGTTCGTGAGAACATACTTCACAGAAAACGTCACAGCTATAGGAAATCAGCGTATTGGACCACACCTCCAAGGACCAAGAATCAGGACCATTGCTCTGATACCATAAAAGGTAACACTCATTGAATACTCATTTTAATATAAAATAAAATGAATATAGTTATAATGGTTGACTTATCTGTGTTGGAAAATCGTGGTATGAAAGTTCTTTGTATTGAAATTTAACTATGATATTTGGATTTAATCTTATAATCGTAAAACTGAGTTCAATATGTGTTTGAAAACCTTCGTGATAGCTTGAATAAAAAGTAGAAGTTTCTAAATCGTAAGAATACTTGGTAACTTATCAAGAAAATAGAGTTATCTTGAGAGGTTGTATTCATCAAAGTTTGGTTGACATCGAACTCAAATATTACAATCAGAGTTAGCGGAAAACATAATAGCTCATTTCATTTTATATGTCTGAAAGAGTTAAGTACAACAAATCTGTAAATATCAGATGATATTTTAACATAAGGAAACTTGAAATTTCATTCTTTATCACATCTCTCAAAGTACGTATAATATAAGTACTATTAATATAGAGATGTTTCAGAGCTGATCACTGTCCTTTGTCCCACCATCCGTCCCGACAGATTTTCGATAGCTGTACACCCGGATAACAGTTCACCCTTTTCTATTTCTGTGTACACATAAGGGTCTCCTACCCCCAATGGTCTTTTGAGCTATCGGGATGTTGGATCACAACCTAATAAGGGCACGGGAGTAAGCATACACATTCGCATAATAAAATGAGACAGGTATAAAGAAGATTTAAAATTCACAAGTCTTCAATTATCAAACAAGAATGCAAGTACATATGGGCACACCAATTTTCACTATTATATCTACTCTTATAATGTAGGTGGCATGATGCATGATTTCTATCCACAACCGAGGCCTCCATCATCTTTGATATCTATCAATAGATATCTCAGTGTTCCCAGAACACTGGTACGTTCCCAGAATGTACTGCGGAATTGCTTTAAGTGAAACATAACGCTCCCAGAGCGACTGTCCATTACCAAAATTGACTAAGTATATACATCACTTAACATAAAATATTGATCAACACACTCCCAGAGTTGTTATCAATATTGTTGGTCAAAGCGTTCCCAGAACAGCTACCAACCAACAATCCGCACAGTTTAGTACTCCCAGGTACAGAGTCATGTTCCCAGAACAACACCCAATCTCCAACCTAATATCCATTCTCTATGAATGAATGCACACACAATTATTAAGGTTGGTTTTTATCTTTAATTTAATTATTGTGATTTAGAAATATCTCAAACTCTCCTTTGAATGATTGATTTGAGGTATAACCTTTAACATAAGAATTCATCCTTGAATTAACTTAAAAACATGCCATTAGACTTGGATTGGGAAAACTTAACCAATGGTATCAAACTTTTCACTTAAAAGACTTAAATTTTATTTTTCAGTTTCAGGTACTAACCGGTTACAGTTTCAGACTAACCGGTTAGATTTACAGACCTGAACTTACTAACCATTGAAATTCATAAAACCCTTTTCTTGAATTCTCTACCCAATCCATAAACAGAGTCTCAACATTGTTATGTACCTAAAATCCAACTGATTTCATCATTCAAAAATCTAAATCACAATCCAATTCCAATTTAGCATAATTTTCACTTGAAATTTTCTTTTAACATTAAGGCATTGACTCCTCAATTACAATCTGAAACAAACAGTATTCATTGACATGATTTCAGATTGACTTCAAATGAAATTAGAGTATATACTTGAGTGCAAATGGTAAGAACACTGGGCCAATTTCAGAAAATCACTTTTCTTTGAAAACTAACAGTATCTAACCGGTTACAGATTCAGAATAACCGGTTAGACTCTGCAGAATGTACACTGCAGAAAGGGGTTTTGCATACCATTTTCTACCATACTCAAATCTAACCAATTTCAGTCATAAACAGAGTTCACATACCTTAACATAAACATGTTTAATCACAGAAACATATTCATTTTGCATGCATTCTATTTAGAGCATCAAATTGCATATTACTCAACATAAACACAACTTGATATCACAAAACTCATAGTAAGCATTTAGATTCTGTTTCAACCATCAAAACCACTTGCATGAATAATACCAAACCTGCTCAAACAGATTTGAGCTGCAAAAATGGCCTCCAAGCCTTTGTTCTCTAAAGCCTATGCCCTTTATGAGTCTCATGGTGACTCAACCTATTGTTTCACTTAATCCAATCTCATTCTAGCAAATGAAAGCCTCTCCCTTACCTCTAAGTTGCGCTTGTTGAGTATTAGCACTAGTTCCTTAAGGATGAACACAAATTCCTTAAGCTCTGCGTTCATGCGTGGCAGTTTCAATAGGGTTCCTAAATCAAAGTTTTGGACATATGAAATGGACAAACAAATTGGGGAAAATGGTTAGACTTTATCCTATGCAACATGCACAAGCTTTAGAAACAGATTTGAGACTCATGGAGTGCATGTACTCACCAAAATCAAACCCTAAAGAGAGTCCCACGAATTCAGTTCTGGTTCTGGGCAGACTTGATCCTCACACTTCCAAAGCTCCAAACTTCTCCTATACTCATCCTCAACTCACATTCTATACACCAACACAGAGCTTGAAGATCAAGATTTACAATGGTGTATCACACTCGATCTAATTCTCAAAGATTAAAGAGAATTGAACAGAACAAAGAAGGAACCCTAATCTGGTTACAGCATCAACACTCAACCCAGAAACCCTCAATTTGACCCTCAAATTGAGTATTTATAGGGAAACTTGATGATCATGCAAGGTGACACGTATTCCCCACTACAATTCGGATTGTTTTCGTGGCAAGATTCGATTCAATCAAGTGATTACTCATCAGAATCCACTAATTCCAGGTTCTGAGTTCATCGTGTAACCGGTTACAAAGCCTTTCTAACCGGTTACATACTGATAACATTTCAAAATTAATAATTTAATAACTCTTTTCCTAAAAACCTTTTTAACATTGCAATTTAGTCCCAACCCAAGGACTAAATTACAATATTCACATTCTTGTACAAAATACTCTTTATATATAAAAATGTATCTTATACTTTTATATTTCCAAGCACATAACCTATAGAAACTTAAACTTTTATAACTAATAAGAAAACAATTATAAAATCATTGTTATAATTTATTTTCTTTGTTATTTGAGATACGAAAAATTAGGGGTGTTACAAAAATCAACAACAGAATATAGAAAACATTTAATCATATAAATCTTAGTAGCGGTGTGAGTGACTAAACATAAATTTAGTTTATCAACGTAATTTTGAGATTTTTTCGCAATTAATATTTAAAATTATTAATTGATCTCAGACTAATGGTCCATATCATATGAGAAAAAAATAGAAAGATAATATTCTTAAAAACATTTGGTTTGTTATTAATAGTTTTAATTTTCTTGTCACAATAAAAAACAAAAAACAAAAAATATTTTCATCAAGCATAAAATCAAATCCTATATAGGATAATTTTTATCTATTACAATAGACAAAATATATTATAGAAGGAAAATCAAATCATATTATTAAATAGGATGATTACATTTGGTTTGTTATTAATAGTTTTAATTCTCCTGTCACAATAAAAAAACGAAAAAACAAAAAAAATATTTACATCAAGCATAAAATCAAATCCTATTTTTATATAGGATGATTTTTATCTATTACAATAGACAAAATATATTATAGAAGAAAAATAAAATATTATTATTATATTGCTGTAGTAATAAATAAAGTCTTCTTCAATTAAAGCTTGAATCTCTCAAGAAGATGAAACGATACGATTGGGTATATCGACCACTGTCACATGTCATCTTTCACTGCTTGCGTGATTAACCATTGGTGCAGATAACAATAAATAACAATTTTCCTTAGTAGTTTATGATAGCCACCTTGAAACAATACAACATTAGAATTTGATGCACTCTATTGTCACTCGCAATTGAAGAATCAATCACTACAAAACTGGTTAAGCATTATTTACTTTGCCGGGATGAACTCCTCCACTTGTCTTTCTCCATTCCCTAACAGCACAATTTGTTATACCTGTAACACCCTACTTAAAATTACCCTTAATTACCCATTATAAAATTTGTGAACTGAAAATTTCCTTTTTAACTTATAAAAATCTCCGTGAAAATGGACGGAGTTTACATTGTTTTAGGGACATTCCCACAATATTAGTTTTCCTGCAATCCTGTATTAACACAAGTATATATTCAACAGTACGCCAGTAGAGCAAAATAATTCATAATGCGTTCATTACATTAATTCTAAAATAAGAACGAGTTATTTGAATACTCTGATTCCCAAAAGACAACATTTATATACATCAAGTTTTCCAAAAGTAAAACCCCGGACCCATTTAGGGTCCCACCCCCAAGTATCCACACTCCTCGGAGAGGAGTGTGCTCCTGCTCGGCCAAGACTCGTGTATGCTCCGCCTCAGTACCTGTTATAAAAATGGCAAGAAGAGTAGCATTACACATAACTTAGGAAATTAAATAGCTTCTAAAAAGCTTAGCAATAAACTAAGCCCTACATCTTTATTAACAACATAACAAACATACTCATTTTCATACTTTCATTCTCTTTTACTATTTTCTTAACTCTTTTACTTTTCTTGTTTTTACTTAGCTATTTTCTTGTCTTTTCATCTTTAACTCATTTTCTCATTCATTGTCTTTCTTCATATTAATTGGCTACAGGGTTTCATGACCAGGTCTTCCGACCTAACCTGCACCAATTTTCTTTTCTTATCCCGCCACAGGGTCTTATGACCAGATCTTACGATCTAACATGAGTCGAGTTCTGTTTCCTTATTCAGCCACAGGGTCTTATTGTTAGGAAATAGGATGCGACAAACGCAGCGAAAAAAAAATATATCCTATTTCCATCCAGGATCCATATGAAAGCATGATTTGAGATAAGGAATAAAAATTACCTTTTGCAGGGAAGAGGAGACCAATGAATCTTATCACGAACGCTTCGTCAATCACAAGCACATCAATGTGTTGTGCCTCTATTGGTATCCACACGAACAAATTCCCAATTGGAGTCACGTCTCTCTTCTCAGTGCTAGCAGAGAAGAGAGAGTCTGTGTATCACTCACTCTCTGATATGACGGCTAGGGTTACCGTTCTGTGTCTCACACATCTCTTCATCCCTTAAAGCTAATAATATTATATTTATAATATTATCAGACCAACTGGTTGGGCTTTTTAGAAGATAAATTCGAATTTTATCTTATATGTAGAAGATAAAATCAAATTTATATCTTATACATAAAGATAAAACGAATCATATCTTAATAATATCAGAAAGATTTAATTTTATAAAAATACAACTATTGTATTTTTATCAAATGTGATATCTCCAATTTTATCTGCTCTTAGTGTGTGACCCTATAGGTTCCTGTAACGTTGGCAGTAATGTTAAAATCACATTTTAACTTTACAAGCAATGAGCGGTATCTAGCAACACATCATTGCTACCCAAGTGACAGGAATGTCTATGATTTGACTAAACCTTTTACTGTGACCAATGAACATGTGTAAGTTTAATCCCTTTGTCCAAATATCATGAGTGTAATGGCATGGAACGTGTCACCCATGAATAGTGTAACCTATGGTTTCTTGATCCCTGAGTAGACGCGTCTAAACAGGTCTCGTCAATATCTCATATTGACTGTCTTGAGTATGGCCATACATTTCACCGTCTCACTCAATCAAGGGGCCCAGAGATATAATTCCTATTGATAAGGAAGGACAAATCCCATCTACGTCACTCACATCCCTCTACATGATTTGTCATATACCCGACTACAACCGTTATGATCACCTGGTTAAAGATGACGTTTGATTGCGTGAAAGCATATAATTCCTCATGTTGGGAACCGTAGCGACTTCAGGTTGAAGGACCATGTACACCATTGTCACTATGAGAATCGCTTATGACACTCACTTAATAACCCATGTAGCATTCTCATGGCGGGTCAATCTAGTAAACAATTGTCCCAATGTGTACTTACGTGAAGACTTGATATCCCATATCCATGACCGGTGAGATACAGTCATCAGTCTGCCACATACTAGTCTCGATGTATTATAGTTGTCCTTATTAACTATAATACTCGACTAGGGAATCTTTAAGGATAATTATCAATCAATAAGATCTCACTATCAAGTCATGTACTTGATATTCTTATGACATTGAACTTATAATCCTAAGGACTTTATTACATCTATTTTAATTAAACAATTAAAGCATAAATATAATAAATGAAATGCCTCATTATTATTAATAGTAATAATCCATAAACATGAAATAAGTACAAGTAAAAAAGAAAATACGATTGCCACTAGGGCACTCTCCAAGACTTATGAACAGACATTTTGATCTAACCTGTGTCCGATTCCTTTTTCATTATTCAGCCACAGAGTCTTATGACTAGGTCCTCTGACCTAACCTGCGACAGTTTCTCTTTTACTTTTTGGCCACAGGGTCTTATGACCAGGTCTTCTGACCTAACCTGCGCCGGGTTCTTTTATTTCGTTCTCATTATCAACTTATCTTCATCTTCTCTTTTTACTTGTGTCATTATCATTATTCTCATTTATATTAATCAAGTTCATTTATTTTATTTTCATCCTTAACTACTCATCTATTAACCACACACACAAGTATAACCAAGTCATCATTTTCTTTCTAGCAACAAATTAAACTTGCACATATCAACACAACCACATCATTCAAACATTTTACATTTAGCATCTATACTTATATTCTTTCTTTAATTGGTTAAGTCATTTGTTAAGCATACAATTCATGCACAACACATATACACCTCAATTCAATCCTCTAAATATCTACTCAAAGTTTTCTATTCTTCTTATCATTATTACTTCCTCTTATATTCATTACATACTTAAATATCCTAATTCATCATTTACTTAATAATAATTAACTCACACATCTTAACACCCACATTGTAACATCCTGAATTTAATGTCCAACTTAATTAGAATAATTCTGATTGAAAATAATGGAAATCAAAGGAATAAGTCGAGATTTATTAAGGGAGAAGCATGTCAGAGTTAAGAAGCCTTAGCAAAGAGTAAGAGAGTTCGAGTATAGTTGAACGGACCTCGTTCCTGTAAGATCCATGAAGAATGTTTTGATAAATGCCAAAAGGTTTTGAACAAGCTTCAAGTGTGTTGATCAAGTTCAAGCTCAACAAGCAACAACAAACATCAAGTTATGAAGAGAGAACCAACTCATGAAGACTTAGTTTGGTAGTTTATGTTTTATTGTTTTATCTTTTGCCTCACAAGTCTTTTAGTTTATGAGTTTGGGTAGAATTTATTAGAGGGTAGTGAATCTCTTTTGATTGCATGATTATATCATATTTTGAGTATTCACTTTGTCTAAAATCAATAGGTGGCTTAAAGGTTTGAAAGAAAAGGTTTAGTTTTTGAGAAAATAAGTTTTAAGTGATTTTTAATGTTAATAATCGATTAACAGATTTTGATAATTGATTAACAGTGTATTTTGAACTGATAATCGATTAACAAACTTTTGATAATCTATTATCTGCACCTTTACTCGAGTATTTTTGGTCTCACTCGAGTGAAAATTATCTTGCTTTCGGTTTACTCGAGTAACACTCATTTCACTCGAGTAACTTGATCAGATATGGTTTTTTAAATACGTTTTTCACTTCTCAAAAGCCATTCTAAGTGCTCTAACTTTTGGGTATTCTATATAAACCTTTTCCTAATCATTTCTATCAACTAGAATCATTTTGATACACAATTTTACAAAGAATCAAAGCCACACTATTCTCTCTCACTCTCTCAAGATCAAAGCTCTCATTTTCATATTCTTTGATCAAGAACCTTGAATCTCTCATGTTGATATTTCATAGCTTTTGAAAGAGATTCATAGGATTGTTATTGTTTTTCATTTGAGTTGTAATCATTGCAAGAGGCAAACATTCTACAACATTGGAAGCCTTGATTTTGTGAATCAAGCAAGTTTCATTGGAAGCCTTGGTGAGGCATTTCATCAAGCACTTGGAAGCCTTGTTGAAGAACAAGCATTTGGAAGTCTTGTGAGTGAAGCAAGCAATTGGAAGTCTTGTTGTGGGGTATCGGCAAGCAAGAGAAGAGGTTAGATTAGATATCAATAGGGTTACAAGGCAAGGGTGTGGTATCTCTTGTAGGCTAGCAAGAAGGATGTCTTGTGAGGCATTTACTTGTAATTTGAGAAACTCTAATTCCTCATAGTGAAGAATCTCTCTTGGTTGAAGAGGGGACTGGAGTAGCTTTCAAGTGGATGAAAGTGAACCAGGATAAATCACTGTGTCGTATCTCTAAACTCTCTACTCTTTACAATTCTTGTTATTAATTGTGTTCTTGATTGAAAACCTAGAAAAAGTGATTTTTCTATATTTGATTGAATTGAATCTTTATTGTTCAAATTAATTTGAGGAAAATCATTTTCATAACTAGGTGAATCAATAAGAATATTGGTGTTGATTGTTTCCGCTTAATCTCTGATATAATATTTGTTAATTGATTGATTTTCATTGGTTTTAATTGTTTAGATTTGTTTCTTGCGAAAATCTTTCAAAGTTTCTATAACACCTATTCAACCCCCCTTCTAGGTGTTCTCCTAGTGTTCCTATTTGTTTCACACACCGAGTGTAGTTTTCCAACAATTGGTATCAGAGCTCGGTCGAAAGACACGAGCATAGAGCTTTTTCGTTAAGATCCTTAAAGAAACTACAATGGGTTCTACGAATCCTTTTGGTGGTGAAGGTGCTTCAATAAATCGCCCTCCTATGTTTGGTGGAGAGGGTTATGGTTATTGGAAAATTAGGATGAGAATCTTTATAGAAGCTATAGATGTGAACATTTGGGAAGCCATTGAAAATGGTCCTTATATTCCCTCAAAAGATGTAGAAGGTGTGTTTACACTAACTCCCAAAGATAAGTGGACCGATGATGATAAAAGAAAAATTCAATATGATTTAAAAGCAAAAAATATCATCACCTCCGCTCTATCTTATGATGAGTTCTTTAGAGTCTCCCAATGTAAAGATGCCAAAGATATGTGGGACACCTTGCAAGTCACACATGAAGGCACTAGTGAAGTTAGGCGTGCTAGATTGAATTCTTTGATGCATGAATATGAATTGTTTCGTATGTTGCCTAATGAATCTATATGTTTTATGCAAAAACGTTTTACTCATATTGTTAATCATCTCATTGCTCTTGGTAAAACTTTCGTGAATTGTGAACTTGTTAACAAAGTTTTGAGATGTCTAAGTAGGGAATGGCAACCCAAGGTTACCGCAATTGTTGAATCAAAGGACTTGGACACCATGGACTTAGCAACACTTTTCGGAAAGCTACAAGAACATGAAATGGAGCTTGAACGTTTGCATATACATGAAGAATCAGATAAGTACAAAGAGAGAAAAGGAATTGCTCTTAAAGCTCAAAGGTCATATAAAAAGGAAGAGAGTTCCGATGATGATGATGTTGATAATGAAGATTCCGATTCGGACATTGATGAAGAGGAGATGAAGCTTGTACTAAGAAAGTTCAATAAAATTCTAAGGAGAAAAGGAAGTTTGAACAAGGACAAAAGTAAAGAGAAGGATCCCCCACACTACAAGACCAAGACATCAAAAGAAGGTGTAGTTTGCCATGAATGTGGAAAGCCCGGTCATCTCAAGTACTCATGCTCTAAGTATCTCAAGAAGAAGGAGAAAGAGAAGAAAAATGAAAAACACAAAAGGGCATACATAGTTTGGAATAGTGATGATGAACAAGATAAGAAAAGCACAACTAGTAGTTCTTCGGATGATGAACATGACGCTTGTCTCAACTTGATAGCTCAAGTACATGAAGAGGAAAGCTCAAATGATGAATCAAGTGAGCAAAGTGACGAAAGCGATGTAAGTCTTACTAAATCCGAAATTTCTTCAAATTATGAAATGTTATATAATGCTTATGAAGAAATGCATAAACAATTTAAGAAACTAGCTTTGAAAAACATTGAAAGGAAGAAGCTCATTTTGAAACATCAACAAGAGATTTTAGAACTTCAAAAACAAGTTGATGAGCTTAATCTTCAAAATGAAACTCTTGATCTTATATATGCTAGTTCTTCTTGTGATTGTGCTAGTAGATTGAATATTGTGGTTGATTGTGAGGATTGCAAGTTTCTTAAAGATGAAAATGCTATTTTGAAAAATAAGCTTGCAAGTTTCTCAAATGGTGATATTAGATTGCGCACATTGTTAAATTTTCAAAGAGAAAATTCAAACAAGTTTGGTTTGGGTTATACTAATGCTAAGAGTAAATCTCATAGAAATGTTGTTGATTTTTCTAAAGTTGATTTTTCAAATGCACCAACATGTTTCTATTGTGGTACTCATGGACATACTTCAAATGTGTGTTATATTAAAGTGCATGGTATACCTAAAGGAGATTTTGTTTGGATGAAAAAGGGTGAGAGTCCCTACACTAACAAAAATGGATCCAAAACCATTTGGTTACCAAAAAGCAAAGCATGATTGTTTTGTAGGTATGATTGAAGAAGCAAATGAAGGTCTATACACATTTGATACAATTGACATTATTGATCTTCTTCAATTGGTATCAAAAAGAAAATCCTACAAATTGGTAACATTTGATATTATACAATTGGTATCTACAATTGATATTGATAGATATTGCTCATAGTTCTCTCAATTGGTATTATTTCTTATAATGTGATATTGTTTACACTATTGAGAAAATACTATTGGTATCAAATTCTTTCAATTGTTTTACAATTGGTATCATGCTTTTGGTTGTTATATCTCATTAATCTCTCTATGTTGGCTTAGATCTTTTATTTCAATTGGTATATATTTCTTTTTGATAATGCCAAAGGGGGAGAAATATGATGTTTTGAAAAAGGAGAGAAATATTATCATTTTGGAGAAATCAAATGGTATGTTTGGAGAAAGGTTGTTTTTGTTGTTTTTATGTAGGTTGAGCAAAGTTGTTGAAGATAGGGGGAGAATCAAGCTTAACTCAATTGGATTCAAATGTCAAAAGCATAAATTGAGGGGGAGCAAGAGTCTCACCAAGTGATCAAATGGTTCAAGCATCAACAACTTCAATGAACTTCAATGAACTTCAAACAATTTCAAAACATGTTTGTCATTTTCAAAAAGGGGGAGATTGTAAGATCCATGAAGAATGTTTTGATAAATGCCAAAAGGTTTTGAACAAGCTTCAAGTGTGTTGATCAAGTTCAAGCTCAACAAGCAACAACAAACATCAAGTTATGAAGAGAGAACCAACTCATGAAGACTTAGTTTGGTAGTTTATGTTTTATTGTTTTATCTTTTGCCTCACAAGTCTTTTAGTTTATGAGTTTGGGTAGAATTTATTAGAGGGTAGTGAATCTCTTTTGATTGCATGATTATATCATATTTTGAGTATTCACTTTGTCTAAAATCAATAGGTGGCTTAAAGGTTTGAAAGAAAAGGTTTAGTTTTTGAGAAAATAAGTTTTAAGTGATTTTTAATGTTAATAATCGATTAACAGATTTTGATAATTGATTAAACCGGAAGCCGGCTCGAAATATTTGATCTTAGGTGCATTTCCCTCTGGAATCTTACTGTTTGGGTTTCCTGTCTCAGTCTGTGCTTTCTAAGAGCCCCACGGAAGGAAGAAGCCAGTACGTAGAGGGAAGTGTATTTTGAACTGATAATCGATTAACAAACTTTTGATAATCGATTATCTGCACCTTTACTCGAGTATTTTTGGTCTCACTCGAGTGAAAATTATCTTGCTTTCGGTTTACTCGAGTAACACTCATTTCACTTGAGTAACTTAATCAGATATGGTTTTTTAAATACGTTTTTCACTTCTCAAAAGCCATTCTAAGTGCTCTAACTTTTGGGTATTCTATATAAACCTTTTCCTAATCATTTCTATCAACTAGAATCATTTTGATACACAATTTTACAAAGAATCAAAGCCACACTATTCTCTCTCACTCTCTCAAGATCAAAGCTCTCATTTTCATATTCTTTGATCAAGAACCTTGAATCTCTCATGTTGATATTTCATAGCTTTTGAAAGAGATTCATAGGATTGTTATTGTTTTTCATTTGAGTTGTAATCATTGCAAGAGGCAAACATTCTACAACATTGGAAGCCTTGATTTTGTGAATCAAGCAAGTTTCATTGGAAGCCTTGGTGAGGCATTTCATCAAGCACTTGGAAGCCTTGTTGAAGAACAAGCATTTGGAAGTCTTGTGAGTGAAGCAAGCAATTGGAAGTCTTGTTGTGGGGTATCGGCAAGCAAGAGAATAGGTTAGATTAGATATCAATAGGGTTACAAGGCAAGGGTGTGGTGTCTCTTGTAGGCTAGCAAGAAGGAAGTCTTGTGAGGCATTTACTTGTAATTTGAGAAACTCTAATTCCTCATAGTGAAGAATCTCTCTTGGTTGAAGAGGGGACTGGAGTAGCTTTCAAGTGGATGAAAGTGAACCAGGATAAATCACTGTGTCGTATCTCTAAACTCTCTACTCTTTACAATTCTTGTTATTAATTGTGTTCTTGATTGAAAACCTAGAAAAAGTGATTTTTCTATATTTGATTGAATTGAATCTTTATTGTTCAAATTAATTTGAGGAAAATCATTTTCATAACTAGGTGAATCAATAAGAATATTGGTGTTGATTGTTTCCGCTTAATCTCTGATATAATATTTGTTAATTGATTGATTTTCATTGGTTTTAATCGTTTAGATTTGTTTCTTGCGAAAATCTTTCAAAGTTTCTATAACACCTATTCAACCCCCCCTTCTAGGTGTTCTCCTAGTGTTCCTATTTGTTTCACACACCGAGTGTAGTTTTCCAACAGTTCCGACCAAATTCCATCTTAACCGGAGTAAGCCGAGCAGAGAACATTAGACTGTTAGGTTATACCGTAAACTTGAGATAAGCTCGAATCACTGTACCGAACTAGGAGGACTTATGTAGAGGACATGTTTATGAATCGAACAGATAGTATTGAGATCGTAAGAAATAACCTCGTCTCGTTTGACAATCCTTAGTAATGAGTAGTCGAGCATATCGAGACGATCCGCGATGGAAGATTATACGCACCTGTCTTAGCTATGTACAGTCGACCCCGGCGAGTCGCCTTGTATTAACCGACTATAAGTTCGGCCTTCTACTGGCCGACTAGCGAGAGACTAAGCCAACATCGTATCGACGCCAAGATATCTCGGCCTCCACGCACCTCGCATTCCACTTTACTGTCTTATTCATAGTGAGTGCTCCCCGGAACTCGAGCACCTAGATCCTAACACGTCAAGCTAGAGGTGAGCACTTGTGCTCGAACAAATGACTCGAACATTGTTATCCGCGCCAGGCGTACGTACGTCAAATGTCCTTTTCAATCTCTGTTTGTCCTTTTCAAATCACTGTTTGTGGTTTCCTCAAGAAGCCAATAATTTATAGCCACATGTTCCCAAAACTTCCAAAGAAAGCTTCTCACCAGGACCACATATTTATTTCCAAAGGGAAATAAAAACAAGAACAAAGGCCAACACACGAAATACATATCTTCTTCGTCTTCTCCATTTCTCTACTAGGGCTCTAGTGATAAACACCATTCTTATTACCTTACTCACAGACTCTACTCTCATCATCAACCTTCATTAAGCCTTAACCATTTCTAAGAGCCTAAGATCATTCCCTTCACTTTCTCATAAGCTTCGAGCTTTTCCTCGGCATTCCTAGGGCTTTGTTAAGTCATCACAAAATATTCAAGGGACTACGGTTTGAGGAGTTCTAACGCAAGAAACAAGGCTAAGACTCACAGGACTTCCTCATCTCTCACTGTTTTGAGGTAAGGAGTGAGTGTTACCCTAGCTTAGATTTGGGTTTCTGGTGTGCTCATAGTGAGTACTAAGAATGGGTGTTAGTTTAGGATATTGAACCATAAGGTAGTGGGTATAGATTATTATTAGAGAATGAAATGAATAAACAAAAAGAACCCATTAAATTAACAATGAATATGTGTATGTTTGTTAAGCATGAATAACTGTGTGAAATGTGATAACTGTTTTATGCATGTCTGATACTATTTGGATAATATGCGTGCTGACCATAGGTGGTCGAGTTTGATAAATGGTGTAAAATGCTAGGGAATAGATTAAATGAGGAATAATAACTAGAGGATAAAAACTATAACAGGAAGGCAAGTGAAATGGTAAAGGATAAGTAAAGAATAATGGTTGTGTGAGACAGGTCAAGTTAGACATTACGGTTGGGTGCAATAAGCCGCTCATGAAAATGTGTGCTGTAAGTCTCAAGCGGGCCGTGTGCAATGACCGAGTAAGACAAATGGAATGTGCATTTGTAAGACGTGCCTCATGGGGATGTACGCAGTAATGACTCACACAAGATTCCTAATAACGGAATCGGTTAGGATGTGCTCCTGCTCATCTATGACATGCGGGGTGCCGTATGCCATGATTGTGTAAGCCGCACGTGATGCCCAACTGTAAGACGTGCACCACGTACGCCGGGGTGTGCGCGATGATGGACACTCCTTAACTCCAAGAAAACTGTAAGACGCATACTGGGTGTGTGCTTCTCTAAAAGATATGGAAAATGTGAATGACAAGGAAAAGAGGAAAGAAGTCATTGTAAAAAGAATCTAAGACATGATAAAAGGATACAAGTGAGAATAAAAGGGAAAGGAAATAGGCAAGTAATAGTAAAAGACAAGGGGATGGAAAAAGATAGGTAAGGATTAAATGAATGATGATAACTATGTTTGATGCGTGATTTGAAATGAATATGTGATTATGTGCATATTTGATTAACTGTGTTTGACTTGATATCTTGTTATGTCATATTAAAAACTGCTTCCCTAAGTTTTGTGTAATGCTCAGCTCCTTACCGTTTTTACAGGTGTTGAGCCCAGGCACGCACATACCCCGACTGAGCAGGAGTACTCTCCCTTACATGGAGAGTAAGTTTTATTAGTTAGGACATGTGCCTTGTCTTGGGTTTTGTTGATAGAGATGATGTTACTTTTGGATATTTGTATAAAAAATGAATGTTATTTTTGGGATGGACTTAGGATCGCCCTTTTGGGTAAGGGATATTTTTGTGAAATCCAAACAAATACACAACCTATTAATAGTGCTGCTATCTCTGATGTTAATATACTGATGTTGTTATATGTGCATAGTGATGCACTAAGTTATGATATATGCTGGTTGTAGCCCTGTTGGCTTCAGGTTATTATTCTATGAATGTTTGATCAGGTTGCAAGGAAAACTAATTTTTGGGAAAGCTGGAAAAACAAAGGAAACTCCGTCGTTTGACGGAAGATTTTCATAAGTTAAAAGGATTTTAAAAAGAAATTTTTAAGTTTATATTTTTATTATTGGGTAATTAAGGGTAAATATTATTAGGGTGTTACATTTAGTGGTATCAGAGCAGTTTCTCCTCGGCCTTGGAGTTATGAGCTACTCTAGTGATTACTCACCTAGAGAGTAATCGATGTATAGATAGAGTTTAATCTAACTGTTAGGAGAATTGCGTAGTTATTTACTTTATTTAGTATTAACTAGCTATCTTGTACATGCCTAAACAATATGGCTAGAAGGCGTGTGGACAATGACAGATTCGCCGACATACTGGAACATCTGGTTCAGATGAACCAGAATCAAGCAGAGATGTCACACCCTCTCTATTGTTTATGTAATATAGTTTCTATATTGTTTATTGAATAGAATATATGGACTTGCGTGAGTAGAGAAGTAATGAAAACTCTTTTCTTTATATTGCGTGAAAGTAATTCTTTTCTTTTAAGTTGGGTTTTCATTTATGACTATTAGAATCCTCCCAACTCAGCAATAAAATCGTTCTTTTAAAGAGTAAAATAAAGTAATTATCAGAGTAAGCGGAAAATAGGGACCTTGATTGATGATTCACAACTCTTGTCATTTATATAAAGATATGTATATAATAGTAACCATGTCATGATATAAAAGTACCAGCATACAACAAAGTCAAGGTCGAGGTAGCAGAAGTTTACAAAATACAAGTCCATAATATGTAACCAAAAGAAAAGACCACCTCACTGAGATCTCTCAAAAATATGTACAATATATATATATAGAGCAAAACATGAAAATCCCAGCAGTGGTCCAGTGATCCTCCTCCATAGCATAGTCTCCAGAGTCTCCAGCAGCTGCTCCACCTGTCCCACATCCTAATCATCTATACTAAGCATCACCTGGTGGATCCCCAACTCCCCACTGGCTCCCAATGGAGTGCTCGACTGGCTCGCCCTCACTCTCAGCCTCCTCAGGGTCCTCCTCTACCTCATCCGACTGAGTGGGTGCCCTACCACTGGGCATTGGGTCAGCTGAAGGAGTCCCATGAACCGGACTCATCGGACTAGGTATAGGAGTCTCCTCACGGATCACTCGAGAAGCAGAGGGGTGAGATCTAGTAGCAGCTCTAAAACGAAAGGAATGAAAGCGATGAGCTGGTCGAGTCGGGGGTGGTCCATGATAGGTATAAAAGGGGGTACATGCAAAGTATAGATAATAGGGATGCGAAACCTACAAGGATGGACACGAGCCAAAGGGTTAGGGTGATATAGAGTCACCTCTACCTCACCCTCAAACGTGGCTCTGTGGTCTTCGTAGTACCACACTCCACTAGGGAGTGGGCGCAACTCGATGCAAGCTAGATAGCGAGCCATCACCTATAATGGGTAGAAAGGGGTAAGCAATATAATCCACATAATCGAATAAGAATAAATAAAGCAAGTAACACTTGCATGTTCCAAGTATCCAGATGCATATACAAATGAGCAAGTATGATTCATTTATGATAATTCCATTGTTTATATGTCATGATGCATGTCTCCCATTTCCATTGTCCATTGAATGTTCAATCCAGTAATTCGCATACATGACCAACATGTATTGTGGAACTGCTTGGATAGTGTGCACACAACGTCACCAAGACGTAACAGCATTCCCAAATGCTGCCCACATTACCAAAATGTGTCATCGAGCCAGTTTCCACCGAATTAATTGTCCATATCCTTTCTCCATGCATGTATGCACATAAAATTCATCCACTAAGATTAACCAATAATCTTGTTATGTGCATCCCATATTATTCCTTCAGTGAATTATAAATGTTGTTAATATTTCCCTCATCCCTTTACTAGAACATGATACTTTTTCCCATAAGCATAGTTGATCTTAATTGACTTTATTTTAGGTATGTTAAAAAGAAACTTATTTTTCTGTCCCTGATCCAAAAGACTCGAGTGAACTTTCCATGACTCGAGTGTTCCTCAGATTCATCAAAATACTCGAGTGTTCCTCATGAGACTCGAGTGTTCTTTGTTTCCAGAACTTCATTTTAAAAATTCATTAAAATACTCGAGTGTTCTTCATGAATACTCGAGTGTTCTTTAGTTTCCAGAAATACATTTTTAAATTCATGAAAATACTCGAGTGTTCTTCACGAGTACTCGAGTGTTCTTATGTTTCCAGAAAGTCCAATTTCCCAAAATAATCGAAATACTCGAGTATAATCCTTTATACTCGAGTAATTGCAGACAGATAACACTGTGAATTGGGTTTTAACATACCATTTCCAATTATAGTCAATTCCAATTCCCACCAAGGGTCAACATAGCTTATATTACCCATATTAAACATGTTCCAATATAGGATTAACAACAATTTACACTGAATCACAGAATATCCATAATTATGCATAAAATCCATTTTTCCACAACTCAACATACCAAATTCAATTCTAGGCACATTTAGCACAGTCACAGCTTTGGTAAAGCTCATATACAACATAATACACTTGTCCAAACCAGTATTTGAACCCAGAAAGGCCTCCAAGCCTTAAACCTAATTCCAACTATGCCCATAGAGTCTTTTGTTGACTCTCCACCTAAATTTACATGATTTAAACTTATTCTAGTGAATTAAAAGTTTCACCCTTACCTCTAGGCCGTGAATCAACAGATAATTTGCAGAGAAATTGGCTGGAATTCCTAAACCCACAAAACTCTTTGCATGCAGCCACAGTTGAACAAGGTCCAAAGACAAGAGGTTTTAACATGCAAAACCGATTTAAGAATTGGGGAAATTGGTTAGGACTTATTCTCTGCAACATAAATTAGAGGTAGTAACGAATTTGAGGGTCATAGGGTTCGTGAGCTTACCAAAATCAGAGCTTGAAGTAAGCCCCAGACTTCAGTTTCCAACTTTGATAGCAAAAACACCCTTACTTTCGATCTTCGATTCTCCTTCCACACAGAACCTCAGCTCACAATCTTTGTATCTTTGTAAAGCTCGTGATGTGAGCTTTACAATGGTGTATCACTCTCACTCCCACTCTCAAACACGATCGAATAATTAGAGCACGAAATCAGGAACCCTAATTTGAAGTTTCAGAGGAATTCAACCAAAAATCCTCCATCTTCTTCAACCAAGTGCTTAAATAGACACTCCCACGACGCCCATTAACGTGTACTGAGGGTGTTTTCGTGTCAACCAAAAGAATCGTCGTGTGTTGACTCATCAAACGCACTAACGAGTTCTCCACTGACTCGATTACTCGAGTGTTTCCAGAAATACTCGTGTATTCTTGCCAAATTTTCAAAAATATTTATTTTAATACCCTTCCCTCCAAAATATTCCTAATATTGCTTCTAGGTCCTATTTCAGGGACTAATATGCAAAAACATTATTTTTACATATTATACTTTATTAAAGTACTTTTTCCATCTCATACGGCATCAATACCAACACATAACTAATCCAAATTAATTATGAATATTTAATTATAATTAAGGAAAATAGTTATGAAATAACCTTTCATAATCAAAATTTTCATTACATTAGGGAATGAAAATTTGGGGTGTTACACTACTCCCCCACTTAATAGGAATTTCGTCCCCGAAATTCAACTTACAAAAATAACTCAGGATAATCCTTACGCATTCGGTCCTCTAATTCCCAAGTCGATTCATACACATTTCCATTTTGCCATACGACTTTGACTAACGGAATCTCCTTCCCTCTAAGCTGTTTGGTTCTCCTATCTTCAACTTTAACTGGGCCAGCCTTAAAGGTTAGGTTTTCTCGTAAGGTTAAGTCATCTGGACGAATCTGAAGGATCGTGGTTGGATCATGCACAAACTTTTTCAATTGGGATACATGAAAAACATTGTGCAAGTTGGCTAAAGATGGCGGGAGAGCTATTTGATAAGCTACCGATCCTACTCGCTTAAGGATTTGGTAGGGACCTATAAACTTAGGTGAAAGCTTCTGAGGTTTCAACGCTCTACTCACACCCTTTAGCGGCACAATCCTGAGAAACACATGGTCGCCTTCTGCAAACTCTAAAGGTCTTCTCCTTCGATCAGCATAACTTTTCTGACGACTATCAGCAGTCCTGATCTTCTCTTGAATCATTCTGATCTTTTCAGTTGTCTGTTGCACCACATCCGGACCAAGATGTAAATTCTCCCCCACCTGAAACCAACATAACGGGGTTTGGCACTTTCTTCCATACAATGCCTCGAACGGTGCCATACCAATAGTTGCATGATATCCGTTGTTGTACGTGAATTCTGCGAGTGGTAATATCTGATCCCAACTTCCTCTTTCCTCCAACACACAAGCTCGCAAAATGTCTTCCAAAGTTTGAATGGTCCTTTGGGTTTGCCCATCTGTCTGAGGGTGATATGCTGAACTCATCTTAAGTCTCGTCCCCAGAGCTTGATGCAGGCTTGACCAGAATCTAGACATGAACCTCGGATCACGATCAGAAATAATACTGGATGACACTCCATGTAATCGTAGCACTTCCCGGATATAAAGTTGGGTAAGCTTTTCCAAAGAGTAGCGCATGTTCACCGGAATGAAATGCGTCGACTTAGTAAGACGGTCCACAATTACCCAGATTGCATCATGGTTTGCAACTGTCTTTGGCAATCCAGTCACAAAATCCATGGAAATACTATCCCACTTCCATTGTGGAATATCCAGGGGTTGCAACATTCCTCCAGGTTTCTGATGTTCCACCTTAACTTTTTGACAGATGAAGCATGATGCTACATAGTCCACCACATCCTTCTTAAGGCCTGACCACCAAAACATGCCTTTCAAATCCCGGCACATTTTTGTCGATCCTGGGTGCATGCTCATCTGACTCTTATGTGCCTCATCCAAGATCAACCTTCTAATCTCCGAGTTCTTTGGTATGCAATTCTTGTTTTGAAACGAAGAATTCCATCCGACCCTTCTGAGAAATTGGGCTCCTTTCCTCCTATCATCAACTTCCTCTTTTCTATTAACTCCTCATTGTAAGGTCCTATATTTTAATAAAAGTATTTTATCAATATTAGTATCATTCAAATAGTTAATTTTTCCTATTTTAGCAAAAACACTCGAGTATTTTAGGTAAGACTCGAGTATTATAAGTAGCTGTTTGGGAATTCGAATTTTTAAATAAACACTCGAGTATATTTGAAAACACTCGAGTATTTCGTACAGACCTGAAAGTGTATTAGTCGGTTTTCATTTAATTTTCGCACCAAAACGAGGTTTCTCGAATCTTCAAGCATAGAGCTGGACTTTATTTTGACTTGAAGCATTCCTAGGCTATAAATGAGTGGTTAGTTGAAGCATTCAACACCTTAATTATCCCAAAACCCGAATTTTAGTTTCAAACTTTCAGTTTTTCAGAGCACTCTTTGATCTCTGATTTCTCCTTCGTTTCTCAATCAAATCCTTCGAAACCAGAACACAATTCAAGATTCTAGTTCCATCTTTGAATTAGAATCAAGAATCACTTCAAATAAGCCCCTGTAGTTCGAGTTCCAGACCTTCAAAGTTTGAGGTTCAAAGCTGAGAAAACAGAGTAGTTTTGAACATCAAGTATTCATCTTCATTAAGTTCGTTTGGTAATTTCAGAAACCCTTTTTGTGTCAAACTTGTTCCTGATTAAAGTTAGTATATCCTAGTTTGTTAAACTAACTTGTTTCACACTTTTTCATGCCAAATCCGTGGTGAAATCTGTGGCCAAAGTCAGCCTGTTCAACCCCTTTTTCACAAGTCCAGAATTCGAATTTTCGATCCAGCCAATTTCCTTGTTGTTTAATCTGTTGTTTAGCTTCTCTGAGGTAAGGGAGGAGTTATCTAATTGCTAGAATGAGTAATCTCAAGCTAGAAATGTAGGAACCTCACAAGGTTCATCAAGGGATGAAGTTGGAATTGGGAATATGACTTGGAGGTCATAAACCCAAGGTTTTTCGATTTAAACAAGCTTAAATGGACTTAATAATGCTCACTGGATTGAATTTCGAAATTAAAACCAAGAGGAAATGAATTTCATATGTTGAAATGGTTATGTTCTAAGTTTGTATTGATTATGTGATTTGATGTTGATTTATGTTGTTATGTACTTGTTTATGTGTTCTAACATGTTCAGTATATGTGTTTATGCCTCTGTTTTGCATAAGAATGGAAATACAATGCAAGGAATTCGAATTGACATTGAAAGGTGCAGAAACTGGTGCTGTTGCAGTAAAAACACTCGAGTAAATTAAGGAGGACTCGAGTATTCTGGAAAAATTGAAGAACACTCGAGTATTTCTTGAAGACTCGAGTAAATTCATAAGAACACTCGAGTAGGCAAGAACTACTCGAGTAATTCAAAGAATTTTCAGAAAAATCTTACTTTTCTATAATTTCATTAAAGATTAACTCGTCTAAATCTCCTATATTATTAAATTCTAATTATTTCCTTTTATCCCGTTGGTTGATTATTATCCTGAAAGAGTCCTACTGGAATTTTATTCAGTGGTTGATATATTCGGACAGGAGTCCCAACGGATAAATGTATAAGTTTATTTGATTCCCATTGGTAGATTTTTATCCTGGATGAGTCCTACTGGAATTTTATTTAGTGGTTGATATATTCGGACGGGATGTCCCAATGGAAGTGCGTACACCCATTTGGTTGATTATTTTTCCCACGTCCCAGTGGAAGTCTTTACCCAATTTGTTGATATTTTGGGAGTCCTAAATGTGGTCGTTGCATTAATTAATAATAAAATGATTAAACCCCTATCATATAAAACCATCACAAAGTGGCTGGGCCGCTGATGGAATTTTCAGAAAAGCACTAGCACAAGTTAATGCCAAAAGAAAAGATGAAATTGTGATTAAGAAGGATTATGAACTTTGGGTCTCTATATTGGAGACATGATGTTCAAGGATGTGATTTAAAAGAAAGAAAGAAGATGAAAATTTTGTGTGGCATTATCATGCATGGAGAAGAAGTTGCTCCGATCTAGATTTGGAACATCGGTGTATGTTAAATCAGAATATCCCTAGCACAAGGATGCTAGGAAGACCGATTTCCCAAATCGATCATGGTGTTGCTCCGATCTAGATTCGGAACTTCGGTGTATGTTAAATCAGAATATCCCTAGCACAAGGATGCTAGGAAGACCGAGTTCCCAATCGATCGTGATGCTTGAATGTGAATCGCTCCGGTTTGATGAAACATAGGATTGAGAATATCCCGAGCCTGAGATACTCAGATGCCAAACCGTGTAGCATGAATAAGGAGTAGGCATGCATCATGACACTAATTGAGATATTATAAAAGACAGTTTGAGCATGTGTACTTGCATCTAGTATTGTTATTTGATAAATTGTGCTTGTTATTTCTAGCCACTGTTATACTCATTTGTTATTGCTTTTAGCTATGACTCACTCCCAGTCCCTTGTGTAGGTGATGGCGAGGAACATGTTCTGCGTGGAGATGAGGCCGCTCCATAATGGGGAGTGGAATTTTGAGGACCATAGGGCTACATATGAGGGGGATGTGGAAGTTATCTTCCGTCATCCTAACCCATATTCCCGTATGCGTCCGCTTAGATCGAGAATTCCAATGGTTTACATCATGCACATTCCGCCAAATTTTTTTTATGCGAAATGGAACCCCTCTACCACCACCAAGACGTTTTCTGAGACGCACTATCCCACCGAGTCCAACACTCTCCTCAGAAAGAATCATCCTAGAGGTCCCTGCTTGTCCTAGTCCTTCCCCTCGAGTTCGATCCCGAACTCCCATATACGTGCCCGATGATTCGGCACAAGAGGAGGAGGAAGAGGAAGAGGAGGACCCAATCGAAGATGAGGATCCGGTGGATAATGCGAATCAGATGGTGGATGACTTTATGGACAACTCAACTGGAAGTCAGTGAGGAACTGACGACTGAGTTAAGTTGTGGGGTGGAATGTGAATGATATGATCCATCAGGTTTTCTCTTATCTATACTATTTTATATTTTGAGTCATGAACCATATGCTCTAGGTTATTATGAATTTTGTTGTAATATATGTAATATAATGTAATGGCCTAGAGTGTTAAATCAAGTAATTATGTATTTTGTTGAAATGAAGAATGTGGTATGTAACCTTTTTAATATGAATGAAATATGATGTTACTTCACTTGTCTTCATGACTCGATGTTTATATAATTCCGCAAGATTTGATAATGGATGATGACTGACTTTTAGTTTCAAAGAAAAAAAATGGTCGTATTTTCTAAATATAAATATTTTACTTTGGAATAAAAGTTGGGTCGTCACATTTAGTGGTATCAGAGCCAGGTTCGACTCTCGGCCTTGGAGTGTGGCCTTACACACTAACCATTGCATATCATGACATGATGTTTTTGATGTTTGTAGAATAAGATTAGAATTCACAGAATCTAATTAAGTTTCCCCTTTGGATTCTGTAGGACTACATGGCCGGAAGAAATAACGCTAACATTGCGGAGGCTTTGACCCGTATGGCTGCAGTTCTAGAGAATATGCAGCACAACCATCCTCCAAGCAATGGAACCCCAGCGAAGTTTCAAGGCTTAGATTCCTTTAGGAAGTGCAAACCCCCTAGCTTCTCGGGTGGTCGTCGTCCCGAGTAAGCTCAGTTTTGGCTTGACGAGATGATTAAAATCTTTAGAACACTGACTCTGTCGGAATCGCAAAAGGTCATGTTTGCCGCTTATATGCTCATTGGTGAAGCTGCTACATGGTGGAACCAAACTCGTCAATTCCTGGAGTTCGATCAAGTAGAGTTTCCTTGGGGGATCTTCACAGAGAAGTTTCTCGAGAAGTATTTCCCGAATGACATCAGGCTGCAGAAGGAAATGGAATTCCTCAACTTAAAGCAAGGAAGTCTGACAGTTGACCAGTATGCTGAGAAATTTGAAGAGCTGATGAAGTACTCGCCATACTTCCAGTATCACCCCGATGAACATTCCAAGTGCACACGATTCGAGAGTGGACTGAGATCCGACATCAAATTAGCTGTAAGTGTGCAAAGGATCTGACACTATCCGACGCTGGTTAGTACTTGCCGCATTTTTGAAAGGAATAGTGTCAAGAAGGACATTGGACAAGGAAGCTTTGGCCCACATCGCAACCAGCATAGGTATGGTAACAAGAACCGGAGAGGTCCTTATCCACAGAAAGGAAAAGGAAGTGCATCATCTTCTGGAGTACCCAGTCTCCCAGCCCCTGGTGCAGTGTGCAACAAATGTCAAAGATTCCATCCTGGAAGGGAGTGTTGGAGAGACAAACCACCGGTTTGCTACAACTGTGGAAGGGCTGGTCACATCGCTCGTCTCTGTCATCAACCCCAGCGTCAGAACAATCAAGGTGCGGGAAACAAGCCATGGGTTAACGGGAAGGTTTTTACCATGTCCGGATCAGAAGCGGAGCAGGCAGACAATCTCGTGCAAGGTAACCATCTTCTCAATGGTATGCCTTGTCGCTTTTTATTCGATTCTGGTGCTACGCATTCTTTCATCTCTGAGGAATGCGTTAAACGATTGTGTTTACCTGTTTCGGAAACACCATTTAGACTTAAGGTGTGTACTCCTTCGAATGTGCCGGTAACTACGTGAAGAGCATGTTTTGGATGTTCCGTCAATATAGGAAGTTTGCCCTCTAGAGTAGATTTAATCTGTCTACCGTTATCCTAGCTCGACGTTATTTTGGGGATGGATTGGTTTGCAACTAACCAAGTGGTGATCGATTGCAAGACTCGAACGATTGTCTTTCCCGGTAAAAAGTCGCCTGAGGTGCAACCTGAAGGGTACGTTTGTGTGTTTTCTACGGTAGTAGAAGAAAAGAAAGATGAGCCGAAGATAGAGGAAATCCCGATTATTCGAGATTTTCCCGAAGTGTTTCCTGATGAAGTTCCCGGTTTGCCACCACATTGAGAAATAGAATTCAGTATCGATCTAGTTCCTGGTACTGGTCCTATTTCTATTGCTCCTTATCGTATGGCTCCAACCGAATTAGTTGAACTGAAGAAGCAAGTGGAAGATTTGTTAGAGAAGCAGTTCATCAGACCAAGTGTGTCGCCTTGGGGAGCGCCAGTTTTGTTCGGCGTAAAGAAGAAGGATGGAGCCATGAGGATGTGCATTGATTACAGACAACTCAATAAGGTTACAATCAAGAACAAATACCCATTGCCAAGGATCGACGATTTGATGGATCAAGTGAGAGGAGCATCGGTGTTTTCAAAGATCGATTTGAGATCAGGTTATCATCAGATCAGGGTTAAGGAGGAAGATATTCCGAAGACTGCTTTTCGGTCACGATATGGACACTATGAGTATGTGGTGATTCCATTCGGTTTAACCAATGCTCCTGCCATATTCATGGATTACATGAATAGAGTGTTCCGACCATATTTGGATTCCTTTGTTGTGGTGTTTATAGATGATATACTCATCTATTCAAAGACCCCAGAGGAGCATGCCAATCATTTGAAGATTGTCTTGGAGACTTTGAAGGAAAAGAAATTATATGCCAAGTTAGCTAAGTGCGAATTTTGGCTTGAAAAAGTCAATTTCTTGGGGCATGTAATTTCAAGAGATGGTGTTGCCGTAGACCCAGCTAAAGTAGAAGCAGTGTTGAAATGGGAGAGGCCAAAGTCTGTTACTGAAGTTAGAAGTTTTCTTGGTCTAGCTGGTTACTATCGGAAGTTCATCGAAGGATTTTCTAAGTTGGCTCTTCCTTTATCCTGCCTGACTAGGAAGGAGAAACCTTTTGTTTGGAATGAGAAGTGTGAAGTTAGTTTCCAAACTTTAAAGGACAAGTTAACATCGTCTCCAGTGTTAACTCTGCCCGATCCCCAGAGAAATTTTGATGTTTACTGTGATGCATCAAAACAAGGTCTAGGTTGTGTTCTGATGCAAGAAGGAAGAGTTATTGCTTATGCGTCGCGACAGTTGAAGGTGCATGAGGAGAATTATCCTACCCATGATTTGGAGTTAGCTTCCATTGTCTTTCCATTGAAAATTTGGAGACATTACCTGTATGGTGATACGTTCCAAGTATTCAGTGACCATAAAAGTCTAAAGTATCTTTTTGACCAAAAGGAGCTGAATATGAGGCAACGTAGGTGGATGGAATTCTTAAAGGATTACGACTTTGAATTACATTACCACCCCGGCAAAGCCAATATCGTAGCTGATGCGTTGAGTAGAAAGACTTTGCATATGAGATCGATGATGGTGAAAGAAGCTGAATTAATTGAAGAATTCCAGAACTTGAATTTGGCAGTTCAGTTCAAACCAAATTGCATCAAGTTAGGAATATTAAAAATCACAAATGAGTTTGTGGGTCAAGTCCGAAACCTACAACAAGTGGATGAAGAGCTTCTAGAGAAGAAAAGACTAGGGATAGAAGGAGTGGAACCAGATTTTCAATTAGGATCGGATGGCATTTTGAGATTCAAGGATCGGATCTGCATTCCGGCGAATCAAGAACTAAGGAGAGCTGTACTAGAAGAAGCCCACAAAAGCAAGCTGAGTATGCATCCTGGATCGACGAAGATGTATCAAGACCTGAAGAAGATGTTTTGGTGGTCCGGATTGAAGAAAGACGTTGCGTCTTATGTTACGTCTTGCTTTGTTTGCCAAAAGGCGAAGATTGAACATAAGAAGCCCGGAGGAGAGTTGCAACCTTTGAGCATACCCGAATGGAAATGGGATGGAATAGCCATGGATTTTGTAAGTGGTTTTCCGAGAACAAGAGAAGGTTTCAATGCGATTTGGGTAGTAGTTGATCGTTTAACGATGTCAGCTCATTTCATTCCCATCAACATGCAATATCCGTTGGAGAAACTTGCAAGATTGTACATCAAAGAGATTGTTAGATTGCACGGTATTCCCTCGAGTATTGTATCGGATCGTGATCCTCGTTTCGTATCTCGCTTCTGGTAGAGTTTGCATCGAGCGTTAGGAACGCAGCTGAGAATGAGTTCGGCTTATCATCCGCAAACGGATGGTCAATCGGAGAGAACGATTCAATCTCTGGAAGATTTGCTCCGTGCTTGCGTTTTAGAGTACCAAGAAAGTTGGGATCATTTGTTACCGCTTGTGGAGTTCACCTACAACAATAGTTACCACACAAGCATCGATATGGCTCCGTACGAAGCCCTCTATGGAAGGAAGTGTAGAACCCCACTATGTTGGTTCCAAGTGGGGGAGAACGCTCTCATCGGACCTGAATTAGTTCAGGAAACGACCGAGAAGATCAAGGTTATCCAAGAAAAGATTAAGATTGCACAGAGTCGTCAGAAGAGCTATGCCGATCAGCGTAGAACCAAGCTCGAATTTCAAGAAGGAGATCATGTATTTCTACGAATAGTGCCAACAACTGGTATCGGGAGAGTGATGAAGCCGAGGAAGCTAACACCGAAGTTTATTGGTCCTTATCAAATCCTAAAGCGAGTCGGTCCCGTCGCTTATTAGATCGCGTTACCACCTTCTTTAGCCAATCTCCATGATGTATTCCACGTCTCTCAGCTTCGCAAATTTATTCAAGACCCGTCTTCAATTATCCAGTTACAGCCAGATGAAATACCTTTAAAGGAGAATCTGACATTTGAAGTCGGACCAGTGCGAATTGAAGATCGTCAAATCAGAAAGCTGCGAGGAAAGGAGATTCCTTTAGTGCGAGTTCTTTGGAATCAAAAAGGAGTGTCAGAATCAACATGGGAATTAGAATCTAAGATGAAAGAAGAGTACCCACATTTGTTTATTTAGTCGGAATTTCGGGGACGAAATTCTGTTTAAGTGGGGGAGGATGTAAGGTCCTATATTTTAATAAAAGTATTTTATCAATATTAGTATCATTAAAATAGTTAATTTTTCCTATTTTAGCAAAAACACTCGATTATTTTAGGTAAGACTCGAGTATTATAAGTAGCTGTTTGGGAATTTGAATTTTTAAATAAACACTCGAGTATATTTGAAAACACTCGAGTATTTCGTACAGACCTGAAAGTGTATAAGTCGGTTTTCATTTAATTTTCGCAACAAAACACGGTTTCTCGAATCTTCAAGCATAGAGCTGGACTTTACTTCGACTTGAAGCATTCCTAGGCTATAAATGAGTGCTTAGTTGAAGCATTCAACACCTTAATCATCCCAAAACCCGAATTTTAGTTTCAAACTTTCAGTTTTTCAGAGCACTCTTTGATCTCTGATTTCTCCTTCGTTTCTCAATCAAATCCTTCGAAACCATAACGCAACTCAAGATTCTAGTTCCATCTTTGAATTAGAATCAAGAATCACTTCAAATAAGCCCCTGTAGTTCGAGTTCCAGACCTTCAAAGTTTGAGGTTCAAAGCTGAGAAAACAGAGTAGTTTTCAGCATCAAGTATTCATCTTCATTGAGTTCGTTTCGTAATTTCATAAACCCTTTTTGTGTCAAACTTGTTCCTGATTAAATTTAGTATATCCTAGTTTGTTAAACTAACTTGTTTCACTCTTTTTCATGCCAAATCCGTGGTGAAATCTGTGGCCAAAGTCAGCCTGTTCAACCCCTTTTTCACAAGTCCAGAATTCGAATTTTCGATCCAGCCAATTTCCTTGTTGTTTAATCTGTTGTTTAGCTTCTCTGAGGTAAGGGAGGAGTTATCTAATTGCTAGAATGAGTAATCTCAAGCTAGAAATGTAGGAACCTCACAAGGTTCATCAAGGGATGAAGTTGGAATTGGGAATATGACTTGGAGGTCATAAACCCAAGGTTTTTCGATTTAAACAAGCTTAAATGGACTTAATAATGCTCACTGGATTGAATTTCGAAATTTAAACCAAGAGGAAATGAATTTCATATGTTGAAATGGTTATGTTCTAAGTTTGTATTGATTCTGTGATTTGATGTTGATTTATGTTGTTATGTACTTGTTTATGTGTTCTAACATGTTCAGTATATGTGTTTATGCCTCTGTTTTGCATAAGAATGGAAATACAATGCAAGGAATTCGAATTGACATTGAAAGGTGCAGAAACTGGAGCTGTTGCAGTAAAAACACTCGAGTAAATTAAGGAGGACTCGAGTATTCTGGAAAAATTGAAGAACACTCGAGTATTTCTTGAAGACTCGAGTAAATTCATAAGAACACTCGAGTAGGCAAGAACTACTCGAGTAATTCAAAAAATTTTCAGAAAAATCTTACTTTTCTATAATTTCATTAAAGATTAACTCGTCTAAATCTCCTATATTATTAAATTTTAATTATTTCCTTTTATCCCGTTGGTTGATTATTATCCTGAAAGAGTCCTACTGGAATTTTATTCAGTGGTTGATATATTCGGACAGGAGTCCCAACGGATAAATGTATAAGTTTATTTGATTCCCATTGGTAGATTTTTATCCTGGATGAGTCCTACTGGAATTTTATTCAGTGGTTGATATATTCGGACGGGATGTCCCAATGGAAGTGCGTACACCCATTTGGTTGATTATTTTTCCCACGTCCCAGTGGAAGTCTTTACCCACTTGGTTGATATTTTGGGAGTCCTAAATGGGGTCGTTGCATTAATTAATAATAAAATGATTAAACCCCTATCATATAAAACCATCACAAAGTGGCTGGGCCGCTGATGGAATTTTCAGAAAAGCACTAGCACAAGTTAATGCCAAAAGAAAAGATGAAATTTTGATTAAGAAGGATTATGAACTTTGGGTCTCTATATTGGAGACATGATGTTCAAGGATGTGATTTAAAAGAAAGAAAGAAGATGAAAATTTTGTGTGGCATTATCATGCATGGAGAAGAAGTTGCTCCGATCTAGATTTGGAACATCGGTGTATGTTAAATCAGAATATCCCTAGCACAAGGATGCTAGGAAGACCGATTTCCCAAATCGATCATGGAGTTGCTCCGATCTAGATTCGGAACTTCGGTGTATGTTAAATCAGAATATCCCTAGCACAAGGATGCTAGGAAGACCGAGTTCCCAATCGATCGTGATGCTTGAATGTGAATCGCTCCGGTTTGATGAAACATAGGATTGAGAATATCCCGAGCCTAAGATACTCAGATGCCAAACCGCGTAGCATGAATGAGGAGTAGGCATGCATCATGACACTAATTGAGATATTATAAAAGACAGTTTGAGCATGTGTACTTGCATCTAGTATTTCTATTTGATAAATTGTGCTTGTTATTTCTAGCCACTGTTATACTCATTTGTTATTGCTTTTAGCTATGACTCACTCCCAGTCCCTTGTGTAGGTGATGGCGTGGAACATGCTCTTCTTGGAGATGAGGCCGCTCCCTAATGGGGAGTGGAATTTTGAGGACCATAGGGGCTACATATGAGGGGGATGTGGAAGTTATCTTCCGCCATCCTAACCCATATTCCCGTATACGTCCGCTTAGATCGAGAATTCCAATGGTTTACATCATGCACATTCCGCCAAATTTTGTTATGCGAAATGGAACCCCTCCACCACCACCAAGACGTTTTCCGAGACGCACTATCCCACCGAGTCCAACACTCTCCTCAGAAAGAATCATCCTAGAGGTCCCTGCTTGTCCTAGTCCTTCCCCTCGAGTTCGATCCCGAACTCCGATATACGTGCCCGATGATTCGGCACAAGAGGAGGAGGAAGAGGAAGAGGAGGACCCAATCGAAGATGAGGATCCGGTGGATAATGCGAATCAGATGGTGGATGACTTTATGGACAACTCAACTGGAAGTCAGTGAGGAACTGACGACTGAGTTAAGTTGTGGGGTGGAATGTGAATGATATGATCCATCAGGTTTTCTCTTATCTATACTATTTTATATTTTGAGTCATGAACCATATGCTCTAGGTTATTATGAATTTTGTTGTAATATATGTAATATAATGTAATGGCCTAGAGTGTTAAATCAAGTAATTATGTATTTTGTTGAAATGAAGAATGTGGTATGTAACCTTTTTAATATGAATGAAATATGATGTTACTTCACTTGTCTTCATGACTCGATGTTTATATAATTCCGCAAGATTTGATAATGGATGATGACTGACTTTTAGTTTCAAAGAAAAAAAAATGGTCGTATTTTCTTAATATAAATATTTTACTTTGGAATAAAAGTTGGGTCGTCACACTCATCCTCATGTTGCAATTCTCGAATTCGAGCCAAGAATTCACTAGAAATTTGCAACATACCCATCTTAATTTAACTTGGTTCCACTTGCATCGCCAAACTTAAATCCCGAAATTCTTCAATCAAAGCTGCCTCTTTGAACATCATGGAACTTGCATAAATCGTTTTACAACTCAAAGCGTCTGCTACAACATTAGCCTTACCGGGATGGTAATGGATCTCAAAGTCGTAGTCTTTTAAAAACTCCATCCACCGACGCTGCCTCATATTTAACTCCTTCTGATCAAATAAATATTTCAAACTCTTATGGTCACTAAATACCCGGAATGTAGTGCCATAGAGATAATGCCTCCATATCTTCAGTGCAAAGACTATTGCAGCTAGTTCCAAATCATGTGTGGGGTAATTTACCTCGTGAACTTTCAATTGACTAGATGCATACGCCACAACCTTTCCTTCTTGCATTAGAACACTTCCAAGCCCTTGTCCTGATGCATCACAGTACACTTCGTACTCCTTGTGAGGGTCAGGTAAGATTAACACTGCTGAGGATGTTAATCTTTCCTTAAGCATCAGAAAACTCCTCTCACACTTCTCATCCCATATAAATGGTTGATCCTTTCGAGTCAGCTTGGTGAGAGGTAATGCAATCTTTGAAAATCCCTCAATGAACCTTCTATAATACCCAGCCAGCCCTAAGAAGCTTCGGACTTCGGTGACTGTCTTTGGTTGAACCCATTGCAGAACCGATTCAACTTTAGCTGGGTCAATAGCTATTCCACCTTCCGAGATCACATGCCCCAAAAATTGAACTTCCTTCAACCAAAATTCACACTTAGAGATTTTGGCGTAGAGTTGTTTCTCCTTCAAAATCTTTAGCACTATTCGAAGGTGCTCGACATGCTCTTCCGGATTCTTAGAATATATCAGGATATCATCAATGAAAACTACTACGAATGAATCCAGATATGGTCTAAAAATCCGATTCATATAGTCCATAAAAATGGCTGGTGCATTTGTCAATCCGAATGGCATTACAACATACTCGTAATGTCCGTATCGAGATCGAAATGCAGTCTTATGGATATCTTCCTCCTTGATTCTGATCTGATGGTACCCGGATCTCAGATCGATTTTGGAAAACACTGAGGCTCCTCTTACTTGATCCATAAGATCATCAATCCTTGGCAAAGGATACTTGTTCTTTATGGTCACCTTATTCAACTATTTATAATCCACACACATTCTAAGGCTTCCGTCCTTCTTCTTGACAAACAATACTAGAGCGCCCCATGGGGATACACTTGGTCTAATAAGTTGTTTCTGCAGCAACTCCTCTATCTGTTTCTTCAATTCAACCATCTCGGGTGGTGTCATTCTATAAGGAGCTATAGAAATGGGACCAGTTCCTGGAATTAACTCAATTCCAAATTCAATCTCCCTCTTGGGTGGTAATCCCGGCATTTCCTCAGGGAATACCTCAGAAAATTCCCGAACAATCGGAATCTCCTTCACAGACTTTTCCCCTTCCTCCGGTTCAATAGCAGAGACTAAACAGAGATACTTCTCTGAGATTGAATCCTTGAATAAAATTTCCTTCTTATCGCAGTCAATAACCACATGATTACTAGTCATCCAGTCATTGCCCAAAATCACATCTAATTGGGACAAAGGTAGGCAGATCAAATCTAACTTGGAGACTCGGTCTAATACCTTAATTCTACATTCAAGGCACACCTTTGAAGCAATCACGAGAGAATTAGTAGGGGTCTCTACCCTAAGGCAATAAGGTGATTCAGACACGGACAATTTCAAACGATTCACACATTCAAAGGAAACAAATGAATGAGTGGCTCCTGAATCGAATAAAATTCTACAAGGTTGGTCATTGAGCAAATAAGTACCTTGCACGAGTCCCAGAGTCTGATTCGCTTCAGCACCACTAAGGGTGAAAACTCGACCTTGGGTCACTGGCTTGTCCGTAGATCCTCTTTGAGTGTACTTAGGTGGTTCCTTGCAATCGCGAGAAAAATGACCAGGTTTCCCGCAGTTAAAACACCCACTGTGAGACCAACAAAATTTTCCAAAGTGATGACGCCTGCACTTCTCACAATAAGGAGCATTATTGTAAGAGGTGTTTCGATCATCCGACATCTTGCCCTTTCCCCGATTCTTATGGGAATAAGGACCTTTGTGACGGTGGTCATGCCCCTTCCGCCTCTGTGGTCCATATCCCTGATGTTCTTTCTTTCCTTCCACAATCTGGACTGTCTCTACCTTTTTATCATCCTCATACATTCTACACGTATCGACCAACATAGGAAAGCTTTGAATCTTTTGGTAACTGAACACCGACTTTAATTCAGGTCTCAGTCCTTCCTCAAACTTGATACACTTTCTCCTTTCATCCGGATTCATCTGATAATAAGGAGAGTATTTCATTAATTCCTCAAATTTCGCAGCATATTCGCCCACGCTCATGCTGCCTTGTTTGAGTTGTAAAAACTCTACCTCTCTTCCTTCATGAGCTAGTAACTGAGCAGTATGATTCCACCAATGTTCCGCTTCGCTTTCCATCATGAAAATAGCATAAACTATCCTCTGTGCATCAGAGCATTCCAAAGTTCTAAAGATCTTGTCCATTTCCAAGATCCACTTATTAGCTTCTTCAGGTTTAAACCCACAAGCGAACTTCGAGGGATTACAACTCCTGAAATCCGACAAAGTTTTAGCTTCAGTAGCTGCCGCACCCACTGGAGGAGGATTAACGGGCTGAATTGATGTTGCTGATGCTGATTCTGCTGCATATTCTCTAATACTGCGGTGATCCTTTCCAGCAGATCGTTCGTATGATTTCTATAACGCGATGCCATAGTGAGCCTGCACTATGGACCTAAGTCGTTAAAGATCTATCTAAACATTGAAACCTATCTAATTCTATTCTAAACAATCGCTAATAGAACTAAGGCTACATGAAATATATCAAATAGCTAAGAAACTTTACCCAGCTGTAGCATCTTCTGGCAGATTATGATTGAGAGGATCAAGAATCAGGATCGTTATGCTCTGATACCATAAAAGTGTCACACCCTCTCTATTATTTATGTAATATAGTTTCTATATTGTTTATTGAATAGAATATATGGACTTGCGTGAGTAGAGAAGTAATGAAAACTCTTTTCTTTATATTGCGTGAAAGTAATTCTTTTCTTTTAAGTTGGGTTTTCATTTATGACTATTAGAATCCTCCCAACTCAGCAATAAAATCGTTCTTTTATAGAGTAAAATAAAGTAATTATCAGAGTAAGCGGAAAATAGGGACCTTGATTAATGATTCACAACTCTTGTCATTTATATAAAGATATGTATATAATAGTAACCATGTCATGATATAAAAGTACCAGCATACAGCAAAGTCAAGGACGAGGTAGCAGAAGTTTACAAAAGACAAGTCCATAATATGTAACCAAAAGAAAACACCACCTCACTGAGATCTCTCAAAAATATGTACAATATATATATAGAGCAAAACATGAAAATCCCAGCAGTGGTCCAGTGATCCTCCTCCATAGCATAGTCTCCAGAGTCTCCAGCAGCTGCTCCACCTGTCCCACATCCTAATCATCTATACTAAGCATCACCTGGTGGATCCCCAACTCCCCACTGGCTCCCAATGGAGTGCTCGACTGGCTCGCCCTCACTCTCAGCCTCCTCAGGGTCCTCCTCTACCTCATCCGACTGAGTGGGTGCCCTACCACTGGGCACTGGGTCAGTTGAAGGAGTCCCATGAACCGGACTCATCGGACTAGGTATAGGAGTCTCCTCACGGATCACTCGAGAAGTAGAGGGGTGAGATCTAGTAGCAGCTATAAAACGAAAGGAATGAAAGCGACGAGCTGGTTGAGTCGGGGGTGGTCCATGATAGGCATAAAAAGGGGGTACATGCAAAGTATAGATAATAGGGATGCGAAACCTACGAGGACGGACACGAGCCAAAGGGTTAGGGTGATATAGAGTCACCTCTACCTCACCCTCAAACGTGGCTCTGTGGTCCTCGTAGTACCACACTCCACTAGGGAGTGGGCGCAACTCGATGCAAGCTAGATAGCGAGCCATCACCTATAATGGGCAGAAAGGGGCAAGCAATATAATCCACATAATCGAATAAGAATAAATAAAGCAAGTAACACTTGCAAGTTCCAAGTATCCAGATGCATATACAAATGAGCAAGTATGATTCATTTATGATAATTCCATTGTTTATATGTCATGATGCATGTCTCCCATTTCCATTGTCCATTGAACGTTCAATCCAGTAATTCGCATACATGACCAACATGTATTGTGGAACTGCTCGGATAGTGTGCACACAACGTCACCAAAACGTAACAGCATTCCCAAATGCTGCCCACATTACCAAAATGTGTCATCGAGCCAGTTTCCACCGAATTAATTGTCCATCTCCTTTCTCCATGCATGTATGCACATAAAATTCATCCACTAAGATTAACCAATAATCTTGTTATGTGCATCCCATATTATTCCTTCGGTGAATTATAAATGTTGTTAATATTTCCCTCATCCCTTTACTAGAACATGATACTTTTTCCCATAAGCATAGTTGATCTTAATTGACTTTATTTTAGGTATGTTAAAAAGAAACTTATTTTTCTGTCCCTGATCCAAAAGACTCGAGTGAACTTTCCAGGACTCGAGTGTTCCTCAGATTCATCAAAATACTCGAGTGTTCCTCATGAGACTCGAGTGTTCTTTGTTTCCAGAACTTCATTTTAAAAATTCATTAAAATACTCGAGTGTTCTTCATGAATACTCGAGTGTTCTTTAGTTTCCAGAAATACATTTTTAAATTCATGAAAATACTCGAGTGTTCTTGTGTTTCCAGAAAGTCCAATTTCCCAAAATAATCGAAATACTCGAGTATAATCCTTTATACTCGAGTAATTGCAGACAGATAACACTGTGAATTGGGTTTTAACATACCATTTCCAATTATAGTCAATTCCAATTCCCACCAAGGGTCAACATAGCTTATATTACCCATATTAAACATGTTCCAATATAGGATTAACAACAATTTACACTGAATCACAGAATATCCATAATTATGCATAAAATCCATTTTTCCACAACTCAACATACCAAATTCAATTCTAGGCACATTTAACACAGTCACAGCTTTGGTACAGCTCATATACAACATAATACACTTGTCCAAACCAGTATTTGAACCCAGAAAGGCCTCCAAGCCTTAAACCTAATTCCAACTATGCCCATAGAGTCTTTTGTTGACTCTCCACCTAAATTTACATGATTTAAACTTATTCTAGTGAATTAAAAGCTTCACCCTTACCTCTAGGCCGTGAATCAATAGAGAATTTGCAGAGAAATTGGCTGGAATTCCTAAACCCACAAAACTCTTTGCATGCAGCCACAGTTGAACAAGGTCCAAAGACAAGAGGTTTTAACATGCAAAACCGATTTAAGAATTGGGGAAATTGGTTAGGACTTATTCTCTGCAACATAAATTAGAGGTAGAAACAAATTTGAGGGTCATAGGGTTCGTGAGCTTACCAAAATCAGAGCTTGAAGTAAGCCCCAGACTTCAGTTTCCAACTTTGATAGCAAAAACACCCTTACTTTCGATCTTCGATTCTCCTTCCACATAGAACCTCAGCTCAAAATCTTCGTATCTTTGTAAAGCTCGTGATGCGAGCTTTACAATGGTGTATCACTGTCACTCCAACTCTCAAACACGATCGAATAATTAGAGCACGAAATCAGGAACCCTAATTTGAAGTTTCAGAGGAATTCAACCAAAAATCCTCCATCTTCTTCAACCAAGTGCTTAAATAGATACTCCCATTGCTCATGCAGCTCGCCACGACGCCCATTAACGTGTACTGAGGGTGTTTTCGTGTCAACCAAAAGAATCGTCGTGTGTTGACTCATCAAATGCACTAACGAGTTCTCCACTGACTCGATTACTCGAGTGTTTTCAGAAATACTCGAGTATTCTTGCCAAATTTTCAAAAATATTTATTTTAATACCCTTCCCTCCAAAATCTTCCTAATATTGCTTCTAGGTCCTATTTCAGGGACTAATATGCAAAAACATTATTTTTACATATTATACTTTATTAAAGTACTTTTTCCATCTCATACGGCATCAATACCAACACATAACTAATCCAAATTAATTATGAATATTTAATTATAATTAAGGAAAATAGTTATGAAATAACCTTTCATAATCAATATTTTCATTACATCAGGGAATGAAAATTTGGGGTGTTACAAGAGACGGTGGCAGCAGCTGGAGCCGCAGTGTAACATCCCCAAATTTGCTAAGTGATTAGGTACATTAGTGAGAAGGATTTCGATGAGTGTTTTAGTATTCTTAAGTGTCGATTTCGTTTAGAAACGATAATTGGTATTCAAATTAGTATGTGTTTAAGTGCTTAGAGTGTAGTAGTTAGCTTAGAGTGGGCTTGTAAGAGGTAGAAATAAGTTAGAATAGGTTTAGAGTGTAGAGAAAGGAATATGTTAGGTTAAGATTGTAATTTAGAAATGTTATTTAAGGATTAAGAGTATAGGACTTTAGAAAGTTGGAAATATAAGATCCATAGCTTTAAACCCAAATTCCACCGTTGGATGTGAAGATAAGTGTCTTAGGAAGGTTGTATCAAAATTTGAGCAAGATCTGACGGTTAACGAAAAAGTTATGACACTTTGAAGTGCAAAGGAATGGTGGGTTAAACCGGTTAATCGATTAAGCCTTGAGTTAATCGATTAAGACCTGAATGAAGCACACGGCTTAATCGATTAAGCATAAGGTTAATCGATTAAGGCCTGAATGCTGTTTTTAGCCAAAATTACATGGGTTAATCGATTAACCAAAGTGGTTAATCGATTAACCACTGTTATTTCAGCTTAAAAACACGTTTTTGACTCATTTTTCATGGAATTTCCTCTCTCCTCTCTCACGATCTCTCTCTTCTCTTCTCACCTAGGGTTTTTGATTTCCCAAACAACCACCCAAAAGATCAACAAATCAAACCCCCAAATCAATTCCCCATTACTCCCTCATGTATTTCCCTCTCTCAATTTCCAATTTTTTCTCTTTCTCTCTAAACCCCCAAATTAACCCTAAGCCCCAAAGTGTGCAATTGGTCAATTGGAGTCTCAAATCCATCCAAGGAGCTTGGGGAGCCATAGGAATCAAGAGAGGAAGCACTTAGGAAGCTTGGATTAGAGTCGGTGTCGGTGCTCCCTCAAATTCTCATCCTTCTCCTCTTCTCTTCAAAAGGTAAGGGGTGTACTTTGGGTTTAGTATTAGAGGAAGGGTTTATTTATAGTAATAGAGTTATAATTGGGTGTATTTATTGATTCGTTAGGTTGATGGTTAGGAGGGTAGAGTATAGTTAGGAACCCTAAGTTTTAGTGATATGTTATTGATGTATGTTTATATTAATTGATTTTATAAATTGTTAAAGTAGGAAGTGAAGAACCTAGGAAAGTGACTTAAATTACGGTCCCTGAGACATACCTGAGTATGTCGACTGATTGTTGATTGATATTGTTTGTACGATTATTGTTATTAAAGTGTACATAATTAAATTTTAAATGACATTCATATAGTTATGCATTAAATAGGGCCAAGTATTTCTCAATTGAGTTTAAACCAATTAAATGACATTTTTATAAAGAACAAAGAGGGCCTTAAATTCAATTGAGAAACACTTGAGATATTGGATCATGCATGGTGTAAAGGTGGATGTTAGGAGTAGGGGCAAAACACACGTTGCTTTTCGATTGATGAGGACAAGAGTAAATGTTAGGAATTACTATGGAGGACTTTGATCTTCCAAAGGATATGGGTTCGCCACCCGTGTCGGGGATTGGTCCGACGCAAACCATAGTAATTCTATTTACTTTGGCTCCTTGTGGCCAGTGATAGTGATTCCTGCTAGAGCCAATCTGGGCGAATCAATCCAGATTGTACGTTGTACACTACCCTAGAGGAGTGTGACGTATTGTGCAAGCGGGTGAGCGACATTCTTAGAGGATGTGAAGCACCCAAACAGGGGTTGAGGAATGCTTCCTCCTGGTCGGTTTTTCCCCAGAGTAGAGGGGGGTATGTGAGGAGGTTGTGTTGTTATGGAAAAAAGGGAAAAGTGTTATAAGTACATTGTATGAGGAACCCTCCTTCGGGGAGAATGTGAAGCAAAATGTACCCAATCGTTAAAAGTTAAAGTGAAAAAGTGTTAAAAGTGTTAAGGTACATTGTGTGAGGAACCCTCCTTCGGGGAGAATGTGAAGCACAATGTACCCAATCGTTAAAAGTGTTAAATTGTCATTGTTAAAAGTGTGAAAGTGAAAAGGGAAAGTGTGATTGCATTGTATAGATGTTTTAATTCGTTGAATCCGATCCAATTGTTAAAGTGTTTAAAATGAAATGAAATGTTAATATCGGATTCGAGAATTAAATCACCTAAGTGTGACGTTAGCAGAGCATAACCATGTGTTTGAGCATTATAGCATTATATTAAAGTATTATACCCTCTATACTAATATTTATTAAACTGAATAGTGTTGTGGTGTTTTATTTACTAATTGAATTGTGAATTGTATAACTGTTATTGTTTGTGTTTGAATATACCTATTTATGATTTATTACTGTTTTTAAACGTTTTCTTTGATCTAGATTTCAAAGTACTCACCCTTACAGTGGACATATTAGGTACACCAAGGATTCAGGCACAAAAAGGATCAAGGCCGAGAACTGTATACTAATAGTAGAGAGTATATTGGTATAAGTGACCCAAGGGTCACGGAGTTTGAGCAACCATTCATAGGTCCTGTTTTGTAATATATAGATTTTTGTAAATATAATTGTAATTAATGAATTTTATTTTGTTTTAGCATTTTGTATATTGGAAGAGTTATATGTATACCCTTATTTTGATAAGTTTTAAAGTATGGCCTAATGTTGAACATTTGGAATTGAAAGTTTTATTTTTATTTGATTTTGAAAACTGTTCTGGACTGACAGGTTTAATTCTATTCGGGGAAAGTCCAATTTATATAGGAAACTCTGTCAAATTTTTTATAAACCCCGAATATTTTCTCATATAAAGGTTAATTAAAAGTATTTTCTTAAAGTATAAAAAGTAGGATGTTACACGCAGCAGTAGTGGCAGCCGTGAATCAGCAGCCACAAGCGCCTCAGAATCTGGCGAACTGGCAGTCCGAGTTTAGGAAGAATGACCCACCTAAGTTCGCAGGGAGTTTAGGAAGAATGACCCACCTAATCCTCATGGAGCACAATTATGGCTCCAAGAGATCGAGAAGATTTTGTGCAACATGGCACCCACGGATGAGCAAGCTGTACAGTTAGCACAGTATATGCTGACTGGAGAGGCCGAGCACTGGTGGGCATAGTGCCGAAGGGGATTGGAGTCGGCAAATCAAGTGGTGAACGGGATTGCATTCAAGGATCGTTTTCTGGGAAAGTATTTCCCAGAGGATGTCCTAAGGGAGAAGGAGATCACTTTCTTGAATCTGAAGCAAGGCAATCTTAGTGTTGGCGAGTATGCAGCAAAGTTAGAGGATCAAAATAGGTATGCGGGAAGCTATCGCGACGCTGATGAGAGAACTAAGTGTGTCAAGTTCGAGTCTGGACTCCGAACCGAGATCAAGCTGGCGTTCGAGTACCAGAATATTGCCAACCTGTCATAGATGGTGAATATGACGAGCATGTATGAGAAGGGTCTAAAGCAGAAAGCAGCCGAGAAGAGGAGCAAGAGTGTTCCGATGACTAGTGGGCCCATTAGGGGGAAAGGAACAACTCAGAGGTCGAGTCCCTATGTGAGTCCGAGCTCTAAAGCAATAGCAGCATCAAGGGGTGTTGGTCAGATGGTGGTCTTCCCTGGCCCTTATCTGGTCTGTCAGCATTGTGGGAAGCAACACAAGGTAGAATGCTGGAGTCTGGACTCGAACAGAGGAAAAGGACTCTGCTTTCGGTGTGGTCAACCTGGTTACTTCGCGGCCCATTGTCCTGAGAACAGCATGAAGAAGGAAGTCAATGTCGCTAAAGCTCGGCAGGTTAGTGGGAGCCGACCACTTCAGAGGGGTAAGGTATACACCATGGACGGCGAGGAAGTGACTGATGTCGATGAGCTTATCCGAGGTACTTGTTATGTAAATGATATTCCCTGTGCAGTTTTGTTTCGACTGTGGTGCAACAAACTCTTTTATTTCTATTGACTGCATGAAAAAGCTAGAGTTGTCTCCCATAGAAATTCCCTATAAACTGTCAATCTCTACCCCTACAAACTCTTCGGTTATCACTTCTCAAATGTGCTTGGATTGCCCTATCCGAGTATTAGGTTGGGAGTTTAGAGTCAATCTGATCTGCCTGCCACTGACTAGACTGGACATTATACTCGGCATGGACTGGATGTCTCATCACCATGTCTTGCTTAACTGTCACCAGAAAACTGTGATCTTTAGTGACCCTTCCTTAGCAGCCATAGAAGCGACTGATGTGCCTGATGTTAGTCAAATTCCTGTAGCCCGCGATTTTCCAGAAGTTTTCTCAGAAGAGATGCCCGGTTTATCTCCGAGGAGAGAAGCAGAGTTCGGTATCGACCTCATTCCTGGAGCAGGCCTGATTTCGATTGCACCGTACCGAATGGCACCTCCTGAGTTAGAGGAGCTGAAGAAGCAATTGGAGAAGCTGTTGGCCAAGAATCTGATTAGGCCGTGTGTATCTCCTTGGGGAGCTCCGATTCTTTTTGTTAAGAAGAAGGACGGTAGTCTCCGGATGTGCACCGATTATAGGAAATTGAATGCGGAAACGGGGAAGAACAACTACCCCCTCCCTCGGGTTTACGACTTGTTAGATCAGCTGAAGGGAGCATAAGTATTTTCAAAGATAGACCTCGAATCGGGATACCATCAAATCTGTATCCGAGAAGAGGACATTCCGAAAACCGCATTCAGAACGAGATATGGGCATTTTGAATATGTCGTCATGCCCTTTGGTCTTACTAATTCCCCTGCAATCTTCATGGACTACATGAATAGGATCTTCCGACCATACTTGGATTCGTTTGTGATAGTATTCATCGACGATATCTTGATCTATTCCAAAAGTCCAAGTGAGCACGAGGAACATTTGAGAACGGTGCTGCAGGTTCTCAAATATAAACAACTTTGTGCAAAGCTCTCTAAATGCAGTTTTTGGCTCAACGAAGTCCACTTTCTAGGTCATGTGATTTCCGAGAAGGGTGTTGCTGTCGACCCTTCTAAGGTGGAAGCCAGTTAAAGTGGGAGAGACCCGAGACAGTGACCGAGATAAGAAGTTTCCTTGGACAAGCGGGGTATTATCAGAGATTTATTGAAGGGTTTTCTAAATTGGCCCTTCCATTGACGACGTTAACCAAGAAAGATGTGCCTTATCAGTGGACCGAGGAGTGTGAGCAGAGTTTCCAAGAGCTGAAGAGGAGATTGACGAGATCTCCGGTTTTAACATTGCCAGATCCGACCAAATCCTTTGACTGTATTGTGATGCTTCGAAACAAGGATTAGGCTGTGTACTGATGCAACAAGGGAAGGTTGTGGCCTATGCTTCTAGACAACTTCGGCAACACGAGCAGAATTACCCCACTCATGATCTCGAATCGGCAGCCGTGGTGTTTGATTTGAAAATCTGGAGACACTATCTTTATGGCACAAAGTTTGAAGTCTTCAGTGATCACAAGAGTCTTCGCTACCTCTTCGATCAGAAGGAGTTGAATATGAGGCAGCGTAGGTGGGTGGAATTCCTGAAAGACTATGACTTCAACCTACACCATCACCCCGTAAAGCCAATGTTGTGGACGACGCTCTAAGTCGGAAGACTTTGCACCTGAGCAACATGATGGTTAGGGAAATGTAACTGATGCAAGAATTTAGTAATCTCAACCTGGACGTGTGTAACATCCCCAATTTTCCCAAATCATTAGGTGCCTTAGTTAATGGAATTTTGATAAGAGTAGTGTTGTTTCCAAGTCTTTGATTCCGTTTAGAATGTGTTTAGAATATAGGATTTAGTAAGGGTAGGTTTTATGAGGTAGAATTAGCTTAGAAATGAGTTTTAGAAGAGTTATTTAAAATCTAAAGAACATAGGACCTTAGGAAATTAGGAATAAAATATCCATATCTTTAAACCTAAATTCCACCGTTGGATGTAAAGATGAGTGTCTTAGGATGCTTGTCTCAAAATTTGAGCAAGATCCGACGGTTAACGAAGAAGTTAGGAAAATTCGAAGTACAAGGGATTAAGTGGGCTGAACAGGTTAATCGATTAACCTCTGAGTTAATCGATTAAGTTTTTGGCAATGTTCAGCCACTAATCGATTAAGGGGAAGGTTAATCGATTAAGGGGTAGGTTAATCGATTAAATTTTTGGTCAGCTTCTGGCACTAATCGATTAACCATGTGCAACTGATAAGTGATTAATCGATTAACCAAAGTGGTTAATCGATTAACCACTGCTGTCCAGCCATAAAACACGTGTTTCAATGTGCCATTCTCATTGTTCCTCTTTCTCTCTTACTCGAGCTCTCTTCTCCCTCTACTCTAATCTTCTCCAAATCATCAAAGTAACCCCAAATCTAATGAAATCAACTTCATATAATCACTCCCTATCAATTCTCTATCATACTCCCTCTCTCAATCTAAATTAAATTCCTCTTTCTCAAGAACCCCCAAATCAAACCCCCAAAACCCTAACTTTTCCACCCCATCAAATTGTGCCTCCCAATCATTCAATTAATCTTAGAAGATGCTAGAGGACAAGAAATAGGAGTCTTGGAGAAAGGATTGGAGCTTGGTGAGGGAGCTCCAACAAAACCCCAATTCCTCTTCCTCTCTCCTCAAGGTAAGGGGTGTAAATTGGGTCTAGCTCAGGGGAAAGGTTTGAAACCAGTAATTGGGACATGATTAGGTATATTTAAATGTTTGGTTGAGATTAGGATTAGGAGGAAATAGTTTAGTGTGAAAACCCTAGGTGATTGTGATTCTATATAAGTGTTTTTATGTTTGAATGTGTGAAATATTATGTTGGTTATATAATTGTTGTTTTTCTCTGTGATTATGAAGTGCTTGCTATTATAGGATTAAAGCATTAATAGTTATGCATACCTTAGGGTCAAGTACTATTCAATTGAGTTTGAACCAAATTAATGTGATTTTAAAAAGGAGAACAAAAAGGGGGTTTCAATCTCAATTGAAAAGCACTTGCACATAGTATCATTCATGGTGTAAAGGTGGACGTTAGGAGTAGGGGAAAAACACACGTCTTTTGATTGATGAGGACAAAAGTAAATTATAAGAATTATTATGGAGGACTTTGATCATGCACAGGACATGGGTTTGATTCCCGTGTTGCGGATTGGTTCTATGCAAACTATAATAATTCTATTTACTTTGGTTTCTTTTGGCCAGTCGAGGGTGATTTATGCTAAAGCCAATTCAGGCAAATATCCGAATTGCATGACGAACCCTAAAGGGGTGAAGTGCTGTGCAAACGGGTGAGCGAGGGACCTTCCTAAGTGGAGGTGAAGCACCCAACTATAGGTTGAGAAATACTTACTCCTGGTCGATTTTTCCCCAGAGTAGAGGGTGTATATGAGAATGTATATTGTTATTCAAAAAAGGGAAAAGTGTTATAGGTACATTGTGTGAGGAACCCTCCTTCGGGGAGAATGTGAAGCACAATGTACCCAATTGTTAAAAAGTGTTAAAGTTAAAGTTAAAGTGTAGATGTTAAAGTGAAAGTGTGGAAGGGATTGCATAAATGATTTAGATCATTGAATCCGATTAAATTGTTAAAGTTAATAAAATGAAATGAATTGTGTAACATCGGATTCAATAATCAAATTCATAAGTGTGACGTGCATAGCATAATCATGTGATTGTACATCAAATCATAGCATTAGAAATATGAATCACTTTATTGAGTGGTAATTGTCATTGAAAACTCTTCTTTTACTTTAGTTACTTACGTTGTGATTGTGCTTAGTCATGCCTTATTATTACTTTCAAATGTTTTTCTCTAATCTATATCCAAGTTACTTACCTTTACTGTTGACCATATTAGGTACCCAGTGGAGAAAGATGTTCATAGCTTCTACGCCTAAATAGTACACTCTCCTTGAAAGAGAGTATATTATTGGTTGAGACCTTTTTGGTTTCAATCCGATTGCAGCCATTCTAGGGTCCTGTACTATAAATAATTTTTATTAAATTAAAGTTGTATTTTAAATTTTACTTCTATTTGGAGCTAAGACTATTTGGATTTTTGTAAAAAGGGACTCTATAATGATTTTTTATGAAAGTATAAGTGTTTGGAGTGGATATAATGATATCCTCTTTTAAATAGTTTCTAAAATGTACTTGTAGGTTTCTTTTCTATTTTATTAAAACTGTTCTGGACATGACATGTATAAATTCTATTTGGGGAAAGTCAGTATTTCAAACGAAACTCCGCCAAAATTTTCATAAAACCCCAAGTATTTTCTAATGAAATCAACATTTTATTTAATGTATTTTAGATTAAAAAGTCAGGATGTTACAAATGGTATCAGAGCAATGGTTGCAATTCCTCAGCTGTGGAGTATGGATTTCCTACTCCTAAAAGAGTTACTCCACATGAGAGTAACTAAGGATAGTTAGATAGGTTGCATATTTTGGCACTAAGTTCATGCATCTTTAGTTAAAGTTGGTATAGTTTTGTAGTGTGGGATAGTGATAGTTATAGTTTAGTAATATTAGGGTTCTACCTTCAATTTAAAGAGGGGTTGAAACTGAATTTTCGATTATCACTTTGTTATATTTAGAAGTGGACAGAAAGTAGAGACTAAGGGAAGTGAAAACTCCCAACGGGTCAGAGCATGAAATTGCTACCCCAACGGGCAGAACTAAACCTTAGTTTTGAAATTGAATTCCATTTCAAATATGATAAAGGGCTGAGACTTTTCTGTATGGTGAAGTTTCAAAGTCCTCATTTGAATCGAAGATGAGCCGTTGTTTTGTTCTATTTTCAGTTTATTTGATTGGAACTCAGGTAGTACGAGAAGTGATGTTATCTTCAATGTAATGTGAAATCGAGATTGGCCACCTCGAGATTTACATTTGTTGGAAGATAATAACATTAAGTCCTTGAATCCAATCAAATAACCGCCAGATTTATTTTTCTATGCCTAAGAATAAGATAGGCATTAGGAGTTAGTCCATCTTGCACTCCGAGCATTCTTTATCAGAGTGCGCAGCGGAAGTGAATAGGTGTCAACCCTTTGTAATTGCCTTTCACTTTAATTACTAAGTGTCGTCTTCTTAGTGAGACCTAAGTGCCTTTTCCACATTCCCACATTATATTTGGTGATAAACATACTATTATTGATAAAGTATAAAATCATTTTTACATCAGATTATTTTGAGACTTTCTCTTTGAAAGATCCAAGTATTATTAATGATAATAAATGTCAAGTATACTAGTATTCTAATATTTTCCAAGGCATGGAATTTGTTCCAACTTTGATAATTGATTAAGTGTCGCAACATCAGTTTTTAAGAACGTATTGTCAATACTGTGAATTCCTAACTAATTGAATGATGGTGTAGTTTATTCTTAAGTTACACCAATTGCCGATTAAATAGGGATTCACTGAATGCGATATAAGTCAATTCAAATCAAAGCTTGAACTTCAAAGTTAAAATAAAAGGAAATGTACTCAGTGAGATTTGAAAATTTAAATGAAATTAAACTTTTAACCGAAGAATACATTCCTTTTATTTGAGTTTGACGAATCAGAGAGGACTCTCGTTTGCCTGGTTCAAAGAGTCCTCAAAGCTTCTGAATTAGTTTCAAAGCTAATGTGAAATGACCTTGGAAACCTATAGAAACACTTTGAACTTTTGAATGCTTGACATGTCTTTTTCCTATCCAATAAATTTTTCAAAGTTTTAAAGGAAAAAGGGTTTTTCAAGTACAAAGTGTTTTCCTCATGATGAAGAAGATGTAACTCTTTAAAAGTACTTTATCACCAAATACCAAATCTTTTTCTTGCAAGTCAATATTTCATGACTTTTTCTATGATGTGGATTTGAGGAATGTAAGTGAAGGTAGCAAGGTGGGTTAAAGGCAATTCATGTTATCTTAGAGTTAAGACTTAAGCTAGAACCTAAGTTAAGGTGAGGGATGTTATGTCTTTCCTTTAAGTTCACTTAGAACTTCGAGGAAATGCGTGGGTACTATTGAACAAGCGATATTCCGAAACTGTAACACCCCAAAATTTTAATCCCCGATTAATGAAATGTTAATTATAATTTAATTATAATTAATAGTTTCTAAATTAATCCTTGATTAAAATTTGTGTTCATATAACTAGTTGATGTGTGGAAATTATTTAATAAATAATTTAAATGCATAAAATAAGAGTTTTGCATATTAGTCCCTGGGTTGGGACCTAGAAGCAATTATAGGAAAGATTTTGGAGGAAAAGTGAATAAAATAATTATTTTTCAAAAACTGGGCGAAACACTCGAGTATTTTCTGGAATACTCGAGTATTCTGGGTCAAACTGCACGAGTTAGTGCGTTTGATGAGTCACCGCCAACGAGTTCCCTCCGTTGACACGAATACTTCGTCGTCAACAGCTGAAGGGTGTCGTGTCGTGATGCATGATACCCCTCCATGCCTATAAAAGCTCATCAACCTCACTTGGTAGAGAATTTTGCTTAATCTTTTTGAAGTTAAAGAAGTTAGGGTTTCGAATTCGTCTCCTTCGATTCTCATTCTCTGTTCAGATTCAAAACACAAATCATACACGAATACAAAGCTTACATCTTGAGCTTTGTATAGAGAGTAAAATCGTGAGATTTGAGTGAGTGTGTTGAGAGAATTGGAGCTGGGAAGTGAAGCTGTTGCTGGACAAGTCTTAGTCTGGAGCTTACTTTGATCATTGATTCTGGTAAGCTCACGAATTCTTGAGTCTCAAACTTGGTTCCTTTAGTTAGAATATGTTGTATAGAGTTTAGAAATCTAATTTTCCCCAATTCTTATCTCTATTTCATGGGTGAACCAATTCGGTTTTGGTGGTGCACTCAAAACTGTCATGCATGTGAAGCTTAAAGTGATTCCTGGGGTTGGAGCACTTTTTTTGGATTTCTTTCTGTTGATTCACGTCTGAGAGGTAAGGGGAAGTAATTATATTCACTAGATAGAGTTTAAATTCCATTAATTGTGTTAGAGAGCCACCAAGAGGCTCTAAGGGCTTAGATTGAATAGGAACTTTGGTTTGGAGACCAATCCATGCTCTAAATTTGTTATGAGCAAGTTTGATATCATGCATGTGAACTGAAATGCACTTTGTTTTATGTGCATAGTCCTTTTTATGAGAATTGACATGTTGAGTTGTGAAAATGTGTTTTAATACATGATTATTGAGAATAGTCCATGGGATTAAGACTTAAAGAAATTGATTAATACAAATAGATCGTTTGATGACGGTCCTTTTGATAAAGAAATAAGCAAAGTATTAATCAACTTCCCTTAAGTCTAAAGGATAAAAAGCATTCATTCTGGAGTTTGGATGGTAGGACGTATTTCATGTTTGTTAAACATGTGGAGGGCCTCTGGGAGTGCCAATACGCTTGCTTGATGACACGTTGTTGACGTGGTCGGCTTAGTGGATGCCGATATGGATATATCGTTTGGATGACGATCCGTTTGGATGACGGGATATGCTCGGGTGGCATGGATACCAAGCTTGTCGTGTACATTCTAGGTGAATGTACGAATGGTTGTATACCTAGGAATACAAGGCACTGTTGAGTGCTGGGTTGTCAGGGATGGACGTTAGAGAGTGACATAGTATTATGATGGAGATAGGCTTGAGAGCTAAAGTCATGCATCATGTCATTCATTCAAATAAACTGTTATGACTGAATTAAGTATGAACATCCTATGTGCATATTCTACTTGCTAAGTGTTAAGTGTGATTGATATTAATTGATGCATGTTACATATTTACGTTGCATAATTTATTCTCTATTGATTATGTGTATAGAATTGCTTACCCCTATGCCCTTGTAGGTGATGTCTCGCTACATTGCTTTCATCGAGATCCGGCCACTTCCTAGTGGCATATGGATCTATGAGGACCATCGCGCGGTGTTTGAGGGGGAGGTAGAGATTACCTTCTACCACCCGAACCCGCTGATACGATTCCGTCCTCGTAGGTTTAGGATTCCCATCATATACACTATGCATGTACCCCCATTTTACACTTACCATGGACCACCTCCCACGCGACCAGCTCGCTCTTACCATAGTTTTCGTTTTCGACCTACCCGCTCTCACCCTTTTACTTCGAGAGTCGTCTGAGAGGAGACTCCCCTATCTGATCCGAGGAGCCCAGTCAGGGTTTCACCATCACCTGACCCGGTACCCAGTGGTAGGGTACACTCTCCCTCGGATGAGATCGAGGAGGATCCGGTGGAGGACGAGAGTGGGAGCGAGCCTGTCGTGCATTCTACTGGGAGTGACTGGAGGGACGAAGATCCCTAGGTACATGTATATGGTATATGGTGTGGATCTGAGGATCCGGTGTGTGGAGGAGATTTGCTGCTGCTGCTATGATGATGATGCTACTACCTTACTCACTTTACTTTTGGGAGGCTACTACTACTACTACTACTGCATCTGATGCTGATGGATCTATGTGACTACCCCTGGAGTTGTATTTTGGTTATGTATATAGTGTAGACATACTTTTGTAGTACTCTAGGGTTGGGGTTACATGACTATGTAGATCTATTATGGACTTGTATATTCTGAAACTTGGAGACATGATGATGGACTATGTACTTACCACTTTTATTATCTATATATATATATATATATATAAATCTTATGTTCAAACTATTGCATAGTCCAACACTTTCCGCTTACTCTGATTTAGATTACTTAAGGGTTCGGATACACCCATTAACTCATTGGTATCAGCTTTATTAAGAAAAGCAAGGGTAACCACAATTACTTTCAATAATGTATGTACGATTTCAAAAGACGAAGATTACCCTGTTTATGAAAAGGTTTTAGTACAACACCGAACTCGATACAAACGCTTTGAAATAGATATAGTTTATTCTCCAAGAACTTCATCTGTCGGTTTGTGCACCCGATCTAAAGAAAATTTTATTTACCTATTTTCTTAACACTCACAAGTCCATATAATATCCAATATGATATACTTTTATTATTATATTTGGGTAATCCGAGAAGGGTGTCACACTTAGTGGTATCAGAGCAAAAGTCAGATCCTGTAGTAGTAGAAGTGGTTCCAGAAGGGTAGCCATCAACATCAAGCAGGTATCTCCAAAGTATTTAGTACTTTTAATGTTATTAAATTGCTTATTGAATTTTGTATTACCCCTGATTTGTTTGTATCTTGTCTCTTTTGAGTACAAGACGCAATTGATTGTGGATTCAATAAGTTTAAGATAGAGCCTTAGTATAGGTAGTGTAATGGAAGTTTCTTTAGTTCAACATATGTGACCATAAGTCCGTAGCGCAGGTCTAATATGGCAACTAGAAACCAAAATCACACTAATACGATGTTAGAAAGGATCACCACGGTGCTGGAATCGATGCAAAGGCAGTCTCAGCAACCCTTTCAACCGGCAAATCCGCCTCATCAGTGTAATGTGGGTAACACTGAGGCGAAGACTCTGGCTGATTTTAGGAGCTGCAATCCGCCAAAGTTTGAAGGAGGATTTAAACCGGAGGAAGCCAACAAATGGATTCACACTATGGACAAAATCTTAAGAACGTTGGAGTGTTCAGATGCCCAAAAGGTGGCTTATGCAACCTATATGCTGGAGGATGAGGCTGAGAATTGGTGGAACCATACGATGCAGCTTCTGCAGTATGAAGGAAGGGAGGTGAGTTGGGGAGTATTCATGGAGAAGTTTCTCCAAAAGTATTTCCCGGAGGACTTGAATAGGAAGAAGGAGGTGGAGTTCCTGCAGTTGAAGCAAGGGAATATAAGTGTGGGTGAGTACGTGGCAAAGTTTGAAGAGTTGATGAAGTACTCTCCATACTACCAGAACAATCCAGAAGAGAGGAGCAAGTGCATTAAGTTTGAAGGAGGTTTGAGGCCAAAGTTGAAGTCGATCTTCAGTTACCAACGGATTCAAAGTTTTCCTGCACTCGTGGACATGTGTAGGATGTATGAAGACGACACCAAGGCCGAGGAGGTGCAAGTCTCGGAAAAGAAGGACAATCAAGGCTATGGATCTCAAAGGCGTAAGGGTTTCAACAATCGAGGCAAAGGTCCATATGATCGCAGAGGGAAAGGCAAGGGCAAGGTTGGTGGTTCTGAGGGAAGGAATTATCGGAGCGAGGCTCCATTCTGTGACAAGCGCAAGCGCAACCACTATGGTCGTGTGTGTTGGGGGACAAGTGGATGTTTTAACTGTGGGAAGCTAGGGCATTTTGCAAGAGATTGCAAGGAACCAGCCAAGGCCAACTCAAGAGGAACTGCGGATAGATCAATGGCTCAAGGAAGGGTCTTCACCCTTACCGGTGTGGAAGCGAATCGATCTTCTGATCTGGTGCAAGGTAAATACTTGCTTAATGGTCAGTTTTGCCATGTTTTGTTTGACTCTGGTGCAACACATTCATTTGTTTCACATGAATGTGTTGACCGTTTAGGCTTGATTGTGTCTGAGATGCCTTATACTCTCAGAGTAGAAACTCCTACCAGTGCTCCTGTAATTGTTTCTAGAGCATGTCTTAACTGGTGCATAGAAGTGTTAGGACAAACCTCTAAAGTAGATTTGATCTGCTTACCCTTAGCACAATTGGATGTGATCTTGGGAATGGACTAGTTATGTCAAAACCAAGTGATCATTGACTGTGATAGAAAACTGGTAACCTATAGAAACCCAAAACCATCTGGTTACATGTGTCTGTTCAATGCTGAGATGGAGGAAGTTGGTCCGAGGATGGAAGAGATCCCTGTTGTCAGAGATTTCCTGGAAGTTTTTGCTGACGAGATTCCTGGTCTGCCACCAAGAAGAGAGATAGAATTTGGCATCGATCTAGTTCCGGGAGCTGGTCCTATTTCTATCGCTCCCTATAGAATGGCACCACCGGAAATGGCGGAAATGAAGAAGCAGATTGAGGAGCTGCTGCAGAAACAGATGATCCGACCAAGCGTCTCACCTTGGGGTGCTCCTGTCTTATTCGTAAAGAAGAAATATGGTAGCATGAGGATGTGTATAGACTACCGGCAGCTGAATAAGGTCACCATCAAGAACAAGTATTCGTTGCCACGGATAGATGACCTTATGGATCTAGTACGTGGGGCTTCAATATTTTCCAAGATTGATTTGAGGTCGGGGTACCATCAGATCAGGATTAGAGAGGAGGACATCTCTAAGACTGCATTTCGATCTCGATACGGACATTATGAATATGTTGTAATGTCGTTCGGATTGACTAATGCACCAGCTATCTTCATGGACTACATGAATCGAATCTTTAGACCTTATTTAGATTCATTCGTGGTTGTGTTCATTGATGATATTCTGATTTACTCTAAGAGCCCGGAGGAGCATGCTGAACACTTGAAGATAGTGTTAAGCATCTTGAAGGAGAAGCAGCTGTACGCCAAACTTACAAAGTGTGAGTTCTGGCTGAAGGAGGTTAAATTTTTGGGGCATGTGATTTCAGATAAAGGGATAGCAGTTGATCCAACGAAAGTAAGTTCGGTTTTGCAATGGAAGCAACCGAAGTCGGTTACGGAGGTTAGAAGTTTTCTCGGTTTGGCTGGGTACTACCGAAGATTTATAGAAGGATTTTCGAAGATCGCACTGCCTCTGACGAAGTTGACTCGGAAAGATCAACCGTTCCTATGGAATGAGAAGTGTGAGAGAAGTTTTCGGGAGTTGAAGGAAAGGTTGACATCGTCTCCTGTGTTGGTGTTGCCCGATACGCAGAAGAGTTTCGATGTGTATTGTGACGCGTCGAAACAAGGTCTTGGGTGTGTCTTGATGCAAGATGGACAACTCGTCGCTTACGCTTCGAGACAGTTAAAGGTTCATGAGATGAACTATCCAACCCATGATCTGGAGTTAGCAGCTGTGGTGGTTGCCTTAAAGATCTGGAGACACTATCTCTATGGCACTACGTTCCGGGTGTTTAGTGACCATAAGAGTTTAAAGTACCTCTTTGATCAAAAGGAGTTGAATATGAGGCAACGTCGATGGATGGAGTTTTTGAAGGATTATGAGTTTGAACTTCATTACCATCCTGGGAAGGCTAACGTTGTGGCGGACGCATTGAGTAGAAAGGCGATGCATATCAGTGCGATGATGGTCAGAGAAGCTGCACTGATAGAGGAGTTTTGGGATTTGAGTCTGACAATGCAAGTGGAACCAACGAGTATCAAGTTGGGGATGTTGCAGATTGCTAACGAGTTTCTGCAAAGGATACGGGAATTGCAACACAAGGATGAGAAACTCATGGAGAAGAAGAAATTGATGCAAGAAGGTAAGGAGTTGGAAATCCAAGAAGGAAAGGATGGAATCCTGCGTTTTAGAACAAGGATTTGTGTCCCTGATGATCTGGAGGTAAGAAAAATGGTTCTGGATGAAGCTCATAAGAGTAGGATGAGTATGCATCCGGGAGCTACTAAAATGTACCAGGACTTAAAGAAGCTATTTTGGTGGCCTGGTTTGAAGAGAGATGTAGCTGAATATGTGGCATGTTGTTTGGTATGTCAAAAGGCAGAGGTGGAACATCAAAGGCCAGGAGGAGAGTTACTTCCTTTAGAGATCCCGTTGTGGAAATGGTATAGCATTTCATTCCCGTGAATATGCGCTACTCATTTGAATAGCTCACTCAGTTGTACATCAAGGAAGTTGTTCGTCTTCATGGGGTACCATCAAGCATTGTGTCTGATCGCGATCCGAGGTTTACATCAAAGTTTTGGGAAGATCTGCATAGAGCGTTGGGTTCAAGATTGAACCTAAGTTCTGCATACCATCCTCAGATTGATGGCCAAACGGAAAGGACTATTCAGTCATTGGAGGACATTCTACGAGCCTGTGCTTTGGAAGGACAAGGGAATTGGGAGCAAATGTTGCCACTCGTGGAGTTCACTTACAACAATAGTTACCACACGAGTATTGGGATGGCACCATTTGAAGCTTTGTATGGGAGAAAGTGTCAGACGCTGTTATGCTGGTTTCAAGTGGGGGAGAGTTCTCTGATTGGACCAGATATTGTGCAAGAGACCACGGAGCAGATCAAGATGATACAAGAGAAGATGAGGGCAGCTCAGAGTAGGCAGAAAAGCTATGCTGATAGAAGGAGAACACCCTTAGAGTTTGCTGAAGGAGACCACGTGTTCATTAGAATAGTACCAACCAAAGGTGTTAGTAGAGCCTTGAAAACCCAGAAACTATCACCTAAGTTTATTGGTCCCTATCAAATTCTCAAAAGGATCGGCCCATTAGCCTATCAATTAGCTTTGCCTCCATCATTAGCTAACCTCCGTAATGTACTCCATGTGTCTCAATTGAAGAAATATGTCCATGACCCCACCATTGTTCTTAGCATCCAACCTGATGACTTAGAAATTCATAAGAACCTAACCTTCAAAGCTGTGCCAGTTCGTATTGAAGACCAAAGAATCAAGCAGCTTAGAGGGAAGGACATCCATCTGGTCAAAGTTGTCTGGGTCTGTGGAGATGTGATAGAAGCATCTTGGGAATTAGAGGATAAGATGCGTCAGGATTATCCTGACTTGATTGTATGAGTTCAATTTCGGGGACGAAATTCCTAGTAAGTGGGGGAGTAGTGTAACACCCCAAAATTTTAATCCCCGATTAATGAAATGTTAATTATAATTTAATTATAATTAATAGTTTCTAAATTAATCCTTGATTAAAATTTGTGTTCATATAACTAGTTGATGTGTGGAAATTATTTAATAAATAATTTAAATGCATAAAATAAGAGTTTTGCATATTAGTCCCTGGGTTGGGACCTAGAAGCAATTATAGGAAAGATTTTGGAGGGAAAGTGAATAAAATAATTATTTTTCAAAAACTGGGCGAAACACTCGAGTATTTTCTGGAATACTCGAGTATTCTGGGTCAAACTGCACGAGTTAGTGCGTTTGATGAGTCACCGCCAACGAGTTCCCTCCGTTGACTCGAATACTCCGTCGTCAACATCTGAAGGGTGTCGTGTCGTGATGCATGATACCCCTCCATGCCTATAAAAGCTCATCAACCTCACTTGGTAGAGAATTTTGCTTAATCTTGTTGAAGTTAAAGAAGTTAGGGTTTCGAATTCGTCCCCTTCGATTCTCATTCTCTGTTCAGATTCAAAACACAAATCATACACGAATACAAAACTTACATCTTGAGCTTTGTATAGAGAGTAAAATCGTGAGATTTGAGTGAGTGTGTTGAGAGAATTGGAGCTGGGAAGTGAAGCTGTTGCTGGACAAGTCTTAGTCTGGAGCTTACTTTGATCATTGATTCTGGTAAGCTCACGAATTCTTGAGTCTCAAACTTGGTTCCTTTAGTTAGAATATGTTGTATAGAGTTTAGAAATCTAATTTTCCCCAATTCTTATCTCTGTTTCATGGGTGAACCAATTCGGTTTTGGTGGTGCACTCAAAACTGTCATGCATGTGAAGCTCAAAGTGATTCCTGGGGTTGGAGCATTTTTCTTGGATTTCTTTCTGTTGATTCACGTCTGAGAGGTAAGGGGAAGTAATTATATTCACTAGATAGAGTTTAAATTCCATTAATTGTGTTAGAGAGCCACCAAGAGGCTCTAAGGGCTTAGATTGAATAGGAACTTTGGTTTGGAGACCAATCCATGCTCTAAATTTGTTATGAGCAAGTTTGATATCATGCATGTGAACTGAAATGCACTTTGTTTTATGTGCATAGTGCTTTTTATGAGAATTGACATGTTGAGTTGTGAAAATGTGTTTTAATGCATGATTACTGAATTCTCTGTCAAATCTGTGTTTTGATATGAAATGAATGTTGTAACATGTTCAAATAATGTTATGTGAACTCTGTGGATCCCTGGAATGGATTAAATTTGAGTAGAAATGAAAATGTCATGTTAAAACCAGTTTTCAGTGCTGTCTGCTGCGAAACACTCGAGTAAAAGGCAAAGTACTCGAGTAAATCGTGTTCAAAACCATGTAAATTAAGGAAGAACACTCGAGTAGTCTGTCTGGTACTCGAGTATCGAGCATGACCTGAGGATCATTATAGGCCAAACACTCGAGTCAGTCAAGGTCACTCGAGTATTCTGGAAAAGTTCAAGAACACTCGAGTAACCCATGAACCACTCGAGTAAATTGTTGAATTGAAAACCCAAATCCTCAGAAAATTATGAACACTCGAGTAACTTCAGGAACACTCGAGTAATCTGGAAAATCTAAAGAACACTCGAGTGGACTGAATTTTACTCGAGTAAATTGCCCAGAACCTGAAAACATCATTTTCAATTCTAAGTCAAATAATTAAAGAATTATTGAGAATAGTCCAAGGGATTAAGACTTAAAGAAATTGATTAATACAAATAGATCGTTTGATGACGGTCCTTTTGATAAAGAAATAAGCAAAGTATTAATCAACTTCCCTTAAGTCTAAAGGATAAAAAGCATTCATTCTGGAGTTTGGATGGTAGGACGTATTTCATGTTTGTTAAACATGTGGAGGGCCTCTGGGAGTGCCAATACGCTTGCTTGATGACACGTTGTTGACGTGGTCGGCTTAGTGGATGCCGATATGGATATATCGTTTGGATGACGATCCGTTTGGATGACGGGATATGCTCGGGTGGCATGGATACCAAGCTTGTCGTGTACATTCTAGGTGAATGTACGAATGGTTGTATACCTAGGAATACAACGCACTGTTGAGTGCTGGGTTGTCAGGGATGGACGTTAGAGAGTGACATAGTATTATGATGGAGATAGGCTTGAGAGCTAAAGTCATGCATCATGCCATTCATTCAAATAAACTGTTATGACTGAATTAAGTTTGAACATCCTTTGTGCATATTCTACTTGCTAAGTGTTAAGTGTGATTGATATTAATTGATGCATGTTACATATTTACGTTGCATAATTTATTCTCTATTGATTATGTGTATAGAATTGCTTACCCCTATGCCCTTGTAGGTGATGTCTCGCTACATTGCTTGCATCGAGATCCGGCCACTTCCTAGTGGCATATGGATCTATGAGGACCATCGCGCGGTGTTTGAGGGGGAGGTAGAGATTACCTTCTACCACCCGAACCCGCTGATACGATTCCGTCCTCGTAGGTTTAGGATTCCCATCATATACACTATGCATGTACCCCCGTTTTACACTTACCATGGACCACCTCCCACGCGACCAGCTCGCTCTTACCATAGTTTTCGTTTTCGACCTACCCTCTCTCACCCTTTTACTTCGATAGTCGTCCGAGAGGAGACTCCCCTATCTGATCCGAGGAGCCCAGTCAGGGTTTCACCATCACCTGACCCGGTACCCAGTGGTAGGGTACACTCTCCCTCGGATGAGATCGAGGAGGATCCGGTGAAGGACGAGAGTGGGAGCGAGCCTATCGTGCATTCTACTGGGAGTGACTGGAGGGACGACGATCCCTAGGTACATGTATATGGTATATGGTGTGGATCTGAGGATCCGGTGTGTGGAGGAGATTTGCTGCTGCTGCTATGATGATGATGCTACTACCTTACTCACTTTACTTTTGGGAGGCTACTACTGCTACTACTACTGCATCTGATGCTGATGGATCTATGTGACTACCCCTGGAGTTGTATTTTGGTTATGTATATAGTGTAGACATACTTTTGTAGTACTCTAGGGTTGGGGTTACATGACTATGTAGATCTATTATGGACTTGTATATTCTGAAACTTGGAGACATGATGATGGACTATGTACTTACCACTTTTATTATCTATATATATATATATATAAATCTTATGTTCAAACTATTGCATAGTCCAACACTTTTCGCTTACTCTGATTTAGATTACTTAAGGGTTCAGATACACCCATTAACTCATTGGTATCAGCTTTATTAAGAAAAGCAAGGGTAACCACAATTACTTTCAATAATGTATGTACGATTTCAAAAGACGAAGATTACCCTGTTTGTGAAAAGGTTTTAGTACAACACTGAACTCGATACAAACGTTTTGAAATAGATATAGTTTATTCTCCAAGAACTTCATCTGTCGGTTTGTGCACCCGATCTAAAGAAAATTTTATTTACCTATTTTCTTAACACTCACAAGTCCATATAATATCCAATATGATATACTTTTATTATTATATTTGGGTAATCCGAGAAGGGTGTCACAGAAACTACAAATGATTTTCAAAAACCCTTATGAACTATTTTAAGGAATGTAGTTTGTTGAATGTTAAAGCCCCAATTTTAACATCCGGTAGGAAAGTTTTAGCGTTGAAATCTAGATCATGGTATTCAAGTTTTGATTAGGATCGGAGACAAGAATCAGTCGGGTGAAGTCCCAACCTAAAGAACCGAATAGGAAGCCTTGAACCTTATAGAAAATAATAAACATAGGATTTGTTGAGGTCTTGCCTTGTGGAGTTATCTATTAGGCTGAGTGTAGCACCTCCTTAGTTTCTATGTTGTAGATCGAGTAGTAGAAGTTGAGTTCGATTTGATGGAGTCTTAGAGTTTAAGTAAAAGGTATATAGATATATAGATGTTCATATAGGAAGTAGGTTTTATGTGTTTTTGAATGATTAACTTGTGCGGACGTGTGCATGTGGGTGTGTTTACAATTTCAAATTACCAACACTATATGCTAAGTTAAACTAATTGTTATCAATCAAATTATTTGGGATCTTTTTGTAACATCCCTGAATTTTAGTTCCTTGATAATTCGTGCTTTGCGATTTAAAGTGCTTTGCCTTAGCTTGACGTGTTATAAATTAATCTTGTTGAGATGGCAATCGTGATTAGGGTTAGCTTAACCCTAATTAATTAAGCCTAGTCTTGTGTGGTTTTAAGTTAATTTGGTTTGGTTAGTCTTGAGTGAGATTAGCTTGGTTAATGAATGGTTTAGGAGCTAAGTGGATTAGATTAACCTATTGGGCCTTAAGAGTGTTATTGGGCCATGATTGTATGTTGGGCCTTGAATATGTGTTTTGGGCCTTGTGTGTGTGTGCAAAGCCGTGTGAAGTGTGTGTGTAAGGTGAAATGGTGTGTGAGCATGTGAGGGCCGTATGGTGTGTGCAAGTGAAGGGTCGTGTGGTGTGTGTATATTTGAAGCCATGAGGTGCAAATGTGAATGCATGAAGGAAAGTGAGTTGTCAAGCCCACATTTCATGCAAGTGGTCAAAGCATGAGGTGTCAACACCACCTTTTCTCCCTTTGCATGAAGGTGTGATGTTTCCACACCTTAACCCACCCTTATGCCACCTTTCTTCTTAAACTTTGACCATGAGTTTTATAAAAATAAGCATGTGTTGATGAGCCTCATTTTGCTCTCCCTTCCTCACGCCACCTTCACACCATTCCCATTTCATTTCTTTCTTCTTCCTTACCAAGAAGCTCACGGCCAAGCACCATAACCACCTTCATCCAACCTATTTTCTTCCATTAAACCAAGAAATCTTCACATACACTAAGCCTAAATCATAAATATCCAACATGCATGAGTGATTGAAGCTTAGAAATTTCAAACCAACCCTTCCTTTCTCTTTGAAGGCTCACGGCCAAACCTCAAGACCACCCTTAACCAACTTAAACACTCACCAAACACAAAGAATCTTGGCATATTCATACCCTAGAACATGAATATGCCACTTGATTGAAGATTGTGTTGAAGGAAATTCACTCAAGACCAAATAGACCTCACGGCCACACCATCATCAAGGCACTAGGATCTTTAGCTTGGTAGATCAAGTGGAGTCTTAGAAGTTTAGAGGCTTGGGAGCAAACTTCAAGTGTCCAAGGAGGGAGTTTGCTCACGGTTTTGAGAGGAGAAGGACCCAAAGGTTCTAGTTTTTGTTTTGTGTCTTCAAGAGGTATGGAGAGAAGTTTACACTTTTGCTAGAATAGGTCTTGAAGCTTAGAAAATTAGGTTGAGTCACCATGAGACTCAAGGGAACTAGTTAGATTGATTTTAGGCTTGGAGGCCGAATTTGTGATGAATGTTGGCTTGTGATTGCTTAATGTTTCTATGCTGAATTTTGTGCTTAAGTTTTGTGTTGGTGATTACCTTGCTTGCATTATGTTGTTATTTAAATGTTGGTGCTGAAATTTAGGAGTATACCTTGCATTGGTTAGAAACCGAATGGCCATGTGGTTAAGGGAATGTTTAGAGCCTTGAAAGAACCAAGTTAAGCCTTAACTAAGGGAATTGAACCAATTAGGCCTTACTTGACAATTGGAGGAGGTAATTAAGATGTGATCAAGTCAGTTCTAGGGTCTAAGCCTTGATTAGGAAGTTAACCCAATAACTAAGTGATAATTGACCCAATCTTAGACAATCTAAGTAACACTTAGACCTTGATTAGTCAACTAATCCAAGATTAGTTAGACTTAATCCTTGATTAGACCTTGATTAGTCAACTAATCCAAGATTAGTTAGACTTAATCCTTGATGAGACCTTGATTAGTCAACTAATCCAAGATTAGTTAGACTTAATCCTTGATTTGATCTGATTAGTCAACTAATCTCCGATTAGTTGGACTTAATCCTCGATTGGTAACCCTAATCCCTTGATTAGTCAGCTAATCCACGATTAGTTAGACCTAAACCATGATTAGTCGGATTTAATCCGAGATTAGTCAATTAAGCTTGACTTAGCCCATGATTAGTGAGACTAAACTCCCGATTAGTGAGATTTAGTCCAAGATTAGTGGACTTAGTCCACGATTAGTCAACTTAAGTCAGTTAAACCTAGTCTTAAAGTGATTACGACTCACTTAACTGAAGTCTTAAGCAGTTAAGACTTGATTATTCCAAGCTTTAGTCACTTAAGGTGACTTAGGTCAAGTAAGTGATGGGACTTTGACCAAACACTCAGACGTAGACGTGACCTAGAACTAGTATGGCTCAACTATGTCATATGTGTGCTTAGATACTTGGATACCTGTTCAATGCCTATAGCTGTGTATGTATCCATGCTGGACTGATGTCAATTAGTTATGACATAGTTGGACTAATAACAAACCTGGAACTTGAACATGTGCATGATAACCTAGGACTGCAAGAGTTGCATCGATGATATACATGACATGAACTAGGTTATCAGACCAGTCCCAATCTGAGGAACACCTACGCAGGTGGAAACACCGTAAGGCGTGCCGTTTACTACGGCGGATGAACCTGTGAACTGTTTTGTAACTGAACTGGACATTTTACGAAAGCCTGCATAGGGTTCACCGTAAGTCGTGCCGCGTCTGGGACGCACTATGCTGGTGGAAACACCGTAAGTCATGCCTTTGCGCTGGCAGACGTGTCGTAAGTCGTGCCGTGTCTGGGACGCACTGTGCTGGTGGACGCACCGTAAGTCATGCCGTGTTCTGGGAACACACCGTTTGCACTGGTGGAAACACTGTAAGTCGTGCCGCGTCTGGGACGCACTATGCTGGTGGAAACACCGTAAGTCATGCCGTGTTCTGGGAACACACCGTTTGCGCTCGTGGAAACATTGTAAGTCGTGCCGCGTCTGGGACGCACCATGCTGGTGGAAACACCGTAAGTCATGCCGTGTTCTAGGAACACACCGTTTGCGCTGGTGGAAACACTGTAAGTCGTGCCGCGTCTGGGACGCACTATGCTGGTGGATACACCGTAAGTCATGCCGTGTTCTGGGAACACACCATTTGCGCTGGCAGACGTGCCGTAAGTCGTGCCGCGTCTAGGACGCACTGTGCTGGTGGACGCACTGTAAGTCATGCCGTGTCTGGGACACACCGTTCCTCAGATCTGGACCCGGTGGACAGAGGCCTCAGAGTTGGATAACATGTACATGCATCATGCCACTTAACTGGAAGATAATAACTAAACCGGTGTGCTCATATGTATATGCATTATTGTTTGGCTATTGTTGCTGTGTATCTGGTTGTGAATGCTAGGGCTTAGGCCTATTCGATTATGCGACTGTGTTAGGCTTACTCTCCCTGCCCTTGTAGGTGATGACCGAATGCCTGCCTTGCATCGAGATTCGTCCGCTCCCTGATGGTGCTCGGGGTTGGACGAAGCCGGTGATCCCGGACTATGGAATAGCTGCAGTGGACCGACGACTAGCTCTGATGATACCCTTTCTTTTTGAGTCTTACTTTTTGTAAAAGTCGTTTTTGGTATTATCAGAGTGTTTTTCTAATGGACTTGTAACTATTTTGTATCAGACCTTTATGACTTATTGTCTACAACTAAGGTTCACTTCACGCATCTGAATATTCCGCTTGCTTTTAATAAGTTTTGAGATCCGGTACCGATCAGTTTTATTTTAAAAGCACTCGCAATCGAGGGACTAAGGGTTTCATTTATGAAAATACTATTTATTGCGAAAACCCCTCGACTGCTTTTCAACTTCTTTTAACTTTCCGGATTTCAACTCTCTGATTTTACTTTCCAATCAAGTGTTTTAAAAAAAGAAAAATTTTTCCACCCTAATTTTTGGAAAACCTTACAAGTCCAAATCGATTTCGAAACAAACGAGCGTGTGACACTTTTTATGATAGTTCCCAACCTTTAAGTATTTTTATATGTTTCGTCTACAAATAAAAGTTGGTTTTAGATAAGGAATATTTTTACCCATTTTGAGAATGATTTTGAAAGAGTATTATACTAATCCTTATTAATCAATTATCAAATCAAATTCTTTCAAAATAAGTGTCTCGTATTTCTTTCATGAAAATTCTTTAATTCCTGTTTCAAGTTTAGCTCTTTTTATACACTTTGTTGTGTTCCTTGCATGGCAATTTCTAATTCCAATTCTTTCATTAGTATATATGTATATTTCCAATGCAACCTCTTTCTTAGAGAAAGTGTTGCACATGATAAAATTTATAATTTTGATAAACTAAGTTTTGGGTAATTGATAATTCATTTTTATGAATATCATTATTAAAGTATGACTATTATGTAATATTTGCAATCTCTTTTTTTTTAAATATCAGTTTAATTTTCCCAAGGACAACTCTTATCTCTATCTTTTATTAAAACCCTTATTTTCCAATCATGTTCGTATGTAAAGTATTTCCCAATTTTGTTTATCCCTTTAAGAAAATGCTCGTTGTAAAATGAAATTGTAACTTTTCAAATGTGCTCGTTTCATGTGGACATTCCAAACCTTATTCCTTCTATATTCCATAGTATGAATATCAAATATCTATTTTCATAAACAAGATTGCGAACTAATTTTCGAGTCAGGGTGTATTAAGGTTTTGACATGTATCTCCCGATTTTGGACGTTGACTCATGAACTTTATCGTTTGTAAACCCTATTCATTTAATGATTTTCTCTCCAAACCTTGATTTTTGTTATTCCATAATTCACAAATCTCTTTTACCCCAAGCAAGTCTTACCATACCAAAATCTTTCAAACTTCAATCAAATTCAATTTAATTCAATGCAAGACTATTTTAGTGTGTAGCAATTATTTTCATTTACTTGTGTTGAGTTGATATCTTACTTTTCTTTCAAAAGTATACTCTTTGATAAAATTCCAAAACATGATGCTCTTTGTATTTAATTTTAGATAAACAAATAATATTTTAAAACTGTTGATGTGCACTATTATCTATTTTGATTGTGTCTGAATTATGTGTTGTTATGTTAATTCCTTTTAGTGATAAATGCTTTATGTTTTATTCCTTTTTGAGTATGTTATTTATAATTATCTGTTTAAAATGTTTTCCTGATATTGTAGCCTATGTTTTATTGAATGATTATATGTTATGGGGGAGTTGAGGACTTGTTGCTTCTCCGATTAGTTTGAATAGGTTAGTTTTCCTAAGAGTGAAACCTCAACCGTAGTTGTGTTTTAAGTGGGGGAGTGAATCCCCAAAAGTCATAACCCTCTTATTAACCAAGATAAGGCCCGTTCTGTTTCTAGAGCATATAGCTCTATATCTCTTTTAGTTCTTGAACTCAGTCGAATTTTGGGGACGAAATTCCTTTAAGTGGGGGAGTATTGTTACATCCCCGATTTTCCCAAATCATTAGGTGCCATAGTTAATAGAATTTTGATAAGAGTAGTGTTGTTTCCAAGTCTTTGATTCCATTTAAAATGTGTTTAGAATATATGATTTAGTAAGGGTAGGTTTTATGAGGTAGAATTAGCTTAGAAATGAGTTTTAGAAGAGTTATTTAAAATCTAAAGAACATAGGACCTTAGGAAATTAGGAATAAAATATCCATAGCTTTAAACCCAAATTCCACCGTTGGATGTAAAGATGAGTGTCTTAGGATGCTTGTCTCAAAATTTGAGCAAGATTCGACGGTTAACGAAGAAGTTAGGACAATTCGAAGTACAAGGGATTAAGTGGGCTGAACAGGTTAATCGATTAACCTCTGAGTTAATCGATTAAGTTTTTGGCAATGTTCAGCCACTAATCGATTAGGGAGTAGGTTAATCGATTAAATTTTTGGTCATCTTCTGGGACTAATCGATTAACCATGTGCAACTGATAAGTGATTAATCGATTAACCAAAGTGGTTAATCGATTAACCACTGCTGTCCAGCCAAAAAACACATGTTTCAATTTGCTATTCTCAGTGTTCCTCTTCCTCTCTTACTCAAGCTCTCTTCTCCCTCTACTCTAATCTTCTCCAAATCATCAAAGTAACCCCAAATCTCATGAAATCAACTTCATATAATGACTCCCTATCAATTCTCTATCATACTCCCTCTCAATCTCAATTAAATTCCTCTTTCTCAAGAACCCCCAAATCAAACCCCCAAAACCCTAACTTTTCCAACCCATCAAATTGAGCCTCCCAATCATTCAATTAATCTTTAGAAGATTCTAGAGGACATGAAATAGGAGTCTTGGAGCAAGGATTGGAGAATGGTGAGGGAGCTCCAACAAAACCCCAAATCCTCTTCCTCTCTCCTCAAGGTAAGGGGTGAAAATTGGGTCTAGCTAAGGGGAAAAGTTTGAAACTAGTAATTGGGACATGATTAGGTATATTTAAATGTTTGGTTGAGATTAGGATTAGGAGGAAATATTTTAGTGTGAAAACCCTAGGTGATTGTGATTCTATATAAGTGTTTTTATGTTTGAATGTGTTAAATATTATGTTGGTTATATAATTGTTGTTTTTCTCTGTGATTATGATGTGCTTGCTCTTATAGGATTAAAAGTATTAACAATTATGCATTCCTTAGGGTCAAGTACTATTCAATTGAGTTTGAACCAAATTAATGTGATTTTGCAAAGGAGAACAAAAAGGGGGTTTCAATCTCAATTGAAAAGCACTTGCACATAGTATCATTCATGGTGTAAAGGTGGACATTAGGAGTAGGGGAAAAACACACGTCTTTTGATTGATGAGGACAAAAGTAAATTATAAAAATTATTATGGAGGACTTTGATCTTGCACAGAACATGGGTTTGATTCCCGTGTTGTGGATTGGTTCATGCAAACTATAATAATTCTATTTACTTTGGTTTCTTTTGGCCAGTCGAGGGTGATTTCTGCTAAAGCCAATTCGGGCGAATCAATTCGAATTGCATGACGAACCCTAAAGGGGTGAAGTGCTGTGCAAGAGGGTGAGCGAGGGACCTTCCTAAGTGGAGGTGAAGCACCCAACTATAGGTTGAGAAATACTTACTCCTGGTCGGTTTTTCCCCAGAGTGGAGGGTGTATGTGAGAATGTATATTGTTATTGAAAAAAGGGAAAAGTGTTATAGGTACATTGTGTGACGAACCCTCCTTCGGGGAGAATGTGAAGCACAATGTACCCAATTGTTAAAAAGTGTTAAAGTTAAAGTTAAAGTGTAAATGTTAAAGTGAAAGTGTGGAAGGGATTGCATAAATGAGTTAGATCATTGAATCCGATTAAATTGTTAAAGTTAATAAAATGAAATGAATTGTGTAACATCGGATTCAATAATCAAATTCTTAAGTGTGACGTGAATAGCATAATCATGTGATTGTACATCAAAGCATAGCATTAGAAATATGAATCGCTTTATTGAGTGGTAATTGTCATTGAAAACTCTTCTTTTACTTTAGTTACTTACGTTGTGATTGTGCTTAGTCATGCCTTATTATTACTTTCAAATGTTTTTCTCTAATCTATATCCAAGTTACTTACCCTTACTGTTGACCATATTAGGTACCCAGTGGAGAAAGATGTTCATAGCTTCTACGGCTAAATAGTACACTCTCCTTGAAAGAGAGTATATTATTGGTTGAGACCTTTTTGGTTTCAATCCGATTGCAGCCATTCTAGGGTCCTGTACTATAAATAATTTTTATTAAATTAAACTTGTATTTTAAATTTTACTTCTAGGTTTCTTTTCTGTTTTATTAAAACTGTTCTGGACTTGACAGGTATAAATTCTATTTGGGGAAAGTCAGTATTTCAAACGAAACTCCGCCAAAATTTTCATAAAACCCCAAGTATTTTCTAATGAAATCAACATTTTATTTAATGTATTTTAGATTAAAAAGTCAGGATGTTACAACGTGCACGTGAAAGAGAAGAGCATAGTCTTGGAAATGCTGCATGTCACTAATGAGTTTGTCGATCTTATTAACGAGAGACAAGTCAACGACGAAGAACTGCAAAAACAGCTAGGTCGAGTGTCTGAGGATGGGAAGACCGATTTTAGAAAGGGTTCCGACGGCATTATCCGATTTAGACGCCGAGTGTGCGTTCCTATGGATTTTGAAGTTCGAAGAATGGTATTAGAGTAAGCTCACAAAACCATATTAAGTCCCCATCCCGGTACCACCAAAATGTATCACGACTTGAAGCGGTTATTTTGGTGGCCAGGATTAAAGAAGGATGTAGCCGACTATGTGTCTCGGTGTTTGGTTTGTTAAAAGGCCAAGATCGAACACCAGAAGCCCGACGGGTTGCTTAGGCCCTTGGAGATCCATGAATGGAAGTGAGACAGTATAGCAATGGACTTCATCTCTGGTTTGCCGAGAACTAATTCGGGATGTTAAGCCATTTGGGTTGTTGTTGATAGATTGACCAAGTGTGCTCATTTCATTCCGATCAACATGAAGTATAGCCTGGAGAAGTTAACACAGTTGTACATAAGGGATATAGTCAGGTTACATGGAGTGCCAACTAGTATTGTGTCCGACCGTGAGCCTCGGTTCCTATCTCAATTTTGGAAAAGTTTGCAACAGGCTTTGGGTACGAAGTTGAAGTTCAGCACAGCCTACCATCCCCAAACCGATGGCCAAACCAAGCACACCATTCAGTCCCTTGAAGATTTGTTGCGAACTTGTGTGCTCTGTAACATCCCTAATTTTTAATCCCTAGTATAATTATAAGTTTTAATGAATTAAATATTTGTTTCTTGAAATCAATCATTTAGTGTTGGGTATTTTCCTAAAATGCATTATATTAATTATGACGGGATATTTAGTTATATTTTAAAGTAAACTTTTTTAAAGAAAATTAACATATTAAAATAATGCTAAATATTTTGAATACTTTACTTCACTTTTATATATATTCAATAAGGAATTATGTTTAGTATTTTTAAATACTTGACTTTATAACCTTCGTAAAAATATATTCACTTATTTGATTTGATGACTAAATTCTTTTTTTTAATGCTCTTAAAAATAATCACTCTCATTGAAGGATATTTTATATTTTCCTTAATGTGGACATACCAATATTTAAATACTTCGTAAGTAATATCAATTATTAACTTTATGATATCCCTATATATGATAGTATGATATTCAATTCTTAGTATTAGTTTCCCTTCAAATAATAATAATATTGACTTTTATTTATTATAATTAATAAATAAATAGACAAAAGTATATTAATAAAATTAAAAAAAAAGAAATAACGTGCGTGTGTGCTGTGTGGTTGGGGGGAAACCCTATTCTTCATATGCATTCCATGGAGCAGCCACCGTCACCCCCCTTCCCTCACCCTCACCCTCCTTCATGTGTCCCTTTCCTCCATTGTTGGCCACCCACATCATTCACCTCTGCTTCCCCTCTCTTGGTCGCGCCAACCATCATTGGCCGTCGACACCGTCGCAGCTTTCTCTCTCTCCCTCGTCTCTGTTTCTCCCGCAGTCGCCATTGCCGCTCGCCATCGCAGCGCACATCTCTCTCTCTCTTCGCGACCAACGAAGCCGCCAACGCCATCTCTGGTTCTCCATCGCCACCTAAGGAGGGTTCGAACCGAACCGAACTGCCACCACAGTGAACCCCGTAGCCGCCACCAGCACTGAATCATCGCTGCCTCTCGTTCTCTTGCCCAATCGCGACTCGAGTTGCAAACCCAAGAGGGAGCCACCATCAACACTCACGCCGCCGTCCACCTCTCCCCACGTGACCTCCATGGTTGAAGCTTGCAACCACTACCTTCTCTGTTCTGCTCCGATCTCTCTGCGAGTCCCATATTCCAGCCACTTTCTCCTTGTGGCGGCCATTGTTGTTGCTGGTTTGGAGTGTGAACCGGTCTGGCCATGAACCGGGTCAGACCGGGGTTGCTATTGTTGCTAGGTTTTGGGTCTAGAGAGGTTTGATCATGAACCGGGTCGAAGCGGATGGGGGTTTCCGCTGAACCGGGGTTTGTTGCTGCTACTGGTTGGGTTCAACTGAGTCGGGCCGGTGTAGATGCTTGGATCGGGAACGAATGGACCGTTGCCGAATCGGGAGCTCTCTGCACGCCTTCAAATTGGTTCTAATAGAACCCTGAGGTAAGGGGTGTTTTACCTTGCTTTAGAGAGTACTTTCTAGTTAGTTATAATACCGGCGAAGAATATATGAGTATGTTTGTGAACGAATCTTAGGGTAATTAATCGAGACTAAAAGTAAAGGATAAAAATAAACAAAAGAAAATCTAACTGGATAGTGTGATTTGAAATATGTGTTTATGTGCAAAAATGTAAATATGGACTGTACTTAAGTTGATTTGTAGATGATGATGATATGTTGAATGATAATTAGAGATGTTGAATAAAGGTAAAAAGGGGAAATTGAATTGTATGAGGATATGTACAATCAATTATATGCTTGGAATTGATATTTAGAATGGATAAAATAGACCTAAGTGTGAATCATGAACTTAAAAGAAAAGGGGTTTGAATTGATTGTGTAATTTAATGGGTGTGCTAAGTGTTAGTTATTAATGTTTATGTCTAATTGAAGGAGTTGAAATTATTGTTAGTGCTTGTGATTAATTTGATATGGTAATTTTCATGTATGCCTAACTGATAAATGCGAATTCTTGAAGTGTACTTATGCATGAATGATAAACGAGTTATGTGTTGTATTGTCTAAAGGGTAAGTGATAGAAAGAGAAATGATTAAAGCAAGAATGTGAAAGTTAGTTGTTATATGTGCCTGAGCATATGTGATTAACTGTTATGTATGCCTGGTGGATTAAATGAGATATATGTGTGGTGTACAATTGGCAATTAATGGATACAACAATTAAAAAGTAAGAGTATAAAGCAATGAAATTGAATTAAGTATGAAATGCGTATATTCGGTGCTAGACGTGCATGATTGCTTATTTGCTAGTGTCTGTTGTGGAAATGTGTGAAAATGAGTATATGTATATATATGGAATAGAAAGAGAATAAGGGCGATGCGGTTAAGCCATAACCCAGAGAAAAAGAGAAAAAGTGCGATGCGGTTAAGCCGTAACCCAGAGAAAATGAAAAAGGGCGATGCGGTTAAGCCGTAACCCAGATAGAAATAAAAAGGGCGATGTGGTTAAGCCGTAACCCAGAGAAAAAGAGAAAAAGGGCGATGCGGTTAAGCCGTAACCCAGAGAAAATGAAAAAGGGAGATGCGGTTAAGCCGTAACCCAGATAGAAATAAAAAGGGCGATGCGGTTAAGCCGTAACCAAGAGAAAATGAAAAAGGGCGATGCGGTTAAGCCGTAACCCAGAGAAAAAGAAAACGGGCGATGCAGTTTAGCTGTAACCCAGAGGAAAAAGAGAAAAGAAAAGTGAAAGCAAGAAAATAACAAAAATGAATGAAAAGAAAGGAAAGAGTAAATAAAAGAGAAATGTTTTAGAAATGAAAAAGAATGTATATTAAGAAAAGTGATAAGAATGATGGACGAAAGAAAAGATTATAGATGTGTATGAATTTGAATTGTTTGAGTTTGCTATGTTCTGAACTACGTGAAATGTTTGTGTTTGACTTTGTAGGTTATTATGTCTAGTTAGAAGCTATTCTCTACTTCATGTGTAAAGCTCACCCTTGCAACCATTTTTACAGGTTCAAAGTTTGAGCAGACACAGTTTCCGACCGAGCAGGGGTACACTCCACGGTGTGGAGTGTAATTTAGTTAAGAGAGAATTATATTCTTTTTACTATAATTAATTTATTTTGGTTTAGAAGTAATTCGTTGTAAGCCCTGAGATTTGTTTTAATTTGTTAGCCGGGCATGAAAATCAAATTAGTATATTTATAAATATTTTCTAAACTGTACTGGTTTGACAGGTGAAAACTCTGAATTTTTGGGAAGTCCGATAAACAGAGGAAACTCTGTCGGATTTTCATTAAGATTTAAAAAGAAATTTTCAAGTCCAAAAATAAAAATCAACTTAATTAATTGTAATTAAGCTATAAATTTGAGGGTGTTACATTATGGTATCAGAGCAGTTTCTCCTCGGCCTATGGAGTGTGGACTCACAACTCCTATTGTGTTACTCACCAAGCGAGTAACTTGTAATTAGTAACAGATTAGTTTATGACTTAGTTGAGTCTTTCTAGCATTGTAATAAAAATGATTGCGAATTATAACATAGTGAACATTTGGGACTTCTTTTAAATTTTGCTTAAGGTATTTGAAACTTCCAAAACAAAACCCGAAATCTTGTAAAAAAAAAAATATGTGTCATATTTAGAAGTGGACGAATGACGAGACTAAGGAAACGAAATGCCCCAACGGGCTAGAGCACCAAGTTGCTACCCCACCGGGAGAAAGTAATCTTTAGTCTCGGACCAAGTGAGCCAATTCTAAACGTGACAACACAAATCAAGACTTCGGTATTTTTGAACTTGAAATGAAATTCGGAAAAATTTCTAAGAGTCCTTTAACCAAAACTTAGGCGACATGAGAATGGTCTTATCACCGATGTGTGTATGCTTGAGACTGATCACCTCAAATATACATCTATTGGGAGATATAAATCATCTAGTCCTTAAGTTTCGGTAAGCATTTTAGAATTTTGTAAATGTCTAGAGGAAATGAATAATGGAAAGAAATATATGAATTATTATTATCATTAAACTCGTTTAGGATTAGCTTAGGTGCTGGACTTTGATGATTGATATGATATTTGATAATATGAAAGAAGGTTAATGTTGTAAAACTTAGTAATTTTTACTTGTAGGTGGTTTTAGTATATGAAAGTTGCACCACTCCGTTGACTCTAGAATTTTGATATGATTCTACTACATATATATGTATGTGTTTTGGAAATTAAGAGCTTGTTATAACTTCGGTTGGTATTTTTAGAAAAATATAAGTTGTTAGTTGTCGAGTTCGGAGAATGTAGTTTCCGGTTGTCAAGACGTGTCTACAGTAATACCTTCAGACACTCCGTTTGCCCTGAGATTTAGTAGAATGCTTATTTATGTCATGATATTTGATTCTGGAAGGTTGCAGATGATTTGAAAATGAATTGCTGTTTATTTGGATTTTTGGGTCGTAAAGTGTTTGTCGGGAAATCGGGGTTTTTAATAAATGGAAAACTGAGTTTCCGGGCTTAGGATGCTCAAATTGACATGAAATTTTTATGTGAGCTTCCTTAAGTTTAATTCATGTTTTATGTAAAATTTCAAGCTGCTTGGAGCAAGTTAGTATTTTAAATAAATGCGTTTTCACAATTAGACCAGGCAGTTCCGGTGTCTCCGACACTGTGAACGCAAGGGAAAAATCGAGTCTAACGTGCTCCGATCGGTCTTAAAATTTTACAAAACCTTTGGCTAAGTATATATGATGTCTCTGTAAATTTTGAGGTCATTTGGAGTTTGTTTACTACCTTAAATAAATCTAACTTAGGTTCAGCCCCCGATGTTTACGGTGTTTTTGACAAAGTGGTCGGAGGGTTAAAACTGAACCTAAAGGACTCCGATCGACCTGAAAGTTTACCACGATGTTCTTTTGTATGTAGGTACACTACCTGTAAATTTTCATAACATTTGGAATTGAATTGGTATTTTTCAAAAATGCATCTTTGTTACAGCTATGTAGTTTTTCCGGTTTTCGGACTTTCGGACAAGCAATGAAAACCATACCTCCCGAACTCCTTTTGAACTAATTTTTGAATATTTTACCTTTGACTACTTGCATGTGAAGTAGGCCAAATTTCAAATAAATATGTGTTGATATGACATGAGTTTTATATACGTGCCAAATGTGTTATGTGTAAGCTTTCATTGACTTTTTGAATGCGTTTATTGCGAACTTCATGCTAGTGTTTAATCAATGACTTGACTGGACTTGTGATATTTTTATGTTGCCTTTAGATGTGAAAGTTGTGAACGTGCAAGGTGTTATGTAAATGTGATGTGATATGCTTTATTTTCCTTTTATGTCCTAGATGCGTGATCATATGTGTATGCTAGCTTGTTTGTCTAGTATTGGTGAATTCTTTGCTTGTGTAGGTTTGAATACATGGCTGGACATTATGAATAACTTGTGATATGTGATAAGATGGATTTGGTATGTTTAAGAATGTGATGCCCGATTATGCCTAAGTGTGTTATGCATTTCATAGGAGCAATCGTCATGCAATTTGCATAGACATACATATTAGGCCTTTCTCATTTGAAGTTGAATGTGTGGATAAATGTTTTATAAAGGTAACCAAATTCAATTTTAAATGAGAATGGGTCATCCGTAGTGTGAGGAAGATATAAGGGAGTCAAGGGAAAGACGTTAGAAACGAATTAGAGCTTAGCATGAAAACCCTTAGAGTTGACATAGAAAGACCCAAAGTAAATGAGTTAAGCATATTTATATTCACCTAAAGTTTCATTCCTTGTCCATGCCTATCTATCTATCCAACTATCTAAATTCTTGAATTAGCAAATCTTGATCTTCCCGTAGTAGGTTCCTGTGTTGTTTTCTATCGGTTCGACCTTAGACGAAAGTTTGGGATTGATGGGTCGGAAATAGATTGGAAAAACACCAAAGAGTATCACTCTAGGAGCGTCATAAGTGGGGGAGTGAACCCGGAAAGAGTTAGATATCATAATTAATGGCCCTATTTAAGTGATGGTTATCCATTCGCTTAAACAAATCGGAATTTCGGGGACGAAATTCTCCTAAGTGGGGGAGAATTGTAACATCCCTAATTTTTAATCCCTAGTATAATTATAAGTTTTAATGAATTAAATATTTGTTTCTTGAAATCAATCATTTAGTGTTGGGTATTTTCCTAAAATGCATTATATTAATTACGACAGGATATTTAGTTATATTTTAAAGTAAACTTTTTTAAAGAAAATTAACATATTAAAATAATGCTAAATATTTTGAATACTTTACTTCACTTTTATATATATTCAATAAGGAATTATGTTTAGTATTTTTAAATACTTGACTTTATAACCTTCGTAAAAATATATTCACTTATTTGATTTGATGACTAAATTCTTTTTTTTAATGCTCTTAAAAATAATCACTCTCATTGAAGGATATTTTATATTTTCCTTAATGTGGACATACCAATATTTAAATACTTCGTAAGTAATATCAATTATTAACTTTATGATATCCCTATATATGATAGTATGATATTCAATTCTTAGTATTAGTTTCCCTTCAAATAATAATAATATTGACTTTTATTTATTATAATTAATAAATAAATAGACAAAAGTATATTACTAAAATTAAAAAAAAAAAGAAATAACGTGCGTGTGTGCTGTGTGGTTGGGGGGAAACCCTATTCTTCATATGCATTCCATGGAGCAGCCACCGTCACCCCCCTTCCCTCACCCTCACCCTCCTTCATGTGTCCCTTTCCTCCATTGTTGGCCACCCACATCATTCACCTCTGCTTCCCCTCTCTTGGTCGCGCCAACCATCATTGGCCGTCGACACCGTCGCAGCTTTCTCTCTCTCCCTCGTCTCTGTTTCTCCCGCAATCGCCATCGCCGCTCGCCATCGCAGCGCACATCTCTCTCTCTCTCTTCGCGACCAACGAAGCCGCCAACGCCATCTCTGGTTCGCCGTTGCCACCTAAGGAGGGTTCGAACCGAACCGAACTGCCACCACAGTGAACCCCGTAGCCGCCACCAGCACTGAATCATCGCTGCCTCTCGTTCTCTTGCCCAATCGCGACTCGAGTTGCAAACCCAAGAGGGAGCCACCATCAACACTCACGCTGCCGTCCACCTCTCCACACGTGACCTCCATGGTTGAAGCTTGCAACCAGTACCTTCTCTGTTCTGCTCCGATCTCTCTGCGAGTCCCATATTCCAGCCACTTTCTCCTTGTGGCGGCCATTGTTGTTGCTCGTTTGGAGTGTGAACCGGTCTGGCCATGAACCGGGTCAGATCGGGGTTGCTATTGTTGCTAGGTTTTGGGTCTAGAGAGGTTTGATCATGAACCGGGTCGAAACGGATGGGGGTTTTCGCTGAACCGGGGTTTGTTGCTGCTACTGGTTGGGTTCAACTGAGTCGGGCCGGTGCAGATGCTTGGATAGGGAACGAATGAACCGTTGCCAAATCGGGAGCTCTCTGCACGCCTTCAAATTGGTTCTAATAGAACCCTGAGGTAAGGGGTGTTTTACCTTGCTTTAGAGAGTACTTTCTAGTTAGTTATAATACCTGCGAAGAATATATGAGTATGTTTGTGAACGAATCTTAGGGTAATTAATCGAGACTAAAAGTAAAGGATAAAAATAAACAAAAGAAAATCTAACTGGATAGTGTGATTTGAAATATGTGTTTATGTGCAAAAATGTAAATATGGACTATACTTAAGTTGATTTGTAGATGATGATGATATGTTGAATGATAATTAGAGATGTTGAATAAAGGTAAAAAGGGGAAATTGAATTGTATGAGGATATGTACAATCAATTATATGCTTGGAATTGATATTTAGAATGGATAAAATACACCTAAGTGTGAATCATGAACTTAAAAGAAAAGGGGTTTGAATTGATTGTGTAATTTAATGGGTGTGCTAAGTGTTAGTTATTAATGTGTATGTCTAATTGAAGGAGTTGAAATTATTGTTAGTGCTTGTGATTAATTTGATATGGTAATTTTCATGTATGCCTAACTGATAAATGCGAATTCTTGAAGTGTACTTATGCATGAATGATAAACGAGTTATGTGTTGTATTGTCTAAAGGGTAAGTGATCGAAAGAGAAATGATTAAAGCAAGAATGTGAAAGTTAGTTGTTATATGTGCCTGAGCATATGTGATTAACTGTTATGTATGCCTGGTGGATTAAATGAGATATATGTGTGGTGTACAATTGGCAATTAATGGATACAACAATTAAAAAGTAAGAGTATAAAGCAATGAAATTGAATTAAGTATGAAATGCGTATATTCGGTGCTAGACGTGCATGATTGCTTATTTGCTAGTGTGTGTTGTGGAAATGTGTGAAAATGAGTATATGTATATATATGGAATAGAAAGAGAATAAGGGCGATGCGGTTAAGCCGTAACCCAGAGAAAAAGAGAAAAAGGGCGATGCGGTTAAGCCGTAACCCAGATAGAAATAAAAAGGGCGATGCGGTTAAGCCGTAACCCAGAGAAAAAGAGAAAAAGGGCGATGCGGTTAAGCCGTAACCCAGAGAAAATGAAAAAGGGAGATGCGGTTAAGCCGTAACCCAGATAGAAAGAAAAAGGGCGATGCGGTTAAGCCGTAACCCAGAGAAAATGAAAAAGGGCGATGCGGTTAGGCCGTAACCCAGAGAAAAAGAAAACGGGCGATGCAGTTTAGCTGTAACCCAGAGGAAAAAGAGAAAAGAAAAGTGAAAGCAAGAAAATAACAAAAATGAATGAAAAGAAAGGAAAGAGTAAATAAAAGAGAAATGTTTTAGAAATGAAAAAGAATGTATATTAAGAAAAGTGATAAGAATGATGGACGAAAGAAAAGATTATAGATGTGTATGAATTTGAATTGTTTGAGTTTGCTATGTTCTGAACTACATGAAATGTTTGTGTTTGACTTTGTAGGTTATTATGTCTAGTTACAAGCTATTCTCTACTTCATGTGTAAAGCTCACCCTTGCAACCACTTTTACAGGTTCAAAGTTTGAGCAGACACAGTTTCCGGCCGAGAAGGGGTACACTCCACGGTGTGGAGTGTAATTTAGTTAAGAGAGAATTATATTCTTTTTACTATAATTAATTTATTTTGGTTTAGAAGTAATTCGTTGTAAGCCCTGAGATTTGTTTTAATTTGTTATCCGGGCATGACAATCAAATTAGTATATTTATAAATATTTTCTAAACTGTACTGGTTTGACAGGTGAAAACTCTGAATTTTTGGGAAGTCCGATAAACAGAGGAAACTCTGTCGGATTTTCATTAAGATTTAAAAAGAAATTTTCAAGTCCAAAAATAAAAATCAACTTAATTAATTGTAATTAAGCTATAAATTTGAGGGTGTTACATGCTCGAACAATCCGGAAGTTGGGAAACACTCCTGCCTTTGGTCGAGTTTACATACAATAACAACTTCTACTCTAGCATTGGAATGGCTACTTTTGAAGCGCTTTATGGTCGGAAATGCCAAACACCTCTGTGCTGGTTTCAAGTAGGAGAGAATTTGTTAATTGGCCCTGATATCGTACAAGAGACGACAAAGAAGATCCGAATGATCAGTTACTGAATGAAAGTGGCCCAAGATCGGCAAAAGAGCTATGCCGATAAACGAAGGAAACCTTTGGAGTTCTATGCGAGTGATCATGTATTCTTAAGGGTAACTCCTACAACTGGAATTGGTCGTGCAATCAAATCCAAGAAGCTGACTCCTAGGTTCGTTAGACTATACCAGATCCTGGAAAAGGTTGGACCAGTTGCCTATAGAATTGACCTACCTCCACACTTGTCCAACCTCCATGATATGTTCCATGTTTCGCAACTAAGGAAGTACATCCATGATCCCTCACATGTGGTAGAAGTTGACGAGCTACCCTTGATGGACAATCTGACTTTTGAAGTTCTTTCGGTCAGAATTGAGGATAGGCGGGTGAAGCAACTTAGAGGCAAGGAAATCCCCTTGGTAAACGTCATCTAGAATAGAAATAATGTGGGAGAGGCAACTTGGGAGCTATAAGAGAAGATGAAAGTCTCTCATCCACAACTGTTCGGTGCCAGTTGAATTTCGAGGACGAAACTCCTGTAAGTGGGAGAGGATTGTAACATCCTAAATTTAATGTCCAACTTAATTAGAATAATTTTCATTGAAAATAATGGAAATCATAGGAATAAGTCGAGATTTATTAAGGGAGAAGCATGTTAGATTTAGGAAGCCTTAGCAAAGAGTAAGAGAGTTCGAGTATAGTTGAGCGGACCTCGTTCCGACCAAATTCCATCTTAACCGAAGTAAGCCGAGCAGAGAACATTAGACTGTTAGGCTATCCCGTAAAGTTGAGATAAGCTCGAATCACCGTACCGAACTAGGAGGACTTATTTAGAGGACATGTTTTCAAACCGAACAGATAGTATTGAGCTCGTAAGAAAACAACCTCGTCTCGTTTGACAATCCTTGGTAGTGAGTAGCCGAGCATTTCGAGACGATCTGCGATGGACGATTATACACACCTGTCTTAGCCATGTACAGTCGACCACAGCGAGTCGCCTTGTATTAGCCGACTATAAGTTCGGCCTTCTACCGGCCGACTAGCGAGAGACTAAGCCAACCTCGTATCGACGCCATGATATCTAGGTCTCCACGCACCGAGCATTCCACTTTACTGTCGTATTCCTAGTGAGTGTTCCCCAGAACCCGATCACCTAGATCCTAACACGTCAAGCTAGAGCCGAGCACTTGTGCTCGAACAAATGACTCGCACATCTTTATCCGCGCCAGGCGTACGTACGTTAAACGTCCTTTTCAATCTCTGTTTGTCCTTTTCAAATCACTATTTGTGGCTTCCTCAAGAAGCCAATAATATATAGCCACATGTTCCAAAAACTTCCAAAGGAAGCTTCTCACCAGGACCACATATTTATTTCCAAAGGGAAATAAAAACAAGAACAAAGGCCAACACACTAACACACGAAATACATATCTTCTTTGTCTTATCCATTACTCTACTAGGGCTCTAGTGATAAACACCATTCTTATTACCTTACTCACAGACTCTACCCTCATCATCAACCTTCATTAAGCCTCAACCATTTCTAAGAGCCTAAGATAATTCCCTCCACTTTCTCATAAGCTTCGATCTTTTCCTCGGCATTCCTAGGGCTTTGTTAAGGCATCACAGAAGATTCAAAGGACTACGGTTTGAGGAGTTCGAACGCAAGAAACAAGGCTAAGACTCACAAGACTTCCTTATCTCTCATTGTTTTGAGGTAAGGAGTGAGTGTTACCCTAGCTTAGGTTTGGGTTTCTAGTGTGCTCATAGTGACTGCTAAGAATGGGTGTTAGTTTAGGATATTGAACCATAGGGTAGTGGATATAGATTATTATTAGAGAATGAAATGAATAAACAAAAAGAACCCATTAAATTAACAATGAATATGTGTATGTTTGTTAATCATGAATAACTGTGTGAAATGTGATAACTGTTTTATGTAACACCCTCATCTTTTAATAAGGGAATAAAGTAATTTATTGGAAATTGTTATGGCGGAAGAGTGAAAATTCCCTTTATTCAAGATTCGTAGATAAATTTTTTTCTTTTTAAATTACACATATCGGTGTTACAATGGATCAAATACAGAAATGCCCTTCTCCCTTTCTCAGCTTGAGTCTCTGGCTTGCCCGGTGGATTAACTTCATCGGCTACTTGTACCTACCATCAAAGGCTAGGGGGGAGTAAGTCATAACCGAAGCGCATAACCAAATAATAATCTATCAATACTAGAAATAACAGTCACAAGTAATCAAGTAATTCAAGTAAAATGCATACTTCATGGCACACCCAATTTATCACATAATTATCTTGTTATTAAGTGGCATGATGCATGAATGCTCATCTCGTCTTTCTAGTCTGGATCCGGTATCATTCTCGTCGATTGAATTCAATTCTAATGAATTCTCTCGCCGACTGTATTCAATTCTAATGTATTCAGCATGTTCTCTCTAATCAAGGAAAGCAACAGGGAGTAAATGCCTTTCTCCACGACAGATCACACAACTCATCTATGTGTACCCTTTCACTAGGGTGAGATCATTGCCAAAGGTCGTCCTCCGCAGTCACGATATGTCCCTGGAGGCTGATAGAATATATTATGGTTAAGCAAAACTAATACCGAGAAAAGCCAGCTGAACCCCCTCACCGTAGGACCGTTTTACCCATAATAATTCCCAATGGTTACTGACGAGTCACCGTCGAACCTAACCTCCGCACATTCTCGCACCAGTTCTAGGAAATTCTAATCCCTAGAGTGGACGCGACTTTCCTGATATCCTATCTTCCCATCCACAACTCCTTGTGCGAATGCAAATGAGTTTAGTTCCACTTTTCATTATGAATTCATTTCATAATCATTCATTCTCAAAGTAACTCATAAGATTATGCATTCACATATATAATCATTCATAATCAAAGTCATCGTGTAAGTGTACATTTATTCACCAAATATCATCCACAATTTCCAATTATAATAGGTTGAAGTTAAGTACATTAAGGTTTGGTATTTACAGCTTTTAAAGTCATTCCATTTAATCAAAAAGGCCTCCAATCAAATAGGATATGAAAATTCAGGTTTTACTAGTAAAATTGGGGTATGGATATCGATATCCTCTTGTGCATATCGATATGCACAATCGATATCCTCATATTGGATATCGATATCCACCCTGTTTTCCTGCATACTGATTTGAGTTTTGAAATACCAAATCTCAATATAATTTACTTTAACCATTCTCAACCCAACATAGATCAGTATCAAGTACAAATACACTTGTTCATGCATAAATTCAATAACCATAGCATCAACTTCATATAAGATTCAAGTATTATGCATCAACAATGAAAAATCACAACTTAACCTATGATTTTCATTTCCCTTTCATTACAGCCAAGTTTCTTCATTAGTTCATCCATTAATCATCATATATACTTTGTTAAAATTCAGAAATTATGCTAGAATGACCTCCAAGTCATTTTCCTATAGCAAGTTCATAACTTTTCCTAGTTTGCCCTTGAGTTCATGAGAACTCCTATACTTCTAGCCTTTTGATTATTATTCTAGCACCCGGTTAACTTCTCCCTTACCTATTTGGATAGATTCAGACTTGCTTTGATTGGAAAGGATTGGTTTTGTTGAGAAAGAAATGGATTTTTTGAGATAGAACTCAAGCTTTTAGTTTCAGCCAACCTACCCTGTTTTCAGTTAAGCAACACCACAAAATCAGCTTTAATCACTCAAAATAAGGGACAACAAATGGTGATCAATGATTAAAATCAAAACTAGGATATATAGTCTTGATAATAAAGCAAGTTTGAAGCCCAAAGTATGCTTGAGCTTACCACAAGGATCAAGGAAAGTAGAGTTCATGAATCTGAATTGCAGAATTCAGATTTGAATATCAAACTTTTCAGGGTCACTGCTCCTTCTACAGGCCACGAAACTTGACAAACTTGGTACCAATTTGTAGAGGGTTAATAGAGCTTTAATTTGGTATATAGTTTTCTAAGGTTTGAAGCTCAGATCATAGAAAACGAAGCAGCACAAGGTCATACCAGAAAACACGATTTTTCAGAGGTTGGGTGATGTTCTTGGTTGTTTGATGTGTATTCTCCCTTCCTATATGCAAATCAACCGACCTTAAGGGTCCTTATCAAGCCTAAGAAATGTCTCAGAGATATTTGGGGTAATTGGGGGTGAAAAACGTGATTAATTCACAGCCACTCGCCTTAAACCGACTTACTTCTGAACTGGCAGACTCGTGGATATCGATGTCCACTTCTGGATATCGATATCCAGCATTGATATGCACTTCTGCATATAGATATGCATGGCTCAAAAAGACAACACCTTTCGCATTCAAACGGCCATAACTTTTTCGTTAACCGTTGGATCTTGCTCAAATTTGGAGATGAGCTTCCTAACATACTTATCTTCAAATCCAACGGTCGGTTTTGAGTCTAATGCTATAAATCTTTTATTTCATTTCTCCTACCATAAGAACTCATACAAAATATATAAAACATGGATTATATTCTATTTTATTCCTACAACACTTATAATTTTCGAGGATAAATTCCGTGGGCGTTACAACTCTCCCCCACTTCAAGGAATTTCGTCCCCGAAATTCACCTAATACTTACATAGATTCAAACAGATGAGGATACTCCTCACGCATCTGATCTTCCAGCTCCCAAGTCAAGTCTGTGACTTCGCCTCGCTGCCACACAACTTTGACTGAGGGAATATCCTTCCCTCTCATCCTCTTGATTCTCCGATCTTCGATGCGGATTGGACCAGCTTCAAACGTCAGATTCTCCTTCAGCGGCAACATGTCTGGTTGAACTTGAATGATAGCCGAGGGATCATGCACGAACTTCTGGAGTTGAGACATATGAAAGACATTATGCAAATTGGATAGAACTGGAGGTAAAGCAATCTGATAAGCAACAGGGCCGACTCTCTTCAAAATCTGATAGGGACCAATGAATTTTGACGACAACTTTCTGGGTGATAACACTCGACCGATACCGGTTGTCGAAACAACTCTAAGGAACACATGGTCACCTTCTTCAAATTCCAACTTTGATCTTCTACGATCGGTATAACTCTTCTGTCGACTCTGAGCAGTCTTCATTTTCTATTGAATCATCTTGATCTTCTCCGATGTATCTTGCACTATATCTGGACCAATCAGTGTATTCTCCCCCACTTGGAACCAGCACAATGGGGTTCTACACTTTCGACCATAGAGAGCTTCGAATGGAGCCATACCAATACTCGCTTGATAACTATTGTTGTAGGTGAATTCCACCAAAGGCAACAACTCATTCCAACTCTCTTGGTATTCAAATGCACAGGCTCGTAACAAATCTTCAAGCGATTGAGTTGTCCTCTCTGACTGTCCATCTGTTTGAGGATGATATGCAGAACTCAGCCTTAATATTGTCCCCAATGCCTGCTGTAGACTTTGCCAAAGTTTGAAAATAAACCTCGGATCACGGTCTGAAATGATGCTAGATAGGATCCATGCAATCTTACAATATCTTTGAGGTACAGTTGTGTGAGCTTTTCCAATGAATATCGCATATTGATTGGAATGAAATGGGCCGACTTCGTCAATCGGTCCACAATGACCCACACAGCCTCATAGCCACCTCGTGTCCTTGGAAAACCTGACACAAAGTCCATGGCTATACTATCCCATTTCCATTTAGGGACTTTCAATGGTTGTAGTTCTCCGCCAGGCCTATTGTGTTCAATCTTTGCCTTCTGACAAACCAGGAAAGATGACACATAAGCTGCTACATCTACCTTTAAATCAGGCCACCAGAACATCTTCTTTAAATCCTGATACATTTTAGTCGATCCTGGATGCAAAACTCATCTTGCTCTTGTGAGCTTCATCCAAAATAACTTTCCTTAGTTCTGGTTTAGCAGGAACACAAACTCTGTCTTTGAATCTTAGGATTCCATCTGCCCCCATCTGAAAATATGGTTACTGTCCTTCTGCACTTAGCCTCTGCTTCTCTTGCAATTCGACGTCTTCTTGCTGTAATTCCCGAATCTCCTTAAGAAATTCATTGGAAATCCGCAGCATTCCCAATTTAATACTTTCCTTGTCAAATTGCACTGCTAAGTTCGGATCACGAAACTTCTCAATCAATTCAGCTTCTTTCACCATCAATGCACTGACATGCAAAGCTTTTCGACTGAGAGCATCTGCTACCACGTTGGCCTTTCGAGGGTGATAGTGTAACTCAAAGTCATAATCTTTGATGTATTCCATCCACCGACGTTGCCTCATATCCAGTTCCTTTTGATCAAAGAGATACTTCAAACTCTTATGATCACTGAATACTCGAAATGTAACTCCATACAAATAGTGCCTCCATATCTTCAATGCAAACACTATTGCAGTGAGTTCCAAATCATGCGTTGGGTCATTCTCTTCATGAACCTTTAACTGCCTTGATGCAAAAGCTACCACTTTTCCTTCCTGCATCAAAACACAACCCAACCCTTGTTTCGAAGCTTCACAAAATACTTCAAAACCTTTCTGCGGATCAGGTAAAATTAACACCGGAGATGATGTTAATCTACCTTTCAACTCCTGAAAGCTTGTTTCACACCTTTCATCCTAGACAAACGGTTGCTCATTCCGTGTCAACCGTGTTAGAGGAAGAGCAATCTTGGAGAATCCTTCAATGAATCTCCTATAATATCCGGCTAATCCCAGAAAACTTCGAATCTCTGTGACTCTCTTGGGCCTTTCCCAGTCAAGCACAACTTTAATTTTCGCCGGATCGACTAATGCCTTCTTTAGAAATTATATGCCCAAGGAAGTTCACCTCCTTCAACCAAAACTCGCACTTGGATAACTTTGCATATAACTTCTTCGCCTTAAGGATTTCTAACACAATCCTAAGGTGAGTGGCATGCTCCTCTGGATTCTTCGAGTAGATCAGAATATCATCAATAAACACTACTACAAAAGAATCTAGATAAGGCCGGAAGATTCTATTCATGTAATCCATGAATATGGCCGGAGCATTGGTTAGTCTGAAAGGCATTACTACATACTCGTAGTGTCCATATCAGTACCGAAATGCAGTCTTTGGAATATCTTCTTCCTTGATGCGGATCTGATGGTATCCGGACCTCAGATCAATCTTTGAAAATACCGCTGCTCCACGAACTTGGTCCATCAAATCATCAATTCTGGGGAGAGGGTACTTATTCTTCACTGTCACCCTATTCATCTGCCGGTAGTCTACACACATTCTCATGCTCCCATCCTTCTTCTTGACAAAAAGAACAAGTGCACCCCATGGTGAGACGCTCGGTCTTATAAACTGCTTCTCCAACAAATCTTCTATTTCCTTTTTCAACTCTGCCAATTCCAACGGAGCCATTTGATACGGAGCAATCGAAATAGGACCCGCTCCAGGGACCAATTCGATGCCAAACTCCACTTCTCGCTTCGGCGGCAATCCAGGCACTTCTTCAAGAAACACTTCCGAAAACTCACAAACTACCGAAATTTCCTCTATTCTGGCTTCCTTCTCAACAACAGCAGAAAGCAAACACAAATACCCTTCTGGTTGACTTGATGAAGATTCTGGGGTTTGAAGGATCAAAGACTTTTTATGGCAATCGATAGTTACATGGTTAGTGGACATCCAATCCATTCCCAGTATCCCATCCAATTGCGATAGAGGCAAACAAATCAAATCAACTGGGGTCATCCGGTCTAATACCGTGATTTGGCAATTCCGACAAACTCTTGAAGAAAGAACAGGAGAGTCTGTTGGGGTTGATACCTTTAGAACAAAAGGCATCTCCGACACCACTAACTTCAATCGATTAACACACTCATATGAAATGAATGAATGTGTTGCACCAGAATCAAACAAGATCTTGCAAGGCATACCGTTCAAAGAATAGCTACCTTGCACTAAGTCTTCAGCTCGATCAACTTCCGCACCAGACATGGTGTACACTCTAGCTCGAGTCATTGGCCTACTTACAGCTCCTCCTTGATTAGCCTTCTTAATTGCATCAGGACAATAACAAGCAATGTGACCTGGCTTTCCACACTTTAAAACAGGTGGGTGGTTTCTCACTCCAGCATTGTCCAAAATGATACCTCTTGCACTTGCTACACTGAGGTGCCCCTCCACTTCTGATCACCACACCAGCTTTTCCTTTACCAACAAGATAAGGATTCCTTCTGACACAGTTGCTTCGTCCCTTGAGACATACAAGACCAACTCCTCGCTGACCTCTTTTTGCTTGCATATAGTCCTCCTCAGCTTTTTATGATAGATCAAAGATATGATTGCTTAAGGTTTACTTTCGCATAGATAAACGATCAGGGGTTATGCTACTAAAAGAGATCGAAGAATAGATGTTTCCATTGTATATTATCACTTAGAGAGAAGTTTCGGATATCCATGATCATCTTTTCCAAGGGCTGTAACTATTAGGGTGGCCAGTCCTAATCATCACATACCATTGGTAGAGAGACCATATCAATCCGATTGAAGTTTATAATCCACCACAGGGAGGATTATAAAAGGTATCTTTAGATTATATGAACCTAAAGATAAAGGTTATCAGTCATCATCAGATTCCACTCGGTTAATTAAGTTCTAGAGATTTTCCATTTCCGTTGGGGTGGCGTTCATTTGCCCTAGCCCGTTGGTTGTCATTTTCTCTAGACTTAACTAACTTCCTCTCCTCTGATCATAACAAAGGTAGCTGAGTTTTACTTTGACCTGACTGGATCAAAGTCTAACTCAATACTCAATACGTTTGATTTAGATGATTCCTAAAATCAAACCAGATTCTAACACTTCTAATGATCTCTAACTAACTCAATGATAACGTGTCAGAGACTGACAACAAAGGTGATGAAACCATACTCTCAAGTCGAAAAGGAAGGAACTGCTCTGATACCATAATGTAACACCCTCATCTTTTAATAAAGGGAATAAAGTAATTTATTGGAAATTGTTATGGCGGAAGAGTGAAAATTCCCTTTATTCAAGATTCGTAGATAAATTTTTTTCTTTTTAAATTACACATATCGGTGTTACAATGGATCAAATACAGAAATGCCCTTCTCCCTTTCTCAGCTTGAGTCTCTGGCTTGCCCGGTGGATTAACTTCATCGGCTACTTGTACCTACCATCAAAGGCTAGGGGGGAGTAAGTCATAGCCGAAGCGCATAATCAAATAATAATCTATCAATACTAGAAATAACAGTCACAAGTAATCAAGTAAAATTCAAGTAAAATGCATACTTCATGGCACACCCAATTTATCACATAATTATCTTGTTATTAAGTGGCATGATGCATGAATGCTCATCTCGTCTTTCTAGTCTGGATCCAATATCATTCTCATCGATTGAATTCAATTCTAATGAATTCTCTCGCTGACTGAATTCAATTCTAATGAATTCAGCATGTTCTCTCTAATCAAGGAAAGCAACAGGGAGTAAACACCTTTCTCCACGACAGATCACACAACTCATCTATGTGTACCCTTTCACTAGGGTGAGATCATTGCCAAAGGTCGTCCTCCGCAGTCACGATATGTCCCTGGAGGCTGATAGAATATATTATGGTTAAGCAAAACTAATACCGAGAAAAGCCAGCTGAACCCCCTCACCGTAGGACCGTTTTACCCATAATAATTCCCAATGGTTACTGACGAGTCACCGTCGAACCTAACCTCCGCACATTCTCGCACCAGTTCTAGGAAATTCTAATCCCTAGAGTGGACGCGACTTTCCTGATATCCTATCTTCCCATCCACAACTCCTTGTGCGAATGCAAATGAGTTTAGTTCCACTTTTCATTATGAATTCATTTCATAATCATTCATTCTCAAAGTAACTCATAAGATTATGCATTCACATATATAATCATTCATAATCAAAGTCATCGTGTAAGTGTACATTTATTCACCAAATATCATCCACAATTTCCAATTATAATAGGTTGAAGTTAAGTACATTAAGGTTTGGTATTTACAGCTTTTAAAGTCATTCCATTTAATCAAAAAGGCCTCCAATCAAATAGGATATGAAAATTCAGGTTTTACTAGTAAAATTGGGGTATGGATATCGATATCCTCATACTGGATATCGATATCCACCCTGTTTTCCTGCATACTGATTTGAGTTTTGAAATACCAAATCTCAATATAATTTACTTTAACCATTCTCAACCCAACATAGATCAGTATCAAGTACAAATACACTTGTTCATGCATAAATTCAATAACCATAGCATCAACTTCATATAGGATTCAAGTATTATGCATCAACAATGAAAAATCACAACTTAACCTATGATTTTCATTTCCCTTTCATTACAGCCAAGTTTCTTCATTAGTTCAGCCATTAATCATCATATATACTTTGTTCAAATTCAGAAATTATGCTAGAATGACCTCCAGGTCATTTTCCTATAGCAAGTTCATAACTTTTCCTAGTTTGCCCTTGAGTTCATGAGAACTCCTATACTTCTAGCCTTTTGATTATTATTCTAGCACCCGGTTAACTTCTCCCTTACCTATTTGGATAGATTCAGACTTGCTTTGATTGGAAAGGATTGCTTTTGTTGAGAAAGAAATGGATTTGTTGAGATAGAACTCAAGCTTTTAGTTTCAGCCAACCTACCCTGTTTTCAGTTAAGCAACACCACAAAATCAGCTTTAATCACTCAAAATAAGGGACAAAAAATGGTGATCAATGATTAAAATCAAAACTAGGATATATAGTCTTGATAATAAAGCAAGTTTGAAGCCCAAAGTATGCTTGAGCTTACCACAAGGATCAAGGAAAGTAGAGTTCATGAATCTGAATTGCAGAATTCAGATTTGAATATCAAACTTTGCAGTGTCACTGCTCCTTCTACAGGCCACAAAACTTGACAAACTTGGTACCAATTTGTAGAGGGTTAAGAGAGCTTTAATTTGGTATATAGTTTTCTAAGGTTTGAAGCTCAGATCATAGAAAACGAAGCAGCACAAGGTCATACCAGAAAACACGATTTTTCAGAGGTTGGGTGATGTTCTTGGTTGTTTGATGTGTATTCTCCCTTCCTATATGAAAATCAACAGACCTTAAGGGTCCTTATCAAGCCTAAGAAATGTCTCAGAGATATTTGGGGTAATTGGGGGTGAAAAACGTGATTAATTCACAGCCACTCGCGTTAAACCAACTTACTTCTGAACTGGCAGACTCGTGGATATCGATGTCCACTTCTGGATATCGATATCCAGCATCGATATGCACTTCTGCATATAGATATGCATGGCTCAAAAAGACAGCACCTTTCGCATTCAAACGGCCATAACTTTTTCGTTAACCGCTGGATCTTGCTCAAATTTGGAGATAAGCTTCCTAACATACTTATCTTCAAATCCAACGGTCGGTTTTGAGTCTAATGCTATAAATCTTTTATTTCATTTCTCCTACCATAAGAACTCATACAAAACATATAAAACATGGATTATCTTCTATTTTATTCCTACAACACTTATAATTTTCGAGGATAAATTCCGTGGGCGTTACTTTTTATGCATGTCTGATACTGTTTGGATAATATGTGTGCCGACCATAGGTGGTCGAGTTTGATAAATTGTGTAAAATGCTAGGGAATAGATTAAATGAGGAATAATAACTAGAGGATAAAGACTATAACAGGAAGGCAAGTGAAATGGTAAAGGATAAGTAAAGAATAATGGTTGTGTGAGATGGGTCAAGTTAGACATTACGGTTGGGTGCAATAAGTCGCGCATAAAAATGTGTGCTGTAAGTCGCAAGCGGACCGTGTGCAATGACCGAGTAAGACACATGGAATGTGCATCTGTAAGACGTGCCTCATGGGGATGTACGCAGTAATGACTCACACAAGATTCCTAATAACGGAATCAGTTAGGATGTGCTCCTGGTCATGTAAGACGTGCGGGGTGCCGTATGCCATGATTGTGTAAGCCGCACGTGATGCGCAACTGTAAGACGTGCACCACATACGCGGGGGTGTGCGTGATGATGGAATCTCCATAACTCCAAGAAAAGTGTAAGACGCATACTGGGTGTGCGCTTCTCTAAAAGATAAGGAAAATGTGAATGAAAAGGTGTAACATCCCGCTATTTCTAATATCTTTAGTAAAATAATTAAATGATTTAATATGATGTTTTCAAGATTTGAGTGTCGTAATAAAATTTTGATTTCATCATTTTAATTAAAATATGTTTTCTAGTCAAAATAAGTATAAATTTGTTATCATACGTTTTTCAAAAATAAAAGAGTACTTTTATTTAGTTTAATTAATATTTTGACAGAGACTCAACTGACAAGCATTAGAGACATTTTCATAACTTGTTTCTTTGAAAACATAAGTTTAATTAAATATTTTAAACATTCCTATAAGTTTTCATAACGTTTTGAGACTATTTTATTTTTAACTTCCAGAGTGATTTTAATATATTACTGGTATAAGTTACATACAATGATCTGCTATTTCGAAATTATAAATATTATATATTATCAAGTTTAATATTAGGATTAAGAAAATATATTTACTTTTGAATTTCGATACTTTTTCTTAGATAATAACTATCTGTAGTGACCGATAACTTTATTATTTTTCAATCAGTTTTGAGTAATTAAAAATACAATATTTTTGTACCTAATTGTATTTTATATTTGGAATTATCAAACTTTTTGTTATAATCCAAAATACCTACACACATTGAATCACAAATGATAACTAAGCATGAAATAATACCCAAAACCCGTCCCAACCCAAGCAAAGAAAAAAAAATAAAAGAACGTGTGGCCTTAAGGCCACCACGTTAAAACAAAAAAATAAAAGGGCAACAAAACTTAAGTATAGAAAAAGACCAAGCATGTGACAGTAAGAGGAAGAAACATAAATAGAGAGAAAGAAGGGAGTCTGCGACAGCGTGAAACAACTTTGTTTGCTTCCAACTTATCGATCCAATAATTTAAGATCCAACCGTCCATTCTCAAATTCTTTTTAGGTAACTAATTTCCTCAACTCCCTCTACCCATCCATGTATTTTATTCGACGATACGTCAAAATTTTTATTATCCTTATATTTTCAAATAAAGAGATATTTCAGAGAAAAATTATATATTTTTATTGTATAGTGATATATATTGATTATTTTTACAAAAAAAGGAATTTAGTTGATATATATATACACACTTTTAATGTTATAATTAATTTTAACGTGTGTCACCGTTTACATCCAACACGTTATTGTTGACCCTGACACTCGAGTAAGGTGCAGACGTGAACGGGGTATTGTTTCTATTGCTAGGATTCCAGGTAAGAAGGTGGTTTTACCTTGACTTAGGATGTAGTTTCTCTCTTGTTATAATGATGACTAGGGGTAGAGGAATAAGTAGAGTACAAAACATTAGGATAATTGATATTGATAATTAAACTAATAAGAAAAAATAAATAAATTCGTTTGTAGCTTTATAAGAGTAAGGGTATGTGCTTATAAGTAGATAAGAAAGGAATGACTAAATAGATATTAAGTGAGAAAATGATTAGGAATTATAAGGTTGAATACTCATAATGAGAATAAATAGAAATAAGGAATAAATGATGGGGTGAGAATAAGGAAAGTAGATAGAAACCAAGAGAATAAGATAAAAGAAAAAGAAAGAGGAATAATGAATATAAAGTAGAAACTCAGGAAATATGATAAAAGATAAGAAATAAAATGTAAAACGATAAGTAAATCTAAGGAAGGAAATAATTAATGGTAGTGTATGAGTTACCCTTGCAGAGGGTGAAGTACCCAGATAGAAAACGTGTAAGAGGGACCCTTGCGTAGGGTGAAGTACTCGGATATAGACAGCGTGGATGAGGGACCCTTGCGTAGGGTGAAGTACTCGGATATAGACAGCGTGGATGACAGACCCTTGCGTAGGGTGAAGTACTTGGGATAGAATAGGTGTACGAGGTACCCTTGCGTAGGGTGAAGTACTTGGAATAGACAGCACGCACGAGGGACCCTTACGTAGGGTGAAGTACTCGGAAATGGAATGAATAGTAATAATTAATAAATAGGTGGTGATTAATATGTATTTGGATAAACCACGTGTACGAGGGACCCTCGCGTAGGGTGAAGTACTCGAAACGGAAAGGATAGTAACTACTGGTGAATAAGGTTAAATAGGCGTAAGAAATGAGTTTGGACTAGGAAATGAATAGGTTGTAATTGCAAATTGTAATTAATATTAAGAGATATTGCATTAAATGGGCAAGAGTTTATGGCGTACTTCCTTAGTTTGTTGCTATACTTTTGTAGAACCTATTATTCTAAGTTCTGTGTAATGTTACCCTTCTTGCCTTTTTTTTACAGGTACTGAGGCGGAGTTTGCACGAGTCTTGGCCGAGCAGGTCCGTGGAGTGTGGATATTTTGGGGTGGGACCATAATTGAGTCCCGGGTTTTTATTTTGAAAACTTGTCGTTGTTAGATATATATTATCTTTTGGGAAAGCTAAAACTAGTTCCTAGAATTTGCTCATATTTTGGAGATGATGTAAATGAATACACTATGATATATTTTGCCCTGCTGGCTTCTGGATTATTTGAATGACTGTTTTGACAGGTTCAAAGGAAAGTGAAATTTTGGGAATGTCCCTAAAACAAAGTACACTCCGTCTGATTTTACGGAGATTTTTAATAAATAATTAATGTATCCAAGAGTTTTTAATGGGTAACTATGTGTTTTAAATGAAATTTTTAAGTCACTAAATCTAATCGGGGTAATTAGTATATTAATTAAATTTGGGTGTTACATTTTTGGTATCAGAGCAGTTTTCCTCGGCCTGTGGAGTGTGGACTCACAACTCCAGTGTTTACTCACCAAGCGAGTAATCTATTTAGAGACAAATGTTTAAGTTATTGTATTAGGGTAATATGTAGCCGTTTAATTGTATAAGCATTAACTGGCTATTCCCTGCAGGACTTAGTCATTATAGCTAGAAGGCGTGCCGAAAACGACAAAATAGCTGCTATCCTGGAAAGTCTGATTTAAATGCAACAAAATCAGACTGCGAATATTGCTCAGATGCATCATAACTAGGCGGAGAACATAGTAGCAGCAGCAGCGACAACAACAGAAGCCGCCCTGAATCATCCACCACCAGCTTTTGTTGAGATTGGCTGGTTGGGCCGATTCAGGAAGAATGACCCACCAAAGTTTGAAGGAGGGTTCAGACCTGATGGAACACAACTCTGGCTTCAAGAAATCGAAAAGATACTGCGCACTATGGCACCATCAGATGAACAGAAGGTTTTGCTGGCACAATACATGTTAATTGGGGAAGCGGAACACTGGTGGGAGCAGATGCAAAGGGGTTTGGAGGCGGACAATCAAGCAATCACTTGGGATCTTTTTAAGATCCGCTTTCTAGGAAAGTATTTTCCTGAGGATGTTCGTAGAGAGACGGAGATCGCCTTTTTGCATCTGGTGCAAGGGGACATGAGTGTCGGAGAGTATGCTGCTACGTTTGAAGACCAGATCCGATATTCGGGGAGCTACAGAAATGCTAATGAAAGAGCCAAGTGCATCAAGTTCGAAGCCGGGCTTCGCACAGAAATCAATATGGTTTTTGAGTATCAAAATATTGCCAACCTGTTGCAACTGGTCAATATGACCAGTACTTATGAAAAGAATTGGAAACAACGGGCGGCTGAGAAAAAGAACAAGAGTGTGCAGAAGGTTGGAGGCCCTATCAAAGACAAGGAACTTAAGGATCGGCCTAGTCTGTACCCCACTTCCAACACGGAAGTGGTAACCCCTAAGGATAGCCCACTCTGCTCGTATTGCGGAAAATATCAACGTGGTACATGTTGGACATTGGACACACAAAGGAAGGTGAAGTTGTGTTTCCGATGCGGTCAACCAGGGCATTATGCCCATGCTTGTCCCAATCCAGCCTCTAAGCCAGAGGTGAACACAGCAAGGATGCAAAGGGCTGAAGGAAGCCAACCTATTCAGAAAGGGAAAGCATATGTTGTAGACGGGCAGCGAATGGAGGATTCAGATAACCTCGCCTGAGGTAATTTATATATTAGTAATGTATGAGGTATTATAGAACTTAAAGAATACAAAGGATTAATCTAGTCCATTAGGAAATTATGTATAGCCTTAGAAGGAACCAATAAGTTGTAAGAACTCTAGTTAAAAAGAGTCGAACCTCGCAATGGTGTTCTCGTTTAATAGAATGTAAGGTTAGAGCTGATCACTCTGATCCTTGCACCTATTGAGTGATGATATCATCGCCAAACCCGACAATGATATCGCTATTGATAGAGGTGAGATTAGGACTGATCACCTTGATCTTCGCACCTATTAATGGTCGATACCATTGTAATGTTCCAACCTAAAGTGAGACCAATCGAGTCGGATCAAAGATCATACTCTTCATTGAGTACATGACTGTAGAGGTCTAAGGAGATAGATAGATATGTCGATGTTAAGTGGGGGAGTGGAACCAGGAAGAAGAAAACATCATAGTCGAAAGACTTTGACAAAGGGATGGTTCTCCGATTACGGAACTGAACAGAATTTCGGGGACGAAATTTCAATAAGTGGGGGAGAATTGTAACATCCCGCTATTTCTAATATCTTTAGTAATATAATTAAATGATTTAATATGATGTTTTCAAGATTTTAGTGTCGTAATAAAATTTTGATTTCATCATTTTAATTGAAATGTATTTTCTAGTCAAAATAAGTATAAATTTGTTATTATACGTTTTTCAAAAATAAAAGAGTACTTTTATTTAGTATAATTAATATTTTGACAGGGAGCTCAACTGACAAGCCCTAGAGGCATTTTCATAAATTGTTTCTTTAAAAAGATATGTTTAAATTAATGTTTTAAACATTCCTGTAAGTTTTCATAATGTTTTGAGACTATTTTATTTTTAACTACCAGACTGGTTTTAATATATTACTGGTATAAGTTAAATACAATGATCTGCTATTTCGAAATTATAAATATTATATATTATCAAGTTTAATATTAGGATTAAGAAAATATATTTAATTTTGAATTTCGATACTTTTTCTTAGACAATAGCTATCTGTAGGGACCGATAACTTTATTATTTTTCAATCAATTTTGAGTAATTAAAAATACAACATTTTTGTGCCTAATTGTATTTTATTTTTGGAATTACTAAACTTTTGGTTATAATCCAAAATACCTACATACATTGAACCACAAATAATAACTAAACATGAAATAATACCCAAAACCCATCCCAACCCAAGCAAAGAAAAAAAAAATAAATAAAAGAACGTGTGGCCCTATGGCCACCACGTTAAAACAAAAAAATAAAAGGGCAACAAAACTTAAGTATAGAAAAAGACCAAGCATGTGACAGTTAGAGGAAGAAACATAAAGAGAGAGAAAGAAGGGAGTATGCGACAGAGGGAAACAACTTTGTTTGATTCCAACTTCTCGGTTCAATAATTTAAGATCCAACCGTCTAATCTGAAATCCTTCTTAGGTAACTAATCTCCTCAACTCCCTCGACTCATCCATGTAATTTATTCGACGATCCGTTAATATTTTTATTATCCCTATATTTTCAAATAAAGAGATGTTTTGGAGAAAAATTATATGTTTTTATTGTATATTGATATATATTTATTATTTTGACAAAAAAAAAGAATTTAGTTGATATATATATATATATATACACACTTTTAATGTTATAATTAGTTTTAACGTGTGTCCCTGTTTAGATCCAACACTTTATGGTTTATCCTGACACTCGAGTAAGATGCAGACGCGAACGGGGTATTGTTTCTATTGCTAGCATTCCAGGTAAGAAGGTAGTGTTACCTTGACTTAGGATGTAGTTTCTCTCTTGTTATAGTGATGACTAGGGATAGAGGAATAAGTAGAGTATAAAACCTTAGGGTAGTTGATATTGATAATTAAAGTAATAAGTAAAAAGTAAATGAATTCATTTGTAGCTTTATAAGAGTAAGGGTATGTGCTTATATGTAGATAAGAAAGGAATGACTAAATAGATATTAAGTGGAAAATGATTAGGAATCATAAGGTTGAATACTCATAATGAGAATAAAGAGAAATAAGGAATAAATGATGGGGTGATAATAAGGAAAGGAGATAGAAACCAAGAGCATAAGATAAAAAAATAAGAAAGAGGAATAATGAAAAGAAAGTACAAACTCAGGAAATATGATAAAAGATAAGAAATAAAATGTAAAACGATAAGTAAATCTAAGGAAGGAAATAATTTATGGTAGTGTACGAGGTACCCTTGCGGAGGGTGAAGTACCCAGATAGAAAATGTGTACGAGGGACCCTTGCGTAGGGTGAAGTACTTGGGATAGAATAAGGTGTACGAGGTACCCTTGCTTAGGGTGAAGTACTCGGATATAGACAGCGTGTATGAGGGATCCTTGCGTAGGGTGAAGTACTCGGAATAGAATAGGTGTACGAGGTACCCTTGCATAGGGTGAAGTACTCGGATATAGACAGCGTGTATGAGGGACCCTTGCATAGGGTGAAGTACTCAGGATAGAATAGGTGTACGAGGTACCCTTGCGTAGGGTGAAGTACTTGGAATAGACAGCGCGTACGACGGACACTTGCGTAGGGTGAAGTACTCGGAAATAGAATGAATAGTAATAATTAATAAATAGGTGGTGATTAATATGTATTTGGATAAACCACGTGTACGAGGGACCCTCGCGTAGGGTGAAGTACTCGAAACGGAAAGGATAGTAACTACTGGTGAATGAGGTTAAATAGGCGAAAGAAATGAGTTTGGACTAGGAAATAAATAGGTTGTAATTGCAAATTGTAATTAATATTAAGAGATATTGCATTAAATGGGCAAGAGTTTATGGCGTACTTCCTTAGTTTGTTGCTATACTTTTATAGAACCTATTATTCTAAGTTCTGTGTAATGTTACTCTTCTTGCCATTTTTTACAGGTACTGAGGCGGAGCTTGCACGAGTCTTGGTCGAGCAGGTCCGTAGAGTGTGGATATTTTGGGGTGGGACCATAGTTGAGTCCCGGGTTTTTATTTTGAAAACTTGTCGTTGTTAGATATATTTTATCTTTTGGGAAAGCTAAAACTAGTTCCAAGAATTTGCTCATATTTTGGAGATGATGTAAATGAATACACTATGATATATTTTGCCCTGCTGGCTTCTGGATTATTTAAATGACTGTTTTGACAGGTTCAAAGGAAAGTGAAATTTTGGGAATGTCCCTAAAACAAAGTAAACCCCGTCCGATTTTACGGAGATTTTTAATAAATAATTAATGTATCCAAGAGTTTTTAATGGGTAACTAAGTGTTTTAAAAGAAATTTTCAAGTCACTAAATCTAATCGGGGTAATTAGTATATTAATTAAGTTAGGGTGTTACAAAAGAAAAAGAGGAAAGAAGTCACAGTAAAGAGAATTTAAGACATGATAAAAGGTTACAAGTGAGAATAAAAGGGAAAGGAAGTAGACAAGTAAAAGTAAAAGTCAAGGGGATAGGAAAAGATAGGTAAGGATTAAATGAATGATGATAACTGTGTTTGATGCATGATTTGAAATGAATATGTGATTATGTGCATATTAGATTAACTGTGTTTGACATGGTATCTTGTTATGTCATATTAGAAACTGTTTCCCTAAGTTATATGTAATGCTCACCTGCTTACCATTTTTACAGGTATTGAGCCCGAGCACGCACATACCCCGACCGAGCAGGAGTACTCTCCTTTATAGGGAGAGTAAATTTTATTAGTTAGGACATGTGTCTTGTCCTGGATTTTGTTGATAGAGATGATGTGACTTTTGGATATTTGTATAAAAAATGAAAATGTTATTTTTGGGATGGACTCAGGACTGCCCTTTTGGGTAAGGGAAATTTTTGGGAAATCCAAACAAATACACAACCTATTAATAGTGCTGCTATCTCTGATGTTAATATACTGATGCTGTTATATGTGCATAGTGATGCACTAAGTTATGATATATGCGAGTTGTAGTCCTGCTGGCTTCAGGTTATTATTTAATGAATGTTTGATCAGGTTGCAAGGAAAACTAATTTTTGAGAAAGCTGGAAAAACAAAGGAAACTCCGTCCGTTTGGCGGAAGATTTTCATAAGTTAAAATAGTTTTAAAAAGAAATTTTAAAGTTTATATTTTTATTATTGGGTAATTAAGGATAAATATTATTAGGGTGTTACACACATCATCATTCAAACATTTATAATTCAACATATAATTCCTAACATACACCTATATTCTTAACTTATTTTCTATCTTTTATTTTATCCATTCCATTCTTATTCGACATGTACACATATATTTCACTTCATCATTCAACATACAAAACAGATATTACTCACAATTATCCTCTTAGCCATTCCTTTATCATTAGTTGTATAGTCATTCTCTAAGCACATTCTCATGCAAACATTCATATTCATCCAATTGGTTTCATTTTCTTTGTATCCATTACTTAGCTTTATAACAATATTTTTATCTTCACAAAATCATAAAATTACCTAATGGGTTCATTTCATTCATTCCTATCCTTAATTTATTTTCTATCTCAACTACCCTATTGTTTACTCATAACTTTTTAACTACACTTAGCTACCACTATAACATTCCTAGAATCCATTCCCTAAATAGAGGTAACACCACTTTCTTACCTTAACCTTGTAGAGAGAGAAAAGAGAGCACCGAACCCCAACCCTTTTGAGTCCCCTTTTTGACCTCCAACCAAATAGCTATCAATGTGTGGTGAGAGAGGAAGAGAGCTTGATTCTCCAAGCCTTGGTGTAGAGAGAGAAAGCTCCAATGACTATGGGGTAGAGAGAGAAACCCTTATCCACCAATAAACAAAAGAGGAGCTCATGGTTAGAAATGATGATGATGATTTATACAAATTAAAGGAGGAGAGGAAGGGAACTTAAATCAAACTCACCTAGAGCTTGTGATCTCCCATGGTGGGTGTTCGAAATTCTAAGGGAGGAGAGGAAGAGAGGGTGGCGTGAGGGAGGGAGAGAGAGAGAGAGAGAGGAATGAGGAGAATGGAGCTTGATTTGTGATGGTGGTGATGACTTGAGTTCTTAATCTAAGATTTGTTGTTGTTGATGATGGAAATCAAGAAAGAGGAGATAGTACTCTTGAACCCTAAAGAAGAGAAGAAATGAGAATGGGGTTGAATGTTGATGAGGAAGGAGGAAATGGGTGGCTTATAATGAAGGCCAAGAGGAGGAAATTTTGGTTTTTCCCTCAAAATGGTGCATTTTCGCACCAACCATTCAGACCTGGCACTTGGGCGGGAGACATGGTGTGCCTGGGCACAGAATAGCCTGTGAGACCCAACCATTTTGGTGCTGACACGCCTGGGCCTGGCCTGGTGGCGCCTGGGCGTGGTCTGATAGACTTGCATTCAAAGTGCTATATCTCCATCGTTAACCGTTGGATCTTGCTCAAATTTTGAGGTAAGCTCCCTAAGACCCTTATCTTCACATCCATCGGTGGAATTTGCATTTTAATTTGTAGATATTTTATCTCTAATTTCCTAATATAGGGTGTTTCTAGCTCCGAAAACACCGTCTTTAACACTCGTTTGGTCTTCTTTAAATTTCCTATTCGATGTCAATGCTTCTTAACTCCTTGATGGCACTCAAAGGAATCCCATTTACATCACCTTTACCTCCTTTAGCATAATTAACATTTTCTAATCTTATTATTATTCTAATTATTCTTGTTATTAAATTTCGGGATGTTAAAACACCTAGATCAAAATTTTGAATAAACCACATTTTGATCAATGGTACACACAAATTGCCGAATTAAAGTAAGTAATTAGAGAGAAACTTAAGAATTAAATAATATAAATTAAAATGAGCGAGAATTATTAGAATTAGAAAAATTTAATGAAAAAATAAAAAAATTGAAGGCGGATATAATTGTGAGATTGTCGTTTACCTGAATATCCATAAGTTTGTGAGCCAATTCACATAAATGCTAAAATATTGTTGAGGAGCCATCCAACACATTGTGTACTATATATAATGATTTGGAAAACTTGTAAAAATAAGGATAATGATTTCACAGATAAGATTAAATAAATTTTAAAATTAAGGATAATGATGTCACATACAAATAAGATTAAATAAATTTGAATTATTTATTTAATTTTCGACAACTAAGATAATTATATTACGTATACATAATGATTGTCTTCCAAAAATCTTCCGATAAATGTAACGCCCTATCTTAATCACTACACTAATTCACCCAATTAGATTTGGTTGTTTGAAAATTTCCTTTTTAAAACTCTTAGTTAATTATATTACTTATGAAAATCTCCGTAAAATCAGACGAAGTTTACTTTGTTTTCTGGACTTTTCCAAATATACTTTTCTTGTTTGCCCTGCATTACAACTTTCCTATAAACAACAGTAGGCCAGCAGGGCCAAAATATAATCTAATTCATTCATTACATAATTTCCAAAAATATTGTACATAAATAAAAATCGCAAACAAAACCCATGACCAACACATGGTCACCCAGATAACCAATTACACTACTCCTTCTCGGCCATAACTCGTGTAAGCTCCTTCTGTACCTGTAATAAAAATAGCAAGAAGGGTAGCATTACATAGAACATAGAATAATAGGTTCTACAAAAGTATAGCAATAAACCAAGGTGATTCATTATAATTCTTTGCTCCATTAATTTATTGTCACTAGCTACAGTTAACGACCCCTATTCCTTATATTTTCTCCTATTAATAACATGTCTATCAGCTTCTCTTATGCCTAAGTTGTTAAATTATCCTAAACTATTTCCATTAAACTTAAGCCTCATTTCCTCACCTCAATTAATTCATTAGTTACTATTCTTTCTACTTCCGAGTACTTCACCCTACGCAAGGGTCCCTCGTACACGCTCTCTATCTGAGTGCATATTATTCATGACCTATTCTTTTTCTGGTCCTAAGTCATTGATTTCACTTGTTCGACGCCATTCACTAATTATTATTGTTCATCATACTATTCTTTCCATTTCTGGGTACTTCACCCTACGCAAGGGTACCTCATACACGCTTTCTATCTATCATTTATTCTTTTTCCCATTAGGACTATCGAACATGTCAGGAATTTCAACCCACTAGGAAGTTTCCACCCAACAGGAATTTATCCACTCCTCAGGAATTTCCCACCCATTAGGACACACCTTCCATGCACACACACAATCACAATTAATTCAAACATAATAACACAATCCATGCAAACACGCAATCACCATTATCTTCATCCTACCAATCTCTATATCCTTTTAATTGCGCATAATGATCCGTGGGTACACCTTTCACCTAAAGGGCTTTTCCACCTAATGGGCATTTCCACCTGAAGGGCATTTCCACCTGAAGGGCCTTTCCACCTAGGGGAATTTCAACCTAACAGTGCATTTCGCCTAATGGGACAGTGTCACCCATACGGACCATTAGTCAGCGCATCAATATTTCAGGCCCTCCATGGCCACATTCATTTTCTTTTCATTATTTACTTATCATTATTCTCTTTCTATTGTTTTTCCTTATTTCTCTCTTAATCTCCTTATGAGTTCTCTACTTTGTTGTTCTTAATTACTTCCTCATTTATTTTCTATTTAGCCATTCGTTCCTTTTCTACTTATAATCACATAAACTCATTTTCAATATTCATATCAACTACCCTAAGGTTTTATATTCTACTTATTCCTCTACCCCTATTCATCACTATAACAAAAGAGAAACTATACCCTAAGTCAAGGTAACACTGTAACATCCTACATTTTTATACTTTAAGAAAATACTTTAGTTTAATATTTATTCATGAAAATATTCGGGGTTTATAAAAATTTTGACAGAGTCTCCTTTGAAAATCGGACTTTTCGCCGAATGAAATTAAACCTGCCAGTCCAGAACAGTTTTCAATCCAATAAAATGGAACTTTCAGTTCAAAATAAATAATACTACGTCATACTTTGAAACTTAACAAAATAAAAGAATATACATATAAATTTACAATTTCACAAAATGCTTAAACAAAATAAAATCATTAATTACAATTATATTTACAAAACCTACTTATTACAATATAAACCTATGAATGGTTGCTCAACCTCGTGACCCTTGGGTCACTACCACCAATATACTCTCTACTATGAGTATACCGTTCTCGGCCTTGATCCTTTCGTGCCTGTCTCCTTGGTGTACCTAATATGTCCACTGTAAGGGTGAGTACTTTGAAATCTAGATCAAAGAAAACGTTTAAAAACAATAATAAATCATAAATAGGTATATTCAAACACATACAATAACAATTATACAATTCACCATTCAATTAACAAGTAAGGCACAATAACACTTTTACAGTTTAAGAACTATAAATATAAGGGTATACTACTTTAATATAATACTATAATGCACAATCACATGGTTATGCCTTGCTAACGTCACACTTAGGTGATTTAATCCTTGAATCCGATATTAAACATTTCATTTCAATTTAAACACTTTAACACTTTTGATCGGATTCGAAGAATTAAAACATCTATACAATGCATTCACACTTTCCCTTTCACTTTCACACTTTAACTTTAACAATTAACACTTTTAACGATTGGGTACATTGTGCTTCACATTCTCCCCGAAGGAGGGTTCCTCACACAATGTACCTATACACTTTTAACACTTTACTTTTAACACTTTTAACAATTGGGTAAATTGTGCTTCACATTCTCCCCGAAGGAGGGTTCCTCACACAATGTACCTATAACACTTTCCCTTTTCAATAACAATAACAACACAACCACCTCACAACCCCCCTCCACTCTGGGGAAAAACCGACCAGGAGGGAGCATTTCTCAACCCCTGTTTGGGTGCTTCACCTCCACTTAGGAAGGTCACTCGCTCACCCGCTTGCACAATACGTCACACTCCTCTAGGGTAGTGTTAACAACGTACAATCTGGATTGATTCGCCCAGATTGGCTCTAGCAGAAATCACTATCACTGGCCAAAAGGAGCCAAAGTAAATAGAATTACTATGGTTTGCGTCGGACCAATCCCTAACACGGGTGACGAACCCATGTCCTTTGGAAGATCAAAGTCCCCCATAGTAATTCCTAACATTTACTCTTGTCCTCATCAATCGCAAAGCGACGTATGTTTTTCCCCGACTCCTAACGTCCACCTTTTCACCATGCATGATCCAATATCCTAAGTGTTTCTCAATTGAATTTAAGACTCTCTTTGTTCTTTAGAAAATGTCATTTAATTGGTTTAAACTCAATTGAGAAATACTTGGCCCTATTTAATGCATAACTATATGAATGTCATTTACAATTTACTTATATACACTTTAATAATATTAATGCAAACAATATCAATCAACAATCAGTCGACATACTCAGGTATGTCTGAGGGACTGTAATTTAAATCACCTTCTTAGGGTTCTTCACTTCCTACTTAACAATTTATAAAATCTATTAATATAAACATACATTAATAACATATCCCTAAAACTTAGGGTTCCTAACTATACTCTACCCTCCTACCCATCAACCTAACCAATCAATAATATACCCAATTATAACTCTATTACTATAAATAAACCCTTCCTCTAATACTAGACCAAAGTACACCCCTTACCTCTTGAAGAGAAGAGGAGAAAGTGAGAGATTGAGGGAGCACCAACACCCACTCCAATCCAAGATCCTATGTGCTTCCTCTCTTGATTCCTATGGCTCCTCAAGCTCCTAGGATAGATTTGAGCCTCCAATGACCAATTGCACACTTTAGGGTTTAGGGTTTAATTTGGGGGTTTTGTGAGAAAGAGAGGGAAATTGAAATTGAGAGAGGGGAAATGCTTGGGAAGTAATGGGGAGTTGATTTGGGGTATCAATTTGTGGATTCATGGTGGTGGCTATGTGAAATCACAAGCCCTAGAGGAGGGGAAGAAGAGAGAATTCATGTGGAAGGGAGAGGAGAGAAGAAATTTTGTGAAAAATGGCTCAAAAACGAATTTATAAGGCTGTTTCAGCGCCTGTTAATCGATTAACAGCATCTGTTAATCGATTAATTCTTGAGCAGCTTTCGGCCTTACTCGATTAACTCAAGTGTTAATCGATTAACCTATTTAGCCGACTATTCCTTTGAACTTCAAAGTACCGTAACTTTTTCGTTAACCGTCAGATCTTGCTCAAATTTTGAGGCAAGCTTCCTAACACACTTATCTTAATATCCAACGGTTCAATTTGAGTTTAGAGCTATGGATCTTATATTCTTAATTTCCTAAAGTCCTATGCTCTTAATCCTTAAATAACATTTCTAAACCACAATCTTAACCTAACACATTCCTTTCTCTTTGCTCTAAACCTATTCTAACTTACTTCTATTTCATATAAACCCACTCGAAGCTAACTACTACACTCTAAGCACTTGGACACATACTAATTCGAATACCAACTATCGTTTCTAAACGAAATCGACACTTAAGAATACTAAGGCACTCATCGAAATCCTACTCACTAATACACCTAATCACTTAGCAAATTTGGGGATGTTACAATTCTCCCCCACTTATATGAATTTCGTCCCCGAAATTCGGCTCACTTCAAAGAAAGGAAAAGATATGGAGCTATATGCTCAGTTGAAGGAAGGTCTTAACCTAGTTCAGGATAGGCACAACTTTGGGGAATTCACTCCCCTACTTAGGATACAACTCCGGTTGGGTTTCTATTACTATATCTATTTGATTACTATCGAGACCTTTACCATAAAGTCCCACTTAGTTCCTTAAGGTTCAAAACATGAAGTTCGAAGCCTAGGGGCAATACCTGACAATACAGACCTACTTAGTCCTATATCCAACACTACCTAACACTATTCAATAAAATCTAGACATTCAAACTTTCACAACACATACTCACACACGATACAGATAGAGACAATCAAGACACAACATTTATTATTTAAGAAAAGTCAATGTCACAAAATTATAATTCAAACATAAGTTAAAGGGGAAATCAAATACAAAACCAAAGCCTCAAGGTATTATGATACATAAAGATTTCCATTTTAAAAATCAAATACAATTTAAGTAAAAGAACATCATTTAGATTTTATTAAAGAGTGCATCCCTTAAAAGAAAAGCAGAGTATCAACTCAACACAAAGAAGTAAAACAATCCATAGAATAATTGAAAGCATATTTAAGGGATGTGGTAGAAAATGCACTTGAATTCCCACAGGGCTAGTTTATATACATATATAAAAGAAAAGGAATTGGAATGTCCAAACATTCCGACTATCAAATATAAAAAGAACACCTTATGAAAGTTAAGTTTAGAAAGCAACTTAGATGTGGATAGGGTTAAAACATAAAAGTGATTATGAAAAATAGACACAGAGGTTAATAAAATAGATTGAAGGTATTACATAACTATATATATATTTCAATCGGATGTGTATATATAAAAATAAGTCGTCGTTTCCATTACAAGTTTGTCACTTGTAAGGTTTTCTCTAGAAAAGGTTACTTTGAAAGAAATATATATATATATTAGGAAAAGTTGGAAATTAAGAATTATCATATGAAGAGGCACAAGGCAATTACTTTGAAAATAGTTAGTTAATAAAACTAGTATAGTACTCTTTTAAAGTTACTTTCAGTAGGAGGTAGAAAATAATCTTAATCAAAAATCGATTTAAAATAATACATATATATATAGCACTTAAAAGAATTTGAAATTTGGGGATTACCCAAAATCATAAGAAAAGGTTCATGAAAACGTTTGGACTTAACACACAGTCCTAATAAGTTTAAGATAGTAAATACATATATATAAAATTCCAGCGTTCGAAAACATTTTAAAACCCGCTTCCTATATGCAAATCTATATGCCTACACACCTATGCTTAAACTCTTGGACTCAACGAATCGAACCTAGCTTCTACCGCTCGGTCAATGAATGAAAACTATCGGGGTCTTACACTCAACCTGAGGGAACTCTACAATACAAGACTTCAACTAGTACTATGCTTACTAGTTCTCCTAAGGTTTAAGGTTTCCTAATTGGTTCCTTAGGTTTAAGATCACACAACTAAGACTCGCCCTCACATCCTAGTTGAGACTTCCCTCTTACTAACTAGACTTTGGTGCTACGACATTTTATAATGGATGCTAAGACTAGGACTTGAACATTCGCAAACTACATTCCTCGGAAGAGTTATTTATGGTTTGAAAATGGTTTGCACTTCCGAAATACAGTTTGTTCATTAAATACAGCAAATTTCCTTGGAGTTCTATGTGAACTTAAAGGAATAAAGGATAACATCCATTCCTATGGTGTAGGTTCTAAGCTAAACTCTAATTCTAGGGTAGCTGCATTACCTTTAACTCGTCTCACTACCTTCACTTCGCACTTTCCATTTCCACATTAAAGTAGAAACAATAAAGTACCAATTACGGTGTAAAAGGTTTGGTACTTGGTGATAAAAGAGTTTTCAAGAGTTTGCATTTTCTTTAAAATAAGGAAAAACACTTTATACCTTTTGTAAATTCTTTTCATTTAAAACTTAAACGAAATCATTGTCTATGGAAAGCATGTCAAGCACTTGCAAGTTTCAAATCATTTATATAAATTTTCAAAATCATTACACATTCATTTGAAATTGATTATGAAGCTTGAGGATTCCTTTAATGAAGAAAGTAAGAATCCTTTATAATCGTCAAACTTAAATAAAAGGAACAGATTTACGGTCAAAAGTTTAATGTCATTCACCTTTCCAAATTCTAGTGAATGCCTTTCCTTTTATTTTAGTTTGCAGGTTCGAATTGACTTATGTCGCTTTCATTGAATTCCTATCAATTGATAATCAGTGTAATTTAAAAGTAAACTACACTGTCATGCAATTAGTTAGGAATTTACCATGTAAGTAAAACTTTCTAGAAAATCAGTGTTGCGACATTCAATCAATTACCAGAGTGTGAATCAATTCCATACTTTGAAAAATATGAAAATTTCAGTGTACTTGACATTCGTTATAAATCATCGTACTAATACTTTTCAAAAAATAATGTTTGGAAAAAGGACTGTTGCAAAAGCACTTTAATACTTTAGAAATCAAAATATATTTATCACCAACATATGATGTGGAAATGTAGAAGGCAATTAGGTTCTACTAAGACTACACTTAGTAATCATAGTTAAAGGCAACTACAATGGGTTAACACCTATTCACTTCCGCTGCGCACTCTGATGAAGAATGCTCGAAGTGTATAAACTAGATGACTTCTAGTACCGATCCTATACTTAGACTTAGAAAATAAATCCAACAATTATTTGGTTAGATTCAAGGACTCAGCGATTTCATCTGTCAATGAATACAAAATGCGAGGGATCCGTCTCGATTCTATATTGCATTGGAAACAAAATTGTTTTCGTGCTACTTGAGTTCCAATCAAATAAGAAAATGACTCATCTTCGATTCAAAAGGAGGCTTTGAAATTTCATCTTAAAGCGAAATCTCACTTCCTTGTCATATTTAAAATAGACACAATTGATTCAAAACTAAGAGTCAGTCCTTCCCGTTGGGGTAGCAATTTCATGCTTTGTCCCGTTGGGAGTTTTCCTTCCCTTTAGTCTCTACTCCCTGTCCATTTCTAAATACAACAAAGTTATACTTTGAAAAATTTGGTTAGCCCACTATAAATTGAAGATATACTCCTACGAATACTAAACTATGACTCACCCTACTAAACTATACTCATTCCCACTAATGATGCATGCATGAGAAGCTAAAGTGCACAACTTAATTGACTATCTACTAGTTACTCTCATGTGGAGTAACTCTTTGGGAGTAGGAAAATCCATACTCCGGGCCGAGGATTGCAACCATTGCTCTGATACCATAATGTAACATCCTACATTTTTATACTTTAAGAAAATACTTTAGTTTAATATTTATTCATGAAAATATTCGGGGTTTATAAAAATTTTGACAGAGTCTCCTTTGAAAATCGGACTTTTCCCCGAATGAAATTAAACCTGCCAGTCCAGAACAGTTTTCAATCCAATAAAATGGAACTTTCAGTTCAAAATAAATAATACTACGTCATACTTTGAAACTTAACAAAATAAAAGAATATACATATAAATTTACAATTTCACAAAATGCTTAAACGAAATAAAATCATTAATTACAATTATATTTACAAAACCTACTTATTACAATATAAACCTATGAATGGTTGCTCAACCTCGTGACCCTTGGGTCACTAGCACCAATATACTCTCTACTATGAGTATACCGTTCTCGGCCTTGATCCTTTCATGCCTGTCTCCTTGGTGTACCTAATATGTCCACTGTAAGGGTGAGTACTTTGAAATCTAGATCAAAGAAAACGTTTAAAAACAATAATAAATCATAAATAGGTATATTCAAACACATACAATAACAATTATACAATTCACCATTCAATTAACAAGTAAGGCACAATAACACTTTTACAGTTTAAGAACTATAAATATAAGGGTATACTACTTTAATATAATACTATAATGCACAATCACATGGTTATGCCTTGCTAACGTCACACTTAGGTGATTTAATCCTTGAATCTGATATTAAACATTTCATTTCAATTTAAACACTTTAACACTTTTGATCGGATTCGAAGAATTAAAACATCTATACAATGCATTCACACTTTCCCTTTCACTTTCACACTTTAACTTTAACAATCAACACTTTTAACGATTGGTTACATTGTGCTTCACATTCTCCCCGAAGGAGGGTTCCTCACACAATGTACCTATACACTTTTAACACTTTTAACAATTGGGTAAATTGTGCTTCACATTCTCCCCGAAGGTGGGTTCCTCACACAATGTACCTATAACACTTTCCCTTTTCAATAACAATAACAACACAACCACCTCACAACCCCCCTCCACTCTGGGGAAAAACCGACCAGGAGGGAGCATTTCTCAACCCCTATTTGGGTGCTTCACCTCCACTTAGGAAGGTCACTCGCTCACCCGCTTGCACAATACGTCACACTCCTCTAGGGTAGTGTTAACAACGTACAATCTGGATTGATTCGCCCAGATTGGCTCTAGCAGAAATCACTATCACTGGCCAAAAGGAGCCAAAGTAAATAGAATTACTATGGTTTGTGTCGGACCAATCCCCAACACGGGTGGCGAACCCATGTCCTTTGGAAGATCAAAGTCCCCCATAGTAATTCCTAACATTTACTCTTGTCCTCATCAATCGGAAAGCGACGTATGTTTTTCCCCGACTCCTAACGTCCACCTTTTCACCATGCATGATCCAATATCCTAAGTGTTTCTCAATTGAATTTAAGACTCTCTTTGTTCTTTAGAAAATGTCATTTAATTGGTTTAAACTCAATTGAGAAATACTTGGCGCTATTTAATGCATAACTATATGAATGTCATTTACAATTTACTTATATACACTTTAATAATATTAATACAAACAATATCAATCAACAATCAGTCGACATACTCAGGTATGTCTCAGGGACTGTAATTTAAATCACCTTCCTAGGGTTCTTCACTTCCTACTTAACAATTTATAAAATCTATTAATATAAACATACATTAATAACATATCACTAAAACTTAGGGTTCCTAACTATACTCTACCCTCCTATCCATCAACCTAACCAATCAATAATATACCCAATTATAACTCTATTACTATAAATAAACCCTTCCTCTAATACTAGACCAAAGTACACCCCTTACCTCTTGAAGAGAAGAGGAGAATGTGAGAGATTGAGGGAGCACCAACACCCACTCCAATCCAAGATCCTATGTGCTTCCTCTCTTGATTCCTATGGCTCCTCAAGCTCCTAGGATAGATTTGAGCCTCCAATGACCAATTGCACACTTTAGCGTTTAGGGTTTAATTTGGGGGTTTTGTGAGAAAGAGAGGGAAATTGAAATTGAGAGAGGGGAAATGCTTGGGAAGTAATGGGGAGTTGATTTGGGGTATCAATTTTTGGATTCATGGTGGTGGCTATGTGAAATCACAAGCCCTAGGGGAGGGGAAGAAGAGAGAATTTGTGTGGAAGGGAGAGGAGAGAGGAAATTTTGTGAAAAATGGCTCAAAAACGAATTTATAAGGCTGTTTCAGCGCCTGTTAATCGATTAACAGCATCTGTTAATCGATTAATTCTTGAGCAGCTTTCGGCCTTACTCGATCAACTCAAGTGTTAATCGATTAACCTGTTCAGCCCACTATTCCTTTGAACTTCAAAGTACTGTAACTTTTTCGTTAACCGTCGGATCTTGCTCAAATTTTAACGCAAGCTTCCTAACACACTTATCTTAATATCCAACGGTGGAATTTGAGTTTAGAGCTATGGATCTTATATTCTTAATTTCCTAAAGTCCTATGCTCTTAATCCTTAAATAACATTTCTAAACCACAATCTTAACCTAACACATTCCTTTCTCTTCGCTCTAAACCTATTCTAACTTACTTCTATTTCATATAAACCCACTCTAAGTTAACTACTACACTCTAAGCACTTGGACACATACTAATTCGAATACCAACTATCGTTTCTAAACGAAATCGACACTTAAGAATACTAAGGCACTCATCGAAATCCTACTCACTAATACACCTAATCACTTAGCAAATTTGGGGATCTTACAAACACCACCTTCTTACCTTAACCAACAAAGAGAGAGAAGGGAGTAACAAACCCTAACTCTTTAAAACCCCCTTTTTGAGCTTCAACCAAATAATGTTCAAATGTGCAGTGGAAGGGAGGAAGAGAACTTGTTTCACCTAGCCTTTATGTAGAGAGAGAGAAAGAGAACTCCAAGAGCTATGGAGGAGAGAGAGTGAGAATGAACCCTAATTCGCCATAACACAATTAGAAGTGGTAATGGTTAGTGATGAGGATGATTTTCGTGCAAATAAGAGGAAAAAGTAAGGGAACTTTGAGTCAAAACTTACCCTAAAGCCTGTACTCTCTCATGGTGGGTGCTTGAAGCTCCAAGGGAGGAGAGGGAAAATTGGGGATTTGAATGGATGAGAGATAATAGGAGAGATTGATGGGAGATTAGGTGTTTATGGGGGATGGAGATTGATTTTTGAGTGGTTTATGTTGGATTTGTGTGGTGATTTGAGGTGGGAAATTAGAGAGAGAGGGGGAGAAGTTCGTGGCCCTAGGAGAGAAACAATGGAAGAAATGATTGAAAATGCATAAAAAACGTGTCTTTAAGACTGTCTGTAGCAAGTCAAATTGATTAGATTTTTAGTTGAATTGATTAGTATAATCGATTACTATAATCGATTAGACTGTATTTTCTTTATCACTCCTTTGCATTTCAAAATGCCATATCTTCTTGGTTACCCATGGGATCTCACTCAAATTTGAAAGCAAGCTTCCTTACATACTAACCTTCATATCCAATTGTGAAATTCATGTTTAGAGTTGTAAATCTTTTATTTTGACTTTAACACAGGGTGTTTCTAACACCGAAAACACCATTTTTAACCCTCGTTTGGTCTTCTTTAAATTTCCTATCCGATGCCAATACTTCTTAACTCCTTTATGGCACTCAAAGAAATCCTAATCCATCACCTTAAATCCTCTTTAGCATAATTATTATTTCCATGTCTTATTATCATCATCATTATTATTATTATTATTATTCTAATTACTCTTGGAATTAGAATTCGGGATGTTACAATAAACGTGGTGCCTTGAATATGTGTCTTTTTATATATAGATAGTAGATATATATATATATATATATATATATGGGATTTCTAACCTCCACAATGTGATACGCGCAATTTCCTCAACTATTTTCCTTGATTAAAAATAAAATAGAAATTCTTTTATTCGATTTATTGGTTGAATTTTTATTTCCATAATTTAATTAAATTAGTGTTTGATTTGATTTTTCATGAATTTATTAATTTGTGAATATTTGTGTTTTATTTTATTAAAAACCGTGTAGAGTATATTTATTTTATTGAAATTAGATTTTTATTTCGTACTTCCTTTAAAAGTGGAGAAGGAAAATTTTATTCCCCTCTTCTATGTGTTGTACGACTAAGTCCTAGAGTAGGGAGAAAAATTTGAAGCTTACCCTATAAGTTAATTGAGTAGATGTATTTGGAGCCAAAATTCAAATTCAAAAATGCTTTAATTATTTGTCTTCTCCATGGAGAACTAAAGAGACAATGCATTAATGACCCTATTAATTATGTCTTCCACTAAGACATAAGTCATAAATCCTAAACTACCCAAAATTGCAAATCAACCCCTTATGACCCATTGTATGTTTTGACCCCCTCTTTTAAGCAATGTACCCCAACCTAAATTTTCTATAAATACCCACCCTTATGATTGAAGATACCCTTATGCTTCATAAACCATTAGAACAATAAAAAAAGAGAAGAAATGAGAAGAAGGAGGGAGAAACCACGAGGTAGAAGGAAGAAGGAGGAAGAGGAAGTTGATTTTCTTTGCTCATTTTTGCTCTTCTACTAAGGTATTGTGCTTAATGCTTCTACTTTTTTCTTTTCTTCTTGTTTATTTTCGGTTTCTTCATGCTTTCAAGAAGGGTTTTGTTGTTTGAAGTTCAACATCTCTTGCATGTGGATTTTTCTTTCTTCTTATGACTTTCTATACTTGATAATATGTGTATTTGAGCTTGGAATAAAAAAAATGAACTTGCATCAACCTTGATGATGCTCACGGTTTTGGTCCCTTTGTGTTCAAAATAATTTTTGATCTTTGATTTGTGTTTTTATGCTTGATTAAGAGTTGATTGATGATGTTCATGATCTATGAGTTGTTGTTTTGCAAAAATTTCTCTTGATTCTTCATTGCATGTCACGGCCTAGGGTTTCAATTTGAGGAAAATGAAATTATTTTCTTATGCATGTAATTGGTTGATGATTCTTGCTATTTATTTGGTGTATTTTCGATTTCTAAGTGGAAATGCATGATATATGAATTTTTGTTTTGATTTGTTCTTCCAAGGGTCATACGGTTTTGACCTAGAGTACATGCATGTGTGTTTAATAAATTTTGATGCATAATTTTTGTTTAAGTATGTGAACAATCTAAGTATGTGCATGTGTTTATTTGATAAAAAAAATGTATGCTCATATATATATATATGTATAAGTATATTCGGCCCAGAGCAAGGACAAATGAATGAATGATTTTTATTTGATAAAAAGTTTAAGTCTTTGATTTTGCATGTATGTATATTCGGCCTAACCATGGGAATGTGCATAAATGATTTTGTCTTTGAGTGCATGTCAATGATTTGTTAAGCTTTGCTATTTTCTTAGTATATTTTTTCGGTTCCCATGAGAAAATGAATGCTTGGATTGATTTTGTCTTGATTTGTTGCTTTAGGGTTCTGTACGGTTTTGGATTAGGGAGAAAATGCATGAGTTAAATTCATTTAAAATTTTGTGCTTTGTTCTTGCATGTGTGTGTGTATTTGGCCAAGGAGGAAAAAGGGAACAAAATGATTTTGTTTGATGAAAATAAAATTATGTTTAAGTGCTTGCCATGAATCATGATTGACTTAAGTGTTTAGATTAGTGATTTTGAGGTTATTTTCTTTGATTCAATTCGGTCATGCATGTGTTTGTGATGAAATGAATTTTATCCTTTGGAAATAAACTTGTATGTTAATGCTTGAACATGGCTAAGTTACTTGAAGCTTGTAAAGTTTGTATTTGTGGCTTATTCCTTTGATTTATATTCGGTTTGTGAGTGTGTAAATGATTAAGTGATTTTTAACCTTGAAAATGAACTTGCATGCTAAAGCTTGGAATTGATTAAGTTGATTTAAAGTGTTTGAAACTTGTAATCTTTGCTTTATTTGGTTTGTGCAATTCAGACCCTTTATGTAAATGTAGGTAAATATGAAAATGAAAATGTTTTGGGCATAAGTATGAGTTGTATAAGTGGTTTAGTGTTGGTTAATTGTTTATATGCTTAAGTTTAATTGAAAGAGTGTTGTTTCAATGCTTTAAGGATTGTTAGAAAAATTTATAAACATTGTTTAATTTGAGGTGCAATTCGGCCAAGGCATGATTAGAAGGATAGGGATATATTTTCTTAAATGCTAATTGATATTTGAAAAATGTATGACCTATGTGGAATAAAAGCTAAGTGTTTGATTGTGAAAGTTTTTAATTGAAAGTGATTGTTTAGTTTATAATTAAGTTGAGTTATTGTGTATGTGGCTTGATTTAGTGTATGTGTATGTATATATCTTTAAATGATTAAGAGCATGACTAAATATATGTTAGGTGAACTATGTAAATTGATTTATCAAAGTATTGTTTGTCGTTTGTATGTTAGTAATTAATTGAGAATGTTCGGGTACGTAAATAGCTTCGAAAATTAAGTGATTTTAAGTTTGTTTGATTTAATTTATTTGGAATTGTTGATGATGATTAGTGGCTGTCCAAGTTTTATTTTTATTGATAAAGATTGAATTTTACAGTGTTAAAGTGTTTGTTTTGTGCTAAAGTACGTCTTGAAGCAAAAAGTACTTTTACGATGTTTTTGGATTTTCTAAAAGTGGTTTTGGTGAATAAATTCGTTGCTGTCCATAATTGTTTTGATTTTCTTTTTCAACTTTAAAAATGTGTTCAAGTGGTTTAAAGTAAAACTTTTAAGTAGTAATTGATTTTGGAAAAAGCCGGAAGTGAAAATGTGAATTTTTTGATGTTTTTGAGTAGATTAGGGTACTGTCCAAGGCGGATCAGCGGCCCCTGTTTGCTTTTAAAATTTATTTGTGGATTATTTTCAATGTATTTTAAGGTATTTGAGTTGCCGTTTTAATTTGGGATGATTTGGAGAAAAGAAATGCGTGTTTGTTTTACCCGAAAGGATTTATTTTAAAGCTTTAAGAGTTTTGGGCAAGTGATAAAGAACGAACAAGTTATTTGGAATGTTGTATTAATATATTGTATTTAATTTTAGGAAATAAAGGTACCTCACTTGAGCGTGATCGTGGGAATCGGAGTTTCAGAGAGTTTCAATTCGCAATCAAGGTGAGAATAATAGCTTATCTGGAATGTATGCCATGATTAAATGATTTTAGTTTCGATTGTTTAAATCGGAACCATGATCGGAAAAGGGTTAAGTAGTGTGAGGGTGATTGGTCTGTTGATTGTTTGGCTCCTCGCACGAAAGACTAAGATAACTATTGCATTGATGTGTTGTTGTCTGATTTTGGTTATGTGAATATGAGAATATGCCATTAATATGCCTGCTCATGCATGATGATTCATTCTGTTGTGTTCTGTTTAGCATGATGCATGCCATTGAAAAAGGTGAAATTCCTAGCAAAAAAAGAAGGTGAAATTAAAAGTGATGAATGAATGCTATGAGTTTGAGAAATTGATGATTGAAAGTAAATCTCCCTGATGAGCACCAAGTTGGATTTATGCTTTCTAAGTTGAGTTTGTGCTGGCCACGAGAGTGACGCTCCGTGAGTTCGAGCCCCTAATCAGAAAGTGTTATTGGAAAAGAATGGATGTTGAAAAAGATTGTTTAATTAGAGGTCGAGGATCACCGAAAGATGGATAAGGGTGACTCGTCCGCAATTAGGTTAATAAGACTTAATAAAATATTTAAAAGACATTAATTAAAATGAGGTGAGATGAGTGTGAAGTAGTGGCTAGGAATATACCCTGTCTATCTGCTGATTTTCAGGAGTGTGATTGAGATTAGGGGAGGGTGATGACTGTGACTCGTTAAGTAGCCTAGGGTGCTTTTCTAGGCAGAACTGGACTATATGTGTGATGCTCTTGGATTAAAATACTTTATAAGAAAATATAGTTGAATATATATATTACGGACTTGATATTATTGGAAAAATAGGGTATAAAATTTTTCCTTTATATTTATTTTCAAACTAAACATATCCTTTAAAAAAATACTTTGAATTCGGCATTGGAATTGTTATCATACTTTTTTTTAAAACACTTACTATTACCGAATTCGTTTGTTATTTATCAGAGTACACGGAAAGAGTATAACTTTAGAAAATAATATAATCACTGGGCATTATAAACATAAACTATCTATATATATATGTCATAAGTTCCACCAGAAACATCCATCGTATCCCATGTACAGAAACTGATACCCAAGTCCAGTGATCTAAGTCTCATAGCCAAGTATAAACATAAACTGAAAGTAAAAACCAAAACCCTGAAGTCTCTCAAAAGATATATACAATATACACATAATCAAAATAAAGACACTCCAAAGCTGGTCATCAAGTCCTCCAAGAACGCTCCACCATCACCATGATCTGCTAAAGCTGCTACTACGACCCAGACCCACATTACTCACACTATGCCCATACCTAAGGGCCACCCATCCTCCTATCAGTAACATCCTCCTGCTTGACTGGCTCCTCGTCACTCTCACCCTCCACTGGATCCTCCTCTGCCTCATCCAACGGAGTAGATACCCTACCACTGGGTACAGGATCTGCAACAGGCACAGTCCTCTTAGAGTCCGAAGAATCAGGTGAAGGAGTCCCAACACGAACAACTCTAGCAGCAACGGGTTGAGAGCGAGTATAGGGACGAAAACAAAAAGTATGATAACGACGAACAGGTCGAGCAGGGGGGTGGTCCACGGTGAGAGTAAAAAGGAGGTACGTGCATAGTATAAATAATGGGAATCCGAAAACGTCGAGGTTGCACTCGGGCTAAGGGGTTGGGATGGTAGAGTGTGACCTCCACCTCTCCCTCAAAAGTAGCCCAACGCTCCTCGTATGTCCATATCCCGCTAGGGATGGGACGGATCTCGATGCACACTAGGTAGAAGTGTGCCATCACCTACACAGGGAACAGGAGTAAGCATAATATAATCACATAATCAAACAAGAATAATTCTAACATTCACAAGTATTCAAACACAAATAAACATGCAAATGCATATGAGCACACCCAGTTTAACAAATTGTTAATCTTTTATATTAGTGGCATGATGCATGCTTTCTATCTCACAATCTTGAGGTCTCCAATACTAATCAATCTCGGACGTCCATCCAATACACCAATGTGTTCCCAGAAGACTAACATACGTTCCCAGAACGTATAGCAAACCATACTTGGAATATAAATAAGCACCACTCCCAGAGTGTGCATCATGTTCCCAGAACGCACCAAAGAAACCATGTCCCAGAGACTGGCCACATTCCCAGAATGTGTCATCAAGTAGGTTGCATCAATTTGGTACTCCCAGAGTACCCTCCTCATGTTCCCAGAACATGACAAACGATCCTTGCCAACCTATTTCATCACCTTTCACCATGCATGAATGCGTATAATATTTTTCTCAATTTGGTTGGCCATTAGTTGATGTCTCAATTTCCATTTTCAACACATAAAGCCTATAACATCATTAAGAGTTCCATATTTTCTCAGTAAAACAGCTTAACTTGAGGTTCTATGAATTATCTCATAAAGTCACACTTTAGTATTTAAGGTAATTAGATTAGTATTAAATTGAACAAAATTAATTAAAATGGCACAAGTAAGTTCAAGTTATAATTCAATTGATTTTTCACTGCTGTCAGTCTCTAACCGGTTAAGACAGATTCTAACCGGTTAGAACCTGCATCAAAACCAGAAATCCCTTAATGCTTGATACCGTTTTTAATTCCGGATCCAATCTAATACCCAAATAGGTTATGGATAACTCAAACACCTCAAATTAAGCTTGTTCTTATGTTAAGAGTCTTATAGAATCAATTCCAATTGGACATATTTTTCCAAAACCAAATCAATATCATCACTTTCATTAAGATATGGAACTCAATTACAAAACCTTAAGTCCATCAACATTCTCAGTTCATAACAGATAAATTACAGTTAAGTTTAATTGGAAGAGTTAATTGAAAATGTTGTAAAACCATTGATTAAATTTCTGAACTTCAATTTTTCATATCTGACAGATTCTAACCGGTTACTCAGCAGTTTTAACCGGTTAGAAACTGCAGAAACAACACACCGATTTAAGGTTTTGCATACCATTTTCCATTCCACTCATTTCCAATCAAATTCAACCATAAACAGAGCTTCAATTCCATAGTAGACATGTTCCAACACTTGATTATGTAACACTAGTTTCTAATTCTTTAATTATAAGATTAAGGATATTATCTGAGTGAGATTAAAACTTTAGTTAATGAAAAATTCTAAAAAAATTTGACAGAGTTTACTTTGTTTTCAGGACTATCCCAAATTTTCATTTAAGTACCTGTCAGAACCAGATAATACATACAGTCTTTATAAAGTATTACATATCAAAAGAGACTTGTATCCACCCTAATATGTCATATCCTAGTGGTGGAAATATTTACAACTCAAATCAAAGTTTTCTCTTTTCCTTTACATGCTCCAAAGAGTAGAATTTTAAAGGACTTTATACTATATTTTTACACTAAAAGGCCAAAAAGTGTAAGATACAACATTGAGCACGGTTGCAAAGGGAGTGGTCATAACCACAAAGAGGAGTCTAAACTCCTTTAGAAGGAGTCTGACTCTCCTCGGCAGCAAGCGGGGGCCAAACAGGGCTTGGTGTAGTACCTAAAAATTGCAACATAAGGGAGTGAGCAGTTTGACATAATTCAAAATAAAGAATTAAATAACAATAATATAAAATCAATAATTACTACTCACATTAACTACCTGATTTCATTTAAGTTTAGCAATAAGATTACTCTTCTCTTTTAAAGAATCAAGTCAGGATGAGGTGCATAGTTCTATTCATTTGCACGAAACAAAAGCACACTAACATATGGAAGGATGCAATGTTGTATGAATGCTACATGTGTTGCTTTAAATTAATGATGCATGCTCGTCTCTCGGGATCCATCAATTGAATCCAATGACTATTGATCACACCACCACTTTATACTTTTATCCACATGTTCTTGCATAATAGAGTACATTGGATCCAATCATGGAGTGATTTGTAACATTTTCTTCATCTCAATCCTTGCCTCTTTTTCTACTCATGTAGTCTCAAATTCACCATTCACCCAATAATTCAGCATTCACCCAGGAATTGATAGGGTTTAGTATGATGATTTGATAAGAAGGAAGAAGGTTGTTGGTTTAAAATGGAAGCTTTTTCCTTGATTTTGTAAAGGAGTACATGGGTCTCCTTCCTTGTATCTACTTCTCCTCCTTTAATATTTCTTATTCCTGGTTCTTCTTCTTCTTCGATACCAAGATGATGAGGAGAGATAGAGGTTTAAGATGAGGAATGGTTGGAAGATTAATTGAATATGTGGAGAAATTAAAGGGTTTGAAAGTGGAATGATGGTGTATGTAGAATTATTGGGTGATGGAGGTCGAGTTTTGAGGTGAGAAAGGGAAGTATTTTTGGTCTCCTATGTGTTATTAGGAAAGAAGTTCGTGTGGGTTATGGAATTTTCCAGAAATTGGTAGAATTTTATGAGTTGTGCTGATGCTGAAGTCGGTGCACGCCTGGGCGCACCGTGGTCGCGCTTAGGCGCGCTGGCCTTTGCTGCTGCGCACCAAAATGGTGCACCATTTTCCGCACCAGGTTTTTGGCTCCTACGCACTAGAATTCTGGTTCCCATGCACCAACTGGTGCGTCTCCCTGGTGCCAACTCCCTGCACCGCTGCGTGCGCTCAGGTGCACCGGTGCATCTGGTGCTGCTATATTTTTTTTATTTTATTTTTTTTAATTTTTATAACCTATTCCAAATCCTCTTAAAAAAATACCTACTAAAATATTAAAGTTTTCATTTTCATAATTATATGATTGTTAACTTTTTTATAATTGCTTAAATAAATTCAATTACCCGAGGCATACTATCTAATAAATCTAACCACTTCAGAACATAATTACTTAATAAAATTTTAGAATGTTACAGATTACATCCAACACTCATGCATTTCAAATACACATATCAAATTGCATGAGAAAGGAATAAATGACAACTTAGCATACCAAATTCAAATATACTGAAATTTAACACCAATTTATCATACATTCAGCTTGCATTCATCAATTGAAACTTGCTCTAAGTCCTAGAACAAGTTAAATTGGCCTCAAAGCCTTTGTCCTCTAAATCATATGCCCTTTATGAGTCTCATGGTGACTCATACCTAAATCCTACTCATTATTCTCATTCTAGTGATTAATTAGCTTCTCCCTTACCTTAGAGTCATGCTTGATGAGTATCAACACAGGGACGACAAGAACAACACAGAAAAGCTCCAAATTCACAAGCTCTGCTCTCATGCATGACAGTTTTGGTAAGGTTCAGAAATCGGAGTTTTTGACACATGAAAAGGAGAAACAAATTGGGGAAAATGGTTAGATTATGTTCTAGGTAACATGCACGAACTATAGGAACAAGAATGGGACTCAAAGAGTGCATGTACTCACCAAAATCAGACCTCAAAGTGAGCTTCACGAATCTGATTCTGGTTTTTGACATAATGAACACTTCCACTTCACAGCTTGATTTCTCCTTGCTCCCTCACTCTCATCTCACAATCTATATATCCCTGCAAAGCTTAAAGATGAAGCTTTGCAATGGTGTATTGTTTGTAAACTAACTCTACACACACACACACACAGAGAATCGAAGGGATGAAGTCTGCTGTTTTAGAACAGAGAATCAACACCAACACTTGAAGAAATGAGCCAAATTCCATCAAATTGATGGCTATTTATAAGCAATTCAGGGTTACATGCAAAGAGACTCGTGTTTCCCACTATGCATGAGAAGGATTCGTGGCAATTAACGAAGATTAGTGGGTGATTACTCATCCAAACGCACTAACCCTAATTCTGGGTTCATCGTCTAACCGGTTACAGGGCACATCTAACCGGTTAGATACTGTGTAAAATTCAAAAATTCAGCTTTTAATTCCTTTCCCTCCAAAACCTTTCTAATATTGTTATTAGGTCCTATTTCAAGGATTAAACTATAAAAATTATATTTTCACATAATTTACTAATTTAAAAATATTTATTAATTAAACGCACATTATTTATATAATTAAACAATTTAAAGAAAACCTTATAATTTAGAAAATAAACTTTTATTATTAATATAAATATACAAGGGACAAAATTAGGGGTGTTACACTACTCCCCCACTTAAAAGGAATTTCGTCCCCGAAATTCTACTTACAAAAACAACTCGAGATACTCTCTACGCATCTTCTCTTCTGATTCCCAAGTCGCTTCAGAAACTTCGTTGTTTTCCCAGATGACCTTAACCAGCGGAATCTCCTTTCCTCTGAGTTGCTTGAGTCTTCTATCTTCAATCCGGATAGGACGAGTCTCAAAGGTTAGGTTTTCTCGTAAGGTGAGATCATCGGGACGAATTTGAAGTACAACCGTTGGGTCATGAACATACTTCTTGTAGTGGACCTTTAGTAGACCGAAAATTTCCCGACTAAAATCACCTTGGTCCGACCAGTTAGACGCTGGAACAAGGCCAACGGTCGGAACGCTACACCGAGCAACTGGGCTTATGGAGATGTTACACGCTTATGAGATTAATCCCGAACGCAAGATTTTCATCCTTATCTCTATCATTTACAATCTCATTAAGCTTAACAACTTCACTTAGATTCCTACGACTCTTGGTTAGATAAATATGATATCGGATAAAGATTTATCACCTACAGGATTTACGAAGGTGATCTTATCATAACCTTTACTAATCCTACTTGAATTCTTCCTCTTCATAAGCTTATTAGAAAGGCCCATCACACACAGGTAATCCCCTATAAGAACAACCATGCTATAGGGGCTAAGGTACATCTTCTCAACCCTAAGTTGGCACTAGCACACACATTGTTGACTAGGGAGAACCTGTTTATCCCAACTGGATATACAGAAATCCTAAAAGAGTCCTACATTAACATCTTGATTGAGATCATTCCTGAAGTTCTTTCATAGCTTCAAGGTTGATTTCGGTTAAGGACACGACATTGGCGCCGTTTGTGGGGACTGAATAATATATCATTCCCACCACTACCATGGTCACTACAAGGAGCCAAGTTGGTGATCTCCGTGATCGCATTGGCCGCACTCGTGGCAGACCCAGAAACGTAAACAATAATGATCAACAGCCACAACCTGTTGGTGACCTGCGAGATATTCTTAATCAAAATCGTGAAACTAATTCGCAGACACCCCGTACATCTCACTCTGGAACTAGGAATAATTCGCATCCTCCTCATAATTTGCAAATTCAAAACCACTCTGCCAACTCTCAACCACCACAATCTTCTCAGCATAGAACCAGGACAAATCCCCTACCACTCCAAACCTTACGAAATTTACTTCCTCCGCCACCACCCCCACCTCCTCCTACACCACCCCCCTCCACTCATGGCGATTCAAGCAGCACTTCCCCAACTACCCGTAATACAGCCAAAACTACCGGAACCCGAGCACACCACGGGCGAAATACTCACCGAACTCCAAATCCGCCAGTCCCATCCAACCCCGATCAGGTGAGTGTATCCCCCAGTACTAGATTAAACCCACGAAGAACATCCCATACTAACTCCCGACGAGCCTACTCCACTAGTAGATCCTATGCCACCTCTGCATCTACTCGTGCTCGCGAGCAAGAGATGATTAATATTCTCAATCGACAAACAGCTTTAATTGAGCGCCAAGGACAAGCCATAACCGACCTCCAACAGCAGACAATGGCGAGAATTACTCAAAACCAACCTACTGTCCAACAAGCCAATAACCAAATACCCCAACCTTTAGAACCACAACCTATTCCCGTGATGCAACTCCCTCCACCCCAAAACTTTCATAATAACCCAGTCACAGACCACGGTCAGGGTGATTTTCACCCTGGTCATCCTTTTATCCCGTACATCATGGATTTTGAAACCCCTCAAGGGTACTTAGGACCATCTAACGTTCCACACTACAATGGCCTAACCAACCCAGTTGACCACATAGTTTCTTACGAGAGTGCGATGAATTATTACGGCGGCGGTGATCGGATGAAGTGCCGAGCCTTTTCCATGACCCTGGAGCCCTCGGTTTTGCGCTGGTACTCGTCTCTTCTTCCGAATTCTATTAATTCGTGGGAGGAGATGAAGCGAGTCTTTTTAAATAGATATACAGCCAGTTGTATCCAACCAAAATCCGATCACACGTTGGCGGCAGTTACCCAAAAGAATGATGAACCCTTGAAAGATTATCTGTCATGCTTTCATACTGAGGCTAGTTCAGTCCCTCGGCTGGAACCTGGTGTCGCGTTGTTATTGTTCACACAAGGTTTGCAGCCTAGGGATTTCAGAAAATTGCTAATCGGAAAACCTCCAAAAGATATGGCCGAGCTCAGACAGAGGTCAAATAAATTCATCAATTTGGAGGAATTCCACAAAGGACAGAAATTCAGAGAAGATCGGCAGTGAACCGACCCTCAAAATCAGAACAAACAAAAATGTGACGAACGTTTCGCTGGAAGACAGGACAGAAACGATCGAGACCGAAGGCCTCCTCCGAGGAACAAGTATCAGGAGTACACTCCTCTGACGGTTCCTAGAAGTCAAATCCTTCGGGAAACGATGCAGACCGACTTACGCTCTGCCCAATGACCTCTGTCTTTAAGAAAGGGTGCACAACGTGATATGTCAAAATATTGCAATTTTCACAAGGGGTATGGACATACCACCGATGAATGTATTTGGTTGAGGGATCTAATTGAAGAGATGATCGGAGATGGAAAGCTACAACAATACATCAGAGATGCAGCAGGGCGAAGAGGCAGGAACATATCCCATTCACCGGTAAAATCCAAGCGCCAAAGAAGCAGATCACCAGACGACAGGAATGCGGGAAGACAGAAAACCGAGCCCGCCCCGGTTATTGACACAAATCCAACAAACAATGAATTTTTAGTGAACACTATAGCTGGTGGGTTTGCCGGGGGGGGGGGGGGGAGAGAAAAGCTGACAGAAGGAGATACATCAACCAAATCTTGGCCGTATGCCAAAAACCAACCTCCAAAAGATCAACGAAAAATGTTCCCATTATCTTCAATGATGACGATTTGGACGGGATCCTCCAAGGTCACAACGATCCCATGGTCATCACAGCCCTTATCGGTAATTATGAAGTAAAACGTGTCTTTATCGATCAAGGGAGCTCAGCGGACATCATGTTCTTCCCTTTGTTCAAAGCCTTAAAACATAGGGAATGCAATCTCACTCCATTCGAAGGTGAGTTGATCGGTTTCACTGGAGACACCATCGAACCGAAGGGGTACATTCAACTTCCTGTCACCCTCGGTCAACAGTCGTCGGCCCGAACTGAAATAATTAAATTTTTGGTAGTCGATTGCCCAGCTGCCTACAACGCCATCCTCGTAAGAACTTCCTTACAAGCGTTTGGTGCAGTAGTTTCAACGGTATATTTGGCTATGAAGTTCGTCGGAACGGATGACAAGGTGGTTACGGTCAAAGCCGAGCAGGAGGCAGCTCGAAAATACTATAATGCAAGTTTGGGCAAGGTTAAAAACAAGGACCAGGATCGTCTAGAAAGAATTTCCCTCGGCAAAGGTAAGGTTAATTTTGCAGACCTTGATGTGCGTAATGAATCTGACAAAAACAGACCGACTCCAAAGGGACAATGGGAGTTTTTAACATTGAATGATGATGATCCTCTCAGACAAGTTAAAATTGGTTCTGATCTGCCCTTAAATGTCAAAGATGAACTTTTCACTCTGCTGATCACTAATAAGGATCTGTTTGCATGGACCTCAGCCGATATGCCGGGAATTGATCCTAATTTTATCTGCCACAAATTGAGCATTCTAACAGGGGCAAAACCAGTGGCACAACGCAAAAGAAAGGTTAGTGCAGAAAAGACCGCAACTATCGAAGAAAAGGTTTCCGAATTACTCTGAGCTGGCTTCATTTGGGAAATCGACTATACAGACTGGTTAGCAAACACCGTCTTGGTCAAAAAACCCAACGGGAAGTGGAGGATGTGTGTCGACTATACTGACTTGAACAAAGTCTGTCCAAAAGATCAATATCCCCTTCCCGTCATTGACAAGCTCGTCGACAATTCGGATGGTAACAAACTTCTTTCATTCATGGACGCTTACTCAGGTTACAAACAAATACCCATGTTTCCTGCCGACAAAGATAAAACCGCATTCATCACCGATAAGGCAACATACAGTTACAACGTCATGCCCTTCGGATTGAAGAATGCGGGAGCTACTTACCAGCGAATGATGAACAAGGTTTTTCAAGGGATGATCGGCTCAATTATGGAGGTTTATATTGATGACATTATTGCAAAAAGAAAACAGCAAGAGACCCATGCCCAAGACCTGAAGACAATACTGGACCGAGTAAGAAAATACTCCATGAGATTAAATCCTGAAAAGTGTGTGTTTGGAGTCCCAGCTGGATCCTTTCTCGGTTTTATGCTAACCAAGAGAGGTATTGAAGCTAATCCAGACAAGTGCAAAGCAATTCTTGAAATGAGAAGTCCAACCAGTCTTAGAGAAGTCCAACAGCTCACTGGTCGAGTGGCAGCCCTTTCCAGGTTCCTGTCTCAAGCCGCTCGGAAAGCTTTACCCTGGTATCAACTCCTTAGGAAAAATAAAAACTTCCTTTGGGATGATCATTGCTAACAAGCCTTTGTTCAGTTGAAGAATTATCTCTCCAGCCCACCAGTCCTTCATAGCCCTCTTTCCGGAGAAGACCTTATTCTCTACATGTCAGTGGCCGATGCAGCAGTCAGTTCAGTATTGGTGCGGGAGGATTCGGGAGTTGAGGCCCCCATTTATTTTGTCATCCGAGCACTTCAGGGATCCAAGCTGCGGTATCAAAAACTTGAGAAACTTGCATACTGCTCGGTCATATCCGCTCGGAGGTTAAGACAGTACTTCCAGGCTCATCGAATCATGGTCAGAACGGCCCAACCCCTTAGACAGGTCCTTCATAAGCCTGACCTAGCTGGCAGAATGGTTTCGTGGTCGGTAGAGCTTTCTGAATTCGATATCGTCTATGAACCGAGGAAGGCAATGAAGTCTCAAGTTCTCGCTGACTTTGTTATTGAATTCATCGAGATTCCCTCGGATACACCTCAGGACTTGTGGTCAGTTTATGTGGATGGTTCGAGCAACAGGAAAGGAGCAGGCGCTGGCGTCATTATTGAAAATCCCGAAGGACTTTGCATGGAATACTCATTAAAATTTGAATTCCAAACTTCAAATAATCAGGCAGAATATGAAGCAGTCCTTGCAGGCCTCAAAATGGTTCACGAGTTTGGTGCGAATCGGGTGTCGGTATTCAGCGATTCACAGTTAGTGGTCTCTAAGATTAAGGGGCAGTACTCGGCTAAGGAGCCCATCTTGTAGAAGTACCTTGAAGAAGTAAAGCGAATAATCTCCAACTTCTCAGAGTTTGATATTTCCCATGTCCCGAGAGACTCGAACTCTCGAGCTGATATCTTATCCAAACTGGCAAGCACGAAAGGGTCGGAAAACAACAAGACTTTGATACAAGAAACTATCCCAAAACCAAGCGTCATTCTTGCGGTATCAGTATGTCAGTCGTGGATGGATCCGATACCAACTTACCTGCAACATGGTTTCGTTCCCAAAGATCAGACAAAGGCTCGTAAGTTAATTCGGCAATCAGCCCAATACACAGTCCTTAATGGGATCCTTTATAAGAGAGGGTTCGGCTCACCCATGCTCAGATGCGTCAATCCCTCTCAAGCTGAAGAAATCCTTGAAGAGATCCACGGAGGAATCTGTAGCCATCATATGGGTGGAAAATATTTAGCTCGGAAAGTAATCCGAGCGGGTTACTTCACGCCCACGTTGCAAAAAGATGCCATGGAACATGTCAAGAAATGTATTCAATGTCAATTTCACATCGATACTTACCAAAGACCCGCGGAAGAGCTACATTCTCTCAGCGCTCCTTGGCCTTTCTATCAATGGGGAATGGGCATCATCGGAAAGTTTCCCACTGCACCTGGACAATTGAAGTTTGCGGTTGTAGCCATTGATTACTTTACTAAGTGGATTGAAGCTGCACCGTTAGCAACAATTACTACAGCTCGAATTCAGTCTTTCTTTGTAAAGGAAATAATCTCTCGGTTCGGAGTGCCCCATTCTATAGTCACCGATAATGGATCACAATTTGCAGCTTCTCACTTTCAAGAACTAGCAGTTGACCTGGGGATCATTCACTACTTCAGTTCGGTGGAACACTTGCAAACCAATGGATTAGCCGAAGCTGCTAACAAAACCATTTTGGACGGTATAAAAAAGAAACTTGGCAACGCAGCTGGTACCTGGGCAGAAAAGTTTCCGAGCGTTCTATGGTCGCATAGGACAACTACACATTCCTCAATTGGGGAAACCCCTTTTCGATTGACATACGGCTGTGACGCAGTCATTCCGATCGAAAAAAGAATCCCCACCTTTAGAATGCTTGAACGTCCCTCGGAAGTCAACAACAGTCTGCTCAGCGATGGACTCATACTGCTTGAAGAAATACGAAAGACTGCGTCAGTTCATGAAAGAAAGATGAAAGAATGCCAGGAACGAGATTATAACAAGAAGGTCTGACCGCGAAGTTTTGAAGTCGGAGACTTGGTCCTTCGCCGAGCAGATATTGGCAAAGGAAATGCTGGTGTCGGAAAGCTGAATCCGAATTGGGAAGGTCCATACCGAGTGAAGGCTAAAACTAGAACTGGCGCATACAAGTTGGAAACTCTCTCGGGCACGGATATCAATAACAGTTGGAACGTTGCCAAGCTCAGAGCTTAGTACAGCTAAGCTCTCATTTTGTTTTCATTGTTTTGAGAATAGTTTAGTTTATTTATAGATTGCTCAAGAATAGTTTGTATTGAATAACGAAGGATAACACCCTTCATAGATTACAGTTTAAATCGTTAGGAATTTCTTAATTATGAGCAATTCGAGCTTTGTGTTCTCTTATCAATAAAGTACATCATTTCTTGGATATTTTCTTATCTGTGTACATTGTGAAACCACATACGACTCATTTTGTTCGGCTTGCCACCGATCAAAATTGAGATATGTAACACCCTAGTTATTTAACCCTAAGTACCCTTATTCAAAATAATGAATTTGAAATTTTCTTTTTAACTTATAAAAATTTTCCCGTCAAACGGACGGAGTTTCTTTTGTTTTCTTAGCTTTCCAAAAAAATTGTTTCACCTTCAACCTGTTCATAATATTCATTCATATCATTTCAGTTGCCAGCAGGGCAAAATATAAACAGTGTGACTTAGCACTATTACATCAAGTTTATAAACATATACACAAGTCTTAAAACACTTTAGTTTTTCCACAAAAACAACTACTAGTTTTAGTTACATCAACAAAATATTTAATGTTCCCAAAATAAAACTCTTGACCACCATTAGTTTCCCAACTATTTTCACATTCCACGTTGTGGAATGTGATCCTGCTAAGCCATGCTCGTGTAAGCTCCTCCTTCACCTGTAAAAATATATCAAGAAGGGTAGCATTACACAGAACTTAGAAAATACATTCTAAAATGACATAGAGAACAACTAAGAGATTACTACCCGTTATCACTTGAATTATATTTTCTATTTCCATTTCCCTTGCTTCCTTAATACCCTATTGTTGTCCATACTCATCTTTTATTCCTTTCGACTATTTCCTTAACCTTCCTTGGATTCTATCATTCCTTCTATCATCTGCACACTTGTTTAACTATCCTCTTATTCTCATTAATACTCACTCCTAATGGAGGGTCTCATTCACATACTGTTCCACTCCTCTACAGGGGGGGTCCTGATATTATTCACTCCCTAAGAAGGGTCATGATACAGCACATACCATCCTATAATATCCACTCCTTTCGGAGGGTCATGAAAGTAATATCCACTCCTTTCGGAGGGTCATGAAAATAATATCCACTCCTTTCGGAGGGTCATGAAAATAATATCCACTCCTTTCGGAGGGTCATGAAAATAATATTTCCCGCTCCGCATAGGGAGCTAGGGTCATGAATGTATCTTCTCCTTTATGGAGGTCCATAAATAATACATAATGTCATAATCATTTATTCATACCATTTAATTACCTACTTCTCTAACCATTGTCACACTCTTAATTAATTTACCACTTACCTAATTCCTTTTCTTATTCCCGTTAACTACATTTTACTCTTCATCATCATTCATGTTTATTACAATTCCATTCTAAACACTAAAATTAATAACATAATCAACTTTCTAATTACTATATCCATTATTAACCTTCAAGCCATGCTATATTCTACCACCATCATCATTAAGTCCAATTGTCTATCTCATCTCTAGATCTATAGCTCACTCTCATTATTAAACCCTCAAATACTTAAATCTAGACAATTACAAACATACACAATTATAGTCATATCCATTAACCTTTCTTAAATCCTATTCTAGTCAATTTCCCTAAGGTTTCTCTTTTCTATTTTATTTCCTGCCCTTAATTCCCCCTATATGCAAGCTAGAAAATACCCTCTAAGTAAAGGTAACGCTTCCCATCTTACCTCAAATCCATAAAATATAAGAGTTCCTTGAGGTGAGGGAGGTCCTATGTGATGATTCCTTAGCTTAGAATTGAGAAGTTGATGGTGATATTGATTCTTGATCAATCTTGAAGGGAGAAAAGCTTGAGCCCCCAAGTGTTCGTAGAACTTGAAATCCAAGAGGGAGAAAGGAGGGAGCAACTCGTGTGAGAGAGGAAGAAAGGTGGTAAGTTCTAATCCATTTTCATGCCCAATGCTTGATGAAAGTCATGAGGAGTGTTGGTGATTCTTGATTATTGGATATATATGTGGTAATGATAATAGGGGTTCTAAACCCTAAGGAAGAGGATGGAAGAGAGGATGATGATGATGTCTTGGGCTCACTTCATGAGGGATATTTGATGTTGATGAGGATTGAGTGGTTGATTGCTTGATCTTGTGTGTTTGGGTGATTGAATGGTGTTTTAGTGTTCTTGAGTATTGAGAGAATTGATGGAGGTGGTGGGTTGAGGTTGATGATGAAGAATGAGAGAATGGAGTGCTTTTGATGCCAAAAAAATGGGTTTTGGGGTCAGCCACCATCGTGTGGCTGAGATTAGAACTTTGGCCCCAAGTTTCTCAGCCAACGCACCAGATCTGGTGCTGCTGAGCGCGCGCGCCTGGGCGCACGCCGGGCGCGCCTGGGCGGGTCTGAGCACCAACTGGTGCTGCTGGTGCGCGCCTGGTGCGGTCAGGAGGGAGTTGGTGCACGTCTGGTGCGGTCAGGAGGGAGTTCTGGCGCGCCAACGCGAATCTGGTGCGTGGGGTGCGGATCTGCGCTCGCCTGGGCGAGTTGTGTAACACCCCAAAATTTTAATCCCCGATTAATGAAATGTTAATTATAAATTAATTATAATTAATTATTTCCATATTAATCCTTGATTAAAATATGTGTTCATATAGTTGGTATATGTGTGTGAATTGATTTAATAAATATAATAAATGCCTAAGATGAGTATTTTGCATATTAGTCCCTGGGTTGGGACCTAGAGGTAAATATAGGAAAGATTTTGGAGGGAAAGTAAATAAAATAATTATTTTTCAAAAATTGGGAAAAATACTCGAGTATTTTCTGAAAAACTCGAGTATTCTGGACAGAGTTGCACAAGTTAGTGCGTTTGGTGAGTCACCACCACCGATTCCCCTTCGTTGACACGAATACTCCTCCATGAACACATCAACAGCTTCGTGTCGCTGTGCATGATCCTTCAAACCTAGTATTTAAGCTCAAAACCGAGTGAGGAGCAACCATTTTGCCAATTTGTTGATGAGTTTGTATGTTAGGGTTCTGCAATCGTTTCCTTCGATTCTCCTTGTGTGCTTAGATTCAAGTAACAAATCATACACCAATACAAAGCTCACATCACGAGCTTTGTATAGACATAAAGTTTGTGAGCTGAGAGTGAGTGTGCTGTTAGAATCAAAGCTGAGAAGTTGAGGTTTGGGTGCTGTCATCAGTTCTGGGAGCTCACTTTGATCATTGATTGTGGTAAGCTCACGAGTCTCTAAGTCTCAAATTCAGTTCCTTTAGTTAGATGATGTTGCATAGAGTCTAGAAATACTAATTTCCCCAATTGTTATCTCTGTCTTCCATGTAAACCAATTCAATCTTGGGGATGTATTCAAAATTGCTCTGCATGTTGGTGCTTGAAGTGGTTCTTGGTGCTGTGGGGCTTTTTCTTGCAATTTCTTGTTTGATTCACGTTTGAGAGGTAAGGGGAAGTAATTATATTCACTAGATAGAGTTAAATTTCATTAATTGTGTTAGAGAGCCACCAAGAGGCTCTAAGGGCTTAGTTTGAATAGAAACTTTGGTTTGGAGACCAATCAATGCCCTATGACTGTGTTGAGCAAGTTTTATATCATGCATGCAAGCTTAAATGACCATTGTTTTATGAGTATTATGCTTATTTTGCAATTTGAGGTGTTGAGTTGCTAAATTGTGTAAATTATGCATAAATGGTTGATTCTCTGTCAAATTGGTTATTTGATATGAAATGAGTATTGCAACATGTTCAATATATGGTATATGAACTATTGTGATCACTGGTTTGGGTTAAAAGTGTTTAAAATTGAAATGGTATGTAAAAACCAAGTTTCACTCTGTTCTGTCTGCATATACTCGAGTATTTGGCTTAACACTCGAGTATTTCGTGGTGCACCAGAGTGAAAATTGGCGCACCAACTTGGGAATCAGATTGGACACTCGAGTAATGTATAAACTACTCGAGTATTCTAGGTAATGGAATACTCGAGTATCTCATGAATTACTCGAGTATATTTATGAAGACCTGAAAACCTAAATCTCTGAAAAGACATGAACGACTCGAGTATAATTATGAACCACTCGAGTAGAATCTGGAAAATGATAAATTACTCGAGTATTTTGGAAAACACTTGAGTATTTTTAGTCAGACACTTAAAATACCATTTTCAATTCTGAGTCATTTTGTAACTCTTAAAGGACAATAAACCAAGTGATCCTGGACTTAAAAGAAACTGATTGATGTTATGATATTTTCATTTGAATAATGATGATACGTTGCTCGGGAGGCACGTAGTGTATTAATAAAAGGACGAAACATCAATCAATTAATTTTAAGTAAAGTTAATGCATTCATTCTGGAGTTTGGATGGTAGGACGTATATCATGTTTTTGGTAAACATGTGGAGGGCCTCTGGGAGTGCCAATACGCTTGCTTGATGACACGTCATTGACGTGGTCGGCTGAGTGGATGCCGATATGGTTATACCATTTGGATGACGGTCCGTTTGGATGACGGGATATGCTCGGGTGGCATGGATACCAAGCTTGTCGTGTACATTCTAGGTGAATGTACAAATTGTTGTATACCTAGGAATACAACGCACTGATGAGTGCAGGGTTGTCAGGGATGGACGTCAGAGAGTGACATAGTATTATGGAGATAGGCTTGAGAGCTAAAGTCATGCATCATGCCACTCATTTAAATTAATTGTGATAAATGAAATAAGTGTGAGCATCCTATGTGCATTCATTAACTGCTAAGTGTTATATGTGATTGTTGTTAATTGATGCATATTTACATACTCATATTGCACAATTTATTCTCTATTGGTTATGTGTATAGAATTGCTTACCCCTATGCCCTTGTAGGTGATGTCTCGTTACATTGCTTGCATCGATTTCCGGCCACTTCCTAGTGGCACATGGATCTATGAGGACCATTGCGCGGTGTTCGAGGGAGAGGTAGAGGTTACCTTCTACCACCCGAACCCGTTGATCCGATTCCGTCCTCGTAGATTTAGGATTCCCATCATATACACTATGCATGTACCCCCGTTTTACACTTACCATGGACCACCTCCCACGCGACCAGCTCGCTCTTACCATAGTTTTCGTTTTCGACCTACCCGCTCTCACCCTTTTTCTTCGAGAGTCGTCCGCGAGGAGACTCCCCCTTCTGATCCGAGGAGCCCAGTCAGGGTTTCACCATCACCTGACCCGGTACCCAGTGGTAGGGTACACTCTCCCTCGGATGAGATCGAGGAGGATCCGGTGGAGGACGAGAGTGGGAGCGAGCCTGTCGTGAATTCTACTAGGAGTGATTGGAGGGACGATGATCCCTAGGTATATGCATATGGTATGTGATGAGGATCGGTGGATCCGATGTGCGGATGCTATGGAGGAGACTTGTTGCTGCTGTGTTGATGATGATGCTACTACCTTACTACTTATGTTTCTTGGAGACTGCTGCTATCACTACTACTACATCTGATGATGCCAGATCTACGTGACCACCGTTGGAGTTTATGTTTTGGTTATGGACATATACTGTAGATATACTTTTTGAGTACTCTAGGGATTTGGTCGTATTACTACGTAGATCAGATTATGGACTTGTATTTTGGAACTTGGAGACTTGATATGGGGACTATGTACTTATCACTCTCTTTTTATACTTATGTATATATATCTATGTTTATATTATTATCAGTTGCATAGTCCTATAACTTCCGCTTACTCTGATTTAATCCATTTAAAGAGTTCGGTTGTGAAAACTATTCAATGGTATTAGTTTTATCAAACAAAGTAAGGGTAGCTTCTGTTATTTTCTATAATATATGAACGATTCTAAGAGACGAATGCTACCCAATTTTCGAAAAGGTTTTAGAAATCGCCGAATTCAATGTAACTGTTTTATAATGCCTTAGGGTTTATTCTCCAAGAATTCCAAGTGTTGGTTTGTGCACCCGTTTAAAAAGGAAAATTTTATTGCGGTTATTTTCTTAATACTCGCAAGTCCATATATTATCCAATGTTAGAGCTTAAGTACTATATTATATTTGGGTAATCGGTAAGGGTGTCACACTGAGTGGTATCAGAGCAAAAGTCAGATCCTGTGGTAGTGGAAGTAGTTCAGAAAGGTAGCCATCAACATCAAGCAGGTATATCCAGGGCATGCACATTATTTTGAATGTTATTATTTTGCTTGTTGAGCTTTAGATACCCTTGATTTGGTTTGTATCTTGTCTCATTTGAGTACAAGACACAATTGATTGTAGATTTAAGCGTTAAAAATATAGCTCTAGTATAGGTGGTGTTATGAAAGTTTCTTTAGTTCAACATATGTGACCATAAGCCCATAGCGCAGGTCTAATATGGCAACTAGAAACCAAAATCACACCAACGCGATGTTAGAAAGGATCACCACGGTGCTGGAAGCCATGCAGCGACAGTCTCAACAACCATCTCAACCGGTCAACCCGTCTCATCAGTGTAATGTGGGTAACGCTGAGACGAAGACTTTGGCTGATTTTAGAAGCTATAATCCGCCAAAGTTTGAAGGAGGATTTAAACCGGAAGAGGCCAACAAGTGGATTCACACCATGGACAAGATCTTGAGAACGTTGGAGTGTTCTGATGCTCAAAAGGTGGCGTATGCAACCTACATGTTAGAGGAGGAAGCTGAGAACTGGTGGAATCACACGATGCAGCTTCTGCAATATGAAGGAAGAGAGGTAAGTTGGGGAGTATTCATGGAGAAGTTTCTCCAAAAGTATTTCCCCGAGGACTTGAGAAGGAAGAAGGAGGTAGAGTTCTTGCAGCTGAAGCAAGGAAACATGAGTGTGGGTGAGTACGCAGCTAAGTTTGAGGAACTGATGAAGTACTCTCCATACTATCAGAACAATCCAGATGAGAGGAGTAAATGCATTAAGTTTGAAGGAGGCCTGAGGCCAAAGTTGAAGTCGATTTTCAGTTACCAGCGGATTCAAAGCTTTCCTGCACTTGTGGACATGTGTAGGATGTATGAAGATGACACAAAGGCTGAGGAGATGCAAGCCTCGGAGAAGAAGGACAATCAGAACTATGGACCTCAAAGACGGAAAGGTTTCAACAACCGAGGCAAAGGTCCGTATGATCGCCGAGGGAAAGGTAAAGGAAAAGCTGGTGGGTCTGATGGAAGGAATTATCGGAGCGAGGCTCCACTCTGCGACAAGTGCAAGCGCAATCACTATGGCCGTGTGTGTTGGGGGACAAGTGGTTGTTTTAACTGTGGAAAGCCGGGACATTTTGCAAGAGACTGCAAGGAACCGGCCAAAGCCAACTCAAGAGGAGCTGCTGAGAGACCTATGGCTCAAGGAAGAGTTTTCACCCTTAGTGGTGTGGAAGCAAGTCGGTCTTCTGATCTGGTGCAAGGTAAATACTTGCTTAATGGTCAGTTTTGTCATGTTTTGTTTGATTCTGGTGCAACGCATTCATTCGTTTCGTATGAATGTGTAAACCGGTTAGGCTTGATGATGTCTGAAATGCCTTATGCTCTCAAAGTAGAAACCCCTACCAATGCTCCTGTTGTAGTTTCTAGAGCATGTCTTAACTATTGTATAGAAGTGTTAGGACAAACCTCTAAAGTAGATTTGATCTGCTTACCCTTAGTACAATTAGATGTGATCTTGGGAATGGACTGGTTAAGTCAAAACCAAGTAATCATTGATTGTGATAGAAAAGTAGTGACCTATAGAAGCCCAAAACCCTCCGGCTACGTGTGCCTATTCAACTCTGAGGTGGAGGAGAATGGTCCAACGATGGAAGAGATCCCTATTGTCAGAGACTTTCCGGAAGTTGTTGCTGATGAGATCCCTGGTCTGCCACCAAGAAGAGAAATTGAATTCAGTATCGACTTAGTTCCGGGAGCTGGTCCCATTTCTATCGCTCCCTATAGAATGGCACCACCGGAAATGGCGGAAATGAAGAAGCAGATTGAGGAACTGTTACAGAAGCAGATGATTCGACCAAGTGTGTCACCTTGGGGTGCTCCGGTTTTGTTTGTCAAGAAGAAAGATGGTAGTATGAGGATGTGCATCGACTACCGGCAACTGAATAAGGTCACCATCAAGAACAAGTATCCATTGCCGAGGATAGATGACCTTATGGATCAAGTTCGTGGAGCTTCGGTATTTTCCAAGATTGATTTGAGGTCGGGGTACCATCAGATCAGGATAAGAGAAGAGGATATCTCTAAGACTGCATTTCGATCTCGATACGGACATTATGAGTATGTCGTGATGCCGTTCGGATTGACTAATGCACCAGCCATTTTCATGGACTACATGAATCGAATCTTTAGACCTTATTTAGATTTGTTCGTGGTTGTGTTCATTGATGATATTCTCATTTACTCTAAGAACCCGGATGAGCATGCCGAACACTTGAGGATAGTGTTGAGCATCCTAAAGGAGAAGCAATTGTACTCCAAACTTACAAAGTGTGAGTTCTGGCTGAAGGAGGTTAAGTTCTTGGGGCATGTGATTTCAGACAAGGGAATAGCCGTTGATCCGACGAAAGTGAGTTCGGTTTTGCAATGGGAGCAACCAAAGTCGGTCACAGAGGTGAGAAGCTTTCTTGGTTTGGCTGGTTACTACAGTAGATTCATTGAAGGTTTCTCGAAGATTGCACTGCCTCTGACAAAGTTGACTCGGAAAGATCAACCATTCCTATGGGATGAGAAGTGTGAAAGGAGTTTTCGAGAGTTGAAGGAAAGGTTGACATCGTCTCCTGTATTGGTTCTGCCCGATACACAGAAGAGTTTTGATGTGTACTGTGACGCGTCGAAACAAGGTCCTGGGTGTGTTTTGATGCAAGAAGGGCAAGTCGTCGCTTATGCCTCGAGACAGCTAAAAGTTCATGAAATGAACTATCCAACTCATGATTTGGAGCTGGCAGCTGTGGTATTTGCATTAAAGATCTGGAGGCACTATCTCTATGGCACTACGTTCCGAGTGTTCAGTGACCATAAGAGTTTAAAGTACCTCTTCGATCAGAAAGAGTTGAATATGAGGCAGCGTCGATGGATGGAGTTTTTGAAAGATTATGAGTTTGAGCTCCAGTACCATCCTGGGAAGGCTAATGTTGTGGCGGATGCATTGAGTAGGAAGGCAATGCATGTAAGGTCCTGTATTTTTATAAACAAAATAAATAAATGTGTTGAATAAAATAATGATTTTTCTGAAATTAAGATATTTTACTCGAGTATTGTAGAGGGTACTCGAGTATAATCACTATCTGTTTGAAAATTTGAATTTTGAGTCAAAAGACTCGAGTATGTCAGAAAAGACTCGAGTGTTCTTGAGTTTTTGAAATATACTCGAGTAGAAAGAAAAAGACTCGAGTAAATCGAGCAGTCTGGCTAAATGTATAAGTTGGTTTTATAATTAATTTCGCACCAAAACGCGGTTTCTTGACGTGACAAGCATAGAGCTGAACCTTACTTCGAGTTGAAGTACTCTTAGACTATAAATTGATGCTTGGGTGAAGCATCAACACCTCTGAAGTTCCAAAACCCGAATTTGACCAGAAATTTCCCTGTTTTACAGAGTTCACTTTGATCCCTTTGTTCTCTCTCAATCCTCACTCATTTTCCTTGAAACCTAAACACAAACTGAAGTTCTGATTCCATTCTTGAATTAGAACTCGAAATCACTTCAAATAGCCTTCTGAAGATCAGGTTCTAGGCCTACAAAGTTGGAGGTTCAAAACTGAGAAAAACAGAGTAACATTCAGTCTCAAGTATTCATCTTCATTGAAATCGTTTGGTAAATTCATGGATTCTTTTCGTGTCAAACTTGTTTCTGATTAAAGTTAGTATATCCTAGTTTCTGAAACTAACTTGTTTCATTCTTTTCATGCCAAATCCGTGGTGAAATCTGTGGCCAAAGTCAGCCTGTTCAACTCTTTTTCACCAAGTCCAGAATTTGGATTTTTGATCCAACCGATTTCTCTGTCGTTTTACTTGTTGATTAGCTTCTCTAAGGTAAGGGAGGAGTTATCTAAATACTAGAATGAGTTATTTCAAGCTGGAAATGTAGGAACCTCATATGGTTCATCAAGGGGTGAAGTTTGAATTGGGAATATGACATAGAGGTCATAAACCCAAGTTTTTATAAACCAAACATGTCTAAATGGACCTAATGATGCTCACTGGATCAATTTTCGAAGTTAAAAACAAAAGGAAATGAAAATCATATGTGAAATGGTTATTTGCTAAGTTTATGTTGATTTTGTGATTTATTGCATTTGATGTTGTTTCAATATTGATTACATGTTCTAACATGTTTATTTTATGTATCTAAGTTACTGTTTTGCATAAAAGTGGAAAGGAAAGGCTCTGAACTCGAATTGGCATTATAAAGTGCAGAAACTGGTGCTGCTGCTGCTAAAACACTCGAGTAATTGAAGAAAGACTCGAGTATTCTGGAAAATGGGAAGAACACTCGAGTATGTCTTGAAGGACTCGAGTAATTTTACATGAACACTCGAGTATGTGAAGAACTACTCGAGTAATTTAAAATAATTTTCAGAAAATCTTTACTTCTTTATGAAGTAATTAAAGATTAACTCGTCTAAACTCCTATATGCTTAAATTTTAATTTCTGCTCTTAATATCTATAGATTTAATCCCATTGGTTGATTTTATCCTGGATGAGTCCTACTGGAATTTTATTCAGTGGTTGACATATTCGGACAGGATGTCCCAATGGAGGTGCGTACACCCATTTGGTTGATTTTATTCCCACGTCCCAGTGGAAGTTTTTACCCACTTGGTTGATATTTTGGGAGTCCTAGATGGGGTCGTTGCACAAATTAATGACAACGTAATTAAATTCCTATTGTATAAAACCATCACAAAGTGGCTGGGCCGCTGATGGAATTTTTGGAAAGCACAAGCACCAGTTAATGCAAAAATGAAAAGATGGTTATAAGCAAGAAGGATTATGAATTTTGGGTCTCTATCTTGGAGGCATGATATTCAAAGATATGAATTAAAAGAGAAAAAGACAATGAACAATTATGTGACATTGACATGCATGGAGATGCTCCGATTTTGATTGTGGAATCTGGTATAGGTAGAAGTATTCCGCAGCCCTGAGATAGCTGTGATGCCATAGCACGAAGATGCTGTGATGATTTGGATTCCGTAACATGAAAATGTTATGATGGCCAAATTCCCAATCAAATCGTGATGCCTGGGTTGTGAATACGCTCCGGTTTGATGAACCATAGGATTATGAATATCCCGAGCCTGAGATACTCGGATGCCGAACCGCGTAGCATGAATGGAGAGTAGGCATGCATCACGAAACTAAATGAAATATTATAAAAGACAGTTTGAGCATATACATATGCATTTATTATTGCTATCTGGAAACTTGTGCTTGTTATTTCTAGCCTCTGTTATGCTCATTTGTTATTGTGTTTAGCTATGACTCACTCCTAATCCCTTGTTGTAGGTCATGGCCAGGAATATGTTTTGCGTGGAGATGAGGCCGCTCCCTAATGGGGAGTGGAACTTCGAGGATCATCGGGCTATCTATGAGGGAGACGTGGAAGTTATTTTCCGTCACCCGAACCCATGGTCCCGAATGCGTCCACGTAGGACGAGAATCCCAATGATGTACATTATGCACATTCCGCCCAATTTTGTGTTTCGGCATGGAACACCACCACCACCGCCAAGACGTTTTCCGAGACGCACCCTCCCACCAAGTCCATCACCCTCTGAAGAAAGAATTATTTTGGAGGTTCCTGCTCCCTCTCGTCCTTCCACTAGAGCCCGATCTCGGACTCCGGCATATGTGCCATCTGAACCGGCACATGAAGAGGAGGAGGAGGAGGATCCGATAGAGGATGAGGATCCGGTGGAGGATGCTGACCCGGTGGCTGATGATGATTTCATGGACAACTCAACCGGTAGTCATTGGGGAACTGATGATTGAGTTGAGTTGGGATGTTGGAGTGTGGATAGTGCTACTCATCAGGTTTCTCTTATCTATTTGATATTTTGAGTTCCGAACCAGTTGCTCAAGGTTATTATAAATTTTGTTGTAAGATATGTAATATAATGTAATGACCTAGAGTACTTAAGTTAAACCTAGTGGTGATAGTTTTAATGTAATGGAAATGTACTTTCCTTTTTATGAAATATAATATGAATAGTTTCTTTCATGATAATTATAATTTCCGCAAAGACTCGATAATGGATGATGACTGACTTTTAGTTTCAAAAAAAAAAAAAAAATGGTCGAATTTTCTAAGAATGAATATTAAGTTTTGGAATAAAAGTTGGGTCGTCACATTTAGTGGTATCAAAGCAATGGTTCAACTCTCGGCCTTGGAGTGTGGCCTTACACACTAACCATTGCATACTCTAGAATCATGTTTGCATTTTGAGATATAGAATAGCAGAATCTAATTAAGTTTTCCCTTTTGGATTCTGTAGGATAGATGGCTGGACGTAATAACGCTAACATTGCTGAGGCTCTGACCCGTATGGCTGCGGTCCTGGAAAACTTGCAGCAAACCCGTCCTCCCAGCAATGTAACCCCTGTTGAATTTCAAGGACTAGATTCTTTCCGTAGATGTAAACCCCCTGGCTTCTCGGGTGGTCGTTGCCCTGAGCAAGCCCAGTTTTGGTTAGCTGAGATGAATAAGATTTTCCGAACGTTGACTCTCACGGAAGTTCAGAAGGTCATGTTCGCGGCCTACATGCCGAATGGGGAAGCTGCAACTTGGTGGGAGCAGACCCGCCAGTTCTTGGAGTATGATCATCGCGAGCTCTCTTGGGAAGTCTTCACGGAAAAATTCTTGGAGAGGTATTTCCCGGATGATGTTCGGATCCAAAAGGAGATGGAATTCTTAGACTTGAAGCAAGGCAGCATGACTGTCGACCAGTATGCTGAAAAGTTTGAGGAGCTGATGAAGTACTCCCCGTACTTCCAATATCATCCTGACGAATACTCGAAGTGCACCCGGTTTGAAAATGGGCTAAGGTCAGATATCAAACTAGCTGTAAGCGTGCAAAGGATTCGTCACTATCCAATCCTGATTAGTGCATGTCGCATTTTCGAGAAGAACAACTTCAAGAAGGAAGTCAGTCAAGGAAGCCATGGACCCCACCGCAATCAGCATAAGAATAACCGTGGAAATCGTGGAGGCCCATATTGGCACAAAGGAAAGGGAAGAGCACAACCTTCTGGAGCAGTTAGTCTTCCGGCTCCGGCAGAGATTTGTAGCAAGTGTCGACGCTCTCATCCTAGTCAAGAATGCTGGAGGGACAAGCCACCAGTCTGTTTCAATTGTGGAGGGACCGGACACATCGCCCGTGCGTGCCGCCAACCCCCGCGTCAAAGCAACCAAGGACAAGGAAGCAAACCTTGGGTCAATGGAAAGGTGTTCACGATGTTTGGAGAGGAAGCAAAGCAGGCCGACAACCTTGTGCAAGGTAACCATTTCCTCAATGGCATGCCTTGTCGCTTTTTATTTGATTCCGGAGCAACGCATTCCTTCATCTCGGAGGAATGTGTCAAGCGTTTAAATTTGTCTGTCTCGGAGACCCCGTTTAAACTGAGTGTGTCTACCCCCACGAATGCTCATGTTGTTGCATCAAGAGCATGTGTCGGTTGTGTGGTTAGCATAAGAGATCAGATTTCTCGAATAAATCTGATTTGTTTGCCGTTGTCCAATATCGATGTCATTTTGGGCATGGATTGGATGGCATCCAACCATGTAGTAATCGACTGCAAGGTTCGAACGATCATCTTTCCTGGTGAGAAGTCGCCGGCCAAGCAACCTGGAGGTTATGTGTGCCTATTTTCAACCATCGCTGAAGAAAAGAAAGAGGAAGCAAAGATCGAAGATATTCCGGTTATTCGAGAGTTTCCCGAAGTGTTTCCCGATGAAGTGCCCGGTTTGCCGCCGCATCGAGAGATAGAATTCAGTATTGACCTAGTCCCCGGTACTGGCCCTATCTCTATCGCCCCTTATCGTATGGCTCCAACAGAATTAGCTGAATTAAAGAAGCAAGTGGAGGACTTGTTAGAAAAGCAGTTCATCAGACCAAGTGTGTCGCCTTGGGGAGCGCCGGTTTTATTCGTGAAGAAAAAGGATGGATCAATGAGGATGTGCATTGATTATAGGCAACTCAACAAGGTTACCATCAAGAACAAGTATCCGTTGCCAAGAATCGACGATTTGATAGATCAAGTGAGTGGAGCATCGGTATTTTCAAAGATTGATCTGAGGTCAGGATATCATCAGATCAGAGTTAAGGAGGAAGATATACCGAAGACTGCTTTTCGGTCACGATATGGACACTACGAGTATGTAGTGATGCCATTTGGGTTGACCAACGCTCCAACAATATTCATGGATTACATGAATAGAGTGTTCCGACCCTACCTGGATTCCTTCGTCGTGGTGTTTATCGATGATATTCTCATCTATTCGAAGAATCCGAAAGAGCACGCTAATCATTTGAAGATTATTTTGGAGACCTTGAAGGAAAAGAAATTATATGCTAAGCTGGCCAAGTGTGAATTTTGGCTTGAAAAAGTCAATTTCTTGGGTCATATAATTTCAAAGGATGGTGTGGCTGTGGACCCGGTCAAAGTAGAAGCAGTTTTGCAATGGGAAAGACCAAAGACGGTTACTGAAATAAGAAGTTTTCTGGGGTTAGCTGGATATTATCGGAAGTTTATCGAAGGTTTTTCCAAGTTGGCTCTTCCGTTGACTCGTTTGACCCGGAAAGAGCAACCTTTTGTCTGGGATGAGAAGTGTGAAGTTAGCTTCCAGACGTTGAAGGACAAGTTAACATCATCTCCAGTGTTAACTTTGCCCGATCCTAGGAAAAGCTTCGATGTTTATTGTGATGCATCTCGACAAGGTTTGGGTTGTGTCTTGATGCAAGAAGGGAAAGTTGTTGCTTATGCATCTCGTCAGCTGAAGGTGCATGAAGGGAACTATCCTACTCACGACTTGGAATTGGCTGCCATTGTCTTTGCTTTGAAGATTTGGAGACATTACCTGTATGGTAATACGTTCCAAGTATTCAGCGACCATAAAAGTTTGAAGTATCTCTTCGACCAAAAGGAACTGAATATGAGGCAACGTAGGTGGATGGAATTCCTGAAGGATTATGACTTCGAATTGCATTACCACCCCGTCAAAGCTAATGTTGTAGCCGACGCTCTCAGTAGGAAGATGTTGCACATGAGTACGATGATGATAAAGGAAGCTCAGCTAATTGAAGAATTCCGCAACTTGAATTTGGCAATTCAGTTCAAGCCGAGCTGCGTCAAGTTAGGAATATTGCAAATCACAAATGAGTTTGAGGGTCAAGTTCGAAACCTTCAACAAGCGGACGAGGAGCTTCTAGAGAAGAAAAGATTAGGAATGGAAGGAGTGGAACCGGAATTCCAATTAGGATCTGATGGTATTTTGAGATTCAGGAATCGAATCTGCATCCCGGCAAATCAAGAATTAAGGAGAGCTGTATTAGAGGAAGCCCACAAGAGCAAGCTAAGTATGCATCCTGGATCAACGAAGATGTATCAAGACCTGAAGAGGATGTTTTGGTGGTCCGGACTAAAGAGGGATGTTGCGTCTTACGTAGCGTCTTGCCTTGTCTGCCAAAAGGCGAAGATCGAGCATAAGAAGCCTGGAGGAGAACTACAACCTTTAAGCATACCAGAATGGAAGTGGGATGGAATAGCTATGGATTTCGTAAGTGGTTTTCCAAGAACAAGAGAAAGCTTTGATGCAATTTGGGTTGTGGTTGATCGCTTAACGAAGTCTGCACATTTCATTCCCATCAACATGCAGTATCCGTTGGAGAAGCTTGCAAGATTGTACATTAAGGAGATTGTTAGATTGCACGGAATTCCCTCGAGTATTGTATCGGATCGTGATCCCCGTTTCGTGTCCCGGTTCTGGCAGAGTTTACATCAGGCATTGGGAACGCAGTTGAGGATGAGTTCCGCCTATCACCCTCAAACCGATGGTCAATCGGAAAGGACGATTCAATCCTTGGAAGACCTGCTTCGAGCGTGTGTTCTGGAATATCAAGAAGGGTGGGATCGGTTATTGCCGCTTGTGGAATTCACCTACAATAATAGTTATCACGCAAGCATCGGTATGGCCCCGTACGAAGCCCTCTATGGAAGGAAGTGTAGAACCCCGCTATGTTGGTTCCAAGTGGGGGAGAAGGCTCTCATCGGACCTGAATTAGTTCAAGAAACGACTGAAAAGGTAAGGACTATCCAAGAGAAGATGAAGATCGCTCAAAGTCGCCAGAAGAGCTATGCCGACCAACGAAGATCCAAGCTCGAATTTCAAGAAGGAGATCATGTATTCCTGCGGGTTGTGCCAACGACTGGAATTGGAAGGGTAATGAAGCCAAGGAAGCTATCTCCTAAGTTCATCGGCCCTTATCAGATTTTGAAACGAGTAGGCCCTGTCGCGTATCAGATCGCCCTACCCCCATTTTTGTCCAACCTGCACAATGTTTTCCATGTCTCTCAGCTTCGCAAATTTATCCAAGATCCATCTTCGATTGTGCAATTGCAACAAGATTTGATACCGCTGAAAGAAAATCTCACGTTTGATCTTGGACCCGTGAGAATAGAGGATAGAAGGATTAAGAAGCTGCGAGGGAAAGAGATTCCGTTAGTACGAGTTCTCTGGGGGCAAGGTGGAGTGTCTGACTCCACATGGGAATTAGAGTCTAAGATGAGGGATGAATATCCACATCTATTTTTGTAAATCGGAATTTCGGGGACGAAATTCTATGTAAGTGGGGGAGGATGTAAGGTCCTGTATTTTTATAAACAAAATAAATAAATGTGTTGAATAAAATAATGATTTTTCTGAAATTAAGATATTTTACTCGAGTATTGTAGAGGGTACTCGAGTATAATCACTATCTGTTTGAAAATTTGAATTTTGAGTCAAAAGACTCGAGTATGTCAGAAAAGACTCGAGTGTTCTTGAGTTTTTGAAATATACTCGAGTAGAAAGAAAAAGACTCGAGTAAATCGAGCAGTCTGGCTAAATGTATAAGTTGGTTTTATAATTAATTTCGCACCAAAACGCGGTTTCTTGACGTGACAAGCATAGAGCTGAACCTTACTTCGAGTTGAAGTACTCTTAGACTATAAATTGATGCTTGGGTGAAGCATCAACACCTCTGAAGTTCCAAAACCCGAATTTGACCAGAAATTTCCCTGTTTTACAGAGTTCACTTTGATCCCTTTGTTCTCTCTCAATCCTCACTCATTTTCCTTGAAACCTAAACACAAACTGAAGTTCTGATTCCATTCTTGAATTAGAACTCGAAATCACTTCAAATAGCCTTCTGAAGATCAGGTTCTAGGCCTACAAAGTTGGAGGTTCAAAACTGAGAAAAACAGAGTAACATTCAGTCTCAAGTATTCATCTTCATTGAAATCGTTTGGTAAATTCATGGATTCTTTTCGTGTCAAACTTGTTTCTGATTAAAGTTAGTATATCCTAGTTTCTGAAACTAACTTGTTTCATTCTTTTCATGCCAAATCCGTGGTGAAATCTGTGGCCAAAGTCAGCCTGTTCAACTCTTTTTCACCAAGTCCAGAATTTGGATTTTTGATCCAACCGATTTCTCTGTCGTTTTACTTGTTGATTAGCTTCTCTAAGGTAAGGGAGGAGTTATCTAAATACTAGAATGAGTTATTTCAAGCTGGAAATGTAGGAACCTCATATGGTTCATCAAGGGGTGAAGTTTGAATTGGGAATATGACATAGAGGTCATAAACCCAAGTTTTTATAAACCAAACATGTCTAAATGGACCTAATGATGCTCACTGGATCAATTTTCGAAGTTAAAAACAAAAGGAAATGAAAATCATATGTGAAATGGTTATTTGCTAAGTTTATGTTGATTTTGTGATTTATTGCATTTGATGTTGTTTCAATATTGATTACATGTTCTAACATGTTTATTTTATGTATCTAAGTTACTGTTTTGCATAAAAGTGGAAAGGAAAGGCTCTGAACTCGAATTGGCATTATAAAGTGCAGAAACTGGTGCTGCTGCTGCTAAAACACTCGAGTAATTGAAGAAAGACTCGAGTATTCTGGAAAATGGGAAGAACACTCGAGTATGTCTTGAAGGACTCGAGTAATTTTACATGAACACTCGAGTATGTGAAGAACTACTCGAGTAATTTAAAATAATTTTCAGAAAATCTTTACTTCTTTATGAAGTAATTAAAGATTAACTCGTCTAAACTCCTATATGCTTAAATTTTAATTTCTGCTCTTAATATCTATAGATTTAATCCCATTGGTTGATTTTATCCTGGATGAGTCCTACTGGAATTTTATTCAGTGGTTGACATATTCGGACAGGATGTCCCAATGGAGGTGCGTACACCCATTTGGTTGATTTTATTCCCACGTCCCAGTGGAAGTTTTTACCCACTTGGTTGATATTTTGGGAGTCCTAGATGGGGTCGTTGCACAAATTAATGACAACGTAATTAAATTCCTATTGTATAAAACCATCACAAAGTGGCTGGGCCGCTGATGGAATTTTTGGAAAGCACAAGCACCAGTTAATGCAAAAATGAAAAGATGGTTATAAGCAAGAAGGATTATGAATTTTGGGTCTCTATCTTGGAGGCATGATATTCAAAGATATGAATTAAAAGAGAAAAAGACAATGAACAATTATGTGACATTGACATGCATGGAGATGCTCCGATTTTGATTGTGGAATCTGGTATAGGTAGAAGTATTCCGCAGCCCTGAGATAGCTGTGATGCCATAGCACGAAGATGCTGTGATGATTTGGATTCCGTAACATGAAAATGTTATGATGGCCAAATTCCCAATCAAATCGTGACGCCTGGGTTGTGAATACGCTCCGGTTTGATGAACCATAGGATTATGAATATCCCGAGCCTGAGATACTCGGATGCCGAACCGCGTAGCATGAATGGAGAGTAGGCATGCATCACGAAACTAAATGAAATATTATAAAAGACAGTTTGAGCATATACATATGCATTTATTATTGCTATCTGGAAACTTGTGCTTGTTATTTCTAGCCTCTGTTATGCTCATTTGTTATTGTGTTTAGCTATGACTCACTCCTAATCCCTTGTTGTAGGTCATGGCCAGGAATATGTTTTGCGTGGAGATGAGGCCGCTCCCTAATGGGGAGTGGAACTTCGAGGATCATCGGGCTATCTATGAGGGAGACGTGGAAGTTATTTTCCGTCACCCGAACCCATGGTCCCGAATGCGTCCGCGTAGGACGAGAATCCCAATGATGTACATTATGCACATTCCGCCCAATTTTGTGTTTCGGCATGGAACACCACCACCACCGCCAAGACGTTTTCCGAGACGCACCCTCCCACCAAGTCCATCACCCTCTGAAGAAAGAATTATTTTGGAGGTTCCTGCTCCCTCTCGTCCTTCCATTAGAGCCCGATCTCGGACTCCGGTATATGTGCCATCTGAACCGGCACATGAAGAGGAGGAGGAGGAGGAGGATCCGATAGAGGATGAGGATCCGGTGGAGGATGCTGACCCGGTGGCTGATGATGATTTCATGGACAACTCAACCGGTAGTCAGTGGGGAACTGATGATTGAGTTGAGTTGGGATGTTGGAGTGTGGATAGTGCTACTCATCAGGTTTCTCTTATCTATTTGATATTTTGAGTTCCGAACCAGTTGCTCAAGGTTATTATAAATTTTGTTGTAAGATATGTAATATAATGTAATGACCTAGAGTACTTAAGTTAAACCTAGTGGTGATAGTTTTAATGTAATGGAAATGTACTTTCCTTTTTATGAAATATAATATGAATAGTTTCTTTCATGATAATTATAATTTCCGCAAAGACTCGATAATGGATGATGACTGACTTTTAGTTTCAAAAAAAAAAAAAAAATGGTCGAATTTTCTAAGAATGAATATTAAGTTTTGGAATAAAAGTTGGGTCGTCACAATGCACATCAGTGCAATGATGGTCAGAGAAGCCGCACTGATAGAGGAGTTCCGGGATTTGAGTTTGACGATGCAAGTGGAGCCGACAAGTATCAAGATGGGGATGCTGCAGATTGCTAATAAGTTTCTACAAAGGATTCGGGAATTGCAACGCAAGGATGAGAAGCTCATAGAAAAGAGGAAGTTGATGGAAGAAGGCAAGGAATTGGAATTTCAAGAAGGGAAGGATGGAATCCTTCGCTTTAAAACAAGGATTTGTGTGCCTGATGATTTAGAAGTAAGAAGGATGATTCTGGATGAAGCGCATAAGAGTAAGATGAGTATGCATCCGGGAGTTACCAAAATGTACCACGACTTAAAGAAGCTATTTTGGTGGCCTGGTTTGAAGAAAGACGTAGCTGAGTATGTGGCCTGTTGTTTGGTGTGTCAAAAGGCCAAGGTGGAACATCAAAGGCCAGGAGCAGAGTTACTTCCTTTGGAGATTCCGTCGTGGAAATGGGATAGCATCTTGATGGATTTCGTGTCGGGATTGCCAAGGACATCTACTGGTCATGATGCAATCTGGGTGATCGTGGATCGTTTGACCAAGTCAGCGCATTTCATTCCCGTGAATATGCGCTATTCGTTGGAAAAGCTCACCCAGTTGTACATCAAAGAAATTGTTCGTCTGCACGGTGTACCATCAAGCATTGTATCTGATCGCGATCCAAGGTTTACATCGAAGTTTTGGGAAGATCTGCATAGAGCCTTGGGTTCAAGATTGAAACTGAGTTCTGCATACCATCCTCAGACTGATGGCCAAACGGAGAGGACTATTCAGTCATTGGAGGACATTCTACGAGCCTGTGCTTTGGAAGGACAAGGGAATTGGGAGCAGATGTTGCCACTCGTGGAGTTCACTTACAACAACAGTTACCACACGAGTATTGGAATGGCACCATTTGAAGCTTTGTATGGGAGAAAATGTTAGATGCCGTTATGCTGGTTTCAAGTGGGGGAGAATTCTCTGGTTGGACCAGATTTTGTGCAAGAGACCACGGAACAGATCAAGATGATACAAGAGAAGATGAGGGCAGCTCAAAGTAGCCAGAAAAGCTATGCTGATAGAAGAAGAAAACCTTTAGAATTCGCCAAAGGAGACCATGTATTCATTAGAATAGTACCAACCAAAGGTGTTAGTAGGGCCTTGAAAACTCAGAAACTATCACCTAAATTCATTGGTCCCTATCAAATCCTCAAAAGGGTCGGCCCAGTAGCTTATCAATTAGCTTTGCCTCCGTCATTAGCTAACCTTCATAATGTATTCCATGTGTCTCAACTAAAAAGATATGTCCATGACCCCACCATTGTCCTTAGAATCCAACCTGATGACTTAGAAATCCATGAGAACCTAACCTTCAAAGCTGTGCCAGTTCGTATTGAAGATCGAAGAATCAAGCAGCTTAGAGGGAAAGACATTCGTCTGGTCAAAGTCGTCTGGGTGTGTGGCGATGTAATGGAAGCATCATGGGAACTAGAGGATAAGATGCGTCAGGATTATCCTGACTTGTTTGTATGAGTTGAATTTCGGGGACGAAATTCCTTGTAAGTGGGGGAGTAGTGTAACACCCCAAAATTTTAATCCCCGATTAATGAAATGTTAATTATAAATTAATTATAATTAATTATTTCCATATTAATCCTTGATTAAAATATGTGTTCATATAGTTGGTATATGTGTGTGAATTGATTTAATAAATATAATAAATGCCTAAGATGAGTATTTTGCATATTAGTCCCTCGGTTGGGACCTAGAGGTAATTATAGGAAAGATTTTGGAGGGAAAGTAAATAAAATAATTATTTTTCAAAAATTGGGAAAAATACTCGAGTATTTTCTGAAAAACTCGAGTATTCTGGACAGAGTTGCACGAGTTAGTGCGTTTGGTGAGTCACCACCACCGATTCCCCTTCGTTGACACGAATACTCCTCCATGAACACATCAACAGCTTCGTGTCGCTGTGCATGATCCTTCAAACCTAGTATTTAAGCTCAAAACCGAGTGAGGAGCAACCATTTTGCCAATTTGTTGATGAGTTTGTATGTTAGGGTTCTGCAATCGTTTCCTTCGATTCTCCTTGTGTGCTTAGATTCAAGTAACAAATCATACACCAATACAAATCTCACATCACGAGCTTTGTATAGACATAAAGTTTGTGAGCTGAGAGTGAATGTGCTGTTAGAATCAAAGCTGAGAAGTTGAGGTTTGGGTGCTGTCATCAGTTCTGGGAGCTCACTTTGATCATTGATTGTGGTAAGCTCACGAGTCTCTGAGTCTCAAATTCAGTTCCTTTAGTTAGATGATGTTCCATAGAGTCTAGAAATACTAATTTCCCCAATTGTTATCTCTGTCTTCCATGTAAACCAATTCAATCTTGGGGATGTATTAAAAACTGCTCTGCATGTTGGTGCTTGAAGTGGTTCTTGGTGCTGTGGGGCTTTTTCTTGCAATTTCTTGTTTGATTCACGTTTGAGAGGTAAGGGGAAGTAATTATATTCACTAGATAGAGTTAAATTTCATTAATTGTGTTAGAGAGCCACCAAGAGGCTCTAAGGGCTTAGTTTGAATAGGAACTTTGGTATGGAGACCAATCCATGCTCTATGACTGTGTTGAGAAAGTTTTATATCATGCATGCAAGCTTAAATGACCATTGTTTTATGAGTATTATGCTTATTTTGCAATTTGAGGTGTTGAGTTGCTAAATTGTGTAAATTATGCATAAATGGTTGATTCTCTGTCAAATTGGTTATTTGATATGAAATGAGTATTGCAACATGTTCAATATATGGTATATGAACTATTGTGATCACTGGTTTGGGTTAAAAGTGTTTAAAATTAAAATGGTATGTAAAAACCAAGTTTCACTCTGTTCTGTCTGCATATACTCGAGTATTTGGCTTAACACTCGAGTATTTCGTGGTGCACCAGAGTGAAAATTGGCGCACCAACTTGGGAATCAGATTGGACACTCGAGTAATGTATGAACTACTCGAGTATTCTAGGTAATGGAATACTTGAGTATCTCATGAATTACTCGAGTATATTTATGAAGACCTGAAAACCTAAATCTCTGAAAAGACATGAACGACTCGAGTATAATTATGAACCACTCGAGTAGAATCTGGAAAATGATAAATTACTCGAGTATTTTGGAAAACACTCGAGTATTTTTAGTCAGACACTTAAAATACCATTTTCAATTCTAAGTCATTTTGTAACTCTTAAAGGACAATAAACCAAGTGATCCTTGACTTAAAAGAAACTGATTGATGTTATGATATTTTCATTTGAATAATGATGATACGTTGCTCGGGAGGCACGTAGTGTATTAATAAAAGGACGAAACATCAATCAATTCCTTTTAAGTAAAGTTAATGCATTCATTCTGGAGTTTGGATGGTAGGACGTATATCATGTTTTTGGTAAACATGTGGAGGGCCTCTGGGAGTGCCAATACGCTTGCTTGATGACACGTCGTTGACGTGGTCGGCTGAGTGGATGCCGATATGGTTATACCCTTTGGATGACGGGATATGCTCGGGTGGCATGGATACCAAGCTTGTCGTGTACATTCTAGGTGAATGTACGAATTGTTGTATACCTAGGAATACAACGCACTGATGAGTGCAGGGTTGTCAGGGATGGACGTCAGAGAGTGACATAGTATGATGGAGATAGGCTTGAGAGCTAAAGTCATGCATCATGCCACTCATTTAAATTAATTGTGATAAATGAAATAAGTGTGAGCATCCTATGTGCATTCATTAACTGCTAAGTGTTATATGTGATTGTTGTTAATTGATGCATATTTACATACTCATATTGCACAATTTATTCTCTATTGGTTATGTGTATAGAATTGCTTACCCCTATGCCCTTGTAGGTGATGTCTCGTTACATTGCTTGCATCGAGATCCGGCCACTTCTTAGTGGCACATGGATCTATAAGGACCATCGCGCGGTGTTCGAGGGAGAGGTAGAGGTTACCTTCTACCACCCGAACCCGTTGATCCGATTCCGTCCTCGTAGATTTAGGATTCCCATCATATACACTATGCATGTACCCCCGTTTTACACTTACCATGGACCACCTCCCACGCGACCAGCTCGCTCTTACCATAGTTTTCGTTTTCGACCTACCCGCTCTCACCCTTTTTCTTCGAGAGTCATCCGCGAGGAGACTCCCCCTTCTGATCCGAGGAGCCCAGTCAGGGTTTCACCATCACCTGACCCGGTACCCAGTGGTAGGGTACACTCTCCCTCGGATGGGATCGAGGAGGATCCGGTGGAGGACGAGAGTGGGAGCGAGCCTGTCGTGCATTCTACTAGGAGTGATTGGAGGGACGATGATCCCTAGGTATATGCATATGGTATGTGATGAGGATCGGTGGATCCGATGTGCGGATGCTGTGGAGGAGACTTGTTGCTGCTGTGTTGATGATGATGCTACTACCTTACTACTTATGTTTCTTGGAGACTGCTGCTATCACTACTACTACATCTGATGATGCCAGATCTACATGACCACCCTTGGAGTTTATGTTTTGGTTATGTACATATATTGTAGATATACTTTTTGAGTACTCTAGGGCTTTGGTCGTATTACTACGTAGATCGGATTATGGACTTGTATTTTGGAACTTGGAGACTTGATATGGGGACTATGTACTTATCACTCTCTTTTCATACTTATGTATATATATCTATGTTTATATTATTATCAGTTGCGTAGTCCTATAACTTCCGCTTACTCTGATTTAATCCATTTAAAGAGTTCGGCTGTGAAAACTATTCAATGGTATTTGTTTTATCAAACAAAGTAAGGGTAGCTTCTGTTATTTTCTATAATATATGAACGATTCTAAGAGACGAATGCTACCCAATTTTCGAAAAGATTTTAGAAATCGCCGAATTCAATGTAACTGTTTTATAATGCCTTAGGGTTTATTCTCCAAGAATTCCAAGTGTTGGTTTGTGCACCCGTTTAAAAAGGAAAATTTTATTGCGGTTATTTTCTTAATACTCGCAAGTCCATATATTATCCAATGTTAGAGCTTAAGTACTATATTATATTTGGGTAATCGGTAAGGGTGTCACAAGTTGGTGCCTCGCCTGGGCGGGTTTTTCACAGTCTGGTGCACCAATGAACAGTGCACGCGCCTGGGCGTGCACCGGTGCGCCTGGGCGTGGACCAGAATTCCAAATCTTCGATTCGCCGTACCTTTTTCGTTAACCGTCGGATCGGGTCCAAATTTTTAGGCAAGCTTCTTCACCCCATAAAATTCTTATCCAATGGTGGAATTTATTTTCTTAGCATCCTATAATAAATTTCTAATTTTCTCTTTTTGGTCAATTGCTAACATCGAAAACGCCGATTTAACTCCCGATTTCGCTTATACGACTTTGCCCGAAGCCACAACTGCCTTCTATACAACCCCTAGGACTTATAATCACCACTCACCTATCTACCAAAATTCGTTAAGTCATCAATTCAATTTTTCTTAGGTTTTTTATTTAATAATTCATTTAAAATAAAGTTTAGGATGTTACAATTCTCCCCCACTTATTAGAATTTCGTCCCCGAAATTCCGATCAATTCCTTCAAATGGAGAATCATCCCAATCGCAAGGTTCTTTGGTTGTGCTACTATTTCCTCTTGGTTTCACTCCCCCACTTAGATTCTGCGTGCTACTAGGGCTTCGAACTAAACAAAGAGTAAAACTTCCGATGCTAAGCTCGTTTGGTACACTCTTGGATACAAGATTTAGCAACGACATCAACTACTGGTAGGTGGATAAATCAAAATGATCAGTTTCAATTTTCCATCTACTAATAGTGATCCCATTGTTGGCTTACTGATAATATCATTACTCAACATATGCAAGAATTAGAGTGATCAATTCTAATCTTATATAGTATTAAATAACAATATTACCACTGGGCTTGATTAGTTTGGAATGGAATTCTACAACTTGACATTTTCGTATAATTGTTTCTACCATGCTACCAAGAAGCATAGATTGGACGAATGTTCTAGAGGTTCATAGGATGGTTCTATTTTAAAGAACATGATATTTTCAAATAACTTCTAAGAAAGAAAAATCAGTGATGTGATATTAAAACTAATGGGATGCTGCACGGGCATTACTAAACAATCTATACCTGCGACTATGTCAGCTAGATCGACCTCCTCCCTGTTCATGGTGTACAGTTTTCCCTTAGAAGCAGGTTGACCCTTTCCCGCTTGCTGCACCTTTGTAGCATTGACTTCTCTATTCGGAATCTTTGTGGGACAAGTCGAAGCAAAATGTCCTGATTGTCCGCACAGAAAACAAGTGAAATTCCCCCTGGTTTGATTTCGATACCAGCATTCTCCCTCATGCTTCTTTCCACAATGTGAGCAAAGTGGATAGGTTCCCATAGTATTCCCATTCTTATTCTTAACCCCGGGAGCTACTGGAGCTACGTCGTGCTGGGCATAAGGTTTTGATTCCAGAACTGGTCCTTTTCCCTGAGTCGGACCCCCAACTTTCTGTACCTTCTTGTTTCTTTTCTCCTCTGCCCTGCGCTCCCTACTCTTTTCATAAGTACTGGTCATATTCACAAGTTGGGACAGATTTGCAATGTTCTGATACTCAAAGGCCATCCTAATCTCCGAACGAAGTCCGGTTTCGAACTTGATACACTTGGTCCTTTCATCAGCATCTCTATAACTCCCTGCATACCGGATCAAGTCTTCAAATCTAGCGGCGTACTCACCAACGCTCATGTCCCCTTGCACGAGCTGCAGAAAGGTTATCTCCTTATCTCTACGAACATCCTAAGGAAAATATTTACCCAAAAAACGATTCTTAAACAAATCCCAAGTGATTGCCTGATTGTTTGCCTCCAGACCCCTCCGCATCTGTTGCCACCAATGTTCTGCTTCACTAGTCAACATGTATTGCGCTAGCAGAACCTTCTGTTCCTCCGGTGGTGCCATGGTATTAAGGATCTTTTCGATCTCCTGTAACCAAAGATGTGCTCCATCGGGATTGAACCCGCCTTCGAACTTCAACGGTTCATTCTTTCTGAATCGCGCCAACGAATCAATCGCAACCGGAGCTGGTGGTTGAGGATTCATTGCTGCCACTGCTGCTGTCACTACTGCTGCAGCTACTGCTGCAGCTGCTGTTGCTATGTTATTCCCCTGATTCTGCTGCATTTGCACCATTTGTTCTAGAATAGCTCGGATTCCATCATTATCGATCCGTCTACCAGCCATACTATTTAGTCATAGACAAGACCGACAGTTAATGCTTAATATATTAATTAAAGGTATAAACATCCTATAAATAAAGTCTAGACTCTAAACTATAATCCTTGATTACTCGCTCGGTGAGTAATCACTGGAGTAGCTCATAACTCCAAAGGCCGAGGGAAACTGCTCTGATACCAAAATGTAACACCCTAGTTATTTAACCCTAAGTACCCTTATTCAAAATAATGCATTTGAAATTTTCTTTTTAACTTATAAAAATTTTCCCGTCAAACGGACGGAGTTTCCTTTGTTTTCTTAGCTTTCCAAAAAAATTGTTTCACCTTCAACCTGTTCATAATATTCATTCATATCATTTCAGTTGCCAGCAGGGCAAAATATAAACAGTGTGACTTAGCACTATTACATCAAGTTTATAAACATATACACAAGTCTTAAAACACTTTAGTTTTTCCACAAAAACAACTACTAGTTTTAGTTACATCAACAAAATATTTAATGTTCCCAAAATAAAACTCTTGACCACCATTAGTTTCCCAACTATTTTCACATTCCACGTTGTGGAATGTGATCCTGGTCGGCCATGCTCGTGTAAGCTCCTCCTTCACCTGGAAAAATATATCAAGAAGGGTAGCATTACACAGAACTTAGAAAATACATTCTAAAATGACATAGAGAACAACTAAAAGATTACTACCCGTTATCACTTGAATTATATTTTCTATTTCAATTTCCCTTGCTTCCTTAATACCCTATTGTTGTCCATACTCATCTTTTATTCCTTTCGACTATTTCCTTAACCTTCCTTGGATTCTATCATTCCTTCTATCATCTGCACACTTGTTTAACTATCCTCTTATTCTCATTAATACTCACTCCTAATGGAGGGTCTCATTCACATACTGTTCCACTCCTCTACAGGGGGGGTCCTGATATTATTCACTCCCTAAGAAGGGTCATGATACGACACATACCATCCTATAATATCCACTCCTTTCGGAGGGTCATGAAACAAATATCCACTCCTTTCGGAGGGTCATGAAAATAATATCCACTCCTTTCGGAGGGTCATGAAAATAATATCCACTCCTTTCGGAGGGTCATGAAAATAATATTTCCCGCTCCGCATAGGGAGGGTCCTGAATGTATCTTCTCCTTTATGGAGGTCCATAAATAATACATAATGTCATAATCATTTATTCATACCATTTAATTACCTACTTCTCTAACCATTGTCACACTCTTAATTAATTTACCACTTACCTAATTCCTTTTCTTATTCCCGTTAACTACATTTTACTCTTCATCATCATTCATGTTTATTACAATTCCATTCTAAACACTAAAATTAATAACATAATCAACTTTCTAATCACTATATCCATTATTAACCTTCAAGCCATGCTATATTCTACCACCATCATCATTAAGTCCAATTGTCTATCTCATCTCTAGATCTATAGCTCACTCTCATTATTAAACCCTCAAATACTTAAATCTAGACAATTACAAACATACACAATTATAGTCATATCCATTAACCTTTCTTAAATCCTATTCTAGTCAATTTCCCTAAGGTTTCTCTTTTCTATTTTATTTCCTGCCCTTAATTCCCCCTATATGCAAGCTAGAAAATACCCTCTAAGTAAAGGTAACGCTTCCCTTCTTACCTCATATCCAGAAAATATAAGAGTTCCTTGAGGTGAGGGAGGTCCTATGTGATGATTCCTTAGCTTAGAATTGAGAAGTTGATGGTGATATTGATTCTTGATCAATCTTGAAGGGAGAAAAGCTTGAGCCCCCAAGTGTTGGTAGAACTTGAAATCCAAGAGGGAGAAAGGAGGGAGCAACTCGTGTGAGAGAGGAAGAAAGGTGGTAAGTTCTAATCCATTTTCATGCCCAATGCTTGATGAAAGTCATGAGGAGTGTTGGTGATTCTTGATTATTGGATATATATGTGGTAATGATAATAGGGGTTCTAAACCCTAAGGAAGAGGATGGAAGAGAGGATGATGATGATGTCTTGGGCTCACTTCATGAGGGATATTTGATGTTGATGAGGATTGAGTGGTTGATTTCTTGATCTTGTGTGTTTGGGTGATTGAATGGTGTTTTAGTGTTCTTGAGTATTGAGAGAATTGATGGAGGTGGTGGGTTGAGGTTGATGATGAAGAATGAGAGAATGGAGTGCTTTTGATGCCAAAAAAATGGGTTTTGGGGTCAGCCACCATCGTGTGGCTGAGATTAGAACTTTGGCCCCAAGTTTCTCAACCAACGCACCAGATCTGGTGCTGCTGAGCGCGCGCGCCTGGGCATACGCCGGGCGCGCCTGGGCGGGTCTGAGCACCAACTGGTGCTGCTGGTGCGCGCCTGGTGCGGTCAGGAGGGAGTTGGTGCGCGTCTGGTGCGATCAGGAGGGAGTTCTGGCTCGCCAACGCGAATCTGGTGCGTGTGGTGCGGATCTGCGCTCGCCTGGGCGAGTTGGTGCCTCGCCTGGGCGGGTTTTACACTATCTGGTGCACCAATGAACAGTGCACGCGCCTGGGCGTGCACCGGTGCGCCTGGGCGTGCACCAGAATTCCAAATCTTCGATTCGCCGTAACTTTTTCGTTAACCGTCGGATCGGGTCCAAATTTTTAGGCAAGCTTCTTCACCCCATAAACTTCTTATCCAACGGTGGAATTTATTTTCTTAGCATCCTATAAGAAATTTCTAATTTTCTCTTTTCGGTCGATTGCTAACATCGAAAACGCCGATTGAACTCCCGATTTCGCTTATACGACTTTGCCCGAAGCCACAATTGCCTTCTATACAACCCCTAGGACTTATAATCACCACTCACCTATCTACCAAAATTCGTTAAGTCATCAATTCAATTTTTCTTAGGTTTTTTATTTAATAATTCATTTAAAATAAAGTTTAGGATGTTACAAGATACAGCTCTTTTCAAGAGTTTAACAACGTATTCACAAAACACCCGAACCTAGGAAATTACTTTCCTTATTTCGCGGTCCGAGGGTCCCGCTTCGTCTAAAGTCGGCGATCCGAGTTCTTTCTCACAATTTCTACCAACAAACTATGCATACAAATGTGATTCTACGTTCAAAAAAACCATACAAGAAAACTACACAAGAAAATATATTGTGAATTCCTCCTAAGAGTTCGCACTCGGAAAGTTCTGGTTGAAACGTGACGAACGAAAGAAAAAGCAGTTAAAAACATATCAAGCAGCGATACAATTTTCTAAACAGCAAATTAATTAAAAGGCATATCCGAAGTATCAAAAGAGTTTGAATCAAAATAAACAAAGTATGACGCCCGGATACAACGAGCAGCAGAAAGAATTCCTACATGTGATACCAACAAGCAGAAAAATAGAAATCAAAACAGATAGAAATGATCCAAATTCATGCCTCATCATCTGACAAGCTGATATCCTTGTCATCGAATTCAGGAGCTTCAGTCAATTCCACCAAAGGATTGGGAAGATTCTCCGCCTGCAAATCTATTTCAGCTTTAGTTTCAATGTCAATTAACTTCCCATCTTCTACACTATGGAAAGGCTGTGCTCCGACTACTCGGAACTCGGTTTTAGGATTCAAAAGCTGGATCTGTTTGATCGCTGAAACAAAAGAGTCGTCAACACCCTTACCCCAGTTGTAGAAATTAGCAGCTGCCTTTTTCTTAAAGACGAGAGCGTTTTCCTTATATTTTTGAACAGTTGCAGCAGATTTCTTCACCTCAGAATCCATCTCCTCGATCCTCTGTCGGCTTACCTACAATTTTTTTTAAGAGTTTCCTCAATTTCCTTCTTTCTGTCTTCAGCAGCCTTTTGTGAAGCTCTCAGAGAATCTCGCTCCTTGATCAGTTCAGTTTTATCAGCCTTCACGTTTTCCAGCTCATTCTTTACTCGAACTAGCTCGTCCGACAAACTGGCTTCTTGAGCCACTTGCAGCTCACGAGTCTCCTTCTGCTGAACATTTAAGCCTTTAAACAAATCCTCTGGATGCTTGGACATGTAATGGGTTAAGCTGGCACCTCGAAGCAAAAACTTGGTCAAAGATATAGTGTAACGGGACCATTAAGAAGCACTAAGATTATCATACCGGATATGGTCAGATTCCAGGCAGATAAACTCTGGAAATTTTTCATCTAACTCACGATTCCACACCGAAACTACTGGTGGAGTCGGAGTAGGAGTAGGATCAGCAGCTGCTCTGGCACTTGTTCCCTCGGCCCTGGAACTTGCTCCTTCAGAAACCTTTTCTTTCCCTTTATCAAGCCTTCGGCGACGGGTTAATTGCGGAGGGGGAGAGGGGGCTTGGGCTTCACCACTTGAGGCCGGCGAAGTTGTAGTAGCTGCAACAACGACCAAGTTGGGAGCTGGCCGAGGAGACCCTTCAACCAGAGAGGCAGTAGGGGTCGAAGTGCTTAAACTTTGAGTGCTCATACTTGACGACCCTGAAGCCGCACTTGAAGGAGGAGCTTTTCTTTTCTTTCCTCCTTGGAGCAGTGCAGCCATACGAGAATCCATTTTATCTGCAAAGGAAACCAAGAGCCATTAGATCTAAACAGATTTACAAGTAAAAAAGCAAAGAAAAATAGTTTACCAAGCGGAGCCTTGACATCTTTTGAGGGGATATTTACAATGTCCCTCGTTTCCATCATCCCATTGTTGGCCAAGTAGTTCTCAAACTCTCGGCACACCTCCTTCTCATGTTCAAAGAGCTGTTTCCACTCCGACCCGTATGAAGCAATCCTACGATTAAAAAAACTTGCGCTCCACTGAAGGGGAAATCGTGGAACCGGTCGCTCTTCACCAGCCTTTGTAAACCAGCAAACACCGTTTCCATCAAAGTTGTATTTAAAATAAAATGGTTTGAACGTTTTCCAAGACTCAGAGTACTTGGTTAACAGAGCATACCCATTTCGTGATTTCAATGAAACCCAGGGTCGTTTGGTGGACCCTTTCTCAAAGGCGTTAGCTTGCAGGGCGTAGAAAAAAGTCGGAATGGTACAGGGCCAGTCCATTGCTGAACAAACTTGTTGAAAGGCTCTAACGAAGGCCCATGCATTTGGGTGCAACTGGGAAGGGGCCACTCTCAGCGTATTCAAAACCTCTATTTCAAAATCGGTGAAAGGCATCCTAATTCCAAGACGGGTTATCACCTCTTCATAAAAGTAAAAACCAGTGCTGTCCTCGGGGATACGAGTGCAAATTCTTTCGTTGGATCCTACTGGACTTACTAAATACAAGTTTCCAGCATGATCTCCAGGGCAAGGTAGTATAATGGCTCTTGTTTGTTCTAAAGATTCGTCAATCGAAAGCTCAGATTGGGTGCCTACAACTTCTCGGCCAACCCAATTATACTGGCCAGCATCCGGTGGAAGGGGATAAAGTTCAGGATTCATAACGCACTTTCGCTTCATACCTGAGGAAAAGGAGGCATACGCGGAGTCAAGAGCAGTAAAAATTTGATTATTTCTGATCAAATACTTATGTATAGTATCGATTGGGGAACACCGCCCTTCCTGGGTCGGACTTCCCCAAACGAATTAAAACACTGAATACCTCTCCGTTGCCTCCTTAACCTCATTTGTTCTACCCTCTCAGTGATCCTATAATAAATCACACCTTGTTTGGCCTTTTTCAAGTCCTGAGGAAAATGGGTCGCGATTTTTTTAATCCAACTTCCTGGATTTTCTTCCTCGTGTTCTTGGTATATCGGAATTTACAGAATCCTTCAGTTCAAACCCTAAGAAGTTAGGAACAACCAAAAATAAAATTATCCTAAGAAACTCTACGGTGATCGCTCAAAGAACGGCAAAGAATGGCAAGGAATTTCAGAAAGAAGAGGGGTATCCTGACGATCAATGCAAGATTTCCAGTAAACCCTAGAATTTGTTTAGAATCAGGAAAAGGGGTGCATGGCTAGTGCTAAAACGCAACAATGAAGATTCTAAGAGCAATACTCATAACAGACAACATGAACATACACATGCAGTATTTCATAAGTTTGCAAGGAAGAAAGCGGAAGACAATCAAGGTGGAAGAATGTGTTCGTTACCTGTTTGAGGATGAGTGATCAAGAGGTTGAGAATGATAGAAGTACAAACGAACTTGGAATATGCTTAGTGCAAGTGAAGAAGGTGAAATCGCTGCAAAAATCTCTTCGATGATCTTTGAATCTGCTGTTCAATGGCAAGAGAAACGATTCTTCATGAAGGCAAGATGAGGGAGAAAAGAAGCTGATGAGTTTCTAATGTTTCTAATTTTGACAGAAATGAATTTCGAAAACCGCTCCCAAGCATTTCTTTATGAAGTTTCCCTGCACTATCTAAGAATTGGGCCGAATCAACGAAAGCCCACTCCTCTTGCAAATGCATATGCGGTGCATACTGAAGTTTTGAAATCATAACATTCTGCTTCCCGATAATAGAAAGGACACGTGGAACCTTAAGAAAAACTCAAAGGTCCTTTCCGTGTCAATGAAAGGACAGCTCTGCTAAATGCACTAAGACAACTGGATCTCTCTTCTCCTCAACAATGCCTGCCTTTGATCGTCCAACAGCTTATTTGTCTCTTCAACTCGCACGGCTCAAATCACCCAACCGAGCTTGGGGGGCTTATGTAGTGGACCTTTAGTAGACCGAAAGTTATCCGACTAAAATCACCTTGGTTCGACCAGTTAGACGCTGGAACAAGGCCAATGGTCGGAACGCTACACCGAGCAACTAGGCTTATGGAGATGTTACACGCTTATGAGATTAATCCCGAACGCAGAATTTTCATCCTTATCTCTATCATTTACAGTCTCATTAAGCTTAACAACTTCTCTTAGATTCCCACGACTCTTGGTTAGATAAATATGATATCGGATAAAGATTTATCACCTACAGGATTTACGAAGGTGATCTTAACATAACCTTTACTAATCCTAATTGAATTCTTCCTCTTCATAAGCTTATCAGAAAGGCCCATCGCACACAGGCAATCCCCTATAAGAACTACCATGCTATAGGGGCTAAGGTACGTCTTCTCATCCCTAAGTTGGCACTAGCACACACATTGTTGACTAGGGAGAACCTGTTTATCCCAACTGGATATACAGAAATCCTAAAAGAATCCTACATTAACATCTTGATTGAGATCATTCCTGAAGTTCTTTCATAGCTTCAAGGTTGATTTTGGTTAAGGACACGACACTTCTTGAGCTGAGACACATGGAAAACATTATGCAAGTTGGCTAAAGATGGAGGCAGGGCTATCCGATAAGCAACAGTACCAACTCGCTTAAGGATTTGATAAGGACCAATGAATTTTGGAGAAAGCTTTCGAGTCTTAAGAGCTCGACTGACACCTTTCATATGAACTATTCGAAGGAAAACATGATTGCCTTCCGAAAATTCTAGAGGTCTTCTTCTTCGATCAGCATAACTCTTCTGGCGACTTTGTGCTATCTTCATTTTCTCCTGAATCATCTTGATCTTCTCAGTCGTCTGTTGCACAATTTCAGGCCCAATCATCACATTCTCCCCCACTTGAAACCAACATAACGGGGTTTGGCACTTCCTACCATACAAAGCTTCAAACGGTGCCATTCCGATACTCGTATGATAACTGTTGTTGTAGGTAAACTCTGCGAGCAATAAAATCTGATCCCAACTTCCTTGTTCTTCCAAGGCACAGGCTCTTAAGATATCCTCTACCGTCTGAATAGTTCTCTCGGTCTGGGCATCTGTTTGAGGATGATAAGTTGAACTGATCTTCAATCTTGTACCCAAGGCTTGATGTAAGATCGACCAAAACTTTGACACAAACCTTGGATCTCGGTCTGACACAATACTTGAGGGTATGCCATGCAACCGAATAACCTCCTTAATATAAATTCGAGTGAATTTCTTTCCAAATCATAGCGCATATTCACAGGAATGAAATGCGTCGACTTCGTCAAACGATCCACGATCACCCAGATTGCATCATGATTTGCTGTTGTTCTTAGCAAACCAGATATGAAATCCATAGAGATGCTATCCCACTTCCACTGTGGAATATCTAAAGATTGCAGTTGTCCTCCAGGTTTCTGATGTTCTGCTTTGGCTTTCTGACAAACAAAACACGAAGCCACATACTCTGCTACATCTTTCTTTAGTCCAGACCACCAAAATAACCTCTTCAGATCCTGGTACATCTTGGTTGATCCTGGACGCATACTCATCCAGCTCTTATGTGCTTCGTCTAAGATCATTCTTCTAACTTCCGAATCTCTGGGAACACAAATTCTCGTCTTGAAACGAAGAATTCCATATGCTCCAACACTAAAGTTCAGTTCCTTTCCTTCAGTCATCAATCTATTCTTCTCTTTCAACTCCTCATCTTCTGGTTATAATTCATGAATCCGATTCAAGAATTTGTTTGTGATTTGCAACATTCCCAGTCTAATGCCAAATGGTTCCACTTGCATTACCAGACTTAGGTCTCTGAACTCCTAGATCAGAATAGCCTCCTTGACCATCATTGAGCTCACATGAATAGCCTTTCTACTCAAAGCGTTTGCAACTACGTTTGCTTTGCCAGGATGGTAATGGAGCTCACAGTCATAATCTTTTAGAAACTCCATCCATCGCCTTTGTCTCATATTCAACTCCTTTTGATTAAACAGGTACTTTAAACTCTTATGGTCACTGAACACCGGAAATGTAGTGCCATAGAGGTAGTGTCTCCAAATCTTTGAAGCAAACACGATTGCTGCTAACTCCAGGTCATGTGTCGGGTAATTCACTTCATGAATCTTCAACTGTCGAGAAGTATATGCAACCACCTGACCTTCTTGCATTAAAACACTTCCCAAGCCTTGCTTCGATGCATCACAATACATCTCGAAACTTTTACCAGGGTCAGGAAAAATTAACACTGGAGATGATGTTAACCTTTTCATTAACTCCTGGAAACTCCGTTCACACTTCTCATCCCATACGAACGGTTGATCCTTCCGAGTTAGCTTCGTCAACGGTAATGCGATTTTAGAGAAACCTTTTATAAATCGCCTATAATACCCAGCCAGTCCTAAGTAACTTCTCACTTCAGTGACTGACGTAGGTTGACCCCACTGCAACACAGAATCCACTTTGGTAGGGTCTACAGCAATTCCTTTCGTAGAAATCACATGTCCGAAAAACTTCACTTCCTCAAGCCAGAATTCACACTTAGCAAGCTTCGCATACAACTGCTTCTCCTTCAAGATGTTCAACACAATCTTGAGATGCTCGGGATGTTCCTCCAGACTCTTGGAATAGATCAGAATGTCATCTATAAACACCACCACAAACGAGTCCAAGTAGGGTCTGAAAATCCTGTTCATGTAGTCCATAAAGATAGCAGGAGCATTTGTCAAACCAAACGACATCACCACATACTCATAATTCCCATATCGAGATCGGAATGCAGTCTTGGGAATATCCTCCTCCCTTATTCTGATATGATGGTACCCATACCGTAAGTCGATCTTTGAAAATACTGAAGCTCCTCTAACTTGGTCCATAAGGTCATCAATTCTTGGAAAAGGATACTTATTCATAATCGTGACCTTATTCAACTGCCTGAAATCCATGCACATTCTCATACTTCCATCTTTCTTTTTCACAAACAACAATGGGGCTCCCCACGGTGATTCACTTGGTCTTATCATCTGCTTTTCCAACAACTCTTCTATTTGCTTCTTCATCTCAGCTATTTCCGGCGGTGCCATTCTATAAGGAGCAATAGAGATGGGACCAGCTCCTGGAACCAGATCAATTCAAAACTCAATCTCTCTCTTCGGAGGTAGACCCGGTATCTCTTCAACTGAGAACACTTCTGGAAAGTCTTGCACAACAGGAATCTCTTCAAGACGCTTTCCTTCTCCTTCTTCCTTTCCCACTGCGGAGAACAAACACATGTATCCTTCGGGTCTAGGATTCTTATACAAGATTGTTTTTCTATCACAATCGATGGTCACTTAGTTCTTAATCAACCAATCCATCCCCAAGATCACATCCAATTGTGACAAAGGAAAACAAATCAGGTTTACTTTAGAGACGCGGTCAAATACCTCAACACAACAATCTAAACAGACTTTAGAAACATAGACAGGGAGTCCAGTAGGAGTTTCAACTCTCAGGCATTTGGATGAATCGGACGTTACCAAGTTCAAACGATTCACACACTCATAGGAAATGAAAGAATGAGTAGCTCCAAAGTCGAACATAAACATGCAAGGTTGATTATTTAGCAAATATTTACCTTGCACGAGATCAGAGGATTTGTTGACTTCAACACTACTCAGGGTAAAAACTTTGCCTTGATTCACGGACTTGTTAGCGGATAATTGAGAATTAGCTTTTGCGGGCTCCTTGCAGTCATGAGCATAATGACCCGACTTGCCACAATTGAAACAACCACCTTGAGTCCAACAGATCTGTCCACGATGATGATGCTTGCACTTTGCACAGAAAGGGACATCATTCTGAGTGTTGCTCTTCCCAACAGCTACAGCTTTTCCTTTAGCTCCGTTGTGGTTGGCATATGGACCTTTGCTTCGGTGATCAAATATTTTTCGCTTCTGAGACCCATAATTTTTTTGATTCCTAATGACTTGAATACTATGCTCCTCAGCCTTCTTGTCGTCTTCATATATCTGACACATATCAACGAGGGCAGGGAAACTCTGGATCCTTTGGTAGCTAAACACAGACTTCAACTCGGGTCTTAGACCGCCTTCAAACTTGATGCACTTACTACGCTCATCAGGATTGTTCTGGTAGTAACGGGAATACTTCATCAGCTCTTCAAATTTAGCCGCATATTCACCGACACTCATGTCACCTTGTTTCAATTGCAGGAACTCAACCTCTTTCTTCCTCCTCAAATCCCTTGGGAAGTACTTATTAAGAAACTTCTCGGTGAACACTCCCCAGTTGATTGGTCTTCCTTCATAGTTTAGGAGTTGAACGGTATGGTTCCACCAGTTTTCAGCTTCACCTCCTAACATATAGACTGCATACGTCACCCTCTGAGTATCTGTGCAGCCCAAAGTTCTGAATATCTTGTCTATCTCGTAGATCCACTTGTTTGCCTCTTCCGGTATGTATCCTCCCTCAAACCTTGGAGGTTTGCAGCTCCGAAATTCCGATAGAGTCTTAGCTTCCATCACTTCAACATTGCATTGTTGAGGCCGTTGTGCTTGTTGTTGTTGTTGTTTCTGCTGTTGTTGCATAGTTTCTAACACAATAGTGACGTTTCAAACATAGCGTTTGTATGATTACTACCTCTTGTTGCCATAGTAGACCTGCACTATGGACTTAGGGTCATGATAGGTCTATTAGAGAAGACACAACAGCTAAATACCCTTAACAATGTTCAATCTTGATTGAACAACATACTAGGCCACATAGACACGGCCATGAGGACAGGACCATTGCTCTGATACCACCAAATGTGTGACGCTCTTGGATTAAAATACTTTATAAGAAAATATAGTTGAATATATATATATTACGGACTTGATATTATTGGAAAAATAGGGAATAAAATTTTTCCTTTATATTTATTTTCAAACTAAACATATCCTTTAAAAAAATACTTTGAATTCGGCATTGGAATTGTTATCATACTTTTTTTTAAAAACACTTACTATTACCGAATCCGTTTGTTATTTATCAGAGTACGCGGAAAGAGTATAACTTTAGAAAATAATATAATCACTGGACATTATAAACATAAACCATCTATATATATATATATGTCATAAGTGCCACCAGAAACATCCATCATATCCCATGTACAGAAACTGATACCCAAGTCCAGTGATCTAAGTCTCATAGCCAAGTATAAACATAAACTGAAAGTAAAAACCAAAACCCTGAAGTCTCTCAAAAGATATATACAATATACACATAATCAAAATAAAGACACTCCAGAGCTGGTCATCAAGTCCTCCATGAACGCTCCACCATCACCATGATCTGCTACAGCTGCTACTACGACCCAGACCCACACTACTCACACTATGCCCATACCTAAGGGCCACCCATCCTCCTATCAGTAACATCCTCCTACTCGACTGGCTCCTCGTCACTCTCACCCTCCACTGGATCCTCCTCTGCCTCATCCAACGGAGTAGATACCCTACCACTGGGTACAGGATCTGCAACAAGCATAGTCCTCTCAGAGTCCGAAGAATTAGGTGAAGGAGTCCCAACACGAACAACTCTAGCAGCAACGGGGTGAGAGCGAGTATAGGGACGAAAACGAAGTATGATAACGACGAACAGGTCGAGCAGGGGGTGGTCCACGGTGAGAGTAAAAAGGAGGTACGTGCATAGTATAAATAATGGGAATCCGAAATCGTCGAGGTCGCACTCGGGCTAAGGGGTTGGGATGGTAGAGTGTGACCTCCACCTCTCGCTCAAAAGTAACCTGACGCTCCTCGTATGTCCATATCCCGCTAGGGATGGGACGGATCTCGATGCACGCTAGGTAGAAGTGTGCCATCACCTACACAGGGCACGAGAGTAAGCATAATATAATTACATAATCAAACAAGAATAATTCTAACATTCACAAGTATTCAAACACAAGTAAACATGAAAATGCATATGAGCACACCCAGTTTAACAAATTGTTAATCTTTTATATTAGTGGCATGATGCTTGCTTTCTATCTCACAATCCTGAGGTCTCCAATACTAATCAATCTCGGACGTCCATCCAATACACCAATGTGTTCCCATAACACTAACATATGTGACATCCCTCATTTTTATAAAGAGGAAATATAAATAAAATATTTATTTTAATAAAGAAATTTCATAAATAAGAGTATTTTATGAAAATAGTTTATTGGAAAATGAATTATCATTTAAGAAAATGAGATTTTAGTAAAATATCATGTAAAGATTGGACTGTATCTCTTTCGTTAACCGTTGGATCATCCTCAAATTTTTAGAAAAGGTTTCTAATGATTTTATCTCGACATCCAACGGTGGAAATTTTATTTTGAGAAGTAAATCTTTTTATATTAATTTTTCAGCAAAACAGTTAATTTCTGAATTTTAGCAGTGGCTAACCGGTTAGTAAAACCAGTAACCGGTTAGTGCGACTGCATCTGCATAAAATTAAGGCGGTTTGAGCTGGAAATCACGAAGGTTCTTCTTCCTTAAGCCTTCCGTGGAACCTTAATGGGAGATCTGGGACAGGTGTGAAGCTTTGGAATTGGATGGTTGTCATTAATTGATGACTAACCCCACTCTTCCAACCCTAATTCTTGCCCTATAAATAAAGATTGGTTGCTGCTATGAGGGTCTGTGTTCCTTGCGAATTCTATACCAAAACTCTGCCAAAATCTCTTCTCAATTCGTGTATACAACATGCCTTGAGTTGTTGCACATCAATCTTGTGAGTTGTGAGTGTGTGAGCTTGCTTTTGAAGGTGGTTTGTTCTGTTTTTGGTTGCTGTTCTGGTTTTGCTGGCTGCTGTGTGGCTGCTGCTGTAAGCTCTGCTAGCTGCTGTTCTAGGAGTCTTAAAGCTTGTCTAGGTGTTGTCCAAATTGTCATATTGCTAGGATGATTGATTGTGGAGATTTATGTGTGTATGTTTGTGAATTGGACCAAGACATGGTTGCTTGACATGGAGGTCAAGACAACCACTTGGCCACTATGATATAAATCTGAATTGGTACTAAATTGAATGAGTATTAAGTTGTAACTCTTAATGAAGATTGTGCCAAAATATGGTTGTGAGTTTACTGCAAAAATTAAAGTAAAGAACATGCTTAAGTAAGATTGGTTATGTTTGGATGATGTATGCTTGATTGATCACATAATTAATTGAATTGATGCATATGAATTGTGTTAGCAAGTGAAATAAGTCTTGTAACAAGTGAAGAAAGATGTGTTAGTTGATACTCAAGTCTGGTTGAAAGTTAATTATGAGTATGGAATGGGTTTGCACATGTTAAATTGCAGTTTGTTCTCAGGACCTGCATAATATAACCGTTTAGTGGGAAATTCTAACCAGTTAGAACCTGAGAAAAAGGGGAAAAATAACTAATTAAGTTTATTATGATTAACTTCCATAACTTGGAATCACTCTATGATCATATGAACATGTTGAATATGATTTATGATGATATATTAATGGCATTATTGAATTGATTAATAAGTTAATCATAAATCATGAAGTGTTCATTGTCTTAACAATACACATCCAAATTGAATTCGAATACTCTCTTGTACAAATTTGGAAAGCTCTGTATAATAACCCTATGTATTCTATTTGATATTGGCTTAAGTTGATAATTGGATTTGGAGAAGATTGGGTATAAGTTTAAGTTACAAGTGCATGACAAGAACTATGCTAACTGAAGGAATCAAGGGATTAAGAATGCTAAGGGCGATGATTTGGGATTGTAACTTAATATGATTTTATTCAAGCATGTACCTTAAGTTGTTTTAAGGGAAAGAAATGCATTTGGATTTGGTTTGAGTTGTAAAGGAAATCTGTTTTGTTCTCAGACTACATAATCTAACCGGTTAGGAGTTCCTGTATCTGATAGCATGCATTAGTTATTCAGGTTTAATATAGTAGTCAATAAGGGTTGGTATGACATAGGCCTGGACCAATAACCCAATCAATAAAAAGGATTTTATAAACTAAGGAATGGATATTGGTTTAGGGACTTGATAAAGAGTGTTGCTTTGATAATGTGTTGTTAAGGTTAGAATGAATAGAGTATGTCTAAATATGCTTAAGCCTTGTTATAACACTAGGATTATGTTTTAAGGGTTGCTACTGATAATCTGAAATTAGATATTGATACAATAGGAAATGACTAGATGACTAGCTAGACTTTGTCTTTGTTTTGGTTCCATGGTTTTGAAGTTGTTTTCAACATAGGTTATCAAAGTCCTTGTCCATTGATTCAATCATATACAAGTAATGCCTACGGAGCTGCTTAAGCACTAGGAAGTGATTAGCTGGAGGTTTGAGAGGATTTGGAATTAAAGTTAAAATTGGATGCTTTCAGGTCTGCTGTCTCTAATCGGTTAGTAGACTTATGTAACCGGTTAGGACCTGAAAGAAGAAAGCAATTAATTTAGTTTTGTTATAATCCTTAAGTTTTAATTAATTATCATTTCTTATTTCTAAATGAGTTAATTACAATGCTAATGAGTTAAGGAGGATTAAATCATTAATTATCTAATTCAAAAGAACAAGAATTACCTCAGAACTCTAGCAATGTTTTATAAATGATTAAAGACTCATGTTTTGGTTATAAGGATTAGGTTAATGGTTGAGTCTGCTGGATGTATATGACTAATGGATCATAATCCAAAGTGAGATGTTGAACAAAGACTTAATAAAGCATGACTTGAGTCTGATATCACTTAAGGAAGGATTAGAGTTTAGATAAGAGTACAATGACTTGAATAAACAGTAATGATGATGTGAGTATAATTATGCTTAATGAGTATATAGCTTTGATCCAAATGCGTGGAGGCTTGTTGCTTTGATTTGGATATGTTGGAGCTTGATAAGTGGAATTGCACCAATTTCCTCTTATATGTGGAAGCTATTATTATCCCCAATGTGAAGTCATTGTGCTAATCTGATTCCATATAGTACGGTGTGGCCGCTATACGAAGACATGTGGTACGGTGTGGCCGCCATATGTATGGTAAGTGTAATGGAATTCTGTATAGTACGGTGTGGCCGCTATACAAAGAAATGTGGAATGGTGTGGCCGCCATATGTATGATACACTTAAAGGATTCATATAGTACGGTGTGGCCGCTATATGAAGGCATGGAACGGCGTGGCCGCCATGTGTAAAATGTGATGATTAATATTTGTGTTATGCATCTCATGCATGGTGTACAGGGAATTGTAAAATGAGTGAGGTGCATGCGGGATTGGAAACCATGTAGTACGGTGTGGCCGCTACATGAGATGGTTGGAACGGTGTGGCCGCCTCCGTAGAAATGACAAGGACCTAGAACTATTGGTGGATAATGGTTCAGGGATCATCCCCTTGTATCATTTTAGGATCGTGGTCGATGGGGTTCCAGTATAGAACGATGTGGCCGCTATACAGGTTGTGGAAACATCGAGCGCACGATTGCTTATCCCAGAGTGTTGTTTTCCGGAAGAGTTGATTATGGAGAAATGATTTGAGAGACGTGCATGCATGGCATGAAAGATTAATGGTTATATCTATCATTGTTTAATAAGACACTTGAGCATTCATTTACTATATTGAAATGATATATGTGATGATTGTTTTTGACCAATCATATAATCTGCTTAGGCGATATGACAAGTGACTTACTCCCATCTGCCATGTTTGTGGTGGTAGGTTCTTTCAAAGGACAGGACTGAAGCCACTCTTGTAAGAGTGAAAGTTGTCTAGGAGAAACAGCCAGGATGAAGTTTCGTCATCCGAATCCTTTTGCAAAAGGATCGAGTTGTGAAGACCAATGCTTTACACTCAGAATATTTTACACTCAGAAAAAGGGTTTTTGGGGTTTTGTATTATACATGCTTTACACTCAGAATATTTTGTAAAAGAAATATTACTCTTATGAAAAGTACTTTTGGTTTTCACACTCTTTATGGAAAATTTTTTTGTTAACCCATATTTTTATTGGGCTAGTTTTTGGGGCGTTACACTTTTATGGTATCAGAGCAATGGTTCCAACTCTCGGATGTGGAGTATGGTCCTTCCCATACTCAATAAGTTGTGTGACTCTGACCTAAGTTTCTATGAGTGTAGGTCTACTATGGCAATGAGAAACCGAAACCATACGAATGATATGTTAGAGAGGATCACTGCTGTATTAGAGAATATGCAACAACATCACCAACAAGTGAATCAACCGCACCAGTGCAATGCTGAACCTGCTGAGTTTAGAGGACTCACAAAATTTCGAAGTTGCAATCCCCCTCAGTTCGAAGGAGGGTATAATCCAGAAGGAGCTCAGAAATGATTCCAAGAAATTCAGAAAATCTTTCGGTCTATGGGTTGTTCAGATGCACAAAAAGTGGTGTATGTGACTTATATGCTGAATGATAAAGCAGAAACTTGGTGGGATCATGCCAGGCAGTTATTGGAAGCCGAGGATCGGCACATCACCTGGGAGGTATTTAAAGAAAAGTTTTTAGAAAAATACTTCCCGGAGGATATAAGGAGAAGGAAAGAAGTTGAATTTTTTGAACTGAAGCAAGGGGAGATGAATGTTGGAGAATACGCTGCGAAGTTTGAAGAATTGATGAAGTATTCTCCCTATTACCAGAATCATCCAGATGAAAGATCAAAGTGCGTAAAGTTCGAGAATGGACTACGCCCGGATCTGAAGCCAGGAATCAGTTATCAGGGAATAAGGAATTTCCCGATGTTGGTAAACATGTGCAGAATCTACGAAGATGATAGGAAAGCAAAAGAGGTTTATGAAAAGAATGTCCGAATTCAGAAGAAACGAAAGATTGAGGAAATGAGAGCTCAGTTGGAGGAAGAAGAAGAACAATTAAAAGAATCAACCATGGAAAAAGAACAATCTGAGGAGCCGGAGCTGTATAGATTGGGGTTATGAAATCCTCAATCGAAGAATGGTAATCAGAGAGGAAATGGGAAAGGAATCACTTATTGTCGTGTCCTTAACCAAGACCAACCTTGAAGCTATGGAAGAGCCTCGAAGAATGATCCCAATCAAGAGATTAATATAGGACTTTTAGGATTTTGTATATCCAGTTGGGATAAACAGGTTCTCCCTAGTCAACAACGTGTGTGCTAGTGTCAACTTAGGGATGAGAAGACGTACCTTAGCCCCTATAGCATGGTGGTTCTTATAGGGGATTACCTGTATGCCGCAGGCCGTTCTGATAAGTCTTCTGGGAGGAAGAACTCAAGTAGGATTCGTAGAGGTTATGATATGATCATATCCGTAATTCCTGTATGCGATAGTCTTTATCCAGTACTGTTTTTATCTAACCAAGAGTCGTGGGAATCTAGGAGAAGCAGTTACGCTTTGATGAGACTGTAAACGATAAAGATAAGGATGAAAATCCTTTGCTCGGGGTTAATCTCGTTAGCGTGCAACCTCTCTGTAGAAACCCAGTTTGCTTGGTGTAACATTCCGACCGTGTGCCCTGTTTCAATGTCTAAATGGTCGGTCAAAGGTGGCTTCGATCGGTCAGCACTCGGTCTACTACAGGTCAACTACATAAGCCCCCCAAGCTCGGTGGGGTGATTTGAGCCCTGCCGAGTTAATGAGACTAACAAACTGTTGGCCGATCGAGTTTTGTTGATGGGAAGAGAGATCCGATCACCGAAGTGCGTTTAACAGGGCTGTCGCTTCATTCACAGAGAAGCAACCCTTCAATTCTATTTACGCTTCCACGTGTCCTTTTCATTACCGGGAAACGAAACGTTATGATTTCAAATTTACAGAGAGCGCCACGTATTCAGTTTCAACACAAATGGGCCTTTATTGATTCGGCCCTAGTCCTTGAGATAGTGGAGGGAACTTCTAAAACGAATTTCGTGGAGCGGTTTCTCAAAGATCATTTCATTTAACAATCAAAATTAGAAACTCCTCAAGTTCCTCTCTCTCTCTTTCTTACATCATTTTTCTGGGGTTTGATCAACAAAGTCAGAGACTACCAAAGGTGTTCTTGCCACTATTTCAACCTTCTTCTTTGCATTAAGTCTACTTTCATCTCTGTGGTCTTCACATTTTCTTCAATTTCTTGGTTATTCATCATCGAACAGGTAAAGAACACTTCTTCCATGAAAGTTTTTAAGATTTTTTGCATGTGGTTGTTTCTGTTATCTGCCATGGGTACTGTGTTTAGAACTTTCTTTATTGCTCATTAACACTGGCCATGCTCCCCTCTTTTCTTGATTTTGAACGAAATCTAGGGCTCAATAAAACCCCAACACTGTTCAACAGTATACCCCTTTGTCTTTTGAAGTTCTTTGCCTTTCTTTGTCGTTTGTTGAGCGATCGCCGTAGTGCTTCTTAGGTTTACTTTATGTTTTGCTGCACTTAATTTCCTAGGGTTTGTACTGAAGCAGCGTTAAACATGAGTGAGCATTCTGTAAACTCTGATGTACCAAGAACACACGAAAAAGAAAACCCAGATATTTGTGTTAAACCGATAGTTATGCATTTTCCTCGGACTTTGAAAGAGTTCAGACAGGGTGTAATTCACTATAGGATTGTCGAGAGGGTAGAACAGAAGAGGTTAAGGAGGCAACAGAGAGGTATTCGATATTTCAATTGGTTTGGGGAAATTCTGCCCAGAAAGGGAGGTGTTCCCCAACCGACCGTATTCATAAGTGTTTGATCCAAAATAATCAAGTTTTACTGCTTCTGACCCTGCGTGTGCCCCCTTTTCCTCAGGTATGAAGAGAAAGTGTGTTACCAATCCTGAACTCTACCCACTTCCACTTGATGCTGCTCAGTATGATTGGGTTGACCGAGAGGTTGTTGGCACCCAATCCAAGCTCTCAACGGAGGAATCCTTAGAGCAAACCAGAGCCATAATTCTGCCTTGTCCTGGTGATGATGCTGGGAATTTGTATTCCATAAGTCCTGTGGGTCCGAACGAAAGAGTCTGCACTCATATCCATGAGGGTAGCACTGGCTTTTATTTTTACGAGGAAGTGATTACTCGCCTAGGGGTTAGAATGCCTTTTACTAACTTTGAAATAGATGTTTTGAATACATTGAGAGTAGCCCCTTCTCAACTGCACCCGAACGCTTGGGCTTTTGTTAGAGGCTTCCAACAAGTCTGCTCTGCAATGGATTGGTCTTGTACTATTCCTATTTTTTTCTACCTTTTTGCTCCACAATGGAACGCTTTTGAAAGAGGGTCTCCAAAACGACCTTGGGTTTCTTTTAAGTCACGTAACGGATACGCTCTTTTTACTAAGTACTCTGAATCTTGGAAAGGGTTCAAGCCTTTCTTTTTTAAATATAACTTTGTTGGTAACGGTCTCTGCTGGTTCACACGAACTCGCGAAGAGCGACCAATCCCTCGGTTTCCTCTTCAATGGAGTGCAAGCTTTTTCAATCGGAGGATTGCATCATATGCGTCGGATTTGAAAGAGCTCCCCGAATATGAGAAGGACATGTGCCGAGCTGTTGAAAGTTATTTAGTCACCAATGGGATGATAGAAACGAGGGATATAGTGGATATCCCTCCATCAGATGTCAAGGCTGAGCTTGGTAAACTGTTTTCTTTCTGCTATTATACTTGTGATTTATTCAGATCTAACGTGTTTCCTTTGCAGATAAAATGGCATCCCGTATGGCTGCTCTGCTCCAAGGGGGCAAGAAAAGAAAAACTCCTGCAACAAGTGTAGCTTCTAGGTCTTCAAACCTGAGTACTCCCAGTTTAAGTACTTCTGCTCCTTCTGCTTCTCCGATCGAGGTGTCTCCTCGGCCATCTTCCAATGTGGTTGCTATAGCTACTACAGTTTCGCTGACCCCGAGCGGTCAAGTCCAAGTCTCCCCTACCCCTCAACAACAGACTCGTCGCCGAAGGTTGGACAAAGGAAAAGAAAAAGTGTCCGAAGGTACGAATGTCAGGGCCGAGGGGACAAGTACCAAGGCTGCTACTGCTCCAACTTCTACTGCGACTCCACCAGAAGTATCAATTTGGGACCGTGATTTAGATGAAAAGTTTCCCAAGTTCAACTGTCCAGAATCTGACTATCCTCGGTTCGGAAATCTTAGTGTCGATGAGTGGTCACGCTGCAACATGACTTTGACAAAGTATTTGCTCCGAAGTGCCAATCTGACTTATTTTTTGGCCAAGCAATCAAGGGATTTGTTTACCGGCCTAAACATCGAACAAAAAGAGGCTCGTGAGCTGCAGGCCGCACAAGAAGCCAGCTTGTTAGATGAGCTTGTTCGAGTGAAAAACGAACTAGAAAATCTGAGAGCTGACAAGGCCGAGCTGATCAAGGAGCGAGATTCTTTGAAGGTTTCTCAGAAAGCTGCAAAAGATAAGAAGAAGGAAGTTGAAGAGGCACTGAAGAAGGAGCTTCAGGAGAGCCGACAGAGGGTTGATGAGCTGAAATCTAAAGTGGAAAAATCTGCCGCTACTGCTCGGAAATTAAAGGAAAAAGCTCTTCTTCACAAGAAAACGGCAGTGACCAACTTTTAAAATTGGAGCAAGGGTGTTGATGATTCTTTTGTTTCAGCAATCAAACAAATTCAAATTCTGAACCCTGAAACTGAGTTTAGGGTGGTCGGAGCTCATCCTTTTCATAGCGTCGAAAATGGGAAGCTGATTGACCTTGAAACCAAGGCTGAAGTCGATTTGCAAGCAGAGGATCTTCCCAATCCTATTGTTGATCTGACTGAGGCTCCTGAATTTGATGGTAAAGATATTGTCTTATCTGATGTTGAGGAATGATCTTGATAGGCTTGGTAGTCGGTTTTTATTTGTTTTTCTGTTCGTATGTAAGATTCCTTTTTTGCTGCTCGTTGTGTTCGAGCGTTTTATTCATAGTTGTTTTGAACAAGTTCCATTAACCCTTTTAGAACTGACTTGAAATTAATTTGCTGTGTATGCAAATCAAATCATTGCCTGATGTATTTTCGTTGTTTTTGGTTTCGTTCGTCACGTGTCCAATAATACTTTCCGAGCGAAAATTCTTAGAAAAAACTTATCGTAATCCTCGGGAGAAGAATCACTTTATTTGTATGTATAATTAATTGTGAGTAGAACTCAGATCACCGACTTTAGCCGAAGCGGGACCCTCGGACTGCGAAACAAGGAAAGTAATTTCCTGAGTTAGGGCGTTCTATGAATACGTCGTTGAACTCTCGTAAAGAGCTGTATCTCGATTTCGCTCGGTGGCTAGCCGAACCAAATGAGTCGTATGTTGTTTCACAATGTTGATAAATAAGAGAATCTCAAAGAAGAAATGGATGTATTTTATTGATAAGAAAATACAAAGATGAAACTGCTCATTTGCTAATTTCCTAACAATTTATCTATAAACTAAGAAGGATGTTATCCTTCGTTTATTCAACCTAAACAAATCTGCGCAATAGACTAAACTATCTGTAAACAGAGGTAAAAATAAAATAAGAGCTTAGCTGTAATAGGCTCTGAGCTTGGCCACGTTCCAGCTGTTCATTATTTCCGTGCCCGAGAGAGTTTCCAACTTGTAAGCGCCAGTTCCAGATATAGCCTTCACTCGGTATGGATCTTCCCATTTTGGCTTCAGCTTTCCAACTCCAGCATTTCCTTTGGCGATATTCGCTCGGCGAAGGACCAAATCACCAATTTCAAAACTTCGTGGTCGAACCTTCTTGTTGTACTCTCGCGCTTGCCGTTCCTTTACTTTTCTTTCATGAGCCGCAGCATTCTTTCGAATTTCCTCAAGTAAAGTGAGTTCTTCAATGAGCATATGGTCATTGGTTTCTGAAGGACGTTCAAGCATCCTAAAGGTAGGGATTCGCTTTTCGATTGGAATGACTGCGTCGCAGCCGTATGTCAAACGAAAAGGAGTTTCACCTGTTGAGGAATGTATGGTTGTCCTGTGTGACCATAGAACGCTCGGAAGCTTATCCGCCCAGGTGCCAGCTGCATTGCCAAGTTTCTTTTTTATACCATCCAAAATGGTTCTGTTTGCGGCCTCGACTAATCCATCGGTTTGCGGGTGTTAAACGAAACTGAAATAGTGAGTGATTCCCAGGTCGGCTGCTAACTGTTGAAAGTGAGAGGCTGCAATCTGGGACCCATTATCAGTAATTATGGCATGAGGCACTCCAAACCGAGAAATTATTTCTTTTACAAAGAAAGATGGAATTCAGGCCGTAGTGATTGTTGCTAATGGCGCCGCTTCAATCCACTTGGTAAAGTAATCAATGGCTACTACCGCAAATTTTAGCTGTCCAGGTGCAGTAGGAAAATTTCCGATGATGTCCATTCCCCACTGATAAAAGGGCCAAGGAGCTCCGACAGAATGTAGCTCTTCTGCAGGTCTTTTGTAAATATCGCTGTGAAACTGACATTGAACACACTTCTTAACGTGCTCCATGGCATCTTTTTGCAGTGTAGGCCAGAAGTAACCTGCCCGGATTATTTTTCGAGCTAGGGATTTTCCGCCCATATGATGGCTGTAGATTCTGCCGTGGATCTCCTCAAGGATTTCCTCAGCTTGATATGTATTGACGCATCTGAGCATGGGTGAACCGAAACCTCTCTTATAAAGAACACCATTAAGAACTGTGTATTGAGCTGCTTTCTTAATCAATTTACGAGCCTCTGTTTAATCTTGGGGAACGAAACCGTGCTGCAAGTAGGTAAGAATCGGATCCAACCATGATTGGGATAGCGAAACTGCTATAATGACACTTGGTTCGGAAATGGTTTCTTGTATCAAAGTCTTGTTGTTTTTCGACCCCTTCGTACTTGCCAATTTGGATAAAATATCGGCTCGGGAATTTGAATCTCTCGGGACATGGGAGATGTCAAACTCTGAAAAGTTGGAGATAATTCGCCTTACCTCCTCAAGATACTTCTGTAAGATGGGCTCCTTTGCTGAGTATTGCCCCTTAATCTGAGAAACCACTAATTGTGAATCGCTGAATACTGACACCCGTTCCGCTCCAAACTCATGAACCTTCTTGAGGGATGGGCCCAAATATCCTTGTGGGGTTTCGAATTCCATGATATATAACGTGAAAGGATGGCCTGGGTGAAAATCATCTTGGCCTTGGCTTGTGGCTGGATTTAAATGGAAATTTTGTGGTGGGGGAAGTTGCATTACCGGAAGTGGCTGAGGATCTATGGTTTGTGTCATTGGGTTTTGTGGTTGTATGGTAGTCGGTTGGCTTTGAGCGATCCTCGACATAGCTTGTTGTTGAAGGTCGGCGATAACACGCCCTTGTTGCTCGATTAAGGCCGTTTGTCTGTTTAGTATGTTGATCATCTCTTGCTCACGAGTGCGAGCAGATGCAGACGTTGCATAAGACCTACTGGTGGAATGCCTATGACGAGAGTTTCCATGGGTTGTTCTTCCTGGATTCAATCTGGTTCTAGGTGTTGTACTTATATGGTCGGGGTTAGGTGGGATAGGCGGAGTTACGGTCTGTTGGGTATTTCATCCATGGTGTGCTCGGGTTCCAGTGGTCCTAGTTGTGTTACGGGTAGTTGGGGCTGTGCTACTTGAGTCCCCATGGGTTTAGCGAGGTGGAGTAGGAGGGGGTGGAGGAGGCGGTGGGGGTAGTATAGTTCATAGAACTTGAAGGGGTTGGGGATTGCTCCCGGCTCTAGGGTGAGGAGATTGTGGAGTTTGGGAATGAATTCCACTATGGTTTTGGCTATGATTTGGGGGTGGCTGACTTTGTGAATTGTTCGGCGGTTGCGGATTATTTCCGGCTCCAGAATGAGACGTGCGTGGCGGTTGCAAGTTATTTTCACGATTTTGGTTGAGAACATCACGCAAGTCACCCACAGATTCCGGCTGTGGATCATTGTTATTAGCGTTTCTGGGTCTGCCGCGAGAGCGGCCAATGCGATCACGGAGATCACCAACTTGACTTCTGGTGGTGACCATGGTGGTGGTGGGAATGATATGTTATTCTGAATTCCCACAGACGGCGCCAATGTCGTGTCCTTAACCAAGATCAATGTAACACCCTATAATATTTACCCTTAATTTCCTTTATATCAAAAATACGGATTTAAAAATTCATTTTTAATTCATGAAAATCAACCGTCAAACGGACGGAGTTTCGTCTGTTTTTCGGACATTTCAAAATCTTCAACCTGATAAACACATTTATTTAATATCAACAGTAGCCAGCAGGGCTCAAATATAGATATAAGTGCATCACATAGTTGCCCCATGGGCTCAAGTGTAAAACATCAACGTCAGTGTGTCAGAGTGCCAGCAATAGTACTAAGTATGCAAAACAAGAGACCATATCCGCAACTATGCCCAAAAATGAATCATAAGCAAATGCACCAAAGAAACCATCCTAAGCCTCTCACAAAAGAGCATATACATCACATATACATCAAATAATATAGAGGCTTAGGTCAAAAGAATGCATCTAATCCCAACCCTACTCTCCCTGTTAGAGAGAGTACTCCTGCTCGGCCTGGTCATGTGTAAACTCAGCCTCGGTACCTGTGGAAATAATAAGGAGTGAGTATTACACATAAAATGGGGAAGCAGTTTCCAATTACGACATAATGCTATACCAAGCCATACACATTTAACAATTCAATAACAATATAATAAAACTCAAGAAATCACAATTCATTATCAAAGTATTCCATTGGTTTCTCAAGTCAATCTTGCCTATTCATTCTTATACATCATTTTCATAAAGTCTTTTATTCCTTACACTTTAATCATATTCATAATTCTTTTCAATCTGTCCCGTGTCACGACCTACTGCGTCTGCACTCCTGTGCACTCACGTCTAACTGCGTCCGGGTATAATTCATTTTCATTCTTTCCCCTGGTCACGACCTACTGCGTCCGCATTAATGTGCTGGTCACGACTTACTGCGTCCGGGTATGTTTTAATTCTCCCCTGGTCACGACCTACTGCGTCTGCACTCCTGTGCACTCACGTCTTACTGCGTCCGGGTATATTTTTCATTCTCCCCTGGTCACGACCTACTGCGTCTGCACTCCTGTGCACTCACGTCTTACTGCGTCCGGGTATAATTCATTTTCATTCTTTCCCTTGGTCACGACCTACTGCGTCCGCACTAATGTACTGGTCACGACTTACTGCGTCCGGGTATGTTTTCATTCTCATTTCTATAATAACCTTTCCTCTTAATCATATTAACCATTACATTTTCCAGAAAAACCACTTAACTTCTTATCAAGTAAATTACTCAAAATTAATCACCACATTACACATTTGCATCATCAACTCATCACAAACATATCTCATAATTTAATTAGCATCTATTAAACAACTTTATTATTACGATCACCATTATCCTAAATTTCCATTCTTTGCCTTGGTTTTTAAAATAAAATCATATCTCATTCATTTAGCAAAATAAGCACTTTAAATTATAATCATCACCAAGTCACAAGTTTATATACCAAATATTAAAATGAAGCTTATCATCATCTAATTATTTTCCCTATGTCACAAGCTCTAATTATTAACTACCCTATGATATAACCACCTAAACTAACACACAACTCTTAGTACCCATTATATACATATTGTAAACTAAACCCCAGATTAAGGTAATACTCACTATAACCCACTCCTTACCTCAAGCTCCTAGAGATAGAGAGAGAATGGGAGCCTTGGAACACGCTTGAACAATAGCCACGACTTAGAGGGAAAAGGAGGAACCTAAAATCAACGGAATAACAAGATAAATTATTAAACTTTGCCCAAAAATCTTGAGGGAAATTCGTGCCCCATCAAGTATCCTCTATGTGGAGTGATTAGAGCATCATGGAAGGAAGAGAGAGGAAAAAAATCCGAATTCTAGGGAGAAAGGAAAAGAAGAACACAAACACAAACACTTACTTGGAGCAACAAGGAAGGAATTGGATGATGAAATTGGAGTGATTCCCTTGAGGATTGATCAATTAGAATGAGTGAACTAGTGCCCTAGGAGAGAGAGATTCGAATATGGCAAGAAAGAAGTGAGGGAACGCTTTTATTTTTTTTCTGCTCCTACAGGTTTTAATCGATTAATAATCGATTATGCACTTTCCAATTTTTTGGGCTTAATCGATTAAGCTGCAGCTTAATCGATTAAGTTGCAGAGTTTGCAGCACCCCGACTTTGAATGACCATAACTTCTTCGTTACCCGTTGGATCTTCCTCAAATTTTAAGGCAAGCTTCCTCACATATCCTACTTCACATCCAACGGTGGAATTTATGTTTTAAGCTACCAATCTTGTTATTCTAATTTCCTAAGTTCCTATGTTTTAAACTTACGGTTGCATGCTAATTTGGCTAAGTTTCTAACTTATGCTCTCATTTCTTCTACCCTAAGACCATCGCAACATAAATTACAATATAAATAAAGTTTGGGATGTTACAATCAACCTTGAAGCTATGGAAGAGCCTCGAAGAATGATCCCAATCAAGAGATTAATATAGGACTTTTAGGATTTCTGTATATCCAGTTGGGATAAACAGGTTCTCCCTAGTCAACAACGTGTGTGCTAGTGTCAACTTAGGGATGAGAAGACGTAACTTAGCCCCTATAGCATGGTGGTTGTTATAGGGGATTACTTGTATGCCGCAGGCCGTTCTGATAAGGCTTCTGGGAGGAAGAACTCAAGTAGGATTCGTAGAGGTTATGATATGATCATATCCGTAAATCCTGTATGTGATAGTCTTTATCCAATACTGTTTTTATCTAACCAAGAGTCGTGGGAATCTAGGAGAAGCAGTTACGCTTTGATGAGACTGTAAACGATAAAGATAAGGAGGAACATCCTTTTCTCGGGGTTAATCTCGTTAGCGTGCAACCTCTCTGTAGAAACCCAGTTTGCTTGGTGTAACATTCCGATCGTGTGCCCTGTTTCAATGTCTAAATGGTCGGTCAAAGGTGGCTTCGATCGGTCAGCACTCGGTCTACTACAGGTCCACTACACTTATCCACCTCAATGTGGAAAGTGTGGGGCACATCACTTTGGATCAAGTTGTGGTGTACCCAAGGGAATAGTATGCTTCAACACTAGGAAGTCGGGGCACTATTCGCCAGATTGTCCGGAGAATAAAAGCAAGAAAAGATCAGGTAGCAAGCGAGGTAAACCCTTAGGTTGTCCTTTCTCCTAATCTGAGTTAACGTAGTCAGCTATTTCTTTCGATTACGTTAATTGTATCGTTCGATATTTTGAAGATCTAGATGTCATCTTTGACGCGAATTTATTTGATCTAAACCTTTATCACAATTGGATGTGATAAATATCTGTGGACACTACGGAGATGGAAAGATTAGTTAAGACTAGAGAGATTAATAACCACCGGGATAGGACAAATCTTTGTCTCCCCAACGGAAACATCTCTAGCGCTTGGCTATCTAGCTAAATCTGATGGTGATGAAAACCCTATCTTTAAGTTCATCTAACTTAAATATATATCGTATGACCTTTCTTGCGAAAGGTTATATCTGAAAGGAATAATTTTATTATTAATAGTTTGAATATTAGGACTGATCACCCTAATGTTTACAACCGTTAAGGAATAAAGTCATATAAATGATTCGTCAATCATGCTTGAGTGATCAGAGTGCGCAGCGGTAAAAGTATTTTCTAAAGTTTTATGCAAAATGTTTTGATTGGAAAATTGTTATTTAGAATTTTTCCGTTTGAAAGGATTTGTTTGGAAGAATTTATCTGGAATATTTTCTATAAATATTTTGGAGATTGAATATTTTGAGAAAAATACAACCAAAATTAATTTAGTGGGGGAGAATCCCCAAAACATTTTGATAATGGTAAGATTAAAATTTTATTTTATGGAAATATTTTGGAAAGTGAAAGTTTTAGAAAACGAATTTCGGTGACGAAATTCAATTTAGTGGGAGAGAGTGTAACATCCCTCATTTTTATAAAGAGGAAATATAAATAAAATATTTATTTTAATAAATAAATTTCATAAATAAGAGTATTTTATGAAAATAGTTTATTGGAAAATGAATTATCATTTAAGAAAATGAGATTTTAGTAAAATATCATCTAAAGATTGGACTGTATCTCTTTCCTTAACCGTTGGATCATCCTCAAATTTTTAGACAAGGTTTCTAATGATTTTATCTTTACATCCAACGGTGGAAATTGTATTTTGAGAAGTAAATCTTTTTATATTGATTTTTTAGCAAAACAGTTAGTTTCTGAATTTTAGCAGTGGCTAACCGGTTAGTAAAACCAGTAACCGGTTAGTGTTACTGCATCTGCATAAAATTAAGGCGGTTTGAGCTGGAAATCACGATGGTTCTTCTTCCTTAAGCCTTCCCAGGACGAGTGGAACCTTGTTGGGAGATCTGGGACACGTGTGAAGCTTTGGAATTGGATGAGTGTCATTAGTTGATGACTAACCCCACTCTTCCAACCCTAATTCTTGCCCTATAAATAGAGCTTGGTTGCTGCTATGAGGGTCTGTGTTCCTTGCGAATTCTATACCAAAACTCTGCCAAAATCTCTTCTCAATTCGTGTATAGAACTTGCCTTGAGTTGTTGCACATCAATCTTGTGAGTTGTGAGTGTGTGAGCTTGCTTTTGAAGGTGGTTTATTCTGTTTTTGGTTGCTGTTCTGGTTTTGTTGGCTGCTGTGTGGCTGCTGCTGTAAGCTCTGCTAGCTGCTGTTCTAGGAGTCTTAAAGCTTGTCTAGGTGTTGTCCAAATCGTCATATTGCTAGGATTATTGATTGTGGAGATTTATGTGTGTATGTTTGTGAATTGGACCAAGACATGGTTGCTTGACATGGAGGTCAAGACAACCACTTGGCCACTATGATATAAATCTGAATTGGTACTAAATTGAATGAGTATTAAGTTGTAACTCTTAATGAAGATTGTGCCAAAATATGGTTGTGAGTTTACTGCAAAAATTAAAGTAAAGAACATGCTTAAGTAAGATTGGTTATGTTTGGATGATGTATGCTTGATTGATCACTTAATTAATTGAATTGATGCATATGAATTGTGTTAGCAAGTGAAATAAGTCTTGTAACAAGTGAAGAAAAATGTGTTAGTTGATGCTCAAGTCTGGTTGAAAGTTAATTATGAGTATGGAATGGGTTTGCACATGTTAAAGTGCAGTTTGTTCTCAGGACCTGCATAATCTAACCGGTTAGTGGGCAATTCTAACCGGTTAGAACCCGAGAAAAAGGGGAAAAATAGATAATTAAGTTTATTATGATTAACATCCATAACTTGGAATCACTCTATGATCATATGAAAATGTTGAATATGATTTATGATGATAGTTTAATGGTATTATTGAATTGATGAATAAGTTAATCATAAATCATGAAGTGTTCATTGTCTTAACAATACACATCCAAATTAAATTAGAATACTCTCTTGTACAAATTTGGAAAGCTCTGTATAATAACCCTATGTATTCTATTTGATATTGGCTTAAGTTGATAATTGGATTTGGAGAAGATTGGGTATAAGTTTAAGTTACAAGTGCATGACAAGAACTATGCTACATGAAGGAATCAAGGGATTAAGAATGCTAAGGGCAATGATTTGGGATTGTAACTTAATATGATTTTATTCAAGCATGTACCTTAAGTTGTTTTAAGGGAAAGAAATGCATTTGGATTTGGTTTGTATCTGATAGCATGCATTAGTTATTCAGGTTTAATATAGCAGTCAATAAGGGTTGGTATGACATAGGCCTGGACCAGTAACCCAATCAATAAAAAGGATTTTATAAACTAAGGAATGGATATTTGTTTAGGGACTTGATAAAGATTGTTGCTTTGATAATGTGTTGTTAAGGTTAGAATGAATAGAGTATGTCTAAATATGCTTAGGCCTTGTTATAACACTAGGATTATGTTTTAAGGGTTGCTACTGATAATCTGAAATTAGATATTGATACAATAGGAAATGACTAGATGACTAGCTAGACTTTGTCTTTGTTTTGGTTCCAAGGTTTTGAAGTTGTTTTCAACATAGGTTATCAAAGTCCTTGTTGATCGAGGCCGTACCCGATCAAAATAAAAGGTGTTTAATCTGTAGTACTAGGAAGGTGATCCTAGGTCGTTTCCCAGCGAATATCGGTCTAGGCAAAGTATCAAACACGTAGTGTGCAGTAAAATGGGGGGGGGGGGTTTTGTGTGTGACAAATGTGAATAACAAAACATAAACAGAATATAAAAACTAAGAAAAATCAGAAACAAAAGCGGGCAAACCCCTTTGGCTACGTACACTACTCAATCCTAGCTCACTAAAGATCGATTCCTCTCCTCTCCTCTGTCCAACTCGTGATAACCAAATACTAAGCGAAAATTCAGTTATCACTCCAAACCCTAACTTCTAATTAAGCATCAGAAACCAGAATTGGAGTTTTTACGAGTTAATACAAATTAAGCATTTATATTCATGTATTATCTCTACGAAATGGAATTAAGCAAACCACTACACATCGATAAACATGAAAACAGAGAAGAGAAAACGAAATTGCATTAATAACAAGAGCTCAAGAGTAGATAATACAATACCAAAGGGATTAACCCTTGAAGTTTAGCCTTCCATGGCCATAAATGGAGAAAAACGAGTAGAAATGGGGAAGAACAAAACCCTAGCAGCCACCACCACTTGGGAGAGCCAAGAGAGAAGTTCTAACCTTGAGAGAGAGTGAGAAATCTGAAATGAAAGTGTGTTCTTGGGGGTTACACGAATTTCCCCTCTTAAGACACAAAATGGGCCTAAAACATGGGCCCAAATCCTAAGAAACACTATTCTGAAAATTACAATTAAAAAGGGACCTAAATGCAAATTACAATCTTCACTTCAATACTTCAATCTTCATTTCCAAACTTCCCAAAGTGTCCTTGTGCCAAATATTACTTGAAAATAGAAATAGAATTAATTAGGCTAAATAATCCCAAATTAAACAATATTCGGAATATTAGTCCAATAAACTCAAAATCACTAAATCAAGCTAATCAATGTCAAATGGGCAACAAGTATCAATAATAGGAGTAAAATAATGCAAGGAATAATGGGAAATAAAATGCTCATCAAATACCCCCACACTTATCCTTTTGCACTCATGGGCAAAACCAAAAGATAGGACTATGAAGATCAATATGCACCAAAGTGAATCATGCAACAAGATGACTACAACTAAGAAATGCAAACCTAAGAGATTACATACTTCACAATGAATTCTAGGAAATGCAAAGAAATGGGCAAACTCAAGCACACAAAATGGTTAAGGATCAAAGAGTCAAAGCATCCGCGCACATCATCCAATTACTTCAAGTATGCAAAGAAACCAATGACATCAAGAGGATAGTCACAAAGATGATAGAAACTCACAAGGATCACTCAAAAGTGTTTACACTCAAGTGTTTGGGGTTAATCATTATTTACACTCAAGGCACATCATGAAAAACAAACACAACCATAAGCTTGACAAGCCTCTAACATCAACCATCAACACACATGCACAAAATGATCAAAAGGTCTTTTAAGGGTTGTAATGGGGCCAAGGACAAGGTAGGATAAAAATATGGGAATGTAGCTAAAACCAAGGGAATAGAGGAGAAATGGGGAATAAGTAAAAAGTAAGCAAAATCCACCCCAAAATCAACAACCACTAATTCCAATCCTCTTTGCCTCAACAACCTTTTATTCACTTTATTTTCTTTTTTTTTTCTCTTCTTTCTTTTTATTTTTGCATTTTTTTTTGTATTTTTGTCTTCTATTTTTTTTTTGTTTTTGAGAGATATACAAAAAGAAAAGAAGAAACAACACAAATGGCATGAAGATGAAGCCATAACTATAACAACCAATGAGACAAAACCAAGAACTCAACCAATTAAAGCATAAAGCACACTTCTTACCTAATACCCATTCCCAAAACAATTCCAAAGCTCCAAAATTCCCTAAGGTTAGGACAATCATGGTTTTTCAGTCATAGGCTTATAATGAGCTAAAGAACAAGGAAAGGGATAAAAAGGCTCAAAGGGGCTAGCAAAGGGTACATTCATTCAAGGTAGGCTCATATGGCTAGTAGCTTATTCAAGAAAGAAAGTGCCTAAATCATTTCAAAATGTGCATGAGCAATCAAGTATCAACAAGAGTCAAATCAAGTTCTAGAGTGCAATCACACATGAAAGAAAATTAGGTGGCATATATAGCAATCCACCCACAATTAAGGCTCAAATCCTCACAAAAGGGACAATTCTATCACAGTGTTACCACCTCTTAATTATCAAAAGCAACTTTACACACAGAAATGCATGAATTCAGACACAAGATACCAAAACTCTACTAAAATGAAGCAAAAACATGCAAGAAAATGCCCAAAACTAAGCAAAACCTAAAAAAAAATCAAAGCAAAATATGCAACCTAAACTACTCTCCCCCACACTTAAATCACACATTGTCCTCAATGGAACACAAATAGAAGAATCAGACAGATATAGACAAGTGTAATAAAAAGAGTAAGGAAGGAGAAAAGGAGACTCCCTAAGTCATGGTTGTTCAAAAGTGGGGTCGACCAATGAGGCCTCCTCCACAGGTGCATCATCCAAAGAAGGGGTGGTTAGGAAAGGCTTGAGTCGGTGGCCATTGACTTTGAAGCTCTTGTTCGTGGACTCACTCTTGATCTCCACAGTGCCATAAGGAAACACTTGGGTGACTACAAACGGTCCAATCCATTTAGAGCGGAGCTTTCCACTCATGAGTCCAAGCCTAGAGTTGTAGAGCAAAACTTTTTGACCAACCAAGAACTCCTTTCTGGAAATGGAGTTATCATGAAGCTTCTTGGTCTTCTCTTTGTAGAATTTGGAGTTCTCATAGGCCTCCAAGCTGATCTCATCTAGCTCACTCAACTGCAGCTTCCTCTCCTCACCCGCTTGATCAAGAGCTAAGTTACATTGCTTCATAGCCCAATATGCACGGTGCTCTATCTCCACAGGCAGGTGGCACGCCTTACCAAAGACAACGCGATAGGGTGACATCCCTATGGGTGCCTTGTAAGCGGTCCGATGGGCCCACAGAGCATCCTCCAATTGCGTGCTCCAATCCTTTCTATTAGGCTTCACCATCTTCTCCAAAATCCGCTTGATCTCTCTATTTGAAATCTCAGCTTGCCCGTTGGTTTGGGGGTGATAGGGTGTAGAAACTTTGTGCGCAACCCCATACTTCTTGAGCAAAGCTTGCATGGATCTATTGCAGAAGTGTGTGCCTTGATCACTGACTATGGCTCTAGGTATGCCAAACCTGCAAAGGATATTAGACCTGACAAAATCTACAACAACCTGAGCATCATTAGTCCTGGTGGCCTTAGCTTCCACCCATTTGGATACGTAATCCACAGCAAATAAGATATAATAAAAACCAAAAGAAACAGGAAAGGGGCCCATGAAATCTATACCCCAGACGTCAAACACCTCACAAAACAACATAGGTTGTTGCGGCATCTGTTGCCTCCAAGATAGGGCGCCTCCTGCTCTTTGACACTGCTCACACGAGCTGCAGATGTTGCTCGCATCCTTGAAAATGGTAGGCCAATAAAATCCAGAATCCAGCACCTTTCGTGCTGTCCTTTGAGTACCAAGGTGGCCTCCCACTGGTGAAGCATGGCAAAATTGGAGAACCGATTGGATCTCCTGGTCTGGAATGCACCTGCGAATGACCTGATCACTGCAAAAACGCCATAAATAGGGGTCATCCCATACATAATGCTTGGCATCGCTCTTTAATTTGTCTCTTTGAGCTTTGGATGCCAAGGCAGGAAAAACAGAAGCAACCAGATAATTAACAATGTCTGCAAACCAAGGAGTTTGGGGAAGGGGATGGGAAACATGTAAAGATAAAAGCTGCTCATCCGGGAAGTTATCCCGGATAGGAAATGCATCCTCCTCTCTCTCTATCCTGCTCAAGCGGTCTGCGACAAGGTTATGCGCAGCACTCCGATCCTGAATCTCAAGATCAAACTCCTGGAGGAGCAACATCCACCTAATCAACCTAGGTTTGGAATCTGTCTTTTTCAAAAGATACTTCAGAGCAGCATGATCAGTGTACACTACAACCTTAGAACCAAGCAAATATGATCTAAATTTGTCAAGTGCAAAAACAATAGCCAAAAGTTCTTTTTCAGTTGTTGTGTAATTAACCTGTGCTGCATCTAAAGTCCTAGAAGCATAATAAATCACATGCGACAGCTTACCAACCCTTTGGGAGAGAACTGCTCCCAAAGCATAATTTGAAGCATCAGTCATGAGCTCAAATGGGAGGGTCCAATCAGGTGGTTGGATGATGGGAGTCGTGGTTAGTGCTTTCTTCAATTCATCAAATGCCCTCTTGCATTGGTCTCCAAATTCCCATGGGGCATCCTTTTGAAGCAACTTGGAAAGAGGAAGAGCAATGTTGCTAAAGTTCTAAATAAACCTGCGATAGAAACCTGCATGACCAAGAAAAGAACGCACCTCTCGCACGCAAGAGGGGTAAGGCAAATGTGATATTACATGCAGCTTAGCAGGGTCAACTTCTATGCCCTTGTGCGAAACAATGTGCCCTAAGACTATGCCTTGTTCTACCATGAAGTGGCATTTTTCAAAATTCAAGACAAGGTTAGTCTCAATGCACCTGTTAAGCACCTTAGTCAAATTATCAAGACATGCTCAAATGAGGAGCCATAAACACTAAAATCATCCATGAAGACCTCTATGCAATGCTCGAGCAAGTAAGCAAAAATACTCATCATACATCGTTGAAATGTGGCAGGAGCATTGCATAGGCCAAAAGGCATCTTTCTATATGCAAATGTGCCAAAAGGACAGGTAAATGTGGTCTTATGTTGGTCCTCTGGTGCAATGCAAATTTGAAAATAACCAGAGAATCCATCTAAGAAGCAATAATGAGATTTACCTGCCAGGCGCTCCAACATCTGATCAATGAAGGGGAGAGGGAAATGATCCTTGCGAGTCGCTTGGTTGAGCTTTCTGTAATCAATGCAGACTCTCCAACTGTTCTGCACTCTAGTGGGAATCAGCTCATCCTTCTCATTTTTGACAACTGTGACACCAGACTTCTTGGGGACAACTTGCACCGGGCTCACCCAAGTGCTATCTGAAATTGGGTAGATGATACCCGCTTGGAGCAGCTTGGTGACCTCTTTCTTAACCACATCAAGAATCTGGGGGTTCAATCGTCTTTGGGGTTGTCTCACTGGTTTAGTCCCATCCTCCAACAAAATGCGGTGCATGCACATGGAGGGGCTAATTCCAGGAATATCCGCTAAAGTCCATCCAATTGCCCTCTTGTTCTTTCTTATCACATCCAGCAGTTTCTCCTCTTGATCAACAGAAAGTGAGGTAGAGATGATCACTGGGAGTTTCTGCTCATCCTCCAAGTAAGCATATTTGAGATGAGGAGGGAGGGGCTTCAGGTCCAATGAGGGTGCCTGCATAATAGATGGAACTAACGGGACAGCAGAAATGGATTCTGCTGCCTGCACCTGAACAAGTGAATCAGACTCATGCATAACAGATATGGGGTTAGGGTTGGCATAATCTGAATCTATAACATATGAATCATCAGATGCAGTGGCAGAGTCTAGAAACTGAGCTATTTCAGTGCATGCGGTGCACCATCCAGAGTTAGTGCATGATGGACAAGTAAATGAATCAGTGAAAGATGGCAATTCAAAATCATGATGCAAAATGTCAAGCATATGCTCATCTATCAAATCATCAAGCAAATCCACATGGAAAACAGAGTGATCCTTAGGAAAATGTTTCATAGCATGGAAAATGTCAAATCGGATCACACTGCCATCAAACTCCATGGAAAGTGAACCTGAATGCACATCTATCTTAGTTCGGGCTGTTTTCAAAAATGGCCTCCCCAAAATAATAGGAACAGCATTACGGGAAGAGTCATCTTCCATATCAAGTATGTAAAAATCAGCAGGGAAGATCAACTCTTCAACCCGAACCAAGACATCCTCTATCAAACCTGCGGGGTGGGCAGTACTTCTATGTGCCAATTGAATCACCACACCCGTAGGTTGAAGAGGTCCAAGAGAAAGAGACTTAAAAACAGACATAGGCATGACATTTATGGATGCTCCTAAATCTAGCATAGCATTTTCAAACTTAACATTGCCTATGATGCAAGGTATAGAGAAAGTTCCAGGATCCTTACATTTTTCAGGAATGTGAGGGATAGGTTTACCTATGAGAGCGGAGACATTCCTTCCCATGCTTATCCTCTCATTGCCCTTGAGTCTTCTCTTATGAGTGCACAACTCCTTAAGGAACTTCACATACCTTGGAATCTGTTTTATTGCATCAAGAAGGGGTATGTTGACTTCCACCTTCCTGAATGTGTCAAGAATGTCCTTGTCCACCTCTTCCACCCTTTTGTTTTGAGGCACTCTTGGTGGGAATGGAAGAGGAACAGGAGGAGGTTGTAGGACAACAGCAGGGCTTGTGGTTGAAGTTGAGGAGGGTTGAGTTGGATGATTCTCTTTGGTGCTAGCATGCTCACCTTCATCTACCACTTGGCTCTTCCCTTTAGAGGAAGCTAGAGCATCATTGTTGAGGTGAGGTTGTGGTGTGGGTGTGACAATCTGCTTTCCCGACCTCAGGTTGATGACACTCACATTCTGATTCTGAGGGTTGATCACAGTTTGGGATGGCAACTTGTCAGAATTTTGAGATTGCAAGTTGTTGAGAGAAGTAGCCATTTGACCCATCTGATTTGTCAAAGTCTAAATGGATGCCTCTTGTCTCTGAATGGATGCTCTAGTCTCTTGTTGAAATTGGAGGTTTTGCATGGTCATTTGCCTCACCAACTCCTCCAAGGTAGGTTGGTTGGATGGAGGGGCTGATGGTGCAGGATGAACCACTTGCTGCTGTTGTTGATGCCTTTGCTGCTGGATTGGAGGAGGTACATATGGTGGTCTACTCGGTCCAGCGGTGTTCTGAAATGGAACATTAGGAGGAGGTTGTTGTTGTTGATCAGACCACTTCAGATTGGGATGGTTCCTCCATCCAGGGTTGTATCTATTGGAAGAGAGGTCATGATTGTGTTGTTGTGGACCTCTATTGTTGTATATGTTTGCTGCATAGGCCTCAGGTTGGTCACCACTTGTCATCGGCTGTTGCTGCTGAAGGGAAGGGCATGCATCTGTGGGGTGCTCAATGGATGTGCATATGCCACACACTCTAGCAGGAAGTATCATCTTTTTCTGATTGACAGCCAATTGTGTGACCAATGTTGTGAGAGAATCAATTTTCTGCTCAAGCTTCTCAACCTTGCCCGAGTCTGCACCAACATCATTTACATCCCTCACAACTATTGCATCACTGTTGCTTCTTGCATGGAATTGTTGACAGTTGGAAGCCATCTTCTCAATTTTGCTCCTGGCTTGTAAGGGTGTCATATCTCCCAATGTACCACCACTTGCAGCATCTACCATGTTTCTTTCCATGAAGTTGAGACCTTCATAAAAGTACTGGATGAGAAGCTGCTCTGAGATCTGATGGTGAGGGCAGGAAGCACACAACCTCTTGAATCTCTCCCAATAATCATAGAGATTCTCTCCATGTTGTTGCCTGATACCAGAGATTTCCTTTCTGATTGCAGTGGTCCTATTTGCAGGGAAGAATTTTTCCAGAAATGCCCTCTTCAAGTCGTCCCAGCTTGTGATGGAACCAGGGGCCAAGTCAGATAACCAATCTTGTGCTAGACCCTCTAAGGAATGTGGAAATGCTCTGAGACAGACATGATCCTCTTGCACATCATGTGGTTTCATTGTGGTGCACACTATATGGAATTTCTTGAGATGCTTATGAGGATCCTCACCTGCAAGACCATGAAACTTGGGCAACAAATGGATTAGTCCTGTTCTAAGCTCAAAAGGAACATCCTCATCAGGATACCGGATACACGAGTCTTCAATAGTGAAGTCAGGTGCAGCCAGCTCCCTAAGTGTCCTTTCCCTTGGTGGGGGTTGAGCCATGTTATCACAATGTATAGAATCAGATTGAATAAAAGTAGAAGGAATAGAAGAAATAGAAACAGAATCAGAATTAGATGGACTATAAGATGACTCAGACTCACTACCTAATGACTGATTCCTATTTTGTCTAACTAATCTGTGATAAGTTCTATCAATTTCAGGGTTGTAAGGATGCAAATAACTTGGGTTGCCCCTAGTCATGTACTGAACAGAACAGCATCAACCATAGCATACTGTAACAGATATGCATGACCAAAATCGGCAACAAAATTTTTTATTTTTTTAAAATTTTATTTATTTATTTTTTTCAGCACCCTAAAATCATGAAAACATGTCACAGAAAGTTTGAGGACAAAATTCAAAAGGGAACCAAGTCAAAGAATTAAAACAGTGACCAAAAACTAAGGAAATAGAACTTGTAAAATAAAAAAGAAATAGTAAATAGGCTTTTTCGGGATCCAAACGAAGGGGTTTTCTGACAAAGTGAGAAAAATCAGATTATTCATAAAATTCCCTTCGATTTGATATAAAATTCGTCAAATTCCGAGTTACGAATCAAAAGTTACGCCTATTTATAGTAAGTACTGCTGAAACTTGGAAAATTTTTCTGGAACTCACAACCAGTGCCTATCTGAGTGTCTGTGATGCATCAACACACTAATATATGATGAAACAAGTGTGGATACCAATTTTCATGCAAAAATTCCACCCACAGCTATGTTGAATGGCACTCACAGAATCACTAGAATAGCATCAGTTGTGCAGAACAGCAAATCAGCAAACAGGGCAACTTTCAATCAGTTATCAGAATGCTTATTCACACACTAACTACACTAACTAATCTAACTAACTACTGTATGATCTTTGGCAAGAACCGATAATCCCCGAAAACGGCGCCAAATTTTGATCGAGGCCGTACCCGATCAAAATAAAAGGTGTTTAATCTATAGTACTAGGAAGGTGATCCTAGGTCGTTTCCCAGCGAATATCGGTCTAGGCAAAGTATCAAACACGTAGTGTGCAGTAAAATGGGGGGGGGGTTTGAGTGTGACAAATGTGAATAACAAAACATAAACAGAATATAAAAACTAAGAAAAATCAGAAACAAAAGCGGGCAAACCCCTTTGGCTACGTACACTACTCAATCCTAGCTCACTAAAGATCGATTCCTCTCCTCTCCTCTGTCCAACTCGTGATAACCAAATACTAAGCGAAAATTCAGTTATCACTCCAAACCCTAACTTCTAATTAAGCATCAGAAACCAGAATTGGAGTTTTTACGAGTTAATACAAATTAAGCATTTATATTCATGTATTATCTCTACGAAATGGAATTAAGCAAACCACTACACATCGATAAACATGAAAACAGAGAAGAGAAAACGAAATTGCATTAATAACAAGAGCTCAAGAGTAGATAATACAATACCAAAGGGATTAACCCTTGAAGTCTAGCCTTTCATGGCCATAAATGGAGAAAAACGAGTAGAAATGGGGAAGAACAAAACCCTAGCAGCCACCACCACTTGGGAGAGCCAAGAGAGAAGTTCTAACCTAGAGAGAGAGTGAGAAATCTGAAATGAAAGTGTGTTCTTGGGGGTTACACGAATTTCCCCTCTTAAGACACAAAATGGGCCTAAAACATGGGCCCAAATCCTAAGAAACACTATTCTGAAAATTACAATTAAAAAGGGACCTAAATGCAAATTACAATCTTCACTTCAATACTTCAATCTTCATTTCCAAACTTCCCAAAGTGTCCTTGTGCCAAATATTACCTGAAAATAGAAATAGAATTAATTAGACTAAATAATCCCAAATTAAACAATATTCGGAATATTAGTCCAATAAACTCAAAATCACTAAATCAAGCTAATCAATGTCAAATGGGCAACAAGTATCAATAATAGGAGTAAAATAATGCAAGGAATAATGGGAAATAAAATGCTCATCACTTGTTCATTGATTCAATCATATACAAGTAATGCCTAAGGAGCTGCTTAAGCACTAGAAAGTGATTAGCTGGAGGTTTGAGAGGATTTGGAATTATAGTTAAAATTGGATGCTTTCAGGTCTGCTGTCTCTAACCGGTTAGTAGACTTCTGTAACCGGTTAGGACCTAAAAGAAGAAAGCAATTAATTTAGTTTTCTTATAATCCTTAAGTTTTAATTAATTATCATTTCTTGTTTCTAAATGAGTTAATTATAATGCTAATGAGTTAAGGAAGATTAAATCATTAATTATCTAATTCAAAATAACAAGAATTACCTCGGAACTCTAGCATTGTTTTATAAATGATTAAAGACTCATGTTTTGGTTATAAGGATTAGGTTAATGGTTGAGTCTGCTGGATGTATATGACTAATGGATCATAATCCAAAGTGAGATGTTGAACAAAGACTTAATAAAGCATGACTTGAGTCTGATATCACTTAAGGAAGGATTAGAGTTTGGATAAGAGTATAATGACTTGAATAAACAGTAATGATGATGTGAGTATAATTATTCTTAATGAGTATATAGCTTTGATCCAAACGTGTGGAGGCTTGTTGCTTTGATTTCGATATGTTGGAGCTTGATAAGTGGAATTGCTCCAATTTCTTCTTATATGTGGAAGCTATTATTATCCCCAATGTGAAGTCATTGTGTTAATTTGATTCCTTATAGTACGGTGTGGCCGCTATACGAAGACATGTGTTACGGTGTGGCCGCCATATGTATGGTAAGTGTAATGGAATTCCGTATAGTACGGTGTGGCCGCTATACGAAGACATGTGGAACGGTGTGGCCGCCATATGTATGATACACTTAAAGGATTCATATAGTACAGTGTGGCCGCTATATGAAGGCATGGAACGGTGTGGCCGCCATGTGTAAAATGTGATGATTATTATTTGTGTTATGCATCTCATGCATGGTGTACAGGGAATTGTAAAACGAGTGAGGTGCATGCGGGATTGGAAACCATGTAGTACGGTGTGGCCGCTACATGAGACGGTTGGAACGGTGTGGTCGCCTCCGTAGAAATGACAAGGACCTAGAACTATTGGTGGATAATGGTTCATGGATCATCCCCTTGTATCATTTTAGGATCGTGGTCGATGGGGTTCCAGTATAGAACGGTGTGGCCGCTATACAGGTTGTGGAAACATCGAGCGCACGATTGCTTATCCTAGAGTGTTGTTTTCTGGAAGAGTTGATTATGGAGAAATGATTTGAGATACGTGCATGCATGGCATGAAAGATTAATGGTTATATCTATCATTGTTTAATAAGACACTTGAGCATGCATTTACTATATTGAAATGATATATGTGATGTTGTGTTTGACCAATCATATAATCTGCTTAGGCGATATGACAAGTGACTTACTCCAATCTACCATGTTTGTGGTGGTAGGTTCTTTCAAAGGACAGGACTGAAGCCACTCTTATAAGAGTGAAAGTTGTCTAGGAGAAACAACCAGGATGATGTTTCGTCATCCGAATCCTTTTGCAGAAGGATCGAGTTGTGAAAACCAATGCTTTGGGTGTAAAAAGGGTTTTTGGGGTTTTGTATTATACATGCTTTACACTCAGAATATTTTGTAAAAGAAATATTACTCTTATGAAAAGTACTTTTGGTTTTCACACTCTTTATGGAAAAAGTTTTTGTTAACCCGTATTTTTATTGGGCTAGTTTTTGGGGCATTATAACATACGTTCCCAGAACGTATAACAAACAATACTTGGAATATAAACAAGCACCACTCCCAGAGTGTGCATCACGTTCCCAGAACGCACCAAAGAAACCATGTTCTAGACATTGGCCACATTCCCAGAATGTGTCATCAAGTAGGTTGCATCAATTTGGTACTCCCAGAGTACCCTCCTCATGCTCCCAGAACATGACAAACGATCCTTGCCAACCTATTTCATCACCTTTCACCATGCATGAATGCATATAATATTTTTCTTAATTTGGTTGGCCATTAGTGTTGGAAACCAACAAGCGGGCTTAGCAATTACTAGAGGGGGGGTGAATAGTAATATGGAAGCAACAGTGACTAATTTTCGGTGCAATTAAAAGATAATTGATCAAATGCTTGTTTTTCTAAAACTGGGCAATTTACTCGAGTGAAATGAAGAACACTCGAGTGAAATGCTACGAAATACTCGAGTGAATTGTAAAACACTCGAGTGTTTTATGCAGAGCAGCAAATAGCAATTTCAGAGAAATTTAGCAAAATGATTCAATTTCTTAAAGACTAATCCAGAGCAGATATAAATCAAAGTAGAGGGCAATTAAACTAAGTTAAAACAAGTTGAAAACAAGTTAATTGCAACCAATTGCTACTAGAAATATAAAAGCCCCTTTCTAGAGAACTTAGGGTTAGGTTTTTCTTGAAATCTAAGAAAGCTATAAAAGAAAGAGACAACACCAATTTTATCCTGGTTCACATTCAATATAGAGTGCTAATCCAGTCCCCCTAATCAACTTAGGAGTTTCTACTAGTAATCAAATTGTTAGAAATTACAAGGATAAATTGAGATTCCTCACTCAATCCTAACCCTTTTCAAGAGTGTACTAAACTCTTGAAATTTCTACCCCAACTTGATTTGGTGATGAAGAGTCCCTTCTTCTTAAGCTCGTTGGAACCTCCAAGAGCCCACCAAGCTAAGAATCCTCTTAGTCTTTGTGCTTGAGAACCTCCCAAGGCTTGAGAACTTGGATACCTCACCAAGTACTTGGATACCTCACCAAGATTTTCTAAACAAGCTAAAGTGTTTGAGTGTTTGATAATTTTACAACAAATAATTCTCTTACAAATGAAGCACACTCTCTTAACTCACTAAGACAAATAATAAAGATGAATGCTTGGTTGAGTTTAGAGAGAAAATGATTTTTAACACTTGAGAGAGAGAGAGAATCAATGAAAGAATGTAAGCTTGTTGTTCTCAATAATGTCCACTATTCAGAATATATCTAAGGGGACAAAAGGGAAGGAAAAACCAAGTTATTCCACCTTTTTGTCCTCTTCTAACATTTAAAAAATTTGCTGTCAGACCTAAAATACTCGAGTCTTTTTGGAAACACTCGAGTGTTTTAGTCAACTCTGATAGTGTTGCCTTTTTACTTTAACCAACGACTATATTACTGAAAATTCATAAATCACTCGAGTGAATTGAGAATCACTCGAGTGAATTGATCAGTGTTGGAAAAATTAAGTTTTTCTAACATTGTTTTCAATTCTCTTCTCAAGTCTAATTGGTTTTAATCTCAACCTTTCATGCATGAATATTATTTGACCTTATGTGAGAATAAAAACCTAAACTACCCACTCTCATAAGGAAGTAAAATACATTAAGAATAAATGAGAATGAATAATTAAACTAAGCACTTGATCTTCTTTATTGTTGGGCTTGCATTCTTCAAATTAAGTCCATAATTTAATTACATTGTCATCATCAAAATTAATACACCTTAATCGGAGACTTGATTTTACAATCTCCCCCTTTTTGATGATGACAAAATAATTAAACCTCTAGCACTTGAGAGCTCCCCCTCTATCTAGGAACCTTTTTAACCTGTACAATCCAGAAAATGCCAAGCACGACGTAATACAATAATAATCATAATCAAGTGCTCATTGGTATCAGAGCAAGAGCATATAACATCAGAGTGTAAGCAAGAAAGCGAAGAAAAAAATGCTCTTTTCTCTTTAATCTCCTCTTTAATCTTCTTTCTCCCCCTTTTTGTCATTATTCTAAAAGAACATGAAAACCATGAAGAAAACATGATTAATTCACAAACATCATTGATCCATCATTCCACACACCATAAAAACATGAGTTTGAAAATGATTCATCCAACTCCCAACAAAAAAACAACAAAAGTTTCAACATATCTAAATAAAGTCATAAAACATAAAATCTAGTGCAAATGAACATCAAGGACTCAAGAAGATGGTGGTTGCCGATCATCATCACGAGGATAGGGCTGGAGTCTCCCAAGAGCTGTCAGAATCTGACTAAGATCGGATCGCACATGTCCAAAACTAGCATCCACACTAGCAGAATGGGCATCAAGCCTACTATGAAGAGCTGAGTGCTGGAGCTCCATCTGAGTTCTCATGTCAAACAAGGTTGCCCATTGCTCTTGAGCTTGATTTTCAATAGCATCCAAACGCCCATCAATCCGATCAACTCTACCAGTCATATAGTGCCTATATTCCTCAACCTGATGTGCCATTGAGGCAAACCTCCCATCAAAACCAATCATTCTCTCATCCATATATACCCTGAACTCTCCAAATGAGGTGTTCCATGACCCCGGTATATCAAAGTTGATCCCATCAGTAGGGTCACCCTGGGGTACTCCACCACTGCCTCCTGCCTGCTGATCAAAGGCGGCCTACTCCTCCTCCAACTGCTGAGGGTCAACACCTAACTGATCTGCAGCCTGCTGAACATTACCCTGACCTCTCAGAGCAGCTGCCTCATCAAAATACAGACATCGATCCCCAAAGTACTCGATGTCCATCTTACCCAAAGAGTTATCAGAAAATGCATGGATTTTCGTAGGAAGACGAACTACAGGCTCCTTTTCTGAAATAGGAATCTCAAAGTACTGAAGGAGCTTGCAGACATGCATGGGGTAAGGTAGGTATTGTTTAGGTTTGGATTCAGAGGCTTGTTTCATTCGAGCTAGGATGATGGAGGCCCAATTCAAGACTGTACCATTGAGAATGGCATCCATAACTCGAAGCTCAATTTCAATTGGTCGGGAGTAGTTAGGAGAGGTTTGGGGCAATAGGATATGGTAAATGAGATAGTGTAGGACTCTATTGTTGGCAGTCATCTGATTGGCCTTTTTCTCACCTTTGAGATATACACGATCAGGGCAAAGCAAGTTTCGAAAAATCGGATCAACATCTCCTTTAGAAGTGCCCTCTCCTGATCGTGATAACCCAAAGACTTGGAATAAAGCCCTAGGGGTAACCTCAAAGCGTTGTCCTAAAACAGAGGTCTCATAGGAGTTTCCATTTTGCCTAATGTTTGCATAGAAATGCCTAACTAACCTAATGTAGATAGGACCATTGTAGGATAGAAAACCCATGAGTTTTTGAATCTTAAGGGCATTAACAAAGGTAAATCCTCTACTTAGGAGATAGGCTTCACTTACCCATGTTTGTGTTGCATAATCATTTGAAGCAAATTTCCTTTCCCTTTCAATGCAATTTGCTCTTTGATAGAAATCATCTTCCTCCTCCATAATAGGTTGAGGTTCTTCCACCCTTGGCTTTTTCCCTTTTCTTCTATTCTCCGAAGATGAAGCCATTTGCACTTACAAGTGTGAAACTAGAAGTAATTTTTGAGAAATTGGTGTTTTGGGGAGTTAGGGTTTTGGAAAGAGAATGATGAATTTGATGCTCAAAAACTTGAATTTGATGTGAAATAGGAGTAGAAATGAGTTTAGAAGATGAAATAGAGTTGAAATATGAAAGAAATTTGAGTTTTTGGTGAGATTTGTGAAGATGTGAGAGAGTGAGCAGAGAAAACGCGAGTGAAATGAGAGAGAATTTCGAGCAATCTGGAAAAATTGCAGCAGCATCAGACTATAACTGATTAATTCACTCGAGTGAATTTTAAAACACTCGCGTGTTTTTCAGAAAACCTGAAAAACACTCGCGTGAAATTGAATTCAGTCGCGTGTTGGCCGAAAGATGGATTTTCAGAAACCTGTAGTTCACTCGAGTGAAATGGGATTCACTCGAGTGTTGGCCGAAAGCATTTGAGTCTTTTCAAAAAGACTCGCGTATTTTCCATCAGACCTGCTCAAAAACTTTTCCAATTAAAACTGATTTAATTTTGAATTAAAATTACTCAAGTGATTTAAGAAACACTCGAGTGTTTTTATCAGTTATGCTGAAAATCACAGTTTTAAAACACAAAACACAAAATTCACCACATGTAATGACAACAACAGATAGGAAACATAATCACACACAATTAAAGACATACATTCAGAACCTCTCAAGGCAATTTCAAACAAGTATCACCACACACTAAATTTAGACACATTTGGTGATTTTCAAATGGAAAAAAATCAATTAGTTTATACTTGACTCATCTAAAATACCAAGTTCCCCTCTTATATGATAGAAGGTATCCCTTGGTAAGGGTTTTGTAAAAATGTCCGCTAATTGATTTGTGGTACATACAAATTCAATTGCGCAATCACCCTTTTGAACATGATCCCTTAGGAAATGATGTCTAATTTCAATGTGTTTAGTCCTTGAGTGATACACCGGATTCTTAGTTAGATTGATGGCACTTGTGTTATCTCATTTTATTGGAACACTTTCTAATTTCAAACCAAAATCCGATAATTGTTGTTTCATCCACAAGAGTTGAGCACAACAACTACCGGCGGCGATATATTCCGCGTCGGCGGTGGAAAGAGCAACACAAGCTTGCTTTTTAGAAAACCATGACACTAATGAACTTCCCAATAAATGGCAAGTACCACTAGTGCTTTTGCGATCAAGCTTGCATCCCGCAAAGTCGGAATCCGAATAACCAACTAAACTAAGACTAGCATCACTAGGATACCATAATCCGGTGTTAATCGTTCCTTTAAGATATTTAAAAATATGTTTAACTGCGGATAGGTGTGATTATTTAGGATTAGCTTGAAAACGGGCACACATGCATACACTAAACATAATATCCGGTCTAGATGCGGTAAGATATAGAAGACTACCTATCATGCCCCTATATTTACTAACATCAACCGGTTTACCTTTGTCATCCTTGTTTAGGTAGCATGATGTGCTCATGGGAGTGTATGCTTCTTTGCATTTGTCCATTCCGAATTTTCCAAGGAGCTCTTTGCAATATTTTCCTTGATGCACAAAGGTCCCCTCCTTGACTTGCTTGATTTGAAGTCCTAGGAAGAACTTGAGCTCCCCCATCATGGACATTTCAAATTCCTTTTTCATCAAATTAGAGAACTTTCTACACAAGGACACATTAGTGGCACCAAAGATAATATCATCTACATATATTTGCACTAACAAAATGTCCTCTTTGGTTTTATAGATGAATAGGGTATTATCAACCTTTCCCCTTTGAAAGTCTTTTTCTAATAAAAAGGTACTTAATCGATCATACCAAGCTCTAGGAGCTTGTTTTAATCCATAAAGTGCATTTTTCAATTTATAAATATGGTTTGGAAACTCATGACTTTCAAAACTGGGTGGTTGCTTAACATACACTTCTTCATTTATGAAACCATTCAAGAAAGCACTCTTGACATCCATTTGATAAAGAGTGAATTTCATGATTGATGCAAAGGCAAGCAAGATTCGGATTGCCTCAAGGCGTGCAACTGGAGCAAAGGTCTCATCATAATCAACACCTTCCTCTTGGTTGTACCCTTGGGCAACAAGTCTCGCTTTGTTTCTTATAATCAAACCGGATTCATCAAGTTTATTTCTATAAATCCATTTTAAACCAATTATGGTATGATCATCGGGTATAGGCACTAATTCCCAAACATCATTTCTAATAAATTGGTTTAGTTCTTCTTGCATGGCCATAACCCAATGTTCATCCAAAATTGCTTCCTTAATTGATTTTGGTTCGATTTGAGAAACAAAGGAGACAAAATGACAAATATTTTGAATTGATCTACGAGTTAATACTCCCTTTGAAAGGTCTCCTATGACATTGTCAATAGGGTGAGCTTTCACCGTTTTCCAAGCCGGATCAAGTTCATCTTTGACTTCTCCTTCATCCTTTGATTTTTCCATCTCTTTGTCAACGTTTGAAATCTCAAGTCCATTATCACTACCATCACATAAAACACTATCTTCTTTCGAAGACTCATTAAAAACAATGTGAATAGATTCTTCAATAGTCATAGTTCGTTTATTATAAACTCTAAAAGCTTTGCTATGAGAAGAGTAACCCAAAAATATTCCCTCATCCGATTTAGAATCAAATTTTCCAAGTTGATCTTTTCCATTGTTTAAAATATAAACTTTGCATCCAAAAACATGGAGATGGGATATATTGGGTTTTCTACCTTTGTAAAGCTCATAGGGGGTTTTCTTTAACATGGGCCTAATAAAGATTCTATTCATTACATAACAAGCCGTATTGCCCAAAAGTAATGAGGTACTTGAGAATCATTTAACATGGTTCTAGCAAGTTCCTCTAGCACCCTATTTTTCCTCTCAACAACTTCATTTTGTTCCGGAGTTCTAGGTGCCGAATATTGGTGCTCAATTCCATGCTTATCACAAAATCTATCAAATTTATAGTTTTCAAATTCACCTCCATGGTCGGTTCGAATAATAATCACTTTTTGGTTTACTTGGTTTTGTGCAAGTTTAATATGGCGTTTAAAATACTTGTAGGTGTCACTCTTAGCACTTAAAAACAATGTCCATGTAAATCTTGAAAAATCATCAACAATCACCAAGGCATAATAGTTACCACCAAAGCTTTTTACTTGAGAAGGTCCAAACAAGTCCATGTGAAGCATTTCCAATGGTCTTGTTGTGGACACATAATTTTTGGAACCAAAATGATTTTTAGTTTGTTTGCACTTCTTGCAAGGAGTGCAATCACCTTTAATTTGAAAATTGAGCTTTGGTAAACCAACCACTAAGTCTTTGGATTGAAGTTTATTAAGTTGATTTACATTAATGTGAGCGGTCCTACGATGCCAAAACCAAGTATCACTTTCTTTGCTAATTAAACATTTTGAAACTAAAGAAGTGATATTATTCAATTCAAACATGTAAGTGTTATTAGACCTTTTTCCAACAAATTTGATAGATTCATCTTTGTCACTTTTTATGAGACAATGAGTAGAGGTAAATAATTCATGGTTACCAATATCACATAATTGACTAATGCTCAAAAGATTATGTTCTAATCCTTGAACATAAAGTACATTATCAATAACCAAGTTGGAAGAATTACCAATTTTACCTATACCAAGTATTTTGCCTTTGTTGTTGTCTCCATATGTGACATTTCCTTTTTCTTTAGGAGTAAGCTCAATGAAGTGTCGCTTATCTCCCGTCATGTGCCTAGAACATCCACTATCATGTATCCAAAGTTGCTTTCCGGTTCTAAGGCACACCTACAAGACACAATCACTTGCTCATTTTGGGTACCCAAATTATGTTGGGTCCCTTTTTGTTAGTCTTGGATGATTCTCCCTTCTTAATCCAAACATAAGTACCATTTTGAATTCCAAAGGTTTTGATATGGCACTTATTGTTTGTATGTCCAAATTTTCCACAATAAAAGCAAGTTGGTTTCTTTGTGAAATCAATTTTTGAGAATGAACCAACCACTTTATTTGTCTTTTTCTTGTGGACATATCCTAAACCGATTTTGTTTGAATTGTGTCTAAGAGAACCAATTAACCGATCTAAGTTTCTATCACTTTTGTTAAAAGTGTTGAGTTTGATTTTCAAATCATTAACTTCCTTTTCAAGCTCACAACACTTTTCACAATGAGTGATGGTATATGATTCATTTTCATTCTCACAAACATGACTAGAATTAGCAAGTTCTAAGGATGCATTTTGGAGTTTCAAATCATTAATAGATTTTTCCAATTCATTGATTTCCTTTTGATACTCCAAAAGCTTCTTTCCTTTTTCCTTGTTTACTTTAGCAAGTCTTTCAAATTGAGTTAACATTTCATTATATTAATTTAGCAAATCATCATAAGAAATAGTATGAGAAGAGGTGTAAGAATAATTAGATGATACCTCATCCTCACTCTCATTGTCTTTTCTTTCACTACTTGAGGAGGCTTCATTGTCATTCTTGGCCATGAGACATAGCTTGGCTTCCTCATCATCCGAACTACTTGAGGTTGACATGGAATCCTTTTCCGGTTCATCCCAAACAATGTAAGCTCTCTTCCCCTTGCCATCATGGGTCTTCTTCTCATTCTTTCTCAAGTGGGTGGGTGATCGAGGCCGTACCCGATACAAATAAAAACAGTTTAAGTATAGTACTAGGAAGTGACTCCTAGGTCGTCTCCCAAGGAATATCTTATCAAGCAAAAGGTCGAACACATAGTATGCATAGAAAACAGGGGTTTTTTTTTTGTATTGAATATTGAATAATTGAAATCAAAACAGAATTAAATCAAAACGAAGAAACAGATAAGGAAAAGCGGATAAACCCCTTTGGCTCGCGTTCACAACTCTATCATCGGTCACAAAAGATCAATTTCTTTCCTCTTCACTGTCCAACTCGTGAGAATTAAATACTAAGCGAAAATTGAATTCTCACCCCAAAACCCAAACCTCTAATTAAGCATTAAAAGCCAAAGCATGGAGTTTTTACGAGTTTGCATAAATTAAGCATTCATACACATGGATTATCTCTATAGAATGGAACTAAGCGAACCATAACATATCAATAAGCATGAAAACAGTGAATAAAAACGAAATAGCATTAAGAATAAAACCTCAAGAGTATGTGATACATTACCAAAGGGATTTAACCTAAGAGTTTAGCCTTCCATGAAGAAAAATACCAAAAACGTGTAGAAAAGGGAAGAGAGAGAAACCCTAGCAGCCACCACAAGCTTGGAGAGCAAAACTAAGCCTTCTCTATGAGAGAGAATGTAAAAAAAACGTGAATGGAAGGTCTCTCCAGGGTTTACACGAATTTGGCTTTTTAAATCACAAAACGGGCCTAAATCATGGGCCCAAATCCTAAGGAAAGCTTAATCTCTAAATTAAATCTAAAAAATATCTTATAGATAAAATCTAAATCTTAAAAGATATAACTAAATCTCAACTAATCCTAAAGATAGATTACAATCTTCACTTCATCATATATCTTCTCTTCCAACATTAAATCTTCATTCCCAAAATTAAATCTTCACTCCCAAAATCTCCAAAATGCCCTTGTGCCAAATATGACCTGAAAATAAAAATAGAATTAATTAGGCTAAATAATCCAAATTAAACACTATTCAGAATATTAGTCCAATAAACTCTAAATCACTAAATCAAGCTAAACAATGTCAAATAGGCAACAAGTATCAATAATAGGAGTAAAATAATGCAAGGAATAATGGGAAATAAAATGCTCATCAAATACCCCCACACTTATCCTTTTGCACTCCTGGGCAAAACTAAGAATTAGGACTGAGAAAATCAATATGCACCAAAGTGAATCATGTAACAAGATTACTAAAACTAATGAATGCAAACCTAAGAGATTACATACTTCACAATGAATTCTAGGAAATGCAAAGAAATGGGCAAAATCGAGCACACGAAGAGAATAAGGACCAAAGAATCAAAGCATCCATGAACATCATCCAATTATTTCAAATATGCAAAGAAAACCAATGACATCAAGAGGGTAGTCACAAAGTGATAGAAACTCACAAGGATCACTCAATAGTGTTTACACTCAAGTGTTTAAGGTTAATCAGTGTTTACACTCAAGGCACATCATGAAAAACAAACACAACCATAGGCTTGACAAGCCTCTAACATCAACAATCAATACACATGCACATTAAGATCAAAAGGTCTTTTCAGGGTTGTAATGGGGCCAAGGACAAGGTAGGATAAAAATATGGGAAATGTAGCTAAAACCCAAGGAAATAAAGGAGCAATGGGGAATAAGTAAAAAATAAGCACAATCCACCCCAAAATGAAATGATAAACATAACAACAACCTCTAATTCCAATCCTCTATGCCTCAGTCAACCTTTTATTTTATTTTTTTTTCTTTCTTTTTTCCTTTTTTTTTTCTTCTTCTTCCTTTTTTTTTTCATCATTCATTTTTTCAAATTTTTTTTTTATTTTTTTTATTTTTCATTGCAGAACTTCATGAACGAAAGGGAAGAAGAAACAACAAAAATGGCATAATGAGATAAAGCCATAATTACATCACCGACCATAGAGGCAAAACCCAGAACTCACAAGAGATGAAGAACAAAGCACCCTCGCTTACTTAATACCCATTCCCAAAACAATTCCAAAGCTCCAACATTCCCTAAGGTTAGGACAATCATGGTTTTTCAGTCATAGGCTTGTAATGAGCTAAAGAACAAAGAAAAGGGATATAAAGGCTCAAAGGGGCTATCAAAGGATAAATTCATTCAAGGTAGGCTCATATGGCTAGTGGCTTATTCAAGAAAAAACAATGCCTAAATCATTTCAAAATGTGCATGGGAATATCAAGTATCAACAAGAGTCAAGTCAAGTTCTAGAGTGCAAGTAATCCAGAGTGCAATCACACATGAAAGAAAATTAGGTGGCATATATAGCAATCCACCCACAATTAAGGCTCAAATCCTCACAAAAGGGACAATTCTATCACAGTGTTACCACCTCTTAATTATCAAAAGCAACTTTACACACAGAAATGCATGAATTCAGACACAAGATACCAAGACTCTACTAAAATGAAGCAAAAACATGCAAGAAAATGCCCAAAACTTAGCAAAACCTAAAAAATCAAAGCAAAAATATGCAACCTAAACTACTCTCCCCCCCACACTTAAATCACACATTGTCCTCAATGGAAAACAAATAGCAGAATCAGACAGATATAGACAAGTGGAATAAAAGTAGTAAAGAAGGAGAAAAGAAGACTCCCTAAATCATGGTGGTTCAAAAATGGGGTCGACCAATGAGGCGTCCTCCACAGGTGCATCATCCAAAGTAGGAGAGGTTAGGAAAGGCTTGAGTCGGTGGCCATTGACTTTGAAGCTCTTGTCTGTGGACTCACTCTTGATCTCCACAGTGCCATAAGGAAACACCTGGGTGACTACAAACGGTCCAATCCATTTAGAGCGGAGCTTTCCACTCATGATTCCAAGCCTAGAGTTGTAGAGCAACACTTTTTGACCAACCAAGAACTCCTTTCTGCAAATTGAGCTATCATGGAGCTTCTTGGTCTTCTCTTTGTAGAACTTGGAATTCTCATAGGCCTCCAAACGGATCTCATCTAGCTCACTCAACTGCAGCTTCCTCTCCTCACCCGCTTGATCAAGAGCTAAGTTGCATTGCTTCACAGCCCAATATGCACGGTGCTCTATCTCCACAGGCAAGTGGCATGCCTTACCAAAGACAACCCGATAGGGTGACATCCCTATGGGTGCCTTGTAAGCAGTCCGATGGGCCCATAGAGCATCCTCCAATCGTGTGCTCCAATCCTTTCTATTAGGCTTCACCATCTTCTCCAAAATCCGTTTGATCTCTCTGTTTGAAATCTCAGCTTGCCCATTGGTTTGGGGGTGATATGGTGTAGAAACTTTGTGCACAACCCCATACTTCTTGAGCAAAGCTTGCATGGATCTATTGCAGAAGTGTGTGCCTTGATCACTGACTATGGCTCTAGGTATGCCAAACCTGCAAAGGATATTAGTCCTGAAAAAATCTACAACAACCTGAGCATCATTAGTCCTGGTGGCCTTAGCTTCCACCCATTTGGATACATAATCCACAGCAAGTACGATATAATAAAAACCAAAAGAAACAGGAAAGGGGCCCATGAAATCTATACCCCAGACATCAAACACCTCACAGAACAACATAGGTTGTTGCGGCATCTGTTGCCTCCAAGATAGGGTGCCTCCTGCCCTTTGACATTGCTCACATGAGCTGCAGATTTTGCTTGCATCCTTGAAGATGGTAGGCCAATAAAATCCAGAATCTAGCACCTTTCGTGCTGTCCTTTGAGTGCCAAGGTGGCCTCCAACTGGTGAAGCATGGCAAAATTGGAGAACCGATTGGATCTCCTGGTCTGGAATGCACCTGCGAATGACCTGATCACTGCAAAAACGCCACAAATAGGGGTCATCCCATACATAATACTTGGCATCGCTCTTCAATTTGTCTCTTTGAGCTTTGGATGCCAAGGGTGGAAAAACAGATGCAACTATATAATTTACAATATAAGCAAACCAAGGAATAAGGGAAGGGGGATGTGAAACATGCAAAACTAAAAGCTGCTCATCCGGGAAGTCATCCCGGATAGGAAATGCATCCTCCTCTCTCTCTATTCTACTCAAGTGGTCTGCGACAAGGTTATGTGCACCACTCCGATCCTGAATCTCAAGATCAAACTCCTGGAGGAGCAACATCCATCTAATAAACCTAGGTTTGGAATCTGTCTTTTTCAAAAGATACTTCAGAGCAGCATGATCAGTATACACCACAACCTTAGAACCTAATAGATATGATCTAAACTTATCAAGTGCAAAGACAATGGCTAACAACTCTTTTTCAGTTGTAGTGTAATTAACTTGTGCTGAATCTAAAGTCCTAGATGCATAATAAATCACATGAGACATCTTACCAACCCTTTGGGAGAGAACTGCTCCCAAAGCATAATTCGAGGCATCGGTCATGAGCTCAAATGGGAGGGTCCAATCAGGTGGTTGGATGATGGGAGTGGTGGTGAGTGCTCTCTTTAACTCATCAAATGCTTTCTTGCATTGGTCTCCAAACTCAAATGCGGTATCCTTTTGAAGCAAGTTGGATAGTGGAAGGGCTATCTTGCTAAAGTTCTGAATAAACCTGCGATAGAAACCTGCATGGCCAAGAAAAGAACGCACCTCTCGCACGCAAGAGGGGTAAGGCAAATGTGATATTACATGCAGCTTAGCAGGGTCAACCTCTATGCCCTTATGTGAAATAATGTGCCCTAAGACTATGCCTTGTTCTACCATAAAATGACATTTTTCAAAATTCAAGACAAGGTTAGTCTCAATGCACCTATTAAGCACCTTAGACAAACTATCAAGACATGCATCAAAAGAGGAACCATATACACTAAAATCATCCATGAAGACCTCTATGCAATGCTCAAGTAAGTCATTAAAAATACTCATCATACATCTTTGAAAAGTGCCAGGAGCATTGCATAGGCCAAAAGGCATCTTCCTATAAGCAAATGTACCAAAAGGACAGGTAAATGTAGTCTTATGTTGGTCCTCTGGTGCAATACAGATTTGGAAATAACCAGAGAAACCATCTAAGAAGCAATAGTGAGATTTACCTGCCAGGCGCTCCAACATCTGATCAATGAAGGGAAGAGGAAAGTGATCCTTATGGGTCGCCTGGTTGAGCTTCCTATAATCAATGCAGACTCTCCAACTGTTCTGCACTCTAGTGGGAATCAGCTCATCCTTCTCATTTTTGACAACTGTCACCCCAGACTTCTTGGGAACTACTTGAACCGGGCTTACCCAAGTGCTGTCTGAAATGGGGTAGATAATGCCAGCTTGCAGCAGCTTGGTGACCTCTTTCTTCACCACATCAAGAATCTGGGGGTTCAACCGTCTCTGGGGTTGTCTCACTGGTTTAGCCCCATCCTCCAATAAAATTCGATGCATGCACATGGAGGGGCTAATACCAGGTATGTCTGCCAAAGTCCATCCTATTGCCCTTTTGTTTGCTCTAATCACATCCAGCAGTTGCTTCTCTTGATCAACAGAAAGGGAGGTAGAGATGATCACTGGAAGTTTCTGCTCAGCCTCCAAGTAAGCATATTTGAGATGAGGAGGAAGGGGCTTCAGGTCCAATAAAGGTGCCTGCATCACAGATGGAACTAAAGGAGCAGCAGAATTGGATTCTGCCGCCTGCACCTGAACAAGTGAATTAGACTCATGAAAAACAGAAATGGGGTTAGCATGATCTGAATCTATATCATATGAATCAACAGATGCAGTAGCAGAATTTAAAAACTGGTCAATTTCAATGCATGCAGTGCACATTTCGGAATCAGAACATGCAGAACAAGTAAATGAGCTAGTGAAAGATGACAAATCATAATCATGCGAAAAGTCTAGAACATGCTCATCAATCAGATCATCAATCAAGTCAACATGAAAGACAGAGTGGTCATCAGAAAAATGTTTCATAGCATCAAAAATATTGAATCGAACCACACTGTCATCAAATTCCATGGAAAGTGTACCTGCATGCACATCTATCTTGGTTCGGGCTGTTTTCAAAAATGGTCTCCCTAATATGATAGGGACAGCACTACGAGAGGTGTCCTCTTCCATATCAAGAATATAAAAATCAGCAGGAAAGATAAGCTCTTCAACCCGAACCAGGACATCCTCTATCAAACCTGCGGGGTAGGCAGTAGATCTATTTGCCAAGTGAATAACCACACCCGTAGGTTGAAGGGGTCCAAGTGAAAGAGATTTGAAAACAGACATAGGCATAACATTAATAGATGCTCCTAAATCTAGCAAAGCATTCTCAAATTTAGTATTACTTATGATACAAGGCACAGAGAAAGTTCCAGGATCCTTACACTTTTCAGGAATATGAGGGACGGGTTTACCTATAAGAGCAGAGACATTTCTTCCCATGTTGATCCTCTCATTGCCCTTGAGCTTCCGTTTGTGTGTGCATAGATCCTTCAAGAACTTTGCATACCTTGGAATCTGCTTGATTGCATCAAGAAGGGGTATGTTGACTTCCACCTTCTTGAATGTGTCAAGTATCTCTTTGTCAATCTCTTCCATTTTCTTGCTTTGAGTCACCCCCCTTGGTGGGAAAGGAAGAGGAATGGGGGGTGGTTGTTGGGCAGCAGCAGGTGTTGTGCTTGTGGAAGGCTGAGCTGGATGGGATTTTCTGGTACTTGTGTGCTCACTCTCCTCGACCATTTGGCTCTTCTTGTTGGTTGAAACTAGATCATCTTTGTTGAGGTCAGATTCTGGTGTGGGTGTGACAATCTGCTTCCCTGACCTTAGACTAATGGCATTCACATTCTGGTTTGGATTGATCACTGTTTGGGATGACAACTTGTTAGAATTCTGAGATTGCATAGTGTTGATTGTTGTTGCCATCTGTCCCATCTGATTGGTCAAAGATTGAATGGAGGCCTCTTGTCTTTGAATGGATGCTCTAGTTTCCTGTTGGAATTGGAGATTTTGCATGGTCATCTGTTTCATCAGCTCTTCCAATGAAGGCTGTTGCTCAGTACTAGGAGCTGGTGGTGCAGAATTAGCCTGTTGTTGTCTCTGTTGCTGGACTGGAGAAGGTACATATGGTGGTCTAGAATTGTTCTGAAATTGAACCTGTGAAGGTTGCTGCTGATCAGACCATCTCAGGTTGGGATGGTTCCTCCAACCAGGGTTGTATCTATTGGTAGAGAGATCAAAGTTTTGTGGCTGCTGATTTTTACTGTTGAAGATGTTGGCGGCATATGCCTCAGGTTGGTCAGCACCAGTTGTTGGTTGCTGCTGCTGCACAGAAGGGCATGCATCTGTGGGGTGCTCAGCGGATGTGCATATGCCACATAATCTAGCAGGCAGAGACAACTTCTTCTGGTTGATGGCCAATTGAGTGATCAAAGTTGTAAGTGAATATATCTTCTGTTCAAGCTTCTCAACCTTACCAGAACTTGTGCCAACATCATTCACTCCTCTCACTATGATTGCATCGCTGTTGCCCCTTGCATGGAATTGTTGACAATTGGAAGCCATCTTCTCAATCTTGACTCTGGCTTCTAAAGGTGTCATGTCTCCTAGGGCACCACCACTTGCAGCATCAAGCATGTTTCTCTCCATGAGGTTGAGACCTTCATAGAAATATTGAATAAGCAGCTGCTCTGAGATCTGATGGTGGGGGCAGCTCGCACATAGTCTCTTGAATCTCTCTCAATACTCGTAGAGACTTTCTCCACTTTGTTGCCTGATGCCTGATATATCCTTTCGGATTGCTGTTGTTCTGCATGCAGGGAAGAATTTCTCCAAAAATGCCCTCTTCAGGTCATCCCAGACTGTGATAGAACCAGGGGCCAGATCGTACAACCAATCCTTGGCTAGCCCTTCTAGGGAGTGTGGGAATGCCTTAAGACAAACATGATCCTCTTGCACATCATGTGGTTTCATAGTAGCACAGACAATATGGAACTGCTTGAGATGTTTATGAGGATCCTCACCTGCAAGACCATTAAACTTGGGCAACAAATGAATTAGTCCAGACCTTAGCTCACACGGGTCATCGGGATACTGGATGCACAAATCTTCAATAGTGAAATCAGGTGCAGCCAGCTCCCTCAATGTCCTCTCACGTGGTGGAGGTTGAGCCATATTTTCAGAATAATCAGAATAAGAATCAGAATTTATAGGAATAGAAGAAAAAGAAGCAGACTCACTATGTAAAGACTCAATAGACTCATTACCTATGGACTGGTTCCTATTTTGTCTAACTAGTCTGTGATAAGTTCTATCAATTTCAGGGTTATATGGATGAAAGTAGCTTGGGTTGCCCCTAGTCATGTACTGAACAGAACACCATGTAGCATAGCAAACTGTCACTAATATACATGACCAAAATAGGCAACAAAATTTTTTATTTTTTAAAATTTTTTTCTTTATTTTTTTCAGCACCCTAAAATCATGAAAACATACCACAAAAAGTTTGAGGACAAAATTCAAAAGGGAACCAAGTCAAACAATTAAATCAGAGACCAAAAACTAAGAAAATAAAACTTGTAAAATAAAAAAGAAATAGTAAAACGGCTTTTTCAGGATCCAGACGAAGGAGGTTTCTAACGAAGTGAGAAAAATCAGATTATTCAGAAAATTCCCTTCGATTTGATATAAAATTCGTCAAATTCCGAGTTACGGGTCAAAAGTTGCGACGATTTGAAGAAAGTGCTGCTAAAACTTGGAAAATTTTTCTGGAACTCACAACCAGTGATGATCTGAGTGATCGTGGTGCCTCGAAACCTTTTTATATGATAAAAGTAGTGTGGATATAAATTTTCGTGCAAAAATTCCACCCACAACTATGTGAACTAGCAACCACAGAATCAATCAAATACACTAATTGCAACAAAATAGCAAAACAGCAAACAGTGCAACTTCAACCGGTTATCAGAATTGACTACTAGACCCTAAATCAGACACGACACACTATAATAACTATACTAACTACGACACTAACTAACTACTAATGACCTTTGGCAAGAACCGATATTCCCCGGCAACGGCGCCAAATTTGATCGAGGTCGTACCCGATACAAATAAAAACAGTTTAAGTATAGTACTAGGAAGTGACTCCTAGGTCGTCTCCCAAGGAATATCTTATCAAGCAAAAGGTCGAACACATAGTATGCATAGAAAACAGGGGTTTTTTTTTTGTATTGAATATTGAATAATTGAAATCAAAACAGAATTAAATCAAAACGAAGAAACAGATAAGGAAAAGCGGATAAACCCCTTTGGCTCGCGTTCACAACTCTATCATCGGTCACAAAAGATCAATTTCTTTCCTCTTCACTGTCCAACTCGTGAGAATTAAATACTAAGCGAAAATTGAATTCTCACCCCAAAACCCAAACCTCTAATTAAGCATTAAAAGCCAAAGCATGGAGTTTTTACGAGTTTGCATAAATTAAGCATTCATACACATGGATTATCTCTATAGAATGGAACTAAGCGAACCATAACATATCAATAAGCATGAAAACAGTGAATAAAAACGAAATAGCATTAAGAATAAAACCTCAAGAGTATGTGATACATTACCAAAGGGATTTAACCTAAGAGTTTAGCCTTCCATGAAGAAAAATACCAAAAACGTGTAGAAAAGGGAAGAGAGAGAAACCCTAGCAGCCACCACAAGCTTGGAGAGCAAAACTAAGCCTTCTCTATGAGAGAGAATGTAAAAAAAACGTGAATGGAAGGTCTCTCCAGGGTTTACACGAATTTGGCTTTTTAAATCACAAAACGGGCCTAAATCATGGGCCCAAATCCTAAGGAAAGCTTAATCTCTAAATTAAATCTAAAAAATATCTTATAGATAAAATCTAAATCTTAAAAGATATAACTAAATCTCAACTAATCCTAAAGATAGATTACAATCTTCACTTCATCATATATCTTCTCTTCCAACATTAAATCTTCATTCCCAAAATTAAATCTTCACTCCCAAAATCTCCAAAATGCCCTTGTGCCAAATATGACCTGAAAATAAAAATAGAATTAATTAGGCTAAATAATCCAAATTAAACACTATTCAGAATATTAGTCCAATAAACTCTAAATCACTAAATCAAGCTAAACAATGTCAAATAGGCAACAAGTATCAATAATAGGAGTAAAATAATGCAAGGAATAATGGGAAATAAAATGCTCATCAGTGGGACATTCCATTTTTATGTGTCCTATCCCACCACACTCATGACATTTCACACTCTCACTTGAGCTCTTGTGTCTTTGCTTGTTATCCTTGGATCTTTTGTCTTGAGGTCTCTTGTCCTTAGAGAATGATGAACTACCCTTTTTGCCTTTGAGGAATTTGTTGAACCTCTTGGCAAATAAACCAATCTCTTCCTCATTTAGAGCATGATCGGAGCTTTCACTTGAAGATTCATCTTCATCCTCTTTTGACATTTTGGTTGAGGCTTTTAGAGAGATGCTCTTCTTTTTCTTGTCTGAATCTTCATTTAGGTGAAGTCTTGATAGTTCCATCTCATGTTCTTGGAGCTTCCCAAACAAGGTGGTCAAGTCCATAGATTTTATATCCTTAGCTTCCTTGATGGCGGTCACCTTTGGTTGCCATCTCCTATCAAGACATCTCAAGACTTTGTTAGTAGTTTCACCATCTCTAAATTCCTTTCCTAAGCCAATCAATTGGTTAACGATATGTGAGAACCTTGTTTGCATATCATTTATAGACTCTTTAGGGAACATATGAAAGAGCTCATATTCATGAGTTAAAGCATTTAATCTTGAGTCTCTAACTTCACTAGTTCCCTCATGAGTAATTTGCAAGGTATCCCACATTTCTTTAGCCGATTTGCATTGTGAAATCGTATGAAATTCATTTTTGGACAAAGCGGAGAAGATGATATTTTTAGCTTTTAAATCATATGAAACATTCTTTTTATCATCTTCATTCCAACTTGTTTTAGGAATAACAACGGCTTCACCATTAACCACTCTTCTAGGAATATGTGGACCTTTTTCAATTGCATCCCAAATATCGATATCTATTGCTTCTACAAAGACTCTCATCCTAACCTTCCAATAAGAATAATCTTCACCATTGAAGAATGGAGGTCGGTTAAGAGACATAGACCCTTCTTGTTGGTTGCTAGAGCCCATTGTTTCCAAAAGGATCTTTTTCGAAAAAGCTTTTACGCTCGATCTTTCGACCGAGCTCTGATACCACTTGTTGGAAACCAACAAGCGGGCCTAGCAATTACTAGAGGGGGGTGAATAGTAATATGGAAGCAACAATGACTAATTTTTGGTGCAATTAAAAGATAATTGATCAAATGCTTGTTTTTCTGAAACTGGGCAATTTACTCGAGTGAAATGAAGAACACTCGAGTGAAATGCTACGAAATACTCGAGTGAATTGTAAAACACTCGAGTGTTTTATGCAGAACAGCAAATAGCAATTTCAGAGAAATTTAGCAAAATGATTCAATTTCTTAAAGACTAATCCAGAGCAGATATAAATCAAAGTAGAGGGCAATTAAACTAAGTTAAAACAAGTTGAAAACAAGTTAATTGCAACCAATTGCTACTAGAAATATAAAAGCCCCTTTCTAGAGAACATAGGGTTAGGTTTTTCTTGAAATCTAAGAAAGCTATAAAAGAAAGAGACAACACCAATTTTATCCTGGTTCACACTCAATATAGAGTGCTAATCCAGTCCCCCTAATCAACTTAGGAGTTTCTACTAGTAATCAAATTGTTAGAAATTACAAGGATAAATTGAGATTCCTCACTCAATCCTAACCCTTTTCAAGAGTGTACCAAACTCTTGAAATTTCTACCCCAACTTGATTTGGTGATGAAGAGTCCCTTCTTCTTAAGTTCCTTGGAACCTCCAAGAGCCCACCAAGCTAAGAATCCTCTTAGTCTTTGTGCTTGAGAACCTCCCAAGGCTTGAGAACTTGGATACCTCACCAAGTACATGGATACCTCACCAAGATTTTCTAAACAAGCTAAAGTGTTTGAGTGTTTGAGAATTTTACAACAAATAATTCTCTTACAAATGAAGCACACTTTCTTAACTCACTAAGACAAATAATAAAGATGAATGCTTGGTTGAGTTTAGAGAGAAAATGATTTTTAACACTTGAGAGAGAGAGAATCAATGAAAGAATGTAAGCTTGTTGTTCTCAATAATGTCCACTATTCAGAATATATCTAAGGGGACAAAAGGGAAGGAAAAACCAAGTTATTCCACCTTTTTGTCCTCTTCCAACATTTAAAAAATATGCTGTCAGACCTAAAATACTCGAGTCTTTTTGGAAACACTCGAGTGTTTTAGTCAACTCTGATAGTGTTGCCTTTTTACTTTAACCAACGGCTATATTACTGAAAATTCATAAATCACTCGAGTGAATTGAGAATCACTCGAGTGAATTGATCAGTGTTGGAAAAATTAAGTTTTTCTAATGTAACATCCTCGATTTAATTTCTAAGTTTAAGTTCTATATTAATAGACTTAGAATGTGAGGGTGAAGGAAAGATTAAGTGGAGAGTTAATTAAACCTTTAACTAATATTAAATGACAAAAGTTATACAATATAAGGGAAAAATTAGGAATAAAAGATTTACAACCCCAAACGAGAATTCCACCGTTAGATATGAAGTTTGGATTTTTAGAAAGCTTACCTCAAAATTTGGGCAAGATCCAACGGTGAACGAAGAAGTTACAGCCATTTGAAGTTAGGAAGAAAATAGAAGGAAAATAGAAAAGTGAATCAGCACTACCTGATCATTTCGCTTAAGCGAAAATATTTCGCTTAAGCGAAACTGACCCAGTAGCAACCTAAGTGTTACTCGCTTAAGCGAACGGATTTCGCTTAAGCGAAACCATGATTCATCAGACCCTGAATTACTGAGCTATTTCCGCTCAAGCGAAAATACCTCGCCCAAGCGAAACTGGCTCGTGCAAACCCTAAATCCCCAAATTGAGAATTTCGCTCAAGCGAAAACGGCTCTCTTAAGCGAAAATGGCTCGATCAAAAACTCAACTTACTGAACTGGATTCGCTTAAGCGAATAAATTTCGCTTAAACGAAAAATGCCGTATCAGCTGAGGCATGGGGCGATTTGAGCCGTCCGATGGGAATCTCTCCTTGGGTCTTTTAATCCCAGCCGTCCAAGTGGTTCCCCTCTCTCATAAACTCCCTTCCACCTTCATTTTCTTCATTCTTCCACCATCATCAACAAAAAACACCCTCCCATATCTCTCCTCCTCCTCCATTCGAACTCCCTCCTCTCCCCACCAAGGCCAATATCATTTCTTTCCTCCCTCAAGCTCAAGAACCATTATTCATCCTCATCCATCTCCATTGGTAAGTTTCATTGCACTCTCTCTCTCTATGGCCATACGAATTTCTCTCCCTTCCCTTCCATGGCATACGAATTTTGTGGCAATATTTAGCAAAATTAGGACTCACTTGTGCTCTATTGTTTCATGGAGGTCAAGAATCTCTCTCTTTCACTCAATCCTTGGAGCTCTTGATTAAGGAGCTTAGGAGCTAGGGCTTGGAAGGTTTTCCATCTCTCTTGATTTAAGGTAAGGGGGTGGATTATAGTGAGCATTGGTTGATCTAAGATTGGGTATCCCTATGGTTATAGTGATTTTCTAGGAGTTATGTGTTTATGAAATTTAAGGGTAGGATCTTGGATAGTAATTAAGGGAATGGTGAATATAATCGAAATGAACCTAGGAATCATAATTAGAAAGGGGAAATTAATGTGAACTTTGAATGTGAAATTATGTTGAACAATTGATGAAATAATTATTGTGCACTACATGTATGTTTGGTCATGGCTAAATTAGGATTATTGGTTGGAGATGAAAAATGATAACATGGATAGTGTGTATTTATGTGTTCATTGAATTGGAATGGGTTATGGTTATAATTGTTAATAACAAAGTATTTATTTGTGCTTATTTGAAAAGGGTAATTATGATGTGCAATTTGAAAGGAACTGAATGTTAGGATATGATTGATTATTTAAGGGTGTCATGCTTATTTGAAAATATGTGGAACTAATTTTGAGTACTAAAGGAGTATTGATTAATTGTGAAATGATTATATGAATTGTGAACGGATAAATTGGATTGTGATAATAAGGGAAAGTGATCATAAATACAATTTGTGGAATGTGACCCTAAATGTGAGTATTTGGAAATGTATATGATGATGGATGATAAATGTTTATTTATGAGTATATGTGTGATGATTTGGAATGTATTACAATTATGCGTATTTGTGAATATTGGTGGAAATTGTGGCTATGGTTTATAATTAATGGACTGGATTTATGATTAACTGAAAATGGTAAAGGTAACTAAAGTGGAAACTGATCAGTGGGGCCCGGAACACTAGGTACCCGGCTAGGTGTTCCAATTACCTGTTAGGGCCAATTACCTGCCAGGCCAATTACCCATCAGGCCAAACTGCCCTGTAGGCGCCGGGTGACCCACAGGATCAGTTTTCCACACCAATAATTTGATTAAATAAATGGAATGGTAAAAGTACATAGTCCTACAGGTTATGGTCTGGATGGGTGTAAAGTCCTGGGCAGGTGTTTCAAGTCCCTAGACAGGTGTTCCAATTACCTAGCGGGTAACCAAAATCCTAGTGGTGTACAATTAAAAAGGAAAAAGGAAAAGGAAATGCAGATCACTGTTTGTGGTTGCATACACCGTGTGTAGATCTCTGTTTTGGGGTTACACACGATGGTAAGGTGTAGATATCTGATTTGAGGTTACACCCAATGGAAAGCGTAGATCTCTGATTTGGGGTTACGCATAAAGGAAAAAGGAAATAAAGGAAAATGGAAAAGATAATGGATATAGTCAGAAAATGGAAAAGATAATGGACAATTGTAACGGAATCAAAAACGGAAAGGGAATTGAATTAGTGAAAATGTTAAGGGAAAATGGAAAATGGATAAAGACAATGGAAATGAATAGGAAAAAGGGATAAAGTAAATGGTAATGAAAATTAACATTGATTATGGGCATGTTAAAGAAAGGGGTAATTATGGAATCATGATTAAGAGAAAATAGAAAGGGTGGAAAGAGGTTGATTGTGAATAGACTTGTAAATGCTATATGTCATTACTTTACTATTTGTGTTTGGCCTAGTGGATTTATTATGATTATATGGAAACTGCAATTTTATTTCATGTGCAATGCTCACTCCCTTACTATCATTACAGGTACAGAGATTGAGCTAGCACAGCCCCCGGCCGAGCAGGAGTGCTCTCCCTCACAAGGAGAGTAGGGTTATGGGGATTAGATACTTTTATTTTGACTTCAGCCTCCGTATATTTGGATGTATATGAGCTATATATATGTTTTCTTTTGGGTGAGGCTAGGATAGTTTCTTTGGTGCAGGGTTTATGATTCTTTTGATGCATAGTTGTTGTTATGGTCTCTTGATTCACGCACCTAATACATTGTTGGCACTCTGATACACTATGTTTACACTTGAGCCCAAGGGGCAACTATGCGATGCTTATATATTTATATTTGAGCCTTGCTGGCTCCTGTTAATTTCATATAAATGTGTTTATCAGGTTGAAGATTTTGGAAAGTCAGAAAAACAGACAAAACTCCGTCCGTTTGACGGTTGATTTTAATATAATAAAAATTAATTTTTAAGTACTCATTTTTAATACTTGGGAATTAAGGGTAGAATTCATTAGGGTGTTACATTTATGGTATCAGAGAAGTTTCCCTCGGCCTTTGGAGTATAAACTCATTACTCCTATGGTTACTCACCGAGCGAGTAACCCAAGTACCTAGTTTAGTGTCTAAGTAAAGTTGTAGGATATTAATAGTTGTATTTAGTTGTTTCATAATTAACCGGTTTTCCTTCCATGACTCAACAGTATGGCAGGGAGACCGGCGGACAATGACAGAATTGCTGCAATACTTGAAACTCTAGTCCAATTGCAGCAGAACCAAGCCCAAGTTCAACAACAACAGGCTGATAATCTTGCAAATCTGCAGCAGAATCAAGCTCAGAACATTGCTGCAGCTGCAGCAGCTGCTGCAGCCGCACTTCAGCCTCCTCCACCACCACCAGTGGAGATTGATTGGATGGGCCGCTTTAGAAAAAGCGATCCACCGAAGTTTGAGGGGGGTTATAATCCCGTTGGAGCTCAAAGATGGCTCCAGGAGATGAAGAAGGTGTTTCGCTCACTGCAGCCACCGGGTGATCAGTATATGCGACTGGTGGAGTATGTGCTGATGGGTGAGGTGGAACATTGGTGGGACCAACAGAGGAGAGGTTTGGAAGCAGCTCATGAGCTTATTTCATGGGATCTTTTTAAGGTCCGTTTTCTGGGAAAGTACTTCCCGAAAAATGTAAGGAGGGAGAAGGAAGTGGCTTTCCTTAAGCTGAAACAAGGGAACCTCAGTGTTGGAGTGTATGCAGCTCAATTCGAGGACCTCATTCGCTATTCGGGCAGCTACCGAGATGCGGATGAACGCACGAAATGCATCAAGTTTGAAGCTGGTCTCCATCCCAAGATCAAGACTGTGTTTGTCTATCAAGGAATCTCTAATCTCTCTCAACTAGTGAATATGACCAGTGCTTATGAAGATTCTCTCAAGCAGGAACAAGCAGAGGAGCGAAGCAGGGCATCACAGAAATTGTCTGGTCCTATTAGGGGCAGGGGTCCGATATAGAGATCTGGTCCTTATTCTAATTCTAGACCTTCAGCCCCTAGAGGAGCAGGGCAATCTGCAGTGACACTTGGTCCTGTTCCTACTTGTACACATTGTGGGAAGCCGCACAGGGGTGTATGCTGGGCTCATACTAGGAATGAGGGGCTTTGCTTTTTATGTGGTCAGCCTGGACACTTTGCAAACAACTGTCCCAAAATCACAATGAAGAAGGAAGTTAATGATATCCGGGTGCAGAAAGCAGGTGGCAGTCAGCCGTTGCAGAAGGGCAAAGTGTATACACTGGATGGAGAAGAGGTGACTGAGGAGGATGAGCTGATCCGAGGTACTTGTTTTGTGAACAACTTGTCCTGTGGTGTTTTGTTTGATTGTGGTGCATCTCATTCCTTCATTTCTATTGATTGCATGAAGAGACTAGGGTTGTCCACGGTAGACATGCCGTATAAGTTATCAGTTTCTACCCCCACAAATTCTTCAGTAGTCACTTCTCAAATGTGTTTGGATTGCCCACTCCGAGTTTTGGAGCGGGAATTCAGAATTAATGTCATTTGTTTGCCTCTAACCAAGTTAGACATTATTCTGGGTATGGATTGGATGACTCAGCATAATGTCTTAATTGACTGTTGTAAGAAAGCAGTTATCTTTAGTGATGCCGCTCTATCTACCATGGAAGTTGATGAAGTTTCTGATGTGAGTCAAATTCCTGTGGTTCGTGAGTTTCCGGAAGTCTTTTCTACGGAGATTCCCGGATTGCCTCCAAGAAGAGAAGTGGAGTTTAGTATTGACCTGAAGCCTGGTACAGGTCCAATTTCTATTGCACCCTACAGAATGGCGCCTCCGGAATTGGAGGAATTGAAGAAGCAGTTGGAGGAGCTACTAGCAAAGGGACTTATCAGGCCAAGTGTGTCACCCTGGGGTGCTCTTATCCTCTTTGTCAAGAAGAAGGATGGTAGCCTTCGGATGTGCACAGATTATAGACAGCTGAATGCAGTGACAGTAAAGAACAAGTATCCGCTCCCTCGCATTGACGATTTGTTGGATCAGTTGAGGGGTGCATCAGTGTTCTCTAAGATTGACCTCAAATCGGGATACCATCAAATCCGTATCCGTGAAGAGGACATTCCAAAAACTGCATTCAGGACGCGTTATGGGCACTTTGAGTATGTGGTGATGCCTTTCGAATTGGCCAACCCTCCTGCTATATTCATGGATTACATGAATAGGATCTTCATGCCATACTTGGATTCTTTTGTCATTGTGTTTATTGATGACATCCTGATTTATTCTAAGAGTCCGGGTGAACATGAGCAGCATTTGAGAATTGTTCTGCAGGTTCTCAAAGAGAAGCAGTTGTATGCCAAGCTGTCTAAATGTAGCTTTTGGTTGGATGAGGTCCACTTTCTGGGACATGTGATTTCTGCACAGGGAGTTGCTATGGATCCCTCCAAGGTGGAAGCGATGTTAAAGTGGGAGAGGCCCACAACAGTTACAGAAATCAGAAGCTTTTTGGGATTGGCAGGTTACTATCGGAGATTCATCGAAGGTTTCTCCAAACTGGCTCTCCCATTGACAAAGTTAACCAGGAAGGATGTCCCTTATCAATGGTCACAGCAGTGTGAGAATAGTTTCTTGGAGCTGAAGAAGAGATTGACGAGCTCACCGGTTCTGACATTGCCGGAACCAACCCAACCCTTTGATGTGTATTGTGATGCTTCAAAGCAAGGTTTGGGTTGTGTACTTACGCAGCAAGGTAAAGTTGTGGCCTATGCATCTAGACAGTTGCGGCAGCATGAGCAGAATTATCCGACTCATGACTTGGAGTTAGCCGCTGTGGTGTTTGCCCTGAAAATCTGGAGACATTACTTGTATGGCACAAAGTTCGAAGTGCTCAGTGATCACAAGAGTCTCCGTTATCTCTTCGATCAAAAAGAGTTGAATATGAGACAGAGGAGATGGATGGAGTTCCTGAAAGACTATGACTTTCATCTTCAATACCATCCGGGTAAAGCTAATGTGGTAGCCGATGCATTGAGTCGCAAAACTCTTCATGTTAGCAACTTGATGGTGAAGGAGATGCAACTAATCCAGGAGTTTAGTGATCTTAACTTGAACATGCTGGTGAAAGAGAAGAGTATTGTTCTGGAAATGTTGCAGGTCACTAGTGAGCTCATGGATTTGATAAAGGAAAGGCAAGCAGATGATGAAGAGCTCCAAAAGTTGTTTGAAGGAGCAGCAAGTAAAGAGGAACCTGATTTCATCAAGGGTCCAGATGGAATCATCCGGTTCAGAGGTAGAATATGTGTTCCAATGGACTTCCAGATTCGAAGAGACATATTGTGGGAAGCTCACCAAACAAAAATGAGTTTCCATCCCGGTACAACAAAAATGTATCAGGATTTGAAGAGGATCTATTGGTGGCCAGGGTTGAAGACTGATGTGGCCGACCATGTGTCTCACTGTTTGACTTGTCAGAAGGTGAAGATTGAGCATCAAAAGCCAGGTGGTCCGTTGCGATCACTGGATGTCCCTGAATGGAAATGAGATAGCATAGCCATGGATTTTGTGACAGGTCTACCTAGGACTGCAGCAGGTTGTGATGGTGTATGGGTTGTGGTAGACCGTTTGACAAAATGTGCTCACTTTATTCGTATCAATAAGAAGTATACATTAGAGAAGCTGACACAGTTGTATATTCGGGACATAGTGAAGCTTCATGGTGTGCCTTCTAGTATTGTGTCCGATCGGGATCCCCGGTTTCTATCCAGATTTTGGCAGAGTCTTCAGGAGGCCTTGGGTACTAAGTTGAAGTTTAGTACTGCCTATCATCCTCAAACTGATGGGCAGTCTGAGCGTACTATTCAGACTTTGGAGGATCTGTTGAGGGCTTGTGTTCTAGAGCAGGCTGGTAGTTGGGAGCAGTTGTTACCATTGGTGGAATTTACTTACAACAACAGCTTTCACTCTAGTATCGGCATGGCACATTTTGAGGCACTATATGGCAGAAAGTGCAGAACGCCTCTTTGTTGGTTCCAGATCGGGGAGAACTTGTTGACTGGGCCAGAGTTGGTGCAAGAAACAACAGAGAAAATCGCGATGATTAAGGATAAGATGAAGACTTCTCAAGACAGGCAGAAGAGCTATGCAGATAAGCGTAGGAGACCCGTAGAGTTCGATGTGGGTGATCATGTATTTCTTAGGGTGTCCCCTACCACTGGCATTGGTCGGGCAATTAAGTCAAAGAAGCTGACTCCGAGGTTTGTTGGGCCTTATGAGATTCTAGAGAGAGTTGGACCTTTGGCGTACAGGATTGCTTTGCCTCCACATTTGTCTAGGCTTCATGGTGTATTTCATGTTTCCCAGTTAAGGAAATACATTCATGATCCCTCCCATGTGGTAGCAGCGGACGATTTGCCCTTGAAGGAGAATCTTACTTTTGAAATCCTCCCGATCAGAATTGAAGACAAGCAGATTAAGCAACTCCGGGGCAAGGAGATTCCATTGGTGAAGGTGATTTGGAACAGAAACAACGTAGAAGAGGCTACTTGGGAGCTGGAGAGCAAGATGAAGGAGTCTTATCCTCCGTTGTTTCAGGACAGTTGAATTTCAGGGACGAAATTCTGGTAAGTGGGAGAGAATTGTAACATCCTCGATTTAATTTCTAAGTTTAAGTTCTATATTAATAGACTTAGAATGTGAGGGTGAAGGAAAGATTAAGTGGAGAGTTAATTAAACCTTTAACTAATATTAAATGACAAAAGTTATACAATATAAGGGAAAAATTAGGAATAAAAGATTTACAACTCCAAACGAGAATTCCACCATTAGATATGAAGTTTGGATTTTTAGAAAGCTTACCTCAAAATTTGGGCAAGATCCAACGGTGAACGAAGAAGTTACAGCCATTTGAAGTTAGGAAGAAAATAGAAGGAAAATAGAAAAGTGAATCAGCAGTACCTGATCATTTCGCTTAAGCGAAAATATTTCGCTTAAGCGAAACTGACCCAGTAGCAACCTAAGTGTTACTTGCTTAAGCGAACGGATTTCGCTTAAGCGAAACCATAATTCATCAGACCCTGAATTACTAAGCTATTTTCGCTCAAGCGAAAATACCTCGCCGAAGCGAAACTGGCTCGTGCAAACCCTAAATCCCCAAATTGAGAATTTCACTCAAGCGAAAACGGCTCTCTTAAGCGAAAATGGCTCGATCAAAAACTCAACTTACTGAACTGGATTCGCTTAAGCGAATAAATTTCGCTTAAACGAAAAATGCCGTATCAGCTGAGGCATGGGGCGATCTGAGCCGTCCGATGGGAATCTCTCCTTGGGTCTTTAGCAAAATTAGGACTCACTTGTGCTCTATTGTTTCATGGAGGTCAAGAATCTCTCTCTTTCACTCAATCCTTGGAGCTCTTGATTAAGGAGCTTAGGAGCTAGGGCTTGGAAGGTTTTCCATCTCTCTTGATTTAAGCTAAGGGGGTGGATTATAGTGAGCATTGGTTGATCTAAGATTGGGTATCCCTATGGTTATAGTGATTTTCTAGGAGTTATGTGTTTATGAAATTTAAGGGCAGGATCTTGTATAGTAATTAAGGGAATGGTGAATATAATCAAAATGAACCTAGGAATCATAATTAGAAAGGGGAAATTAATGTGAACTTTGAATGTGAAATTATGTTGAACAATTGATGAAATAATTATTGTGCACTACATGTATGTTTGGTCATGGCTAAATTAGGATTATTGGTTGGAGATGAAAAATGATAACATGGATAGTGTGTATTTATGTGTTCATTGAATTGGAATGGGTTATGGTTATAATTGTTAATAACAAAGTATTTATTTGTGCTTATTTGAAAAGGGTAATTATGATGTGCAATTTGAAAGGAACTGAATGTTAGGATATGATTGATTATTTAAGGGTGTCATGCTTATTTGAAAATATGTGGAACTAATTTTGAGTACTAAAGGAGTATTGATTAATTGTGAAATGATTATATGAATTGTGAACGGATAAATTGGATTGTGATAATAAGGGAAAATGATCATAAATACTATTTGTGGAATGTGACCCTAAATGTGAGTATTTGGAAATGTATATGATGATGGATGATAAATGTTTATTTATGAGTATATGTGTGATGATTTGGAATGTATTATAATTATGCGTATTTGTGAATATTGGTGGAAATTGTGGCTATGGTTTATAATTAATGGACTGGATTTATGATTAACTGAAAATGGTAAAGGTAACTAAAGTGGAAACTGATCAGTGGGGCCCGGAACACTAGGTACCCGGCTAGGTGTTCCAATTACCTGTTAGGGCCAATTACCTGCCAGGCCAATTACCCATTAGGCCAAACCGCCCTGTAGGCGCCGGGTGACCCACAAGATCAGTTTTCCACACCAATAATTTGATTAAATAAATGGAATGGTAAAAGTACATAGTCCTACAGGTTATGGTCTGGATGGGTGTAAAGTCCTGGGCAGGTGTTTCAAGTCCCTAGACAGGTGTGCCAATTACCTAGCGGGTAACCAAAATCCTAGTGGTGTACAATTAAAAAGGAAAAAGGAAAAGGGAATGCAGGTCACTGTTTGTGGTTGCATACACCGTGTGTAGATCTCTGTTTTGGGGTTACACACGATGGTAAGGTGTAGATATCTGATTTGAGGTTACACCCAATGGAAAGCGTAGATCTCTGATTTGGGGTTACGCATAAAGGAAAAAGGAAATAAAGGAAAATGGAAAAGATAATGGATATAGTCAGAAAATGGAAAAGATAATGGACAATGGTAACAGAATCAAAAACGGAAAGGGAATTGAATTAGTGAAAATGTTAAGGGAAAATGGAAAATGGATAAAGACAATGGAAATGAATAGGAAAAAGGGATAAAGTAAATGGTAATGAACATTAACATTGATTATGGGCATGTTAAAGAAAGGGGTAATTATGGAATCATGATAAAGAGAAAATAGAAAGGGTGGAAAGAGGTTGATTGTGAATAGACTTGTAAATGCTATATGTCATTACTTTACTATTTGTGTTTGGCCTAGTGGATTTATTATGATTATATGGAAACTGCAATTTTATTTCATGTGCAATGCTCACTCCCTTACTGTCATTACAGGTACAGAGATTGAGCTAGCACAGCCCCCGACCGAGCAGGAGTGCTCTCCCTCACAGGGAGAGTAGGGTTATGGGGATTAGATACTTTTAATTTGACTTCAGCCTCCGTATATTTGGATGTATATGAGCTATATATATGTTTTCTTTTGGGTGAGGCTAGGATAGTTTCTTTGGTGCAAGGTTTATGATTCTTTTGATGCATAGTTGTTGTTATGGTCTCTTGATTCACGCACCTAATACTTTGTTGGCACTCTGATACACTATGTTTACACTTGAGCCCAAGGGGAAACTATGCGATGCTTATATATTTATATTTGAGCCCTGCTGGCTCCTGTTAATTTCATATAAATGTGTTTATCAGGTTGAAGATTTTGGAAAGTCCGAAAAACAGACAAAACTCCGTCCGTTTGACGGTTGATTTTAATATAATAAAAATTAATTTTTAAGTACTCATTTTTAATACTTGGGAATTAAGGGTAGAATTCATTAGGGTGTTACATCTAACATTGTTTTCAATTCTCTTCTCAAGTCTAATTGGTTTTAATCTCAACCTTTCATGCATGAATATTATTTGACCTTATGTGAGAATAAAAACCTAAACTACCCACTCTCATAAGGAAGTAAAATACATTAAGAATAAATGAGAATGAATAATTAAACTATGCACTTGATCTTCTTTATTGTTGGGCTTGCATTCTTCAAATTAAGTCCATAATTTAATTACATTGTCATCATCAAAATTAATCCACCTTAATCGGAGACTTGATTTTACAATTAGTTGATGTCTCAATTTCCATTTTCAACACATAAAGCCTATAACATCATTAAGAGTTCCATATTTTCTTAGTAAAATAGCTTAACTTGAGGTTCTATGAATTATCTCATAAACTCACACTTTAGTATTTAAGGTAATTAGATTAGTATTAAATTGAACAAAATGAATTAAAATGGCACAAGTAAGTTCAAGTTATAATTCAATTGATTTTTCACTGCTGTCAGTCTCTAACCGGTTAAGACAAATTCTAACCGGTTAGAACCTGCATCAAAACCAGAAATCCCTTAATGCTTGATACCATTTTTAATTCCCGATCCAAGATAATACCCAAATAGGTTATCGATAACTCAAACACCTCAAATTAAGCTTGTTCTTATGTTAAGAGTCTCATAGAATCAATTCCAATTGGACATATTTTTCCAAAACCAAATCAATATCATCACTTTCATTAAGATATGGAACTCAATTACAAAACCTTAAGTCCATCAACATTCTCAGTTCATAACAGATAAATTACAGTTAAGTTTCATTGGAAGAGTTAATTGAAAATGTTGTAAAACCATTGATTAAATTTCTGAACTTCAATTTTTCATATCTGACAGATTCTAACCGGTTACTCAGCAGTTTTAACCGGTTAGAAACTGCAAAAACAACACACTAATTTAAGGTTTTGCATACCATTTCCCATTCCACTCATTTCCAATCAAATTCAACCATAAACAGAGCTTCAATTCCATAAAGTAGACATGTTCCAACACTTGATTACATCCAACACTCATGCATTTCAAATACACATATCAAATTGCATGAGAAAGGCATAAATGACAACTTAGCATACCAAATTCACATATACTGAAATTTAGCACCAATTTATCATACATTCAGCTTGCATTCATCAATTGAAACTTGCTCTAAGTCCTGGAACAAGTTAAATTGGCCTCCAAGCCTTTGTCCTCTAAATCCTATGCCCTTTATGAGTCTCATGGTGACTCATACCTAAATCCTACTCATTATTCTCATTCTAGTGATTAATTAACTTCTCCCTTACCTTAGAGTCGTGCTTGATGAGTATCAACACAGAGACAACAAGATCAACACAGAAAAGCACCAAATTCACAAGCTCTGCTCTCATGCATGACAGTTTTGGTGAGGTTCAGAAATCATAGTTTTTGACACATGAAAAGGAGAAACAAATTGGGGAAAATGGTTAGATTATGTTCTAGGTAACATGCACGAACTATAGGAACAAGAATGGGACTCAAAGAGTGCATGTACTCACCAAAATCAGACCTCAAAGTGAGCTTCACGAATCTAATTCTGGATTTTGACAGAATGAACACCACCACTTCACAACTTGATTTCTCCTTGTTCCCTCACTCTTAACTCACAATCTATATATCACTGCAAAGTTTAAAGATGAAGCTTTGCAATGGTGTATTGTTTGTGACCTAACTCTGGACACACACGCAGAGAATCGAAGGGACGAAGTCTGCTGCTTCAGAACAGAGAATCAACACCAACACTTGAAGAAATGAGCCAAATTCCATCAAATTCATGGCTATTTATAAGCAATTTAGGGTTACATGCAAAGAGACGCGTGTTTCCCACTATGCATGAGAAGGATTCGTGGAAATTAACAAAGATTAGTGGGTGATTACTCATCAAAATGCACTAACCCTAATTCTGGGTTCATCGTCTAACCGGTTACAGGGCACATCTAACCGGTTAGATACGGTGTAAAATTCAAAAATTCAGCTTTTAATTCCTTTCCCTCCAAAAACCTTTCTAATATTGTTATTAGGTCCTATTTCAAGGATTAAACTATAAAAATTATATTTTCACATAATTTACTAATTTAAAACTATTTATTAATTAAACGCACGTTATTTATATAATTAAACAATTAAAAGAAAACCTTATAATTTAGAAAATAAACTTTTATTATTAAGATAAATATACAAGGGACAAAATTAGGGGTGTTACAATATGTGATGGGGACTTAAGACCCAGGGGATTGTAGCATGTTCTGCACCGCGAACTAGAACAATACTGTCACCCCCTTGATCAAATATGAAGCGGTGAGAGGGAACCTGAACGACACAGGCAGATCGATTTGTTGTTGGGCCCTTGCGGTATCGCGTAAAATATTAATTGTCGTAATGACTGGCTTGTACGATTGTGGTCTTGACAAATATATTATATGCTATTGGATTTTCTCGGCTGTTCGACCAACGTGGGTTAAGGTTCCTGAACATCCCGTTTGCTTCCGACTAGGTTTGGTAGGATGTGGAGGTGATGTAGATATGAGTGACGATTAGATAGTTATCCCAGTGATGATTTAAATACCCTGACATCATTGGCGATGAGAATTCCAATAAGACTTAATAAGATACAATAATAAAGTTAATTGCTCATAATAGTTAAAGTGTGGTGCTGTGACTGATGGTAGTAGAATTGTACCAAGCGTGATGATGCGAGATCAATGAATTATTTATCTGATGATGATGATGATGATCATGCATTCATTCATATTCATGTGCATCTGTACTGTTATTTATTTCTGCTTTGAGATATGTTGGTGGTACGTCCCTTTTGTCGACGTGTCATGCGTCCTGAAAAGCTTATTCTTTCTCCTATTCGTTGTTTCTCTTCGTTCTTCGTGGTGACGGAACGGGCAGATGACGTACCGCATTGCAATCCAAATGTGGCCCCTAGCGGGGGGAATGTGGGAAGCTACCCCTGATGGTTGGATCTAGAGAGGTCCGACTTGGTTGGAAATTAGTGACCCGGAGAACAGATTGAGAGGTGCAAGGATCGACTTGCACATTGGTCACATTACCCTGAGAGACTACATGGATGGTAGCCCTCAGACTTAATACACACGTGGTATGCAGCCTGCACCGCCTGCGGAGGTGAAGACTGAGGAGGAGGAGATAGCACCGGAGGATGTCAAGGATCAGCCGGTTTCGTAGGGAGTCTCATGGGTGTTGTGGCTAGGGTGTTTTATTTTGTTATTAGTTTGGGTCTTGCTTCGACTGGGGAGAGTCATGCTCTGGATAACTGATGATGTAATTACCTTTATCTTTTGGTGTATTTTGGGACTTGGTGTCCACAATTCCTTTTATTTCTGCTTTATTATCTACTTATGGAACTAATGTAATTATGGAGCGCTTGTGGATTTTATTTGGTGATGTGAAAAATGCAGAACAAGTATTTTGGTGAATGGTGCGGTGTATGTGTAATGTGTTTTGTAACAACTCGATTTTGTGTATGGCAATGATAAGTATTTTGTGACAAGTCGAACAATGTAACCTTTTTTTCAAATAACTCAAGTTAATGGTTCTTTTGGAAAATAAATAAAATGAACCAAGCAAAATGCGTGTACGCAATTATTCTGTTTACTCAAAAAAAAATCGACTCTCATTTTTACTAATATTTTAACGAAGAAAATGCAATATTTTTGGGAAACAAAATCGGGGTGTTACACACAACCTTATTTGCAATGTCCACATTTTTTTTAACAAAAATATCCAACATCTTTCTTAAAATAAAGAGCACTAGTGGGTTAAAATTGCCTTTTTACATCTTTATGTCACATGCTTTTGGTTATCATTCTTTTTAAAATCTGACCCCGCTTTCTCTCACTGCAACACTTACTCTTACCCCTTAATCCCCCGCAAGTCTGTAACTTGCTACTGTATGATAATTGATACACGCCTAACTAAAGTCTCTTGCTCTTATTTTTGTTTTTTTTTGGCCGAGGCAACAACTTCAATACACATTTTAAAACCGCTGCCCATGCTCCACCCTAACCCTACCATATAATCCCCTCGTTCACAGATAAAAAAACAAGGAATTGATGACAATCTTATTCGCTCTATTGAGAAATTACGCAAAATTTCTCTTAATCAGATTTGTGAGAAACAATATAAAATGGGGAATAATAATAATAATAACAATAATAAAGCTCTCTTTTATTATTCTGCAGTTACATTAATAATAACAGGAGAAAATCTAAAATTCTATAAATTATTTTTCTCCCTCTTTGTTCTCTCGCACATTGTTGGAATGCATAATGAAAAATAAAAACAACACATATTTATAGGTGCAGGAAAGAATTTTCCTCTTCTCACTTTGTTTTCCTTATTTCAAAGTTTTCTATACTTTTAATGGTTTCCTACTTTTGCGAAGAGAAAACTAAGGAATGCACATTTTTAATTTGACCAATTCTAACAATCTCCCACTTGAAGACTGATTTTAATCTGTCTTCACACTTTGATTAATGCAGCAGAATATTATTTTTAATGTTATTCTAGCAGACCAATAGAAGTTGAGCACAACTTCAATTTTTTAATGGTTACAACTTTTGTTAACATATCTGCAGGGTTCTTGCTTCCAAGAATTTTTCTCAATGTTAGCACCTCATCTTAAAGTAAAGATCTAATGAAGTGATAACGAAGTCCAATGTGTTTTGTCCTTGAATAGAATGTTGAATTCTTTGCCAGATGTATCACACTCTGACTGTCACTGTGCAAAACACTTTTTTCTTGAATGAATCCCAACTCTATTAACAGACCCTGAAGCCATATTAATTCTTTACTGGCTTCTGTTACTGCTACATACTCAGCTTCTGTAGTGGATAACGCAACGATTTCTGTACTTGTGACATCCAACTAACAGCTGTAGTACCAATAGTGAAAATGTAATCGGTGGTACTTCTTCGATGATCTACTTCACCACCAAAGTCTTTGTCTACATAACCTTGTACTTTTAACTCACCTTTGCTAAAGTACAAACACTTCTCTATAGTGCCTCGCAAATACCTCAAAATCCATTTAATTGCTTCTCAATGAGCTTTACCTGGATTTGCCATAAACCTGCTGACAACTCCCACTTCATGACCAATGTTTGGCCTTGTACAGACCATCGCGTACATCAAACTTCCAACAGCTGAAGCATATGGAATCTTAGCCATGACCTCCTTTTCTTCCTCCAACTGAGGGGACTGATCTTTAGACAGACAAAAATGGCTAGTCAAAGGTGTGCTAATTGCTTTAACGTCGCTCATGTTGAATCTCTGCAAAACACGGTTGATATACTCTGCCTGAGATAATTGCAAAAAAGGTTTTTGCTTATCTCTCGTGATTTGGATTCCAAGGATCCTTTTTGTAACACCCCAAAATTTTAAGTTCCTGATTAATAAAATGTTAATTATGGAAGTTTATTAATAATTAATTTCTTTCAATATTAATTATTTTCATTTAGTTAATTAAATGCTTATGTGTGTGCATATGTTAAGAGAGAAGGCATGAAAAATAATTTGATGATTAGTACTATGTAAAAATAAGGTTTTTGCATGTAGGTCCCTGTTTTAGGACCTAGAAGCAATATTAGAAAGGTTTTGGAGGGAAGGGAAATAAAATATTTATTTTTCAAAAATCAGCCAAAAGACTCGAGTCTTTCTGAAAAGACTCGAGTGTTCTTGACAGCACAACACTCGTTAGTGTGTTTGATGAGTCAACAACTCGTTGAAATCTCGAGTTGACATGAAGCCCACTCAGCGACTCATTCCTGGTGTCGTGTCGACATGCATGATCAACAAGCTTTTCTATATAAGCGTGATTGTTGATCAAATTTGCCTCATTTTGTCCAAATTGGTCTGAAAAACGAAGTTAGGGTTCTTGATTTCGTTCCCTTCGTTTTCGTTCAAGTCTGAGAGTTAGTTTGAGTGTTATACACCATTGTAAAGCTCACATCTCGAGCTTTACAAAGACACAAAAATAGTGAGTTGAGGTTCTGTGTGGAAGGAGAATCGAAGCTCGAAAGTGAGGGTGTTCTTGCTGTCAACTTTAAAAACTGAAGTCTGGAGCTTACTTCGAGCTCTGATTTTGGTAAGCACACGAATCCTATGGTCATCAAATTTGTTTCTACCTTTAGTTTGTGTTGCATAGAATAAGTCTTAACCATTTTCCCCAATTCTTAAATCGATTTTTCATGTCAAATTCTCTGGTCTTTGCACCCTGTCCAACTCTGTTTGCATGCAGAGGATTTTGGAGTTCTAGATGTTTTCTCTGCAATTCTCTTATTAATTCACGACCTAGAGGTAAGGGTGAAGCTATACATTCACTAGAATAAGTTTAATTTATTCTTGGGCATAGTTTGAATTAGGAATATGGCTTGGAGGCCTCTCTGAGCTTAAACATTGGTTTGAGCAAGTTTATAATGTTGCATGTGAGCTATGTGAATGCTGATTTCATGCCAAAAGTGAATGGAATTGATTTTGGTATGTTAAGTTGCTTAAAATTTGCATTTTTGGCATAATTGATGATCAGTTGTGATTCTCTGTAATTTGATATAATTTTTGTGTTGAAACATGTTTATTATGCATAAATATGACTCTGTTGATCATTGGTTTTAGTTAAATTTGGTCAAAATTGAAAATGGTATGTTGAAACCCAATTTTCAGTGTTTTACTGTCAGCAAGACTCGAGTGTCTGACTCGAGACTCGAGTATTTTCTGATGCACCAGTGCATCTGTTAGAACCGATACTCGAGTACTTGAATCAAAACTCGAGTATTGTCTGATGCAACATTTGAAATATTCTGATGAACTACTCGAGTATTGATGAACCACTTGAGTATTCTGGGTTGATGAACAACTCGAATCTTTTGTAAACCACACGTGTATTTTGGAAAATCTGATACACAAATTTTCAAATAACTTATGAACCACTCGAGTCTTTTTACGAACCACTCGAGTATTCTGAGCAGACTAAAACACAGGTTTCAGAAAGCTGATGAACTACTCGAGTCTTTTGGATAAGACTCGAGTCTTTTTGACCAGAATACTGAAAAATGCCATTTTTGGTTTAGATAAGTTCATTTAAACCTAATGACACTTATAATGAATGAAATCATGTTTCAAGGATGAATTATATTATCAATTACATTGTAATATTCATTGATGAATTTATTGCATGTTGCACATAATGAGATTAATGGATAATCTTAAATGGAACATTTATGTGCATTCATACACGGTGATAAGGCGATAGGATATCGTTTGTCATGTTCGAGGAACATGAGGAGGGTATTATGGGAATACCAAATGTGATGTCCTGCTTGATGACACATTATGAGAGATAATGTGGCCAGTGTGTGTGCACTGTTGATATGGTTATTACGTCTTTGCGGAGTGACACAAACTCTGGGAGTAGTGTTATGTACATAAAGTGATTATTACGTCTTTGCGGTGTGACGTGCATCGACGGATGACGTTATGTATCACTTCCAAGCATGGATTATGTACTGTGGGAGTACTTTGGGTTGTTTGGTTGGACGTCCATAAAGTGATAGTTGGAGAATCTCAGGAATTTAAGATAGTGAGCATGCATCATGCCATAATAATTAAAGAAGTTAATTATATTTGAAAATGGCTTGCTCATATGTTTATGCATATCACTTGACTATGTGGTAAATGTGAATATTTACTTCATGTAATTATTCTTGTTTGATTATGTGAATTGTATTGCTTACCCCTTTATGCCCATTATAGGTGATGGCTCGCTATCTAGCTTGCATAGAGTTTCGCCCACTCCCTAGAGGAGTGTCGTACTACGAGGACCACAGAGCCACCTACGAGGGGAGGTAGAGATGACCCTCTATCACCCTAACCCTTTGGATCATGTCCGTCCTCGTAGGTTCCTCATCCCTATTATCTATACCCTGCATGTGCCCCCTTTTTATACTTACCATGGACCACCCCCGGCTCGACCAACTCGTCGTTATCACAGTTTTCAATTTAGAGCTGCTACCCGATCCCATCCCTCTGCTTCCCAAATGATACGTGAGGAGACTCCTGTTCCTAGTCCGATGAGTCCGGTTCATGGGATTCCATCTACTGACCCAGTGCCCAGTGGTCGGGCACCGACTCAGTCGGATGAGGTCGAGGAGGACCCCAAGGAGGCAGAGAGCGAGGGAGAGCCAGTCGAGCACTCCACTGGGAGTCAGTGGGGAGTTGGGGATCCACTTGGCAGTGCATGATATAGATAGTTAGGATGAGGGATGGTGCAGCAGCAGTTGAAGACCATGAGGAGGATCATTGCTATGAGGAGGATCATCAGACCATCACTAGAGTTTCTTATTTTGAGTTGTATCTATATTGTATAGTTTTGAGAAATTTCAGAGAGGTGGTCTATCTTTATCTTTTGGTTCTATGGATTTGTACTTGGGATCTTTTACTTTCACCACTATGGACGTTGACTATGATGTACTTATGTTACTTTTCATATATATATATATATATATATATTTATATATATCTAGTAGTTTGATGTTCATCAGATCAAGGTTCTTATTTTATAAATTCTGCTTACTCTGATATTAAGTTATGATGTTTATTCAAAAATAACAATATCTTACGAATTTGCGATAACGACACTTTATTATGAAAAACTTATTTTGTGAACCACGATATATAATCTCGAATCTCAATCTTTTTATTCTAATAGACAATCACTTTTATAAGATATGATTAATGAACTTTATTATCCTAAGAGAATTTCATTAACTATATTTTATATACAACTCAAGTCCATATTCTTTATATTACAAATTACATCTTTATGTAACTATAAAGATTTACTAAAGGAGAGAGCGTCACACTTTTTGTTGGACCTAAATCCTTCATATCAAATTCTTTTGACAATTGTTGCTTCAAGCTTATGATCTTGTCCATATCTAAACCGGCTACTAACATATCATTGACATAAAGTAGCAAAATGATATAACTGGACTTATATCTCTTGAAGAAAGGAAACCTTCCTTGTTCATGAAGCTTTCAAACTTCTTGTACCATTGTCTTGGAGCTTGTTTCAAACTATACAAGCTTTTCTTTAATCTGCACACCATGTTCTTTTTCTTTTCTTCTAAGAAACCTTCAGGTTGATGCATGTAAATCTCCCCATCTAAGTCTCCATGAAGAAATGTGGTTTTTGTGACGACCCAACTTTTATTCCAAAACTTAATATTCATTCTTAGAAAATTCGACCATTTTTTTTTTTTTTAAAACTAAAAGTCAGTCATCATCCATTATCGAGTCTTTGCGGAAATTATAATTATCATGAAAGAAACTATTCATATTATATTTCATAAAAAGGAAAGTACATTTCCATTACATTAAAACTATCACCACTAGGTTTAACTTAAGTACTCTAGGTCATTACATTATATTACATATCTTACAACAAAATTTATAATAACCTTGAGCAACTGGTTCGGAACTCAAAATATCGAATAGATAAGAGAAACCTGATGAGTAGCACTATCCACACTCCAACATCCCAACTCAACTCAATCATCAGTTCCCCACTGACTACCGGTTGAGTTGTCCATGAAATCATCATCAGCCACCGGGTCAGCATCCTCCACCGGATCCTCATCCTCTATCGGATCCTCCTCCTCCTCCTCCTCTTCATGTGCCGGTTCAGATGGCACATATACCGGAGTCCGAGATCGGGCTCTAGTGGAAGGACGAGAGGGAGCAGGAACCTCCAAAATAATTCTTTCTTCAGAGGGTGATGGACTTGGTGGGAGGGTGCGTCTCGGAAAACGTCTTGGCGGTGGTGGTGGTGTTCCATGCCGAAACACAAAATTGGGCGGAATGTGCATAATGTACATCATTGGGATTCTCGTCCTACGCGGACGCATTCGGGACCATGGGTTCGGGTGACGGAAAATAACTTCCACGTCTCCCTCATAGATAGCCCGATGATCCTCGAAGTTCCACTCCCCATTAGGGAGCGGCCTCATCTCCACGCAAAACATATTCCTGGCCATGACCTACAACAAGGGATTAGGAGTGAGTCATAGCTAAACACAATAACAAATGTGCATAACAGAGGCTAGAAATAACAAGCACAAGTTTCCAGATAGCAATAATAAATGCATATGTATATGCTCAAACTGTCTTTTATAATATTTCATTTAGTTTCGTGATGCATGCCTACTCTCCATTCATGCTACGCGGTTCGGCATCCGAGTATCTCAGGCTCGGGATATTCATAATCCTATGGTTCATCAAACCGGAGCGTATTCACAACCCAGGCGTCACGATTTGATTGGGAATTTGGCCATCATAACATTTTCATGTTACGGAATCCAAATCATCACAGCATCTTCGTGCTATGGCATCACAGCTATCTCAGGGCTGCGGAATACTTCTACCTATACCAGATTCCACAATCAAAATCGGAGCATCTCCATGCATGTCAATGTCACATAATTGTTCATTGTCTTTTTCTCTTTTAATTCATATCTTTGAATATCATGCCTCCAATATAGAGACCCAAAATTCATAATCCTTCTTGCTTATAACCATCTTTTCATTTTTGCATTAACTGGTGCTTGTGCTTTCCAAAAATTCCATCAGCGGCCCAGCCACTTTGTGATGGTTTTATACAATAGGAATTTAATTACGTTGTCATTAATTTGTGCAACGACCCCATCTAGGACTCCCAAAATATCAACCAAGTGGGTAAAAACTTCCACTGGGACGTGGGAATAAAATCAACCAAATGGGTGTACGCACCTCCATTGGGACATCCTGTCCGAATATGTCAACCACTGAATAAAATTCCAGTAGGACTCATCCAGGATAAAATCAACCAATGGGATTAAATCTATAGATATTAAGAGCAGAAATTAAAATTTAAGCATATAGGAGTTTAGACGAGTTAATCTTTAATTACTTCATAAAGAAGTAAAGATTTTCTGAAAATTATTTTAAATTACTCGAGTAGTTCTTCACATACTCGAGTGTTCATGTAAAATTACTCGAGTCCTTCAAGACATACTCGAGTGTTCTTCCCATTTTCCAGAATACTCGAGTCTTTCTTCAATTACTCGAGTGTTTTAGCAGCAGCAGCACCAGTTTCTGCACTTTATAATGCCAATTCGAGTTCAGAGCCTTTCCTTTCCACTTTTATGCAAAACAGTAACTTAGATACATAAAATAAACATGTTAGAACATGTAATCAATATTGAAACAACATCAAATGCAATAAATCACAAAATCAACATAAACTTAGCAAATAACCATTTCACATATGATTTTCATTTCCTTTTGTTTTTAACTTCGAAAATTGATCCAGTGAGCATCATTAGGTCCATTTAGACATGTTTGGTTTATAAAAACTTGGGTTTATGACCTCTATGTCATATTCCCAATTCAAACTTCACCCCTTGATGAACCATATGAGGTTCCTACATTTCCAGCTTGAAATAACTCATTCTAGTATTTAGATAACTCCTCCCTTACCTTAGAGAAGCTAATCAACAAGTAAAACGACAGAGAAATCGGTTGGATCAAAAATCCAAATTCTGGACTTGGTGAAAAAGAGTTGAACAGGCTGACTTTGGCCACAGATTTCACCACGGATTTGGCATGAAAAGAATGAAACAAGTTAGTTTCAGAAACTAGGATATACTAACTTTAATCAGAAACAAGTTTGACACGAAAAGAATCCATGAATTTACCAAACGATTTCAATGAAGATGAATACTTGAGACTGAATGTTACTCTGTTTTTCTCAGTTTTGAACCTCCAACTTTGTAGGCCTAGAACCTGATCTTCAGAAGGCTATTTGAAGTGATTTCGAGTTCTAATTCAAGAATGGAATCAGAACTTCAGTTTGTGTTTAGGTTTCAAGGAAAATGAGTGAGGATTGAGAGAGAACAAAGGGATCAAAGTGAACTCTGTAAAACAGGGAAATTTCTGGTCAAATTCGGGTTTTGGAACTTCAGAGGTGTTGATGCTTCACCCAAGCATCAATTTATAGTCTAAGAGTACTTCAACTCGAAGTAAGGTTCAGCTCTATGCTTGTCACGTCAAGAAACCGCGTTTTGGTGCGAAATTAATTATAAAACCAACTTATACATTTAGCCAGAGTGCTCGATTTACTCGAGTCTTTTTCTTTCTACTCGAGTATATTTCAAAAACTCAAGAACACTCGAGTCTTTTCTGACATACTCGAGTCTTTTGACTCAAAATTCAAATTTTCAAACAGATAGTGATTATACTCGACTACCCTCTACAATACTCGAGTAAAATATCTTAATTTCAGAAAAATCATTATTTTATTCAACACATTTATTTATTTTGTTTATAAAAATACAGGACCTTACATCCTCCCCCACTTACATAGAATTTCGTCCCCGAAATTCCGATTTACAAAAATAGATGTGGATATTCATCCCTCATCTTAGACTCTAATTCCCATGTGGAGTCAGACACTCCACCTTGCCCCCAGAGAACTCGTACTAACGGAATCTCTTTCCCTCGCAGCTTCTTAATCCTTCTATCCTCTATTCTCACGGGTCCACGATCAAACGTGAGATTTTCTTTCAGCGGTATCAAATCTTGTTGCAATTGCACAATCGAAGATGGATCTTGGATAAATTTGCGAAGCTGAGAGACATGGAAAACATTGTGCAGGTTGGACAAAAATGGGGGTAGGGCGAACTGATACGCGACAGGGCCTACTCGTTTCAAAATCTGATAAGGGCCGATGAACTTAGGAGATAGCTTCCTTGGCTTCATTACCCTTCCAATTCCAGTCGTTGGCACAACCCGCAGGAATACATGATCTCCTTCTTGAAATTCGAGCTTGGATCTTCGTTGGTCGGCATAGCTCTTCTGGCGACTTTGAGCGATCTTCATCTTCTCTTGGATAGTCCTTACCTTTTCAGTCGTTTCTTGAACTAATTCAGGTCCGATGAGAGCCTTCTCCCCCACTTGGAACCAACATAGCGGGGTTCTACACTTCCTTCCATAGAGGGCTTCGTACGGGGCCATACCGATGCTTGCGTGATAACTATTATTGTAGGTGAATTCCACAAGCGGCAATAACCGATCCCACCCTTCTTGATATTCCAGAACACACGCTCGAAGCAGGTCTTCCAAGGATTGAATCGTCCTTTCCGATTGACCATCGGTTTGAGGGTGATAGGCGGAACTCATCCTCAACTGCGTTCCCAATGCCTGATGTAAACTCTGCCAGAACCGGGACACGAAACGGGGATCACGATCCGATACAATACTCGAGGGAATTCCGTGCAATCTAACAATCTCCTTAATGTACAATCTTGCAAGCTTCTCCAACGGATACTGCATGTTGATGGGAATGAAATGTGCAGACTTCGTCAAGCGATCAACCACAACCCAAATTGCATCAAAGCTTTCTCTTGTTCTTGGAAAACCACTTACGAAATCCATAGCTATTCCATCCCACTTCCATTCTGGTATGCTTAAAGGTTGTAGTTCTCCTCCAGGCTTCTTATGCTCGATCTTCGCCTTTTGGCAGACAAGGCAAGACGCTACGTAAGACGCAACATCCCTCTTTAGTCCGGGCCACCAAAACATCCTCTTCAGGTCTTGATACATCTTCGTTGATCCAGGATGCATACTTAGCTTGCTCTTGTGGGCTTCCTCTAATACAGCTCTCCTTAATTCTTGATTTGCCGGGATGCAGATTCGATTCCTGAATCTCAAAATACCATCAGATCCTAATTGGAATTCCGGTTCCACTCCTTCCATTCCTAATCTTTTCTTCTCTAGAAGCTCCTCGTCCGCTTGTTGAAGGTTTCGAACTTGACCCTCAAACTCATTTGTGATTTGCAACATTCCTAACTTGACGCAGCTCGGCTTGAACTGAATTGCCAAATTCAAGTTGCGGAATTCTTCAATTAGCTGAGCTTCCTTTATCATCATCGTACTCATGTGCAACATCTTCCTACTGAGAGCGTCGGCTACAACATTAGCTTTGCCGGGGTGGTAATGCAATTCGAAGTCATAATCCTTCAGGAATTCCATCCACCTACGTTGCCTCATATTCAGTTCCTTTTGGTCGAAGAGATACTTCAAACTTTTATGGTCGCTGAATACTTGGAACGTATTACCATACAGGTAATGTCTCCAAATCTTCAAAGCAAAGACAATGGCAGCCAATTCCAAGTCGTGAGTAGGATAGTTCCCTTCATGCACCTTCAGCTGACGAGATGCATAAGCAACAACTTTCCCTTCTTGCATCAAGACACAACCCAAACCTTGTCGAGATGCATCACAATAAACATCGAAGCTTTTCCTAGGATCGGGCAAAGTTAACACTGGAGATGATGTTAACTTGTCCTTCAACGTCTGGAAGCTAACTTCACACTTCTCATCCCAGACAAAAGGTTGCTCTTTCCGGGTCAAACGAGTCAACGGAAGAGCCAACTTGGAAAAACCTTCGATAAACTTCCGATAATATCCAGCTAACCCCAGAAAACTTCTTATTTCAGTAACCGTCTTTGGTCTTTCCCATTGCAAAACTGCTTCTACTTTGACCGGGTCCACAGCCACACCATCCTTTGAAATTATATGACCCAAGAAATTGACTTTTTCAAGCCAAAATTCACACTTGGCCAGCTTAGCATATAATTTCTTTTCCTTCAAGGTCTCCAAAATAATCTTCAAATGATTAGCGTGCTCTTTCGGATTCTTCGAATAGATGAGAATATCATCGATAAACACCACGACGAAGGAATCCAGGTAGGGTCGGAACACTCTATTCATGTAATCCATGAATATTGCTGGAGCGTTGGTCAACCCAAATGGCATCACTACATACTCGTAGTGTCCATATCGTGACCGAAAAGCAGTCTTCGGTATATCTTCCTCCTTAACTATGATCTGATGATATCCTGACCTCAGATCAATCTTTGAAAATACCGATGCTCCACTCACTTGATCTATCAAATCGTCGATTCTTGGCAACGGATACTTGTTCTTGATGGTAACCTTGTTGAGTTGCCTATAATCAATGCACATCCTCATTGATCCATCCTTCTTCTTCACGAATAAAACCGGCGCTCCCCAAGGCGACACACTTGGTCTGATGAACTGCCTTTCTAACAAGTCCTCCACTTGCTTCTTTAATTCAGCTAATTCTGCTGGAGCCATACGATAAGGGGCGATAGAGATAGGGCCAGTACCGGGGACTAGGTCAATACTGAATTCTATCTCTCGATGCAGCGGCAAACCGGGCACTTCATCGGGAAACACTTCGGGAAACTCTCGAATAACCGGAATATCTTCGATCTTTGCTTCCTCTTTCTTTTCTTCAGCGATGGTTGAAAATAGGCACACATAACCTCCAGGTCGCTTGGCCGGCGACTTCTCACCAGGAAAGATGATCGTTCGAACCTTGCAGTTGATTACTACATGGTTGGATGCCATCCAATCCATACCCAAAATGACATCGATATTGGACAACGGCAAACAAATCAGATTTATTCGAGAAATCTGATCTCTTATGCTAACCACACAACCGACACATGCTCTTGATGCAACAACATGAGCATTCGTGGGGGAAGACACACTCAGTTTAAACGGGGTCTCCGAGACAGACAAATTTAAACGCTTGACACATTTCTCCGAGATGAAGGAATGCGTTGCTCCGGAATCAAATAAAAAGCGACAAGGCATGCCATTGAGGAAATGGTTACCTTGCACAAGGTTGTCGGCCTGCTTTGCTTCCTCTCCAAACATCGTGAACACCTTTCCATTGACCCAAGGTTTGCTTCCTTGTCCTTGGTTGCTTTGACGCGGGGGTTGGTGGCACGCACGGGCGATGTGTCCGGTCCCTCCACAATTGAAACAGACTGGTGGCTTGTCCCTCCAGCATTCTTGACTAGGATGAGAGCGTCGACACTTGCTACAAATCTCTACCGGAGCCGGAAGACTAACTGCTCCAGAAGGTTGTGCTCTTCCCTTTCCTTTGTGCCAATATGGGCCTCCACGATTTCCACGGTTATTCTTATGCTGATTGCGGTGGGGTCCATGGCTTCCTTGACTGACTTCCTTCTTGAAGTTGTTCTTCTCGAAAATGCGACATGCACTAATCAGGATTGGATAGTGACGAATCCTTTGCACGCTTACAGCTAGTTTGATATCTGACCTTATCCCATTTTCAAACCGGGTGCACTTCGAGTATTCGTCAGGATGATATTGGAAGTACGGGGAGTACTTCATCAGCTCCTCAAACTTTTCAGCATACTGGTCGACAGTCATGCTGCCTTGCTTCAAGTCTAAGAATTCCATCTCCTTTTGGATCCGAACATCATCCGGGAAATACCTCTCCAAGAATTTTTCCGTGAAGACTTCCCAAGAGAGCTCGCGATGATCATACTCCAAGAACTGGCGGGTCTGCTCCCACCAAGTTGCAGCTTCCCCATTCAGCATGTAGGCCGCGAACGTGACCTTCTGAACTTCCGTGAGAGTCAACGTTCGGAAAATCTTATTCATCTCAGCTAACCAAAACTGGGCTTGCTCAGGGCAACGACCACCCGAGAAGCCAGGGGGTTTACATCTACGGAAAGAATCTAGTCCTTGAAATTCAACAGGGGTTACATTGCTGGGAGGACGGGTTTGCTGCAAGTTTTCCAGGACCGCAGCCATACGGGTCAGAGCCTCAGCAATGTTAGCGTTATTACGTCCAGCCATCTATCCTACAGAATCCAAAAGGGAAAACTTAATTAGATTCTGCTATTCTATATCTCAAAATGCAAACATGATTCTAGAGTATGCAATGGTTAGTGTGTAAGGCCACACTCCAAGGCCGAGAGTTGAACCATTGCTCTGATACCACTAAATGTGACGACCCAACTTTTATTCCAAAACTTAATATTCATTCTTAGAAAATTCGACCATTTTTTTTTTTTTTTTAAAACTAAAAGTCAGTCATCATCCATTATCGAGTCTTTGCGGAAATTATAATTATCATGAAAGAAACTATTCATATTATATTTCATAAAAAGGAAAGTACATTTCCATTACATTAAAACTATCACCACTAGGTTTAACTTAAGTACTCTAGGTCATTACATTATATTACATATCTTACAACAAAATTTATAATAACCTTGAGCAACTGGTTCGGAACTCAAAATATCGAATAGATAAGAGAAACCTGATGAGTAGCACTATCCACACTCCAACATCCCAACTCAACTCAATCATCAGTTCCCCACTGACTACCGGTTGAGTTGTCCATGAAATCATCATCAGCCACCGGGTCAGCATCCTCCACCGGATCCTCATCCTCTATCGGATCCTCCTCCTCCTCCTCCTCTTCATGTGCCGGTTCAGATGGCACATATACCGGAGTCCGAGATCGGGCTCTAGTGGAAGGACGAGAGGGAGCAGGAACCTCCAAAATAATTCTTTCTTCAGAGGGTGATGGACTTGGTGGGAGGGTGCGTCTCGGAAAACGTCTTGGCGGTAGTGGTGGTGTTCCATGCCGAAACACAAAATTGGGCGGAATGTGCATAATGTACATCATTGGGATTCTCGTCCTACGCGGACGCATTCGGGACCATGGGTTCGGGTGACGGAAAATAACTTCCACGTCTCCCTCATAGATAGCCCGATGATCCTCGAAGTTCCACTCCCCATTAGGGAGCGGCCTCATCTCCACGCAAAACATATTCCTGGCCATGACCTACAACAAGGGATTAGGAGTGAGTCATAGCTAAACACAATAACAAATGAGCATAACAGAGGCTAGAAATAACAAGCACAAGTTTCCAGATAGCAATAATAAATGCATATGTATATGCTCAAACTGTCTTTTATAATATTTCATTTAGTTTCGTGATGCATGCCTACTCTCCATTCATGCTACGCGGTTCGGCATCCGAGTATCTCAGGCTCGGGATATTCATAATCCTATGGTTCATCAAACCGGAGCGTATTCACAACCCAGGCGTCACGATTTGATTGGGAATTTGGCCATCATAACATTTTCATGTTACGGAATCCAAATCATCACAGCATCTTCGTGCTATGGCATCACAGCTATCTCAGGGCTGCGGAATACTTCTACCTATACCAGATTCCACAATCAAAATCGGAGCATCTCCATGCATGTCAATGTCACATAATTGTTCATTGTCTTTTTCTCTTTTAATTCATATCTTTGAATATCATGCCTCCAATATAGAGACCCAAAATTCATAATCCTTCTTGCTTATAACCATCTTTTCATTTTTGCATTAACTGGTGCTTGTGCTTTCCAAAAATTCCATCAGCGGCCCAGCCACTTTGTGATGGTTTTATACAATAGGAATTTAATTACGTTGTCATTAATTTGTGCAACGACCCCATCTAGGACTCCCAAAATATCAACCAAGTGGGTAAAAACTTCCACTGGGACGTGGGAATAAAATCAACCAAATGGGTGTACGCACCTCCATTGGGACATCCTGTCCGAATATGTCAACCACTGAATAAAATTCCAGTAGGACTCATCCAGGATAAAATCAACCAATGGGATTAAATCTATAGATATTAAGAGCAGAAATTAAAATTTAAGCATATAGGAGTTTAGACGAGTTAATCTTTAATTACTTCATAAAGAAGTAAAGATTTTCTGAAAATTATTTTAAATTACTCGAGTAGTTCTTCACATACTCGAGTGTTCATGTAAAATTACTCGAGTCCTTCAAGACATACTCGAGTGTTCTTCCCATTTTCCAGAATACTCGAGTCTTTCTTCAATTACTCGAGTGTTTTAGCAGCAGCAGCACCAGTTTCTGCACTTTATAATGCCAATTCGAGTTCAGAGCCTTTCCTTTCCACTTTTATGCAAAACAGTAACTTAGATACATAAAATAAACATGTTAGAACATGTAATCAATATTGAAACAACATCAAATGCAATAAATCACAAAATCAACATAAACTTAGCAAATAACCATTTCACATATGATTTTCATTTCCTTTTGTTTTTAACTTCGAAAATTGATCCAGTGAGCATCATTAGGTCCATTTAGACATGTTTGGTTTATAAAAACTTGGGTTTATGACCTCTATGTCATATTCCCAATTCAAACTTCACCCCTTGATGAACCATATGAGGTTCCTACATTTCCAGCTTGAAATAACTCATTCTAGTATTTAGATAACTCCTCCCTTACCTTAGAGAAGCTAATCAACAAGTAAAACGACAGAGAAATCGGTTGGATCAAAAATCCAAATTCTGGACTTGGTGAAAAAGAGTTGAACAGGCTGACTTTGGCCACAGATTTCACCACGGATTTGGCATGAAAAGAATGAAACAAGTTAGTTTCAGAAACTAGGATATACTAACTTTAATCAGAAACAAGTTTGACACGAAAAGAATCCATGAACTTACCAAACGATTTCAATGAAGATGAATACTTGAGACTGAATGTTACTCTGTTTTTCTCAGTTTTGAACCTCCAACTTTGTAGGCCTAGAACCTGATCTTCAGAAGGCTATTTGAAGTGATTTCGAGTTCTAATTCAAGAATGGAATCAGAACTTCAGTTTGTGTTTAGGTTTCAAGGAAAATGAGTGAGGATTGAGAGAGAACAAAGGGATCAAAGTGAACTCTGTAAAACAGGGAAATTTCTGGTCAAATTCGGGTTTTGGAACTTCAGAGGTGTTGATGCTTCACCCAAGCATCAATTTATAGTCTAAGAGTACTTCAACTCGAAGTAAGGTTCAGCTCTATGCTTGTCACGTCAAGAAACCGCGTTTTGGTGCGAAATTAATTATAAAACCAACTTATACATTTAGCCAGAGTGCTCGATTTACTCGAGTCTTTTTCTTTCTACTCGAGTATATTTCAAAAACTCAAGAACACTCGAGTCTTTTCTGACATACTCGAGTCTTTTGACTCAAAATTCAAATTTTCAAACAGATAGTGATTATACTCGAGTACCCTCTACAATACTCGAGTAAAATATCTTAATTTCAGAAAAATCATTATTTTATTCAACACATTTATTTATTTTGTTTATAAAAATACAGGACCTTACAGTTTTCACATCTAGTTGCTCACGGTACAGTCCTTCACTGGAAAAGATACTTAATACAGATCTTATAGTATTGAGCTTCACTACTTGAGCAAAGATTTCAGTGTAATCAACTCCATCTTTTTGCTGAAATCCTTTAACAACTAGTCGAACTTTGTATCTCTTGGATTCATCATGATCTTCTTTCACCCTATACACCTATTTGTTATGAAGTGACTTTTTCCCAGTAGGTAACTCTACTAGGTCCCATGTTTGATTGGATATTAAAGACTTCATCTCATTTTTCATTGCAAGCTCCCACTTACTTGCGCCTGTTGTCTGACATGTTTCCTCATAGTTTTTAGGATCCCTTGCATCGGTTAATAATATATAATTAATATATTTTATGTTAGGCACGGGAGGTCGAGAGGACCTTCTTAAAAAAGGAGCTGGAATAGGAAGCTCTGGTGTGTCAAGTTTTTCATCGTCATTATTTTCAATTGATTCTTCTGGCTGAGGAGTCACAAATTCAGGTGTTTCTGGGACATCATCCACCTCTCCATACACTGGCCTACTATGTTTTGAGTTTTTAGTGCATGTGTTATCCCTATCATTGTACATCACTCTTTCATTGAAGATCACATCTCTACCACGAATCATCTTTTTGTTTTCATTATCCCATAATCTGTAGCCAAATTCATCTTCACCATAACCAATGAAAGTGCACTTCTTCGATTTAGGATCAAGCTTATTTCTACCTTGATCACTAATGTGCACATATGCTACACAACCAAAAACTCTAAGATGTGAGAGTTTTACCTCTTTTTGACTCCATACCTCTGCTGGTATTTTGTGCTCCAATGGAATCGAAGGACCTCTGTTGATTAAGTAAGTTGTTGTGTTGATTGCTTCTGCCAAAAAACTGCTTTGGTAAGCCTGACTGCAAACGCAAACCTCTGGCTCTTTCCGTCAACGTTCGATTCATACGCTCTGCCACACCATTGTGTTGAGGCATACTTGGCATAGTCCTCTCCAGTCTGATCTCGTGCTCATAGCAAAACTTCTTAAATTTGGTGTCTTTGTATTCACCACCATTATCGGTCCTAAGTTTTTTGATCTTCAATCCTATTTCATTTTCTACCATGGCTTTCCAAATCTTGAAAGCCTCAAATACTTCAGACTTATGTTTTAAAAAATATACCCATACCTTCCTAGAGTGATCATCAATAAAAGTCACGAAGTGTATTTTCCCACCAATGGATGGAACCGTCGTTGGTCCCCAAACATCAGAGTGAACTAACTCGAGTCTCTCCTGCTTCGGGGTTTCTCAACTTGCCTGAAAGCTAACTCTTTTCTGCTTTCCAAGTATACAGTCTTCACACATGTCAATTTCTATTGATCGAAGACTTGGTAACTTACCCTTTGAGTGCATGATCTTCATCCCTTTCTCACTCATATGGCCTAATCTTTGGTGCCATAGATTGGGATTTTCATTTGTTGCAACTGCTATCAAATGACTTGCTCCAACTGTCTTGTAAAGAGTACCACTCTTTCTTCCATGACCAATTGTCATTACACCCTTTGAAATTTTCCAATGATCTTCATGGAAGACTGTTGTATAGCCTTCATTGGCCAACTGGCCTACTGAGATTAAGTTCTTTGTCAACTCGGGAATATGTCTAACTTTTTTTAATTCCTATACAGACGCATTTAACTGAATCTTAACTACATCTCTACCCACAATCTCACAAGATTGTTCATTACCAAGGTACACTTTACCAAAGTTACCGGGGACATAATTCTCCAATAAATTTTTTTGTGAACTGGCATGAAAAGATGCTCCAGAGTCTAATATCCAAGATTCTTCCTTATTCTCTAAAGAACATATCAACGTATCATCTCCTCCATAGCAACATTTGCCTCTCTTTTCATGGTTTAATTCTTCGGTGCACTCCTGCACCGATTCTTGTAGTGCCTGGTCTTTCCGCAATTCCAACACTCAATTGTCTTTGAACTTTGAAGACTTCGATGATTCTTGGATTTGGACCTTCTCTCCTTAGATTTATCGCGTCCATTTCCTCTGGTTAAATTTCTCCATCTTGACTCTGTATTTAAAACTGAAGAGGTTGAAGATTCACATGACTCTCTCCATCGAATTTCTTCACTAAGAACAAGATCACGAACATCTTTGAATTTCAACTTAGTGTTTCCCGAAGAGCTACCCCCAGTTGTGACAGTAGCATTCCAACTTTCTGGTAGGGAAGACAAAAGTATCAATGCTTGTACTTCCTCATCAAATTCGATTCCAACTGAACTCAATTGGGTTGTGACTACATTGAATTCATTGAGATGTTGAGCCACCGATACACCTTCTGTCATCCACAAATTAAATAGCTACCTTATTAAATGAACTTTGTTTGAGGTGACGACTTTTCATACATATTAGAAAGAGCCGCTATAAGACTGTGGTAATTTCTTTTGCAATATTAAATGTAACATTGTGGGATAACGTTAATCGGATTACTCCAAGAGCTTGTTTGTCTAGAAGAGCCCAATCTTCATCTTTCATGCCCTCTGGTTTGCTTCCTGAGAGAGGTTGATACAATTTTTTCTGATACAAATAATCCTCTATCTGCATGTTCCAAAAGCCAAAGTCGTCACCTTCGAACTTATCAATTTTCACCTTTCCTTCTTCTGCAGCCATTTCTCTCACTCAAATCTGACTCCCTTTGCACTGATTATTGTAAGAATAACAACTGGCTCTTGATGCCAATTGTTGAGAAATTACGCAAAATTTCTCTTAATCAGATTTGTGAGAAATAATATAAAATGTGGAATAATAATAATAATAACAATAATAAAGTTCTCTTTTTTTATGCTGCATGCACATTAATAATAACAGGAGAAAATCTAAAATTCTATAAATTATTTTTCTCCCTCTTTGTTCTCTCTGACATTGTTGAAATGCAAAATGAAAAATAAAAACAACACATACTTATAGGTGCAGGAAAGAATTTTCCTCCGCTCACTTTGTTTTCCTTTTTTTAAAAGTTTTCTATACTTTTAATGGTTTCCTACTTTTGCGAAGAGAAAACTAAGGAATGCACATTTCTAATTTGACCAATTCTAAAACGCTCCTCAATTAAATCTGAAAGACATGTTCGCGGATATGTCATGGTGAAGGATGGCTTATGGCGATGGCTCTAACCTGGAAGGGAGGAGACACGATGGTGGAGCGGCGTGCAGTCCTGGCGGGTAGTGGTGAAAACTGAAAATAGGCATACGAGATGAAGACAAAGGAGTTAGGAATGGGATTTACCAGGTAAAGTTGGATGTGAGATGGAGAAGAAGAGGCGCGTGAGACAATTCCAGGAAAAGGTGAAGTAAAAGATACTGATAAGGGAGGAGTTATTATTGGGAAATTAAATAATAATTTAAAAAGAATGTAAAAGGACAGTTTTAACCCACTGGGTGCTGATTATTTTAAAAAAGAGTGTTGGATATTTTTGTCAAAATAAAATGTGGACATTGCTAAAATCCACATGAGGTTGTGGAGGTTAGCAATCCCTATATATATATATATTCACATTCATTTCCATAATATACAAACATTCCTATGTTACATAATGCAAGATAGCCCAGTCCAAGATGGACTAACTCATACTCTACTCTCAGTAGAAGTATGATTCTCATTGGCAAAGGGGGAAGTGTAAAAATCACCTCTGATACCTAAACAGATAAAACAAAGGGGTGAGATATTTTTGAAGGCTCAAGTGTTCAATTGTGTTTTGATGAAGACAAGACTCATAGACAACCTACAACAACATATCACCACTAGTCTATTTTTAGCATTCATATATTTGTATTATATTGTTTATTATTAATGATATATGAGTGTGGGTAGATTAGGATTAGATCATCTCAATTTGGTTTAATAATTATTTAATATGTTCAAGAATTGAGATTACCATGATAGAGATTTATAGCTCAAAGTTTTATTAAAAAATTACAGGTGAAAATTGCAAGTAAAGAAAAGCATTTTAACAGTGGTTAATCGATTAAACCACAGGTTAATCGATTGACACGTGTGCAATTTTAATTAATGCATTCTTTTAACAGTGGTTAATCGATTAAGCTATCCTTTAATCGATTAAGGGCTGTTAAAACAGAATGAATAAAAGCTTTTCTAATGTGTTTTGAAAAAGGTTACGAACTTCATATTTTCAAGAGCATATTTTCACCATCTTACAATCTTTGTTGAGCTATTATTCTGTGTCAAATCAACTCTCTATCATATTCTTTACAAATCTCAATTCCAATACATATTTTGTTCTTATTGTATCAAGTTGAGATTCTAAGTGCTTTTCAACATTCTTGGTTGAATCAATTCGTAATGTTGAGGTTACATTCAAGATATTCAACAAAGGAGTTTTCAATTGGGTAATTGAAAGAGGAGCAAGGTGGAGCATTACCTTGGACTTTGAAGATTTCAAAGGCAAAAGCTAAAGGGATTGAAGGCGACCTTCAATCAAAGAACAAGATTAAAGAATTAAGAGATTGGGGTATATTCTCATCGATTTGGTACATTGTGAGAAAGGGTTAGGATTGAGAGTAGTGAGGAATTCTAACTCTATTGTACTAATTCTCTTATTTCTTAGTGAAGCAAATATCCCAAGTCAGAGAGGGAGGACTGGATGTAGCTCACGGTGGTTGTGAGTGAACCAGGCTAAAATCTTCGCGTGTTCTTTGTTATTTTCATTCTTTACAGTTTGTTATTAATTTGAATCTTGCGAGAGTTCTTGGATTTAGGTTTAGATTGGGAATTTAATTACGCATTCTATATTTCGCTTAATTGATTCGTAATTAATTGTCTTAGATCTAATTCTGCATATCTAGATTTCCTTGCGTTTCTTGAACTGAACTAAAATCAACTTTCTGCAAATTTAATCAGTGTTTAATCGATTAAGTTGAAGCATAATCGATTAAGATTTTTCAACCTATCTGACATTAATTGATTAGGAGACAGGTTAATCGATTAAGACCTGCTTTTTGGCTTAAAAATCAATTGTTTCTGAACCGTTTTTAATTACTTTTTAAATTTGGGTATCATCGCTTACAACTTCTATTCACCCCCCCTCTAGAAGGTTGTTTTAGCCGCTTGTTGGTTTCCAACAATTTTTACATAATTCAAGTAATAGCATTTGAACAATTAAACAACAATATATATATATAAAGCGAAAGCTAGCAATCACAAACAAATGCATATGATGCATGTTCTCACAGGATCCTATATCAAATTTGTATATGAATGTATGTACGTCTCTCATGTTGTCCAATCATTGGATCCTATTCTATTTGAATCCTTTCATTGGATTACTTTTCTTTTAATTCTCAATTTCTGGAATTTTCATTATCATTGGATCCAATTATTAGATTTCTCATTTCTTTCATTTCCCAATCCAGATTCTCCTTTCATTCTCAATACATATCCTCACATCGTGCTCCACTCTTGGGAAAAGACTAACCGGGAGTAAGCGACTCGCAACCAATGCTTGCACAATACTTGACCTCTCTTGGGTCCAAGTACAACTTGGGTCGTTTTACCCAAGTTGGCTATAGTTGAGACTGACCTCAACCGGCCCCGAAGTGCCTAAGTGACTGATAGAATTGTTGTGGTTATTGCAAAACCGATCCTCGACACGGGTAGCTAATCCGGCCCCCTAGTGGATCAAGGTTCTACCCATCAACAATTCTCGTGGTGGTTTCAATAGCACAACCTAATCACTATAGCACTCTCGATTGTTCGGTTCTATGAACAATCACGTTAGCCAATTTCCATACCCTAACATCCAACCTCTACACCATGTATGATGCATGTCATGATTGCCTCTGAATTGAACTTGAACAAGTCTCAATTCTTTTATTATTATTATTATTATTCACAATATGTGATTCCTGAATTTAAGTTCATTGAAAGTGCTAGACTTCTACATAATTTTTACTTTAGTACCAAGATCATTGGAATGGAATTGGTTTATGGAACCATTTATACTTTATGTTTCTAGGCCAATTTTTCTCATTTTGCTTTCTTTATTGTAATCTTAACCGGTTTTTAAGTCGGTTTAACTGGTTAAGTTAACATTAAAATAAAAATTCATACTTGGCCATGTGAAACCATTTCCAATTCCTTTCCAATAATTTTAGTACAAACATTGGAACATTTTATTTCATGCATTTGTTCATTCCAAGTTGCTTCATCATCAAATACGTAATATTTCCAAAACATACAAGCATCATATCCAACGTACACCATATCACTCATATGACATATAAATTGAATTTGTAAAATATCTCATAATATCATCTTATTTCCATGACTCACAAACATAATCAAACCAATATACAAAGTGGGTCAATTTACATAGCTCATAATAGTCATCCAAGTAAAGGCATATATATATATATTCAATTTGGGAAAAACAATAAAATAATTAATATTTCAATTTCTCAAATAATTCCTTTTTACTCATCAAATCCTAAGTATATAAATATCCCCAATTTATCTAGAGACTAGAACCTTAATCAAATACCAACTTAAATTATGGAAAATAACTCCTCCTTTACCTTTGGTGGGAGAAGGGGTTTGATTCTTGCCAATACACCTTGGTTCCTTTTATTTTTAATTGTTTTTCCCTTTCTTGTTGCTCCCTTTTGGTTGACCCTAATCTGATTGAAGGATGGAGAAGGGTTTTGGATGGTGGGAGAGAGATTTGAAGAGAGATGAGTGATTATGGAGGATTTTGGAAGAGGATTTAGGTATGGAAGACTTAGGGAGGAGATAATTTGTGCTATGGTGGGGCAAAAATTCGAGTTCTCTCCCTCTAATATCACTAGGACGTGTGTTGATGGTGGAGGTTGGGGTTTCTCCTTCGTTTTCTTCTCTCACTGTGACGACCCAACTTTCTATTCTTATAAAAATACTTAATATTCGAAAATACAACCATTTTTTTTCATAAGTCAAATCATCATCATTTTTAAATCGTGCGGAAACAACTATGAATATCATGAAGAATAAACATTGAACTTTCAACTTCATTTCATTGATCAAAAGAGTACTTCCTTCATTACATAAAGTTAAATACTTAACTTAGAAACTCTAGGCCATTACAATATATTACATATATTACAACAAAACTCATAACAACCTAGAGCATCTGGTTCGAAACTCAAAACATAAATAGCATAAGTAAGGGAAACCTGATGAGTAGCATTATCCAAATTCCATCATCAAGAACTCAACTCAGTCGTCAGTTCCCCACTGACTTCTAGTTGAGTTTTCCATGAATTCATCATCCACCACCGGATTGGCATCCTCCACCGGATCCTCATCCTCTATGGGATCCTCCTCCTCCTCCTCTTCCTCATGTGCCGGATCAGATGGCACATAAACCGGAGTCCGAGATCGGGCTCTAGTGGAAGGCGAGAGGGAGCATGAACCTCTAAAATAATTCTTTCCTCAAAGGGTGATGGACTTGGTGGGAGGGTGCGTCTCGAAAAACGTCTTGGTGGTGGTGGTGTTCCATGGTGAAACACAAAATTTAGCGAAATGTGCATAATGTACATCATTGGGATCCTCGTACGACGCGGACGCATCCGGGACCATGGGTTTGGGTGACGGAAAGTGATTTCCACGTCCCCTTCGTACGTGGCCCGATGCTCCTCAAAATTCCACTCCCCATTAGGGAGCGGCCTCATCTCCACGCCTATCATATTCCTTGCCATGACCTACAACAAGGGATTAGGAGTGAGCCATAGCTAAATACAATAACAAATGAGCATAACATAGGCTAAAAATAACAAGCACATGTAATCAGATAGTATCAACAGTGCAAGTGTATGCTCAAACTGGTTTAACACATATTTAATTTCATTAGTGACATGATGCATGCCTACTTCTCATTCATGCTTCACAGTTCGGCATCCTTTCGGGTATCCATTTAAAGCCTATGTTTTCTTCGAACTGGAGCGTATCCATAACCCATGTATCACGATTGATTGGGAACTAGTCTTCATAGCATTCTCATGCTACGGTATCCAAATCATCATAGCACCTTCAGGGCTATGGCATCACAGCACTTTCAAGGTCATGGTATCCAATTTCTATTCTATGCTAGATTCCACAATCGAAATCGGAGCAACTCCATGCATGACAATGCCACATTAGAGCTCCATTTCTTTTCTTTCATTATTCTCATCAGCATCTCATTTCATTAACTTTCATTTAGTTTTTCTCTTAGCTGGTGCTGGTGCTGGTGCTTTCCGAAAAAGACCATCAGAGGCATAGCCATTTCGTGATGGGTTTACTTGCTTTCAATTTTCTGTTTCAGAAAAATCCATCAGCGATCCAACAACTTTGTGATGGTTTTAGGAATAGCATATAATCATTTATTTAATAATCCGTCGGGGCATAGCCTCCTATTGGAAGATAATTATTGCAACGACCCCATTGGGACTCCTATAGAAAATATCAACCAAGTGAATAACACATTCACTGGGACGTTTAGGGATAATATCAACCGAATGGGTGTACGCACTTCTGTTGGGACTCCTGTAGGGAAATAATCAACCACTAAATAAAATTCCAGTAGGACACCTCTAGGATAACCATCTACCAACGGGATTAAGGTATTATAGTATTAAACGAGTTAATTGTAATAAAATCTTATAAAGTAAGTATTTTCTGAAAATTTTCCAGACTACTCGAGTTGTTCTTGACTACTCGAGTTGTTCATGCAAAAATACTCGAGTCTTTAAAGATCCACTCGAGTGTTCTTCCAGTTTTCCAGAACACTCGAGTCTTCCTTAAACTACTCGAGTCTTTTTGCTGCAACAGCACCAGTTTTCTGCACTTTCAATACCAATTCGAATTCTTTGCTTCATGTCTCCATTCCTATGCAAAACAGCAACTTAAGCACATAAAACAAACATGTTACAACACTTAAACACAACTGAAACAACATCAAATAGCATTAAATTACAGATTGTATTCAAACTTGAAAATATCCATTTTAAAATATTAAATTCATCTCCACTTGATTTTAATTTCGAAACACATTACAGTGAGCTTTATTAGGTTCATTTAAACTTGTTTGAATCATAAAATTATGGGTCTCTGACCTCCAAGTCAGAATCCCAATTCAAGTTGCATCCCTCTTTGAACCTTTAATGGTTCCTACATTTCTAGCTTGAAATTACTCATTCTAGTATTTAGGTAACTCCTCCCTTACCTCAGAGAAGCTAAAGAAAGGATTGGTTGCCAAGAATGAAACAAGTACACTTGGCTGACTTTGGCCATCAATTCCACAATGAATAAGACATGAAAAAGAATGAAAAAAGTTAGCTTTAGAAACTAGGAAATGCCAACTCTAAATAGAAACAAGTTTGAAATCGAAAGAGTTCTTGGATTTACCAAACGGATTCAAGAAAAATGGGTATTTGATGCTGAACTTGCTCTGTTTTTTGCAGCTTCAAACGCTCAACTTTGAGTGCCTAGAACTCGATCTACAGAGGATGGTTTGAAGTGATTCTTGGTTCTAATTCAAGATTGGAATTAGAACTTTAGTTTGTGTTTTGGTTTCGAAGGAAATGGATGAGAATTGAGAGAGAATGAAGTGATTAAAGTAAGCTTCACAAAACAGAGAAATTTGGAAAGAATTTCGGGTTGGAATGATTTGAATGTGTTTGGGGCTTCATTGTGCACTTATTTATAGCCTAAGATTACCATCCTTCGAAGTAAGGTCCAGCTCTGTGCTTGGAACCTCAAGAAAACGCGTTTTGGTGCGAAGTTCAAATGAAAACCGACTTATACACTCAACCAAACTGCTCAAACTACACGAGTCTTTTTCCCAGCACTCGAGTCCTTTTCAGCAATAACAAAGAACACTCGAGTCTTTTATGAAAGACTAAAAGACTCGAGTCGTTCGACTAAAATTCAAATTTTTCTAACAGTTAGTGATTATACCCGAGTCTTCCCCAAAATACTCGAGTATTTTAACCTAATTTCAGAAAATTCATTATTTTATTCAATATAATAACATTATTATTTTAAATACTTAATAATTATTTATTTATTCAAAATATAGGGTCTTACATCCTCCCCCACTTTAGCAGAATTTCGTCCCCGAAATTCCGATTTACACAAAAAGATGCGGATATTCTTCTCTCATCTTAGATTCTAATTCCCACGTCGAGTCAGATATTCCATTCTGACTCCTAAGGACTCGTACTAATGGAACCTCTTTTCGTCGCAGCTTCTTGACTCGTCTATCTTCTATTTGCATTGGTCCAACATCGAACGTGAGATTCTCTTTCAACGGTATTACATCTTGTTGCAAGTGAACGATCGAAGATGGATCTTGGACAAACTTGCGAGGCTGAGAGACGTGGAACACATTGTGCAGATTGGATAGAAATGGGGGTAAGGCGATCTGATATGCGACCAGACCAACTCGTTTCAAAATCTGATAAGGGCCTATAAACTTCGGAGATAACTTCTTTAGCTTCATTACTCTTCCAATACCAGTTGTTGGCACCACTCGCAAAAATACATGATCTCCTTCTTGAAATTCTAGCTTGGACCTTTGCTGATCGGCATAACTCTTCTGACGACTTTGTGCAGTCTTCATCTTCTCTTGGATAACCTTGATCTACTCGGTCGTTTCTTGTACCAACTCTGGTCCGATGAGAGCACTCTCCCCCACTTGGAACCAACATAGTGGGGTCCTACACTTTCTTCCATAAAGAGCTTCGTACGGGGCCATATCGATGCTTGCGTGGAAACTGTTGTTGTAGGTGAATTCCACAAGCGGCAACAAATGATCCCAACTCTCTCGATATTCCAAAACACATGCTCGAAGTAGATCTTCAAGAGATTGAATCTTCCTTTCCGATTGACCATCCGTTTGCGGGTGATAAGCTGAACTCATCCTTAGCTGCGTTCCTAAAGCTTGATGCAAACTCTGCCAGAAATGAAACACGAAACGAGGATCACGATCCGATACGATACTTGAGGGAATTCCATGCAATCTGACGACTTCCTTGATGTACAATCTTGCAAGCTTCTCCAACGGATATTGCATGTTGATGGGAATAAAATGAGCTGACTTCGTTAAACGATCAATCACGACCCAAATCGCATTGAAACCTTCCCCTGTTCTCGGAAAACCACTCACAAAGTCCATTGCGATTCCATCCCACTTCCATTCCGGTATGCTCAAAGGTTGCAATTCTCCTCCAGGTTTCTTATGTTCAATCTTTGCCTTTTGGAAAACAAGGCAAGACGCAACATAAGACGCAACATCTTTCTTTAATCCGGGCCACCAAAACATCTTCTTCAGGTCTTGGTACATCTTCGTCGTTCCAGGATGCATACTCAGCTTGCTTTTGTGTGCTTCATCCAAAACTGTTCTTCTTAATTTCTGATTAGCTGGGATACACACACGATCTCGAAATCTTAAAATATTATCAGCTCCAACTTGAAAATCAGGTTCTACACCATCCACACCCAATCTTCTCTTTTTTAATAATTCTCCATCTTCTTTCTGCAATTCCCTTACTTGAGTGAGAAATTCATTTGTCACTTGAAGCATTCCTAGCTTGATACATTCTGGCTTACACTGAACTACCAGGTTCATATTTCGGAATTCTTCAATTAATTGAGCTTCTTTCACCACCATCATACTCACGTGCAACATCTTTCTACTTAGAGCATTGACTACAACATTAGCTTTGCTGGGATGGTAATGTAATTCGAAGTCATAATCCTTAAAGAATTCCATCCACCTACGTTGTCTCATATTCAGTTCTTTTTGGTCGAAGAGATACTTCAAACTTTTATGGTCACTGAATACTTGAAACGTATTACCGTACAGGTAATGTCTCCAAATCTTCAAAGCGAAGACAATGGCAGCCAACTCTAAATCGTGAGTAGGGTAATTTTCCTCATGCACATTCAACTGACGAGATGCATAAGCAACAACTTTTCCTTCTTGCATTAACACACAACCCAAACCTTGTCTAGACGCATCACAATAAACATCGAAACCTTCAACGTCTGGAATCTAACTTCACACTTTTCGTCCCAGACAAAAGGTTGCTCTTTCCGGGTCAAACGAGTTAACGGAAGAGCCATCTTGGAAAAACCTTCAATGAATTACCGATAATATCCGGCTAACCCAAAAAAACTTCTAATTTCGGTAATTGTCTTCGGTCTTTCCCATCGCAAAACTGTTTCCACTTTGGCTGGATCTACTGAGACACCATCCTTCGAAATTATATGCCCCAAGAAATTGACTTTTTCAAGCCAAAATTCACACATGGTCAACTTAGCATATAACTTCTTCTCCTTTAAAGTCTCCAAAACATTCTTTAAATGATTAGCGTGCTCCTCCGAATTCTTCGAATAGATGAGAATCTCATCAATAAGCACCACCACGAAGGAATCCAGATAGGGTCGGAACACTCTATTCATATAATCCATGAATATTGTTGGAGCATTGGTCAAACCAAATGGCATCACCACATACTTGTAGTTTCCATAGCGTGACCGAAAAGCAGTCTTTGGAATATCTTCCTCCTTCACACGGATCTGATGGTAACCCGATCTCAGATCAATCTTTGAAAACACAGACGCTCCTTTCACTTGATCCATCAAATCATCAATCCTCGGCAATGGGTACTTGTTCTTGATTGTAACCTTATTAGGCTGCCTATAATCAATGCACATCCTCATAGATCCATCCTTCTTTTTTACAAACAAGACTGGCGCTCCCCAAGGCGACACGTTTGGTCTGATGAACTGTTTTTCTAACAAATCTTCCACTTGTTTCTTCAACTCAGCTAATTCCGCTGGGGCCATACGATACGGGGCAATAGAGATAAGACCAGTACCGGGAACTAGGTCAATACTGAATTCTATCTCTCGATGCGGCAGCTAACTGGGTACTTCATCGAGAAAGACTTAAGGGAAATCTCGAATAATTGGGATATCTTCGATCTTCACTTCATCCTTCTTCTCTTCAGCAGCAACTGAAAATAGGCACACGTAACCTCCAGGTTGAATGGCAGGAGACTCCTCACTATGGAACACGATCGTTCGAGCCTTGCAGTCGATTACCACATGATTGGATGCCATCCAATCCATACCCAAGATAACGTCAAGATTGGATAACGGTAAACAAATCAGATTTACACGAGAAGTCTGACTTCCTATGCTAACAACCAAACCGACATATGCTCTTGATGCAACCACAGGAGCATTCGTGGGGGTAGATACACTCAGATTAAACGGGGTCTCCGAGACAGACAGACATAAATGCTTTGAACATTCTTCAGAAATGAAAGAATTTGTCGCTCCAGAATCAAATAAAAAGCGACAAGGCATGCCATTGAGGAAATGGTTACCTTGCACAAGATTGCCGACTTGCTCTGCTTCTGCTCCGGACATGGTGAACACCTTTCCATTGATCTTGGGCTTACTTCCTTGTCCTTGGTTGACTTGGCGCTGAGGTCGGTGGCATGCACAGGCAATATGACCGGTCCTTCCACAATTGAAGCAGACTGGTGGTTTGTCTCTCCAGCACTCTTGACCCGGATGGGAACGTTGGCACTTGCTACAAATTTCCGCCGGTGCCGGAAGACTGACCGCTCCAGAGGGTGGTGCTCTTCCTTTCCCCTTATGCGAATAAGGGCCTCCACGATTCCCACGATTATTCTTGTGCTGATGTCGGTGTGGTCCATGGCCTCCTTGACTGGCTTCCCTCTTGAAATTATTCTTTTCGAAGATGCAACATGCACTAATCAATGTTGGATAGTGGCGAATCCTTTGCACGCTCAGAACCAGCTTGATGTCCGACCTCAGCCCATTCTCGAATCTCGTGCACTTTGAGTATTCTTCAGGGTGATATTGGAAGTATGGGGAGTACTTCATCAGCTCCTCAAATTTCTCAGCGTACTGATCGACGGTCATGCTACCTTGCCTCAGATCAAGGAACTCCATCTCCTTCTGGATCCTAACATCATCCAGAAAATACCTCTCTAGAAACTTCTCCGTGAAGACTTCCCAAGTGAACTCTCGATGATCATATTCCAAGAACTGGCGGGTCTGCTCCCACCAAGTCGCAGCCTCTCTATTCAGCATGTACGCAGCAAACGTGACCTTCTGAGCTTCTGTGAGGGTCAGCGTTCGAAAGATCTTATTCATTTCAGCTAGCCATAACTGAGCTTTCTCGGGACAACGGCCACCCTAGAAGTCAGGGGGTTTACATCTACAAAACGAGTCTAGGCCTTGAAATTCCGTCGGGGTTCCATTGCTGGGAGGACGGGTTTGCTGCAAGTTTTCCAGAACCGCAGCCATACGGGTTAGAGCCTCAGCAATGTTAGCGTTATTTCGTCCAGCCATCTTATCCTACAGAATCCAAGGGGAAAACTTAATTAGATTCTGCTATTCCATCTCTCGAAACACAGTCATCATTCTAGAATACGCAATGGTTAGTGTGTAAGGCCACACTCCAAGGCCGAGAGTTGAACCATTGCTCTGATACCACTAAATGTGACGACCCGAATTTCTATTCCTATAAAAATACTTAATATTCGAAAATACGACCATTTTTTTTTCATAAGTCAAATCATCATCATTTTTAAATCATGCAGAAACAACTATGAATATCATGAAGAATAAACATTGAACTTTCAACTTCATTTCATTAATAAAAAGAGTACTTCCTTCATTACATAAAGTTAAATACTTAACTTAGAAACTCTAGGCCATTACAATATATTACATATATTACAACAAAACTCATAACAACCTAGAGCAGCTGGTTCGAAACTCAAAACGTAAATAGCATAAGTAAGGGAAACCTGATGAGTAGCATTATCCACATTCCATCATCAAGAACTCAACTCAGTCGTCAGTTCCCCACTGACTTCCAGTTGAGTTTTCCATGAATTCATCATCCGCCACCGGATCGGCATCCTCCACTGGATCCTCATCCTCTATGGGATCCTCCTCATCCTCCTCTTCCTCATGTGCTGGATCAGATGGCACATAAACCGGAGTCCGAGATCGGGCTCTAGTGGAAGGACGAGAGGGAGCATGAACCTCTAAAATAATTATTTCCTCAGAGGGTGATGTGTCACACCCTCTCTTGTATAATATGAAATATAGTTTCTCTATTGTTTATTGAATAGAGTATATGGACTTGCGTAAGTATAGAAGTAATAAAAATTTTTGTTTTAAAACGATTGGTGAAAATAATCCTTTCATCCATTGGTTGGGTTTTCATTACTACTATTAAAAACTTCCCAACTCAGCTCTAAAATCACAATTATCAGAGTAAGCGGAAAATAGGGACCTTGACTTGATAATTCACGTTTCATGCCATTTATATAAAGAGATATGTATATATAAACATAACCATACATGTCATAATATAATAGTACCAACATACATCAAAGTCAGGTCGAGGTAGCAAGAGTTTACAAAATACAAGTCCATAATATAAAGCCAAAAGAAAAGACCACCTCACCGAGATCTCTCAAAATATGTACAATATATATAGAGAGCAAAACATGAAAATCCCAGCAGTGGTCCAGTGATCCTCCTCCATAGAATCATCTCCAGAGTCTCCAGCAGCTGCTCCACCTATCCCACATCCTAATCATCTATACTATGCATCACCTGGTGGATCCCCAACTCCCCACTGGCTCCCAGTGGAGTGCTCGACTGGCTCGCCCTCACTCTCAGCCTCCTCAGGATCCTCCTCTACCTCGTCCGACTGAGTGGGTGCCCTACCACTGGGCACTGGGTCGGTTGAAGGAGTCCCATGAACCGGACTCATCGGACTAGGTATACAAGTCTCCTCACGGATCACTCGAGAAGCAGAGGGGTGAGATCTAGTAGCAGCTCTAAAACGAAAGGAATGAAAGCGATGAGCTGGTCGAGTCGGGGGTGGTCCATGATAGGTATAAAAAGGGGGTACATGCAAAGTATAGATAATAGGGATGCGAAACCTACGAGGACGGACACGAGCCAAAGGGTTAGGGTGATATAGAGTCACCTCTACCTCACCCTCAAATGTGGCTCTATGGTCCTCGTAGTACCACACTCCGCTAGGGAGCGGGCGCAACTCGATGCAAGCTAGATAGCGTGCATCACCTATAATGGGCATAAGGGGTAAGCAATATAATCCACATAATCGAATAAGAATAAATAAAGCAAGTAACAATCGCAAGTTCCAAGTATCCAAATGCATATGCAAATGAACAAACATGATTCAATTATATGAGTCCCATTATTTATGTGTCATGATTCATGTCTCCCATTTCCATTGTCCATTGAACGTTCAATCCAGTAATTCGCATACATGACCAACATGTATTGTGAAACTGCTCGGATAGTGTGCACACAACGTCACCAAGACGTAACAGCATTCCCTAATGCTGCCCACATTACCAAAATGTGTCATCGAGCCAGTTATCACCGAATTAGTTCCATCACCTTTCTCCATTCATGTATGCACAAAAAATTTATCCATTAAGATTAACCAATAATCTTATCATGTGCATCCAATATTATTCCATCAGTGAGTTATAATGTTGTTAATAATTTCCCCGTTCTTTTATTGGAACATGATTCCTTCCCATAAGCATAGTTGATCTTAATTGACATTCTTTTAGGTACGTTAAAAGAAAATTACTTTTCTGTCCTTGGTCCAAAGGACTCGAGTAAACTTTCCAAGACTCGAGTGTTTCACAGATTCATTAAAATACTCGAGTGTTCTTCATGAGACTCGAGTGTTATTTATTTTCCAGAAATATATTTTTAAATTCATCAAAATACTAAAGTGTTCTTCATGAGTACTCGAGTGTTCTTGAGTTTCCAGAAATTCAATTTTTCCAAAATAACCGAAATACTCGAGTATCATCCTAAATACTCGAGTATTTGCAGACAGACAACACTGCAAATTGAGTTTTAACATACCATTTCCAACTATAGTCAATTCCAATCCAAACCAATGATCAACAGAGCTTATATTACATATTTTACACATGTTCCAATATAGAATTAACAACATTTAACACTGAATCATAGAATTTCAACAATTATGCAAAAAAATCATTTTTCCACAACTCAACATACCAAATCAAATTCTAGGAATATTTAGCTCAATTACAGCTTTGGTACAGCTTGCATGTAACCTAACAAACTTGTCCAAACCAATGCTTGAATCCGGAAAGGCCTCCAAGCCTCAAACCTAATTCCAACTATGCCCATAGAGTCTTTTGTTGACTCTCATCCTAAATTCACATTATTTAAACTTATTCTAGTGAATTAAAAGCTTCACCCTTACCTCTAAGTCGTGAATCAACAGGGAATTTGCAGAGAAATTGGTTGGAACACTCTAACCCTCAAAACTCTTTGCATGCAGCCACAGTTGAACAGGGCACCAAGACCAGAAAATTTGAAATGCAAAAACGTTTTAGAAATTGGGGAAAATTGTTAAGATTGATTCTCTGCAACTTAAACTAGAGGTATGAACGAATTTGAGGTTCAGAGAGCTCATATACTTACCAAAATCCTAGCTCCAAGTAAGCTCCAGACCTCAGGTTTTCCCACTTGACAGCTAACGACACCACACTTTCGATCTTCGATTCTCCTTCCTCAAGCAACCACAACTCTCAAATCTTATGTCTTTGTAAAGCTCGTGATGTGAGCTTTACAATGGTGTATTACTCTCAATTCAACTCTCAAAGACGATCGAATAATCAGCTCACGAAATCAGGAACCCTAACTTTGAATTTTCAGAGTAAATCAACCAAAATCCTCCACCCTCTTCAACCAGGAGCTTATATAGACACTTCTCATGATCATGCAGCTCGCCACGATGCCCATTAACGTGTCCTGGGTGTGTTTTCGTGTCGTTCAAAAGAAATCTTGTGTGTTGATTCATCAAACGCACTTACGAGTTCTCCACTGACTCGATTACTCGAGTGTTTCCAAAAATACTCGAGTGTTTTTGATAAATTTTCAAAAATATTTATTTTAATGCCCTTCCCTCCAAAACTTTTCTAATATTGCTTCTAGGCCCTAATTCAGCGATTAATATGCAAAAACTTTAATTTTTACATATAATACTCTTGTCCAAATATTTTTCCACCTCTAACAAATACTAACACTAACACATAATTAATCTAATTTTAAAGAATAAATATAATTATGATAAAGAAAATAATTATAAAATAATCTTTCATAATTATAATTTTATTATATCAGGAAGTGAAAATTTGGGGTGTTACACTACTCCCCCACTTAACAGGAATTTCGTCCTCGAAATTCAACTTACAAAAATAACTTAGGATAATCTTTACGCATTCGATCCTCTAATTCCCAAGTTGTCTCGAATACATTCCCACTTTGCCACACGAATTTGACCAACGGAATATCCTTTCCTCTCAGCTATTTGGTCGTCCTATCTTCCACTTTGACTGGGCCAGCCTTAAAGGCTAAGTTTTCTCGTAAGGTTAAGTCATTTGGACGAATCTGAAGGATCGTGGTTGGGTTCTGCACGAACTTTTTCAATTGAGATACATGAAAAAATTGTGCAGATTGGTTAAAGATGGTGGGAGAGCTATTTGGTAAGCTACCGGTCCTACTCGCTTAAGGATTTGGTAGGGACCTATAAACTTAGGCGAAAGTTTTTGAGGTCTCAACGCTCTACTCACACCCTTCAGCGGTACAATCCTGAGAAATACATGGTCGCCTTCTGCAAATTCTAAAGGTCTTCTTCTTTGATCAACATAACTTTTCTGACGACTATCCGCACCTTGATCTTTTCTTGAATCATTCTGATCTTTTCGGTTGTCTGTTGCACCACATCTGGACCAAGATGTAGATTCTCCCCCACTTGAAACCAACATAGCGGGGTTTGGCATTTTCTCCCATACAATGCCTCGAACGGTGCCATACCGATACTTGCATGATATCCATTGTTGTATGTGAATTCTGCGAGTGGTAAAATCTGATCCCAACTTCCTCGTTCTTCCAACACACACGCTCGCAAAATATCTTCCAAAGTTTGAATGGTCCTTTCAGTTTGCCCATCTGTCTGAGGGTGATATGCTGAACTCATCTTAAGCTTCGTCCCCAGAGCTTGATGTAGGCTTGACCAGAATCTAGACATGAACCTCGGATCACGATCCGAAATAATACTGGATGGCACTCCATGCAATCGTACCACTTCCCGAATATAAAGTTGGGTAAGCTTTTCCATAGAATAGCGCATATTCACCGGAATGAAATGCGCCAACTTAGTAAGACGATCCACAATTACCCAGATTGCATCATGGTTTGCAACTGTCTTTGGCAGTCCAGTCACAAAATCCATGGAAATACTATCCCATTTCCATAGTGGGATATCCAGGGGTTGCAACATTCCTCCAGGTTTCTGATGTTCCACCTTAACTTTTTGACAAATGAAACATGACGCTACATAATCCGCAACGTCCTTCTTAAGGCCCGACCACCAAAAAATGTTTTTCAAATCCTGGTACATCTTTGTCGATCCAGGGTGCATACTCATCTGACTTTTATGTGCCTCATCCAAAATCAGCCTCCTAATCTCCGAGTTCTTCGGTATGCAAATTCTTGTTTTAAAATGAAGAATTCCATCCGACCCTTCCGAGAAATCCGACTCTTTTCCTCCTTTCATCAGCTCCCTCTTTTCCAATAGTTCCTGATCTTCATGTTGCAATTCTCGAATTCGAGCCAAGAATTCCCTAGAAATTTGCAACATGCCCATCTTAATGTGACTTGACTCCACCTGCATCACTAGACTTAGATCCCGAAACTCTTCAATCAAAGTCGCTTCCTTAATCATCATGGAGCTTGCATAAATCGCTTTACGACTCAAAGCGTCTGCTACAACATTGGCCTTACCAAGATGGTAGTGAAGCTCAAAGTCGTAGTCTTTTAAAAATTCCATCCACCGACGCTGCCTCATATTTAACTCCTTCTGATCAAATAAATACTTCAAACTCTTATGGTCACTAAATACTCGGAATGTAGTGCCATAGAGATAATGCCTCCATATCTTCAGCGCAAAGACTATTGCAGCAAGTTCCAAATCATGGGTGGGGTAATTTATCTCGTCAACTTTCAGTTGACGAGATGCATACACCACAACCTTTCCTTCTTGCATTAAATCACTCCCAAGCCCTTGTCCTGATGCATCACAGTACACTTCATACTCCTTGTGAGGGTCAGGTAAGATTAACACTGGTGAAGATGTTAATCTTTCCTTAAGCATCAGAAAACTCCTTTCACACTTCTCGTCCCATATGAATGGTTGATCCTTCCGGGTCAGCTTGGTGAGGGTAATGCAATCTTCGAAAATCCCTCAATGAATATTCTATAATACCCAGCCAGCCCTAAAAAGCTTCGGACTTCCGTGACTGTCTTTGGTTGAACCCACTGCAAAACCGATTCAACTTTAGCAGGGTCAACCGCTATGCCACCCTCAGAGATCACATGCCCCAAGAACTGAACTTCCTTTAACCAAAACTCACACTTAGAGATTTTAGCGTAGAGCTGTTTCTCTTTCAGAATCTTAAGTACTATTCGGAGGTGTTCGACATGTTCTTCCGGATTCTTAGAATATATCAGGATGTCATCAATGAAAACTACAACGAATGAATCCAGATATGGTCTAAAAATCCGATTCATATAATCCATGAAAATGGCTGGTGCATTTGTTAATCTGAACGACATTACAACATACTCGTAATGTCCGTATCGAGATCGAAATGCAGTCTTAGGGATATCTTCCTCCTTGATCCTGATCTGATGATACCCAGATCTCAGATCAATCTTAGAAAACACTGAAGCTCCTCTTACCTGATCCATGAGATCATCAATCCTTGGCAAAGGATATTTGTTCTTTATAGTCACCTTATTCAACTGTCTATAATCCAAACACATTCTAAGGCTTCCATCCTTTTTCTTCACAAACACACCGGACCGCCCCATGGGGATACACTTGGTCTGATAAGTTGTTTCTGCAGCAACTCCTCTATCTGCTTCTTCAATTCGACCATCTCGGGTGGTTCCATTCTATAAGGAGCAATAGAAATGGGACCAGTTCCTGGAATTAATTCAATTCCAAATTCAATCTCCCTCTTGGGTGGTAATCCCGGCATTTGCTCAGGAAATTCTCGAACAATCGGAATCTCCTCCACAGACTTTTCCCCTTCCTCCGGTTCAATAGCAGAGACCAAGCAGAGATATTTCTCTGAGATTGAGTCCTTGAATAAAATTTTCTTCTTATCACAATCAATAACCACATGATTTTTAGTCATCCAATCCATGCCCAAAATTACATCCAATTGGGACAAAGGTAAGCAGATCAAATCTAACTGGGAGACTCGGTCTACTATCCTAATTTTACAGTTAAGACACACCTCTGAAGCGATCACGGGTGAATTAGTAGGGGTCTCGACCCTAAGACAAATGGGGGATTCAAACACAGGCAATTTCAAACGATTCACACATTCAAATGAAACAAATGAATGAGTGGCTCCTGAATCGAATAAAATTCTACAAGGTTGGTCATTGAGCAAATAAGTACCTTGCACGAGTCCCGGAGTCTGATTCGCTTCAGCACCACTAAGGGTGAAAACTCGACCTTGGGTTACTGGCTTGTCCATAGATCCTCTTGGAGTGTTCTTGGGTGGTTCCTTGCAATCGCGAGAAAAATGACCAGGTTTCCCGCAGTTAAAACACCCACTATGAGACCAACAGAATTTTCCAAAGTGATGACGCCTACACTTCTCACAATAAGGAGCATTATTGTAAGAGGTGTTTCGATCATCCGACATCTTGCCCGTTCCCCTATTCTTATGAGAATAAGGACCTTTGTGGCGGTGGTCATGCCCCTTCCGCCTCTGTGGTCCATATCCCTAATGTTCCTTTTTTCCTTCCACAATCTGTACTGTCTCCGCCTTTTTATCATCCTCGTACATCCTACACATATCAACCAGCGTAGGAAAGCTTTGAATCTTTTGATAACTGAACACCGACTTTAATTCAGGTCTCAGTCCTCCCTCAAACTTAATACACTTGCTCCTTTCATCCGGATTCATCTGATAGTAAGGAGAGTATTTCATCAATTCTTCAAATTTTGCAGCATATTCGCCTACACTCATGCTGCCTTGTTTGAGTTGCAGAAACTCCACTTCTTTCTTCCTCCTTAAATCATCAGGAAAATACTTCTTGAGAAATTCTTCCATGAATACATCCCAAGTTACCTCTCTTCCTTCATGAGCAAGTAATTGAGCAGTATGATTCCACCAATGTTCCGCTTCGCCTTCCAGCATGAAAACAGCATAAACTATCCTCTAAGTGTCGGAGCATTCCAAAGTTCTAAAGATCTTGTCCATCTCCAAGATCCACTTATTAGCTTCTTCCGGTTTAAACCCACCAGCGAACTTCGAGGGATTGCAGCTCCTGAAATCCGACAAAGTTTTGGCTTCAACAGCTGCCGCACCCACTGGAGGTGGATTAACGGGCTGAGATGGATGTTGCTGATGCTGATTCTGCTGCAGATTCTCTAATACTGCGGTGATCCTTTATAGCAGATCGTTCGTATGGTTTCTATATCGCGATGCCATAGTGAGCCTGCACTATGGACCTAGGTCGTTAAAGATCTATCTGAACATTGCAATCTATCTAGTTCTTATTCTAAACAATCACTAATAGAACTAAGGCTATATGAAATGAATCGAATAGCTAAGAAACTTTACCCAGCTGTAGAATCTTCTGGCATATTATGCTTGAGAGGATCAAGAATCAGGACCATTGTGCTCTGATACCATAATAGTGTCACACCCTCTCTTGTATATTATGAAATATAGTTTCTCTATTGTTTATTGAATAGAGTATATGGACTTGCGTAAGTATAGAAGTAATAAAAATTTTTGTTTTAAAACGATTGGTGAAAATAATCCTTTCATCCATTGGTTGGGTTTTCATTACTACTATTAAAAACTTCCCAACTCAGCTCTAAAATCACAATTATCAGAGTAAGCGGAAAATAGGGACCTTGACTTGATAATTCACGTTTCATGCCATTTATATAAAGATATATATATATATATATATAAACATAACCATACATGTCATAATATAATAGTACCAACATACATCAAAGTCAGGTCGAGGTAGGAAGAGTTTACAAAATACAAGTCCATAATATAAAGCTAAAAGAAAAGACCACCTCACTGAGATCTCTCAAAATATATACAATATATATATATATATATATATAGAGCAAAACATGAAAATCCCAGCAGTGGTCCAGTAATCCTCCTCCATAGAATCATCTCCAGAGTCTCCAGCAGCTGCTCCACCTGTCCCACATCCTAATCATCTATACTATGCATCACCTGCTGGATCCCCAACTCCCCACTGGCTCTCAGTGGAGTGCTCGACTGGCTCGCCCTCACTCTCAGCCTCCTCAGGATCCTCCTCTACCTCGTCCGACTGAGTGGGTGCCCTACCACTGGGCACTGGGTCGGGTGAAGGAGTCCCATGAACCGGACTCATCGGACTAGGTATAGGAGTCTCGTCACGGATCACTCGAGAAGCAGAGGGGTGAGATCTAGTAGCAGCTCTAAAACGAAAGGAATGAAAGCGACGAGCTGGTCGAGTCGGGTGTGGTCCATGATAGGTATAAAAAGGGGGTACATGCAAAGTATAGATAATAGGGATGCGAAACCTACGAGGACGGACACGAGCCAAAGGGTTAGGGTGATATAGAGTCACCTCTACCTCACCCTCAAATGTGGCTCTATGGTCCTCGTAGTACCACACTCCGCTAGGGAGCGGGCGCAACTCGATGCAAGCTAGATAGCGTGCCATCACCTATAATGGGCATAAGGGGTAAGCAATATAATCCACATAATCGAATAAGAATAAATAAAGCAAGTAACAATCGCAAGTTCCAAGTATCCAAATGCATATGCAAATGAACAAACATGATTCAATTATGTGAGTCCCATTATTTATGTGTCATGATGCATGTCTCCCATTTCCATTGTCCATTGAACGTTCAATCCAGTAATTCGCATACATGACCAACATGTATTGTGAAACTGCTCGGATAGTGTGCACACAACGTCACCAAGACGTAACAGCATTCCCTAATGCTGCCCACATTACCAAAATGTGTCATTGAGCTAGTTATCACCGAATTAGTTCCATCACCTTTCTCCATGCATGTATGCACATAAAATTTATCCATTAAGATTAACCAATAATCTTATCATGTGCATCCAATATTATTCCATCAGTGAGTTATAATGTTGTTAATAATTTCCCCGTTCTTTTATTGGAACATGATTCCTTCCCATAAGCATAGTTGATCTTAATTGACATTCTTTTAGGTATGTTAAAAGAAAATTACTTTTCTGTCCTTGGTCCAAAGGACTCGAGTAAACTTTCCAAGACTCGAGTCTTTCACAGATTCATTAAAATACTCGAGTGTTCTTCATGAGACTCGAGTGTTATTTATTTTCCATAAATATATTTTTAAATTCATCAAAATACTCGAGTGTTCTTCATGAGTACTCGAGTGTTCTTGAGTTTCCAGAAATTCAATTTTTCCAAAATAACCGAAATACTCAAGTATCATCCCAAATACTCGAGTATTTGCAGACAGACAGCACTGCGAATTGGGTTTTAACATACCATTTCCAACTATAGTCAATTCCAATCCAAACCAATGATCAACAGAGCTTATATTACATATTTTACACATGTTCCAATATAGAATTAACAACATTTAACACTGAATCATAGAATTTCCACAATTATGCAAAAAATTCATTTTTCCACAACTCAACATACCAAATCAAATTCTAGGCACATTTAGCTCAATTACAGCGTTGGTACAGCTTGCATGTAACCTAACAAACTTGTCCAAACCAATGCTTGAATCCAGAAAGGCCTCCAAGCCTCAAACCTAATTCCAACTATGCCCATAGAGTCTTTTGTTGACTCTCATCCTAAATTCACATGATTTAAACTTATTCTAGTGAATTAAAAGCTTCACCCTTACCTCTAAGTCGTGAATCAACAGGGAATTTGCAGAGAAATTGGCTGGAACACTCTAACCCTCAAAACTCTTTGCATGCAGCCACAGTTGAACAGGGCACCAAGACCAGAGAATTTGACATGCAAAAACGTTTTAGAAATTGGGGAAAATTGTTAAGATTGATTCTCTGCAACTTAAACTAGAGGTATGAACGAATTTGAGGTTCAGAGAGCTCATATACTTACCAAAATCCTAGCTCCAAGTAAGCTCCAGACCTCAGGTTTTCGCACTTGACAGCTAACGACACCACACTTTCGATCTTCGATTCTCCTTCCTCAAGCAACCACAATTCTCAAATCTTATGTCTTTGTAAAGCTCGTGATGTGAGCTTTACAATGGTGTATTACTCTCAATTCAACTCTCAAACACGATCGAATAATCAGCTCACGAAATCAGGAACCCTAACTTTGAATTTTCAGAGTAAATCAACCAAAATCCTCCACCCTCTTCAACCAGAAGCTTATATAGACACTTCTCATGATCATGCAGCTCGCCATGATGCCCATTAACGTGTCGTGGGTGTGTTTTCGTGTCGTTCAAAAGAAATCGTTGTATGTTCACTCATCAAACGCACTTACGAGTTCTCCACTGACTCGATTACTCGAGTGTTTCCAAAAATACTCGAGTGTTTTTGATCAATTTTCAAAAATATTTATTTTAATGCCCTTCCCTCCAAAACTTTTCTAATATTGCTTCTAGGCCCTAATTCAGGGATTAATATGCAAAAACTTTAATTTTTACATATAATACTCTTGACCAAATATTTTTCCACCTCTAACAAATACTAACACTAACACATAATTAATCTAATTTTAAAGAATAAATATAATTATGATAAAGAAAATAATTATAAAATAATCTTTCATAATTATAATTTTATTATATCAGGAAGTGAAAATTTGGGGTGTTACATGATGGACATGGTGGGAGGGTGCATCTCGGAAAACGTCTTGGTGGTGGTGGTGGTGTTCCATGGTGAAACACAAAATTTGGCGGAATGTGCATAATGTACATCATTGGAATCCTCGTACGATACGGACGCATCCGGGACCATGGTTTTGGGTGACGGAAAGTGATTTCCACGTTCCCTTCGTACGTGGCCCGGTGCTCCTCAAAATTCCACTCCCCATTAGGGAGCGGCCTCATCTCCACGCATATCATATTCCTTGCCATGACCTACAACAAGGGATTAGGAGTGAGTCATAGCTAAATACAATAGCAAATGAGCATAACAGAGGCTAAAAATAACAAGCACATGTAATCGGATAGTATCAAGAGTGCAAGTGTATGCTCAAACTGGTTTAACACATATTTAATTTTATTAGTGACATGATGCATGCCTACTTCTCCTTCATGCTTCACAGTTCGGCATCCTTTCGGGTCTCCATTTCAAGCCTATGTTTTCTTCGAACTGGAGCGTATCCATAACCCATGCATCACGATTGATTGGGAACTAGCCTTCATAGCATACTCATGCTACGGTTTCCAAATCATCATAGCACCTTCAGCGCTATGGCATCACAACACTTTCAAGCCCATGGTATCCAATTTCTATTCTATGCTAGATTCCACAATCGAAATCGGAGCAACTCCATGCATGACAATGCCACATTAGAGTTCCATTTCTTTTCTTTCATTATTCTCATCAGCATCTCATTTCATTAACTTTCATTTAGTTTTTATCTTAGCTAGTGCTGGTTCTTTACAAAAAAAGACCATCAGAGGCATAGCCATTTCGTGATGGGTTTACTTGCTTTCAATTTTCCGTTTCAGAGAAATCCATCAGCGGTCCAACCACTTTGTGATGGTTTTAGGAATAGCGTATAATAATTTATTTAATAATCCGTCGGGGCAAAGCCTCCTATTGGCGGATATTTATTGCAACGACCCCATTGGGACTCCCATAGAAAATATCAACCAAGTGAATAAAACTTTCACTGGGACGTTTAGGGATAATATCAACCGAATGGGTGTACGCACTTCCGTTGGGACTCCTGTAGGGAAATAATCAACCACTGAATAAAATTCTAGTAGGACATCTCCGGGATAACCATCAACCAACGGGATTAAGGTATTATAGTATTAAACGAGTTAATTGTAATAAAATCTTATAAAGTAAGTATTTTCTGAAAATTTTCCAGACAGCTCGAGTAGTCTTTTGACTACTCGAGTTGTTCATGCAAAAATACTCGAGTCTTTAAAGATCCACTCGAGTGTTCTTCTAGTTTTCCATAACACTCAAGTCTTCCTTAAACTACTCGAGTCTTTTTGCTGCAACAGCACCAATTTTCTGCACTTTCAATACCAATTCGAATTCCTTGCTTTATGTCTCCATTCCTATGCAAAACAACAACTTAGGCACATAAAACAAACATGTTACAACACTTAAACACAACTAAAACAACATCAAATAGCATTAAATTACAGATTGTATTCAAACTTGAAAATATCCATTTAAATTGTGAAATTCATCTCCACTTGATTTTAATTTTGAAACACATTACAGCGAGCTTTATTAGGTTCATTTAAGCTTGTTTGAATCATAAAATTATGGGTCTCTGAACTCCAAGTCAGAATCCCAATTCAAGTTGCATCCCTCTTTCAACCTTTAATGGTTCCTACATTTCTAGCTTGAAATTAGTCATTCTAGTATTTAGGTAACTCCTCCCTTACCTCAGAGAAGATAAAGAAAGGATTGGTTGCAAAAAAAAAGGGTTGAATCAAAACTTGATTTTGAACCGGTGCAAAACGGTTGCACTTGGCTGACTTTGGCCATCAATTCCACAATGAATAAGACATGAAAAAGAATGAAACAAGTTAGCTTTAGAAACTAGGAAATGCCAACTCTAAATAGAAACAAGTTTGAAATGGAAAGAGTTCCTGGACTTACCAAACAGATTCAAGAAAAATGGGTATTTGATGCTGAACTTGCTCTGTTTTTCGCAGCTTCAAACGCTCAACATTGAGTGCCTAGAACTCGATCTACAGAGGATGGTTTGAAGTGATTCTTGGTTCTAATTGAGATTGGAATTAGAACTTTAGTTTGTGTTTTGGTTTCGAAGGAAATGGATGAGAAATTAGAGAGAATGAAGTGATTAAAGTAAGCTACACAAAACAGAGAAATTTGTACAGAAATTCGGGTTGGAATGATTTGAATGTGTTTGGTGCTTCATTGTGCACTTATTTATAGCCTAAGATTACCCTCCTTCGAAGTAAGGTCCAGCTCTGTGCTTGGAACCTCAAGAAAATGCATTTTGGTGCGAAGTTCAAATGAAAACCGACTTATACACTCAACCAAACTGCTCGAACTTTTCGAGTCTTTTTTCCAGCACTCGAGTCCTTTTCAGCAATAACAAAGAACATGAAAGACTCGAGTCTTTCGACTAAAATTCAAATTTCTCTAACAGTTAGTGATTATACTCGAGTCTTCCCCAAAATACTCGAGTATTTTAACCTAATTTCAGAAAATTCATTATTTTATTTAATATAATAACATTATTATTTTAAATACTGCATACTTATTTATTTATTCAAAATATAGGGTCTTACACTTACCACTTGATATATAGCCCCGTTTGACGCCTGTAACCAGTTACAGAGTACAGATCCCCAATTTATTCTTTTTATTTTTTTTTATAAAAAAAGGAAGGATTATTATAATTAATCTTATTCTTAACACTCAAAGAATCCAAATACTTGATATTTACAAATTATTTACATTCTAACATCTCTCTTAATATATATTTAAGAAGTTACTAAACTAATATATATCAAATACAAAACTTTTATTAATTGTACAAGAAATTCAAAATGTTACATTCAACATCTCTAGGAGTCAAAGCTCTAGATGAAGGGTGCAAGAAAAACTCTTTCTCCTTGATAGCCTTCTCTTCGGGTATGAGCGGCATCATAGGGCTCAGCACTAGCGATATGGGAAATCGAGAATATACTGGGAGATAGGATCTCTAGCTTCCGAGGCAAGAAGCCAAAATTGTGGGTTGAGAAATTCAGATTGAAAGGATTGATCTTGAGAGTGGAGATAGCGTGTGATTTTGTTGTGTTTTCTGGTTGTTAAGAGTGATGAGAACCAATTTTATCTAGTTGCAATTTTATTGTGGTTTTATTTTTTATTTGTGTGTAAAACTATCGTGGTTGGCAATGAACAATCGCCATTTCCTTTTAAAATTGTATTTGTTGGTTAGATATCTGATTATTATTTACTTTTGCCCTTTTTTTTAACTTGCTTTTTAGTGTGGAAGAAGCAGGTTGCAAGTGGCAAATTCTATTGTCGAGTAAGGGTATCCAGGAAGAAGCTAATTGACACAAACTATATTAGTTACAAAATGCATGTTCCCTTTTTATAGCAATAGATAATAGATTATTATTTTTTGTTTCTCACCCGATTCCCTAGGTACTACCTAAGTACATCCGGATCCGACCCGGGCCGCGTACCTGGTTATGTCAGGTGAGTCTCCCAACAAGAAATCGAACATGAGACCTTGATTAAACAAGACCGAGCCGTTTACCACTCGTCTCAATCCATGTTGGTAAATAATACATTATTATTATTTTAACTCTAATATGATATGTCATATGGCATGTCTCATAATCCAACATTCTAAAATGGGGGGATTTGAGAAGTTGAAAGTTGTTTGAAATATTGTGATGCAAGATAAATATCGAGAAAAATTGTGGTGGCTCAAGTAGCTACATATGGGTTTTATTTAAAAAATAAGGACAAATATGTCAATTACATTTCATATAAAAAATATTCAAGAGTTAATTATAAAATAAACTGAAAAAGAACTCGTTTATTTCATGGGTAAAACCGTAAAAACTGGTTTTGTTTATAACTGCATTCTTTTTTTGAGAAATAAGTCGAAATTTTATTCAAAAGCATGGCTGTTGTTGGGAGATTCCGGCATGTGCACCGGGTCGTACAAGTAATATAGCCAATGTAGTCTGAGTATCGTATCTAAGGGAGTGACCGTTTAATTAATTCCACCTAATTAATATTACTAAGTGAACAAGACAAAGGATTTATGACTTTGTAAATAAAAAGAGAAATTAAAAAAAATGTCTCTTTGACAAGGGGAAAGGCGGGATGTAGTTTCGATGCAGGTTCCTAAATATTCTATAACAAATTAATTTATTTTCCTTGAATTCTGAATTAGTTTTGCAAAATTAGATAACACCTTATGTCTTAGCGTGTTTCTATATTTTAGGAATTAATCTCTCAATGATGTCTCAAGGGAGCCTTAAAACCTAACCTTTTCATTAACTTCAGTCAAAACCTCTTTTTATAAAATTACCCAATTCATAGAAAACATGTTTGTGCCTATACAATTGAGTTGTTTGATTAATGACTAAATCCTAAATTCATATGTCTATTCATAAAGGATTTCCAAAAGTCATGAAACAACTTCTTTCATGAGAAACAAATTAGAACAATCAAACACAATTTAATAACGGAAAACAAGATTAATTTATTACTAGAAATAATGAAAAGGTTCCATACATCTACTCCTACATCCCAAGGATGGAATTAGTTCATACTTACAAGAGAAAACACAATAAACATGATAAAATAATTACCATGAATCCTTGAGCTAACTCCGTGTTCTTCACAAAAACCTCTGCAGATTAACCAGTGGTTAGCGTGGATTAGGGAACCGGATGAGGCATTTAGCAAATTCCTCGTTTGGGAGTTTTATGCTAATGCCTGGTGGAGAGCCCAAAGAGCTAAACTAGAGGGTAATGATAGGCGTGTTACTTATGTTAGAGGAGTGGAGGTTCCATGTTTACCACATACAGTTTTGACAGTGAGGACGAGTACCCATTGGAGATGTTCAAGAGAGCTCTGTTTCTGAATGATAGAGACTGGAACTTGTCCGTGGCTGACACGGTCAAGCATGTATATCAGAAATATCTCATGGGAGCTGCTAGATTTTGGGTCCGGTTATTGTTCAAAACCTGGACCCACACTCACATGATACAGAGGTGCAACCGGGAGTGTGCAGGCTAATCTATGCCCTTCGTCAAGGGATTATAGTGGACGCGACATCGATCATTTCTGATTGTATGCATCGCTTTGCTAAGAAGGAGACGGGGTATGTTGGTTTTTCGTGGGTTATTACACGGTTGTGCACCGCGGCATGGGTTGATTCTAGAGCAGATGTGAGGGATCTTAGACGGACTCCCAGGATGACCAAGGCCACGTGGGACTCATATATTGTTAGGGCTATAGAGACGGCCGGAGAGGGGCCACCACCACAACAGTAGCAGTTTGTCCCATCACCACAACAGCAGCACCATTCTGAGGCAGGACCATCCAGCCAGCCGGTTTGAGAACTGGTTATTTTTTCAAACTTTTTGAGAACTTGAGATTAGTTAACTAACCTTTAGCCTAGTGAAATTTTGAGCCTAAACATTGACAGGGGTATGTGATTTATTGAATTAATTTTGATGTGAGACCCCTATTTCTTTCATGAGTGTGTTCACTTTGATTTTGTGTTCTAGAACTTGACCTGTGACCATTTTGAGATTGATAATTGAGGATGTAGTTTTGTGGCCTTCAACTGTATTGTATTGATAATATTTCCCTTAGTTGTCCATTTTGAGCCTAATGATTATATGATTTTTCTTTGGTACCCTGCATTGATTGCATAATTCTTTGTTAGTACCTTAGGAATTTTGAATGAACAATTTAGAGGAATGAATAAGGAAAATTGAATGATGGTATAAAGTATTGTGAATCTACTTCTCTTCCATGAATGAAATGAATGAAAAAAATAAAAGAAAAGAATTTGGAAGAAAGTAGAAGTGAAAAAAGTGAAAAGGAAAGAAGTATGAAATTGATTGTGAGTTGAGTTGTATTTATTGCTCATTCATAATTGTTGAGGGAAATTTGTTTTTGCATTTTAGCCCTTAGTTTTGTCTTTTCTTTCTTTTAACCCACCTAACACTTTTAGCCATGGCCTCGTTACAGCCCAAATAAAGACCTTTTGATTTTTGTGTGCATTCAATAATTTCAGTGGAGATCTGGGTCTATGGTCAAACTTATGATAACACATTGTTATTGGATGAACTTGAGTAAATTGTTATAACCCCTTATACACATGAGAGATATACACTGAGAGGTTGAGAGTGTTCACTAGTTTTGAGTTCTTGTTGAGTTTGTGATTTTAACCAGGTTTTATATGTATATATTGCTTGTCAAAATAAGTGTCTGAGTCTGTGAGTCGAAGTCTTGGATTTGGTGTGTACATTTTGATTTAGAGGGTAGTCTTGTGGTTTAGAATTTTTATTTTACTTTTGCCTGGGACATGAAAAATGCTAAGTTTGGGGGAGTGATTTGGGTCTAATATATGATGTTTTTGGGCTTGATATCACTTCCTTTTGCTTTGGTTTTGGCTTGCTTCTCTTGTAAATATAGGTTGTTTTTGTTAAGTTTCGGATTTTTATTAGAAGTAGTGTGACATTCCGTATTTTCCCGACTAAGATAAATAAGTTTTCATTAAAAAAGAATTTTGAGATATTGTTTTACAAAGGATTTTTGATGGGTATTTTATTCGATTACGTAATCAATTTTCGATTTTATGGAATTTGGCAAACAAAGATTTTTATAGAGTTCAAGCAAATGATTTTATTTAGTTTGGAGTAATTTTATTATTTGTGATTTCATTTGAGAAATGAATTTTTCTTGTGTGCATCTTTATAGATTTAACCAAATTGATTTAAGAATTGATTAAAGGTGTAACACCCCTAATTTTCGTCTCCCGAATAATAGGAAATTAATAATAAAAAGTTTTATTATTAATTTATAGAAATTTTCCAAGTTTATATTTTGTATTTAATTAGCCTAAAATATAAAAATTAGTTGAAATATTTTTATAGGGCAAATAAATGCAAAATATAAGGATATTGCATTTTGGTCCCTGAATGAGGACTTAAAGGTAATATTGGAAAGATTCTTGGAGGGGAAAGATTTAAAAGTGTTAATTTTTAAATTTTGTACTAATCTAACCGGTTAGTAATGCCCTGTAAACGGTTAGACGATGAACCCAAAAACTGGGTTAGTGGATTTTGATGAGTAATCACTTGATTAATCCCGAATTCGCCACGATTACAGCTTGAATCAAGTGGAAAACCACGCGTCAATGTGCATGTAACCTGGGTTGGTCTATATATAGATGAATTGTTGATGAAATTAGGGTTAAATTTCTGAAATTGAGAAGGGAGGCTTTGTTCTAGGGTTCCTTTTTCATCCTGAGGAATTCGTCCTTGTTTCTGAGAGTGAGATTGAGAGCCATACACCATTACAAAGCTTACATCTTGAGCTTTGTAAAGATACCAAATTTGTGAGTTGAGGGTTTGTGTGGAAGGAGAAATCGACTTGGGATGTTGGAGCTGGAATAGCTGGAGTCTGAGTTTTCTGGTTCAGGAAGCTTAGTTTGAGACTGGATTTTGGTAAGTATAGTCAACCTTTAATTCTCAAATCTCTTTGATTCTCTAGTGCATGTTACCTATTTTGAGTCCTAACTGTTTTCCCCAATTTCTTTGGCCATTTGCTATGTCAAAACTTCTGGTCTTTGGACCCTGTTGGTGAAATTCGTGGCTGAGAGCAGAGCTGTGAGTTTGTGAGAAATCTGTGGAGTTTTCTTCAAGTTCTGTGTCAATCTTCATCAAACTCAGTCTTAAGGTATGGGAGAAGTCTACTTTATACTAGATTTAGACTAAGATTCAAGTGATTTAGGATTTGAGTTAACAAAACTCAAAAAGGGCATTATGTGCAATATGGCACAAAGGCTTGGAGGCCAAAGTTCTGCTCAATGGTGTTTTGAGCAACTTTATGTTGATGCATGCAAAGTATATTGATACTGAATTCTGGATTTAAATGCTTATGATAAGTTTTGTTGTATTAAATTGTGTTTATGTGAATTTTTATGCAATTTGATGCAAAAAGCTTGATGCATGCACTTTGAATTTGTTTCTGTGATGAAACATGTTTGGTTAAGGTATATGAACCTTGTTAAATGATGGAATTTGGTTAGATTTGAGAAACAAAGAGAATGATGTGTCAAAACTCTTGTTTTAATGGACTGACTGCATAATTTAACCTGTTACTCGATATTCTTAACCGGTTAGACACTGCAGAATTTCAAAAGAAAATCAGTTTATGAAACAGTCCTGAAGTTTCACTAATTTTACTCAAATCTATACCTTAATTTCACTGGAAAGAATCTAAAAATGAGGTAACAGTACTTTCTTGGTTCAGATTTTAAGGTAAAGGGTTTATACCTTAATCCAATGAAATAATTTCAAGAGGAAATTATACTTTATTGGACACAGAATGTGATTGGAACTTTTGAATGATGAAAACTGTGATTTTTGAGGCACAAAACAATGTTTAACTTGTTTATGGATTGGGTAGGGAATTCAAGAAAAAAGGGTGTTTCTGAATTGCAATGGTAAACAGTTCAGGTCTGTAATTCTAACCGGTTAGCCTGAAACTGTAACCGGTTAGTACCTGAATCTGAAAAATAAAAAGTTAAGTTTTGAATACCATTGACTTTGTTTTACCCAATCTAAGTTTAAAAGGCATGTTTTGAGAAAATTCAAAGGAGAATTTTATGCCAAAGAGTATGCCTCAAATAAATCATTCAAAAGGGAAATTGGAATATTTCTAAATCACATTAATTATTGTAAAGATAAAACCATCCCTGATATTTGTGCATCCATATAGACTAGAAGTCTGGTTGGTAGGAACGTTTATCATATTCTGGGAATATGAGGAGGGTACTCCGGGAGTACCAAATTATAACCTACTTGATGACACATTATAGATATGTGGCCAGTGTCCGGGACATGGTTTTTATGCGTTCTGGGAACGTATGCGTTCTGGGAACGTATGCGTTCTGGGAACATGGTGCACACTCCGGGAGTGATGCTTATTATCCAAGTATGGTTCGGCATTATTTTCTGGGAACAAATGTCGGTGTTCCGGGAACACAAGGGTGTATTGGATGGACGTCCAAGATGGACTTTTAGAGGCCTCAGTTGTGGATAGAAAATCATACATCATGCCACCTGCATTATAAGAGTTATAATGTTGAAAACTGATGTGCTCATATGTATTTGCATTATGATCTGTCCATGATATAATTGTGATTGTAATTTTAGTCTTTATCAATTATGTATACGTGTATACTTACTCCCTGTGCCCTGTGTAGGTGATGGCCAGATACCTAGCTTGCATCGAGATACGCGCTATCCCTAGCGGTATATGGACGTATGAGGAGCACCGTGCCACTTTTGAGGGGGAGGTTGAGATCACTCTCTACCACCCTAACCCTCTGGTGCGAGTGCGACCTCGTCGATTTAGGATTCCCTTAGTCTACACTATGCATGTTCCACCTTTTTATACATATAGAGGACCACCCCTGGCTCGACCTATGCGTCATTTCCATAGTTTTCGTTTTAGAGCTGCCACTCGTTCCCATCCTTCCTCCCATAGAGTTGTCACTGAGGAGACTCCTTCTCCTGGTCCGACTGACTTGGATAGGACTGCTCCTGCAGACCTTAGACCCAGTGGTGGGGTCTCTACACAGTCGGGCGAGGTCGAGGAGGACCCTGTGGAGGATGAGAGCGAGGAGGAGGTGCATGTTGAGCCGACTGTTTCAGCTAGAGGTGGACCCGCTGGTTCATAGGAGCTTGCATAGCGTAGATGTTTTGGATCCTAGATCCTAGGGATAGAGCGGTGGAGGATCTGAGGAGCTGCTGAGGACACGGATGACTTGCTCTGGAACTTCTATTTTGGATTTTGTGATGTATATTGTATATATCTGAGAGGTCTTAGAGTGAGCTTTTATTTTATGCAGCCGGTCTGAATATGTTTCATCAAAACTTGCTATCTCGACTTTTTATCACTTGCTACTGACTGTACTGATGGGGTTATGTTATGACATATATATATATATATATATATATATATATATATGTTGTTTTTCTTTACCTCAGCAGTGCCCCATAAGTATTACTTTTACTTCCGCGAAATCTGATTTCTATTAAGAAAGGATTTGGCGATAAGTTTATGCTTTATATATCCAAATTCAACTCGAGAGACAAATGGTATGTTTTAATATTAACTATGAACAATATTTTCTATAATTAAGGAAATGTCATCTCGAGAGTCCTTTTCGAATCTAAGATATTACTACGCCGAATTCAAAAATGGTTTATGTTAAAAAGGATTTATGAACGAGAAAGTACTAGTTCTAAAAGGAAAAATTTTCTAGTCTAAATTTTGATAGAAAGTATTCAATAAATTGGAAATATTAATTATTTTCAAGTTAAAAAGAGAGCGTCACACCCTTTGGTGGTATCAGAGCATAGGTCCTGCCCCTCATGGCCCCGAAGATGCAGCTAAGTATGGTATTCAATGTTGATTGAATATGTTTTGAGTAAGTTAGTAGTATTTATGTTTTAAAGACCTTTTTAGTAACCCAAAGCCCATAGTGCAGGTCTTTCTATGGCAACCCGGAATAGAAATATTACTAATGAAATGTTAGAACGAATCATGACCGTGCTGGAAGGCATGCAGCAGCAGCAGAGACAACAACCATCTCAAGGGCGAGCTGGTAACCCATCTGCTGGCAATATGGCGAATCAGGACGCTAACACTCTGTCGGAGTTCAGAAAGTGCAACCCACCAAGGTTCGAGGGAGGATATAAACCTGACGAGGCGAACAAGTGGTTGTATGAGATTAACAAGATTTTCCGAACTCTGGAGTGATCTGATGAACAGAAGGTGACCTATGCAGTGTACATGCTTCACGGAGAAGCTGAAAACTGGTGGGATCACACTGTCCAATTGCTGAATTTTGAAAGGAGGGCAATCAACTGGGGAGTATTTATGGAGAAATTTCTTAATAAATATTTTCCAGAAGATTTGCGGAGAAAGAAGGAAGTGGAATTCATGCAATTGAAGCAGGGGGATATGAGTGTAGGGGAGTATGCTGCCAGATTCGAGGAGCTGATGAAGTATTCTCCCTATTACTTAAATAACCCTGATGAAAGGAGTAAGTGTGTTAAGTTTGAAGGTGGACTAAGGCCGGAACTGAAGTCTATCTTCAGTTATCAAAGGATTCAGAGTTTCACTGCACTAGTGGATATGTGCAGAATGTATGAAGATGATAAGAAGGCTGAATTGATTGGAAGTCAAGTGAAGGGGGTTGGACAGAACTATGGACCACAAAGGAAGAAGAAGTTTGATCACCAGAATAATGGTCCATATTCTAAGAACAAGGGTAAGGGCAAGGCAGTGATGGATAACAAGAACAAGTCTCGCGATAATGCTCCTTATTGCGAGAAGTGCAGGCGTTATCATCATGGTCAGTTTTGCTGGTCCACAGGAGGATGTTTCATGTGTGGAAAGCAAGGTCACTTTGCTCGTGAATGCAAAGAATCTGCAAAGGGATCTGCTGACAAGCCTGTGGTGCAAGGAAGAGTATTTACCCTGAGTGGTAGTGAAGCAACCCAAACCCCGAATCTCGTGCAAGGTAACTTTCTGCTTAATAACCAACCTTGCAAAATCATGTTTGATTCTGGAGCTACACATTCTTTTGTTTCTCCTGAATGTGTGAATAGGCTGAATCTTGTTGTTTCTGATTCACCCTGCTATCTTAGTATAGATACCCCTACGGGAATACCGATCTTCACCGCTAAAGTCTGTTTAGGGTGTAATATAGAAATTCTGGGTCGTCCTTCTAAGGTAGATTTGGTTTGTCTTCCTAAGTTACAATTGGATGTGATCTTGGGTATGGATTGGTTGATGAAGAACCAAGTGATCATCAATTGTGAGGAAAAGACAATTCAATATAGGACCCTTGAACCGGAGGGTTATATGTATTTATTCTCGGCTTCTGGAGAAGAAGAGTCAATGCTGATCGAGGAGATTCCGGTGGTGAGGGAATTTCCAGAAGTATTTCCTGAAGAGATACCAGGATTACCTCCGAAGCGAGAGATAGAGTTTGGGATTGATTTAGTCCCTGGAGCTGGTCCCATCTCTATTTCTACTTATAGGATGGCACCACCAGAAATGGTAGAAATGAAGAAGCAGATAGAGGAGTTGCTGCAGAAACAGATGATCAGGCCAAGCGTTTCGCCTTGGGGAGCTCCATTACTGTTTGTAAGGAAGAAAGATGGGAGTATGAGGATGTGCGTGGACTACAGGCAGTTGAATAAGGTCACTATTAAGAACAAGTATCCTTTGCCAAGGATTGATGACCTTATGGACCAGGTTAGGGTAGCTGCAGTATTCTCCAAGATTGATCTGAGATCGGGTTATCATCAGATTAGGATAAAGGAGGAGGATATACCCAAGACTGCATTTCGATCTCGATACGGTCATTATGAGTATGTTGTGATGTCGTTCGGGTTGACTAATGCACCTGCTATTTTCATGGATTATATGAACCGGATCTTTAGACCATATTTGGATTTATTTGTGGTGGTATTCATTGATGATATTCTCGTCTATTCTAAAAATCCGGAAGAGCATGAAGAGCATCTCAGGATTGTGTTGAAAGTCCTGAAGGAGAAGCAATTATATGCCAAACTTACGAAGTGTGAGTTTTGGTTGAACGAAGTGAAGTTTTTGGGGCATGTAATCTCTAAAGAAGGAATTGCGGTGGATCCAGCAAAAGTAAGTTCAGTGCTAAGTTGGGAACAACCTAAGACCATGACGGAGGTGAGAAGTTTCTTAGGGTTGGCTGGATACTATCGTCGGTTCATAGAAGTATTTTCTAAGATTGCACTGCCTATGACTAAGTTGACTCGGAAAGATCAACCGTTCGTGTGGAACGATCGGTGCGAAGTTAGCTTCCGTGAGTTGAAGGAAAGGTTAACATCGTCTCCTGTGTTAATCTTACCTGATCCTCACAAGAGTTTTGAAGTGTACTGTGATGCATCTAAGCAAGGATTGGGTTGTGTATTGATGCAAGAAGGAAGAGTAGTGGCTTATGCATCGCGACAATTGAAGAATCATGAAGTGAATTACCCGACACACGATTTAGAATTGGCTGCGATCGTGTTTGCCTTAAAGATATGGAGACATCATCTTTATGGCACTACATTCCAAGTATTTACTGACCATAAGAGTTTGAAATATCTGTTCGACCAGAAAGAGTTGAACATGAGGCAAAGAAGGTGGATGGAGTTTTTGAAAGATTATGACTTTAAACTCCACTATCATCCGGGTAAAGCAAATGTGGTTGCAGATGCTTTGAGTCGGAAAGCAATCCACATAAGTGTGATGATGGTTAAGGAAGCAGCGTTGATCGAGGAATTCAGAGACTTGAGCTTGTTGACACAAGTGGAGCCATCAAGTATCAAGTTGGGGATGTTGCAGATTACAAACGAGTTCTTGGAAAGAATTCGGGAGTTGCAACGAGCAGATGAAGAATTGATGGAAAAGATGAAACTAGGTTCAGAGGGAAGGGAACCTGATTTCAAGATTAGGCAGGATGGAATCCTTCGTTTCAGGACAAGGATTTGTATACCAAGAGATAAGGAAGTTAGAAGACTGATTCTTGACGAAGCCCATAAGAGTCAGATGAGTATGCATCCTGGATCAACCAAAATGTATCAAGACTTGAAGAAGATGTTTTGGTGGTCTGGATTGAAAAAGGATGTGGCGGAATATGTGGCGGCTTGCTTGATTTGCCAGAAAGCTAAAGTAGAACATCAGAAACCGGGAGGACAATTGCAACCTTTGAGGATTCCCCAGTGAAAGTGGGATAGCATCTCAATGGATTTTGTGTCTGGTTTGCCAAGGACAGCAGCAAATCATGATGCAATTTGGGTAGTTGTAGATAGGTTAACCAAGTCAGCGCATTTTATTCCAATAAATATGCGTTATCCTTTGAACAAGCTTACCCAGATTTATATCAAGGAGGTAGTTCGTCTACACGGAGTGCCTTCGAGTATTGTATCAGACCGAGACCCTAGATTTTCGTCGCAATTCTGGAAAGGTTTGCATGAGGCTATGGGAACAAGATTGAAACTGAGTTCTGCGTATCATCCACAGACGGATGGCCAGATGGAGAGAACGATTCAATCTTTGGAAGATGTGTTGAGAGCTTGTGCACTTGAAGAACAAGGAAGTTGGGATCAAGTGTTACCTCTTGCAGAATTCACATACAACAACAGCTATCATGCGAGCATTGGAATGGCACCGTTCGAGGCGTTGTATGGAAGGAAGTGCCAAATCCCTCTATGTTGGTTCCAAGTGGGGGATAACTTGATGGTTGGACCAGAAATGATACAGCAGACATCTGAGAAGATTAAGATGGTCCAGGCAAAGATGAAAACGGCTCAGAGTCGGCAGAAGAGTTATGCGGATAAGAGGAGGAAACCATTCGAGTTTTCAGAGGGCGATCATGTGTTCCTTCGGATAGTTCCGATGAAAGGAATCAGTAGAACTTTGAGAACCCGAAAGCTTTCGCCTAAGTGTATAGGTCCATACCAAATTCTTAAAAGAGTTGGCCCTGTTGCTTATCAACTAGCTTTACCACCCTCTTTATCCAATTTGCACAACGTCTTTCACGTTTCGCAATTAAAGAAGTACGTGCATGACCCATCAGTTATTTTAAAACTCCAACTTGACGACCTAACTCTAAAGGAAAACCTGACCTTTGAGACCAGACCAGTTCAGATAGAAGATCGTGAAGTTAAGCAGCTCAGGGGAAAGGAGATACCTTTAGTAAAGGTCATATGGGAAAATGCTGACGTATCAGAAGCCACATGGGAATTAGAAGAGAAGATGCGTCAAGAGTATCCGGAGTTGTTTTTGTAAACTAGAATTTTGGGGACGAAATTCCTTTTAAGTAGGGGAGTAGTGTAACACCCCTAATTTTCGTCTCCCGAATAATAGGAAATTAATAATAAAAAGTTTTATTATTAATTTATAGAAATTTTCCAAGTTTATATTTTGTATTTAATTAGCCTAAAATATAAAAATAAGTTGAAATATTTTTATAGGGCAAATAAATGCAAAATATAAGGATATTGCATTTTGGTCCCTGAATGAGGACTTAAAGGTAATATTGGAAAGATTCTTGGAGGGAAAGATTTAAAAGTGTTAATTTTTAAATTTTGTACTAATCTAACCGGTTAGTAATGCCCTGTAACCGGTTAGACGATGAACCCAGAAACTGGGTTAGTGGATTTTGATGAGTAATCACTTGATTAATCCCGAATTCGCCACGATTACAGCTTGAATCAAGTGGAAAACCACGCATCAATGTGCATGTAACCTGGGTTGGTCTATATTTAGATGAATTGTTGATGAAATTAGGGTTGAATTTCTGAAATTGAGAAGGGAGGCTTTGTTCTAGGGTTCCATTTTCGTCCTGAGGAATTCGTCCTTGTTTCTGAGACTGAGATTGAGAGCCATACACCATTACAAAGCTTACATCTTGAGCTTTGTAAAGATACCAAATTTGTGAGTTGAGGGTTTGTGTGGAAGGAGAAATCGACTTGGGAAGTTGGAGCTGGAGTAGCTGGAGTCTGAGTTTTCTGGTTCAGGAAGCTTAGTTTGAGACTGGATTTTGGTAAGTATAGTCAACCTTTAAGTCTCAAATATCTTTGATTCTCTAGTGCATGTTACCTATTTTGAGTCCTAACTGTTTTCCCCAATTTCTTTGGCCATTTGCTATGTCAAAACTTCTGGTCTTTGGACCTTGTTGGTGAAATTCGTGGCTGAGAGCAGAGCTGTGAGTTTGTGAGAAATCTGTGGAGTTTTCTTCAAGTTCTGTGTCAATCTTCATCAAACTCAGTCTTAAGGTATGGGAGAAGTCTACCTTATACTAGATTTAGACTAAGATTCAAGTGATTTAGGATTTGAGTTAACAAAACTCAAAAAGGGCATTATGTGCAATATGGCACAAAGGCTTGGAGGCCAAAGTTCTGCTCAATGGTGTTTTGAGAAACTTTATGTTGATGCATGCAAAGTATATTGATACTGAATTCTGGATTTAAATGCTTATGATAAGTTTTGTTGTATTAAATTGTGTTTATGTGAATTTTTATGCAATTTGATGCAAAAAGCTTGATGCATGCACCTTGAATTTGTTTCTTTGATGAAACATGTTTGGTTAAGGTATATGAACCTTGTTAAATGATGGAATTTGGTTAGATTTGAGAAACAAAGAGAATGATGTGTCAAAACTCTTGTTTTAATGGACTGACTGCATAATCTAACCGGTTACTCGATATTCGTAACCGGTTAGACACTACAGAATTTCAAAAGAAAATCAGTTTATGAAACATTCCTTAATTTCACTGGAAAGAATCTGAAAATGAGGTAACAATACTGTCTTGGTTCAGATTTTAAGGTAAAGGGTTTATACCTTAATCCAATGAAATAATTTCAAGAGGAAATTATACTTTATTGGACACAGAATGTGATTGGAACTTTTGAATGATGAAAACTGTGATTTTTGAGGCACAAAACAATGTTTAACTTGTTTATGGATTGGGTAGGGAATTCAAGAAAAAAGGGTTTTTCTGAATTGCAATGGTAAACAGTTCAGGTCTGTAATTCTAACCGGTTAGCCTGAAACTGTAACCGGTTAGTACCTGAATCTGAAAAATAAAAAGTTAAGTTTTGAATACCATTGACTTTGTTTTACCCAATCTAAGTTTAAAAGGCATGTTTTGAGAAAATTCAAAGGAGAATTTTATGCCAAAGAGTATGCCTCAAATAAATCATTCAAAAGGGAAATTGGAATATTTCTAAATCACATTAATTATTGTAAAGATAAAACCAACCCTGATATTTGTGAATCCATATAGACTAGAAGTCCGGTTGGTAGGAACATTTATCATATTCTGGGAATATGAGGAGGGTACTCCGGGAGTACCAAATTATAACCTACTTGGCCAGTGTCCGGGACCTGGTTTTTATGCGTTCTGGGAACGTATGCGTTCTGGGAACGTGGTGCACACTCCGGGAGTGATGCTTATTATCCAAGTATGGTTCGGCATTATGTTCTGGGAACAAATGTCGGTGTTCCGGGAACACAAGGGTGTATTGGATGGACGTCCAAGATGGACTTTTAGAGGCCTTAGTTGTGGATAGAAAATCATACACCATGCCACTTGCATTATAAGAGTTATAATGTTGAAAACTGGTGTGCTCATATGTATTTGCATTATGATCTGTCCATGATGTAATTGTGATTGTAATTTTAGTCTTTATAAATTATGTATATGTGTATACTTACTCCCTGTGCCCTGTTTAGGTGATGGCCAGATACCTAGCTTGCATCGAGATACGCCCTATCCCTAGCGGTATATGGACGTATGAGGAGCACCGTGCCACTTTTGAGGGGGAGATTGAGATCACTCTCTACCACCCTAACCCTCTGGTGCGAGTGCGACCTTGTCGATTTAGGATTCCCTTAGTCTACACTATGCATGTTCCACCTTTTTATACATATAGAGGACCACCCCCGGCTCGACCTATCCGTCGTTTCCATAGTTTTCGTTTTAGAGCTGCCACTCGTTCCCATCCTTCCTCCGATAGAGTTGTCACTGAGGAGACTCCTTCTCCTGGTCCGACTGACTTGGATAGGACTACTTCTGCAGACCTTAGACCCAGTGGTGGGGTCTCTACACAGTCGGGCGAGGTCGAGGAGGACCCCGTGGAGGATGATAGCGAGGAGGAGGTGCATGTTGAGCTGACTGTTTCAGCTAGAGGTGGACCCGCTGGTTCATAGGAGCTTGCATAGCGTAGATGTTTTGGATCCTAGATCCTAGGGATAGAGCGGTGGAGGATCTGAGGAGCTGCTGAGGACACGGATGACTTGCTCTGGGACTTCTATTTTGGATTTTGTGATATATATTGTATATATCTGAGAGGTCTTAGAGTGAGCTTTTATTTTATGCAGCTGGTCTGTATATGTTTCATCAAAACTTGCTATCTCGACTTTTTATCACTTGCTACTGACTGTACTGATGGGGTTATGTTATGACACATATATATATATATATATATATGTGATGTTTTTCTTTACCTCAGTAGTGCCCCATAAGTATTACTTTTACTTCCGCGAACTCTGATTTCTATTAAGAAAGGATTCGGCGATAAGTTTATGCTTCATATATCCAAATTCAACTCGAGAGACAAATGGTATGTTTTAATATTAACTATGAACAATATTTTCTATAATTAAGGAAATGTCATCTCGAGAGCCCTTTTCGAATCTAAGATATTACTACGCCGAATTCAAAAATGGTTTATGTTAAAAAGGATTTATGAACGAGCAAGTACTAGTTCTAAAAGGAAAAATTTTCTAGTCTAAAATTTGATAGCAAGTATTCAATAAATTGGAAATATTAATTATTTTCAAGTTAAAAAGAGAGCGTCACAAAAGGAGTTTTGATTTCATGATGGATTTCTATACTTTGGGATTTAATCCACTTGTGTTTTGATTTTATGTGTTTGTTTTTCTAAGGTTTTCAGTGAATTATATTGCCTAAGGTTTTAATTAAGACTTTGTTTTCTTAAACAGATTCATACGGTTTTATGGTTTTAAGAAGGAAAATTATTTTCAATCTAAGTTTTGAAAAATCAAAGTCCAATCATTTTATCAAACCCTAATCTAGAATCATCTCTAGAAACCCTAATTTGTAACACCCCTCAAAATCCTCATCCTGTTTTAATCTCTAAAAAGAATTATTTTTGAGAAAGGTATTTTTGGAAGGGTATTTTCTTAAATAAATGCCATAATTCACGTTTTCAATGTGGTAAATGATTTTAAAGAATGGTTTTTCATGAAATAATGTTATGATTTTTAAAGTTGATTTTTGAAAATGCTTTTGTGTTTAGAATTCTTTTAAGGAAATGGTAAATTTTTCAACAAGAATTATTGTATGAAAAGGTGTTTGATTTCTAAAAATATATGCTTGATATTTTTGGTGTTATTATGATTATGATACATGAATAATTTATTTTATATGTGTGTATGCATATGTATGTACGGTTTTTGCATGTATGTATGTTTAGGATTATGTGAAAATTAATTAGTAAATGAATATGATGATACATGCATGAATATATGTGTGTTGGCATGATGTGTATGTGCATGTGTGTATGTGTTAGGCGTGTAGGTGTGTGTATGTGTGAATATATGTGTGTGCCGTGTGTATGTGTCTATGTGTAGCCTAGAATTTTCCTTAAGTGCTAGCCAAGAAACCAAGTTCCTAACTAAGTCCTAACTAAATGGTGGAAACCCTAAAGAGGAACCAACAAGTCTTTGAACCTAGAATGACGCCTAAGCACCTAATCCACCCTATATTGTCCCCTTGGATTTGCTAAACTCAACCCATGCAATAAACCAATGTACCGAATTTACCCCTCCCATTTGTTCTAGGCCCGAATTTCATGAGGGCTAAAATAGGAAGCCATGAGTTTCTTATAAATAGGAGAAGCCATAGTTCATTTCCTTCACCCCATTTTCATTTCCCTCTTCCAAGCCCAAACACCCACCCAAACACAATATATGCTCTTCAAACTCTTAGACTAAGAAAAGGAAAATAGATAAAGAGAGAAAGAAGAAGAGGAACCGTGAGGTAGGAGAAGGAAGAAGAAGAGGATATCAAGCCCTAAACCTAGGAATTCTTTGAAGATCAAGTGCTAGAAGACCTATTTTCTTGGTATAAACCGAAGATCCTAGAAGAGTAGAACTGGTTTTTATTTTAAAAACTTGTAATCCTTTTTTCTTTCTTTGCATGTTCATTTTATGTTTGGAAAGATGACTAAATGTGTTGATCTTTCTTAACTATGGACTTTTAAAGACTAAAATTAATTTGTAATAGGTGTAGTTTATGTTTGATGATTTAGTTGGTATTGTTCATGACAGATCTTGATGTTTTTCTTTTAGATCTAAAGTTTTGTTTATGATCTTTGTGAGTTTGAAGTGGATCTTCTTGCATGTTAGGTTTTAATGCTTAAAACCGTAGATCATGAGATGTTTATGTGTTTATTTGATAAATAAATGTTTGATCTAAACTTATTTTTGATTTTTGGTCATGCATGTCTTGATTTTTGGGTTTAATCTTAAGAAAAGTTTTGATTTGTGTTTTGATCTTTGAATCTTGATTTGATCTTTGGTTTTTTTGATCTGGAGTTTTGCATGTAATTTTTGAAACAAGAGCTTTCTCATTTTCTCCAAGTATGTCTCGGTTTTGACCCCTGTTCATCTAAATTGATTTGTCTTTGAATTGTGTCCTTATGTTTAATTTCATGATTTTATCTACATGATTTAAGTGCATGCATGTTGATGTTGAGTTTTGAAAAATTATTTTTATGTTCTTTGGAAAATAAATTTAAAAGTGTTTGTGTTAACATATGATTCTTGCATGATTTGCTAGAAAAGCTTAGGATTTATTCTTGCATGTTTATTTTAAATGAAAAGATCATGTTTTCTTGTATTGCATGCCTCGATTTTTGAAGAAAATTAGGGAAGCAAGTTTTAAAATGATTTTTGATTAAGAGTATGATTTAACCTAAGTGCTAGTCTTGTGCATGATGCATTCGGCTATGATTAAATTAATATCCATGCTTTATATTTTGTAAAAACTTGATATATGCTCTATGTTCTTGTATGATTTTGATTTGTTTTAAGTTAAGAAAAATAAATCAAAGTTTGATTGTTTTCTAAGTTGTAGCTCACGGGTTTTGTTAAAAGAAAAGAAGAAATAATTGCATGATTTGGTGTGTTTTATGATGAATAAATCTTGCTTTGATGTGTGTATATTTTCGGTCTATGCATGTTAATTAGGTTAGAATTCTTTTTCCATGAAGTAAAATGAAAATAATGAATATATTTTGTGAAATAGTGTTAAGCTAATTGATTAGGAATAAGTTTTGTGTTTAAGTGAAAATATGTGTGTGTATTCAGTTTATGAGTTTAAGTATGCCTAAATGATTTTGTTTTATAAAAATGAAATGTTTTTGAAATTAATTATGTGTTGAATGATTGAATCTAATATTTGATTTGTGAAATATTTGCTTAAGAATGAATGTTTGTTTTATAGTTAAAGTGAATGGTTGATTAATTGTTTATGTGTTTTGTTTGATCAAAGTGTGTTGTTAATTGTGTGTGTGCAATTGATTTTGTTCTAATTTGATTTGATGTATTTGAGTTTATGAGATTGTGTTTATGATTTTCTAAAACTTGTTTTATGACAAAACTTGAGTTTTTAAAGTATTAATGTTGAACTACAAAGTATTGGAAACAAAACGAGTTTTTACGATGTTTTTGGGTTTTATTAAATTGATTTTTTTTTAAAACATTTCCTTGATGCCCAAGTGTATTTAAAGTTGTTTTTGACCTCTAAAATTGAGTTCATGAGACTCAAAGTTTGGTTTTCAAATGATAGTTGATTTTAGAAAAACCCGGATTGAAACCGGTGAATTTTTCGGTGTTTTTGAATGAGGTTATGGTGCTGTCCAAGATGGACTAGAAACCTAACCAATTAATTTAAATTATTCTATTTGATGTTTTCAAAATGATTTTTAAGTATTTGAAGAACTAAGAAATGTTTGAGTCATTTTAAGAAAACAATCATATTTTTAAGATTTCCGACGAAGGATGAAAAATGTTTTCTTAATAATAGATAATAATGAAAGTGTGTTTTAATTAATTCAAGGGTTGTTACAGACGAGGGATTAAGGCAGTGGCAGCAACCAAGATCAGAGAAGACTGCTCGTATTTAATCGCTGGACCTCAGGTGAGAGAGTAGCTTTCCTAAGACACCGTGGTAGGAGGTGTTATATTAAGACATTCCGTATCAGCTCAAAGATCGGAACTCAGTGGTTCTGAGTCAGTAGTATGGTGGCAATTGTTTGCTTTGTGTGGCCACTTATACGAAGAGGACAAAGACCACCTTATTGTGTGTGATGTTTGTATGTGCTGTTTAAATTTATTTATTTATGCATGCTGATATTATTATTTGCTGAGTATGAGATAATGAGAAATGATTGGTAATGATAATAAAAGAGATTAGAATTAAAAGACACCAAGAAAAGATATAACCCTTGTTCGGCTTAAGTCCTGATGGAACCAGGCAGCCTTGATAAGACATTAAGATGGAAGATGATGATAAGGGAGTTAAGAATGATGAGAAAGGAAATAAAGGGAATTATTGGGAATGAGATAAAGAGATGAAAGTTGAAAAGATTTCGTGATGACGATGTGATCGAGCCAGAGCTGGGAAGGAATGTTGATGATGTATGGAAAGTGAAAGGTGATGAGAGTGAAGCTTGATTCTTGTTAATATTTCTTGGACTGAGTCTAGCGTTGAGTTGAGCTTGCTCCTCCACTAGATCTCAAGAAGAGAAAGTTTTTGAGAAAACTTTTGAAAAGAAATTTTTGAAAAGGTTTTCGAAAATGAGATTTTTTGGAAAGGACTTATGAAAAGAAATTTTTGAAAAGAGTTTGCGAACTGAATTTTTGAAACGAATTTACGAAATGTAGTTTTGAAATGGGTTCCCAAAACGTGATTTTTGAAAAGAGTTTACAAAATGTAATTTTGAAAGGCATTCCCAAAATGAGAAAAATTTTCCAAAACAAATTTTTGAAAATAAATTGTGAAATGAGCTTTTGAAAAAGATTTTCGAAAAGAGATTTTGAAATGGGTTTTCGAAAGGAGATTTTTGAAAAAGAAATTAGGAGAGGAGATTTTTGAAAAGGATTTATGAACTGATATTTTTGAAAAAGGTTTTACGAAATGAAAATTTTGAAAAGAATTTGTCAAATGAAGTTTTTGTGAAAGTGATGAAAAGAGAATTTGAGAAAATTATAAAGGTTGCTTTGAGAAAAGTTTTTGTGATGAGATTCAAGCTGTGAATGTGATTCCGCTCTGTGCCAAGTGTGAAATGAAAGGAAAAGTGATGCAAAGATAGCGGTCGGGACTCATTGAAGGGATGTACGAAGGGTGAGCCGACCATTAGGTTAAATAAAAAGATAAAAGCCTTTAAAAGACATTAACAGCGAACGCGGTGAGGTATGAGAGTTAACCCGAAGTAGTGGAGAGGAAGATACTATGGGTATCTACGGATACTCAGGTGGAGATTGCATTAGGGGAGGACGATGACGGTGAAACATCAAGAAGTCTAGAGTGCTTTTCTAGGCAGAACGAATTCCACAAGTGGCGTACTAACGTGGTAGGGACTGGGTCCAATGCCGTGGCAAGTTCTGCATGATCAGCTAGAATAAGTACTGTCGCCCCCTAGATTTTAAGTCTAGAATAGTGAGAGGGACTGGAGTGGGGCTTTTGGTTTGCCACTGTGAGACAGTGTGCCATGATTATATATATGAATTGAATTGATATGATTTGAGGCTGAGTCCTCCTGGTCTGGGACCATTTGATGTGTGACAGCTGTCGTGCCCGCACGGTAAAGGTCCTGTACTCCTGTTTGCTTCCGACTAGGTGGATGGATGGCCGAGGAGATGTAGACTTGAGACCTGAGTGCTAACTACGAACGGACGCGTACCTCGATGATTCTTTAATCCCCCGATCATCGATGGTTATAATTGAATAAGACTTGATAAAGAAAAGATTCATAATTAAGAAAATCAAAGTATATGAGTACGAAGATGGAAAGTGTGAAAGGAGATGATGAGACCCTTGGAAAGGGAAAGAAAAGAAGTAAAGGTTTGGACATTGTGAATGGGAAAGGAATTGAGATGTAAAAGTGAAGAGAAGGAAGGTTAATAATAATAAGAATGTTGATAAGAGTTAAGATAATAATAATAAAGATCATGGTAATATGTTTGAGTGTTGTGTGGTGTGTGCCTTGTTTGTATTGTGTGTGCTGTCTTGATATCCCGCCTGCGGTAAATCCACAATGTCGACGACTTGTCGTTCGGTTCGCTAACTCTCTCCTGTTCGTTGGCGTATCGGTGCCACTGGTATCTCAACGGGCAAATGGAGTATCGCATGGAGATTGCTACATGGACTAGACATGGATGTGGCTCGAAGCGTGCCCCGCCTGGTTGGGTATGGATTGGCGACACTCAGATCGTGATTCCGGATCCAGAGCATGGACTTTGCGGAGCTAACCTAGGACCTCTCTTGGAGCAAGTTTCTGTCCGTGGATACAGAGACTATGAGGAGAAGGTGCGATGTGAAGCTTGGAAGACTTCTTCTACTCCAGCTAGGATGCAATGGGTTCCAAAGAATGGCGGACCAGCAACAAAGGAAATGATTTCATCTTCTGGAGTTAAGAAAGGACATAAGAAGGAAGATCGAGAGTTGCACCCCATAGTTTTCATTAGGAAGAGTCAGAGGTAGGGTAAATAGTTTAAGTTGTTGTGAGGGTGTAAGTCGAGGATTATCTGAGCAATGTATCGCTTTTGTAACTATGCCCTACTTTTATTTTGTGAACTGGCTGAATCTTTGTTTTAAACAAAATGTGAAATCGTTTTGAAAGAATGCAAAGTGTAGGTGCAAAAAGGTTTTACGTAACAACCCGGTTTTCAAGTAAGGACGTGAACATGCACGAATGGCTTTCAAAAAAAAAATTTCCCAAAAATTTGGCCTCATTTTTAGCTATTTGTTTAATAAATGATGATTGTTTTCGGGTGGTGAAAATCGGGCTGTTACATAATTAGTATCCCTAATCTTTGATTAAACCTTAATCAAGTTCCTAATCCTTGATTAAGAACTTAATCACTCTCTTAAACCCTAAACCCTCAAGGTTAGTGAACTAATCTAGAATTAGTTCTCCTTAAACCTAGAATTAGCATGGATTAAGTTTTTGATTAGTGCCTTAATCCTTGATTAAACCCTAATCTCTAAGGATTACTGGACTAAACCTAAATTAGTTTTTCCTAGTCCTACCTTAATCGTGATTAGACCCTAATTAGTGCCTTAAACCTAATTTAGCTAACCTAATCTACCCTAAATACCCTAAGGCCGAATGCATATGTGCATAACTTGGCCACCAAGTTTGTTGACTTGGTCTCCAAGTTTGGTTGCTTAATGGCTAAGTTGATGATGTCATCCTAATGACCTAAGCATGACCTAAAGGAGTGAGAAAAAGGGGAAAAGAAAAAGAAAGGAAAGTGAGCCATGAGAGAAGGGAAAGGAAACAAAAACCTAAGCCAACACTTTATCCATCACACAAACCAATTCATTTCCTTCATTTCTCATTCCAAACCAAACACAACACTAAGAGCAAAAATCAAGCTCTTAGAGAGAGATAGAGAGAGAATCTGTTAGGGTAGAAGAAGAGGAAGATGAACCAAAAACCTCAACACCAATCTCGTACACAATCTAAGCAAGATCAAACCAAGATAGTGAAGAAGAGAAGGAGACACCATGGACTTAGGGAGAAGAGTGAGTGAACCGTGAGGAGAGAGAAGAGAAAACCAAAGAACAACCCAAGATTTGGACTTGATTTTGAAGTTTTAATTAAGTAAGCATTTTATTTCGTGATCTTAAAAGTTTTAAACCTATTTTCTTTGATTCATTTTCGTTTTTCATGATTTCTTTCTAAAACTTTGATTTTTGGTTTGAAAGTGTTGATGCATGTTGGTTTTCAAGTTAGATCTAGTGATTTCCTTTACATGCATGTTGATTTCTAAAGTTTGATTCTAAAGTTTTTCTAAGAAAGTATTTTCTTTCATGATCTTGAGTTTTTCCTTGACTTCTTAAAGTGTTTTTGAAAAGAACTTGATTTTAAGTTTTCATAAAAGGATTTTCTAAAAGATCTAGAGTTTTTACTAACATGCATGTTGATTTCAAAGCTTGATCTTAAAGTTTTTGCTAAGAAAGTGTTTTCTCTCATGATCTTGAGTTTTCTTCTTGATTTCTTAAATGGTTTTTGAAAAGAATTTGATTCTTGAGTTTTCATAAAGGATTTTTCAAAGATCTAGTGTTTTTGTTTGCATGAATGTCAAGATCTATGTTTGAACTATGATGCTTGAGTTTTAATGTAAAGATCCTTGAAAACGATTGAACTTTTCTAGATGATTTTCATATGTTGGTCACGGTTTTGATGATGTGGTTGAGATCTTGATTTTCTTTTCTTTGATCTCATGCATGTTGTGATCTTTATGTGTTAGCCACGGTTTTGCATGCTTGGTTGAAAAGACTAAGATTTTCTTAGGTCTAAATGATGAATATGTGATTTCCATGAGTGTTGAGTTGATTTTATGTGTTAAATGTGAAATAAAAATTATTTTGAGACTTGTTATGCTCACGGTTTCATGAGTGAATGTATGTTAGGATTATGTTTCTACTTGCTTGATGAATTATGTGAAGTTGTTGTTAAATTTGGAGTTGTTTTTAGAAGTCTTGAATTCTTGAAAATGTTTTTGAGAAAACCTACTCAAGGTCACGGTTTGGACCTTAGACTTTGAGTTAAATTCTTAGATGTATGTGTGTTGATGCCATGAAAATATGTGTTGATATGTGAAGTTATTCCTTGAAGAAATAATTTTTTGAAAGACAAATGATGCATACGGTTTTGATGTGAGTAAGTGTAAGTTAAATGAAAATTTGTCTAAGTGTTTATGTATGCCAAAAAAAGTTTGATTTCCTTAGTTGATTGAGATATATGGATGAATAAATATGTGAACATGTTGAGAAGAAGTTTGTTTATGTTCAACTTGATAAATTGTGGTTATGTAATGTTTGAAATGAATGAACAAGTTTGTTTGATAAAGTTTTGTGCTGAAATTGGGATATGTGTGTTTTTAACCTTGATAAATAATATTTGTGCATGTTCAATAATTCTGAAATTTTGTCACTGGTCTAAGTATGTTAGAATGAGTTTCTCTGAATTTTTGAATGATTTTTGGAATTGATTTCCTATTTCTATGAAAGCTAACTTTGTAAGGACAATTTTGAGAAAACAAGATTTTCGGTTTAAAGATGAACATAATTTTCAAACTTGTGCTACTCTAAATTGCTTGAAATTTTTATGGTATCTCCTTAAACATGTCGTGTGACTCTCTGTAAAATTTGAGGTGATTTGGAGTTGGTTTGATATTTTTACCAATTGAGAAACAGTGAACCGTTTGGTTCAGATTTTCCGGACTTAGTGATGAATTTAATTGAAAAAGTACGACTTGCACAATTCCAAATAATCTGGAATTTTTATGAGATGATCTTGATTGTGTAAGGAAGATTTATACCAATTTTTATGCAATTCGGAGTTGAAATACTATTTTTAATCATGGCATTTTGGCCTCAGGCCAGCAACAGTCTATCTTGCTTTTCATACGAAATCTGATTTGAAATCTTCTATCTAGTACAAGGTTCTTATAAGTGAGAAAGTCGGAACAGCTGACAGTTGGGAGGACCCGCAACGATTTCGGACAAAGTATTTGCTGGAGTTGAGGTGAGAGAGAAACTTCCCTAAGACACCGTGGTATTTAGGTGAAGTATTAGGACACTCCGTACTCTCTCAAAGTCGGAGTAAAGGTCTATTGTAGCTAGTAGTATACCCGATAAATTGTGTGCCTTGTTTGTATCGCGGTATACGAAGACTCAGACCTATACCATCACATGGTATGAATTGATTGATATATTTGTTATGTTGAGATATATTGTTGTTTATATTGTTATTGCATGAGCATAATGCATCATCTCGCAATATAATATAATAATAGTAAAGACAGTAGAAACTATAAGAAATCCCCCAAGAATAGAACGGTACTCTAATGAATTAGATGCGTTGCGGAACCGGATGATGCTGATGCGTCGAGTACGTGGATCGAGCTGACGATATGAAGACAACGGCGATGCCTTTGGACGTGGATGCAATGAGTGCCGAATTCTACAAAGATAGTTCCCATATGGTCGTAGCCATATGTTGAGATAGTTTCCATATGGTCGTAGCCATATGTTTAGAGTGAGTTAAGAAAGGTCGGAGCCTATCTATCAAAGATTGATGGATATCCCGCATATAGTCGTAGCTATATGCCGAAGGTGATTCTGAGTGGGTCGGAGCCCGTCAGAATAATTGTTGATGTCCCGCATATAGTCGGAGCTATATGCCGAGAATGATTCTGAATGGGTCGTAGCCCGTCAGAATGATTTTGGATATCCCGCATATGGTCGGAGCCGTATGCCGAAATTAATTTAGGATGGGTCGGAGCCCGTCAGACATAGTGGTCGAGTCCCACAGAAGCATTCCGCATATGGTCGGAGCTGTATGACGGAGATGACTTAGGATGGGTCGACATAGGATAAGTGAGTACAACCCCACGACTTAAAACCCTAACCCGAAGTAATGGAGAGGAAGATACACCCGAATTACCCTTGTGGTGTTTAGCTGGATGATTAAGATAGGGGACGGTAATGACGATGATTCGTCATAAGCCTTGAGAAGTCTGTCTAGGTTGGAAAAACCATAGGGGCCCTGGCTGAACCGGTCGGAGCTGGTCACTCAGTGGTGTGGACGAAGTACCACATGATCACTAGACAGATGACTGACACCCCCTTGACTAAATCTTGATCAGTGAGAGGGATGCTCGAACATGGCCGGATGTGTTTATTTTATTTTCCCGGGACATTATATGAATGCATTCACTTTGACATCCAGTAAAAGCCGGTGTGGTTAGAGATCCTGTACTCCTGATTGCTTCTGACTAGGTGGATGGATCCCGAGGAGATGTAGACCCAAAACCATAAAGCCTGAATTCCCGATATTATAGACTCGAGAAATATGAACTAAGAGATTTTGATTCCATGAGGTAAATTGATCAAGAGATCCCCGGAAGTGAAAGATTCGTATGAGGTGTTCGAGAAAAGCACGTTAGAAGGAAAGGATTATACGTCGTGAAAAGACTAATGATATCGATAAACGAAAGTAACTTACATTAATGAATGATTTAATTAATAATGATCATAATTATGAAGTTGGTGATGCAAATATGTTATCTTGTTGTGTTGTATTCATATTGCATTGTTGTGCTGTGAATATATTATGTTGTATGCTTGTATTGTCTTGATATTTTGCCTATCATAAACCCACACCGTCGACGATACGTCATTCGGAATGCTTACTCTCTCTGTCTTTCCCGCTCCCTGTGGACTTCTGTGATGATGCCCACAGGTGACAGAGTAAGTAGTTTATCTCGGGAGTTGGCGCTCCAAGTGATGGCCTACGAAGACAAGACCGAGATGGAGTCTCGAAGGAGAAGAAGGTCAAGCTCGGCTCGAGGTCTCGATGGTTGATAATTCGACCCTTCTGAGGAGCATTGCGTTGGACGGAGGTCTACTGTCATAGTATCTATGATCAAGCATTGTACTCCCTTAGAAGGTACTTATACATCATTAGCTGCATCCACATGTGCACCCGAGTTATGTTTTATAAAACTGGGTAACCATGATCAAGTTTTATGGTTAAGACCAACGAAATGGGCTTTTAAATGTGTTTTGTGAAAACAAGTTTCAAAGTGCGATGTTCCGTAACATCTCGGTTTGGAATTTGAAGTATAACATGAGAGATGAGAATAAAATTTTTGTTGCAAATTATTCTAATAAAAGATTTTGGAACTTGGAGATTCTCATGTCCATGTTAGGTGAAAAAAAAAATTGGCCCAAATTTCCACTACATTAATTAAAGAAATTATATTTTCAAGTTGTCAAATCGGGGTGTTACAAGTAGAGTCCTTTGAACGTTTTTATCCGTTTTGGGTATGTTTCAGGTACTTTTTGAGATTAATTGGAGAAAATAATTATGGAGCTAGAAAGAGCATAAGAAGACCTTGAAAATGGCGCAAGAACGGAGCAAAACAGAGTCAGAAGAGGCATCACACGCCAAGGCGTGCAGATCCGCACGCCCAAGCTCGCGAGCCACACTAACCCACAGTCATCAGACCTGGCACGCCCAGGCGTGGAGCCTGGGATGCTCAGGCGCGCGCTGCACGTTCAGGCCCAATTGGGCCAATTTTAGAGTATTTTCGAAGGATTCTATTAGGATTGAGTGTATTATTATTTATATTAGGATTAGTGACTAGGTCAGCAGCTTTGGTAGAAGGGAGCTTACACACTTTGGAAGCAATTTGAAGGAGGAATCTAGTGAAGATTGAAGATTCAGAGCAGTTTTAGTGGTAATTTAGGAATGAATTCCATTATTTCAGTTTTGTTTCTTCCTTCTATGATGTGTAACTAAAGCCCTTGTGTTAGGAACATGGTGGATTTGCATGGATAGTTTTTTTTAATTTATGAATTAGTGTTTTTCCAGTTTTAAATCATGTGTTTAATTGTGTTTTTAGTGTTATGCATGAACCTGATCAATTTGTGTTTTGGATCTCTAAATCTTAAATTAGAAAATTAGGATTTAGAATAGGCCTTGCAATCAAACAACATAATTATCAAACTTCTAGGAATACTTTTGGATTTTTATGTAACTTTTCTTAAATTCACTTTTCTAATTAAGGTTATTAAATGGTTTAATTTCTTAAGGAATTAAGAGTTATCAAATTGGATAATAAACAGTAATTACATAAGAGGAATCTAGTAATTGCTAATTTAGGAGTTTGTTCTTGATTTAAAGGAAAAACAGTAATTAAAAATTAATTAATGATGCCTGGGATGAAACTAAGTTCCTAACCACTTTTCTTCCATTGAAACTTTATTCTTTTTAATTTTCAGTATTTTATTTTATTTTTAATTTTATTTCAAAATCATATTTAAAAAGTAATTTTATTTAATAGATTGGACTTAGAACTACTCTTAGGTGAAAATAGTTGAACAATTTGCAATCCTCGTGGGACGATAATTTCATGTTCATTATATCACTATTGTACGATCTAGTATACTTGCTAGAGAGTCCAACACTTTCCTTTTCGCTTTCGATTGTCTAGGTTTTGTCCCATTGTCGCCTAGACAATGTTCAAGTTGGCTATTTAGTTCTCCCCCACTTGGCATCGGCATACCGCTTTGTATTGATGCAAGGGAGTAGGGAATTGCATGCGTCAGTTTTTGACCGCCTTTCGGGATTGAAAGTTGTGTTGAGTTGACTACCTATTGGTGGTCATTGAGTTGGAACGAGTTCCTAAGGGTTGCAAAATCTCGTATCCGCACACATCTAGGTTCGCGTAATCAATAAAGAGCACAAATCAATAGTTTAACTCAGTTGATCTCGGCGTGGAGAGCTTATGAAGTTGTCAATGTTTATTTTTCTCGCGGGCAGTCGTTAAAGAGTCTTGCTAGTAAGACACCCCATAGGTCTAGGACTACCAAGTTTTGGTCTAACTCTCCAAGGGAAATTGTGCAACACCCTACTTACTTAATTTGAGTAATTAAGGAATAAATAATAAATAAAGATATTACCCGGAAATATTATGGACTTATTAATGTATTAGAATTTATAGGAAATAAATTTTTCTTTTCTTTTCCTTTGAAATTCTAATGGGTCGGGTGCGCAAATCACAAAAACCTTTGGATCTTCGTAAAATAACGTATACTTTTATTAAACCTTAGATTCGGCGTCCCTTGACATTAATAAAATGTAACTTAGGAACTTTGAAAGATAAAGAATGAGATAGGATTCGTTTGACATCAAAACTTAGTATAACTTTGTTATTACAATCATAATGAAGCTATCTCTTATCGTTTCATAACATAAAATATTTTCCTTTCGAAATGGCATAACCGAATCCTTTTGAAATAATATCAGAGTAAGCGGAAAATCATTGGACTATGAGTACTAGAGATAAAAATATCATATATATAAAGTAGTGGTAAAAAAGTACATAGTCTAGGCTGTAAGATAACCGAGTCCAGGTAAACAAGTCCATGAAAACTGGAAGATAAAAAGTAAGGATCAACACTCTAGAGCTATCCAGAAATATGTACAATATAAACATATAAAAATAATGGCTCCAAAGCTGATCCAAGAATAGCAATAGTAGTCCAAGTCACCAGAGAAGCATCCATCCATCCATCATCAGAGTCCACAACAGCTGCAGATCGTGTCCCTGACCCACACTACCGATACTTAGCACGTACCTAAGGGTCATCATCCCTCCACTGGCTACCAGTAGAGTGCTCGACTGGCTCGTCTCCACTCCCTGCCTCGACAGGGCCCTCCTCTACCTCATCCGACGGGGATGGTACCCTTCCACTGGGCACAGGGTTGGGTGATGGTGCAGCCCCGACTAGACACGTCGGATCAAGTGTGGGAGTATCCTCCCGGACAACTCGAGAAGAAAAAGGGTGAGAGCGGTAAAATGAACGAAAACGAAAACTGTGATAAACACAGGCAGGTCGAGCAACATCTGGTCCATGATAAGTATAAAAGGGTGGTACATGCATAGTATAGATAATGGGGATCTTGAATCTACGAGGACGAACACGGATCAGTGGATTAGGGTGGTAGAAGGTCAATTCTACCTCACCCTCATACACTGCTCGGTGGTCCTCATAGACCCATACTCTACTAGGGAAAGGGCGGATCTCGATGCATGTGATATAGCGAGACATTACCTACAAGGGCATGGGGATAAGCAACAACATACACATAATCTAAAGAGAATAAAGGTTTAACACTTAATATGTGCAAGATGGATGTCAATCAGTCATGTTATCAAACACAAGTCAATTACACATAATAGTCAATGACAAATAAGAATGCACATAATATGCTCACACTGAGGTTATCAATCAATTAACATTTAATTATTTATGAGTGGCATGATGTATGAATGTCCTATCATCATTCCTAGCTTCCATAGAAACTATTCTCCCCTTCAGGGGTGGCCATCCTTGTAACTTCATGTCCAATTTTTGTACTCGGTACCTTTGCGGGTTACAATTCAATACCATTCTGTGGAATGTATTACGCTCAAGCTTGGTAGTGATTCAAAACGCCGCAACCTCGCGTACGTGATGCTCCAACGTAATAATCACATCATCAGTATCCTCACACTGGCCACGTTTTTATCATACATAAACGTGTCATCAAGCAGGACGTGTTTGGTGCTCCCAGAGGCCCTCCTCAGGTTATAAAAATAACTGTGACATTTCGATCTATCATCCGAACTACATGCATGAATGCATCACAATTAAAATCATTGATTGGTATTTAAATTACTTGATAATATCCAACAATATCTCGAAGTAATTAAAGCATATTCCATGAATAAATTCAGGGAAAATAAAGAATACCCAATCAAACATAATTTAGTCATATATTCAGTTTATGACATTCTTTTATGTTATATAGGTTTAAATAAAAGTGGCTAACTTAAAAATGGTATTTAGGCACTTTTTGTCAAAATACTCGAGTAGTTCCAGGAAGACTCGAGTAGTTCATGTTGTTCTGGAAAAAGTTTGCATCAGACAGAATAAAATACTCGAGTAGTTCATGAGATACTCGAATGGTTCATTGAAAATATTGTTTCAGTCAAATCAAAAGACTCGAGTGGTTCATCAAATACTCGGGTATTGGACTGAAATCTGATGATTCTGCATCAGGAAATACTCGAGTCTTTCCTCAATTACTCGAGTCTTTCATGACAGCAGAAACACTAAAGTTGAGTTTTAACATACCATTTTCTATTTTAACCAATTTTAACTCAAACCAATGATCAACAGATTTCATATAACATATATTAAACATGTTCAAACACTTAGAACACATAAAATTACAGAGATTGCATAGATTCATCAAAATATGCATAAAACTTGGAAAATTAACAACTCAACATACCAAAACACATAATACTCAACAAACTTACAATTTTAGGTTCCAAATAATTTGCATGCATCAATTATGACTTGCTCAAATCAGTTTTAGAGCATGGATTGGTCTCCAAACCAAATTCCCTATTCAAACTAAGCCCTTAGAGCCTCTTGATGACTCTCTAATTAAATTCATGCACTTTAAACTCAATCTAGTGTATATTAAGCTTTCCCCTTACCTTACAGACGTGAATCAACAAAAACTTTGGAAAGATTGGCTCCAGAACCCTCAAACCCTTAAGGAGCAACACATGCAGACCATGTTGAGCAGAGCACCAAAATTGAATTGGTTGACATATGAAATGACAATGATAATTGGGGGAATTAGTTTCTGTAACACCCCAAATTTAAGTTTCCCGATGTAATGGAATTATGATTACAATAGTTATTGGAAATTTATTTTCTTAAATTATAAATATTATTTTTATAATTAACTTAGCATTAATTATGTGATTATGTGTGTGCTTATGATAAGTGTTTTTGCATCACAAACCTTTTAATAAATAATAATAAGTGAAAACAGGGTTTTTGCATATTAATCCCTGATTTGGGACCTAGAAGTAATATTAGAAAGCTTTTGGAGGGAAAAGGAATTAAAATATTTATTTTTCAAAATTGACCAAAAAGACTCAAGTATTTGGGGGGAAAACTCGAGTATTTTAACCAGTGTTGAACTCGTTAGTGCGTTTGATGAGTCAGCAATCAACGAATCCCAAACCTCGACACGAAAACACTTGAAGGCTTGATAGTGGGCTTCGTATCGCCCTGCATGATCAACGAATCATGCAATATAAACGTTGTTGTTGTTGAAAATCGACCATTTGGTCGAGTTGCTCTGGAAAATCAAGTGTTAGGGTTCTGAAATTCGTCTCCTTCAATCCCTTTCGTTCCTTAGTGTAAGGTTGAGTGTGATACACCATTTTAAATCTCACATCACGAGCTTTACAAAGACATAAGATTTGAGAGTTGAAGTTGCACGAGGAAGGAGAATCGAAGCTCGAAAAAGGAGGGAGTTTTGTTGTCAAACATAGGAACTGAAGTCTGGAGCTTACTTGGAGCTCGGATTTTGGTAAGTATATGAACTCTCCAATCCCCAAATTCCTTTCTACCTCTAGTCCTTGTTGCAGAGAATTGTTCTTAAGGCCACTAAGGATTACCATAAGGTCTGATACCATAATGTAACAGCCCGATTTTCGTAACACAAAATAACCAACATTTATTTATTAAGTTGCAAAAATGAGGCCAATTTTTTTTTTGAAAACATTATTGAAGTGTCATTGATACACTTAGCATTCTTTAATGAAAACCGAGTTGTTACTGAAACGGTTCCTTTCATAAAACTTTCATCTCCATGAAGTGACTTGATTTCAAAAGCATCATGATCCATTGCATTGAATCAAAAGTGTTCATAACGATTTCCAAAAGGTTACATTGTTCAATCTTCCAAAGAAGAAGAATTCCACAAGACCGAATTAAAAGCTTAGCTAAATTACATAAGTGGTTCATTGCTTGGTAATCCCTACTCAAAATACTAAAAATAGACTTAATCTATTAAGAGACTAAGATCCCGTAGGTCTCTCTCCTCTTCTCCTAGGTTTAAGCTTTAAGCTTCAAAACCCTAACTTTAAGCTTCAAGGTCTCTCTCTTCTTCTCCTATGTTTTTGCTTCGGCCTTCTCTCTCTTGGGTGGTAGGTGATTTTCCTCTTGAGTTTTAAAGAAGGAAGTGTGGTTGGAGAAGGAAATCAAGGGTATTAGTTTAAGAGGCTTGGATTTTCACTCTCCCTCTCCTCTCTCCTCTCTCGGCCTCACTTTCTTTCTCTTTAGGTCTCAAGAGCTTGTTGTGCTCTTGGACCAAGTGTTTGTGGAAGAAGGAAATGAGAAGTGAAGGAAAGGAAATGAAGAAGTGAATGAGAATGAATGCAAATGAACTAAGGGCCAATGCTTATATAGGTAATTCGTGAGCTTCCTATTTTGCCCTTGGAAAGTTCGGCCATATGTGTAAGGGTGAGGGGCATTTTTGGCACTTCAATAAGTTGCATGGGTAGATTTTAGCAAGGGGACGTCTAGGAGTATTTTAGGGCTTTAGGTCACTTCATACATATTTGTTTCTACCAATTCAATTTCTTTAAGGTTCTAATTATTCTATAGGCTCCATGTCCTAAAATTAAAATCCTAAGCTTACATATATACATACATACACACGTAGCATACTCATAAGCACACATAGGAAACAAATCTTTTTCTCATAAAATAGCTCATGTTTAAAAATCACAATTTCTTTAAAGCATAAAAATATTAAATACACAACCATTCTAAAACTCAATTACTAAACTCATAATATCATTCCATGAAAACCATTCCTTTAAAATTTTTCATCACTTTGAAATCATGAAATAAGAAATTCATTCAAGGAAATACTCTTTCAAAAACACTTCTCTCAAAAATAAATCTCTTTAGTACTTAAAACAATACGAGGAATTTGCGGGTCGTCACATTCTCCCCAACTTAAAAATTTCTCGTCCCCGAGAAATACGTTATGGATTGGGCAGCAGGACACAGAATTTTCGCATTACGGTGATTCCTATGAGAACACTCTCATTCTCACTTCGTGGTCGTATTTCCTTTGCTGGCATCGTTTACTTTACAATACTCCTTGTTTGTCGCCTTCAGACGAAGAAGCTCCACAGTACAACCACGTGCATGTCGAATCGAGTCAAGCCCAACGGACTAAGCAAGAGAATACTTTCTCTTTAACTGATTGTTGTTGCAGAAATCGCAATCTCAAGTACAAACTTAGGGGATATCAAGCAAACAAAAATTCACACATTTCCAAAAGCATGAGGATTCACCCAAAATCCTTAAATACTCACTATTCTCTACAACTTCAAATTCCTACTGATTCATACACAATCACTCCCTCCTTTAATTCTCCCTCTACTCTAAGGCTTTCATCCATCATTTCTCCAACTTAGGGGAATTCTATTGCAACTTGGGTCTTATCTACTCAGATCAAGTCTACTTTTCTCATTAGATTCATCCTAAGCATCAATCATGCCTCTCGCTTTCACCGTCTAAACCTCTGGTTAGGGTATAAGGCAATCCTAATCATCAAATTTTTCCTCAGAATTTCCTCTAATGACCGGTAACATACACCTCTTTTCTTCCTTATAGCTCCCCAACTTTGATCAAACTTACTACTAAGTTCACCATTGTCCTATCTTTATTCAATTACCACCATTGAGCCGTCCATGATCATCCAAGCCTAAGCTATCTGGGAAACTATGACACTTCCAATTCCACAAACCAGACTAATGAATTTTGGAAAGGATTGGTGAGGCTATGGTTTGACAGTAAGGCTTATGGAGAAAAGTTCGAATTTCAACAACAAGGACTGTCTTTGTTGAAGCAATTCAACAAACAAGGTGATTCAAGGATAATATCCTATACTCTTAAAGGTAACGACTACTCTTGTACCAAAAGGTGCGTCAAGGTCAACACACTTGGGTCCATCAAACAATGCTATAACATCTAAGGTTAGGGGGGGTCTTGACTTAGAATCTATTCTCCTTCCACTTGGTCTACTTCCTTCAAACTGCATAATCAACAGGTTCCATAGACTAACACAGCAAGCACTAGATACATAGAGAGAGCATCACATCCTATAAAGATAAGAACATGACCTTATACTCCTATCCTTATACTAGCAAACACACAGAGTCACACAAACAAAGCATGTAAGCCCATGCTTAAGGCCACTAAGGATTACCATAAGGTCTGATACCATAATGTAACAGCCCGATTTTCGTAACACAAAATAACCAACATTTACTTATTAAGTTGCAAAAATGAGGCCAAATTTTTTTTTTAATTTTTTTTTTAAAACATTATTGAAGTGTCATTGATACACTTAGCATTCTTTAATGAAAACCGAGTTGTTACTGAAACGGTTCCTTTCATAAAACTTTCATCTCCATGAAGTGACTTGATTTCAAAAGCATCATGATCCATTGCATTGAAACAAAGGTATTCATAACGATTTCCAAAAGGTTACATTATTCAATCTTCCAAAGAAGAAGAATTCCACAAGACCGAATTAAAAGCTTAGCTAAATTACATAAGTGGTTCATTGCTTGGTAATCCCTGACTCAAAATGCTAACAATAGACTTAATCTATTAAGAGACCAAGATCCCCTTAACTGAACGCACTATTTTCGATTCCTCCTAATGAAGACAACCAGATGCGGCTTCCTTTTCTTCTCTGACTTCTCCTTCGTACCGGAGGATGATGTTATCCCCGTTGCTGACTTTACTTCAGAACTTGGCTTTAGCTCTACACCAAATAGCTTCACGGATTCCTCTTTAGCTTCATCCCGTGGCGGTGGTTCATTACTGTTGTACCCCAGAATAGAGACGCTTCCCAAGCACGATCCTGTTGTCGATCCGCTTAGCTTATGTTTTGGGTCTGCAATCACTATCTAAGTGCATCCCGTCCACACCCATCCATAGCATATGGGTTTCCAACCACTTCCCTGACGGCGCCATGTAGTAATCTCCAAACGATGCTCCATCTGCCCGTTGAGATACCAACAACACCGATATGCCAACGAACAGGAGAGAGTAAGCGATCCGAACGACGCGTCGTCGACGGTGTGGGTTTACGATAGGCAAGATATCAAGACAAAACAAACATAACAATACAACATACATACAACATAGCATTCAAGCATATTATCATCAATCACTATCATTAATATCATTATTATTATCTTGCCCAAACTTATTTCCACATCTCAGCATAACATTCATTCCTTACTTTCATTCATTTCCCTCTTCATGGGTTTCACTCGTCTTTCCATACTTTCCTTTCTCAATTCCTTCTTATTACCAATATTTCATAAACTTTTGCTTCTCCTAATTATAAGTCTTTTCTTATCAAGTCCTATTGAATCATAACCATCGATGATCGGGGAAGGTTACAATATCATCGAGGCACTCGTTTCTTTCGTAGTTAGCACACAAGTCTAAAGTCTACATCTCCTCGGTCATCTACCCAACCTAGTCGGAAGCAAACAGGAGTACAGGACCTTTACCACGCGAGCACGACAGCTGTCTCAACAATCAATTGGCTCCAAGCCAGGAGAACTGTAGAAAACTCGGGTACAGTCTCAAATCAATTCATATCATATCAAATCATGTAATATCAAGGCACACTGTAGAAAATCGGGTATAGTGGCAAATCAAGATGCCCCATTCCAGTCCCTCTCACTATTCCTGAAATGCCATAGGGGTGACAGTACTATTCTAGTTCCGGGTGCAGAACTTACGACGGCATTAGGACCCAGTCCCCACCACGTCTGGTTACCACATATGGAATTCGTTCCGCTCAGAATAGTACTCAAGGCATCATGACGTTTCACCGCCCTAGTCTACTATTGCATTCACAACCCGAATATCCCTGATATCCGAGGTACCTTCCTCTCCACTACTTCGATATCACACTCATGACACACCGCGTTCGCATTTGTTAATGTCTTTTAAAAGTCTTTTATCTTTTTAATTAACCTAAGGTCGGCCCATCCTTGGTACATCCCTTCAACGAGTCCCGACCACTAATCTCTCAATCTTTTCTCATCTTTTCTCAACATAGCACAGAGCTGGGATCACATCGGCAAACTTGTGACACCCTTCCGATTATCCCAAATTGAATATAGTGATTATGTTTTGTATATCGGATAAACCCAAATATAATAATAAAAGTATATCATATTGGATATTATATGGACTTGTGAGTGTTAAGAAAATAGGTAAATAAAATTTTCTTTTAAAGCGGGTGCACGAATCGTCACTTGAAAGTCTTGGAGAAGAAAATCTATATTATCTCAAAATCATTGTATCGAGTTCGGCGATTTCTAAAACCTTTTCGCAAATAGAGTAACATTCGATCTTTTCGAAAATATCTTTGTATCAAGTAGCTTAAGCTACCCTTGCTTTGTTCGATAGAACTGATACCATTTATAGCCGAGCTCTTAAACAAATTAAATCAGAGTAAGCGGAAATTACTGGACTATGCAACTGATAGAATATAAACATAGGTTTTCATAGATATGGAGAGTCATAAGCACATAGCCCATAAGTAAAGTCTCCAAGTTTCAAAATATACAAGTCCATCATCAGATCTATATAACAGTGTAACTACAAACCCTAGAGTGTCCCATAAGTATATCTACAATATATATACATAATCAAAATATAAACTCCAGGGGCAGTCACATAGATCTGGCAGCATCAGATGTAGTAGTAGTAGCAGTAGCAGACTCCCAAAAGCATAAGAAGTAAGGTAGTAGCATCATCATCACAGCAGCAGCAGCAAATCTCCTCCACACACCGGATCCTCGGATCCACATCATACACCATATACGTGTACCTAGGGATCATCGTCCCTCCAGTCACTCCCAGTAGAATGCACGACAGGCTCGCTCCCACTCTCGTCCTCCACCGGATCCTCCTCGATCTCATCCGAGGGAGAGTGTACCCTATCACTGGGTACCGGGTCAGGTGATGGTGAAACCCTGACTGGGCTCCTCGGATCAGATAGGGGAGTCTCCTCGCGGACGACTCTCGAAGTAAAAGGGTGAGAGCGGGTAGGTTGAAAACGAAAACTATGGTAAGAGCGAGCTGGTCGCGTGGGAGGTGGTCCATGGTAAGTGTAAAACGGGGGTACATGCATAGTGTATATGATGGGAATCCTAAACCTACGAGGACGAAATCGTATCAGCGAGTTCGGGTGGTAGAAGGTAATCTCTACCTCCCCCTCAAACACCGCGCGATGGTCCTCATAGATCCATATGCCACTAGGAAGTGGCCGGATCTCGATGCAAGCAATGTAGCGAGACATCACCTACAAGGGCATAGGGGTAAGCAATTCTATACACATAATCAATAGAGAATAAATTATGCAGCATATAAAATGTAAGAATGCATCAATTAATATTAATCACATTTAGAACTTAGCGAGTATTAAATGCATATAGGATGCTCACACTTAATTCAGGTATATCAATTGCATTAAGTGAATGACATGATGCATGATTTTAACTCTCAAACTTATCTCCACATTTTCTAAGTCACTCTCTGACGTCCATCCCTGACAACCCAACACTCCATAGTGCGTTGTATTCCTAGGTATACAACAATTCGTACATTCACCTAGAATGTACACGTCATGCTTGGTATCCATGCCACCCGAGCATATCCCGTCATCCAAACGGATCGTCATCCAAACGATATATCCATATCGGCATCCACTAAGCCGACCACGTCAACGATGTGTCATCAAGCAAGCGTATTGGCACCCCCAGAGGCCCTCCACATGTTTATCAAAACATGAATACGTCCTACCATCCGAACTCCAGAATGAATGCATTTTATCCTTTAGACTTAAGGGAAGTGGATTAATACTTTGCAGGCCACCTAGGCTTATTTATTTATCAAAAGGACCGTCATCAAACGATCTATTTGTATTAATCAATTTCTTTAAGTCTTAATCCCTTGGACTATTCTCAATAATTCATTAATTATTTGACTTAGAATTGAAAATGATGTTTTCAGGTTTTGGGCAATTTACTCGAGTAAAATTCAGTCCACTCGAGTGTTCTTTAGATTTTCCAGATTACTCGAGTGTTCCTGAAGTTACTCGAGTGTTCATAATTTTCTGAGGATTTGGGTTTTCAATTCAACAATTTACTCGAGTGGTTCATGGGTTACTCTAGTGTTCTTGAACTTTTCCAGAATACTCGAGTGACCTTGACTGACTCGAGTGTTTGGCCTATAATAGTCCTCAGGTCATGCTCGATACTCGAGTACCAGACAGACTACTCGAGTGTTCTTTCTTAATTTACATGGTTTTGAATACGATTTACTCGAGTACTCTGCCTTTTACTCGAGTGTTTCGCAGCAGACAGCACTGAAAACTGGTTTTAACATGACATTTTCATTTCTATTCAAATTTAATCCACTCCAGGGATCCACAGAGTTCACATAACATTATTTAGACATGTTGCAGCACTTATTACAAGTCAAAACACAGATTTGACAGAGAAATCAATAATCATGCATTAAAACACATTTTCACAACTTAACATGTCAATTCTCATAAAAGCACAATAAACATAAAACCAAGTGCATTTTAGTTCACATACATGATATCAAACTTGCTCATTACAGATTTAGAGCATGGATTGGTCTCCAAACCAATGTTCCTATTCAATCTAAGCCCTTAGAGCCTCTTGGTGGCTCTCTAACACAATTAATGGAATTTAAACTCTATCTAGTGAATATAATTACTTCCCCTTACCTCTCAGACATGAATCAACAGAAAGAAATCCAAGAAAAGTGCTCCAACCCCAGAAATCACTTTGAGCTTCACATGCATGACAATTTTGAGTGCACCACCAAAACCGAATTGGTTCACCCATGAAACAGAGATAAGAATTGGGGAAAATTAGATTTCTAAACTCTATACAACATGTTCTAACTAAAGGAATTGAGTTTGAGACTCAGGAGCTCGAGAGCTTACCAGAAATTAATCTCCAAGTAAGCTCCAGAAACCAACTTTGACAGAAGAACTCCAACTTCCAAGCTGTCGTTCTCCCAACACACTCACTCAATCCTCACGATTTTGGTGTTTATACAAAGCTCGTGATGTGAGCTTTGTATTCGTGTATAGTTTATGACTTGAATCGAAACAGAGAGAGAGAATCGTTCACTTGAACCCAAGAACCCTAACTTCTTCAACTTCAACAAGAATGAGCCAAATCTTCACGAATTCGGTGTTGATTGGCTTTTATAGGCTTGGAGGAGGCTCATGCATCACGCCACGACATCCATGGTGTTGGCATGGTGGTGATTGTTGACACGAAATCGTTGGCTGTGACTCACCAAACGCACTAACTCGTGCTGGTTGACCCAGAATACTCGAGTATTCCAGAAAATACTGGAGTGTTTTACCCAGTTTTTGAAAAATAATTATTTTATTTACTTTCCCTCCAAATCTTTCCTATAATTGCTTCTAGGTCCCAACCCAGGGACTAATATACAAAACTCTTATTTTATGCATTTAAATTATTTATTAAATAATTTCCACACATCAACTAGTTATATGAACACAAATTTTAATCAAGGATTAATTTAGAAACTATTAATTATAATTAAATTATAATTAACATTTCATTAATCGGGGATTAAAATTTTGGGGTGTTACAAAACTTGCATCTCATTTCACAATCTTTCTCAACATCTCCTTTCATAATCTTTCACAAAATATCATTTCATAAACTCTTCTCAAAATACCTTTTATAAATTTTCTCAAAAATCTCATTTCGTAAACTTGCTCAAAAATCTTGTTTTGTAAGCTTTCTCAAAAGTTTCATTTCGTAAACCTTTTCAAAAATCTCTTTTTGTAAACTTTTCTCAAAATCTCGTCTTAGTGAGCATTAGTGGAGGAGCAAGCTCAACTCAACACCAATCTCATACCAATGAACAACACAAAGGAGCCCAGCTCCACTCATATCATTTCTCATTTTAACCAACAACAACAGCATTACTTTTCCCAGCTCTGGCTCATCCTCATCATTATCATCAAATCTTTCCCCAAACTTAACTCTTTATCTCTTTCTCAGCACATATCTCTTTTTCTAATTAGTCTCATACCTTTTATCATTATTTCTTTTCTTAATGTCTTATCAGGGCTGCCTTATTCCATAAGGACTTAGGCCAAATAGGGTACGACATCTTTCTCTTTGTGTCTTTTACTTCACTAATTTATTCTTTTCATTTTCATTTTCAGGACGTAACAGACGTCCATCAGCATGCTAATCATATTAATCAACAATTTAAAATCTCATCATGCGTAATTAAACAAATAAACATGAGCAGGCTATATCACATCATCAACATACAAATTCATCACGCACAACAACATGTGGTCTTTGTCTCCTTCGTATAAGTGGCCACACAACACAAACAATTGCCACTATACTACTGACTCAGAACCACCAAGTTCCGATCTTTGAGATGATCCGGAACGTCCTAATAAATCACCTAAATACCACGGTGTCTTAGGAAAGCTTCTCTCTCACCTCAAGTCCAGCAATTAAATGTACACGATCTCCGCGAATCCTTGTCGCTGCCAGCTGCTCCAATCCCCCGTCTTTAGAATTCCTCGTATTAAATAGAACGTGTTTACGTTATTCACTCATATCAAGAAAACCTTCTCCTTACTAAAACATAATTTATTTCTCGTCGGATAGCGTAGAACATAATTATTTTTCTCAAAACAACTCTGACTTTTCTGGTACTTTAAGTACTTCAAAACCATTTGAAAACATCATGTAGAGTAATTCAAACCATTTGATTTTGTTGCTGGTCTATCTTGGACAGCACTTTAACCGTGTTCGAAAACACCGAAAAATTCACCGTTTTTAATCCGGCTTTTTCCTGAATCAAATACCACTTGAAAAATATATTTTAAATCACATGAACACATTTTTAAATTTAAGAAACAATTCCAAACGATTCTGGAAAGCAAAGGATTATTTCACAAAATTCGCGTTAATAAAAATCCAAAAACATCGTATAAGCACTTTGGTTTCAAATAATTCTTTAGTTCGAAATTAACACTTTAAAACTCAAGTTTTTGTCATAAAAAAATCTTGGAGAGCCATAAACACAATCCAACAATTTCAAATAAATCAAATCAAACTCATCCGAAATCAATTAATTTCAAAACCAATTACACACCCGAATATTTCCAAACATTAACTAACACACAAACAACAACCATACTTTGATAAATCAAGTCATATAAATCATATAATTTTCAAATATTTTACACTACAACAAAAATGCTCAAAGATCCCGGTTCCGCACCCACATTGATCCCGGTTCCGAATCGGGATTGTATCCACTGGTATAACAAGACTGACACTTTTGATCCCAGGTGTTTTAGAAAACACGGAACCGGGATCAATAAAATATAAGGAATCAAGATCAATGAAATACAAGGAACAGGGATCAATAAAATCCAAGGAATTGGGATCATTAACATATTTGATCACTGTTGAGTTTTTTATAATGAACCAGAATCTTTAGTATATATTATCACTGTTGAGTTTTTAAAAATCAACCAGGATCTTTAGTATATATGATCACTGTTGAGTTTTTTGTTAAAATGAACCGGGATCTTTAGTATGTATATATATATTTTTGTAATTTATAATATTTGCTATATCCATGTATTTAAATAAATTGTCAACATTTTTTTTGCAACAAATAAATGCCATAATTATATAAACGTGAATGTCAAATACACATTTAAGATACATAACTCCCAAACCAAAACAAGTGGCTCCATAAATACAAAAGGCTAAACAAGCTAAGGTAACTCGTCAAAAAGTGGCTCAATACATACAAAAGTGCCCTAAATTCAAAACTAAACTAAGGTAACTCGTCAAAAACATATGTTGCCCATTCATCCTTGACTTCATTCAGCAATTCATCGGAGTAGTAGGTGCACTAGCAATCTTCAAAATACTATACAATTTAATAGAAAATGGAATTAGAATTGTGTTAATAAACTAAACGATATATTTATTATCAAATATGTGGTAAACATAAACCATATAACGAAAATTACAGACCAATGGTGGAATCATGTCATCTCCATAGTGCAATTGCACGATTTCCTTCATATATCGCATGACATAATATTATGTGAAAGAAAATTGTTCATTATAATGAAAATCTGGTCCATATGATTATTCTCCACACTCCCCCATGCAGGTTACAGACAATGCACATTTCATTAGCTGGATGTGACAGGCCCTTAAACCCTTGAAGGTTATATTAGGGAAAACAAAATATCTTTGGCGAATGTTGGGAGTTCCCTTTTAACAAAGCATTGTTCCTTATAGCCAACTATTTTCCAAATTAGATAGTTTGTTATCATGACAAACAAGATAATTCACAATAAAACATTCATAACTAATTTTAAAGGGACAATATTCATGGTCAACACTTGTCAAAATCAGTCTTTCATGCCATTTACAACAATATATATACTGTATGAAACAATGAGTAAACTTATAGGTAGGATAATAAAATAGCAACCGCAATGTAGCCATTTAGCATTCAAAATAACCATAATCAAAATATCTAATTAACTAAAAAAGTTTGGGTTGCTAATTCACTATAAAGGTATGTATCACAGTACAAGAATAACCTATCAAGTATCAAGCAAATATCACAAACTACGGATCTTGTTTGGTTATATTTAAATGATTTATTATATATTAAGTGACAAGTAACCAGACAAGGTATAGCAGTATTCTTCCTAAAATTTATGACCACAATCTTCCTATTTCTTATATAGGCCTTTCACATAGCACAGGAAAATAAAAAGATTCAATCTTCAAAGGACCACCTCAATGTATATTATACCAAATATAGAATTTCATATGCAACAAACAATATTAAAATTAAGTGTTGTACCTGGGAAATTATATTTTTCTCCATGACATCCTTAAAAAGAGGAGGTGGAGGCAAGTCCAACCCTAACATTAGAAATGGCATCTTGGAAGTTTCTGTAACAAATGCACCATCTAAAAGTTTCTCAATGTTGTTTTTATCCTCACTGTTTTCCTTCTTATTGGTGATCCCTTTGTTAGGAACTTGTTTTACAACCTCAAGCTCACCCTGCAAGCACAGTAAATTAGACAATAAATACAACTTAAGTGAGCAGTTGCTGCAGCTAGCAATACAAAATTGACCCAACGAAAAAAATTAGGGTGGATAAGTGTAGTGGACTTATAGTAGACCGAGCATCGACCGACCGAGAGCCTCATTACCCTTACTAGTATGATACTGATACAGGGCCAACGATCAGATACTTACACCGAGCAAACTGGGTTTCTACATGTAGGTCACGTACCGATGAGGTTAACACCGAGCACAGGACTTTCAATTTGATCCTTATCGTTTACAGCCTCATCAAACCGTAACAACTCCTAGATTCCCACGACTCTTGGTTAGATAAAACAGCATTGGATAGAGTTTATCATTTACAAGACTTATGGATATTATCTTATCACATCCTATACAAATCCTAGTTGAATTCTTCCTCTTTGGAAGCCTTATCAAGATGGCCCACAGTACACAGGTAATCCCCTAAAAGAACCACCATGCTATAGGGGCTAAGGTACGTCTTCTCATCCCTATGTTGACACTAGCACACACATTGTTGACTAGGGAGAACCTGATTATCCCAACTGGATATTCAGAAATCCTAAAGAGTCCTACATTAACATCTTGGCTGAGATCATTCTTCAAGGCTCTTCCATAGCTTTAAGGTTGATCTTGGTTAAGGACACGACATTGGCGCTGTCTGTGGGGACCTGAATAACATATCATTCCCACCACCACCATGGTCACTACCAGAAGTCAGGTTGGTGATCTCCGGGAGCGCATCGCCCGCACCCGTGGCAGGCCCAGGAATGCTAATAATAATGACCCACAGCCTCACTCTGCTGGCGATCTGCGTGACGTTCTCAATCATAATCGTGGGAATAATGGGCAACCACCACGAAGATCTCATTCTGGGCCAGGGAATAACCCCCAACCACGAAACCATTCACAAGGCCAACCACCGCCAAACCAAAGCCAAAATCGTAGCGGAGTTCATGCCGTACACCCCCAAACACCACAATCTTCCCATCCTAGGGCTGGGAGCAATCCCCAACCCCTTCAGGTTTTACGTACCATACTGCCTCCACCACCACCACCACCCCCTCCAACACAACCTCCCTCCACCCATGGTGATTCAAGTAGCACAGCTCCTACCACACGAAACACTTCTAGAACCACTGGAACCCGAGCACACCATGGGCGAAACACCCAATGTACTCCTCCTATCCCACATAACCCTGATCATATAAGTACAACACCTAGAACCAGACTGAATCCAGGTAGATCTGCTCCGGGAAACTCTCGTCATAGCCACTCCATCAGCAGATCCTATTCGACTACTGCCTCCGCTCGGGCTCGGGAGCAAGAGATGATCAATATTCTTAATAGGCAGACCACTTTAATCGAACAACAAGGACGTGCTATTGCCAACCTTCAACAACAAGCTATGGCAAGGATTGCTCAAAATCAATCAATCTCTGTTCCATCACAGAACCAACCAACCATGGACCCACAACCAGCCCCGATAATGCAGCTTCCCCCACCAAATTTTCATGTTAACCCCTCCACAAATCAAGATCAGGCCGGTTTCCACCCTGGTCATCCTTTTACTCCATATATAATGGCATTCGAAACCCCTCAAGGATACTTGGGCCCCTCTAATGTGCCACATTATAATGGTCTAACTGACCTAGTGGACCATATTGTGTCTTATGAAGGGGCCATGAATTATTATGGGAACAAATGAAATGCCGAGCATTTTCTATGACACTTGAACCCTCGGTTCTAAGGTGGTATTCTTCCCTCCCTCCTAACTCCATTAATTCCTAGGAAGAGATGAAGCGTGTATTTCTTAACAGATATACTGCTAGCTGCATTCAACCCAAATCCGACCATACTTTGGCATCTGTTACACAAAGGCCGGATGAACCACTGAAAGATTACTTATCACGCTTCCACGAGGAAGCAAGTTCTGTTCCACGGTTAGAGCCAGGAGTAGCAGTGCTACTATTCACACAAGGTTTGCTGTCTGGGGATTTCAGAAAATCCCTGATTGGTAAACCCCCAAAGGATATGGCCGAATTGAGACAACGGTCAAATAAGTTCATCAACATGGAAGAATTTCACAAGGGACAGAAGTTCAGAGAAGAAAGACAACGAGCCAATCCTCAAGGACCGAACAAACAAAAACGTGACGAACGTTTTGGTGGGAGACAAGACAGAGATAAGAATGATCGGGCAAATCAAGTTCTCAATCAAAGGTGCAATAAGAAACCCAAAGTCTCAAAACACCAAGTTCTCAAAATACAGAAAATGTAACAAAGACCAATATGATAAAAACAGAATGAAAACTAAGATAAAATCCAAAGGTCAACATCATCAAAACATCGAAGGAGCTGGAGCATCTGGAGGAGGATAAAACCGAGAGAAGAGTTTAGAGGATGAAAAACTAGTAAGATTTGACAAAACTTTGAGGAAAATCTGAGTTTTGAGGAGAGAGATATGAGAAAACCGAGAGAGAAGAGGGTCGCAAAAACTTGAGTCTGAGAGTATATATAAACAGTTCAAAATACTCGAATATATTCATAAATACTAGAGTTGTTCTTTAGGATAAACTCGAGTTTTTGAAAATATATTCGAGTCGGTCGTGACTCAGCCCAGATTTCCCAGAAAAGTCGAGTAAAAATTGAAAAACTCGAGTTTGGTCCGAAAGATCAAATTTCAGGAAAAAACGCAAAATACTCGAGTTTTTGGAAAATACTCGAGTTTGGTCTGAAAGTTCAAAAATTGGGGGTTGCGAAAGACTCGAGTGTTTTGAAAAAAACTCGAGTTATTCAATAAAGACTCGAGTTTTTTTTTATAAAAACTCGAGTATTTTTCTCAGACCCTGATTAAAAACTTTTTCAATTTAAAACTTATTTAATTTTGAATTAAAATACTCGAGTGTTTTTGGAAAAACTCGAGTATTTTGACAGAACAGAAAGTAAAAACTCAGTTTTAAAAGACCAAACACAAATCAAACACAAATCAAACACACATGCTTCACTACCAACTTGGAATACAGTACAGAATCACACACAATTAACATATACAATTTCAAATATCATCAAGGACAATTTAACTAAGAATCAATAACACATTAGAGTAAGACTAATATGGTGATTTTCCAAAAATGACACACAATGCAATTAGCCTATATTAGCTTCATCTAAAATACCAAGTTCTCTCCTAATATGATAAAAGGTGTCCCTTGGTAGAGGTTTTGTAAAAATGTCGGCTAATTGATTTGTGGTACTAACAAATTCAATTGTGCAATCACCCTTTTGTACATGATCTCTTAAAAAATGATGTCTTTTTTCAATGTGTTTAGTTCTTGAGTGATACACCGGATTCTTAGTCAAATTGATTGCACTCGTGTTATCGCATCTAATCGGAATATTTTCAAGTTTCAAACCAAAATCCGATAATTGTTGTTTCATCCATAACAGTTGAGCACAACAACTACCGACTGCGATATATTCCGCTTCGGCGGTAGAAAGAGCGACACAAGCTTGCTTTTTAGAAAACCATGACACCAATGAACTTCCCAAGAAATGGCAAGTACCACTGGTGCTTTTGCGATCAAGCTTGCATCCCGCGAAGTCGGAATCCGAGTAACCAACTAAACTAAGATTGGCATCATCAGGATACCATAAACCAGTGTTAATTGTTCCTTTTAGATACTTAAATATATGTTTAACCGCGGATAGGTGAGATTCTTTAGGATTAGCTTGAAATCTAGCACACATGCATACACTAAACATAATATCCGGTCTAGATGCAGTGAGATATAGGAGACTACCTATCATACCCCTATACTTACTAACATCAACCGGTGTACCTTGTTCATCCTTGTCTAGGTAGCATGATGTGCTCATTGGAGTGTAGGCTTCCTTGCACTTGTCCAATCCGAATTTCTCAAGGAGCTCTTTGCAATATTTCCCTTGATGCACAAAAATCCCCTCCTTGACTTGCTTTATTTGTAAGCCTAGGAAGAACTTGAGTTCTCCCATCATTGACATTTCAAATTCCTTTTTCATCAAATTTGAAAACTTTCTACAAAGAGACACGTTAGTAGCACCGAAAATGATATCATCAACATAGATTTGTACTAACAAAATGTCATCCTTGGTTTTATAAATAAATAATGTATTATCAACCTTCCCTCTTTGAAACTTGTTTTCTAATAGAAAGGAACTCAATCGATCATACCAAGCTCTAGGAGCTTGTTTCAATCCATAGAGTGCCTTTTTCAATTTATAAACATGGTTTGGAAATTCACTATTTTCAAAACCGGGGGGTTGTTTGACATACACTTCTTCATTTATAAACCCATTCAAGAAAGCACTTTTAACATCCATTTGATATAAAGTGAATTTCATGATTGAAGCATAAGCAAGTAAAATTCGGATTGCTTCAAGACGTGCAACCGGAGCAAAGGTCTCATCATAATCGATACATTCCTCTTGGTTGTACCTTTGAGCTACTAGTCTAGCTTTGTTTCTTATAATCAACCCGGATTCATCAAGTTTGTTTCTATTAATCCATTTAGTACCAATTATGGTATGATCATCGGGTTTAGGGACTAGATCCCAAACTTCATTTCTTTCAAATTGGTTTAATTCTTCTTGCATAGCAAGAACCCAATGATCATCCTCAATGGCCTTTTTAATTGAATCGGGTTCAATTTGAGAAACAAATGAGACATAGTGGCAAATGTTTTGAATAGACCTACGAGTAAGTACTCCCTTTGACATATCTCCTATGACTTTGTCTATAGGATGAGCCTTGACCGATTTCCAAGTTGGAGGAAGTTCTTCCCTTACTTCTCCTTCATCAACTTTTGAATTCTCTCTCTCTTTTTCTTCTTTTGAAAAGACAATGCCATCCTCACTAGCATCACATAAAACACTATCTTCTTTTGAAGACTCATTAAAAACCACATGAATTGATTCCTCAATAGTTAAAGTTCTTTTATTGAAAATTCTATAAGCTTTACTATGAGAAGAATAGCCTAAAAATATGCCTTCATCAGATTTGGAATCAAACTTGCCAAGGTGTTCTTTTCCATTATTTAAAACAAAAACTTGGCATCCGAAGACATGAAAATGAGATATATTTGGCTTTCTTCCCTTGTAAAGTTCATAGGGGGTTTTATCCAAAGAGGGCCTTATCAAAATACGATTTAAAACATAACAAGCCGTATTGACGGCATCGGCCCAAAAATATTGAGGTACTTGAGAATCATTTAACATGGTTCTAGCAAGTTCCTCTAGCACCCTATTTTTCCGCTCTACCACTCCGTTTTGTTCCGGAGTCCTTGGTGCGGAGAATTGATGCTCAATACCATTTTTAGCACAAAATCTATCAAATTTGTGGTTTTCGAATTCACCACCATGATCAGTACGAATAATAATTACTTTTTGATTCACTTGGTTTTGCAAAAGTTTGACATGATGTTTAAAAGATTTGTAGGTCTCACTCTTAGTAGTTAAAAATAATGTCCAAGTAAACCTAGAGAAGTCATCAACAATCACCAATGCATAATAGTTGCCACCAAAGCTTTTTACTTGTGATGGTCCAAACAAGTCCATATGAAGCATTTCTAATGGCCTTGATGTGGACATCACCATTTTTGATCCAAAGGTGTTTTTAGTTTGTTTACATTTCTTGCAAGGGGAACAAACACCTTCAATAGAAAAATTTAGCTTTGGTAAACCAACTACTAGATCTTTAGATTGAATTTTCTTCAATTGGTTTACATTTATATGAGCGGTCCTACGATGCCATAACCAAGTGTCATTTTCTTTGCTCACTAAACAAGTAGAGACCAAAGAAGTGACTTTGTTCAAATCAACTAAGTAAGTATTATTTGACCTTCTACCAACAAATTTGATTGATTCATATTTGTCACTTTTAATGAGGCAATGGGTAGAGGTAAAAACTACATGATTACCAACATCACATAATTGGCTTATGCTCAAGAGATTATGTTCTAATCCTTGAACATAGAGCACATTATCAATAATCAAGTTTGAAGAGTTTCCGATTTTACCAATACCAAGGATTTTGCCTTTGTTGTTGTCCCCATAAGTGACATAACCCTTTTCCTTTGGAGTAAGCTCAATGAAGTGCCGCTTATCTCCCGTCATGTGCTTCGAACATCCACTATCAAGATACCACAATTGTTTTCCCGTTCGAAGGCACACCTACAATATGAAATCACTTGTTCACTTTGGGTACCCAAACAATGTTGGGTCCCTTAGGGTTAGTGTTGGGACTTTCTCCCTTCTTAATCCACATATAAGTGCCCTTTTTCATTTCAAACTTCTTAATGTGGCACTCAATGTTGATATGTCCAACTTTTCCACAATAAGTACAAGTTGGTCTCTTTGATGAATTTTTCTTAGAAAATGTTCCAACCACCTTGTACTTTTTGTCCTTTTTATGAACATATCCTAAACCGGTTTTGTTGTGATTATGTCTTTGAGAGTTCAACAACCGGTTGAGGTTTCTATCACTATGTGAGATTGTGAGTTTGTTTTTCAACTCTTTCACTTCTTTTTCAAGATCATCACATCTCTCACATGAAGTGATAATTTCCTCATGATTTGCACAATCACTTTGATGACTAGAATTAATAAGTTCCAAGGATTCATTTTGAAGTTTCAACTCATTTATAGATTTTTGCAATTCATCAATTTCATGTTGAAACTCCAAAATTTTCTTTCCTTTTTCCTTATTAATTTTAGCAAGCCTTTTAAATTGAATTAACATTTCATTGTAAGCTTCTTGCAAATCATCATATGAAATGGAGTTTGAAGATGAACAAGAAGAGCTAGAGGTTACCTCATCATCACTTTCACTCATGCCATGATTAGCTCTTGATGAGGACTCATGATTGTTCTTGGCCATGAGACAAAGGTTTGCATTTTCATCACCGGAACTACTTGAAGATGATTCATTGCTCTTCTCCGGTGCATCCCAAACAATGTATGCACGCTTCCCTTTGGTCTCTTGGGTCTTCTTGTCATTCTTCTTCAAGAATGTGGCACATTCCATTCTTATGTGACCAACCCCTCCACATTCATGACACTTAACTCCATCATTGGTACTCTTTTCTCTTTGTTTGGAGTCTTTGGTTCTCTTGAAATTAGATGAAGATCCACCTTTCTTCCCTTTGAAAAATTTGTTGAATCTTTTCACAAACATCCCAAATTCTTCTTGATTTGGTTCACCATCGGAATCTCCACTTGTAGAGCATTCTTCAACTTCTTTTGTAGCTTTGGTTGAAGCTTTGAGTGCTATGCTCTTTTTCTTTTTGTCCGATTCCTCATGCATCCCAAGTCTTGTAAGCTCCATCTCATGCTCTTGGAGTTTGCCAAACAAAGTGGCTAAGTCCATGCTATTTATGTCTCTTGATTCCTTGATGGCGGTTACCTTGGGTTGCCAACTCCTATCAAGACATCTTAGAATTTTGTTAGTAGTTTCACCATTACGAAATACTTTTCCCAAGGAAATCAAATGATTAACAATGTGAGAGAATCGCTTTTGCAAGTCACTAATGGATTCATTTGGCAACATGTGGAACAATTCATATTCGTGAGTTAGAGAATTCAATCTTGCATCTCTAACCTCACTTGTTCCCTCATGTGTGACTTGCAAAGTATCCCACATTTCTTTTGCCGATTTACATTGGGAAACTCTATAAAATTCATCATGGGATAGAGCCGAAAAGATGATGTTTTTAGCTTTTAAATCAAATGAGACTTTTCTCTTTTCATCATCATTCCAACTACTCCTTGGAATTTCAACAATTTCATCATTTATTTTCTTTTTGGGAATGAAAGGACCATTTTCAATTGCATCCCAAATATCCATATCAATTGCTTCAATAAAAACTTTCATGCGAGTTTTCCAATAAACATATCCTTCACCATTAAATAGTGGAGGACGGTTTATTGAAGCTCCTTCTCCACCAAAGTTATTGCTAGAGCCCATTAAGTTTCCAAAAGGATCTTTTTCGAAAAAGTTGTTACACTCGATCTTTCGACCGAGCTCTGATACCACTTGTTGGAAACCAACAAGCGGGCTAAGCAAATACTAGAGGGGGGGTGAATAGTATTTTGAAGCACTAATACCAAATATTTCGATTGATAATTGAAGAATGGAGCTAAGACTGAATTTTCTGGAATCAGACACAAAAGACTCGAGTCTTTTGTTAAATACTCGAGTTTTTCAGGATGAACAACTCGAGTCTTTTCTGAAATACTCGAGTTTTTCCTATCAGATAGCAGAAAGACCAGAAACGAAAATTCAGCAATTTAACTCAAATCAATTCAATAATAAACAGGAACTTATCCAACAGAATAGCAAGTAATCTAAATAACTTTTAACACAAAGATTCCTTGAACTTGCTACCTAATTGTATAAATCCTAATTGATTGAAATGACTTAAGTCTATTGAGCTAGAAAGTAGATTAAAAGCAATAAACCAACACTCAAGCAATTTTATCCTGGTTCACTCCAACAATGAGCTACATCCAGTCCTCCTAATCACTTAGGAGTTTCTACTAATAATCAAATTGTTAGAAATTACAAAGGATTGCTTGAGAATGGCCTCACTCAACCTAACCCTTTCAAGAGTGTACCAAACTCTTGATTTCTACCCCAATTTGATTCCGGTGATTGAAGAACTCTTCACAAAGCTTCCTTGAACTCCCTTCAAGAAACTCCACCGGGCTAGGAACCTCCTAGTCTTGTGCTTGAGAACCTCTCAAGACTTCCAACACCCTAAGCCACTTAGGGTTTGCTTGGGAACAATCCAAGACTTTGAATAATCAAGCTTTTTGTATGTGTATTACTAATCTCACAATGGATTAGCACAAATAAGCACAGCTCAATGTAAGAATTGAGGCCTAAAACTCAACTTGGAATAAAATGACAATATGAGTGAGAAGTTGAGCTTTTTGGGAATTAACACTTGAGAAGAGGAAATTATGAAAGCTTGTAATCAATGATGTGTTATTGTCTTGTTTGTTCTTGCACAAATTCAAAGAGGAATTTTACAATAAGGTTCTGAATTCTCTCTTGGGGTTGGATGAGACTCAAATGCCCTCAATTGGGTTTTTTGAGTTTCTCCAACGTTCATTTTTTGCTGACTGGACAAAAATACTCGAGTCTTTTGGTAAAAACTCGAGTCTTTTTGGTCGGTCACGAGTGAATTGGTGCACGAACAAGACTAACGGTCATAATTGCTGACCTGGCACAAATACTCGAGTTTTTCTACAAATACTCGAGTGTATACTCGAGTCTTTTTCAAAATACTCGAGTATTTTGATCAGATATGGGAAAAATTATTTTTCAATTTTATTTTTCCTCTCAAGTATTAATTTTTGGTCAATCTCAACTTAATAAACATATAAAAATTTATTCCTAGAAGAGACTAACTATTTCTACCCACTCTCAACCACTCTCAACATAAATTAGAAATTTACAATTAATATTTGATTGAGAATGATTGGGCACTTGTCTTCTTTTCTTGACTTCTTGTTGATGTTGATGTTGCAATATCTTCAAGGCATGATTTGTTAATTATTTTGTCATCATCAAAACATAATCCACATAATTAGGAGCATTGAATTCACATTATCAAGACGACCCACAGTACACAGGTAATCCCCTATAAGAACCACCATGCTATAGGGGCTAAGGTACGTCTTCTCATCCCTAAGTTGACACTAGCACACACATTGTTGACTAGGGAGAACCTGATTATCCCAACTGGATATTCAGAAATCCTAAAGAGTCCTACATTAACATCATGGGTGAGATCATTCTTCAAGGCTCTTCCATAGCTTTAAGGTTGATCTTGGTTAAGGACACGACAATAAGAAAGAACCTGAAAGCATTCATAAATTATGTTGGTATTCTTCTTTGAATTTTTGAGATCTCCATGTAGCGTATTAAGAAGCCATGACATGAACTCAACTGGATCAGATTGGCTACCTATCCGAAACCGCTTTTTACTGGCTTTCATCACTACCTGTAGAAACTCATGTGGGCTGACCTGTTTGTTAGATCCAGTGAGAATGTTTTGATAATGACAAAGGTTTTGAACAAGCTATAAGTGTTTGTGATCAAGCTCAAGTATGAAGAATTTCATCAATCAACAACAAACAACAAATGATGAAGAGAGAGGAAGCTCATGAAGACTTAATTTGTGTATAATTATAATATCTCTAGTTTGAGTCTTTTATTTTAATGAGTTTGGGTAGAGTCTTTAGAGGGTAGTGAATCTCTATCAAGGTCATGATTATATCATAATTTGAGTTTTCACTTAACCTAAAATCAATAGGTGGCTTAAAGGTTTGAAAGGAAAGGTTTAGTTTAGAGAAAACAAGTTTTTAATTGAATTTAGCAGTGGCTAATCAATTAGTGGGTTAGGTTAATCGATTAACACGCATGTTACAGTGGTTAATCGATTAAGCCATATGTTAATCGATTAAGAACTGTTAAACTGGTTTTTAAAATACGTTTTTAACTTCTCAAAATCAGTTTTTAAGTTTCTAACTTTTGGGTATTCTATATAAACATTTTCCTAACCTTTGTGAATTAATTAGAACAACTTTCATATCAATTTTACATAGATCAAAGCCACACTATTCTCTCTCCCTTTTTCATAGATCAAAGCTTTCAACTTTTATATTCTTTGATCAAGAATCTTTGAATCTCTTATGTTGATATTTTCATAGCTATTGAAAGAGATTCATAGGATTGTCATTGTATTCATTTGAGTTGTAATCATTGCAAAGGAGGCAAGCTATCTACAACATTGGAAGCCTTGGTGGTTGTTCATCAAGCAAAGTCATCTTGGAAGTCTTGTTGTGATAACAAGCAATTGGAAGTCTTGGTGTGAGGTATCATCAAGCAAGTGGAAGTCTTATTGAGGGGAATCGGCAAGCAAGGGAAGAGGTTAGATTAGATTCAATAGGGTTGCAAGACAAGAGTGTGGTATCTCTTGGAGGCTATCAAGAAGGGAGTCTTGAGAGGCATTTGCTTGTAATTTGAGAACTCTAATTCCTCATAGTGAAGAATCTCTCTTGATTGAAGAGGGGACTGGATGTAGCTCTCAAGCAGATGAGAGTGAACCAGGATAAATCTCTGTGCAGTATCTCTATTCTCTTAGCTCTTTACATTCAAGTCATTTCATATGTTCTTGGTTGAAAACCTAGAAAAGATTGATTTTTCTTAATTGATTGAATTGAATCTTAATTGTGCAAATTGATTTGGGAAAATCATTTTCATAACCTAGGTAATCAATAAGAATATTGGTGTTAATCAATTCCGCTTAATCTCTGATATTACGTGTTAATTTATTGATTTTCGTATTCAATTGAAAAGTGATTTTTCAGTTTTAACAGTGATTAATCGATTAACTAAAGTTGTTAATCGATTAACCAAAATCAATCTTTCGGCACTAATCGATTAATTGAAGTATTAATCGATTAATCATTTGAAGCCTTTCGGTTGTTAATCGATTAATTGAAGGCTTAATCGATTAAGAGCTTAAATTTTTTGTAAAAATCATTTGTTTTAATTGTTTCGATTTGTTTCTTTCGAAAATCTTTCAAGGTTTTTCTAAACACCTATTCAACCCCCCCTTCTAGGTGTTCTCCTAGTGTCTCCTAGTTATTTCACCCACCGATTGTAGTTCTTACAATTGGTATCAGAGCTCGGTCGAAAGACACAAGCATAGAGCTTTTTCGTAAAGATCCTTGAGGAAACTACAATGGGTTCTACAAATCCCTTTGGTGGTGAAGGTGCTTCAATTAGCCGCCCTCCTATGTTTGGTGGAGAGGGTTATGCTTATTGGAAAGTTAGAATGATAATTTTTATAGAAGCCATAGACATGAACATTTGGGAAGCCATTGAGAATGGTCCTTATATTCCCTCAAAACAAGTAGAAGGTGTATCTCAACTTATCCCCAAAGATAAGTGGACCGATGATGATAAAAATAAAATTCAATATGATTTAAAATCAAAGAATATCATCACCTCCGCTCTATCTTATGATGAGTTCTTTAGAGTCTCTCAATGTCATAATGCCAAACAAATGTGGGACACCTTGGAAGTCACACATGAAGGCACTAGTGAAGTTAGGCGTGCTAGATTAAATTCTTTGATCCATGAATATGAATTGTTTCGAATGTTGCCTAATGAATCTATATGTATTATGCAAAAACGTTTTACTCATATTATTAATCATCTCATTGCTCTTGGAAAAACTTTCATGAATTGTGAATTTGTTAACAAAGTTTTAAGATGTCTAAGTAGGGAATGGCAACCTAAGGTTACCGCAATTGTTGAATCAAAGGACTTGGACACCATGGACTTAGCTACACTTTTCGGAAAGCTTCAAGAACATGAAATGGAGCTTGGACATTTGCATATGCATGAAGAGTCGGATAAGTACAAGGAAAGAAAAGGAATTGCTCTTAAAGCCAAAAGTTCATATAAAAAGGAAGAGAGTTCCAATAGTGATGATAATGAAGATTCCGATTCGGACATTGATGAAGAGGAGATGAAACTTCTACTAAGAAATTTTAGCAAGCTTCTAAGGAGAAAAGGAAGGTTGAACAAAGACAAAAGTAAAGAGAAGAATTCCCCACCCTACAAGACCAAGACAACAAAAGAAGCAGTGGTTTGCCATGAATGCGGAAAACCCGGTCATCTCAAGTACTCATGCTCTAAGTATCTCAAGAAGAAGGAGAAAGAAAAGAAAAATTCAAAGCATAAGAAGGCATACATCGTTTGGGATGATGAAGATGAAAAGAAAAGCACATCAAGTAGTTCTTCGGATGATGAAGAAGTCGCTAATCTCAACTTGATAGCTCTAGTAGATGAAGAGGAAAGTTCAAATGATGAATCATGTGAACAAAGCGAGGATAGCGATGTAAGTGAAACTAAATCCGAAATTTCTTCCAAATATGAAATTTTATATAATGCTTATGAAGAAATGCATGAACATCTTAAGAAAATAGCTTTGAAAAACATTGAAAGGAATAAGCTCATTTTGAAACATCAAGAAGAGATTTTAGAACTTCAAAAACTAGTTGATGAGCTTAATCTTCAAAATGAAACTCTTGATCTTATTTATGCTAGTTCTTCTTGTGATTGTGCTAGTAGATTGAATATTGTGTTTGATTATGAGAGTTGCAAGTTGCTTAAAGATGAAAATTCTATTTTGAAAAATAAGCTTGCAAGTTTCACAAGTGGTGATATTAGATTGCGCACATTGTTAAATTTTCAAAGAGAAAATTAAAACAAGTTTGGTTTGGGTTATACTAATGCTAAGAGTAAGTCTCATAGAAATGTTGTTGATTTTTCTAAAGTTGATTTTTCAAATGCTCCAACATGTTTCTATTGTGGTACTCATGGACATACTTCAAATGTGTGTTATATTAAAGTGCATGGTATACCTAGAGGAAATTTTGTTTGGGTTAAGAAGGGTGAAAATCCCTTAACTAACAAAAATGGATCCAAGACTATTTGGATACCAAAAAGCAAAGCATGATTGTTTTGTAGGTATGATTGAAGAGCAAATGGCATCACAAGTATTATTCTTTGATTTGCTTCTTCAAGTATCAAGTGAAAGTCCTACAAATTGGTAAAATTGATATTGTTGGACATTTACAATTGGTGTTACTTCTACAAAAGTTCAATTGATATCATTGTGTGATTATTATATAATTATCATGCTATTGTAGTTATTGTGATATTTCTTTACAATTGATATCTTAATTTGTTAAGTGATATGATGACTTCTAGTTACAATTGGTATTATATTTCATTGTCATATTTCTCTCCAATTGGTATCACATTTCAAAGTATAGATCTTTAGTTTTACAATTGGTATCATTGATTAGTTGGTATCAATGTTGTGAAGAAATGAATGTTATAATTTCTCTTATTTTGGCTTAGCATTTTATATTACAATTGGTATATATTACTTTTTGATAAATCCAAAAGGGGGAGAAAGGGTTGTTTTGTTGTTTTGATATAGGTTGAGCAAAGTTGTTGAAGATAGGGGGAGAATCAAGCTTAACTCAATTGGATTTCAAATGTCAAAAGCATTTATTGAGGGGGAGCAAGAGTCTCACCAAGTGATCAAATGGTTCAAGCATCAACAACTTTAAACAAATTCAAAACGTGTTTGTCATTTTCAAAAAAGGGGAGATTGTTAGATCCAGTGAGAATGTTTTGATAATGACAAAGGTTTTGAACAAGCTATAAGTGTTTGTGATCAAGCTCAAGTATGAAGAATTTCATCAATCAACAACAAACAACAAATGATGAAGAGAGAGCAAGCTCATGAAGACTAAATTTGTATATAATTGTAATATCTCTAGTTTGAGTCTTTTATTTTAATGAGTTTGGGTAGAGTCTTTAGAGGGTAGTGAATCTCTATCAAGGTCATGATTATATCATAATTTGAGTTTTCACTTAACCTAAAATCAATAGGTGGCTTAAAGATTTGAAAGGAAAGGTTTAGTTTTGAGAAAACAAGTTTTTAATTGAATTTAGCAGTGGCTAATCGATTAATGGGTTAGGTTAATCGATTAACACGCATGTTACAGTGGTTAATCGATTAAGCCATATGTTAATCGATTAAGACCTGTTAAACTGGTTTTTAAAATACGTTTTTAACTTCTCAAAATCAGTTTTTAAGTTTCTAACTTTTGGGTATTCTATATAAACCTTTTCCTAACCTTTGTGAATTAATTAGAACAACTTTCATATCAATTTTACATAGATCAAAGCCACACTATTCTCTCTCACTTTTTCATAGATCAAAGCTTTCAAATTTTATATTCTTTGACCAAGAATCTTTGAATCTCTTATGTTGATATTTCATAGCTATTGAAAGAGATTCATAGGATTGTCATTGTTTTCATTTGAGTTGTAATGATTGCAAAGGAGGCAAGCTATCTACAACATTGGAAGCCTTGGTGGTTGTTCATCAAGCAAAGTCATTTTGGAAGTCTTGTTGTGATAACAAGCAATTGGAAGTCTTGGTGTGAGGTATCATCAAGCAAGTGGAAGTCTTGTTGAGGGGAATCGGCAAGCAAGGGAAGAGGTTAGATTAGATTCAATTGGGTTGCAAGACAAGAGTGTAGTATCTCATGGAGGCTATCAAGAAGGGAGTCTTGAGAGTTATTTGCTTGTAATTTGAGAACTCTAATTCCTCATAGTGAAGAATCTCTCTTGATTGAAGACGGGACTGGATGTAGCTCTCAAGCGGATGAGAGTGAACCAGGATAAATCTCTGTGCAGTATCTCTATTCTCTTAGCTCTTTACATTCAAGTCATTTCATATGTTCTTGGATGAAAACCTAGAAAAGATTGATTTTTCATAATTGATTGAATTGAATCATAATTGTGCAAATTGATTTGGGAAAATCATTTTCATAACCTAGGTAATCAATAAGAATATTGGTGTTAATCGATTCTGCTTAATCTCTTATATTACGTGTTAATTGATTAATTTTTGTATTCAATTGAAAAGTGATTTTTCAGTTTTAACAGTTAATTAATCGATTAACTAAAGTTGTTAATCGATTAACCAAAATCAATCTTTCGGCACTAATCGATTAACTGAAGTATTAATCGATTAATCATTTGAAGCCTTTCGGTTGTTAATCGGTTAATTGAAGGCTTAATCGATTAAGAGCTTAAATTTTTTGTAAAAATCATTTGTTTTAATTGTTTTGATTTGTTTCTTTCGAAAATCATTCAAGGTTTTTCTAAACACCTATTCAACCCCCCTTCTAGGTGTTCTCCTAGTGTCTCCTCGTTATTTCACCCACCGATTGTAGTTCTTACACTGTTGAAACACACTTTGAAAGATAAGCCACCAAAGTGACCAAACCAAACTATAAAAATCATAGACTTACAATGATTATATTAAAATCTAGGTCACATACTATAACTCTCTACCCACAAAAGTTTCATTAGATTATGATCTCAGAGAAGTAGATCCTTACAGATTCACTAGCGTAGATTGGAACCATAGAAACAACTGCAACAATCCACTTCGTTCCTGAATACAAAACCCATTTCAGATTAGCCAAAGTTGAAAGATTCCATTCAAGCTGAAAGGTTGCAAGTACAAACATTTGAAAGCATAAAGCATTAACATTAACTTAACTTAATACAATTTTTCTCAGGAATGTTGGAATGCTGATTAAAGGGCTACACTACATATTCTGATATTGAAATAGTCATAATTGAAAGTAAATAAATCTGGAAACAATTAACTTCATTGAATACAACTTCAATGACCAGGCACCATAGAACTTACCAAAAGCCCATGGCATATAAGAGAGGAGAATTAAAAAAATGGGCGAACACTTGATGGTTGAAATAGAAATGACAAAAAAAAATAACTCACGGCAGGATTGGTATATGATCGAAGATGTTGAAAGATGAGAAGAATGGAGAGCACTAGAGCTACAAGCACAAAACACCCCCCAATTATGAGAGCTGGTTGGAGAGGCTCGGTCCGATTCGCAGCCCGCAGCCCGCAAAATTATATGACAACCTAATTTCCAATTAAAATTATCATCACACTAAAACAAAATTTCAGCAGTGGATCAAAGTTTAGAATCAAATTTAAGCATTGAGACCATAATTAACCACATAAGTAGACATAGGCAAAGATTTTCCAACTCATTTTCATCACAAACTCAAGTCTAAATCACTCGCAAAAACACTCCATGTAATACGCATCCAAATCATTGTCTCAACAGTTATGCAAACCATACCATCTCATCAACTCATGATACTAAATTAGCCAAAAATTACTCATAGTAAGAGGGAGGAGATGCAAAGTTTTATACAATTCATAAAATGTGCTACACAAGCAAGATTTCAAGCTATGCAATGCAACCTAACTGATTTCCACCAAAGAAAAACACTGCAGAAATAACATAGCAGAGAGGTGCTTGACAGAATGAACACTCCTCCTGAAATCCAAGTCCATGATGTCAGCTACTTCAGAAAAAGCACTAGGTACTGAACAACTACATTAGAAAAATAATTAATCTCATAATAAATTATAAAATCACAAGCCTATTTCATTTGAAATAGAAATTAGAATGATACTGATACCCGGCAGTTCTAGCAATGGCTTGACATAATCACTTACATATTCACGTGGCCTGATGTAGAACAAGTTGATCATGTATTCTTTTGAATTTCTCCTTGAGCCTCTTGATCTGAAAAACCAATATAAAATTGTACATTATGTAGAGAACAAAAGAAGTTGCCATCTCCGAAAATTGCTCAAGACAAAACGTGACTTATGAGTTATGAACTATGCAATACCCTTTTCGGCTGAATTGTTGTGTCTCTCTTCTGCTTCCCGAATCCAACATTCCAACTAGGAGAGACTTGAAGGACAAAGACAATAGAGAACAAACTAGAAAAAGCTAAAATAACACAACAATTTTTTCAATAATAGCTCATCAAATGAGTACATATATGACTCAAAAACCAAACATAAAAAAAACTTATCTCACACAGTAATTTCATCAAACAATAAGCGGTCAATGCTCAAAAATATGAATAGAAACTAACTTGAATGAAATAGTCCTATTCCGGTGACAGAATTTCTGTGAGAAATCGTTGTTGTTGTTGTTGTTAGAAGTTCAATTGTCGTGTCTCTGGTTTGCTTTGTGCTGAGGTGATATGGATCAAAGGTCGAGCAGGAGGGATACACTCGACAGCTTTGTGTTCCTGTGGTGGTGAGTGAGAGAGGGTTACGGATCGGTGAAGAAAGAGAGAGAGAGAGAGAGGAACGACTGTTGAATGAATGAATGGTGAACGGTGGTGGGTAACGGTGAAACCTCGGTGAGTCACGGTGAACCGATTGACCGCGGGAGAGTGAGAGAAGGGAGCAACCGTGGTGATGGAGGGCTTGTAGATGCGATTTGGTGTGGTGTGGTGAGGTAACGGTGGAAGCCGGTGGAGGGCTTGGGAGCGGCGGTGGCTATGGGAGCGGTGGTGAGATCGAGAGAGGGCTCAAGGAACGGTGGTGGTGGTTGTGTGGCGTGGTGCTGAGAGAGGCAAGGTGGCTTGGTGGCGGCAAGGTGAACCATCGACTAATATGTATAGTATGGGGAAACCATCGACTAAGACTACGCATTTGGTATCATCTTCTCTTCGATCTCAAGTGTCTAAGCTGCATCAAATTTCCCTCTTACAAACAGGCATATCGTGAGTCAACTGGGACTGTGTTGCCTACCGATGAAGAAGTATGGGGGGCGGCGGCTCACTTAGAGAAGAAGAAGGGAAATTAGGTTTCCCCTTGTAAGCACCAAAATAATCAATTTATTCATCCCAGTTGAAGTAAAATGATGGGATAAATAATGTTTGTAGGATTTTTAATTTTTAAAAAATAAAAAATTATTTATGTTATAACATTGATCCCGGTTCCATGTTTTTATTATTCATCCCAGTTGAAGTAAAACAACGGGATAAATAAGCTTGTTTCCTTAGTTCCTTTCAAGACCGTGGAGATCATCAAAGAAAAATTCAATCTTTTACTCAAATAAAACATGCAAGACTCAAGTCTTAAGCTTTTTGATAAGACATGTAAAAATCAAAGATAATCATAGATCAATATACACACTTTCAACTTATTTTTCAAAGGGACATAAAAATAAATTTTCAAGGTTAAACATCAACATGCATGTACTTAGATCTTGTAGATCAAGTCATAAAATCAATCACAATAATGCAAATCAAAGATCAAAATCATTTTGGGTAAGGAGAGGCCACAACCGTGACATGCATTGAGGAAAGACTAAATCTTTTTGTTCAAAATCACATGCATGTACTAAAGATCAAAACTTTTTCATGGATCAACCCAAGATCAAAGCTTTTTATTTATAAATCACATGCAAAGCTCAAGAACAAAACTTTTTCATGAGCAAGTTAAAGATCAAGACATACAAGCACATAAATCAACTTTTCCAAGTATAAGATTAACATGCAACTACTTGAATCAAATTAAAAAAAACATCAAAACCCAATCTTCTAGTCATGACCGAATCATATAGTTCATGGTTTAACATTTTGCATGTTCATTTAACTCTTAAAAATTCAAGATCAAAGCATTAACAATACATGCAACCATCAATCAACCATAAATCATCACATGCAAGTGAAGATCAAGACAAATAAACAACTTTAAACACAACTTTAGCTAAAACCGTGACAAAGAGAAACCATGAGTTAAAGATCTAAACTTTTTAACATAATCTTCATGATCAACACTTAGAAATGGCATGCATGTAGTTTAAACTTTTAGATTACTTCAAAATAAACGCCTGCACCACAAAACTTTAAGTTCAAACAAAGTTTATCTTAAAGTCCTTTACAATACAAAATTAAATACACTTAAAACTCTTATAAGCTCAAACAACTACCTTAAATCAAAACCCTAACTTTAAGCTTCAAGGTCTCTCTCCTCTTCTCCTAGGTTTTTGCTTCGGCCTTCTCTCTCTTGGGTGGTAGGTGATTTTCCTCTTGAGTTTTGAAGAAGGAAGTGTGGTTGGAAAAGGAAATCAAGGGTATTAGGTTAAAAGGCTTGGATTTTCACTCTCCCTCTCCTCTCTCCTCTCTCGGCCTCACTTTCTTTCTCTTTTGGTCTCAAGAGCTTGTTGTGCTCTTGGACCAAGTGTTTGTGGAAGAAGGAAATGAGAAGTGAAGGAAAGGAAATGAAGAAGTGAATGAGAATGAATGCAAATGAACTAAGGGCCAATGCTTATATAGGTAATTCATGAGCTTCCTATTTTGCCCTTGGAAAGTTCGGCCATATGTGTAAGGGAGAGGGGCATTTTTGGCACTTCAATAAGTTGCATGGGTGGATTTTAGCAAGGGGACGTCTAGGAGTAATTTAGGGCTTTAGGTCACTTCATACATATTTATTTCTACCAATTCAATTTCTTTAAGGTTCTAATTATTCTATAGGCTCCATGTCCTAAAATTAAAATCCTAAGCTTACATATATACATACATACACACGTAGCATACTCATATGCACACATAGGAAACAAATCTTTTTCTCATAAAATAACTCATGTTTAAAAAACACAATTTCTTTAAAGCATAAAAATAATAAATACACAACCATTACAAAACTCAATTCCTAAACTCATAATATCATTCCATGAAAACCATTGCTTTAAAATTTTTCATCACTTTGAAATCATGAAATAAGAAATTCATTCAAGGAAATACTCTTTCAAAAACACTTTTCTCAAAAATAAATCTCTTTAGTACTTAAAACAATACGAGGAATTTGCGGGTCGTCACATTCTCCCCAACTTAAAGATTTCTCGTCCCCAAGAAATACGTTACGGATTGGGCAGCAGGACACAGAATCTTAATTGGTTTCGGTAGGATTTGGCCGAGGGGTAAACTTAATTGGTTTCGGTAGGATTACTTGGCAAAGTTGCTAAAATTTGTGTTTCTCACGAACAACCACTTCGAATCTTGGTAAGGTTCTCTATGGCTTATTGGGATCTAATTAGGCTTCTTAGGAAATGGAAGTTCCTACTTCGGTTGCTCCGAAGTCATTTGGAAGGTGGCAATGATATCGGCCGTCAGTAAATGTAACGATCGGGGTGATCAGTCCTAACCTCGCATCTATCAACAGCTCATCATTGCTATCTTCATTGATAGTATCATCCTTTAACAGATGCAAGAGTAAGGATGGCCAATCCTTACCCTACACACTATTAAATGACGATACTATCACAAGGTTTAATTCAGACTTTAACTGGACTCCTACAACTTATCAGTTCTTCCTACGGCTTCCCATGGTTGTCTTAAAGATCGGTTAAAGTGTGTGTACTTCTCGAGTTTCACAACACCACATTGGATAGGTTTAGGGATTTAGATTCTAAGAAGCGTAAGCTTTGGGAAATCGTAATAAGGAACTAATGAGATCAACCTAGAATTCATATAGAATCTCTATTCTAAAAAAAACTGCCCTAACTCCTTTGCCCGTTCGGTTTCAAGAAACTAACATCTCACTTAAGGTATACCTCCACTTAACTCATCCAAGACCACTCCTAATTTGCCCAGATCGGCTCCTACTTGCTTGTTGCCTTGCAGTACATCCACTTCTATCCACGAGGTATTTCTGGGACACTATATTGCAAAAAGTCCCAGTTGTTCACACTGGTGACAAGGACCCTCTCTAGCAATCTGATCCTTGTACTAGCACACACCGCGGTGAGATTTTCTGAAATGCGAACATGGTGTCTAGTAATGGAAACGACCACGCTTTGGTTCGCATTTCTTGGGACTGTTGCCTTAGTGTGGTTGTCGGCGTATGGATCTACTTTCCTAGCCGGTCTCTTCCCTTGTTAGCGCTTCCTAACCTTAGAATCTATCGAGTGACAACACTATCTCGGGATTTAACTAAGTTTCATCAGAATCCTATAGCTGACCGATTATTTCTAAGGCTTTTCACAACTAGCTAAGAAACTATAAATGGACTTCACATATTTCTTGAATCTCACGATCCCTTGTTGTAAGGGGGTTAAGGATTGAAATCGTAAGTAGAGCAGGTTCAGCGTAGTTCTTATTACAGAGCTAGCGAAGATAGAGGCCTAGGGTTCAGAAAGTGTCTCTAACTTTTAGTAGGTCCTAATCTTTTCACACATTTAGTTGCAGTGAATTATATTACATAGTAGCTAACACATACCTCCAATCCACTCAACCAAGGCTTCCACCATTTCTCTCTAATTCGGGTTGGTTCAAACCTGCCTTTTGCACCTGAGCCGCGTCCACTTCCATCTTTAGGGTGCTCTTGGGGCAGTTGGTGGCAAAGTGCCCTGGTTGTCCGCACTGGTAGCAAAGGCCTTCTTTCTTGCACCGATTTATCAGCCGGCACTTACCACGATGGAATTTTCCACAAAGTGAACAAGGTGGCGCAGTGTAGGTGATGGTCGTATCCTGACCCGCTGCAAGAGGAACGTCTGCTCTAGGATGTGAATAAGGGCCCGACCTCTGAACTGGACCCCTATCTCTAATAGGACCATCTGACTTCTGAACATTTTTGTTGCGTTTCTCAGCTGCCCGTTGTTTCCGACTCTTCTCATAAGTACTGGTCATATTGATATATTGAGACAGGTCGGCGATGTTTTGGTACTCAAAAGCCATCTTGATTTCAGAACGAAGTCCGGTTTCGAACTTGATGCACTTGGTCCTTTCATCAGCATCTCTATAACTCCCTGCATACCGGATCAAGTCCTCAAACCTAGCAGCATACTCACCAACGCTCATGTTCCCTTGCACGAGCTGCAGAAAAGTTATCTCCTTCTCTCTACGAACATCCTCAGGAAAGTACTTGCCCAGAAAACGGTTCTTGAACAATTCCCAAGTGATCGCCTGGTTGTTCGCCTCCAAACCCCTTCGCATCTATTGCCACCAGTGTTCTACTTCACTAGTCAACATGTATTGCGCTAGCAGAACCTTTTGTTCCTCTGGTGGTGCCATGGTATTAAGGATCTTTTCGATCTCTTGCAACCAAAGTTGTGCCCCATCGGGATTGAACCCTCCTTCGAACTTTAGCGGATCATTCTTCCTGAATCGAGCCAACCAATCAATCGCAACTGGAGCTGGGGGTTGAGGATTCATTGCTGCTGCTGTGACTGTTGCTGCTGCTGCTATGTTATTCCCCTGATTCTGTTGCATCTGTACCATTTGCTCCAGAATAGCTCGGATCCCGTCATTATCGACCCGTCTACCAGCCATACTGTTTAGTCATGCATAAGGCCGACAGTTAATGCTTAATAGCATAATTAATAGTATAAACATCCTATCAATAAATTCTAGACTCTAAACTATAATTATCGATTACTCGCTCGATGAGTAATCACTAGAGTAGCTCATAACTCCAAAGGCCGAGGGAAACTGCTCTGATACCATAAATGTAACACCCTCACGAATAACTAGTTAAATTAGAGTTTTAGGAAAATTGATACTTGAAAATTTCGTTTTAAAACTTGATGAAAATCCGGCAGAGTTTCCTCTGTTTTTCGGACTTTCCCAAAATTTCCTGTTTGTACCTGTTCAGACCAGAACAATTTAAAATATAAATAGACACATTTTACATTTGATTATAATCCTAATGCCCTTACTAATACAAGTTTAGGGCACATAACTACATATTTCAAATTACAAAAATAACAGTTTTTCACAAAATTACACTACAGTCCACTCCAAAAATAATGAGCGAGCACTCCACCATGTGGAGTGTTATTCCTTCCCGGCCTGAAACTAAGTCTGCTCAAACTTTGAACCTGTAAAAATGGTTGCAAGGGTGAGCTTTACACATGAAGTAGAGAATAGCTTCTAACTAGACATAATAACCTACAAAGTCAAACACAAACATTTTAGGTAGTTCAAAACATAGCAAACTCAAACATTTCAAATTCACACACATCTATAATCTTTTCTTTCGTCCATCATTCATATCACTTTTCTTAATATAGTTTCTTTTTCATTTCTAATACGTTCCTCTTTTCTTTACTCTTTTCTTTCTTTTCATTCATTTTTGTTATTTTCTTGCTTTCACTTTTCTTTTCTCTTTTTCCTCTGGGTTACAGCTAAACTGCATCGCCCATTTTCTTTTTCTCTGGGTTACAGCTTAACCGCATCGCCCTTTTTCCTTTTCTCTGGGTTACGGCTTAACCGCATCGCCCTTTTTCCTTTTCTCTGGGTTACGGCTTAACCGCATCGCCCTTTTTATTTCTATCTGGGTTACGGCTTAACCGCATCGCCCTTTTTCATTTTCTCTGGGTTACGGCTTAACCGCATCGCCTTTTTTTTCATTTTCTCTGGGTTACGGCTTAACCGCATCGCCCTTTTTTTCATTTTATCTGGGTTATGGCTTAACCGCATCGCCCTTTTTCATTTTCTCTGGGTTACGGCTTAACCGCATCGCCCGTTTTCATTTTCTCTGGGTTACGGCTTAACCGCATCGCCCTTTTCTTTTTCTTCTGAGTTACGGCTTAACCGCATCGCCCTTATTCTCTTTCTATTCCATATATATACATATATCCATTTTCTCACGTTTCCACAACGCACACTAGCAAATAAGCAGTCATGCACGTCTAGCACCGAACATACACATTTCATATTTAAATCATTTTCTTGGTTTATACTCTTACTCTTTAATTGTTGTATCCTTTAATTACCAATTGAACTCCACACATATATTTCATTTAATCCGCCAGACATACATAACAGTTAATCACATATACTCAGTCACAAATAATAACTAAATTTAATATTCTTAATTTAATCCTTTCCCTTTATATCACTTAACCTTCAGACCGTACAACACATAACTCGTTTATCATTCATGCATAAATACACTTCAAGAAATCGTACTTATCAGTTAGGCATACATGAAAATCGTCATATCAAATTAATCACAAGCACTAACAATAATTTCAACTTCTTCAATTAGACATACACATTAATAACTAACATTTAGCACACCCATTCAATTTAAACTTCTTTTGCTTTAAGTTCATTATTTACACTTAGGTCTATATTATCCATTCTAAATATCAAACTCAAACATATAATAAATTGTACATATTCTCATACAATTCAATTTCCCCCCTTTTTTTTCTTTATTTAGTATCTCTTTTCATCGTTCAACATATCATCACCATCTATGATCAACTTACGTGCAGTCCAAGCATAATTATATTTTTCCCAATAACCATACACATTAGCATTTTAACCTTGAGCATATATATATATATATATATATATATAAAATCAAATAGCACTTACATCATAATCTATAACATGCGATATTTCATATTCACATTTTTCACTTAAAACACATATTTCAAATCACCCTATTCAATTAGATTTTCTTTTGTTTATTTTCATCCTTTACTTTTAGTCTCGATTAATTACCTAAAAATTCAATCACACACATACTCATATATTCTTCGCAGGTATTATAACTAACCAGAAAGTACTCTCTAAAGCAAGGTAAAACACCCCTTACCTCGATTAACGGAAATAAAGCGATAACCTCAACTTCGGGGCTTGCCGACGAGAAAGAGCAATGATCCGTGAAGCTTTAGTGACCTGGGGTGATGAACGGATCGATGGCAGCCAACATCGGTGAGTGGCGGTATGACGGCGGCTAGTGTCGGTTGGTTTACTCCACCCCGGCGAGCTCGAGAGTGTTGATGGAAGAAATTAGAGCAGTGATCAACCACCCCAATTAGAAAGTGAGGAAATGCTCCCCGGTGCTGCCATGGTTGCCGTGAGGAGAGAGAGAATGGAGGATTGATGATGGTCCTTGATTGCTTGAAAGGAATGGAACCAAGGAGGGAAAGGTGATGGTCTAGATGCTTAGAACTCCATGGAATCAAAGTGGAAGAATATAGAGCTTGATGCCTTTGATGGGTTTTAGAACCAAGCTGACGGGAATTAAACCAAGGAGGAGGGAAGGAAGGTTTGAAGCTTGATGATGGGGCTTAGATGTTTGAGCAAGGGAAACAAGTGAGGAAGATGATGATGTTTGGTGCCTTGGGGAGGGTTGGTCGACCAAACCTTGGAGGAGAAGAAGAAAAGGAGTGGAGATTTGAGAAGGAATCTAGTGAGAGAAAGAGGGGAAAATCGTGGCCCTAGGAGAGAGAAACAATGTGGAATGAATGAGGAAGAATGGGGCATTTTTGAGTGCCCCCCGTACTTATTTTTTTTCAGATCTGATCTAAATACTCGAGTCTTTTACAAAAGACTCGAGTCTTTTAACCAGTTCCTGTTTTACTTATTTTCTTGCACTTCAAAATTCTGTAACTTCAAAATTCTGTAACTTCTTCGTTAACCGTTGGATCTTGCTCAAATTTTAAAGCAAGCTTCCTTACATAATAAACTTGATATCCAACGGTGGAATTTGTGTTTAGAGATGTAAATCTTTTATTTTTAATTTCCTAATATGGTGTATTTAAAACACCGAAACCACTGGTTTTAATATTCGTTTGCTCTTCTTTAATCTCCTAACTAATGCCAATGCTTCTTAACTCCTTTATGGCACTTAAAGGAAATCTAATCCATCACCTTAAGTCATTTATGTATTTATTCCAACCTCTATTGATGCTTTAAAAATTAATTTCCCTTATAATTAAAATCAGGATGTTACACTTTTGCCCAGTTTTTGAAAAATAACTATTTTATTTTATTTTCCCTCCAAAACCTTCCTAATATTACTTCTGGGTCCTAAAACAGGGACTAATATGCAAAGACCTTATTTTCACATAATAATTATTATCAAATTATTTTTTATGCATTCTCACTTATCAAAAGTACACACAAAACACATAATTAATCTAAGATTAAATTAAAAGTAATTAATTATAAATAAATTTTATAATTAAACTTTCATTAATCAGGGATTAAAAATTTGGGGTGTTACACTACTCCTCCACTTATAAGGAATTTTGTCCCCGAAATTCAATTTACACAAACAAATCAGGATAATCCTAACGCATCCTATCTTCAAACTCCCATGTTATTTTGATCACATCGCCACAGATCCAAACAACCTTGATAAAAAAAATTCCTTTTCTTCTGAGCTGCTTAATTCTTAGATCTTCAATTCGGATAGGCACATCTTTAAAGGTTAGGTTTTCACGAACATCAGGTCATCAGGGCGAATTTTGATAACAGTGTTTGGGTCATGGACATATTTCTTCAACTGAGATCACAAAATTATTATAATCGATTACCACCCCAAGGTAATCGATTACATCACTAAATTTTCATATTTTGATGGTTTCTAACTCTAAGGCATTACTCTTAACTCCTATACATTATTTACTACTGATTCTTTCATTGGTATTAACTTAAATTTATTCTGATTAAGCTTGGAATCAGAAATCGGGATGTTACAAAAAGAAATTTAGAAAATCTATAAGAGTTGTTAGAGGTGAAAAATCAACTTATAAACTTACTTTGAATACTGGACAACAAGCAAAATGAATTTTTAAATTGATATTTGTTTATGATAATTGATTCTAAGTACAAAAACAAATTACTTTTATGGTGCATAAAATATATGTTTAGAAGTTAATGTTTTACAGTGATTTTGGGTTAAGAATCTAATTGATTTTGACAAATATGTAAGATTGCATGTTCGAAGATTTTATTTTAAGGCCAAATGACTACCTTTCATCTCAAATGGTTTATTAGAATAAGAGTATTCAAGAAACAAATTTTATTTGAGAAAAAAGCGAAGGTGATGGCCGAACATATGTAGGTGTTTTAGTAAGGTGTTTTCTGTGACACCCTAGAAAATAAAACCCTTAACCCTAGCTTAATTATTTGGTTCCCTGAAAATTTCATTTTAAAGCTGATTAACTTATAAAATTCTCCGTTAAAATCGGACGGAGTAGCCTTTGTTTTTGTAACTTTTCCAAAACTTATATTCACCTGATTAACCTGAAATATCACATATTTATATAACCGGAAAGCCAGCAAGGCCAGATCACATCATCAATAGTAAATAGCAAAATATAAAGAAGTTGCGAAATTGTCTATTCCCAAAATCACTCCTTTCCCAAAAGGAGGAGTCCTGGACCACCCTAGTGTTACATCCTAGCACCCAAAATAAATATATACAAGTCTGGTGAAACTAAGTCATATATACATAATAGATCCCAAAACTGGGCCCAGGACGACCATGACGGTAACTAAAACTACTAACTACTCTGCCTGTGAGGGAGAGCACTCCTGCTCGGCCTGTGGTGGTGTAAGCTCGGGCTCGGTACTTGTGTTAAAAAAGGTAAGGAGTGAGCATTACACAATACATAGAAAATATATTCTAAAAGGACATAGCAAATAACCAAACCAAACCCATACATAAAAATAACATCGCATCATAACCACGCAATCTCATTCCCAAGCATTAGTTACTTTGATTTAAATAACGATTACGACCAAAGGTGATAACCCATAAACCCATAAATTATGACCGAAAGTGATGTTAACCCATAAACAACCCATAAGTATTCACCCATAAAAACCCATAAATATTCACCCATAAACATAAGCATTACGACCAAAGGTGATAACCCATAAACCCATAAATTATGACCGAAAGTGATGTTAACCCATAAACAACCCATAAGTATTCACCCATAAAAACCCATAAGTATTCACCAATAAACATAAGTGAGCACCCATAAACATAAGCCATTAGCATTTTGCGCAACCTGTTGGGAAATTTGCACCCAGTTAGGACTTACACTCTACTCAGGATTTTCACTATATAGGCATATACACCCAGTTAGGATTTTTGTGACCCACGATTATACTATATAGTTTTATTTGACCAGAACACTCCCGAACACATTTTATTAATTAATTACGGGTTGCAGCATATCGATCCATTGGTTTCACCCACACCTAACTGGCAATTTTGGCCTATGAGCATTTTGTGTACCTGAGTGAGCAATTTGTGCCTAACGGGCAATTTTCACCCAACAGGGCACCTAATGGAGAGGGTGAAACCCACGGATCAATAAGCCGCTGCTTTACGTTATTTAATATATTTTTCATAAATCTTTATGTCCTGAAACAGAGTATAAACATCCACAACATGCACATGCACACAGAACGTTCATGCCAACACAAATATTATTTTTACATAAAACATAAAATCATATATCACTCTAACACTAACTATCATGGTATTATATTTTCTCAGGCCTAAACAAATTCATTTATTTTATTTATTTATTCCAAAGTCTAATGTTATAAACTACCCTAAGGTTTACTATTTTATTTATTATCCTAACCTTAGCTATCACTATATATGCTCTAGAACCTATTCCCTAAGTAGAGGTAATACCCCCTCCTTACCTCAACCGAAGAGAGAGGGAGAGAGAAACCTCAAAACCTTAGAACCTAAGCCTTAGAGACGAAAACGCTTAAACCTCGCTTGCCAACGGATAAGAGCAACGATCAAGTGAGTGGGGATCCGATGTGAAGTGAAATATGATGGTGTTGGCGCACTCTCCTTCTTCTCTTGTGGAGGTAAGGGCAAAGAGAGAGAGAGAGAGAGCTCCATAGATGAGCAAGTGAGTGAAAGTAAGAAGAAGAGGTTATTGATGATGATGGAGATGATGATGGTAAGCTTGGTGTAACATCCTAACTTTTATACTTTAAAATACATTGCTTAAATTAATGATTTAATACTAAAATGCTTGGGGTTTTATAAAAATTTTGACAGAGTTTACTTTAAAATATGGGCTTTCCCCAAGTTAGGTTTTACCTGTCAGTTCCGAACAGCTTATTTAAACAAAACTGTAATTATAACGTAGTGGTTGTGACACACTATAGAATTCATTTAGAAGAGGACAATTGTATATCCTTTACAACCACTATTCATTCAATGAAATTAACAATTCTTATTAAGTCCTTTACAATTACAAACAAATGTATTCTTAACTTGTAATAAACAATTCAGAATTAAATACAATTTTAGTGAATGAAAACGTTTTACATTACAGAATCCTAGAATGATTGCAATAATAAAAATGAGACCAAAGAGGTCACAACAATAATATACTCTCTTAAAGTGAGAGTATACCTTCTCGGCGCGGAAGCTATGAACGTCTTTCTCCGATGGTACCTAAAATGGTCAACTTAAGGGGTGAGCAATTTGAATAGTAATTAAGGAAAACACTTAAAATGTCAGTAATAGGATATAACTAAACATACCCAAACACATATTATCTTATTCATATTATCCAATTCAACAATAACAATCCTATATCTTATCACTTAACCAATTCACACTATTCACATTTCCTTAAACAATAACAATAACAATACTTTATCGATGCTTTTATGCTCAAACATATGAACAATGCATGTATCTTTATACCATTATAGTTTAATTCATGAATCCAATGTAACACTGTAACAATTAACTGTATTCACTCTGACACTTTAACAATTCATTGGATTCAGTGAATTAAACCCATTTCTATAACAATGAATGCACTTCTCCATTTCCAATAACAATAACACTTTTCCTCACAACACTACACCCTCCACTCTGGGGAAAACCGACCAGGAGTAAGCATTTCCCAACCCCTGTTTGGATGCTTCACACCCTCTAGGAATGTCGCTCATCCGCTTGCACAGTACGTAACACTCCTCAAGGGTAGTGTACTACGTACAATTTGGATTGGTTCGCCCATATTGGCTCTAGCAGAAATCACCCTCACTGGCCACGAAAAGCCAAAGTAACTGACAGAGTTATTATGTTTGCATAAAACCAATCCCCGACACGGGTTGCGAACCCGGCCCTTTGGAAGATCAAAGTTTTCCATAATAATTCTCGGCGATTGTTTTAATAGCACAATCTAGTTACTTTTGCCTTCACGAATAGAAACGTAAGTTTTCCCCGTTACACCTAAGGTCCACCTTACTCCTTTAATGCACGTGCTTCTAGTTCCTTTTATGTAGCTTTTGTTAGTCAAACCTTTAAGACTTTGTATCCAATTGGGTGGGGTTCTCTAACTTAAGAGTTATGGCCATACTATATATATATATAATAACAATCACACATGACAGAAATAACAACCATGGCCATATCATTCAGTCCATCAATTAAGTCTATAACAATTATAACAATCCATTACTAACATAATTCCTTAGTTCATCACATATACTTTTATGTTCAATCATAGCAAGATCAACATACAAATCAGACATACACATATAAAAATACATCTAATTATAACTTTATTACTATCATCAAATCCTTTCCCTAATTAAAATCAAAGTACTCCCCCTTACCTTTAAGAGAGAGAGAGAGAGAGAGAGATTGGGGTTTTCCTTACAACACATCCACCAAGCTCCAAATAAGCTCCTAAGCCTCCTATCCCATGCCCTCATACCCGATCTATGCTTCCTTGAAGGATTGGAAGACCCTATTTAGTGGATTTGGAAGTTAGGGTTTTGAGGGTGATTTGGGTTTCATGAGAGAGAGGGAGATCATGAGATTTGAGAGAGGGAAAATCATTAGGATGAGATGGGGAGATGATTTATGGCTTTGATTTGATGATTCATGGTGTATTTGTGGAGCTTTGCCATGATTTAGAGAAGAGAAAGCTATGGAGGTAGAGAGAGAGGGAGAAGAAGATCGTGAGTGAGGAGAGAGAGTGAAATGAGGAAAATGAAGGAAAAGAGGTGTTTTAATCAGATCTGGCTGGAAGTAATCGATTACTTCTTGTGAATAATCGATTACTTCTTCAATGCAACAACCTAGTACAAAATCCTGAGACCAAATAATCGATTAAGCCCTTCAAAATAATCGATTATTTCACTGAAATCACAAGGTAATCAATTACTTCACCCATGTAATCGATTACTTTGCTGCAACACTTTGTGTGATTTCACCTGAGAGCAAGTAATCGATTAAAACCATCAAGGTAATCGATTACTTGATGCAAAATACCATTTTGATGACTTTCTAACCCTATTTCATTCCCTTAGGCTCCTATACTCATCTAGGATTGGATTACTACACAAAACCTTACTACTATACTATTTAAACTCCTTCCAATCTAGTTCTACCTCGTATCGTTTTACTCTTAACTCAAATCTACACTCTAAACACTTAAACACATACTAATTTATGTCTAATCGCTATTCTAAATGGACATCGGAAATTGGGGATGTTACACTTGGATTGTGTATGGAAAGCTTGGATGATGGCTACGGGGTTAAAGCTTGTTGGGGAAGCCAAGTTTCTCTCTAAAAATGGGGAGGAAGCATGAAAAGTGGTGGTGGAAAGTGACTTCCACGCCTTTTATTTTTTTCAGGTTTTGATCGAACTAATCGATTAATGGACTCACTAATCGATTAGTCTGTGTAATTTTACAATTTGAACTTTGCTATTTTTAACATTTTGGACGAATCAAATAATCGATTAGCCATTGCTGATTGGCTTTTCTATTTTTCTTCTATATTCCCCCTATTTTCTTCTTGAAATCAATACACCATAACTTCTTCGTTAACCATCGGATCTTGCTCAAATTTGAAAGCAAGCCTCCTTACATACTCACCTTCACCTCCAACGATGAAATTCTTGTTTAGAGTTGTAAATCTTCTACTTCTAATTTTCTCCTATAACGTACTTAAAACACCGAAAACGTCGGTTCTAACACTCGTTTACCCCTCTTTCAACCTCTTATTTCCTTTCTAGGGTTTTTCTAACTACTTCACAACACTCTAAGTGGTTTTAATCTCTTACCTTAATTAATCTTGAGCATAATTATATTCTTCTAAGCCTTTCATTATTCTAATTTAGTCCTAGATTAAAATTAAGGATGTTACAATCCTGTAACATCCTGGTTTTTATTAACCTAATAAGTATATTTAGGAATACCTTATTTACATGTGAAAAATGATTTACAACTATTAATTGTAAATTTCTAATTTATGTTGAGAGTGGTTGAGAGTGGGTAGAAATAGTTAGTCTCTTCTAGGAATAAATTTTTATATGTTTATTAAGTTGAGATTGACCAAAAATTAATACTTGAGAGGAAAAATAAAATTGAAAAATAATTTTTCCCATATCTGATCAAAATACTCGAGTATTTTGAAAAAGACTCGAGTATACACTCGAGTATTTGTAGAAACACTCGAGTATTTGTGCCAGGTCAGCAATTATGACCGTTAGTCTTGTTCGTGCACCAATTCACTCATGACCGACCAAAAAGACTCGAGTTTTTACCAAAAGACTCGAGTATTTTTGTCCAGTCAGCAAAAATGAACGTTGGAGAAACTCAAAAACCCAATTGAGGGCATTTGAGTCTCATCCAACCAAAGAGAGCAATTCAGAACCTAATTGTAAAATTTCTCTTTGAATTTGTGCAAGAACAAACAAGACAACAACACATTATTGATCACAAGCTTTCATAATTTCCTTTTCTCAAGTGTTAATTCCCAAAAAGCTCAACTTCTCAATCATATTGTCATTTTATTCCAAGTTGAGTTTTAGGCCTCAATTCTTACATTGAGCTGTGCTTATTTGTGCTAATCCATTGTGAGATTAGTAATACACATACAAAAAGCTTGATTATTCAAAGTCTTGGATTGTTCCCAAGCAAACCCTAAGTGGCTTAGGGTGTTGGAAGTCTTGAGAGGTTCTCAAGCACAAGACTAGGAGGTTCCTAGCTCGGTGGAGTTTCTTGAAGGGAGTTCAAGGAAGCTTTGTGAAGAGTTCTTCAATCACCGGAATCAAATTGGGGTAGAAATCAAGAGTTTGGTACACTCTTGAAAGGGTTAGGTTGAGTGAGGCCATTCTCAAGCAATCCTTTGTAATTTCTAACAATTTGATTATTAGTAGAAACTCCTAAGTGATTAGGAGGACTGGATGTAGCTCATTGTTGGGGTGAACCAGGATAAAATTGCTTGAGTGTTGGTTTATTGCTTTTAATCTACTTTCTAGCTCAATAGACTTAAGTCATTTCAATCAATTAGGATTTATACAATTAGGTAGCAAGTTCAAGGAATCTTTGTGTTAAAAGTTATTTAGATTACTTGCTATTCTGTTGGATAAGTTCCTGTTTATTATTGAATTGATTTGAGTTAAATTGCTGAATTTTCGTTTCTGGTTTTTCTGCTATCTGATAGTAAAAACTCGAGTATTTCAGAAAAGACTCGAGTTGTTCATCCTGAAAAACTCGAGTATTTCACAAAAGACTCGAGTCTTTTGTGTCTGATTCCAGAAAATTCAGTCTAAGCTCCATTCTTCAATTATCAATCGAAATATTTGGTATTAGTACTTCAAAATACTATTCACCCCCCCTCTAGTATTTGCTTAGCCCGCTTGTTGGTTTCCAACACTAATCGATTAATCCTTTGTAAACAATGGGTGTTAATCGATTAACCAAAGTGGTTAATCGATTAACCACTGATACTCAGACTTAAAACACGAGTTTATGAGTGTGTTGGCCATTGTTTCCTCTTCTCTTTCCTCACGACCTTCTTCCTCTCTCAAGCCTAGGGTGTGTAAATCTTCATGTCATCACCAAATAACACCAAAGTAACATCATAAAATCTTTCCCCCATCAAGTTCCTACCAATTTCCCTCTCCCAAATCTCTAATTCATCTCTCTTTCTCAAAAACCCCAAATCAAACCCCAAACCCTAACTCCCTCAATCCTTCACATAGAGATGGGCAATCATCAAGGGAAGCTAGAAATTGATTAAGGAGCAAGGAATTAGAGACTTAGGAGCTTATCCCAAGGTCATGGTGGAGTGTGATGAGCATTTTATTTCCCATTTTTCCTTGCATTATTTTACTCCTATTATTGATACTTGTTGCCTATTTGACATTGTTTAGCTTGATTTAGTGATTTAGAGTTTATTGGACTATTATTCTGAATATTGTTTTATTTGGGATTATTTAGCCTAATTAGTTCTATTTCTATTTTCAGGTCATATTTGGCACAAGGGCTTTTTGGACATTTTGGGAATGAAGATTTAATTTTGGAAGAGAAGATATATGATGAAGTGAATATTGTAATCTATCTTTAGGATTAGTTGAGATTTAGTTATATCTTTTAAGATTTAGATTTTATCTATAAGATATTTTTAGATTTAATTTAGAGATAAGCTTTCCTTAGGATTTGGGCCCATGATTTAGGCCCGTTTTGTGATTTAAAAAGCCAAATTCGTGTAAACCCGAGGAGAGACCTTCCATTCACGTTTTTTACATTCTCTCTCATAGAGAAGGCTTAGTTTTTCTCTCCAAGCTTGTGGAGGCTGCTAGGGTTTCTCTCTCTTCCCTTTTCTACACGTTTTTGGTATTTTTCTTCATGGAAGGCTAAACTCTTAGGTTAAATCCCTTTGGTAATGTATCACATACTCTTGAGGTTTTATTCTTAATGCTATTTCGTTTTTATTCACTGTTTTCATGCTTATTGATATGTTATGGTTCGCTTAGTTCCATTCTATAGAGATAATCCATGTGTATGAATGCTTAATTTATGCAAACTCGTAAAAACTTCATGCTTTGGCTTTTAATGCTTAATTAGAGGTTTGGGTTTTGGGGTGAGAATTGAATTTTCGCTTAGTATTTAATTCTCACGAGTTGGACAGTGAAGAGGAAAGAAATTGATCTTTTGTGACCGATGATAGAGTTGTGAACGCGAGCCAAAGGGGTTTATCCGCTTTTCCTTATCTGTTTCTTCGTTTTGACTTAATTCTGTTTTGATTTCAATTATTCAATATTCAATACAAAAAAAAAAACCCCTGTTTTCTATGCATACTATGTGTTCGACCTTTTGCTTGATAAGATATTCCTTGGGAGACGACCTAGGAGTCACTTCCTAGTACTATACTTAAACTGTTTTTTATTTGTATCGGGTACGGCCTCGATCAGAGTGCAACTCTCACCCTCACCTTCTCCTCTTCTCTTCAAAAGGTAAGGGGAGACTCTTTCCACACTTTGAATTAGGGATAGTTAGGGTTTATGATTGGAGTTGAGGTTCGTAGCTTAGATTAGAGTTTAATTAATTGGGATTAGTGTAGTTTTTAGTTGATTTTAATATTAATGCAAATGTTTGTATTAAATTATTTTGTGAATTATTAAAGTAGGAAGTGAAGAACAATAGGGAGATGACTCAAATCATAGCACTCTGAGACATACCTGAGTATGTCGACTGATTTACTTGTTATCTGCTGAATTGTGATCGTTATTGATTGTTGATAATTTGTTATGCAACCTAAGTGCTAAATGTTTATAATTGTGACTAAGTGTTATAATGGTTTAATTGTTAAAGTGTGTGGATATTGGAATTGTTAAATGGAAATGGAAATCGGATTGAAAAGGGAAATGGAAACAAAATGAATAATGGAATTGTGAGTGTGATTTTGTTTTGTTGCCTCTATCTTTGATTTGGTTATTAGTCTCCAGTTTTATTATGAGCCTTATATTGTCCTTTTAATTCACTGTGCTGTGAAAGATCTCACCCTTAGTGGTTAACATTTTAGGTACATGTTCAAAGAAGCTTGGAGATCAGAGTGTGCAGCGGAACAAGTTGAAAGAAAGAAAATTGTGCATAAACTGTTTATATTGTAATTGGGTGCCCCACATTTTGTACAAACTTAATGCGTAAAATGAAATTTTTAAAGTTATCCGTTTTAATATCAAACTCTGATTCATGTATTTTACTTAATAAAATAACTTTTAAAGTTCCCTCTTTATTTTCAAAACTTTTATTTTTGTATATTTTTATATTATGAAAATTGGGGTGTTACAATATGGTATCAGTTCTTCCTTTCGACTTGAGGGAAAGTAATCTCGATTCTGTAACATCCTCAATTTTTTTATACTTTAAAATATATTACTTTTATTAGTATTTAATATAAAAATGCTTGGGGTTTTATAAAATTTTGGCGGAGTTTACTCTAAAATATGGACTTTCCCCCAAGTTAAGTATTTCACCTGTCAGTCTAGAACAGTTTATTTAAACAAAACGGTAATTAAACTATAGGTGGTCATAGCTTCCTTTAAAATAATATGGAGAAGGATATTTTTATATCCTTTACAACCACTATAACATTTAATCAAAAGAATGTGCATTACAAAGTCCTTTTACAAAATAGAAGTTTCCTTATACTTACAATAAAAGTTATCAATTGAAACAATCTTTAATAATTAAAAACGTTTATGTTACATTATCCTAACAATGATTGCAATAATAAAAATAATAAGACCACCAAGGTCTCATCAACTCATATACTCTCTTTGTGTGAGAGTATAGTTTCTCGGCACGGAAGCAGTGAATATCTTTCTCCAATGGTACCTAAAATGGTCAACTTAAGGGGTGAGTAATTTGAGAAATAATCAAGGACACTCAAACAACAGTAATACAGCATAACTAGACATACCCACACACATATATTCATACTCACATTATTCCAATTAACTATATATTCCCATACCTTAGCATTCAACTATTTTATCACACTAAGCCAATACATTTCCTTATACAATACTAAATACATAACAATGCTTTTATGCTCAATCATATGAGTATGATATGCACTATAACCCACTATGGTTTAATTCCTGAATCCGATGTACACTGCACTTTTTTACACTTTATTCACTTTAACACTTTAACACTATCATCGGATTCAGTGAATTAAACCTATCACAATAATGAATGCACTTCTCCATTTCCAATAACAATATCACTTTTCAATGATAACACAACCTCCTCACAACCCACCCTCCACTCTGGGGAAAAACCGACCAGGAGTAAGTATTTCTCAACCTATAGTTGGGTGCTTCACCTCCACTTAGGAAGGTCCCTCGCTCACCCTCTTGCACAACACTTCACCTCCACTTAGGAAGGTCCCTCATGTAATTCAGATTGATTTGCCCGAATTGGCTTTAGCAGAAATCACCCTCGACTGGCCCAAAGAAACCAAAGTAAATAGAATTATTATGGTTTGCCTAGGACCAATCCGCAACATGGGAATCAAACCCATGTCCTGTGCAAGATCAAAGTCCTCCATAATAATCCTCCTAATTTACTTTTGTCCTCGTCAATCGTAAATGACGTGTGTTTTTCCCCGTACACCTAAGGTCCACCCTACTCCATAATGCACGTGTTTCTAATTCATTTTATGTGGTTTTCATTAGTTGAACCTTTAATAATTATATCCAATTGGTTGGGTTTTCTAACTTAAAGCTTCGGCCATAATATACATATAGGGAGACAATCACAATCAACAACCATAAGGATCACAATCATACCATTTATTTAATTAGTTTCCTAACTATTTTAGCAACTTATTTCTAGCAATAACTTAAGATCATAACATATATGTACTCACATTCAACATAGAGAACACACCAATCATACCAAAATCGATATTCATATTCATATTAATCATTTAATCATTTATTTCGATGTCAATTCAATAGTCAATATTACTAAGAAAATCCCTAAGTCATAACATATATTTGCGTATTCCATCACAGCAATATCAAGCAAATAAATTAAACATACACACAAAATACATCTAATTATAACCCTATTACTATTATTAAATCCCTTCCCTAATTAGAACCAAAGTACTCCCCCTTACCTCTTGGAGAGAAGAGGAGAATTCGGGGTTGAGTTGGTGCACCCTCACCAAGCTTCCAAGCTAACTTCTAGTCCCCAATTCCATGCTCCTTTACTCTTCCCTAAGCTCCCTTGAAGATTGCCTCACACTAGGAGAAGGATTGGAGAAGTTAGGGTTTGAGTGGGGATTTGGGGATTTTGTGAAAAGAGAAGAAATTGGGATTTTGAGAGAGGGAAATTCATTGGGGATTGATGGGTGAGTGATTTCGGGTGTTAATTTCATTTGATTTGGTGTGGGTTTGAGGGAAATCATAAAACCCTATGAGAGAAGTGTTGGAAACCAACAAGCGGGCTAAGCAAATACTAGAGGGGGGTGAATAGTATTTTGAAGCACTAATACCAAATATTTCGATTGGTAATTGAAGAAACTGAATTTTATGGAATCAGACACAAAAGACTCGAGTCTTTTGTGAAATACTCGAGTTTTTCAGTGATGAACAACTCGAGTCTTTTCTGAAATACTCGAGTTTTTCCTATCAGATAGCAGAAAAACCAGAAACGAAAATTCAGCAATTTTAACTCAAATCAATTCAATATTAAACAGGAACTTATCCAACAGAATAGCAAGCAATCTAAATAACTTTTAAACACAAAGATTCCTTGAACTTGCTACCTAATTGTATAAATCCTAATTGATTGAAATGACTTAAGTCTATTGAGCTAGAAAGTAGATTAAAAGCAATAAACCAACACTCAAGCAATTTTATCCTGGTTCACTCCAACAATGAGCTACATCCAGTCCTCCTAATCACTTAGGAGTTTCTACTAATAATCAAATTGTTAGAAATTACAAAGGATTGCTTGAGAATGGCCTCACTCAACCTAACCCTTTCAAGAGTGTACCAAACTCTTGATTTCTACCCCAATTTGATTCCGGTGATTGAAGAACTCTTCACAAAGCTTCCTTGAACTCCCTTCAAGAAACTCCACCGGGCTAGGAACCTCCTAGTCTTGTGCTTGAGAACCTCTCAAGACTTCCAACACCCTAAGCCACTTAGGGTTTGCTTGGGAAAAATCCAAGACTTTGAATAATCAAGCTTTTTGTATGTGTATTACTAATCTCACAATGGATTAGCACAAATAAGCACAGCTCAATGTAAGAATTGAGGCCTAAAACTCAACTTGGAATAAAATGACAATATGAGTGAGAAGTTGAGCTTTTTGGGAATTAACACTTGAGAAAAGGAAATTATGAAAGCTTGTGATCAATAATGTGTTGTTGTCTTGTTTTTTCTTGCACAAATTCAAAGAGCAATTTTACAATGAGGTTCAGAATACTCTCTTGGGGTTGGATGAGACTCAAATGCCCTCAATTGGGTTTTTAAGTCTCTCCAACGTTCATTTTTGCTGACTGGACAAAAATACTCGAGTCTTTTGGTAAATACTCGAGTCTTTTTGGTCGGTCACGAGTGAATTGGTGCACGAACCAGACTAACGGTCATATTTGCTGACTTGGCACAAATACTCGAGTTTTTCTATAAATACTCGAGTATTTTGATCAGATATGGGAAAAATTATTTTTCAATTTTATTTTTCCTCTCAAGTATTAATTTTTGGTCAATCTCAACTTAATAAACATATAAAAATTTATTCCTAGAAGAGACTAACTATTTCTACCCACTCTCAACCACTCTCAACATAAATTAGAAATTTACAATTAATATTTGATTGAGAATGATTGGGCACTTGTCTTCTTTTCTTGACTTCTTGTTGATGTTGATGTTGCAATATCTTCAAGGCATGATTTGTTAATTATTTTGTCATCATCAAAACATAATCCACCTAATTAGGAGCATTGAATTCACAATCTTCCCCTTTTTGGTGATGACAAAATAATTAACACTTGTACCATTTATTGAGCTTGAATCCACTTGAAAATGCAACTCCCCCTCACTATATGATACTTTTCACCTATCTAAAAATTCAGCTTGTGCAAGATGTTATGACAATTTAATTTTAGCATCAAGCCTATGGTATTAGAGTATTTAACAATTATCTGAGTATATACCATAATTAGAGAATTTTAGGTGCAACAATATCAAGACAAGTGTATAATATCTCTCCCCCTTTTTGTCATACTCCAAAAAAGATGTAACAATTTAGGAAAAAGATCAAGGGAGGAGAGGTGCATAATCGGAAAACCCCATAACCAACTATGCAAATAAAACGGAGATATAATAACGATAAAGAACTCCCCCTGAAGCTTTGCACAAACATCATAATGAAGACCAAATTCATTAACATAAAAACATCATAAAAGGTCCAAATCAAAGGTGCAATAATAAACCCAAAGTCTCAAAACACCAAGTTCTCAAAATACAGAAAACGTAACAAAGACCAACATGATAAAAACAGAATGAAAACTAAGATAAAATCCAAAGGTCAACATCATCAAAACATCGAAGGAGCTGGAGCATCTGGAGGAGGATAAAATCGAGAGAAGAGTTTAGAGGATGAAAAACTAGTAAGATTTGACAAAACTTTGAGGAAAATCTGAGTTTTGAGGAGAGAGATATGAGAAAACCGAGAGAGAAGAGGGTCGCAAAAACTCGAGTCTGAGAGTATATATAAACAGTTCAAAATACTCGAGTATATTCATAAATACTCGAGTTGTTCTTTAGGATATACTCGAGTTTTTGAAAATATACTCGAGTTGGTCGTGACTCAGCCCAGATTTCCCCAGAAAACTCGAGTAAAAATTGAAAACCTCGAGTTTGGTCCGAAAGTTCAAATTTCAGGAAAACGCAAAATACTCGAGTTTTTTTTTTTTTTTAAAATACTCGAGTTTGGTCTGAAAGTTCAAAAATTGGGGGTTTCGAAAGACTCGAGTGTTTTTCAAAACACTCGAGTATTTTAATAAAGACTCGAGTGTTTTGAGAAACACTCGAGTATTTTTATCAGACCCTGATTAAAAACTTTTTCAATTTAAAACTGTTTTAATTTTGAATTAAAATACTCGAGTGTTTTTGGAAAAACTCGAGTATTTTGACAGAACAGAAAGTAAAAACTCAGTTTTAAAAGACCAAACACAAATCAAACACAAATGCTTCACTACCAACTTGGAATACAGTACAGAATCACACACAATTAACACATACAATTTCAAATATCATCAAGGACAATTTACCTAAGAATCAATAACACATTAGAGTAAGACTAATATGGTGATTTTCCAAAAATGACACACAATGCAATTAGCCTATATTAGCTTCATCTAAAATACCAAGTTCTCTCCTAATATGATAAAAGGTGTCCCTTGGTAGAGGTTTTGTAAAAATGTCGGCTAATTGAATTGTGGTACTAACAAATTCAATTGTGCAATCACCCTTTTGTACATGATCTCTTAAAAAAATGATGTCTTATTTCAATGTGTTTAGTTCTTGATTGATACACCGGATTCTTAGTCAAATTGATTGCACTCGTGTTATCGCATCTAATCGGAATATTTTCAAGTTTCAAACCAAAATCCGATAATTGTTGTTTCATCCATAACAGTTGAGCACAACAACTACCGGCTGCGATATATTCCGCTTCGGCGGTAGAAAGAGCGACACAAGCTTGCTTTTTAGAAAACCATGACACCAATGAACTTCCCATGAAATGGCAAGTACCACTGGTGCTTTTGCGATCAAGCTTGCATCCGGCGAAGTCGGAATCCGAGTAACCAACTAGACTAAGATTGGCATCAGCAGGATACCATAAACCAGTGTTAATTGTTCCTTTTAGATACTTAAATATATGTTTAACTGTGGATAGGTGAGATTCTTTAGGATTAGCTTGAAATCTAGCACACATACATACACTAAACATAATATCCGGTCTAGATGCAGTGAGATATAGGAGACTACCTATCATACCCCTATACTTACTAACATCAACCGGTGTACCTTGTTCATCCTTGTCTAGGTAGCATGATGTGCTCATTGGAGTGTAGGCTTCCTTGCACTTGTCCAATCCGAATTTCTCAAGGAGCTCTTTGCAATATTTCCCTTGATGCACAAATATCCCCTCCTTGACTTGCTTTATTTGTAAGCCTAGGAAGAACTTGAGTTCTCCCATCATTGACATTTCAAATTCCTTTTTCATCAAATTTGAAAACTTTCTACAAAGAGACACGTTAGTAGCACCGAAAATGATATCATCAACATAGATTTGTACTAACAAAATGTCATCCTTGGTTTTATAAATAAATAGTGTATTATCAACCTTCCCTCTTTGAAACTTGTTTTCTAATAGAAAGGAACTCAATCGATCATACCAAGCTCTAGGAGCTTGTTTCAATCCATAGAGTGCCTTTTTCAATTTATAAACATGGTTTGGAAATTCACTATTTTCAAAACCGGGGGGTTGTTTGACATACACTTCTTCATTTATAAACCCATTCAAGAAAGCACTTTTAACATCCATTTGATATAAAGTGAATTTCATGATTGAAGCATAAGCAAGTAAAATTCGGATTGCTTCAAGACGTGCAACCGGAGCAAAGATCTCATCATAATCGATACCTTCCTCTTGGTTGTACCCTTGAGCTACTAGTCTAGCTTTGTTTCTTATAATCAACCCGGATTCATCAAGTTTGTTTCTATAAATCCATTTAGTACCAATTATGGTATGATCATCGGGTTTAGGGACTAGATCCCAAACTTCATTTCTTTCAAATTGGTTTAATTCTTCTTGCATAGCAAGAACCCAATGATCATCCTCAATGGCCTTTTTAATTGAATCGGGTTCAATTTGAGAAACAAAAGAGACATAGTGACAAATGTTTTGAATAGACCTACGAGTAAGTACTCCCTTTGACATATCTCCTATGACTTTGTCTATAGGATGAGCCTTGACCGATTTCCAAGTTGGAGGAAGTTCTTCCCTTACTTCTCCTTCATCAACTTTTGAATTCTCTCTCTCTTTTTCTTCTTTTGAAAAGACAATGCCATCTTCACTAGCATCACATAAAACACTATCTTCTTTTGAAGACTCATTAAAAACCACATGAATTGATTCCTCAATAGTTAAAGTTCTTTTATTGAAAATTCTATAAGCTTTACTATGAGAAGAATAGCCTAAAAATATGCCTTCATCGGATTTGGAATCAAACTTGCCAATGTGTTCTTTTCCATTATTTAAAACAAAAACTTGGCATCCGAAGACATGAAAATGAGATATATTTGGCTTTCTTCCCTTGTAAAGTTCATAGGGGGTTTTATCCAAAGAGGGCCTTATCAAAATACGATTTAAAACATAACAAGCCGTATTGACGGCATCGGCCCAAAAATATTGAGGTACTTGAGAATCATTTAACATGGTTCTAGCAAGTTCCTCTAGCACCCTATTTTTCCGCTCTACCACTCCATTTTGTTCCGGAGTTCTTGGTGCGGAGAATTGGTGCTCAATACCATTTTTAGCACAAAATCTATCAAATTTGTGGTTTTCAAATTCTCCACCATGATCGGTACGAATAATAATTACTTTTTGATTTACTTGGTTTTGCAAAAGTTTGACATGATGTTTAAAAGATTTGTAGGTCTCACTCTTAGTAGTTAAAATAAAGTCCATGTAAACCTAGAGAAGTCATCAACAATTACCAATGCATGATAGTTGCCACCAAAGCTTTTTACTTGTGATGGTCCAAACAAGTCCATATGAAGCATTTCTAATGGCCTTGATGTGGACATCACCATTTTTGATCCAAAGGTGTTTTTAGTTTGTTTACATTTCTTGCAAGGAGAACAAACACCTTCAATAGAAAAATTTAGCTTTGGTAAACCAACTACTAGATCTTTAGATTGTATTTTCTTCAATTGGTTTACATTAATATGAGCGGTCCTACGATGCCATAACCAAGTGTCATTTTCTTTGCTCACTAAACAAGTAGAGACCAAAGAAGTGACTTTGTTCAAATCAACTAAGTAAGTATTATTTGACCTTCTACCAACAAATTTGATTGATTCATCTTTGTCACTTTTAATGAGGCAATGGGTAGAGGTAAAAACTACATGATTACCAACATCACATAATTGGCTTATGCTCAAGAGATTATGTTCTAATCCTTGAACATAGAGCACATTATCAATAATCAAGTTTGAAGAGTTTCCGATTTTACCAATACCAAGGATTTTGCCTTTGTTGTTGTCCCCATAAGTGACATAACCCTTTTCCTTTGGAGTAAGCTCAATGAAGTGTCGCTTATCTCCCGTCATGTGCTTCGAACATCCACTATCTAGATACCACAAGTCCTTTCCCGTTCGAAGGCACACCTACAAAATGAAATCACTTGTTCACTTTGGGTACCCAAACAATGTTGGGTCCCTTAGGGTTAGTGTTGGGACTTTCTCCCTTCTTAATCCACATATAAGTGCCCTTATTCATTTCAAACTTCTTAATATGGCACTCAATGTTGATATGTCCAACTTTTCCACAATAAGTACAAGTTGGTCTCTTTGATGAGTTTTTCTTAGAAAATGTTCCAACCACCTTGTACTTTTTGTCCTTTTTATGAACATATCCTAAACCGGTTTTGTTGTGATTATGTCTTTGAGAGTTCAACAACCGGTTGAGGTTTCTATCACTATGTGAGATTGTGAGTTTGTTTTTCAACTCTTTCACTTCTTTTTCAAGATCATCACATCTCTCACATGAAGTGATAATTTCCTCATGATTTGCACAATCACTTTGATGACTAGAATTAATAAGTTCCAAGGATTCATTTTGAAGTTTCAACTCATTTATAGATTTTTGCAATTCATCAATTTCATGTTGAAACTCCAAAATTTTCTTTCCTTTTTCCTTATTAATTTTAGCAAGCCTTTTAAATTGAATTAACATTTCATTGTAAGCTTCTTGCAAATCATCATATGAAATGGAGTTTGAAGATGAACAAGAAGAGCTAGAGGTTACCTCATCATCACTTTCACTCATGCCATGATTAGCTCTTGATGAGGACTCATGATTGTTCTTGGCCATGAGACAAAGGTTTGCATTTTCATCACCGGAGCTACTTGAAGATGATTCATTGCTCTTCTCCGGTGCATCCCAAACAATGTATGCACGCTTCCCTTTGGTCTCTTGGGTCTTCTTGTCATTCTTCTTCAAGAATGTGGCACATTCCATTCTTATGTGGCCAACCCCACCACATTCATGACACTTAACTTCATCGTTGGTACTCTTTTCTCTTTGTTTGGAGTCTTTGGTTCTCTTGAAATTGGATGAAGATCCACCTTTCTTCCCTTTGAAGAATTTGTTGAATCTTTTCACAAACATCCCAAATTCTTCTTGATTTGGTTCACCATCGGAATCTCCACTTGTAGAGCATTCTTCAACTTCTTTTGTAGCTTTGGTTGAAGCTTTGAGTGCTATGCTCTTTTTCTTTTTGTCCGATTCCTCATGCATCCCAAGTCTTGTAAGCTCCATCTCATGCTCTTGGAGTTTGCCAAACAAAGTGGCTAAGTCCATGCTATTTATGTCTCTTGATTCCTTGATGGCGGTTACCTTGGGTTGCCAACTCCTATCAAGACATCTTAGAATTTTGTTAGTAGTTTCACCATTGCGAAATACTTTTCCCAAGGAAATCAAATGATTAACTATGTGAGAGAATCGCTTTTGCAAGTCACTAATAGTTTCATTTGGCAACATGTGGAACAATTCATATTCGCGTGTTAGAGAATTCAATCTTGCATCTCTAACCTCACTTGTTCCCTCATGTGTGACTTGCAAAGTATCCCACATTTCTTTTGCCGATTTACATTGGGAAACTCTATAAAATTCATCATGGGATAGAGCCGAAAAGATGATGTTTTTAGCTTTTAAATCAAATGAGACTTTTCTCTTTTCATCATCATTCCAACTACTCCTTGGAATTTCAACAATTTCATTATTTATTTTCTTTTTGGGAATGAAAGGACCATTTTCAATTGCATCCCAAATATCCATATCAATTGCTTCAATAAAAACTTTCATGCGAGTTTTCCAATAAACATATCCTTCACCATTAAATAGTGGAGGAAGGTTTATTGAAGCTCCTTCTCCACCAAAGTTATTGCTAGAGCCCATTAAGTTTCCAAAAGGATCTTTTTCGAAAAAGTTGTTACACTCGATCTTTCGACCGAGCTCTGATACCACTTGTTGGAAACCAACAAGCGGGCTAAGCAAATACTAGAGGGGGGGTGAATAGTATTTTGAAGCACTAATACCAAATATTTCGATTGGTAATTGAAGAATGGAGCTAAGACTGAATTTTCTGGAATCAGACACAAAAGACTCGAGTCTTTTGTGAAATACTCGAGTTTTTCAGTGATGAACAACTCGAGTCTTTTCTGAAATACTCGAGTTTTTCCTATCAGATAGCAGAAAAACCAGAAACGAAAATTCAGCAATTTTAACTCAAATCAATTCAATATTAAACAGGAACTTATCCAACAGAATAGCAAGCAATCTAAATAACTTTTAAACACAAAGATTCCTTGAACTTGCTACCTAATTGTATAAATCCTAATTGATTGAAATGACTTAAGTCTATTGAGCTAGAAAGTAGATTAAAAGCAATAAACCAACACTCAAGCAATTTTATCCTGGTTCACTCCAACAATGAGCTACATCCAGTCCTCCTAATCACTTAGGAGTTTCTACTAATAATCAAATTGTTAGAAATTACAAAGGATTGCTTGAGAATGGCCTCACTCAACCTAACCCTTTCAAGAGTGTACCAAACTCTTGATTTCTACCCCAATTTGATTCCGGTGATTGAAGAACTCTTCACAAAGCTTCCTTGAACTCCCTTCAAGAAACTCCACCGGGCTAGGAACCTCCTAGTCTTGTGCTTGAGAACCTCTCAAGACTTCCAACACCCTAAGCCACTTAGGGTTTGCTTGGGAAAAATCCAAGACTTTGAATAATCAAGCTTTTTGTATGTGTATTACTAATCTCACAATGGATTAGCACAAATAAGCACAGCTCAATGTAAGAATTGAGGCCTAAAACTCAACTTGGAATAAAATGACAATATGAGTGAGAAGTTGAGCTTTTTGGGAATTAACACTTGAGAAAAGGAAATTATGAAAGCTTGTGATCAATAATGTGTTGTTGTCTTGTTTTTTCTTGCACAAATTCAAAGAGCAATTTTACAATGAGGTTCAGAATACTCTCTTGGGGTTGGATGAGACTCAAATGCCCTCAATTGGGTTTTTAAGTCTCTCCAACGTTCATTTTTGCTGACTGGACAAAAATACTCGAGTCTTTTGGTAAATACTCGAGTCTTTTTGGTCGGTCACGAGTGAATTGGTGCACGAACCAGACTAACGGTCATATTTGCTGACTTGGCACAAATACTCGAGTTTTTCTATAAATACTCGAGTATTTTGATCAGATATGGGAAAAATTATTTTTCAATTTTATTTTTCCTCTCAAGTATTAATTTTTGGTCAATCTCAACTTAATAAACATATAAAAATTTATTCCTAGAAGAGACTAACTATTTCTACCCACTCTCAACCACTCTCAACATAAATTAGAAATTTACAATTAATATTTGATTGAGAATGATTGAGCACTTGTCTTCTTTTCTTGACTTCTTGTTGATGTTGATGTTGCAATATCTTCAAGGCATGATTTGTTAATTATTTTGTCATCATCAAAACATAATCCACCTAATTAGGAGCATTGAATTCACAAGAAGGATGAGAATTCGTGGGAGAAGAGAGAGAAAGCCAAGAGAAAAATACCCCAATTCACGTGATTTTTGGCTGATATAACAGGGGTTAATCGATTAATTCGACCCTTAATCGATTAACATGACCATTAATCGATTAGTTACGAAAGAGCATAAAAATTTAATCGATTAATCTGTCCCCTAATCGATTAGATCCGAATGATGCTTAAATTCTAATCGATTAAGGCCCTTATTTAATCGATTAACTCAGTGCAAAATGGCTTTCTTTCACACTTCTAAGACTCTTAGGCTTTCACAACTCTTTCTAACTTAACTTAACACCAAAACCTACACTCTAAACACAATCTAACCTATTCTTAACTCAATCCAACTTACACTTAGCTAGATTTCTAATTCTAAACAAGTCTAAACAATTCTAAACAATCATAATAATTCTAAACACTTACAATACTAACACTAATCAACACTTCTAAAACTCACTTCTAAACTAATTCTACTTCATCAACCTACTCTTGCTAATTCCTACATCCTAAACACATTCTAAACATACTCAAAAACTTGGAAATAACACTACTCTTATCAAAATCCTATTAATTAAGGCACCTAATAATTGGGGAAAAATCGGGGATGTTACAACCTCCCCCACTTATATGAATTTCGTCCCCAAAATTCGGCTAAGCTCAAAGAACTAAAAGAGACATAGGGCTACATGCCCTAGTCATAAGATGAATCTTATACGAGGTTATGGAATGGTTACCACTTTTGGGGATTGCTCCCCCACTTAAACGCAACTCGGGTGGATCTCAATGATAGCACTACCCCACTACTATCTAGACTTCTTCTTACACTAAGTCTTACTATCCTATTGAGGTTCATTCCTAGTAAAACTAATCTATTCCCCACAACTTAGGATAACAAAATCTTAACTTCCCTATAGCACATCATTCTTCACGAAACCTAAACATCAACATCAGAAAAACGTTTTAAACAACAAGCATAGATAGTATATTCAAAAAGGAACAGAACAGGAAGCATTTAACAATCAAAAAGAAGTAACACAACAAAATCCAGTTCATACACAATCAATAGAAACAACAGCATATATCAAGAATCTAAAATATTATTTGTTTAACTAAATCAATTTCAAAGAACATCATTTTTAAAACCTTATCAAAGAGTATACCTTTGAAAGAAAAGTAAAACATTAACTCAACACAAGTAAGTATAAATGGTCAATGCATAGCAAAATAGTCTTGCACTGGATTGAATTGAGTAAGAGTTTTGAAAAGATGCTGGGTATTCATTAGATGCAGGGGTAGGCATCTAGCGATTTAAAAGTAGATAATACCTACACATATAAGATCACCCCAAAATAGAGTTGGTTTCAAATTCCAGCCCAAAGTTATTCAATATAAAAGAAAATAGGATTAAAGTCAAAGAATGCATTATTCATGAATGCAGTTGAAAATAGGAATTAATAATGTCGGGTAAATACAATGGTGGTCTTTTGAAAATCTAGTTTGATACATGTTTAAAACTTAGATTGAAAATACTACATAAAAATATGTTTCATTTCTATATACATATATGTATAGAAAAGAGTTGTCCTTTATATAAGGACTTATTTTGCCAAAATTATAAGTTTGATCATTCACAAAATTTTCTCTAAGGAAAAGATTACCTTTAAGAATATAGATATCATAAGAAAAGATTGAAGTTAAGAATAGCCAGGCAAAATGCAAGGCAATTTGTTTTAAAAATTCGATTTGATTCTTAATAGATAAAGAATAATTTAGTACTTTTACAAAAATCACCGTTAATGGTGGTTGAGAAAAACATTCTTTATCTTGGAGAAACATCAAATAGTATATAGAGTTTATAAAAACAGTCAGAGTTGGAACTAGAATAAAAGAATACAAAACAATTAGTTCCAACAACAATTTGGTTTACTACCTAATCATAGAAAGTTTAAAACTACAAATATACTTGTTTACAATTCAAACACACACAAATGAATAACTCTAGAGCAAATAAAACCTACTTCCTAGATAGGCATATATATATATATACATATAAAACTTATCCTAACACTCAACTACGATGGAGTCAACTCCTACCACTTAGTCTAATCCTCAGACTATCGAGGTTCTATTACTTAATTATTCTAGACGAAAGTCCTACAAGCCTAAGGCTTCCACTAAATCTATGCTCGTCTATCGATCACATGAGGTTCGGGATTTCCTATTTGGTTTCCTGGGTTAGGATTTCGTCTAACTGCTTCCTATATTAGAATCCTAGTTGAAACTCTCTTATTGCTACCTAGACTCTAGGGCTAAGACCATTATCATAGATGTTAGGATCGGGGCTTTGATATCCAACAAATTATATTCCAGGGAATAGTTAACTTTGATTTAAAAATTAGTTGTGATTCCGGAATATAGTTTGTTCAATAATAATCACACATTTCCCTTGAGTTCTATGTGAACTTAAAGGAAATGGCATAGCATCCATTACCTTAATTGAGATTCTAGGCTTGAATCTCACTCTATGAGAAATACATTGCTTTTGACCCACTTTGTTATCGTCGCTTGCATTTCGCAATTCCACATCATATTAGAAAACAATGAATTTCTAACTTGTAAAGAAAAGATTTGTTCTTTGGTGATAAAGAATTTCCAAAAAAATTATCTCTTTTTGAAAATAAGGAAAGACTCTTTATAATTTATGAGTCAATTTCATTTCGGACTTTTAACAAAATTGGTTGATAATAGAAAACATGTCAAGCACCCGAAAATTTAAAAGTATTCATAGTGATTTTCAAAATCGTTTCACATTGGTTTTCAAATTAATTCAAAAGTTTGAGGACTCCTTTAACAAAGAAAGGTAGGATCCTCTATGACCATCAAACTCAAATAAAAGGAATTGCATGTATCGGTTGAAATTTGATTTCATCCGCATTTTTAAATCCTAATAAATGCCTTTCCTTTTATTTCAACTTTGAAGTTCGAATCTTGTTTCAAATTGACGCATGTCACATTCGGTGAATTCCTATTTAATCAGCGATTGGTGAAATCTAATAGTAAACTACACCATTCTTCCCTTACTTAGGAACTCATTTTGTTAACAGAACAAGTTTAAAAAAAAACGATGGTGTGACATTCGGCCAATCATCCATGTTAGAATCAATTTCGTACCCTGGAAAGTACAGAATACTTGTATGCTTGACATTCATTTAAAAAAAAAATTTATACTACTAATACTTTTCCAAAATAGAGTCTGAAAATAGTTTGATGCCAGAAACACATTTGTACTTTCGATATAGTAATATATTAATCACCAAACATAGTGTGGAATTGTAGAAAGTACTTAGGTCTTATTAGAGACGATACTCAGTCACCGAAGTTAAAAGCGAGTACACTGGGTTGACACCTATTCACTTCCGCTGCGCAATCTGATAAAGAATGCTCGGAGTGTCTATGATGCAATGCTTCCTAATTCTTATCCTATTCCTATGTATAGAAAAGAAATTCACAATTATTTCATTGGATTTCAAGGACTCGATGATTTTATCTTCTAATAAAATGTACGCATCGAGGGGCCCTTCTCGATTCCACATTGCATTAGGAACAAAACCATTTTCGTACAACCTGAATTCCAATTAAATAATAAGAAAAGACTCATCTTCCGTTCAAAGAAGACTTTGAAATTTCAATTTATGTAAAAGTTTTCAATCCTTCGCCATATCCGAAGTTGACTTACTTAATTCAAAACTAAGGTTTAGTCCATCCCGTTGGGGTAACACTTTCATGCTCTATCCCGTTGGGAGTTTTACTTCCCTTAGTCTCTACTTTCGGTCCACTTCAAAATATAACAAGTTACAATTGAAAATTCTACTTAGTCCACTTTGAATTGAAGATTACTAACTATCACTAGTACTATCCTATTAACACTACTAAACTATACTAACTTCAACTAAATATGCATGCTTAAACTATGAAATTAAACTACTAAACTAACTATTGGTTAGTTACTCTCATGTGGAGTAACTCTTTGGGAGTAGGAAATCCATACTCCACAGCCGAGAATTGCAACCATTGCTCTGATACCATCTGTAACATCCTCAATTTTTTTATACTTTAAAATATATTACTTTTATTAGTATTTAATATAAAAATGCTTGGGGTTTTATAAAAATTTTGGCGGAGTTTACTCTAAAATATGGACTTTCCCCCAAGTTAAGTATTTCACCTGTCAGTCCAGAACAGTTTATTTAAACAAAACGGTAATTAAACTATAGGTGGTCATAGCTTCCTTTAAAATAATATGGAGAAGGATATTTTTATATCCTTTACAACCACTATAACATTTAATCAAAAGAATGTGCATTACAAAGTCCTTTTACAAAATAGAAGTTTTCTTATACTTACAATAAAAGTTATCAATTGAAACAATCTTTAATAATTAAAAACTTTTATGTTACATTATCCTAACAATGATTGCAATAATAAAAATAATAAGACCACCAAGGTCTCATCAACTCAAATACTCTCTTTGTGTGAGAGTATAGTTTCTCGGCACGGAAGCAGTGAATATCTTTCTCCAATGGTACCTAAAATGGTCAACTTAAGGGGTGAGTAATTTGAGAAATAATCAAGGAAAACACTCAAACAACAGTAATACAGCATAACTAGACATACCCACACACATATATTCATACTCACATTATTCCAATTAACTATATATTCCCATACCTTAGCATTCAACTATTTTATCACACTAAGCCAATACATTTCCTTATACAATACTAAATACATAACAATGCTTTTATGCTAAATCATATGAGTATGATATGCACTATAACCCACTATGGTTTAATTCCTGAATCCGATGTACACTGCACTTTTTTACACTTTATTCACTTTAACACTTTAACACTATCATCGGATTCAGTGAATTAAACCTATCACAATAATGAATGCACTTATCCATTTCCAATAACAATAACACTTTTCAATGATAACACAACCTCCTCACAACCCACCCTCCACTATGGGAAAAAACCGACCAGGAGTAAGTATTTCTCAACCTATAGTTGGGTGCTTCACCTCCACTTAGGAAGGTCCCTCGCTCACCCGCTTGCACAACACTTCACCTCCACTTAGGAAGGTCCCTCATGTAATTCAGATTGATTTGCCCGAATTAGCTTTAGCAGAAATCACCCTCAACTGGCCCAAAGAAACCAAGGTAAATAGAATTATTATGGTTTGCCTAGGACCAATCCGCAACATGGGAATCAAACCCATGTCCTGTGCAAGATCAAAGTCCTCCATAATAATCCTCCTAATTTACTTTTGTCCTCGTCAATCGTAAATGACGTGTGTTTTTCCCCGTACACCTAAGGTCCACCCTACTCCATAATGCACGTGTTTCTAATTCATTTTATGTGGTTTTCATTAGTTGAACCTTTAATAATTATATCCAATTGGTTGGGTTTTCTAACTTAAAGCTTCGGCCATAATATACATATAGGGAGACAATCACAATCAACAACCATAAGGATCACAATCATACCATTTATTTAATTAGTTTCCTAACAATTTTAGCAACTTATTTCTAGCAATAACTTAAGATCATAACATATATGTACTCACATTCAACATAGAGAACACACCAATCATACCAAAATCGATATTCATATTCATATTAATCATTTAATCATTTATTTCGATGTCAATTCAATAGTCAATATTACTAAGCAAATCCCTAAGTCATAACATATATTTGTGTATTCCATCACAGCAATATCAAGCATATAAATTAAACATACACACAAAATACATCTAATTATAACCCTATTACTATTATTAAATCCCTTCCCTAATTAGAACCAAAGTACTCCCCCTTACCTCTTGGAGAGAAGAGGAGAATTCGGGGTTGAGTTGGTGCGCCCTCACCAAGCTTCCAAGCTAACTTCTAGTCCCCAATTCCATGCTCCTTTACTCTTCCCTAAGCTCCCTTGAAGATTGCCTCACACTACGAGAAGGATTGGAGAAGTTAGGGTTTGAGTGGGGATTTGGGGATTTTGTGAAAAGAGATGAAATTGGGATTTTGAGAGAGGGAAATTCATCGGGGATTGATGGGTGAGTGATTTCGGGTGTTAATTTCATTTGATTTGGTGTGGGTTTGAGGGAAATCATAAAACCCTATGAGAGAAGGAGGAGAATTCGTGGGAGAAGAGAGAGAAAGCCAAGAGAAAAATGCCCCAATTCACGTGATTTTTGGCTGATATAACAGGGGTTAATCGATTAATTAGACCCTTAATCGATTAACATGACCATTAATCGATTAGTTACGAAAGAGCATAAAAATTTAATCGATTAATCTGTCCCCTAATCGATTAGATCCGAATGATGCTTAAATTCTAATCGATTAAGGCCCTTATTTAATCGATTAACTCAGTGCAAAATGGCTTTCTTTCACACTTCTAAGACTCTTAGGCTTTCACAACTCTTTCTAACTTAAATTAACACCAAAACCTACACTCTAAACACAATCTAACCTATTCTTAACTCAATCCAACTTACACTTAGCTAGATTTCTAATTCTAAACAAGTCTAAACAATTCTAAACAATCATAATAATTCTAAACACTTACAATACTAACACTAATCAACACTTCTAAAACTCACTTCTAAACTAATTCTACTTCATCAACCTACTCTTGCTAATTCCTACATCCTACACACATTCTAAACATACTCAAAAACTTGGAAATAACACTACTCTTATCAAAATCCTATTAATTAAGGCACCTAATAATTGGGGAAAAATCGGGGATGTTACAGATTTCGCTGCAAACACTCTTATCTCAAGTCTCTTGACTAAAGGTGAGACTTATATTTAAGTGAAAATGTTAATGTCAAGTGTTTGTTGTGTATGTTTTATGCCATTGTTAGGCATAATTAGAGTTGAATGTGCATATTGGTTGCTAATGTTTTGTGAATAAGTGTGTGCATAATTGAAATGTGATTGTTGCATCATATGGCCACATGTCTTAGGTTAGAAATCCCTCCCAATGAATCTAAATAAATAAAGGATGAATGATTAATACCCTTAAAACGAACTAGATACACGTGCATTCATGGAGAAAGGTGGACCTTAGGTGTACTGGGAAAAACTTACGTCGTTTACGATTGATGAAGGCAAAAGTAACTAGATTGTGTTATTGAAACAATCGCTGAGAATTGTTGTGGAAAACTTTGATCCTGCAAAGGACACGGGTTTGCTACCCGTGTTGGGGATTGGTTTTATGCAACCACGATAATTGTGTCAGTTGCTTTGGCTTTTCGTGGCCAGTTGAGGGTGATTTCTGCTAAAGCCAATTTGGACAAATCAAACCAAATTTCATGAGGGACCTTCCGCAGTGGAGGTGAAGTGTTGTGCAAGCGGGTGAGCGAAGGACCTTCCTAAGTGGAGGTGAAGCACCCAACTAGGGGTTGAGAAATGCTTACTCCTGGCCGATTTTCCCCAGAGTGGAGGGGCAAGTGGGTGAGGAAAAAGTGAAATTGTTATAAAAGTGGTACATTGCATGAATAACCCTCCTTCGGGGAGAATGTGAAGTGCAATGTACATAAAGTTAAATTGTTATAAAAGTGGACACTGTATGAAGAACCCTCCTTCGGGGAGAATGTGAAGTACAATGTCAATAAAGTTATAAAGTTAAAAAGTGGTACATTGTGTGAAGAACCCTCCTTCGTGGAGAATGTGAAGCACAATGTACAAGAGGGAGAAGTGTGAGTGCATCATATTGTATTTCATTTAAAAGTGAAAGTGTTACAAAGTGGAAAGTAAAGGAAAGTGAAATGTTATTCCATTGCATTAGCATCCCATTGCATTGCATTTGCATCATGCTTAGAATACTGATTTGTGCATCATCCATATTAGTTGATGATTTATGATGAGGAGAATGTATATGAATAGTTACTAAATAAGTAAGTGCATATATAGAGAGTTCAGTGTTAAGAGAAAAAGGAATGGATTTGAGTTTGCAAGAGGGGATATTGACAAGTGATAAAAGAAGAAAATTTGGAAAATCTTGAATATTGTAAGTGTTCCCCATTGCAAACAACAAATCTAAGTGGTATTAGGTGAATGGTTGAAAGTCAAAGTGTCTTAAGTATTAGGCTAATGTAAAACTGAAGTTTTATACAAAGGAAATCCGAATAATTCAAAGGCAATTGAAACCGTAGTACAGGAATTCATTGGATTGCGAGGGCTACTACCACCGATTTAATGTAGTGTTGGAACTGGCCAATCCGACATTATATTTACCGGGAGGTGAAGTCGTCGAAATCTAGGAGTTCGTGCACTACTATGAATTAGTAAGCGATTTTTTAGGTATAAAACCTTAGTGCCCAATTGTTTGTTGTTGTTCTTTCCTTGCCTGACTATGTGTAATTGTGTATGTTTTGAATGTATGTTTGTGGAGTCATATGGTGTCAAAGTAATTGGACGATGATTGGAAATGGAACCGCCTGAATTAAATGAGTTATAACTTTGATGCTAATGCAATCAAGTGATTAAATTCACGTTGATTAGATTAGTATCAAAGAGAATGAAAAATAAGATTTAAATTAAATTAACGGTTGATTCCATTGCTAAACTTGATTCAAGTAGTTGTGATACCAAGATTGAAATAGAAATCGAGAACTAATCGATCGGATTCAAACCGCCGAACTATTCCAATTGAAAAATTGCAAGAATAAAAGGAACTTTTTACCTAAGTTGGGAAGTGGTTCGAATTCAATCAAGAGGTCCTTGAAATGTGTTTGGATGTGGACTAATTTAGTGTCAAAGTAAGCGAACAAAGATTGGGAGTGGAACCATGAAAATCGAATAATTTATTTTGGCGATTCTAATCTAGCCGAGTGACTTAGTTGGCATCGGTTAGACTAAAATCCAAGAAAAACCATAACAACGTTTATATTGAACTTGTGGTTGGTTTCCCCTACTAAACTGAGTCTGATAACTTCAACACTAAACGAAAGTCAAGTGTGGAATCCTGTCAGTTGAACTTAAACCCCGAATGGTAATAATTAAGTTTATGAATGACAAAGGGTTTTATGTAAGCAGAACCAGGGATTTAAGTTCAATCGGGAGGTTGATGCACTAATTTGAACTATGTTTATATGTGTGTATTTATTTGCAAATAAAACGTTTCCCTTAATTGTTTTAAAAAGAGTTTTCAAACTAAGTTTTGAAAATATGAATAATAGCGTGTATGTGAATATTTTCATGATATGCTTGTGTGTATGTATAAGTATATATTTTCATGACATGCTTGTGTTTGTATATAAATATATTCATATACATATGTGTAAAGTTTTGTTATCTTTGCCTTATTTTCATAAAGTATTTCTCAGAAACACTGCAATTTTGATTTCCCCATAAGGTCCACAGGAGAACCATAGCGCCAACGAAAACTGACCAATTTAGTAAACTGCGTAACCAAAGGACTATCAAGACCTTTTGTTTGGAAACCGAATAAAGTAAAGTGTTCTAAGGCCATGTCACATAAGGATTTGAGTTGTGTTTTACTATCCCGAGAGTATTCTAGGTTAGCATGGACCAGTGAGTACCTTAAGGGAGATGGTAAACCAAAACCTAATGTAACACCCCAATTTGGACATAGAATTTTAGCAAAACTTTGCGCCATTTTTTTTAGATACAATAATTATTTTCCAACTTCTTAATCAAAAAGGATTTCCATTACCTTAGTTTAACTTTTGAAATAACTTAATTTGCAAAATATCCTTTCATATTGTTCTATTCCAAACTGAGACATTACAAAACACATTTCCAAAAACAACATTATTTTTCTCTAACGGTTTCCTTGAAAAACATTTAGTTATATTAAAATTTGCAGTAGTACCATAGATACAAATATTATACTGAATAGGCATTTCATTAAAATGGTCATTACCTAAAAAAGCATGACATTGATTACAATGAAGATTCAGAACAAAAAGGTCTATGCCAATGCTAAAGAGTACATCAGTCCTATCAGAGCAGACTCAATCTACTTAAATCTTATGACAAACATAAAACCCCTCATCATCACTACTCTCAACAGCAGGTGCCTCCTCTGGGTCGAACTCCCACTCAACTGGCCCTTCTTCTTGAACTTCCTCCTCCTCAGGTTCCCATATCTCAAAGTCTTCCTGAAGATCATCAAGCTCCCAAATGGCTCCATCTTCATTCAATAACATCTCCATATCCTGATCTTCTTCTAACACATCCTCTTGAAACTCCTCTTGTATTTCTTCTTCCTGAATATCTTCTAATCCTTCCTCTGAAGCTATCTCCTCTTCACTATCAGACGCCGCATTTGGATCTTCGTCTCCATTGGAGATATCCTCGAAGTCCATCTGCCTCAATGCCAGGTGAATCTCATGATAAGTGACGGGACCACCAACCACTTGGTCGCGACGATACAACACACATGGGTTTACGTCCGTCATCCTCCCACTAACAACGAAGTCAGGGTCAATGATTTCAATCCTGGCCGGTCCTTCCCATAACCATCCAGTCTGCTTAACCTCCCAATACCCAAAATCTTCCAAAGAAGCTACTTCACTATTTGAAATATCTATCCGACACATAATTGGATCTGCCATCTGTGGACATTATTCCCAATGTCCATAGAGAAGGGGAAAACAGAGAGAGTAAGCGATCCGAATTATATAATTGTCGACAGCATGGACTTACTCTAAGGGATCACATCAGGATATATAACATACATATTCAACTTAGATACACAGATTACATCATGTTTCATCATAATAGCATATTCATTTCATAACATTACTCATTTCATCATTCTCATAATAGATTCAAATGTTTCATTAAAATCATGGGTAAGTTTTCTTAAATCGCTTGTCTGGAATCATAACATAGCCGTCAATGATTTAGGGAGGGAAATCATTGAGGCGAAGGGTAAGTCAGCACATACGATACATCTCCTCCTCCATATCCAACCACAACCTAGTTCGGAAAGCAGATGGGACGCACAGGAATCCTAACCACACAGACATCGATAGTCAAAGGGTACGTACCGGCTGCAACCACGCTCTGTTGGCCAGCAAAAATAAAAGTGGACCACGCTCTGTTGGTCGATACATAAGAAAATCGATGACCTTTAGCCTTGATTCAGATTCCCTCTCACCATCTCCGATTTGCTCAAGGGGGCGACAGCTCTATCCCTAGTTGTACGTGCAGTCCTTGCTACGATCAATGCCCAGTAGGTGACCTTGATCATTGTAACGTTGTCCCGCCTAGGGAAGCGCTCAAGGCTTCTTGACGTTTCACCGTCCTTGCCCTCCCCTATCGCAATCACCACTCGAAGGAATGCATCGACCTCCAAGTATTCGGTATCTTTCCTCTCCACTACTTCTCTCTCAACGCAGAGTTAGGAAAGGATTGAAGCTTTTGAGTCTTTTAAGCATTTTAAGTCTTTTATTAACCTAGTTTGGTTGACCCATTCTAAGCCTCACTTCTAACGGGCCTCAACCTCTAAGGGCAATAGCAAACACCTCCCTATGGTACAGTGGATTCCACAAGACTTGAAACCACGGCACAGTCATCCACGTGGCCAGTCACTTAAAGGGAATATACAACAAAAGTTATTGTGTCGTTTGCACCATCACTGTATACTAGTATTGCTTTTGACTTTCTACAAGATTAATCATTCTCATATTTTCTTTTCATAGTATAATTCCAAATATACCAGATCCTTTTCATAGGAACAACTGTTTAAATATATCAAATAATCTTTCATAGAATAAACCATGATTTCATAAACATATCCAAATACATTTGATACTTCATCACATGTACATTCTCTTATCATTTCCAAGACCATATTAAGCAGGATAACTTTAGATTATACAATATGTCATATCAAAATAAAATCAGACATACAATATAAAGTTACTGTCGCAACGTAGAACGACTAAGCACACCATAATCAATTGTCATCTCGTATCTTGACATATAACTTTGGATTCCGACTTTTGAGATGGTCGAAATCATCCTAATGTTACCATAGTTCCATTATGTCTTAAGATAGCTACTCTCTCACCTGAGATAAGATCCACGCTTACTTCGTCCCAATCTACAGTTCGAGCTGCTCGTTCACTCCTGATTCCTTTTATTCTTGAACGACGAACGACATACAATTAATATCTACTAAGTACCTTATACTATCTACCTACTTATGTAAAGACTAAACCTAAAGTACAAAACTATTTTAAAACAGAAATTCTTTTTAAAACAGAAATTCTTTTTAAGGGCATTTAGATGACTAGAACAATTCAAGAAATCCTTTTTGCAAAACATAGTTTAAAACTCACTCCAATACTTGAAAACTACAAAAATACATTTTTATTTTCACAAAAACCATACTACATTGCTTATATAACAACTACCATGTTCAGATAAAATACTGGAATTGCCTTAAAAAAAATCAAAACACAGCAAATACTTAAATAGGATTACTAACACATAGCAATCACTTAAACAAACATCCTTAATCAATCATTTACATTTTCGACTAGCATAGGTTTCCTAAACCTTATAGTACTTTAAAAGATAATTCTAACATCATAGAAATCATAAATGAATTAATCTAATCCATATAGGTGCACATAGACCATTTACGGAATAGAGAAGCACCTTATCAATTAGACATAGCATACATTTATTCATCTAGTAATAAGATACTATGACCTAACTAAAAACATTTAACAATATATTTTTTACATCAATATACAAACCATTTCTTATTACCGAAATTAAACAACACGACACTCATATCCAACATATACACACATACACTTAGTAAGTTTGTAATACCCCGATTTTTGTTTCCCAAATAAATAAAAAAAAATAGTTAAACAAAATTAATTATATGGAATTAATTAGCTTTGTTTATTAAATTATGGTTATATTAAAAGCATAATTCGAGGAAAAATAAGAGAAAATAATTTGGACTTTAAAAATAAGGATTTTTGCAGTTTAGTCCTTGGGAAGGACCTAGGAGTCAATAGTGGAAAGATATTTGGAGGGAAAGTGAATAAAATAATAATTTTTGAAAATTCGGTCGTGTTAATCGATTAACCCGACCGTTAATCGATTAACTATAGTGCAGAGGTTGAAGATAGTGCGTTTAATGACTCAACAAGCTGATTAATCCAAAAATTTACACATAGCACCGATTGGAGATGGTGGAAAACACGTGTGGGCATGCATGTAAACCGATTTGCTCTATAAATAGGACTTGGGAGTGAAGGAATTGTGAAGAAATTATTGGAACCTTGGGGAAACTCTGTCAATTTCGATCTTGAGCACCCTCTGTTCATAGCCTTCGTTCTTCACCCTCACTTAAACACCATTGATGAGCTTAATACCTTCTTCAAGCTTGTCACAAGACCTTTAATTTAAGACAAGAATCGTGTATTTTGGTGGCTCGTACAAGGAGAACGAATCGTTTAAAGTCGGGTCCAAGAAACTGAAGTTTGTAGTTTTAGTTGTGAGGAGCTAAGTTTGGGGCTTCGATTTAGGTATGTATAGGACTCCAAATCGTGTCATTTCGGTTTCTAATTAAAGTTGGCAATGTCTAGTTTCTATATTGACCAAGTTTACTCGTTTTTATGCACGTTTGGTTCATCGAATCATTACCCGAACTTGCTCTGCTGAACCTGTCTTGAATCCGAAAGCAGAGCATTTGTGGCTTGGTGATTCTGTGAGTTTCTTTGCTGACCTTGCATCCAAAAAGCTTCATTGAGGTAAGGGAGAAGCTTTACTAATGCTAGAATAGATTGTGGTATTGAATTGAGTATAGGTTGAACCACCATGAGGTTCAAAGGGCACTAGGTTAGAGGACAATGGCTTGGAGGCCAATTTGACCAAAAACCAAAATTGGAACATGTTAGACGATGGTATCTAAAGCTAAATGAACCTTCAATTTGATCTGAAATTGAGTGGTTAAGGATTTGATATGTTAAGTTGTGTTTTAGGTTAAAATTGGGGAAAAACATGATGATTCTGTGATGTTGATGTTATTTAATATAATTGATGCTATGAACAAGTTTAATATACTGTATTTAAGTTGGTTTGGAGGTTAGTTTTGGTTAAAATTGGATTGGCATGAGTTTGATACATAAAAACCAGTTCAGCAGTGTTTTTCTGCACTATTTAATCGATTAACATGATCCGTTAATCGATTAACACGTTGAAATTCTGATAAGTTTGAAATGTACAAAGGGATAATCGATTAACGGATTCCCTTAATCGATTATTGACTGAATTTTTGCAATAATGATCAAAATTTAACTATTTAATTGATTATCAAAGTGTGAGAATCAATTAAAGGCTGAAACTGAATTGGATTGAAGTAAGTTTAATGGAAAATAAAGTTCAACTATGACAAGTACAAACCTCAAACAACTTAAATTACACTGGGCATTATTGATTTGATGAAATCATGCATATCATTTGCATCATCTAGATTCCCACATTGGTGGAGACACGTCCGAGAGGCGTGGGCATATCCCTTTTGGTGGAACTCGAGAGACATGAGTGTCTGCTCTAAAGGGTTCATGGGGGAATGTCGGTGACCGGGGTTGCACCTTCTATTTTCCCGAAATACACACGTGCGTGTGGGCATGTCATTTGATGCCGGACTCGATGAGGCGTAATCCTACGGGATATGTCGGCAACATTTCTAAGAGCCCTAGAGATGTTGATTTATTTGCGGGCCGAGTTCGATGAGGTACTCATTATGAGTACCGGGCATGTTTGTTTTTAAAGGTGCCACGGAAGCCTATTTGTTGTAGTTGGCCAACAATCATGCACTGATAATATGAGATACATTGTGACTGCACGTGTTATTGACTATTTATGATTAAGTCTTGGTGTTAATGTTTAACATGTGTAATTAATTGTTAATTGATTAATGGTAAATGATGATTGATTAGTAAAGAAATTAATGATTATTGTTAAATAATGACTCAACTATTTAAGTATTACCATGTCTATTTGATTATGTGTTAGTACATGCTGACTCCCTATGCCCTTGTAGGTGATGGCTCGTTACATTACGTTCGTGGAGTTACGCCCACTCCTTAGAGGAGTGTGGGACTACGAGGAGCACAGGGCTGTTTTCGAGGGTGAGGTTGACGTGATCTTTCGTCACCCTAACCCCCTCGCTCGAGTGCGACCTCGTAGACTTCGCATCCCCATGATCTACATACTGCACATTCCCCCGGCTTATACTTATCGTTTTGGTTCTCCACCCCCTCGTCCTGGCCGTCATTTTTATAACTTACACGTCAGACGCCCTGCTACCAGCACTCGTCCCTCTACTTCTGATGAGGCTACTGCCACGGCTACTCCTCGTCCTGGTCCGACCACCAGGGTACGTTTTGCACCCTCACCTGAGCCAGTGCGTCGCACTGCTATACCTGTGGTGCCGGATGAGGAGGATGAGGACCCCGTAGAGGACGTGGAGGGGGCAGCTCCTGACAGCCAGTGATGTGGTGACTCTCTCTTAGTATGTGCAGTATGGGGACCATGATAGGATGTAGTGTTCAGCTTTTGAAGGACCAGGGATCAGGCATCAGCGTGGGTGGATCATAGCTCAGCTCTCGAAGACTCTTTTATTTTGACTTGTGTTATATTGTATATAGTTTTGAGAGGGTATATGAGAGTTGTTATTTTATAATTGTATCCTTATAATTTGCTACCTCGACTTTTATCTCTGTTACTTGGTTACATGGGTTTTATGTATATGGGCTATGGTTGCATGGTTATTATGATCCTTAAAATTATTTTAATTGCAACCACATTAATCGTTTTTGAAAATCGTTTCCGCTGAAAGTACAAAACAGGTACTCAGCCGTTTACTTTGAAACAAATATATTTTCAAGTCAAGGGTTTTGATGTGAAACTTTGTTGTATAAAAGGAAAAAGTTTTCCATGAAATTACTATATGATTTACAAATGCTCTATAAATATACTTTATTTTGATATATATAAAGTTATGTTTTGAGAGCGTCACAAAGTTAAAATCATTTTTGGAATTACTTAAATCAAGTTATCAAAATTGGACAGCAATTACATACAAACTTTAAATTCACTTTTCTCTTAAATTATACCTCTAAAAATTATGCCACTTTTTCCTACATACAAAACACAAGTCCTATTTGTAAGATCCATGAAGAATGTTTTGATAAATGCCAAAAGGTTTTGAACAAGTTCAAATGTGTTGATCAAGATCAAGCTCAACAAGCAACAACAAACATCAAGTTAAGAAGAGAAAGCCAACTCATGAAGACTTAGTTTGGTAGTTTATGTTTTATTGTTTTATCTTTTGTCTCACAAGTCTTTTAGTTTATGAGTTTGGGTAGAGTTTATTAGAGGGTAGTGAATCTCTTTTGAATGCATGATTATATCATATTTTGAGTATTCACTTTGCCTAAAATCAATAGGTGGCTTAAAGGTTTGAAAGAAAAGGTTTAGTTTTTGAGAAAACAAGTTTTAAGTGACTTTTAATGTTAATAATCGATTAACAGATTTTGATAATCGATTAACAGTGTATTTTGAACGGATAATCGATTAACAAACTTTTGATAATCGATTTTCTTGACTTTTACTCGATTAGAATTTTGAAGCCTTGCGCAAATACTCGAGTAGTAACTTGGTTACTCGAGTAAACAGGGTCTGTAACTGTTTTAAATACGTTTTTCACTTCTCAAAAGCTATTCTAAGTTGCTCCAACTTTTGGGTATTCTATATAAACCTTTTCCTAATCATTTCTATCAACTAGAATCATTTTGATACACAATTTTACAAAGAATCAAAGCCACAATATTCTCTCTCACTCTCTCAAGATCAAAGCTTTCATTTTTACATTCTTTGATCAAGAACCTTGAATCTCTCATGTTGATATTTCATAGCTTTTGCAAGAGATTCATAGGATTGTTATTGTTTTTCATTTGAGTTGTAATCTTTGCAAAAGGCAAGCTATCTACAACAAAGGAAGACTTGATTTTGTGAATCAAGCAAAGTTATATTGGAAGCCTTGGTGAGGCATTTCATCAAGTACTTGGAAGCCTTGTTGTGTTAACAAGCAATTGGAAGTCTTGTAGTAAAGCAAGCATTGGAAGTCTTGTTGAGGGGATTTGGCAAGCAAGAGAAGAGGTTAGATTAGATATCAATAGGGTTACAAGGCAAGGGTGTGGTATCTCTTGTAGGCTAGCAAGAAGGAAGTCTTGTGAGGCATTTACTTGTAATTTGAGAAACTCTAATTCCTCATAGTGAAGAATCTCTCTTGGTTGAAGAGGGGACTGGAGTAGCTTTCAAGTGGATGAAAGTGAACCAGGATAAATCACACTGTCGTATCTCTAAACCCTTAACTCTTTACAATTCAAGTCTTTAATTGTGTTCTTGATTGAAAACCTAGAAAAAGTGATTTTTCTATATTTGATTGAATTGAATCTTTATTGTTTAAATTAATTTGGGGAAAATCATTTTCATAACCTAGGTGAATCAATAAGAATATTGGTGTTGATTGTTTCCGCTTAATCTCTGATATAATATTTGTTAATTGATTGATTTTCATTGGTTTTAATCGTTTAGATTTGTTTCTTGCGAAAATCTTTCAGAGTTTCTATAACACCTATTCAACCCCCCCTTCTAGGTGTTCTCCTAGTGTTCCTATTTGTTTCAACCACCGATTGTAGGTTTCCACACTATTATCTAAATAAAATTTAAATATCATATAATCATATTCAAATAATATCTGGACAGCAAAGTAAAATAGAGTTGCATCACTTCAAAATCACCCGAAAATGTATCTTTTCAATTATTTATTAAAGGATGCATACACCAAGGTTTAAAAATAAAGTCAAACTAAATAAAATAATATTGTTACTTTATAAAACAATTCTGGACAACAATCAAATAATTTCTAAAAAAAAATTATTTTATTTTCATGCAATCACATACTTTTACGCTATAATTCACAATATACACATAAATACAATTACTCATCACAAATACACACAAAAATAAAATTTAGGGACCCACTATCCAAATAAAATTATTATTTTCCAGAATAAAATTAATTTTTTCATAAATAATTTATTTTCTATGAAGACACATAATTTTTTTCATGCATACACATCAATAAACACAATATATCCAGCATATAATCACTTAGACAATTAGGAAATTAACAAAAATCATTTCTTCCTCTCATATTAAATTCGGTCCTAATAAAAATAAAATAAAAACAGTAATAACAATTTATAAACATATATAACATATTTCTATACTTTTCCTAACTTTAATTTATAAACATATTTAACATATTTCTATACTTTTCCTAACTTTTCCTTCCTCTCATATTAAATTCGGTCCTAATAAAAATAAAATAAAAACAGTAATAACAATTTATAAACATATATAACTAAACACAAAATTAATTAAAATAAACACTTATAGGATATAAACCAATTTTTGGACAACAACTTATCAATTTATATTATTACACACATATTGCATAAAAATTCATATGCTCACCTAGATAATTATTTCTAATCACTAAAGAAATTATAAACATACTCATTTCCATAAAAAAAATAATAATTAGGCACATAGGTTTCTACAACAAAATTTTTTTAAAAGAAAAATCAATAAGAAATTAAATATACAACAATACACGAAATTAAAACTTATGAAAATACCCAAGATACTATAATAACCAAGACTCCAAGAGTCACTTAATTGAATAAATATACAAATAAGAATTAAACAACAAAACACAAGAATGTAGTTATAGTGACATGAGTCCTTGGTTTTTTTATTCATAAGCTACCTCAGAGTTTACTAGTCTCAAAGATTTATAAAAAGTTGTGTTTCATTTAACCATATTGAGTGCTTCAGTTCATAGTCAAACTTGGCATACTTTCTAAAAGTTGCGGAGCCACAAAAGCAGCCTACTGTCATCAACGACAGGAAATCAACGTGAACAGAAAGCCCTCTACAAACACAGAAGGGCCATAAAACATTAAGAACTCTTAACTCTATAAATTCCACACGTTATAAATTTATTATTTTAACATCATGCTTTTATAACACTAGCGATCAAAAGGGTTCAGTTAGAAAAGTAGTCCTTAAACAATACTAATATCAATCAACTCAAATAAAGAACCACAAGAGACCAAAAAGAAATAAAGGATATGCAGAATACTCACATAGGCACGCATACAATAATTAAACAAATATCCTATTTCTATTATAATTTTCGTTCTAACCAACCAAGTTTTATATAACAAAATCTTCTTCTTAAAATCTACACATATATATATATATATATATATTCATACATACTAATCAATATAAAGAACAAACCCATTTTATTTATTTTTACTATAGGTCATTCGGCCATATCAAAGAATTAGAAAAAGGATTTCATAGAACAAAAATCAAATCTTAAATCAAACACCATAAAAGAGTATTTAGAACGAAAATCCATTCAAAACTATTTTTAGAACAACTTTTTAGAACTTGAAAGAGTAGAAGAAGAACAATATTAAAATGAATAATAAAACAAATGAAACATTAACAAAGAATGGTTCTAGGGATACCTTTCTCCTAAACAAATAAGGTGAACACTTCAAGAAAATAAAAAAAAAGGCTTCCTCTTCTCTTCCTCTTGTCTCTCACGATTTTTCCCTCTTCCCCAAAGATCTTTCACAAAATTTTCTAAGTCTCTATGGTGCTGAAAAAGAATACTCAACTTTAGAAGATGAGACTATTTATAAGGTTAAGGATTTTTGTATTCCCACCCCATTTCACATAGGAAATCACGATTTTATGAGGGGGTATATGGGCTGGAAATCCTTTTCAAACTTAGTCAAGAAGTAAGTGAGTCTTGAACTTACACATTGTAACAGCCCGATTTTCGCTTCCAAAATCTTAACTGATTTATTTCAATTCGTTGTAAAAATGAGGCCATTTTTTTTTGCAAAACATAAATTCATCAATTTCTATCATCACTTATCTGAAAATCGAGTTGTCACTTTAAAACTTCTCATAACCGAAACACCATTAACATTTCATAACATCATCATCCTTGTAATTATCATTACCATACGCCAAAAGCATTGGAGTCTCACCTCCAGCAGTTTTCCAAAAGCAGTTTATAATTACAAAAGATTACATAAACAGATTTTGAAACATACTTAAAAACATAATTAAAAGTAGCTTGATTACATCCATAGTACTTCACAAGGTAATCCTCGATTGGGAACTTAGATCCTAGACACTAAGACATCTAGACACAGAACGTCGGGCTTCACTCTTCATCCGAACTAACATCCGCTTCCATCTCCTCACTAGAATTCGTCTCCGCTTCGTGACCAGAGTCACTTGCGTCTTCCTCCTCCATCGGCTGTGGAATCACTGCTGCCAACGGTGCGGGTTGACCATCATACTCATGGTGTTCCCTCGGTCCGCCATCCTAATAGTCACGAAGAGTGACTTGCCCTACATGCACGTCCAGACTCGTCCCTCGCAGATTATGTCTGGGATCATCTATCTCCAAACGAGTTTCACCTCTCCATATCCAACCTTCAGGGACAACCTCCCATGCTCCTCCTTGAAGAGGCCACATGTGGATCGCTACACGATAGGCCATCTACCCGTTGCAATACCGGCAAATGCCAATACGACAACATGGTAGGAGAGAGTCAGTGTTCCGAACGGGTTGACCATGCGGTCTCAGGGTAGACTCAATAGAAAGACAGACAGGTAATGGAACAAAATAATATAACCAGAACAGTATAAGATAAACATTTGTCACAATATAATCACATCATTATCATCACATATAACATGTTATACACATAGCATGTATGACTCACATATAACAAAGCATATCATAATATTCCAAACATATCACTATTATCACTCATTGCCAAATAACTCATTACACTTAGTATCACAAATCTTTCTCAATCTTTCAGAAATTCACCTATGCTCTTATTCTTGAAATCTTTTATCATTCTTAAGTCTTATCATAGTCGGTTCACTCAATGAGGTGGGGAAAAACCATCATTGAGGAAAATCAACGCACACGTCTACATCTCCTCGGTCATCCATCCAACCTAGTCGGAAGCTAACAGGAGTACAGGACCTTTACCACGCGGGCATGACAGCTGTCTCAACAATCAATTGGTCCCAAGCCAGGAGAACTGTAGAAACTCGGGTACAGTCTCAAATCAAATTATATCATATCAATCAAATAATCAAGGCTCACTGTAGAAAACTTGAGTACAGTGGCAAATCACAGATGCCCCGTTCCAGTCCCTCTCATTGTTCTAGATTTGCAATCAAGGGGGTGACAGTACTATTTCTAGTTCACGGTGCAGAACTTACCACGGCTTAGGACTCAGTCCCTACCACGTTCGTGTGCCACATGTGGGATTCGTTCCACCTAGAAATATACTCCAGGCTTCTTGCGTTCACCATCCTTGCCCTCCCCTCATGCAATCTCCACCTTAGTATCCCTGATACTCATGGTGGTATCTTCCTCTCCACTACTTCGCACTCACACTCATAAATCACCGCTTATGTTAAAGTCATTTAAAGTCTTTTATGTTCTTTTAATTAACCTAAGGTCGGCTCGCCCTTGATTCATCCCTTCGACAAGTCCCGACCATTAAGGGTTATATCTGTTCCCCGAAACATCACATAACTCTTTCTCTTTCACTAGCCACTTTGCAAATGCTTCCATCAAATCGTTCCCGTAGGAATTCTCATGATTCTCTTGTATCCTTTTTAATTCTCCATAGCCACTTGGCAATCGTCCTCAATCTTGAATCCTCGAGCATCATCTCTGTAACATCCTCATTTTTATTAACCTAATAAGTATATTTAAGAATATTTTGCATATATCGAAATCACCTGTTTAAAACGATTTACAACTATTGTCTTAGTATCTGCGCATATGTACATAATTATAGTGAACTAGAATATGTATAAGTATAAGTACTGACAAATATTTTCTAATACATGTATGTATTAATATAACTACATTCCTCATGTACGTATTAGTATTGGTATATATACTCTTTGCGTATATGAATGTGTGTATTGATATTTGCATGTGTGTGTATGAATATATATATATATACACACACATATATGTATTTATGTTAAGTTAGGATATATATATATATATATATAACTATATATGTGTCTGCTTTTGTGTATTCCTCGGTGTTAGTAATTGTGTTTGTTCTTTGTGTATGTGTGTATGTTTATGTAGATGCGTTTGTAGTACAAGGTTTGGGCAGGGAAGTGTTTGAGAGTCGTTGGTTATAGTCGAAGGGTAATTGGTTTAGGTTTTAGATTGGTGTGGTTGCGATTGAGTGAGTAGGATTGGTGTAGGTTCGTGTAATGAGGTTGTCCAGAGTCCAAGGGAGCGTTTTAGTGCCTTGACCTTGAGGTAATACTTAGGTAGAGAACCCTAAGATTGAGCCCTAAGTGTAAGTGTGGGCCTTAGTGTAACATCTCGCTATTTATAATACCTGTAGTTAAATAATTAAATGATTTATCATGATGTTTTCAATATTTGAGTGTTGTAATAAAATTTTGATTTCATCATTATATTTGAAATATGTTTTGTAGTCAAAATAACTATAAATTTGGTATCATACGTTTTTCAAAAATAAAAGACTACTTTAATTTAGTTTAATTAACATTTTGGCAGGGAGCTCAAGTGGCAAGCCTTAGAGGCATTTTTATAAAAAGTTTCTTTAGAAAAAATATGTTTAACTTAATATTTTGAGCGTCCCTGTAAATTTTCATAGTGTTCGGAGGCTGTTTTATTTTTAGTTTCTGGACTGGTTTAATAAATTACTGGTATAAGTTATATATAATAATTTGTTATTTCAAAATTATAAATATTATTTTTTATCAAGTTTAATATCGGGATTGAGAAAATATATTTACTTTTGAATTTTTATACTTTTTCTTACTCAACAGCTATCTGTAGGGATCGGCAACTTTATTATTTTTCAATCAGTTTTGATTAACTAAAAGTATAATATCATTCTATTTAAATGTATCTTATTTTTAGGATCATCAAACCTTTAGTTATAATTCAAAATATCTACACACATTAACCCACAAAAGAAAGCGAATTATTAAAATATAATAAAAATTCCTAAATCTACCCGTATTCCCACCCCAACCCGTCACAAACAAATAAAGAAAAGGAAGTAGAAAGATAGAGTTAAAAGAAGAAAGAAAATAGAATGAGAGTAGTCGTGAGAGAGAAATAGAATAAGAGAGAGAGAAGGCGGAGGGACGAGAGACAAAGAGAACTCCACGGTGTTTTCCAATTTCCCGGTCCAATAATTCAAGATCCAACCATTCAATCTCAAATCCTTCTTAGGTAATTAATATCCTGAACTTCCTCTATCCATCTACCTAATTTATTCGACGATCCGTCAATATTTTTATTATCCCTATATTTTCAAATAAAGAGATGTTTATGACAAAAGTGATATATTTTTGTTGTATAATGATATATATTTATTATTTTGACAAAAAATGAGTTTATTTGATATATATTTTAATGTTATAATTAGTTTTAACATATGTCCCTATTTAGATCCAACACGTTGTTTTTGACCCTGGAGCAAGTTGCGGATGTTAAACATGGCTCTGTCGTTATTGTTAGGATTTCCAGGTATGAGGGGACTCTTTCCACACTTTGAGTTAGGGATAGTTAGAATTTATAATAGGATTTGAGGTTAATAGTTAAATTAGAGAGTGGGTAGCAATTAGTGTTTGATTTGAGTTGTTCTTTGTATTTTAGTTAATTTTGATGTTATTATAAGTGTTTAAATTAAATTATTTTTGTATATTGTAAAGTAGGAAGTGAAGAACCCTAGGGAGTTGACTTATATTACTGCACTCTGAGACATACCTAAGCGCTAAATGTTTATAATTGGGATCTAATGTTTTAATTGCTTAATTGTGAAAAGAGAAATGGAATGTAAATGAATTGAAATATATTGCGTAAAAGAATAAAGAGTAAGGAAATTGGAATGGTTATAGTATTGGAATTAAATAGTGGGATTAAAATGAATAATGAAAGTTTGAAATGAATATGAATGGAATTGGATTTGCGATTGTGATTGCATTTTGTTGCCTCTATCTTTATTTTGTTTATTACTCTTAAGTCTTTTTTATAAATTGTTTATTGTCCTGTAATTCACTATGCTGTGAAAGATCTCACCCTTAGTGGATAACAATTTAGGTACAACTTCAAGAAGCTTGGAGGTCAGAGTGCGCAGCGGAACAAGTCGGAAGAAAGGAAAAACAATTCTTGTATATTGGTCTATATTGTAATTAAGTGCCCCACCTTTTGTATAAATTTAATTTGTAAACGAACTTTTAAAGTTATCCGCTTTAACTTTCAAACTCTGATTTAATTATTTCATTTTATTTAATGAAACAACCTTTAAAGTTTCGATTATTGACGCCCAAAACTTTTAATTCCGTATATTTTTATATTATGAAAATCGGGGTGTTACAATATGGTATCAGAGCAGTTCTTCCTTTCGACCTGACGGAAAGTAATCCCGAATCCGCTGCAAACACTCTAATCTCATGTTTCTTGAATAAAGGTGAGACATATAGAATTTTGTGGAAAGGTTAATGTTAAGTGTTTGTTTTGTATATTTGATGTCATCGTTAGGCATAATTAGGAATGATTCTGCATGTGGTTGCTAAGTGTTTTGTGATTAAGTGTGTGTACATATTGGATTGTGATTGTTGCATCATATGACCTCATGACTTAGGTTAGAAAACCCTCCCAATGAATCTATATAAATAAGGAACGGATGATTAATACTTCTAAAACGAACTAGAAACACGTGCATTCATGGAGAAAGGTGGACCTTAGGTATTTTGGGAAAGATTATCGAATCTAGGTTCTATGAACTGAAGAACCCTCCTACGGGGAGAATGTGAAGGTTCATAGAACTAGTGGCTGTGAATAGATAGTTATTTAATTGTGTTTATGAAACAATCACGGGAGTTACTATAGAGGACTTTGATCACCCTAGTAGTAAACTAGTATGAGGAACCCTCCTTCGGGGAGCACGAGAAGTACTAGTTGAATTGGTGATTGGTCCAGTGCACACTATAGTGATTCTATCGGTCACTTACCTATTTCGTGACTACAGAGGATGGTTCCTCCCCAAGCATGAAGAACACTCCTAAGGGGAGACCGAGAAGTGCAAAGGGGCCTGCATTGCATGAAGAACACTCCTACGGGGAGACCGAGAAGTGCAATTGATGAGCATTTTATTTCCCATTATTCCTTGCATTATTTTACTCCTATTATTGATACTTGTTGCCCATTTGACATTGATTAGCTTGATTTATTGATTTAGAGTTTATTGGACTAATATTCCGAATATTGTTTAATTTGGAATTATTTAGCCTAATTAATTCTATTTCTATTTTCAGGTAATATTTGGCACAAGGACACTTTGGGAAGTTTGGAAATGAAGATTGAAGTATTGAAGTGAAGATTGTAATTTGCATTTAGGTCCCTTTTTAATTGTAATGTTCAGAATAGTGTTTCTTAGGATTTGGGCCCATGTTTTAGGCCCATTTTGTGTCTTAAGAGGGGAAATTCGTGTAACCCCCCAAGACACACTCCCATTTTCAGATTTCTCACTCTCTCTCTAGGTTAGAACTTCTCTCTTGGCTCTCCCAAGTGGTGGTGGCTGCTAGGGTTTTGTTCTTCCCCATTTCTACTCGTTTTTCTTCATTTATGGCCATGGAAGGCTAGACTTCAAGGGTTAATCCCTTTGGTATTGTATTATCTACTCTTGAGCTCTTGTTATTAATGCAATTTCATTTTCTCTTCTCTGTTTTCATGTTTATCGATGTGTAGTGGTTTGCTTAATTCCATTTCGTAGAGATAATACATGAATATAAATGCTTAATTTGTATTAACTCGTAAAAACTCCAATTCTGGTTTCTGATGCTTAATTAGAAGTTAGGGTTTGGAGTGATAACTGAATTTTCGCTTAGTATTTGGTTATCACGAGTTGGACAGAGGAGAGGAGAGGAATCGATCTTTAGTGAGCTAGGATTGAGTAGTGTACGTAGCCAAAGGGGTTTGCCCGCTTTTGTTTCTGATTTTCTTAGTTTTTATATTCTGTTTATGTTTTGTTCTTCACATTTGTCACACACAAAAAACCCCCCCATTTTACTGCACACTACGTGTTTGATACTTTGCCTAGACCGATATTCGCTGGGAAACGACCTAGGATCACCTTCCTAGTACTACAGAATAAACACCTTTTATTTTGATCGGGTACGGCCTCGATCAAAATTTGGCGCCGTTGCCGGGGACTATCGGTTCTTGCCAAAGATCATACAGTAGTTAATTAGATTAGTTAGTGTAGTTAGTGTGTGAATAAGCATTCTGATAACTGATTGAAAGTTGCCATGTTTGCTGATTTGCTGTTCTGCACAACTGATGCTATTCTAGTGATTCTGTGAGGGCCATTCAACATAGCTGCGGGTGGAATTTTTGCACGAAAATTGGTATCCACACTTGTTTCATCATATATTAGTGTTTTGATGCATCACAGACACTCAGATATGCACTGGTTGTGAGTTCCAGAAAAATTTTCCAAGTTTCAGCAGCACTTACTATAAATAGGCATAACTTTTGATCAGTAACTCGGAATTTGACGAATTTTATATCAAATCGAAGGGAATTTTCTGAATAATCTGATTTTTCTCACTTCGTCAGAAAACCCCTTCGTTTGGATCCTGAAAAAGCCTGTTTACTATTTCTTTTTTATTTTACAAGTTCTATTTTCTTAGTTTTTGGTCACTGTTTTAATTCTTTGACTTGGTTCCCTTTTGAATTTTGTCCTCAAACTTTCTGTGATATGTTTTCATGATTTTAGGGTGCTGAAAAAAATAAAGAAAAAAATTTTAAAAAATAATAAATTTTGTTGCCGATTTTGGTCATGCATATCTGTTACAGTATGCTATGGTTGATGCTGTTCTGTTCAGTACATGACTAGGGGCAACCCAAGTTATTTGCATCCTTATAACCCTGAAATTGATAGAACTTATCACAGATTAGTTAGACAAAATAGGAATCAGTCATTAGGTAGTGAGTCAGAGTCATCTTATAGTCCATCTAATTCTGATTCTGTTTCTATTTCTTCTATTCCTTCTACTTTTATTCAATCTGATTCTATATATTGTGATAACATGGCTCAACCCCCACCAAGGGAAAGGACACTTAGGGAGCTGGCTGCACCTGACTTCACTATTGAAGACTCGTGTATCCGGTATCCTGATGAGGATGTTCCTTTTGAGCTTAGAACAGGACTAATCCATTTGTTGCCCAAGTTTCATGGTCTTGCAGGTGAGGATCCTCATAAGCATCTCAAGAAATTCCATATAGTGTGCACCACAATGAAACCACATGATGTGCAAGAGGATCATGTCTGTCTCAGAGCATTTCCACATTCCTTAGAGGGTCTAGCACAAGATTGGTTATCTGACTTGGCCCCTGGTTCCATCACAAGCTGGGATGACTTGAAGAGGGCATTTCTGGAAAAATTCTTCCCTGCAAATAGGACCACTGCAATCAGAAAGGAAATTTCTGGTATCAGGCAACAACATGGAGAGAGTCTCTATGATTATTGGGAGAGATTCAAGAGGTTGTGTGCTTCCTGCCCTCACCATCAGATCTCAGAGCAGCTTCTCATCCAGTACTTTTATGAAGGTCTCAACTTCATGGAAAGAAACATGGTAGATGCTGCAAGTGGTGGTACATTGGGAGATATGACACCCTTACAAGCCAGGAGCAAAATTGAGAAGATGGCTTCCAATTGTCAACAATTCCATACAAGAAGCAACAGTGATGCAATAGTTGTGAGGGATGTAAATGATGTTGGTGCAGACTCGGGCAAGGTTGAGAAGCTTGAGCAGAAAATTGATTCTCTCACAACATTGGTCACACAATTGGCTGTCAATCAGAAAAAGATGATACTTCCTGCTAGAGTGTGTGGCATATGCACATCCATTGAGCACCCCACAGATGCATGCCCTTCCCTTCAGCAGCAACAGCCGATGACAAGTGGTGACCAACCCGAGGCCTATGCAGCAAACATATACAACAATAGAGGCCCACAACAACATAATCATGACCTCTCTTCCAATAGATACAACCCTGGATGGAGGAACCATCCCAATCTGAAGTGGTCTGATCAACAACAACAACCTCCTCCTAATGTTCCATTTCAGAACACCGCTGGACCGAGTAGACCACCATATGTACCTCCTCCAATCCAGCAGCAAAGGCACCAACAGCAGCAAGTGGTTCATCCTGCACCATCAGCCCCTCCATCCAACCAACCTACCTTGGAGGAGTTGGTGAGGCAAATGACCATGCAAAACCTCCAATTTCAACAAGAGACTAGAGCATCCATTCAGAGACAAGAGGCATCCATTCAGACTTTGACAAATCAGATGGGTCAAATGGCAACTTCTATCAACAACTTGCAATCTCAAAATTCTGACAAGTTGCCATCCCAAACTGTGATCAACCCTCAGAATCAGAATGTGAGTGCCATCAACCTGAGGTCGGGAAAGCAGATTGTCACACCCACACCACAACCTAACCTCAACAATGATGCTCTAGCTTCCTCTAAAGGGAAGAGCCAAGTGGTAGATGAAGGTGAGCATGCTAGCACCAAAAAGAATCATCCAACTCAACCCTCCTCGACTTCAACCACAAGCCCTGCTGTTGTCCTACAACCTCCTCCTGTTCCTCTTCCATTCCCACCAAGAGTGCCTCAAAACAAAAGGGTGGAAGAGGTGGACAAGGACATTCTTGACACATTCAGGAAGGTGGAAGTCAACATACCCCTTCTTGATGCAATAAAACAGATTCCAAGGTATGCGAAGTTCCTTAAGGAGTTGTGCACTCATAAGAGAAGACTCAAGGGCAATGAGAGGATAAGCATGGGAAGGAATGTCTCCGCTCTCATAGGTAAACCTATCCCTCACATTCCTGAAAAATGTAAGGATCCTGGAACTTTCTCTATACCTTGCATCATAGGCAATGTTAAGTTTGAAAATGCTATGCTAGATTTAGGAGCATCAATAAATGTCATGCCTATGTCTGTTTTTAAGTCTCTTTCTCTTGGACCTCTTCAACCTACGGGTGTGGTGATTCAATTGGCAAATAGAAGTACTGCCCACCCCGCAGGTTTGATAGAGGATGTCTTGGTTCGGGTTGAAGAGTTGATCTTCCCTGCTGATTTTTACATACTTGATATGGAAGATGACTCTCCCCGTAATGTTGTTCCTATTATTTTGGGGAGGCCATTTTTGAAAACAGCCCGAACCAAGATCGATGTGCATTCAGGTTCACTTTCCATGGAGTTTGATGGCAGTGTGATCCGATTTGACATTTTCCATGCTATGAAACATTTTCCTGAGGATCACTCTGTTTTCCATATGGACTTGCTCGATGATTTGATAGATGAGCATATGCTTGACTTTTTGCATCATGATTTTGAATTGCCATCTTTCACTGATTCATTTACTTGTCCATCATGCACTAACTCTGGATGGTGCACCGCATGCACTGAAATAGCCCAGTTTTTAGACTCTGCTACTGCATCTGATGATTCATATGTTATAGATTCAGATTATGCTAACCCTAACCCCATATCTGTTATGCATGAGTCTGATTTACTTGTTCAGGTGCAGGCAGCAGAATCCATTTCTGCTGTCCCTTTAGTTCCATCTATTATGCAGGCACCCTCATTGGACCTGAAGCCCCTCCCTCCTCATCTCAAATATGCTTACTTGGAGGATGAGCAGAAACTCCCAGTGATCATCTCTACCTCACTTTCTGTTGATCAAGAGGAGAAACTGCTGGATGTGATAAGAAAGAACAAGAGGGCAATTGGATGGACTTTAGCGGATATTCCTGGAATTAGCCCCTCCATGTGCATGCACCGCATTTTGTTGGAGGATGGGGCTAAACCAGTGAGACAACCCCAAAGACGATTGAACCCCCAGATTCTTGATGTGGTAAAGAAAGAGGTCACCAAGCTGCTCCAAGCGGGTATCATCTACCCAATTTCAGATAGCACTTGGGTGAGCCCGGTGCAAGTTGTCCCCAAGAAGTCTGGTGTCACAGTTGTAAAAAATGAGAAGGATGAGCTGATTCCCACTAGAGTGCAGAACAGTTGGAGAGTCTGCATTGATTACAGAAAGCTCAACCAGGCGACTCGCAAGGATCATTTCCCTCTCCCCTTCATTGATCAGATGTTGGAGCGCCTGGCAGGTAAATCTCATTATTGCTTCTTAGATGGATTCTCTGGTTATTTTCAAATTTGCATTGCACCAGAGGACCAACATAAGACCACATTTACCTGTCCTTTTGGCACATTTGCATATAGAAAGATGCCTTTTGGCCTATGCAATGCTCCTGCCACATTTCAAAGATGTATGATGAGTATTTTCGCTGACTTGCTCGAGCATTGCATAGAGGTCTTCATGGATGATTTTAGTGTTTATGGCTCCTCATTTGATGCATGTCTTGATAATTTGACTAAGGTGCTTAACAGGTGCATTGAGACTAACCTTGTCTTGAATTTTGAAAAATGCCACTTCATGGTAGAACAAGGCATAGTCTTAGGGCACATTGTTTCGCACAAGGGCATAGAAGTTGACCCTGCTAAGCTGCATGTAATATCACATTTGCCTTACCCCTCTTGCGTGCGAGAGGTGCGTTCTTTTCTTGGTCATGCAGGTTTCTATCGCAGGTTTATTCAGAACTTTAGCAACATTGCCCTTCCTCTTTCCAAGTTGCTTCAAAAGGATGCCCCATGGGAATTTGGAGACCAATGCAAGAGGGCATTTGATGAATTGAAGAAAGCACTGACCACCACTCCCATCATCCAACCACCTGATTGGACCCTCCCATTTGAGCTCATGACTGATGCTTCAAATTATGCTTTGGGAGCAGTTCTCTCCCAAAGGGTTGGTAAGCTGTCGCATGTGATTTATTATGCTTCTAGGACTTTAGATGCAGCACAGGTTAATTATACAACAACTGAAAAAGAACTTTTGGCTATTGTTTTTGCACTTGACAAGTTTAGATCATATTTGCTTGGTTCTAAGGTTGTAGTGTACACTGATCATGCTGCTCTGAAGTATCTTTTGAAAAAGACAGATTCCAAACCTAGGTTGATTAGGTGGATGTTGCTCCTCCAGGAGTTTGATCTTGAGATTCAGGATCGGAGTGGTGCGCATAACCTTGTCGCAGACCACTTGAGCAGGATAGAGAGAGAGGAGGATGCATTTCCTATCCGGGATGACTTCCCGGATGAGCAGCTTTTATCTTTACATGTTTCCCATCCCCTTCCCCAAACTCCTTGGTTTGCAGACATTGTTAATTATCTAGTTGCTTCTGTTTTTCCTGCCTTGGCATCCAAAGCTCAAAGAGACAAATTAAAGAGCGATGCCAAGCATTATGTATGGGATGACCCCTATTTATGGCGTTTTTGCAGTGATCAGGTCATTCGCAGGTGCATTCCAGACCAGGAGATCCAATCGGTTCTCCAATTTTGCCATGCTTCACCAGTGGGAGGCCACCTTGGTACTCAAAGGACAGCACGAAAGGTGCTGGATTCTGGATTTTATTGGCCTACCATTTTCAAGGATGCGAGCAACATCTGCAGCTCGTGTGAGCAGTGTCAAAGAGCAGGAGGCGCCCTATCTTGGAGGCAACAGATGCCGCAACAACCTATGTTGTTTTGTGAGGTGTTTGACGTCTGGGGTATAGATTTCATGGGCCCCTTTCCTGTTTCTTTTGGTTTTTATTATATCTTACTTGCTGTGGATTACGTATCCAAATGGGTGGAAGCTAAGGCCACCAGGACTAATGATGCTCAGGTTGTTGTAGATTTTGTCAGGTCTAATATCCTTTGCAGGTTTGGCATACCTAGAGCCATAGTCAGTGACCAAGGCACACACTTCTGCAATAGATCCATGCAAGCTTTGCTCAAGAAGTATGGGGTTGTGCACAAAGTCTCTACACCCTATCACCCCCAAACCAACGGGCAAGCGGAGATTTCAAATAGAGAGATCAAGCGGATTTTGGAGAAGATGGTGAAGCCTAATAGAAAGGATTGGAGCACACGATTGGAGGATGCTCTGTGGGCCCATCGGACCGCTTACAAGGCACCCATAGGGATGTCACCCTATCGGGTTGTCTTTGGTAAGGCGTGCCACCTGCCTGTGGAGATAGAGCACCGTGCATATTGGGCTGTGAAGCAATGTAACTTAGCTCTTGATCAAGCGGGTGAGGAGAGGAAGCTGCAGTTGAGTGAGCTAGATGAGATCCGCTTGGAGGCCTATGAGAACTCCAAATTCTACAAAGAGAAGACCAAGAAGCTTCATGATAACTCCATTTCCAGAAAGGAGTTCTTGGTTGGTCAAAAAGTTTTGCTCTACAACTCTAGGCTTGGACTCATGAGTGGAAAGCTCCGCTCTAAATGGATTGGACCGTTTGTAGTCACCCAAGTGTTTCCTTATGGCACTGTGGAGATCAAGAGTGAGTCCACGAACAAGAGCTTCAAAGTCAATGGCCACCGACTCAAGCCTTTCCTAACCACCCCTTCTTTGGATGATGCACCTGTGGAGGAGGCCTCATTGGTCGACCCCACTTTTGAACAACCATGACTTAGGGAGTCTCCTTTTCTCCTTCCTTACTCTTTTTATTACACTTGTCTATATCTGTCTGATTCTGCTATTTGTGTTCCATTGAGGACAATGTGTGATTTAAGTGTGGGGGGAGAGTAGTTTAGGTTGCATATTTTGCTTTGATTTTTTTTAGGTTTTGCTTAGTTTTGGGCATTTTCTTGCATGTTTTTGCTTCACTTTAGTAGAGTTTTGGTATCTCGTGTCTGAATTCATGCATTTCTGTGTGTAAAGTTGCTTTTGATAATTAAGAGGTGGTAACACTGTGATAGAATTGTCCCTTTTGTGAGGATTTGAGCCTTAATTGTGGGTGGATTGCTATATATGCCACCTAATTTTCTGTCATGTGTGATTGCACTCTGGATTACTTGCACTCTAGAACTTGACTTGACTCTTGTTGATACTTGATTGCTCATGCACATTTTGAAATGATTTAGGCACTTTCTTTCTTGAATAAGCTACTAGCCATATGAGCCTACCTTGAATGAATGTATCCTTTGCTAGCCCCTTTGAGCCTTTTTATCCCTTTCCTTGTTCTTTAGCTCATTACAAGCCTATGACTGAAAAACCATGATTGTCCTAACCTTAGGGAATTTTGGAGCTTTGGAATTGTTTTGGGAATGGGTATTAGGTAAGAAGTGTGCTTTATGCTTTAATTGGTTGAGTTCTTGGTTTTGCCTCATTGGTTGTTATAGTTATGGCTTCATCTTCATGCCATTTGTGTTGTTTCTTCTTTTCTTTTTGTATATCTCTCAAAAACAAAAAAAAATAGAAGACAAAAATACAAAAAAAAAAAAATGCAAAAATAAAAAGAAAAAAAAGAAGAGAAAAAAAAAAGTGAATAAAAGGTTGTTGAGGCAAAGAGGATTGGAATTAGTGGTAGTTGATTTTGGGGTGGATTTTGCTTACTTTTTACTTATTCCCCATTGCTCCTCTATTCCTTTGGTTTTAGCTACATTCCCATATTTTTATCCTACCTTGTCCTTGGCCCCATTACAACCCTTAAAAGACCTTTTGATCATTTTGTGCATGTGTGTTGATGGTTGATGTTAGAGGCTTGTCAAGCTTATGGTTGTGTTTGTTTTTCATGATGTGCCTTGAGTGTAAATAATGATTAACCCCAAACACTTGAGTGTAAACACTTTTGAGTGATCCTTGTGAGTTTCTATCATCTTTGTGACTATCCTCTTGATGTCATTGGTTTCTTTGCATACTTGAAGTAATTGGATGATGTTCGCGGATGCTTTGACTCTTTGATCCTTAACCATTTTGTGTGCTTGAGTTTGCCCATTTCTTTGCATTTCCTAGAATTCATTGTGAAGTATGTAATCTCTTAGGTTAGCATTTCTTAGTTGTAGTCATCTTGTTGCATTATTCACTTTGGTGCATATTGATCTTCATAGTCCTATCTTTTGGTTTTGCCCAGGAGTGCAAAAGGATAAGTGTGGGGGTATTTGATGAGCATTTTATTTCCCATTATTCCTTGCATTATTTTACTCCTATTATTGATACTTGTTGCCCATTTGACATTGATTAGCTTGATTTATTGATTTAGAGTTTATTGGACTAATATTCCGAATATTGTTTAATTTGGAATTATTTAGCCTAATTAATTCTATTTCTATTTTCAGGTAATATTTGGCACAAGGACACTTTGGGAAGTTTGGAAATGAAGATTGAAGTATTGAAGTGAAGATTGTAATTTGCATTTAGGTCCCTTTTTAATTGTAATGTTCAGAATAGTGTTTCTTAGGATTTGGGCCCATGTTTTAGGCCCATTTTGTGTCTTAAGAGGGGAAATTCGTGTAACCCCCCAAGACACACTCCCATTTTCAGATTTCTCACTCTCTCTCTAGGTTAGAACTTCTCTCTTGGCTCTCCCAAGTGGTGGTGGCTGCTAGGGTTTTGTTCTTCCCCATTTCTACTCGTTTTTCTTCATTTATGGCCATGGAAGGCTAGACTTCAAGGGTTAATCCCTTTGGTATTGTATTATCTACTCTTGAGCTCTTGTTATTAATGCAATTTCATTTTCTCTTCTCTGTTTTCATGTTTATCGATGTGTAGTGGTTTGCTTAATTCCATTTCGTAGAGATAATACATGAATATAAATGCTTAATTTGTATTAACTCGTAAAAACTCCAATTCTGGTTTCTGATGCTTAATTAGAAGTTAGGGTTTGGAGTGATAACTGAATTTTCGCTTAGTATTTGGTTATCACGAGTTGGACAGAGGAGAGGAGAGGAATCGATCTTTAGTGAGCTAGGATTGAGTAGTGTACGTAGCCAAAGGGGTTTGCCCGCTTTTGTTTCTGATTTTCTTAGTTTTTATATTCTGTTTATGTTTTGTTCTTCACATTTGTCACACACAAAAAAACCCCCCATTTTACTGCACACTACGTGTTTGATACTTTGCCTAGACCGATATTCGCTGGGAAACGACCTAGGATCACCTTCCTAGTACTACAGAATAAACACCTTTTATTTTGATCGGGTACGGCCTCGATCAGCAATGTTGGAAGGAAGAGGGACGTTTACTCATAGTTTGTTTTTCCCAAAGAATGGAGGGGATGTGAGGAAATGTGAAAATTGCTAAAAGTGGTACATTGCATGAAGAACCCTCCTGCGGGGAGACCGTGAAGTGCAATGTACATAAAATGAAAAAGTTAAAATTGTTAAAAGTGGATATTGTGTGAAGAACCCTCCTGCGGGGAGAATGTGAAGTACAATGTCAATAAAGTTTTAAATTTAAAAGTGGGCATTGTATGAAGAACACTCCTTCGGGGAGAACGTGGAGTACAATGTCAATAAAGTGAAAATTGTTATAAAGTGGTGCATTGTGTGAAGAACCCTCCTGCGGGGAGAATATGAAGCACAATGTACAAGAGGGAGAAGTGAGGTTGCATTGCATTGCATTGCATTGCATCAAAAGTAAAAGTGTTTCAAAGTGAAAAGTAAAGGAAAATGAAATGTTATTGCATCTCATCCGCATCACATTGCATTTGCACCGCATTACATTTGCATCCCATTTAGAATATTGAATTGTGTATCGTCAACATTAGTTGATGATTTATGATGATAATTATGTATATGAATAGTTGCTAGAGGAGTAAGTGTATATATATATATATATGTAGTGTTCAAAGCTAAGGAGGATCGGGTTTCAGTTTGCAAAGGAAAATACTAACAAGTGATAAACAAAGAAAACTTGGAAATTTTTGAATGTTGTAAGTGTTTCCCATTGCAAACCACAAACCAAGTGGCATTAGGTAAATGGTTGAAAGTCAAAGTGTCTTGAGTGTTAGGATAATGTAAAACTAAAATTTTATACAAATGAAATCCGAATAATGCCAAGGCAATTGAAACCGTAGTACAGGAATTCATTGGATTGCGAGGGCTACTACCACCGATTGAATATAGTGTTGGAACTGGCCAATCCGACATTATATTTACCGGGAGGTGAATTCGTCGAAATCTCGGAGTTCGTGCACTACTATGAATTAGTAAGCGATTTTCTAGGTATAGAACCTTAGTGCCCAATTGTTTGTTGTTCTTTTCCTTGCTTGACTATGTGTAATTGTGTATGATTTGGATGTATGTTTGTGGAATGGTATGGTGTCAACGGAATTGGACAAAGATTGGAAATGGAACCGCCGGAATTAAAGGAGTTATGACTTTGATACTAATATAACCAAGCGATTAAATTCACATTGATTAGATTAGTATCAAAGAGGACAGAAAATAATGTTTAAATCAAAGTAATGGTCGATTCCATTGCTAATCTTAATTCAAGTAGTTGTGACCCCAAGAGTTAAGTAGAATCGAGAACTAATCGATCGGATTCAAACTGCCGAACTATTCCAATTGAAAATTTACAAGAACAAAAGAAATTTTTACCTAAGTTGGAAAGCGGTTTGAATTCAATCAATAGGTCCTCAAACTGAGTTTGGATGTGAACTAATTTAGTGTTAAAGAAAGCGAACAAAGATTTGGAGTGGAACCACGAGAATCAAATAATTTAATTTCGTGATTCTAATCTAACCAAGTAACTTAGTTGGCATCGGTTACACTAAAATCTAAGAAAATCATAACAACTTTTATATTGAAATTGTGGTTGGTTCCCACTATTAAATCGAATCCGATAACTTCAACACTAAACGAAAGTCAAGTGTAGAGTCCTATCGGTTGAACTTAAACCCCGAATGGTAGTAATTGAATTTATGAAAGACAAAGGATTTTAATTAAGCAGAACCAGGGAATTAAGTTCAATCGGGAGGTTGATACACTAAGTCGAACTATGTTTATATGTATCTATATATGTGTTTATACGTGTATCAAATGTTTTTCTTGAAAATGTTTTGAAAAGGTTTTCAAACTAAGTTTTGGGAATGGGGTTAATAGTGTATATGTATACATTTTCAGTATATGTTTATGTTTGTATATATGTATATATATACGTAAAGTTTTGGTTTCCCTTGCCTTAATTTAATTAAGTATTTCTTGAAAGCTCTGCAATTTTGATTTCCACATGAAGTCCACATGGGAACCATAGTGCCAACGAAAATTGACCAATTTAGTAAACCGTGAAACCAAAAGACCATCAAGACCTTTCAATAGGAAACCGAATTGAGTGAAGTGTCTTAGGGCCATGTCACATAGGGATTCGAGTTGTGTTTTTCTATTCCGAGAGTATGCTAGGATAGCATGGACCAGTGAATACCTTAAGGGAAATAGATAACTAAAACCTAAGTCCTAAATCGAACACATGACTAACCCATAAGTAACACATCCTAGTGCTCTCCAATTTTTCCAAGATTTAAGAGAGACCAAATGGTTAGTAGATTTCCAAACCTATATTGTCAGAGTGAATCTGTGAGCAAGAGTGTTAGTACCTACCTAAAATAAAGAACCCAACCAAAGAACATAGATTGCAACCCTAACCTTCATAGTTGTAGATCACCAAGACTAGAAAGTATCTTGAATTTAGAACCAACCATGGCATAAGAATCATCAGGGAACTTCTGATTGATTTTTATGCAAGTTCTGGGAAGAGGAACCTTTAGTGAGAAAGTAAACAATGAGGAAATTACCTCACCTCATTATAACCCAACAACCTTTAGAGTTCTCAAAGATTAGGGAAGTTTAACGCCTCCCAAGTAGACCCAAGGGTTAGAGCCAGTCGAATAGAACCACCTTATCTCGACTTGGACATTGAGCCTAAGTTTGTAACATCCCGTTATTTCTAATACTTTTAGTAAAATAATTAAATGATTTAATATGATGTTTTCAAGATTTGAGTCTCGGAATAAAATTCTGATTTCATCATTATATTTGAAATATGTTTTCTAGTCAAAATAAGTATAAATTTGTTATCATATGTTTTCCAAAAATAAAGTAGTACTTTTATTTAGTTTAATTAACATTTTGACAGGGAGCTCAAGTGGCAAGCCTTAAAGACATTTTTATAAATAGTTTCTTTAGAAAAATATGTTTAACTTAATATTTTGAGCGTCATTGTAAATTTTCATAGTGTTCGGAGGCTGTTTTATTTTTAGCTTCTGGACTGGTTTAATAAATTACCGGTATAAGTTATATATAATAATTTGCTATTTCAAAATTATAAATATTATTTTTTACCAAGTTTAATATCGGGATTGAGAAAATATATTTACTTTTGAATTTTTATACTTTTTCTTACGCAATAGATATCCGGATGGACCGGTAACTTTATTATTTTCTAATTAGTTTTGAGTAATTAAAAATACAATATTATTGTACTTAAATGTATTTTATTTTTAGGATCGTCAAACTTTTAGCTATAATCCAAAATACCTACACACATTGATCCACAAATGAGAACAAAATATAAAAATTTTATTTAATTTCCTATCAACTACCCAAATACCCCCACCCCACCGGAGAATAAATTAAAAGAAAAAGAATGAGTAGAAAGAAAGTGACGGGAGAGAGAGTGCAGCGTGAGAGAGAGAAAGAAACAAAAGAAAAAGAAAAACGGTGAGAAGAAGAGGGCTCGACAGAGATGAGGAAACTTAAGGTTTTCTAACTTCCCGGTCCAATAACTCAAGATCCAACCGTCCAATCTCAAATCTTTCTTAGGTAATTAATATCCTCAACTCCCTCTATCCATCTATATAATTTATTTGACGATCTGTCAATATTTTTAGTATCCCTATATTTTCAAATAAAGAGATGTTTATGACAAAAGTGATATATTTTTATTGTACAATGATATATATTTATTATTTTGACAAAAATGAGTTTATTTGATATATATTTTTAATGTTATAATTAGTTTTAACACATATCCCTATTTAGATCCAACACGTTGCTATTGACCTTGACCCTGGAGCAAGTCGCGGATGTTAACGTGGCTCTGTTGTTATTGCTAGGATTTCCAGGTAAGGGGAGTCTCTTTTCCACACTTTGGGTTAGGGATAGTTAGGGTGTATAATAGGATTTAAGTTTAATACTTAGACCGGGTTGTGGGTAGCAAAATGGTTTTGAAATAAAATTGATTTAGGAGTGATTAGTATGTTTATGGTTAATTTTATATTAATTAAATTGTTTATATTAAATTCTCTTTTTATTAATATTAAAGTAGGAAGTGAAGAACCCTAGGGAGTTGACTTACATTCAATGTACTCTGAGACATACCTGAGTATGTCGATTGATTTGTGATATTGGTTGATGGTTGATAAATTGATGTGACCCTATATGTGAGTAATTAATGGTGTATGTGTATAAATATTGAAATGGGAATGTGATGTAAAAAGGAATAATAAATTGGAATTGGAAGTGAATATATCAATATATATATATATATATAACTTGAAATTGTTGTGTGTGAAGAATGTTTGGAAATGTCTGACTTGGGTAATACTTGGTAAATGGTGGTTTGGTTTGTGAATTAAAGGAATGATTATGTCTGCTAAAAGTGATGAAAATGAATATTTGATATTACTTGCAATTCTCTGAGTAATTGATGAATAGTGTGAATGTTGTACTTGACTTTTGTGAATAAGTTTTGATATGGAATAAAAGGAATGCAGTGTAGTTGATCCTTCGATGCCCCGGCACACTAGGTGCCCTGCTAGGTGGTGAATTGCCTGCTAGGGCCCAATTGCCTGTCAGGCGAATTGCCCATTAGGTCCTAAATTCCCGTTAGGCGTCGGTGCGCCAATGGATCAATACACTGCATAACCACCTGAAAAAGTTAATGAATTGTGAACTGGAATTGAGAAATGAATAATTAATGGAAAGGTAATTAATTGCGTTGTCCTAACGGGTGATGCCTAATGGGTGTCTCAGTCCTGACAGGTGTAAAGTCCCTAGTAGGTGCCGAATTGCCTAGCAGGTGCGCTAATTCCTAGTGGTGCAAAAATAAAAATAAAAAGAAAAAGAGAATATGGTTTGTATGTTGTCCTCTGACTGTGAGGAGACATACAATGTATATGTGGTTTGTATGTTGTCCTCTGACCGTGAGGAGACATACAATGTATAAGTGGGTTGTTGGCCTCTGACCGTGAGGTGACATACAGTTTTATGAAACATGGAAAGAGAATGAATATGGAAATTTATTTGGATATTGAAAATATGTGATTGTGATACATTTTATTAATTCATGACTTGATTTAATTATTATCCTTGAGTTTTTATTATATACCGTTTTACTATCATTTAATCCACTGTGTTGTGAAAATGTCTCACCCTTATGTGGTTAACATTTTAGGTACTTGAGCAAGGAGCTTGGAGATCAGAGTGCTCAGCGGATCAGTCGAAAGAAAGGAATTCAAGTGTATTTTATTATATTGTAATTGAAAGCCCCCAACGCTATTTGTGAACTCTGATTTATAAAAGAAAATTTAAAATCATATGTTTCAATTTTCAAACGTTTATTGTTTATTATTCATTATATTACGGGGTGTTACATTTATGGTATCAGAGCAGTTCTGTCCTTTCGACCTGAGGGAAAGTAATCTAGATCCCACTGCGACACTCTCATCTCAAGCTTCTTGACCAGAGGTGAGACCCATACAAATGAAAATTTTTGAATGTCAAGTGAATTTGTATATGTTTGATACTATTGCTGAGTATATTTGAAATGAACCGAATGGGTTTATGTTTGCATAGGGAACACCGACAATTGACAATGTAAAAGAAATCATTTATGGAAACCAAAGAGAATAGAATTCTTTGGAAACTAAGCAGGATCCCTTAGTGATTCAAAGAATTGGATATTCTGAGTATGCACCCAATTGCAAACAGGAAACATAATTGGTATGAACACGATTAGTCGAGAGTGTAAATGTTGAGTTTTTGGACTAATCGAAAGTTAAAGTTTTATACAAAGGAAATTTAATTAATGTCAATGCATTCGAGCATGTAGTACAGGAACTCAATCGAATTGCGAGGGCTACTACCATCGATTAAATGTAGTGTTGGAAATGGCCAATCCGACACTATATCTATCGGGAGGTGAAGTCACCGAAATTCAAAAGTTTGTGCACTATCGCGAATTTGTAACGATTTCCTATGTATGAAACCTTAATGCCAATGATATGCTTCTCTTTGCTTTGCTATGTTTAATTGTCTATGTTTTGAATATATGTGTTTGATGACTAATTTGGTATCAAAGTAATTGGACAGGGGTTAGAAATGGAGCCGCACAAACCAAATAGATTACGATCTCGATGCTAATCTAACCAAGTGATTAAATTCACATTGATTAGACTAGTATCTAGGAGAGTGAAAAATAATGTTTAAAGTAAAGCAATAGTTGGTTCCATAGCTAATCTCGATTCAATTAACTGTGACCCCAAATGTGAAACAAGCATTGAGTACTGACCAATTGAATTTGAACCGCACCAATTTGATTTGCGAATATAAAAGGACTTTTGCCTAACTTGGGGAAGCGGTTCGGATTCAATCGAAAGGTCCTCACAATATGATTATATGCGGAATAGTTTAGCATTAAAGCAAGGGGACGGAAATTAGAGGTGGAATCAGGAGAATTGAAATAACTTCTTGCCCGATTCTAATCTAAACGAGTGATTTATTTCACATCGCTTAAATTAGAATCCACGAAGAACAATAACAACTTTTAAATTAGATTAGTAGTTGACTCCACCACTAGTTTAGTTTCGATAACTTTAATACTAAACAAAAGATAAGTAGGGAGTCCTAGCAATTCCTATCGATTGAACTTAAACCCCCAAGTGACAACACTTGGATTTATACATGACAAGAGATTCTTTTTTTACTCAAGCAGAACTAAGGGTTTAACTTTAATTGGGAGGTCTTTGCTCAATGTTTTGGAATAGGCCCATAATAGTATATGTGTGTATCTATATACATATGTATGTGTTGTTCTACATGTATATGTGTATACATAACACACTTGATGGTACTATTATAAATAATAGGTGTTGTGCTAAATGATCGTGGTGCATTGCATATGTTTGTTTATTCGTATGTTGCGTTCATGCATACTTTCGCTTAATGCTACAAAGTTATTTGCTTATTTGTATATGTAGATGGCCAGACTATAGTATTAATATTTCTTGGTTGTTATTATATTCGACTGTTGTATTTTGTGGCGGATATTTTTACAACGCAAGTTATTAAACGTTTTTGCAACATGATTCCAAACCATTTCTAAAACTAATTTTGTTGCAATTTCCATTCAATTTCAAAAGGCTTCCCGATATAAGGGGAACTCCTATTTTCAGACCCAAGCTTATTTTTGTATATTTGAATGAATATATCTACATATTTGCATATACCAAAAAGTTTATGTTATGATTGAGATGGATCCAAATTTTTGAAAATGCTATTAAATGATAATTTGGGACTAAGAGCTTTTTAGCCACCATTCCCATATTTAAAAGTCCCAAATCCATTTCAATCACAACAGTGACTAAAAGTATTATTTTCTGGATTTGCTTTAAAATTATGAACTTTTGTGTTTTGTCCTAGGAGTAGGAATCCTAGATAGTCCTTAGTGAGTTTCCAGGATTATGGGACTAGTTAGTAGTTGTGAAATCCTAGGTAGATAGGACTATTATTTATGCATATTGGTTGTTGTCTGACTGACCTATGTGCTTGATATTTGTGAGTGAATAGTATTACGATTATTTGTTTGTGTATATGAATGTTCAAAATAAATTTCAAAAGGGGTGCACCGAACCACAATTATCCCAAATGGATTGTGAGGTTACACGACAAATTTTTAAGAAAGTAATAAGGGATGCGAGGATTTTTAAGTAATCGATTGGTGATTTAACCCATGTGCTTTAACCAAGTCACTCGTCAATTAAATAAGAATTCTCCATATATAAACCCAAGTCCACTGGGAACGAGACTCAATTTTCAAACTTGAAGAAGAAGGGAATGTAAATGTTCTAAATTTTGGAAACTCACTAAACTAATTTTTTTTAAAGTAACAGCATATTCCTTTTCTTTGAGACTGACGAATTGAAACAAGATTATACTTCCTCATCTAGAGTCTTGTGAAACTAGATGGAGGTAGCTCTTTATGGTGACGTGCACAAATTCAATGGTTCAGTGAATTTCCAAGTAAATTCCGTGTTCCTTCATCTTGGGAGGAACCTGTTTCCAAGGGATTTTTGCTTTTTAAATGCAAAACTGTTTTTCTAAAAGCATCACTAGTATGGAATCTTTTTATTAAATTCTAAATCTCCATATCTGGTGATTGTTTAAACCAAAGATTTAAAAGGTAAGCGTTTTTGGTTTGGTGTTTGTCAGGAAATCAAGGTTTTCACAATGAGACACTTGGTTGATTTGAAAATTTTGCATAAGTACCCAAAGGTTGAATCAATGTTTCATATAATATATCAAGCCAATTGGAGCAATATTGGTGTTTCAAACAAAATGAATTTAAAGTACTCTAATCGGTTTGATAATTCTATTCAACCTTTGGTTAAGTTCCGGTGATGTCCCTTTAAATTTTGAGGCCATTGAGAGTCCGCTTACTACCTTCAAATGAAATTAATTTAGGTTCATTCCCAACAATTACTAAATTTTTAACCAAGTGGTCATAGGATTACAAATGAACCTAATAGACTCTGACTGACCTGAACATTTATGATGATGTTTTCTTTATACAGGGACACCACTTGCACGATTTTCATAGCACTGGGGAATCGTGTTGCTGAAAATGTATTCATGATTTCAAATCATACAAGTCCTTTTTCCCCGAACCCCTTTTTGAACCGGTTTTCAAAAACATGGTGATCGTTATGAATGTGTGTGGGTGTAGAGGTAGGATTTATCCCTAAGTTATGTAAGGAAGACACGAACTAGCTTAGGAGGAAGTAGGGTTGAGCCATGTGTCCGGTTGTATTGCATGATTGCTAGGAATGTGATATGTGTGCTCGAATTTGGTATGACGTTTGTACTTGAATTATATGTTATTGGGAATTGTTGTTGTGTATGCTTAAACTTTGAATGACTTTTACATGATCTATGTTTGTTTGAATAATGAATGTGGTTGTCTAGGGGAGAGGTTGTAAGTTTTGGGATTAGACTATAATTAGATCCTTGAGGGAATTAGCGGGTATAACGTATTAGTACCCTTCATCGAGTGCAAGAGCTTAGCGGTGTACTATTGCAAAGAAGTATGCCGAATCCAAGTGGGGGAGTAGAGTGAATACCTCGAGCGAAGGACCTTATGTAGGGATGGTTCTCCATTAAAGGAAATTGAACGGAATTTCGGGGACGAAATTCTAATAAGTGGGGGAGAATTGTAACATCCCGTTATTTCTAATACTTTTAGTAAAATAATTAAATGATTTAATATGATGTTTTCAAGATTTGAGTCTCGGAATAAAATTCTGATTTCATCATTATATTTGAAATATGTTTTCTAGTCAAAATAAGTATAAATTTGTTATCATATGTTTTCCAAAAATAAAGTAGTACTTTTATTTAGTTTAATTAACATTTTGACAGGGAGCTCAAGTGGCAAGCCTTAAAGACATTTTTATAAATAGTTTCTTTAGAAAAATATGTTTAACTTAATATTTTGAGCGTCATTGTAAATTTTCATAGTGTTCGGAGGCTGTTTTATTTTTAGCTTCTGGACTGGTTTAATAAATTACCGGTATAAGTTATATATAATAATTTGCTATTTCAAAATTATAAATATTATTTTTTACCAAGTTTAATATCGGGATTGAGAAAATATATTTACTTTTGAATTTTTATACTTTTTCTTACGCAATAGATATCCGGATGGACCGGTAACTTTATTATTTTCTAATTAGTTTTGAGTAATTAAAAATACAATATTATTGTACTTAAATGTATTTTATTTTTAGGATCGTCAAACTTTTAGCTATAATCCAAAATACCTACACACATTGATCCACAAATGAGAACAAAATATAAAAATTTTATTTAATTTCCTATCAACTACCCAAATACCCCCACCCCACCGGAGAATAAATTAAAAGAAAAAGAATAAGTAGAAAGAAAGTGACGGGAGAGAGAGTGCAGCGTGAGAGAGAGAAAGAAACAAAAGAAAAAGAAAAACGGTGAGAAGAAGAGGGCTCGACAGAGATGAGGAAACTTAAGGTTTTCTAACTTCCCGGTCCAATAACTCAAGATCCAACCGTCCAATCTCAAATCTTTCTTAGGTAATTAATATCCTCAACTCCCTCTATCCATCTATATAATTTATTTGACGATCTGTCAATATTTTTAGTATCCCTATATTTTCAAATAAAGAGATGTTTATGACAAAAGTGATATATTTTTATTGTACAATGATATATATTTATTATTTTGACAAAAATGAGTTTATTTGATATATATTTTTAATGTTATAATTAGTTTTAACACATGTCCCTATTTAGATCCAACACGTTGCTATTGACCTTGACCCTGGAGCAAGTCGCGGATGTTAACGTGGCTCTGTTGTTATTGCTAGGATTTCCAGGTAAGGGGAGTCTCTTTTCCACACTTTGGGTTAGGGATAGTTAGGGTGTATAATAGGATTTAAGTTTAATACTTAGACCGGGTTGTGGGTAGCAAAATGGTTTTGAAATAAAATTGATTTAGGAGTGATTAGTATGTTTATGGTTAATTTTATATTAATTAAATTGTTTATATTAAATTCTCTTTTTATTAATATTAAAGTAGGAAGTGAAGAACCCTAGGGAGTTGACTTACATTCAATGTACTCTGAGACATACCTGAGTATGTCGATTGATTTGTGATATTGGTTGATGGTTGATAAATTGATGTGACCCTATATGTGAGTAATTAATGGTGTATGTGTATAAATATTGAAATGGGAATGTGATGTAAAAAGGAATAATAAATTGGAATTGGAAGTGAATATATCAATATATATATATATATAACTTGAAATTGTTGTGTGTGAAGAATGTTTGGAAATGTCTGACTTGGGTAATACTTGGTAAATGGTGGTTTGGTTTGTGAATTAAAGGAATGATTATGTCTGCTAAAAGTGATGAAAATGAATATTTGATATTACTTGCAATTCTCTGAGTAATTGATGAATAGTGTGAATGTTGTACTTGACTTTTGTGAATAAGTTTTGATATGGAATAAAAGGAATGCAGTGTAGTTGATCCTTCGATGCCCCGGCACACTAGGTGCCCTGCTAGGTGGTGAATTGCCTGCTAGGGCCCAATTGCCTGTCAGGCGAATTGCCCATTAGGTCCTAAATTCCCGTTAGGCGTCGGTGCGCCAATGGATCAATACACTGCATAACCACCTGAAAAAGTTAATGAATTGTGAACTGGAATTGAGAAATGAATAATTAATGGAAAGGTAATTAATTGCGTTGTCCTAACGGGTGATGCCTAATGGGTGTCTCAGTCCTGACAGGTGTAAAGTCCCTAGTAGGTGCCGAATTGCCTAGCAGGTGCGCTAATTCCTAGTGGTGCAAAAATAAAAATAAAAAGAAAAAGAGAATATGGTTTGTATGTTGTCCTCTGACTGTGAGGAGACATACAATGTATATGTGGTTTGTATGTTGTCCTCTGACCGTGAGGAGACATACAATGTATAAGTGGGTTATTGGCCTCTGACCGTGAGGTGACATACAGTTTTATGAAACATGGAAAGAGAATGAATATGGAAATTTATTTGGATATTGAAAATATGTGATTGTGATACATTTTATTAATTCATGACTTGATTTAATTATTATCCTTGAGTTTTTATTATATACCGTTTTACTATCATTTAATCCACTGTGTTGTGAAAATGTCTCACCCTTATGTGGTTAACATTTTAGGTACTTGAGCAAGGAGCTTGGAGATCAGAGTGCTCAGCGGATCAGTCGAAAGAAAGGAATTCAAGTGTATTTTATTATATTGTAATTGAAAGCCCCCAACGCTATTTGTGAACTCTGATTTATAAAAGAAAATTTAAAATCATATGTTTCAATTTTCAAACGTTTATTGTTTATTATTCATTATATTACGGGGTGTTACAAAGTTCACAAGGATAACCCAAACCTAAGTGGGGGAGCACACCGGGGTCAGAGTGTAAGATTGTGGAGATTTTGAGAAAACTATTGTTTTGTCATTATGATTTTCACTATGCGAAACTTAAATGATTTTTGAATCTTCGAATATTTTGTTGATTTCAAAAGGTTTTAAGAAGAACAATTTTGAGAAAACCTCCCTTCAATTCTTTCCAAATGTTTTTCAAAGCGTGAATTTCGGGGACGAAATTCTTATAAGTGGGGGAGAATTGTAACATCCTCATTTTTATTAACCTAATAAGTATATTTAAGAATATTTTGCATATATCGAAATGTCGTGTTTAAAACGATTTACAACTATTTTCTTAGTATCTGCGCATATGTACATAATTATAGTGAACTAAAATATGTATAAGTATAAGTACTTACAAATATTTTCTAATACATGTATGTATTAATATAACTACATTCCTTATGTAGGTATTAGTATTGGTATTTATACTCTTTGCGTATATGAATGTGTATTGATATTTGCATGTGTGTGTATGAATATATATATATATATACACACACACATATATGTATTTAGGTTAAGTTAGGATATATATATATATATCTCTATATATGTGTCTGCTTGTGTGTATTCCTCGGTGTTAGTAATTGTGTTTGTTCTTTGTGTATGTGTGTATGTTTATGTAGATGCGTTTGTAGTGCAAGGTTTGGGTAGGGAAGTGTTTTAGAGTCGTTGATTATAGTCGAAGGGTAATTGGTTTAGGTTTTAGATTGGTGTGGTTGCGATTGAGTGAGTAGGATTCGTGTAGGTTCGTGTATGGAGGTTGTCTAGAGTCCAAGGGAGCGTTTTAGTGCCTTGACCTTGAGGGAATACTTAGGTAGAGAACCCTAAGATTGAGCCTTAAGTGTAAGTGTGGGCCTTAGTGTAACATCTCGCTATTTATAACACCTGTAGTTAAATAATTAAATGATTTATCATGATGTTTTCAATATTTGAGTGTTGTAATAAAATTTTGATTTCATCATTATATTTGAAATATGTATTGTAGTCAAAATAACTATAAATTTGTTATCATACGTTTTTCAAAAATAAAAGACTACTTTTATTTAGTTTAATTAATATTTTTACAGGGAGCTCAAGTGGCAAACCTTAGAGGCATTTTTATAAAAAGTTTCTTTAGAAAAAATATGTTTAACTTAATATTTTGAGTGTCCCTGTAAATTTTCATAGTGTTCGGAGGCTGTTTTATTTTTAGTTTCTGGACTGGTTTAATAAATTACTGGTATAAGTTATATATAATAATTTGCTATTTCAAAATTATAAATATTATTTTTTATCAAGTTTAATATCGGGATTGAGAAAATATATTTACTTTTGAATTTTTATACTTTTTCTTACGCAACAGCTATCTGTAGAGACCGACAACTTTATTATTTTTCAATCAGTTTTGATTAACTAAAAGTATAATATCATTTTATTTAAATGTATCTTATTTTTAGGATCGTCAAACCTTTAGTTATAATTCAAAATATCTACACACATTGACCCACAAAAGAAAAAAATTCCTAAATCTACCCGTATTCCCACCCCAACCCGTCACAAACAAATAAAGAAAAGGAAGTAGAAAGATAGAGTTAAAAGAAGAAAGAAAATAGAATGAGAGTAGTCGTGAGAGAGAAATAGAATCAGAGAGAGAGAAGGCGGAGGGACGAGAGAGAAAGAGAAATCCACCGTGTTTTCCAATTTCCCGGTCCAATAATTGAAGATCCAACCATTTAATCTCAAATCCTTCTTAGGTAACTAATATCCTGAACTTCCTCTATCCATCTACCTAATTTATTCGACGATCCGTCAATATTTTCATTATCCCTATATTTTCAAATAAAGAGATGTTTATGACAAAAGTGATATATTTTTGTTGTATAATGATATATATTTATTATTTTGACAAAAAATGAGTTTATTTGATATATATTTTAATGTTATAATTAGTTTTAACATATGTCCCTATTTAGATCCAACACGTTGTTTTTGACCCTGGAGCAAGTTGCGGATGTTAAACATGGCTCTGTCGTTATTGTTAGGATTTCCAGGTATGGGGGGACTCTTTCCACACTTTGAGTTAGGGATAGTTAGAATTTATAATAGGATTTGAGGTTAATAGTTAAATTAGAGTGTGAGTAGCAATTAGTGTTTGATTTGAGTTGCTCTTTGTATTTTAGTTAATTTTGATGTTATTATAAGTGTTTAAATTAAATTACTTTTTGTATATTGTAAAGTAGGAAGTGAAGAACCCTAGGGAGCTGACTTATATTACTGCACTCTGAGACATACCTGAGTATATCGACTGGTTGCTGGCTATCTGCTGATTTGTTGTTTGTTATTGATTGTGAATTAATTATTGAACAACCTAAGCGCTAAATGTTTATAATTGGGATCTAGTGTTTTAATTGCTTAATTGTGAAAAGAGAAATGGAATGTAAATGAATTGAAATATATTGCGTAAAAGAATAAAGAGTAAGGAAATTGGAATGGTTATAGTATTGGAATTAAATAGTGGGATTAAAATGAATAATGAAAGTTTGAAATGAATATGAATGGAATTGGATTTGCGATTGTGATTGCATTTTGTTGCCTCTAACTTTAATTTGGTTATTACTCTTAAGTCTTTATTATAAATTGTTTATTGTCCTGTAATTCACTGTGCTGTGAAAGATCTCACCCTTAGTGGATAACAATTTAGGTACAAGTTCAAGAAGCTTGGAGATCAGAGTGCGCAGCGGAACAAGTCGGAAGAAAGGAAAAAAATTCTTGTATATTGGTCTATATTGTAATTAAGTGCCCCACCTTTTGTATAAATTTAATTTGTAAACGAACTTTTAAAGTTATCTGCTTTAACTTTCAAACTCTGATTTAATTATTTTATTTTATTTAATGAAACAACCTTTAAAGTTTCGATTATTGACTTCCAAAACTTTTAATTCCGTATATTTTTATATTAAGAAAATCGGGGTGTTACAATCTCAGCTTCACGAACTTGAACTCCATATCATGAGCACAATCTTCGCATTATTGCTTACTGCAACATTCTCGGATCTCATCACTTATCATCTTTCTTTGACTTTCCACTTAATATTAAGTCTTGCTATTTCTCATGATTCTCATTATCTCATATAACAATATTCAGATTATCCAGACAGAATAAAATATACTCAACAATCTAAACACAGTGAGATCCAATACATAACAAAATTAATCATGCATCGCATTTAACAAAACAAATAAACATGTAGCACGTAATATATCATGTAAATCTCAATACATTCACAGTCCATATACTCGGACTACAAGCCACCACGTTACGGGATCACAACACTCTCACTCACCTCTTAATCCAGCAGGTGAAATACCTTGTCCTCGGAAATCCCTAGCTTCACCTTGCGATTCTGTTCCACCGTCTAAAGAATACCTCGTATTTAAATAAAATACGTTTCCGTTAAAAATCTATTTTAATTAAAATTCATCACTTTGTTCTTCTTCACTTGAAATAGTAAAACTCTTATTTTCTCTTCATCACTTTCTTTAAAACACAATTGTTTGTCAAAATAATTCTAATTCTTCCTTGCACTTGAAATCTCTCAAAATCATTTGAAAAACTCATATTAATATAAATTAAATAATTAATTTATGTGGCTGTATGAAATCGGTCCAGCCACCTTTTATTTCTTCAAACACCGAAAAATTGATAATTTTCAATCTAACTTTTATTACTTCAAACGATACTTGAAATCCACACTTTTCATTAATCAAAAACACTTTTAAAATGAAAATACCTCAAGAATAAATTTTGGACAGCAAAGAAAAAAATTAAAAACCATTGAAAATACTCATTGAAATAATTAAACTCATTCACCCATTTTTTATATACCAAAACCGAATTAAACGAAACAACTTCAACACAATTTTAAATAATTTAACTTAATATTAATCCACAAGACATACTTATGACTTCAAGTCACTTCATAAAAGAAAGAACCTAGCCTAATAAACATGCATAGGCCGAATCCATCATGACAAGAACAGGGTTTTGGTTCACTTTTTCAACATGCAAACCTCAAAATTCTCAAACCAAATCATGCACTTTCTTACACAAGGTTTTAAAAATACCACTTCCCTTTTTCAAGCACAAAACCGTCACATCATCACCACTTCAAATCAAGTTTTCATTTTAATTTTTCATGCATGCACTTTAGAAGTCTTTAAATCAAGAAGAAATTAACATGCATGTGCCCTTTTTCATGAAAACAAAACATGATCTTCTAGTTCTAAGGTTGGGCCGAATATTCATCATCAAAAATCAAGATTAAATTTCAAATCTTTAACATGCATGAACATTTAACATAGATCAAAACAAGAATCACTTTTCAAAAGCTTATTTCTTTGGTTTCCTTGCTAAAACCGTGACAAGCACTTAAGAAAGCTTGAAGCTTTTTGTTCAAAAGTCACATGCAAGGCTCAAGAACAAAACTTTTTAAAGATCAAGACAAAAATCAAAGCTTTCTCAAAATCAAGTCAAGATCAAGACATTTTAGCAACACAAATCAACTTCTTTAAGCATAAAGTTAACATGCAATGACCTAGATTAAATTAAAAAGCATCATGACCTAGTCCTCTAGTCATGGCCGAACCACATGGCTCATGATCTAGTGTTCTACAAGTTCATATAGTCCTTAAAATTCAAGATCAAGGCTTTAACATCACATGCAACCATTAATCAACCATAAAAATAGACATGTAAGAAGAAATAAAAATTTACAAGGCTTTAGAAATCAAAACTAACTCCAACAACTCTAGGATCTTCGAACACACCAAGAAAAAGAGATGATCTTCAACCTTCTCACTTGATCTCCAAGAAAACTCCTAGATTTTGGACTTGATTCCTTCTTCTTCCTCCTTCTTCACTCTTGGCCTCTCTCTTTCTCTCTCTCTCTCTCTCTTCTAAGAGCTAAAGGGACTCTTAGAAATGTGTTTATGAAATGAAATGGGAAATGAAGGAAAATGAATGGGAAATGAACTAGGGGTCATGCCTTATATAGGCAACTCGTGAGTTTCCCTTCCTGCCCTTGAAGAATTCGGTCATGGGTGAGTATAGGAAGGACAATTTTGGCTCTTCAAAATGTTGCATGGCTTAGGTCATGTCAACTAGACAAAGAAGAGTAATTTAAGGCACTCATCTCTCTTCCTATTGGTTGGTTATTTCCTTAATCACACTTTCCTACTAATCAAACTCCTACATGGTTCTAATCTATTCCACAGGCTTCAAAAAAATAAAAGTCCTAGCATGCACAGCATACATGCAAAACCGTATACACATACATATGCACACACATAGAAAATATTTTTTTTCTCATGAAATCACTCATATTTAAAAATCACAATTTCCTTAAATCATAAAAATATCAAATACATAATTATTTCTCAAAAACTCAACTTTAAAACTCATAATATTATTTCATGAAAATCATTTCTTTAAAATCATACACCACTTTGAAATTATAAAATAAGAAATCCATTAAAAGAAATATTCTTTCGAAAACACTTTCTCAAAAATAAATTTCTTTAGTGCTTAAAACAATACGAGGTTTTTGACGGGTGTTACATTCTCCCCAACTTGAAGATTTCTCGTCCCCGAGAAATGCCGTACCTGGAACAAAAAGGTGCGGGAAAGAACTTCTCATCTTGCTCTCAAGCTCCCATGTCGCATCCTCTTCATTGTTCCGACTCCATACTACTTTAACTAAGGGTATCTCTTTCCCTCTTAACCTCTTGACACTACTACCATCTATCCTTAGAGGTAAAGCTTCATATGTAAGATTTTCCTTTAGTTGTATTGAGTCAGGCTCAATGATGTGTGAAGGGTCATGAACATACTTTCTCATTTGAGACACATGAAAGACATTATGCAGATTTAAAAGAAAAGGAGGCAAAGCAATTTGGTAGGCTAAAGGTCCTATTCTTTTAAAAATTGGGTAAGGTCCAATGAAACGAGGTGTAAGTTTTCGGGTTTTGAGCATTCTGCCAATTCCGGTAGTCGGCACTACCTTCATAAACACAAAGTCTCCTTGATTGAATTCCAGCAGACTTCTCCTCTTATCCTGATAGCTCTTTTGTCGGCTCTGAGCAGCTCTCATCCTTTCCTGAATTAGCCTCACTTTCTCGTTCGTCTGCTGCACTATATCAGGCCCAATTACCAGATGCTCTCCAGTCTCAAACCAACACAAGGGTGTTCTGTACTTTCTACCATACAAAGTTTCATACGGCGCCATTCCAATGCTTGAATGAAAATTGTTGTTGTAGGTGAACTCAATCAAATGCAGAAAAGAATCCCAATTACCAGCACTCTCTATCACACAGGCTCTCAACAGATCTTCCAGTGTTTGGATAGTTCGCTCTGATTGTCCATCAGTCTGCGGATGATAAGCTGAACTCAAATCCAATCTTGTTCCAATCGCCGCTTGCAAACTAACCCAAAATTTAGAAGTAAAACGCGAATCTCTGTCTGATACTATACTTGAGGGTACTCCATGCAATCTCACCACTTCCTTCAAATATAGCTCAGCCAGCTTATCCAACGAATACTTCATGTTGATCGGAATAAACCGTGCAGTCTTCATCAATCGGTCCACAGTCACCCATATAACATCATATCCTTTCTGAGTCCTAGGAAAACCAGAGACAAAATCCATGGTTACACAATCCCACTTCCATACTGGTACTGCCAACGGTCGTAGCTCACCACCAGGCTTCTTATGCTCCACTTTCGCTTTTTGACATGTCAGACACCGAGACACATACTCCGCAACTTCCCTCTTCATTCCAGACCACCAAAATATCTTCTTGAGGTCTTGATACATCTTTTGAGAACAAGGGTGTAAACTCAACTTACTTTTATGGACTTCTTCCAATATCATTCCTTTCATCTCAGCATTATCCGGTACACAGACACGATCCTTGTACCTTAACACTCCATCATTACCAACTCTGAATTCCACTTCTTTCCCTTTTTCCGAAAGATCCTTCTTAGTTTGAAGCTCCTCATCCTTTAACTGAAGTTCCTTTATCTTCTCCATGAATCCACTTGAAACCATCAACTGTCCCAATATCATACTCTTGGGTCTAAACTCCACGCCTAAATTCAAATCTCGAAATTCCTCAATCAACTCCAAGTCCTTGATCATCAATGCTGAGACATGCAATGATTTCCTACTTAAGGCATCAGCAACTACATTCGCCTTCCCAGGGTGATATTGTAACTCGAGATCATAATCCTTCAGAAATTCCATCCACCTTCTCTGACGCATATTCAACTCCTATTGTTCAAACAAGTACTTCAAACTCATGTGATCACTAAAAACTTCAACCCTTACACCGTACAAGTAGTGTCTCCAAATCTTCAAAGCAAACACTACTGCCGCCAGCTCCAAGTCATGAGTTGGATAATTAAGCTCATGAATCTACAGTTGTCGCAAAGCATAGGCTACTACCTTCCTCTCTTGCATCAGCACGCATCCGAATCCTTGCTTCGAAGCGTCACAGTACACACAGAAAGACTTTGTGGTATCCGGCAAAACCAACACTGGTGCGGTTGTCAACCTCTTCTTCAACTCTTGAAAATTCTCCTCACACTTTTCCGACCATTCAAATTGTTGACCTTTCCTCGTCAGCTTTGTCAAAGGCAAAGATAAGCGAGAAAATCCTTCGATAAACCGACGGTAATATCCTGATAATCCCAAGAAACTACGTATCTCTGTCACCGATGTAGGTGTTTTCCATTCCAGCACAACTTCCAATTTTGCATGATCCACTGCAATTCCATCCTTTGAGATCACGTTGTAACACCCCGATTCGACAACTTGAAAACTATAGTAACTTAAATTCAAAGTAGTGAAAATTAGGGCCATTTTTTTTAAACAAGTATTACACAAGATGAGAACATTCAGATTTCCAAAACACATTTACAATTAAAACTAATGTTCTCACTTTGCATAAAACCTTTCAAGTTCCAAACCGAGATGTCACAAGACACCGCACTTTGAAACCCGTTCACAAAACATCATTTTAACACATAGCCCATTTACTGGTTTCCAAAATCATTAGTATAGAATGAAACACTTGCCGGGGTACAGTATGATAGAGCTAAGGTAACTAAGAACTTACAATGGAGTACACTGCTCTGAGGAGGATTACCTATCCTCTAGTCATACTCCCTAAGACTTGTCGGCTAACTCCAGATCTTAGCAGCCCAAGTTCTCTGATCGCAAGTAGAGTCGTCCTCCTCTGTTGCCTTAGTGATCTCCTCCAGATACCATCCTCAGGGACAAACTTCTATGCTCCTCAGTTGTTGCCCAACAGCATCATCCGCATCGCTCTCCTCAGTTATGGCTCCATGGCACCATCAGCATCGTTCAACAGCACCACGCTTCCGCTCGCCTCGTCGAGTATTTCTTATCATCGTCTTACCATTATCTTTTCGTTTCTATTCTTTATCAGCTCAGTTATTAATTCTCTTTCGTTCGTTAATCATCTCTTACTTAATTATTTCTCATATCGCTTATTCGCATCTCTTTTCTCATTTCAATCTTATCTCATTACTTTCACGTTTTCATTATTATTGCTTCACTAGTCAGACATAATCAAACAATTTCAAACAGAATAAAATATGCACAACTATTAAACATTTAGCTTGTAAATAAAATAAGTAAACATTTAGCACACATATCTATTCTGCCTAATTCGCAGTACATTCGCAATCCATCTATTCGGATTGCGAGCAACCACGTTACGGGATCACCGCACTCTCACTCACCTCGATGACGACACATCCGAAAGCTTCCAAGATTTCCCAGTTACTGACCTTGCCACGTTTCCTTCGCGTCCGACACCCGAACTAGAACATTTTTCCCCGTGCGTTAGAACGTTTCGATAAATTCTTAATTCCGTTTTAAAGTACGTTGAAACAATTCCTTTCTTGAAAACACATTGCTAATATCTCAAGATTTCAATTCCAAATCAAAAAGGTTTTCAAGAAAACTTTGAAACAATAAAATAATCTTTTTATTAAAACAATTTTCATCTCTCTCTGAATTTAAAAACACTTTGACTATAAAAATCATTTTCCTGAACCATTAAACAAAATTCAAAACTCTAGAAAATAAAGCTTTAAAACCAAATCAAATTGATTTATAAAATTTCAAAACTTCAAGGTGTTATCAAACACGAATCAAAGAAGATCACATAAAAATCTCAAATTAATTTAAATTGTTTAAATCATACCCTTTAAATAAAACATTTTCAATTTCTTTAAAATACAGACATAGATTTTTCACATACAAGACTCAAACAGAATTCCAAACAATTCACAAAGAACAATCACATATAATTTCAAGAATTCAAAGCATTCACAAACAGACATCATGCAAATATCCATTTTCAATTATTCAAAACCATCCATTAAATTTTATTCTTAATAAATTAATTTAATTACACTTTAAGAAAATAATTTGAACTTAATATTGTGATTAACTCAATAAAACCGAGACACATACGGTTATTATTTTCCAATCACAAATAAATTTAAAGCTTGAAATCCTTGAACTAATATTACGAAAATTCCTTTTTACAAAATCATTTCAACTTACTTATTTTCTTTTCTAGAAACCAAAAAGATTCAAGGAACACACATCACTTTCAACAAACACCTAGCACCATGCACCTAGAGACATAGCCATGAAGAAAGTCTTCCTTGTTGGAAACCAACAAGAGGCCTAACAATCGAGTAAAGGGGGGGGGGGGTGAATAGGAGATTGAAGCTAATATGGCAATTTTTCGATTTAACCTGATGTTGTTCGGTTTTAAAAGAAAACGCGAGCTTCTTTCCGAGTAGACAAGGTTAAATGATTAACCAATCAGATAAACAAAATGGTTAATCAGTTAACCGAGCTGCTTCAAGGTAGAGCTGGTTTTTAACTTAAGTTCGAAGAACAACACTTAAAGGGCCGAGCTAAGAAGGATAACAGTTCAAACTTAGATAAATGAAGATTAGCAGAATTAACGATATGCTCAGCAGCAACAGATGAGCAGTAAAGAAAGAACACCAGAGATTTATCCTGGTTCACTCTCACCCTGAGAGCTAGTCCAGTCCCCTCTGAAAACCTTTCAGAGAGCTTTCACTAAAAATCGATTTTCTGGGTTACAAAGGATTTACAAGAGCCTACCCCTCTAGACCTATCTAGTCAAACGAGTGTACCAAACTCGTGACAAACTACCCACAACAAATCGACGACCAAAGAACCTCTTTGGAACCTTTGCAAATCGAAGCTTTCTCGATCAGAGACCAGCTTCTCACAACAGCAAATACAACAAAGAAGATGATGAAAGTGTATGGCTCCAATTCGAAACACTCTCCGAATATGATGAAAGATTGAATAACAAGAGTGAGTCAATTCTAGAAGGATTTCACAGAGAAGAACTGATTCGAACTTAGAGTTAAGATTTGAAAGATTTAAGTCTCTAAGTTCCTATGAAAATCGAATGTTCTTCTTCTCTGTGAGTTTTTGATTTCTGCTCTGTTTTAAAGTAAAAATGAAAGTTTTTGGTTATGAGAAAGATGGTTGTAAAAGCTATCAATATCTTTAGTTAACATTGAAGACCTCCTTTTTTATAGTCTCCTCTCTTCTGCAGAGAAAGAGAAAAAGAGAGCTGTACGGAGATGGGGTTTCCAACGGTAACATTTAGTCAGCAGAGCAGTGATGGTGACAGTTCACCAACCTTTGATTTAACTCATTTTGAATTTCAAACTTGTCAGAGCATAGGAGCTAAACCTAGGACTTCTACCCAGACTCAACGGTAATAAAAAGTACGAAACAGTTGAGCAGAGTCCGAAGGTTGAAGACGATGCATTGTTGAAGACGATGAACAGTGATTGCCGAGCTTTTGGCTTTGATCGATCTTGGTGTTTCTGAGCTTGAACTGAGCGTCGACAAATAGTCAAGTTTAGAACGATCAACCTGAGCTTATTTACTCTATCAGATGTTGTGGTTGTTTCGAGCTTAATCCGAGCGAGTACCGAGCAAATCATCATCCGAGCTTACTGCCTTGAAATGAAGAACCGAGCTTGCAAACTTGGATGAACTTTGGCCTTGATCACGGGCCGAGTCAAATCCGAGCTTGAGCAACAAAAGCTGACTTGATGCAGGTAGCGAAGAACCCTAGATTTCCGAGCTTCTGCCGAACCTCTGCCTTTGGCGGAACGCATACGCAAAACAAAGATTCCGAGCCTCTGCAGAGCTTGTACCTTTAGCTGAACGCTTGCGCTGATAAGTCTGACTTGTCTAACGCTAAGCACAAGCCGAGTCTGTTTATTTGACATCATCAAAAGCTCTTTGATTCTGCATTGTGAGTCTACAATCTCCTCCTTTTTGATGATGACAAATATTCTTTAACAGTTTGTTGCTTTTTGTGTTCTCCCCCTGACTGTATGCTCGTAAGCTGATTGGACTTGGCACTGATTGGAATTTGCTCGAAAATACACCACATGTTGCACTTATCAGACCTTTCTCCCCCTTCCACTTGTTGAAAGGATGTAAAAATGTGGAGCAGGAGCAGCTCGTCAAACACTCCCCCTGAATTTATGCTCGCAAAATCTGAAACATCAAAAACAAACAATACAAACACACCGTTCTCCCCCTTTTGGCATGATAAAAAAGGAGCCAAAGATTAAGCACAGTCGCCAAAAGAGAGAAATAAAAACTAAAGAAAAGAGTAACACCTTTCTCCCCCTTTTTGAAAAAAAAGAGATTAACATTTTTCTGTACCACTTGTTACCACTTGTTGGTAATGTACCTCTTGTTGATTAAAAAAAACTGTTCTCCCCCTTAAGACTTTAAAAAGATAACCAAGGAAGAAAATTTTCATGATCATCGTTCTTCCCCTTTAACAGTGAAAGCAATGCTTCTCATCCGAGAAGTTAAAAGGTAAAGGTGAGAATGACGAATAACATAATATGAAAGTTCAAATAATAAAAACAGCACTCTTCTCCCCTTAGATAAAAATTTAAAAGAAAGGAAGAAGAGTTGAAGGATGTGAAATATCAGGCAATAAACAAATATACAATTGAACATAAAGATCGAGACTATGAAGGTGATCAAAATTTATGATATACTGAAAACCAAGCTCATGCCGAGCACATGCTAAACTTATCCAGGATGCCGAGCTTGTGTCGAGCATACACTGGATTCATCCAGAATGCCAAGCTCACGCCGAATTTTATAAAGAGTTTCCCTCGGCAAGGGTTTTGTAAACACGTCGGCTAATTGATTTTCAGTACTAACAAATTCAATGACACAGTCACCTTTTTGGACATGATCTCGTAGAAAATGATGTCTAATTTCAATGTGTTTTGTTCGAGAGTGATGCACTGGATTTTTAGTTAGATTGATTGCACTTGTATTGTCACATTTGATAGGAATGTGATCTAAAATTAAGCCAAAATCTGATAACTGTTGTTTCATCCAAAGAATTTGAGCACAACAATTACCAGCAGCAATGTATTCGGCCTCAGCTGTTGACAAGGCAACGGAAGCTTGCTTTTTAGAAAACCACGACACATGGGAACTGCCGAGCAAATGACAAGTTCCACTTGTGCTTTTTCGGTCAAGCTTGCACCCAGCAAAATCTGAGTCCGAATACCCAATCAAACTAAGATTGGCATCCCTAGGATACCATAGACCAGTGTTCACTGTTCCTTTTAAATATTTAAAAATTCGTTTAACCGCCGAAAGATGAGATTCTTTGGGATTAGCTTGAAAACGAGCACATAAACAAACACTGAACATAATATCAGGCCGAGACGCAGTTAAATATAGAAGGCTTCCTATCATGCCTCTATATTTTCTTACATCTACGGCTTTACCTGACTCATCTTTGCCGAGATAGCTGGAGGTGCTCATAGGAGTGGCAGCTTCTTTGCAATTTTCTAAGCCAAATTTCTTGAGGAAAGCCTTGCAATATTTTCCTTGATGCACAAACGTTCCTCCCTCAACTTGCATTATTTGGAGTCCGAGAAAGAATGTGAGTTCTCCCATCATCGACATCTCGAATTCACCTTGCATTGATTCAGAGAACTTCTTGCAAAGAGACATGTTAGTAGCACCGAAAATTATATCATCAACATAAACTTGTACTAACAATATGTCCTTTTTGGATTTATAAATGAATAGAGTTGTGTCAACCTTCCCTCTCTCAAACCCTTGTTCAAGTAAAAATGAGCTCAACTGATCATACCAAGCTCTCGGAGCTTGTTTCAAACCGTAAAGAGCCTTTTTGAGTTTATATACATGGTTTGGATATTCAAAATTTTCAAAGCCAGGAGGTTGTTTTACATACACTTCTTCATTTATAAAGCCATTTAAGAAAGCACTCTTTACATCCATTTGATAAAGGGTGAAATTCATAATAGATGCAAAAGCAAGCAAAATTCGGATTGCTTCAAGCCTAGCAACTAGAGCGAAGGTTTCATCATAATCGATACCTTCCTCTTGGTTGTAGCCTTGAGCAACTAATCTTGCTTTGTTTCTTATAATTAAGCCTAATTCATCTGTTTTATTTCTGAAAATCCATTTCAAGCCAATTATCGTATGATCATCGGGCCGAGGAACCAATTCCCAGACATCATTTCTGATGAATTGATTTAGTTCCTCTTGCATGGCAATCGCCCAATGTTCATCATCAATTGCTTGATCAATCGAATTAGGTTCAATTTGAGAAACAAAGGAAGCGAAATTGCAACAGTTCTGAATAGAACGACGAGTTAAAACTGCCTTATTTAAGTCGCCGAGCACATTCTCTATCGGATGGTCCTTGACTCTCTTCCAGGCTGGACTGAGCTCATACTGCTCTGCTCGGCTTGGAATGAGTTCGGACTGACTATTTTGAAGTTGGCTCGGACTGATTTCGGTTTGTTCCTTGTTTGTTTGGCTCGGAACAAGCTCGTCCCTCCGATCTTTGTCTTCAGCAGTTTTATCCTGTTGAGCTCTTTCAGTTGTTGTGCTCGGATCGAGTTTAGCCATATGATGATCCTCTTTATCTGCACAACTAACATTGTCTCTCCGAGGAGACTCATCAAATACCACATGCACGGACTCTTCCACAGTGGAGGTCCTTTTGTTAAAAACTCTAAATGCTTTACTATGAGTAGAATAACCCAAAAATATTCCTTCATCGGCTTTAGAATCAAATTTGCCGAGATGCTCTTTTCCATTGTTTAAAATGAAGACTTTGCAGCCAAATGTATGGAAATGAGAAATTTTTGGTTTTCTACCCTTATAAAGTTCATATGGAGTTTTCTTTAAAATTGGTCTGATGAGGATGCGATTCATTACATAGCAAGCTGTGTTCACCGCATCGGCCCAGAAATAATGTGGTAAATTGTATTCATTTAGCATGGTTCAGGCTAGTTCTTCTATAACTCGGTTTTTCCGTTCCACAACTCCGTTTTGTTCGGGAGTCCGAGGAGCAGAAAACTGATGTTCTATTCCGAACTTAGAACAAAACTTGTCAAATTTGTAGTTCTCGATCTCACCGCCATGGTCTGTTCGGATTACAACTACTTTTTGGTTAGCTCGGTTTTGGAGTTGCTTGACAAGCTCTTTAAAAGTTTCAAAAGTATCACTTTTTGATTTTAAAAATAAAGTCCATGTAAACCTGGAAAAGTCATCTACAATTACTAAGGCATAGAGATTTCCACCAAAGCTTTTGACTTGTGATGGTCCGAACAAATCCATGTGTAACATTTCCAAAGGATGCGTTGTCGAGACCATCAACTTAGATGGAAAATCGTTTTTCTTTTTGATCGATTTTCACTTCTTGCATGAAGAGCAAACTCCCTCAATGTTAAAATTTAGCTTTGGTAAACCAATCACTAATTCTTTTGATTGTAGTTTCTTTAACTGGTTTACATTTATATGAGCTATCCTTCTATGCCATAACCATGTGTCACTTTCTTTGCTCACCATGCAAGTGGTTATCAAAGAGGTGATTTCATTCAAATCAACCAAGTAAGTGTTGTTATGTCGTTTTCCAACAAACTTGACAGAGTTGTCCTCGTCACTTTTAATAATGCAATGGGTAGAGGTAAAAACAACATGGTTACCAATATCACAGAGCTGACTTATGCTTAAAAGATTATGTTCTAGCCCTTTTACAAGTAAAACATTATTGATAACCAAGTTGGCAGAATTACTGACTTTACCTTCACCCAATATTTTACCTCGGTTGTTATCACCATAAGTGACGTAGCCCTTATCTGAATGTGAAAGTTCAGTGATTAGACTTTTGTCCCCCGTCATGTGCTTCGAGCATCCACTGTCAAGGTACCATCGACTCTCTTTTGCTCGGAAGCACACCTGCATCACAAAAATATTACTTCTTTGATTCGGGTACCCAAATTGTTTTGGGTCCCTGGGGGTTAGCAGTTGGATCTTTCTTTTTGACTACCCAAACAAAGTTGCCCTTGGTTACACCGTGACGTCGGATTTTACATTCATTGGGTGTATGACCATGAAAGCCACAGTAAGAGCAGCTCGGCCGTTTTGAGTTATTAAAGTTTGAGACATAGCCGAGTTTCCTTACTGCTTTCTTCTTGGTCTGAGTGTAGCCGAGGCCAGATTTGTTCGAGTAGTTCCTATGTTCGGCTAAGAGCCGATCAAACAAGCCATCACTCTTGATGACAGTTGCACTTTTAAATTTTAGGTCAGAAATTTCCTTTTCATATTTAGTGCAGCAGTCAAGATTTTCATTTTCAACTGAGTGATAGTGTTTCTAATGACTCGTTTCTGCTTTTCAGAATTTCAATTGAATTTTCCAAATCAAGAACTTGCTCTTTGTAATTTGAAAGACTGAGTTTCAACTTAATGAAATTTTTAGCAAGCTTCTTGAATTCGGTTTGCATTTCAAGATAAGCAGAATACAATTCATCAGAGTCATTAAATTCAGATTCAGAGTCAGAATCAGATGTAGAGGTTACCTCAGTGTTTTTATGTTCAGACATTGTTCGGCTGGCTGAGGTTTCCTCGCTGTGTTTGCCCATTAAGCATTTGAAATTTGATCTTTGATTAATTGTGCCAAAAGTCGAGCTCGATGAGTCTTCTTGATCGGTATATCTGAGACTCGAACAAGCTTCCTCATCTTCACACTCCAAGCAAGAGTCATATACAGGGAGATCTTGTTCATCTATTCTGAGTGATGAGCTTGATACTTCCTTTTCACGGTTCGAGCACCATTCTTGCTCGGGGCTCGTTTGGCTCGGGCTTCTGAACACAGTTTCCCTTCCAATTAAGCACAGAATTGCTTTTTCTTCTTCATCGCCTGAGCTAGAGCTTGAGCTGGTATTGTTGTTGGGTGCATCCCATACTATGTAAGCTTTCTTCTTCTTGTGGTCTTTGTTCTTCTTTATTTCTTCACCACTTTGCTTTTGTAATCTTGGACAGTAAGTTCTAATGTGACCTGTTTCACCACATTCATGGCATCTAACTCGGTCTTTTGAACTTGAGCCTTTGTGGTGAGTGCTTCTGGTATCTCTTGCTCTGTTTGTGAAGTTCTTTTTGCCTTTAAAAAATTTGCTGAACTTCCTGACCATGAGACCAAAGTCTTCCTAATCCATGTCCGAGCAGGACTCATCTTCAGAGGATTCTTTGGTTGCCTTTATAGCAGCTTTGAGGGAAATTCCCTTCTTCTTCTTATCAGATTCTTCATGCATGGTCAGTCTGCCGAGCTCCATCTCATGCTCTTGCAGCTTGCCGAACAAAGTGGCTATACTCATTGTGTCCAAGTCTTTAGCTTCCATGATGGCAGTGACCTTCGGCTGCCATTCTCTGCTAAGACATCTAAGCACTTTGTTAGTTATCTCGGCATTTTGAAAAGTTTTGCCGAGAGCATTAAGATCGTTTATGATATGAGTAAACCGTTTCTGCAAATCATTTATATTTTCATTTGGCAGCATTCGGAATAACTCATATTCATGCATCAGAGTATTTAATCTTGCTCGTCTGACCTCACTTGTCCCTTCATGAGTAAGTTGTAGAATGTCCCACATTTCTTTAGCAGATTTGCAACTTGACACTCAAAAGAATTCATCGTAGGACAAAGCTGAGGTGATGATGTTTTTAGCTTTTAAATCGAAAGATACTTTTCTTTTGTCATCATCATCCCAACTTTCCCACGCGATTTCTACAACTTCATCATTAATTTTTCTTTTAGGGACAAATGGCCCATTTTCAATAGATTTCCAAATTTCCATATCTATGGCTTCAATGAAAATTTTCATTCGAGCTTTCCAATAAGCATAACCCTCACCATTGAATAGTGGTGGTCTGTTTATGGAAGAGCCTTCACCTCCGAAGGGATTGTTAGTAGCCATTCGGTTTCCTCAAGGATCTTTTCGAAAAAGTTTTTACACTCGATCTTTCGACCGAGCTCTGATACCACTTGTTGGAAACCAACAAGAGGCCTAACAATCGAGTAGAGGGGGGGTGAATAGGAGATTGAAGCTAATATGGCAATTTTTCGATTTATTGAAAACTAACCTGATGTTGTTCAGTTTTAAAAGAAAACGCGAGCTTCTTTCCGAGCAGACAAGGTTAAATGATTAACCAATCAGATAAACAAAATGGTTAATCAGTTAACCGAGCTGCTTCAAGGTAGAGCTGGTTTTTAACTTAAGTTCGAAGAACAACACTCAAAGGGCCGAGCTAAGAAGGATAACAGTTCAAACTTAGATAAATGAAGATTAGCGGAATTAACGATATGCTCGGCAGCAACAGATGAGCAGTAAAGAAATAACACCAGATATTTATCCTGGTTCACTCTCACCCTGAGAGCTAGTCCAGTCCCCTCTGAAAACCTTTCAGAGAGCTTTCACTAAAAATCAATTTTCTGGGTTACAAAGGATTTACAAGAGCCTACCCCTCTAGACCTATCCAGTCAAACGAGTGTACCAAACTCGTGACAAACTACCCACAACAAATCGACGACCAAAGAACCTCTTTGGAACCTTTGCAAATCGAAGCTTTCTCGATCAGAGACCAGCTTCTCACAACAGCAAATACAACGAAGAAGATGATGAAAGTGTATGGCTCCAATTCGAAACACTCTTCGAATATGATGAAAGATTGAATAACAAGAGTGAGTCAATTCTAGAAGGATTTCACAGAGAAGAACTGATTCGAACTTAGAGTTAAGATTTGAAAGATTTAAGTCTCTAAGTTCGTATGAAAATCGAATGTTCTTCTTCTCTGTGAGTTTTTGATTTCTGCTCTGTTTTAAAGTAAAAATGAAAGTTTTTGGTTCTGAGAAAGATGGTTGTAAAAGCTATCAATATCTTTAGTTAACATTGAAGACCTCCTCTTTTATAGTCTCCTCTCTTCTGCAGAGAAAGAGAAAAAGATAGCTGTACGGAGATGGGGTTTCCAACGGTAACATTTAGACAGCAGAGCAGTGATGGTGACAGTTCACCAACCTTTGATTTAACTCATTTTGAATTTCAAACTTGTCAGAGTATAGGAGCTAAACCTAGGACTTCTACCCAGACTCAACGGTAATAAAAAGTACGAAATAGTTGAGCAGAGTCCGAAGGTTGAAGATGATGCATTGTTGAAGACGACGAACAGTGATTGCCGAGCTTTTGGCTTTGATCGATCTTGGTGTTTCTGAGCTTGAACTGAGCGTCGGCAAATAGTCAAGTTTAGAACGATCAACCCGAGCTTATTTACTCTATCAGATGTTGTGGCTGTTTCGAGCTTAATCCGAGCGAGTACCGAGCAAATCATCATCCGAGCTTACTGCCTTGAAATGAAGAACCGAGCTTGCAAACTTGGATGAACTTTGGCCTTGATCACGGGCCGAGTCAAATCCGAGCTTGAGCAACAAAAGCTGACTTGATGCAGGTAGCGAAGAACCCTAGATTTCCGAGCTTCTGCCGAGCCTCTTCCTTTGGCGGAACGGATACGCAAAACAAAGATTCTGAGCCTCTGCAGAGCTTGTACCTTTAGCTGAACGCTTGCGCTGATAAGTCTGACTTGTCTAACGCTAAGCACAAGCCGAGTCTGTTTATTTGACATCATCAAAAGCTCTTTGATTCTGCATTGTGAGTCTACATTCCTACCACTTTAAACATGTATTGGCCGAATCCTATATGTACAATATTGCAAAGATTTAATGCACAAATACAAACATACAATCATGAAATCATTTTATTTATTTTAGTACTAAAACCGTGAGCATACAAGAGAAAAATTAACACTTTTTAATTTATTTCATAACTTAAATCAAAACAATAATTTAAATCATAAACTACTCCAAAAATCATTTTGTTTTCTTTATTCTAAGATCAAAACCGTGAGCACTTAAAAGGAAAACCCATAATTTTTAATTAATTTTTAAAACAACATCAAAACAACAATTAAAATCACAAACTATTTCAAAGATGCACATATATTCTCTTTTAGATTCAATTCTTTATGCATGTACTTTTTAGACCTTAAAGTCAATTAACCTTTTCATGCATGCAACCTAAATAAGGGACAAACATGGCTACCTACTTTTTCCTAGGATGGCCGAATGTCATATGTAAAAAGAACATGGTTTTCATGCATTTTCAACATACAAGGATCATAAAAGTCAAAGCAACTCATGAAGGTTTTTAAGGCAAGTTTCTCAAAGCAACACACTTCATTATTTATTCACATCACATACACAAAGAAATTCAAGTTCATAATTCTTTTTCAAACCAAAATATAAAGATTTAATTTTATTTCCATGAAAATAGCATGCATGTGTTTAAAATCATTAGATCTAGTCCTAAAACATACATGCATCAACTTTTTATAAAATAAAAAGCATGGATCCTAAACTAATCAAACATGGCCGAATGGCCTTTCACAAAACAAGACATGCATAACATCACATACTAAACCAAATCATGTTTATTCTTTAAAAAAATCAATTTAAAACTTGTTACTTTAATTTTTATTTAAAAGCCGTATGACATAGAGGAAGGAAACATAATCTTTTCTTTTTAATTTTAACATGCAACTTCAAAGATTTTGAACTTTTCACTTCATACATCAAAGACCATCACATGCACATATTTAAATCAAATAAGGTCATCACAAAATTAACATGCAAAAACCAAAAACTTAAATCTTTTCACAAATCAAGATTAAATATAGATTTATTCATCAAATAAGCATGGAAATACACATAGATCATAGTCTTGGCAAAAATATTTAACATGCAAGCCAAAGAATTTCATTTTACAAATAAATAAGCTTGGATCATGGATTTATTTGTCAAATCATCACATAAACATACATGTATCACGGTTTAGAGAAAGAAAATTGGACATGCAAAGAGATTTATTTTAGGTTTTCATAAAAATCTTAGTTTCCTCTTTAGATCTTTAAGATTTAGTTAGAAAAATGTTAGATCCTTAAGAAAAACTCAACCGAGGCATCAATCACAAGATTTAACATATTACAAATTAGTTTAAGTCCTTAAAGTCCAAGATCAAAGATGAATAACACATAAAATCATCTTTAAACTTATAAAAATCAACATGCAATGAAGAAAAAGAAAGATCTATAAACTAGAAAAATAAAAAACTAAACTATTACAAATTTTCTCCAAGCTCTTCGAATCCTACCATGAAAGGGTTGATCTCCTAGCTCCTAATACTCTTGATCTACAAGGATGAGACTTGGTTTAAGCTTGGGTCTTCTTCTTTCTCCTCCCTCATCCCCACGGCTCCCTCTTCTTTTCCTCTCTCTCTTTTTCTTTTCTTTTTCTTTCTAAGAGTGGAATGGGCTCTTAGAGTGAGTTTGTGTTGGAAGTGTGGAAATGAAATGGAATGGGGTGAAATGAACTAAGGCTTTACTAATTTATAGGCACACACGAATTCCCCTTATGCCCTTGGTTAATGGTTTGGTCATGTACAAGAAGGGGGACGGTTTAGCCATTACAAAAATATGCATGGGTGGATTTTATCAAATTCAAGGGGGACAAGGTAGGATAGCCTAGGATTTTAGGGGTCACTTAGGCTTAAGTACTAGTTGGCTCTTGGTTAAGGTTTTCTATTTTAGTTTGGTTACAAGTTTAGTTTGGTTACTTAGTTTCCCATCCTACAAGTTTCTAGAATTTTTTATATTCCTAGCTTATACATACACACATACACGTATATACATACACACATACAAACCGTATCACGTATACATACATACACATATATTTAACATTTTTATTTCTCAAGCATATTTATTCAAAATCATCAATTCACACAACAAGGCAATTAATTCAAAAATCACACTCATAAGATCACTTCCATGCATCATTCATCAAACACACATCAAAACAAGCACTTATCACGAAAAAATTTCAAGCCCAATTATTTGATTTATTTTCTTAAAAATTCAAATTCCAAAAATTCGTATTTCACCATTCTGAAAATAAATTTTTATAAAACCACCCAGAAAAATCTGAAATTTATATTTTTAAAATCTACGTTTCAATACGATAGTTTGATATAAAGATCATAAAAATCCGAGTTACGGTTAAAAAGATACAAATTTTCCAAGTTAACAAATCAAAAACTTCATTTCTAATAAAAATCACTTTTTAAGAAAATCACAATTTATTTCTTATGAATCAAATCATTTCAAAACTCAAAAATCATTCACTTTATATTTATGAAAAGAATTTGTTTATGAAAATCCATGAAAATCAATACTTTACTTCTTATTTACGTAAAACATTTTTCCAAAAATCTTTCATAAAACAGAACTTCAAGGTTTATTTTAACGAAATTCATTCACGCACGGACGGGAAAAATGCGGGGTGTTACATTCTCCCCAACTTGAATATTTCTCGTCCTCGAGAAATACCGTGTAGAGTCTGTCTATTCGGTGGACGCATAGCTCCTTGAAGAAATTCCTTCCTTCTTTAACTGCAGCAACCGTCGCATCTTTGAATTTGCACCGTCTATTCAGAGTTCTTAAGGGTTGATCAAACAGATCGCTTTTGCAAGTGATCACTCGAAGGGCTTTCAATAACAAATAGAGTGGGTGAAAAACAATATGGTTTCACTGACAACAAAAGACCGATGGGTTCAAAGGCGTCAAAGAGTGTCCAAAGATAACAAGGTTATAGGTATTTGGGGGTCAAGACACTACCATACTCGGGGTTAGACTTGTAACACCTAAGATTATTTACCCTATTATACCCTTAATTAAAATAGTGAATTTAAAATTTTCGTTTTAATTTATAAAAATCACCCGTCAAACGGATGGAGTTTTGTTTGTTTTTAGGACTTTCCCAAAATTTCTGGTTTTCCTGCAACCTAATAAGCAATAACATTTCCAAATTCCAGAAGCCAGCAAGGCTATATACATATATCACAGCTTGTGCAACTTCGTGCACGCATCAGAAAAGAAAGTTTAAAACATCAGAGTTAAGCGGAATATAAACAAGTTTTGGAAAACAGTTTTTCCCCAAAATAAGACCCCTTCCCAAAAGGAGTCGTCCTGGGCCCCCAAAAAGCTATTTACATTATATATACAACAAAAATGATTCACATCAGATTACTGGGCCCAGGACATTCCCATGTCCTACATAGCTAAAAGAGACCTACTCTCCCTGTGAGGGAGAGTACTCCTGCTCGGCCTGATCGGGTGCAAACTCTTCCTCAGTACCTGTGGAGATAGTAAGGAGTGAGTATTACACATAAAATGGGGAGGCAGTTTCCAATTAAGACATAATGTAACACTAAGCCACACACATATAGCAGTTCAATCACAGCAAAATAAGAGTCAATGTATCACAATTCATTTTCAAGTATTCATTAGTTTCTCAAGTCAATTTTTTTCTCTTTATACTCATGCATTAATCTCATAATGCCCTTTATTCTCTTTTCATCATTTATAATCACGTCTTTACTGCGTTCGCACCCACAGCGCGATAACGTCTTACCACGTCTGTACGACACTCCCGGTTACAACCGGTTTGCATCACTAGGAATTTTAACGCTCCTGCCAGGCATTTGGTAAACCCAAGGGTCTCTCGCTCAACCAGGACTTTCTCACCCAAAAGGCTTCACCTGTTAGGCTATGCTATCACATAATTTCCACAATTCAATTACATTCAGTTATTTGAATTCATTCACTTTTCACATTCTCAACACATTTTAGATCTTTTAGTCCGGTAGCGAATTGAGTCTTGGTGCATTGATGCCTAACAGGGAATTTGTACCTAATGGGATTTTAGCCTGGTTGAGCACTTGGCCCTTAGGACTTTGGTACACCCGGTAGGGGCACCTAGTCTATCAATGCACCGATCCTCAATTCCACTGCACTTTCCATTATTATTTACTTTATTCATTATTGTCATTCTTTGCCTTGAATTCTAATCAACATAATATCTCAGTCATTTCACAATTCAAGCATTCAAATCATCAACAATTACCAAATATCAAGATGGAACATATCAACATCAAAATAATTTCCCTAAGTCATAAATTCTATTTTTAATAATTATTCTATATCATATCAACCTAAACTAACACATAACTCTTAGTACCCATTATATGCATATTGTAAACTAAACCCCAGAGTACGGTAATACTCACTATAACCCACTCCTTACCTTAAATTAGCAAGAAGTAAATAGAACCTTAGTGAGCCCTAGCTCAAAATCTTGGAAACTTCAATTTCCTAAGCCTAGCTTGCCACCTCAATAAGGAAATGATGAAATGATGGTACACAATCCTATTTGAGAGAGCACAAGATGAGTGATCCTTGTCCTTGCCTTGGTTTGGGTTGGAAGGCATGAAACAAAATCCCTACATAACCATGAGCGCAAGAACCCTAAGATTTTAAACATAATTTCTATGAACTAAGGAAAGTTGGAATGGAAAGGAAATTAAAGTTATGGCATGAAGCTTTACTTACTCCAACAATTAAAGTCATACCTCTTGCCCTAAAAACCACTAATCCTCAAGAAACATACACTATCTCACTCCTTATCTCAACACTTAATCATATATCTTAGACACTCTAAACCTTTTTTCACTTTCCAGGATTCTTCCTTATATTCTAAACCATCAAAATTCCGCAACTCCAAGACCCATCATCCATTACCACTTCAAATCCTAGCTTTTTACCTAACCTTGGGTCAATCACTTAAGGATTCTAACCACAATTTCCACCATCTTATCACTTCGACTTTACCATATCATAACCCATTCACCTCTCTCTAACCATTTTTCAACTCAGATTAGGACACTTAGGATTCTAAATTCTAAACATCACCTTAATTTCCTCCTCATCTTATCACCACCTAAACCATTATTCCGACCAATCTGACATCAAAACTCTTAGTCCTAACCACTTTACCATTCATCTAAGACTCAAAAGGATACTCCTATTTTCTCCAAGACTCATACTTCCTTCAGCCACACTTACTAATCCTTATTCACCTTAATCCTTACAACTCTTACCTAACATCACTTCACAACTAACTCTCTATTCTAGAACTATCTACTTGACCGGGATAAGGTATCAGGGTTTTAAAATTCTCATCAAAAGTTTAAGAAAGGACGAATGTCTGGTCAAAGATCAAAATAAGAAACTTCGGGTTCATTAACAAATAAGGCTTCATCATGGGTTTGGACTTTCAGAAAAAGGTTCTTTCTAATGCTATGTCAAAGCAATTTAACAATGCATAGGGTTTACACAAGGAAAGTTTCAACCAGAAAAGAAAGGTTCTCGTCACAAGACAAATCTAATAGGTTAAGGGTCCTCACAAACAAAAGGGGTTCACATCAAGGAAGACTTCAACGAAAGAAGATCCGAATCACGCATTCACATCCCATGACGACACTGATCTCCGCTCCTCGTTCCCGCTGTAGACGAAAGCTGATGTACTCCAGGAAAACGTCAGCATACTCCTAGCACTTCTATCCTTATCTATCGCTATCTTAATACTAACGCACACACAGAGACACACAGCAGAGTACGTAAGTCCATGTATAAGGTTACTTAGATTAACCATTGCTCTGATACCATAACTGTAACACCCCGATTCGGCAACTTGAAAACTATAGTAACTTAAATTCAAAGTAGTGAAAATTAGGGCCATTTTTTTTAAACAAGTATTACACAAGATGAGAACATTCAGATTTCCAAAACACAGTTACAATTAAAACTAATGTTCTCACTTTGCATAAACCCTTTCAAGTTCCAAACCGAGATGTCACAAGACACCGCACTTTGAAACCCGTTCACAAAACATCATTTTAACACATAGCCCATTTACTGGTTTCCAAAATCATCAGTATAGAATGAAACACTTGTCGGGGTACAGTATGATAGAGCTAAGGTAACTAAGAACTTACAATGGAGTACAGTGCTCTGAGGGGGATTACCTATCCTCTAGTCATACTCCCTAAGACTTGTCGGCTAACTCCAGATCTTAGCAGCCCAAGTTCTCTGATCGCAAGTAGAGTCGTCCTCCTCTGTTTCCTTAGTGATCTCCTCCAGATACCATCCTCAGGGACAAACTTCTATGCTCCTCAGTTGTTGCCCAACAGCATCATCCGCGTCGCTCTCCTCAGTTATGGCTCCATGGCACCATCAGCATCGTTCATCAGCACCACGCTTCCGCTCGCCTCGTCGAGTATTTCGTATCATCGTCTTACCATTATCTTTTCGTTTCTATTCTTTATCAGCTCAGTTATTAATTCTCTTTCGTTCGTTAATCATCTCTTACTTAATTATTTCTCATATCGCTTATTCGCATCTCTTTTCTCATTTCAATCTTATCTCATTACTTTCACGTTTTCATTATTATTGCTTCACTAGTCAGACATAATCAAACAATTTCAAACAGAATAAAATATGCACAACTATTAAACATTTAGCATGTAAATAAAACAAGTAAACATTTAGCACACATATCTATTCTGCCTAATTCGCAGTACATTCGCAATCCATCTATTCGGATTGCGAGCAACCACGTTACGGGATCACCACACTCTCACTCACCTCGATGACGACACATCCGAAAGCTTCCAAGATTTCCCAGTTACTGACCTTGCCACGTTTCCTTCGTGTCCGACACCCGAACTAGAACATTTTTCCCCGTGCGTTAGAACGTTTCGATAAATTCTTAATTCCGTTTTAAAGTACGTTGAAACAATTCCTTTCTTGAAAACACATTGCTAATATCTCAAGATTTCAAATCCAAATCAAAAAGGTTTTCAAGAAAACTTTGAAACAATAAAATAATCTTTTTATTAAAACAATTTTCATCTCTCTCTGAATTTAAAAACACTTTGATTATAAAAATCATTTTGCTGAACCATTAAACAAAATTCAAAACTCTAGAAAATAAAGCTTTAAAACCAAATCAAATTGATTTATTAAATTTCTAAACTGCAAGGTGTAACACCCCTAATTTCGTTTTCCGAATAAATATGTTAATATAATTGTTTAATAAATAAATAACAATCTCATGTTTGATTTTTGGTTTGCATTATATATATATATATACATATATATGATGTGAAAATAGTTTTGGTTTTGATTTTGGTTGTAAATATTGAATTTTGCAATTAAATTCTTTGGAAGGACCTACAAGCAAAAATGGAAAGCCTTTTGGAATTAAGAATTAAGTAAACAAAGTTTTAGTGAAATCTGGCCAAAATACTTGAGTATTTGGCTAAATACTCGAGTATTCTGGGTTTGACAGCTCAAGATTGTGCGTGATAGCTATCCAGCCATGGAAGAGCCCGGAGTTGCCACGAATTCAGCTCTATTGCTCTGGTGTTGCCACGCCATCTAGCCAAGACATGCCTAGGACTCGTGTCCTTATGCATGGAGTCTTCCAATCTTCTTCAACAAGGGAGAGGAATTGATATGGGGCCAACAAATTCAAGTTTAGAAGCTTAGAAAAACAAGTTTAGGGTTCTTAACTTGAGGAGCTCAATTCTCTCTCGTCCCAGGGTCATACTACACAAACCATACACCGTTTCGAAGCTCACATCCAGAGCTTTGAAAAGCACCAAAAATCGTGAGCTAAGGTTGAATGTGTGAGGAGTACTGAGCTCTGTAAAAGAGAGTTCGAAATCTGCCAAAAACTAGAATGTTGTTCAGACCTGTAAGCTTCTTGTCTTCGATTCTCTCTCGTGCTTGAGAGTTAGATCGTGAGTAAGATACCATTGGAAAGCTCTTTCAACGAGCTTCGATTTGATACCAATTTTGTTAGATTTGAGTCCCTGGTTGAAAAGTTATGCTCCTGCGAAGTTAGGTGTTGAAATCTGCCAAACCAAATGTTCAGATTCAAAGAGGTGACTTTGAGCTTCAATTTTGGTAAGTTCAAGCTCCCTTTTGATCTGAAACTTATTGGTTTTCAAAGTTCATGTTATAGAGAACATAGTCTAACCAATTTCCCCAATTTTTATGCATGGTTCGAATGTCAATTAATGTGGTTTTGAACCCCTGCTGAAACTGTCATGCAAGTTCGGGTTGGAAGTGGTTAGAGCTTTAGGTTGCTGTTCTCTATGGAGCTTTTGTTCAAGCATGACCCTAAGGTATGAGGGAAGCTTACCAATTGCTAGAATGAGAATAAAATGTATTTGAAATTAGGATGAGCCACCATGAGGCTTAAGGGCATAGCTATGGATTAGAGAAATGGCATGGAGGCCAATTTAAGACATGCTATATGTTTGACCAAGTTTGTTATGTGGCATGTGTGCTGTATGCAAGTTATTTTCATGCCAAAGATGATTAGAATGGAATTTGGTATGGCAAGTTGCTCAAAATATGGTTTTTATGCATAAATGATGCTCATTTATGATTCAATGTAATACAATGTAATTTTTGTGTTGGAACATGTTTAATATGTATAATATAAGCTTTGTTGATCCTTGGTTTGGGTTGGAATTGACTATAGTTGGAAATGGTATGTTAAAACTCAATTTTACAGTGTTATCTGTCTGCAAATACTCGAGTATTAAGGATGATACTCGAGTGTTTCGACTATTTTGGAAAATGGAATTTCTGGAAACTATAGAACACTCGAGTACTCATGAAAAACACTCGAGTATTTTAATGAATTGGAAAATGAATTTATGGAAACGAAGAACACTCGAGTAATCATGAAGAACACTCGAGTATTTTGATAAAGTCTGAGGAACACTCGAGTATCCATGATGAACACTCGAGTATTTTGGTAAAACCTGAAAAATGAATTTCTGGAAAATGAAGAACACTCAAGTATTCATGAGTTACTCGAGTATTTTTCTGAAAAGCATGATTCACTCGAGTCTAGGGAAATTCCACTCGAGTATGTTTACTTTGAGATAAAATTCTACTCGAGTCTTTTAAATTATACTTGAGTCCTGTTAATCAAAATGCTACCAAAATACCATTTTCAACTAAGTCAAATTTCAAATAAGTTAAGGATGAATTACCAAGAAATGGGTCATGTTCCAAGGAGGATATATGGTGTTAAATTACATTATTATTACATGAGTGAACATAATGCATGTTGCACATAATGAGATTAATGGATAGTCTTAAACGTAAAATTGAGTGCATTCATGTATGACGACAAGACGATAAGGTACCACTTGTTATCAAGAGGGTACCCTGGGAATAACAAATGTACACGATAAGTTTGATGACACATTCTAGGAATGTGGGCAATATTCGAGGAATGTTGTTGATTTCGTTCTGGGAACGTGGACGTACATTCGGATTTAGACGTACGATACCAAGCTTGGTTATCAATGTCACTCGTTCGGGGAACGTAAAAATGTACTCTAAGAGTACCGAAGGTTGCATGACAAGCTTGATAACACATTTTGAGAGCATAGGCAACATTCAAAGAATGCTGTTGAGATTGAGGAGAATGCGTTTTGAGAACGCGCACGTACAATCCGAATGGGACGTATTGTTTATGAGCCAAACTTGTCGTTACATTGGTAAATTTACTGCATGATGCACCTATGGAGATTAAGGAATAATCTTAAGTGGAGTGTTAGTATGTATTTATGCATGGTGATGTGTAGCATATCATTTGTTCGTGTTCGAGGAACATGAGGAGGGTACTCTGGGAGTACCAATTTGGCTACGACTTGCCTGTAGTCACATTTTGGTAATGTGGCCAGCATTGGTTGCTGCGAACGTTGGGTATTCGTCTTGGTGACGAAAGGATTATTGTAGTCACATTTTGGTAATGTGGCCAGCATTGGTTGCTGAGAACGTTGGATATTCGTCTTGGTGACGAAAGGATTATTGTAGTCACATTTTGGTAATGTGGCCAGCATTGGTTGCTGCCAACGTTGGACATTCGTCTTGGTGACGAGATGTGCACATCGATATTGGCATTATGGACCACGTTCCAGGCATAGTCGTGTGGCTTGCTCATAAGTGGTGCATATCACTTGACTATTTTATACATGTGTATATGCATTGGGATCATGATGAATTGTTTACTTGTGCATGTTAGTACTTTGTTCTCATTTGATTATGCGAATGAGTATAGCTTACCTCCCTGCCCTTATTAGGTGTTGACTAGGTACTTAGATCTTCTAAAGATCAGTGATCATGGGATAGAGACTTCTTGTACCACTCTTGAAGATCTGGCCAAAAGGATGATTGGACGAAGGACCTTTGACTAGCTCTGAACGTCTCCAACTTTTGATAGAAATCGTAACTTTATTATTTGAGAGATGTATCAGAGTAAAACTTAGATTTGACTATTTGATTATATTGGTGGTACTCATAAAGTTTTTACACCTGGTTTTATGAATCAATGACCTTCCTCATGATTTATGAACTCTCAGGAAAAATAAATAAATCATTTTAATATATTCCGCTGACTCTGATTTTATCATTTGAGTTCGGTGATGAAGGAAGTATTGTTAAAGTCAATTTCCTGGGAAAACCTTATAACTAAGCTATTTTCGAAAGCTATTTGGTGCCATAAGGGTTATCTCAAAATGATTTTTAAGATGTTCAGAAATTAATTACTCCTTCCGCCGAATTCACTTTCAAATGCATGGTTTAAACTTGAGTACCACATTCAAGGAAAAATTTTCATACTCCGATCCTTCCAACATAGTCAATTAGTAATAAAAATTCTTTTGAATAAAAAGATGGGACGTTACATTTATGGTATCAGAGCAATGGTCCTGACTCTTGGTCCTTGGGTGTGTGGTCCAATACGCCGGTCATCAAGAATTGTGGAGTTTTTCTGTGAAGTATGCTCGTAAATACTTCTAACTGGAGTAAAGGTTCTACCCTTTGGCCCTTGGTTTGTGGCTTAGTGTTTATCTGGTAATGTCTGATGTAGCCTAAGTCAAGTATGATAGTAATGTACTTCTTTTAGGTCTGATCCAACCTTAAGTTCATAATGCTGATCCATTATGACAACAAGGAATCAATGAGGGGTGATTCCAAAGGATCTAAAAGATAGTTAATATCCTCTAGGGAGGGTATTTTTCTCAGTAGAATGAAAGATTATCAAATCCTTAGATTTGGTGCTAGGTGGTTACCTCCCTAGTAATTGGCTTTGTAGAGTCGGTAACTCTGAAGCTGATTAATTCTATGAGAGGACGTGAAATGATTGCATTTTCTTGTGTTTGATTCACTCTGTTACTTCAAGATCGAACTCCTACAAGTTTTCTTGTAGATGTCCTCCTCATATGTTTGACCTATTTTAGTGAGCTATCTCTTCGGAGTAGACATGGTCTACCCATCCTTTTAACAATTAAGTGTAATCTTGGACTTGGAGTGGATGCCCAAGAACCAAGTAATACTTAATGGTGATAGCGAGGCAAGAATCCGAAATCCAAGAGGGTACGTATGTATTGTTTCATAGTGGATTTAAGGAAGAGGGAAATTGAGGAGATCTTGGTTTCGAAGAATTTTCCGGATATTCTCTATTGAAGTATCGGGTTTCATCATCAAAGCATGGAAATCATGTTTGGCTATCGATTTGGTTCTAGAGGGTAGTTTTATCTTTATTGTTTCTCATATGATAGTGCCATCGGAAATGGCCGGATCAAAGAAACAAGCAAATGTATTACTGAATTGGCAGTCGGTCGAATCAGGTGTATTTCAATGCGGAACTTCGATAGTGTTCGATAAGAGCAGGAATGGAAGTATTGTGCATATGCGACGTTTATCTGGGAATGGAATAAGAGCACCATCAGGGATGAGTATTCCTTACCAAGAAAAGAGAATCGAATATGGAATAAATGGTGAAGCCTCGATAGTTTATAAGGATGACCTCAGGCCGAGGCATCATCAAATTGGAAACTTGAAGGAAGACATTCCCAAAGCAATATACGGACACTATGTGGAAGTAGTAATGTCGTTTGAATTGGCTTATGCTTTGTTATCTTCATGGGCTGTATGAGCGGAATTTTCAGATCTTATCTGAGATCGTTTGTGCTGATGCCCGTTGTTAATATCCTAAATTATTAGAAGAATCTCAAAGAGCACATGGACTATCTTGAGAATGTGTTATGGGTCCTGAACGAGAGGTAGTTGTAACCCTTTTAAATGCAAGACTGGTTGATGAAGTTAAGCTTTGAAAGCTCGTAATCTTTAAGGAAGGAAGGGAAATAGACTGAATAGCGAAGGATGCAGTTCTACAAAGGGGAACAACCAAAGTCAGTCGCTGAAATTGAAATCTTTTGTGACTCTTTGGGTGCTACGGTAAGCTTACAAGAGGACCTTCTTAAATCAAAATACCTCTAACCAAGATAAATCGGAGGGATTAGTCTTTCATATGGAATGTGAAGTGCAAAGGAAATTGTCAGTAACGAAATGAAAGACTAACATCCTATCCTGTGTAACTCTTGCTCGATTCGTGCAAAGGTATTGAAGTGTACTGTCGTGGATTGAAGCAAGGACCGGGAAGAGTAAAAGAAAGTTGGGTGTGTATGCATCAAGTGATGGAAGACACACAAGGTGAATCGTTCGACGCAGAACTTGAGCCTTGCAACTACCGTGGATGCTTGGAGGGCTTAAAGTCAATCATTATGGCACTACGCTTAAAGTGTTAGTGACCATGGAGAGTTGAAGTGATTTATTAATTTAGAGGGAGTTGAACAAGAGACAATGTCGACGGACAAAGTTGTGAAGGCTAATGATCGGAGACCCCGTCGTCATCAGGATAAAGCAAATATGGAAGCACTTGTAATGGGCCGAAAGGCAATTCATGCGAGCTCTATGGGAATTAAAGAAGTTGTTTGGATTGAGTAAGGATTCTAGTAGACTAGAGCTTAGCGATGCAAGTAGACCGACGAAAAGTAAGAAGGGAAGGTTGCAAACCACAAGAAAATTCCTGATTCGAACTCGTGGGTTTTAACCAAAGCGATGAAGGGTGGAAAGGAAATAAGAGATCAGCTTTTGAAGGGAGGAAACCCAACTTCTATGAGGAAATGGATGAAAATTCTTGTTTTTAAACAGGAGTTTGAGTTCCGAATGATTTGGAATTTGGAAGTTGATTCTGGGATTAAGAGAACAAAAGGGGGGTTAAACAAAAAGTTTTAGTGCTAAGGGTGAAGCTAAGATATGGAGGAACCATGTAAGATAGATGTTGGAAGCGGAGGACTGACACATCACCGGGGAAATACTCAAGGAGAAGTTGTGGAAAAATTGGAGAAAGGAGAAGATTGAATGGTTGGAAATAAGACAAGTGGATATGGATCTTGGAGAATGTGATATCAAGATCGAAAGGTTGAAGGAGGATCCTCTCCAATGATCCAGATGAGAGATTCAAGTATGAAAAGCTCAAGGACGACTTAAGCCCGAATCTCAAGCTAGCTATCAGTTATCAGGAAATGAGGAAGTTCTCGACATTGGGAAGCATATGTGAAGTTTATGAGGACAAAGGGAAAAGGAGAAAAGAATCACTTGTCCACCTCAATGTGAGAAGTGTGGGGCACTTAACTCAGGTTCAAGACACGGTGTACCAAGTGGATAGTTGTTTCAAGGGTAAAGGCAGGTGAAATGATCAGTAAGCGAATCAAGCTCGAAGAAGGTTCAGTCGGTTCGGCGTGAATTAGATTTGGATAAGGATAACCCGAGTGATCTTCTTCCAATCTGAATTAACGTAGTTAAATTTCTTTCGATTGCGTTAATTAGATCGTTTGAAAATCTAGAAACCTAATCAAGTCTTGGCTTAAAAATTTCTGTGATCAAAACCCTTATCACAGTTGGATGTGATAAACTCCTTGGACACTACAGAATGGGAAGTTCAGCTAAGGTTAGAGAGATTAACAACCACCGGGATAGGACAAGCATCTGTCTCCCCAACGGAAATCTCTCTCAAACTTGACTATCTGACTAAGTCTGATAGTGACGATAATGTTCCCTACCTTTGAGTTCATCTAACTTAAAGGTAAATCGTATAGTCTTTCTGAGAAAGATTATATCTGAGAGGGATGATTTTATTACTAATAGTTTAAATATTAGGACTGATCACCCTAATGTTTACTACTGTTAAGGAATAAAGTCATACAAATATCTCCTCACTCGTGCTCGTGTGATCAGAGTGCGCAGCGGAAAAAGTTTTCCTTGAAAAGTTTAATTGTAAAATGTTTCTATTGTGGAAAGTGTGTATTTGAAATGTGTTATTCAAAAAGCTCCTTTTGAAATAACATAAATATTTTGAGACGGAAAATTTGGTGGATGTATAATGAAAATCTTTTTAAGTGGGGGAGGAATTTCCAAAAATTATAAGGAAAAATGATAAAAGAACCGTCTTTTATATATCTTTCGCAAAGGTTTTAAGAGTGAATTTCGGGGACGAAATTCCTTTTAAGTGGGGGAGTAGTGTAACACCCCTAATTTCGTTTTCTGAATAAATATGTTATTATAATTGTTTAATAAATAAATAACAATCTCATGTTTGATTTTTGGTTTGCATTATATATATATATACACATATATATGATGTGAAAATAGTTTTGGTTTAGATTTTGGTTGTAAATATTGAATTTTGCAATTAAACTCTTTGGAAGGACCTACAAGCAAAAATGGAAAGCCTTTTGGAATTAAGAATTAAGTAAACAAAGTTTTAGTGAAATCTGGCCAAAATACTCGAGTATTTAGCTGAATACTCGAGTATTCTGGGTTTGACAGCTCAAGATTGTGCGTGATAGCTGTCCAGCCATGGAAGAGCCCAGGGTTGCCACGAATTCAGCTCTATTGCTCTGGTGTTGCCACGCCATCTAGCCCAGACATGCCTAGGACTCGTGTCCTTATGCATGGAGTCTTCCAATCTTCAACAAAGGAGAGGAATTGATATAGGGCCAGCAAATTCAAGTTTAGAAGCTTAGAAAAACAAGTTTAGGGTTCTTAACTTGAGGAGCTCAATTCTCTCTCGTCCCCGGGTCATACTACACAAACCATACACCATTTCGAAGCTCACATCCAGAGCTTTGAAAAGCACCAAAAATCGTGAGCTAAGGTTGAATGTGTGAGGATTACTGAGCTCTGTAAAAGAGAGTTCGAAATCTGCCAAAAACTAGAATGTTGTTCATACCTGTCAGCTTCTTGTCTTCGATTCTCTCTCGTGCTTGAGAGTTAGATCGTGAGTAAGATACCATTGGAAATATCTTTCAACGAGCTTCGATTTGATACCAAGTTTGTTAGATTTGAGTCCCCGGTTGAAAAGTTATGCTCCTGCAAAGTTAGGTGTTGAAATCTGCCAAACCAAATGTTCAGATTCAAAGAGCTGACTTTGAGCTTCAATTTTGGTAAGCTCAAGCTCCCTTTTGATATGAAACTTATTGGTTTTCAAAGTTCATGTTATAGAGAACATAGTCTAACCAATTTCCCCAATTTTTATGCATGATTCGAATATCAATTAATGTTGTTTTGAACCCCTGCTGAAACTGTCATGCATGTTCGGGTTGGAAGTGGTTAGGGCTTTTGGTTGCTGTTATCTATGGAGCTTTTGTTCAAGCACGAACCTAAGGTATGGGGGAAGCTTACCATTTGCTAGAATGAGAATAAAATGTATTTGAAATTAGGATGAGCCACCATGAGGCTTAAGGGCATAGCTTTGGATTAGAGAAATGGCATGGAGGCCAATTTAAGACATGTTATATGTTTGAGCAAGTTTTTTATGTGGCATGTGTGCTGTATGCAAGTTATTTTAATGCCAAAGATGATTAGAATGGAATTTGGTATGGCAAGTTGCTCAAAATGTGGTTTTTATGCATAAATGATGCTCATTTATGATTCAATGTAATACAATGTAATTTTTGTGTTGGAACATGTTTAATATGTATAATATAAGCTCTGTTGATCCTTGGTTTGGGTTGGAATTGACTATAGTTGGAAATGGTATGTTAAAACTCAATTTTACAGTGTTATCTGTCTGCAAATACTCGAGTATTAAGGATGATACTCGAGTGTTTCGACTATTTTGGAAAATGGAATTTCTGGAAACTAAAGAACACTCGAGTACTCATGAAAAACACTCGAGTATTTTAATGAATTTGAAAATGAATTTCTGGAAACGAAGAACACTTGAGTAATCATGAAGAACACTCGAGTATTTTGATAAAGTCTGAGGAACACTCGAGTATCCATGAAGAACACTCGAGTATTTTGGTAAAACCTGAAAAATGAATTTCTGGAAAATGAAGAACACTCATGTATTCATGAGTTACTCGAGTATTTTTATGAAAAGCATGATTGACTCGAGTCGAGGGAAATTCCACTCGAGTATGTTTACTTTGAGATAAAATTCTACTCGAGTCTTTTAAATTATACTTGAGTCTTGTTAATCAAAATGCTACCAAAATACCATTTTCAACTAAGTCAAATTTCAAATAAGTTAAGGATGAATTACCAAGAAATGGGTCATGTTCCAAGGAGGATATATGGTGTTAAATTACATTATTATTACATGAGTGAACATAATGCATGTTGCACATAATGAGATTAATGGATAGTCTTAAACGTAAAATTGAGTGCATTCATGTATGACGACAAGACGATAAGGTACCACTTGTTATCAAGAGGGTACCCTGGGAATACCAAATGTACACGATAAGTTTGATGACATATTCTAGGAATGTGGGCAATATTCGAGGAATGTTGTTGATTTCGTTCTGGGAACGTGGACGTACATTCGGATTTGGACGTATGATACCAAGCTTGGTTATCAATGTCACTCGTTCGGGGAACGTAAAAATGTACTCTAAGAGTACCAAAGGTTGCATGACAAGCTTGATAACTCATTTTGAGAACATAGGCAACATTCAAAGAATGCTGTTGAGATTGAGGAGAATGCGTTTTGAGAACGCGCACGTACAATCCGAATGGGACGTATTGTTTATGAGCCAAACTTGTCGTTACATTGGTAAATTTACTGCATGATGCACCTATGGAGATTAAGGAATAATCTTAAGTGGAGTGTTAGTATGTATTTATGCATGGTGATGTGTAGCATATCATTTGTTCGTGTTCAAGGAACATGAGGAGGGTACTCTGGGAGTACCAATTTGGCTACGACTTGCCTGTAGTCACATTTTGGTAATGTGGCCAGCATTGGTTGCTGCGAACGTTGGGTATTCGTCTTGGTGACGAAAGGATTATTGTAGTCACATTTTGTTAATGTGGCCAGCATTGGTTGCTGAGAACGTTGGATATTCGTCTTGGTGACGAAAGGATTATTGTAGTCACATTTTGGTAATGTGGCCAGCATTGGTTGCTGCCAACGTTGGATATTCGTCTTGGTGACGAGATGTGCACGTCGATATTGGCATTATGGACCACGTTCCAGGCATAGTCGTGTGGCTTGCTCATAAGTGGTGCATATCACTTGACTATTTTATACATGTGTATATGCATTGGGATCATGATGAATTGTTTACTTGTGCATGTTAGTACTTTGTTCTCATTTGATTATGCGAATGAGTATAGCTTACCTCCCTGCCCTTATTAGGTGTTGACCAGGTACTTAGATCTTCTAAAGATCAGTGATCATGGGATAGAGACTTCTTGTACCACTCTTGAAGATCTGGCCAAAAGGATGATTGGACGAAGGACCTTTGACTAGCTCTGAACGTCTCCAACTTTTGATAGAAATCGTAACTTTATGATTTGAGAGATGTATCAGAGTAAAACTTAGATTTGACTATTTGATTATATTGGTGGTACTCATAAAGTTTTTACACCTGTTTTTATGAATCAATGACCTTCCTCATGATTTATGAACTCTCAGGAAACATAAATAAATCATTTTAATATATTCCGCTGACTCTGATTTTATCATTTGAGTTCGGTGATGAAGGAAGTATTGTTAAAGTCAATTTCCTGGGAAAACCTTATAACTAAGCTATTTTCGAAAGCTATTTCGTGCCATAAGGGTTATCTCAAAATGATTTTTAAGATGTTTAGAAATTAATTACTCCTTCCGCCGAATTCACTTTCAAATGCATGGTTTAAACTTGAGTACCACATTCAAGGAAAAAATTTCATACTCCGATCCTTCCAACATAGTCAATTAGTAATTAAAATTCTTTTGAATAATAAGATGGGACGTTACACAAGGTGTTATCAAACACGAATCAAAGAAGATCACATAAAAATATCAAATTAATTTAAATTGTTTAAATCATACCCTTTAAATAAAACATTTTCAATTTCTTTAAAATACAGACATAGATTTTTCACATACAAGACTCACAAACAGAATTCCAAACAATTCATAAAGAACAATCACATATAATTTCAAGAATTCAAAGCATTCACAAACAAACATCATGCAAATATCCATTTTAAATTATTCAAAACCATCCATTAAATTTTATTCTTAATAAATTAATTTAATTACACTTTAAGAAAATAATTTGAACTTAATTTTGTGATTAACTTAATAAAACCGAGACACATACGGTTATTATTTTCCAACCACAAAAAAATTTAAAGCTTGAAATCCTTGAACTAATATTACGAAAATTCCTTTTTACAAAATCATTTCAACTTACTTATTTTCTTTTCTAGAAACCAAAAAGATTCAAGGAACACACATCACTTTCAACAAACACCTAGCATCATGCACCTAGAGACATAGCCATGAAGAAAGTCTTCCTACCACTTTAAACATGTATTGGCCGAATCCTATATGTACAATATTGCAAATATTTAATGCACAAATACAAACATACAATCATGAAATCATTTTATTTATTTTAGTACTAAAACCGTGAGCTTACAAGAGAAAAATTAACATTTTTTAATTTATTTCATAACTTAAATCAAAACAATAATTTAAATCATAAACTACTCCAAAAATCATTTTATTTTCTTTATTCTAAGATCAAAACCGTGAGCACTTAAAAGGAAAACCCATAATTTTTAATTCATTTTTAAAACAACATCAAAACAACAATTAGAATCACAAACTATTTCAAAGATGCACACATATTCTCTTTTAGATTCAATTCTTTATGCATGTACTTTTTAGACCTTAAAGTCAATTAACCTTTTCATGCATGCAACCTAAATAAGGGACAAACATGGCTACCTACTTTTTCCTAGGATGGTCGAATGTCATATGTAAAAAGAACATGGTTTTCATGCATTTTCAACATACAAGAATCATAAAAGTCAAAGCAACTCATGTAGGTTTTTAAGGAAAGTTTCTCAAAGCAACACACTTCATTATTTATTCACATCACATACACAAAGAAATTCAAGTTCATAATTCTTTTTCAAACCAAAATATAAAGATTTAATTTTATTTCCATGAAAATAGCATGCATGTGTTTAAAATCATTAGATCTAGTCCTAAAACATACATGCATCAACTTTTTATAAAATAAAAAGCATGGATCCTAAATTAATCAAACATGGCCGAATGGCCTTTCACAAAACAAGACATGCATAACATCACATACTAAATCAAATCATGTTTATTCTTTAAAAAAATCAATTTAAAACTTGTTACTTTAATTTTTATTTAAAAGCTGTATGACATAGAGGAAGGAAACATAATCTTTACTTTTTAATTTTAACATGCAACTTCAAAGATTTTTAACTTTTCACTTCATACATCAAAGACCATCACATGCACATATTTAAATCAAATAAGGTCATCACAAAATTAACATGCAAAAACCAAAAACTTAAATCTTTTCACAAATCAAGATTAAATTATAGATTTATTCATCAAATAAGCATGGAAATACACATAGATCATAGTCTTGGCAAAAAGATTTAACATGCAAGCCAAAGAATTTCATTTTACAAATAAATAAGCTTGGATCATGGATTTATTTATCAAATCATCACATAAACATACATGGATCACGGTTTAGAGAAAGAAAATTGGACATGCAAAGAGATTTATTTTAGTTTTTCATAAAATTCTTAGTTTCCTCTTTAGATCTTTAAGATTTAGTTAGAAAAATGTTAGATCCTTAAGAAAAACTCAACCGAGGCATCAATCACAAGATTTAACATATTACAAATTAGTTTAAGTCCTTAAAGTCCAAGATCAAAGATGAATAACACATAAAATCATCTTTAAACTTATAAAAATCAACATGCAAAGAAGAAAAAGAAAGATCTATAAACTAGAAAAAGAAAAAACTAAACTATTACAAATTTTCTCCAAGCTCTTCGAATCCTACCACGAAAAGGTTGATCTCCTAGCTCCTGATTCTCTTGATCTACAAGGATGAGACTTGGTTTAAGCTTGGGTCTTCTTCTTTCTCCTCCCTCATCCCCACGACTCCCTCTTCTTTTCCTCTCTCTCTTTTTCTTTTCTTTTTCTTTCTAAGAGTGGAATGGGCTCTTAGAGTGAGTTTGTGTTGGAAGTATGGAAATGAAATGGAATGGGGTGAAATGAACTAAGGCTTTACTAATTTATAGACACACACGAATTCCCCTTATGCCCTTGGTTAATGGTTTGGTCATGTACAAGAAGGGGGACGGTTTAGCCATTACAAAAATATGCATGGGTGGATTTTATCAAATGCAAGGGGGACAAGGTAGGATAGCCTAGGATTTTAGGGGTCAATTAGGCTTAAGTACTAGTTGGCTCTTGGTTAAGGTTTTCTATTTTAGTTTGGTTACTAGTTTAGTTTGGTTACTTAGTTTCCCATCCTACAAGTTTGTAGAATTTTTTATATTCCTAGCTTATACATACACACATACACGTATATACATACACACATACAAACCGTATCACATATACATACACACATATATTTTACATTTTTATTTCTCAAGCATATTTATTCAAAATCATCAATTCACACAACAAGGCAATTAATTCAAAAATCACACTCATAAGATCACTTCCATGCATCATTCATCAAACACACATCAAAACAAGCACTTATCACGTAAAAATTTCAAGCCCAATTATTTGATTTATTTTCTTAAAATTCAAATTCCAAAAATTCGTATTTCACCATTCTGAAAATAAATTTTTATAAAACCACCTAGAAAAATATGAAATTTACATTTTTAAAATCTACGTTTCAAGACGATCGTTTTGATATAAAGATCATAAAAATCCGAGTTACGGTTAAAAAGATACAAATTTTCCAAGTTAACAAATCAAAAACTTCATTTCTAATAAAAATCACTTTTTAAGAAAATCACAATTTATTTCTTATGAATCAAATCATTTCAAAACTCAAAAATCATTCACTTTATATTTATGAAAAGAATTTGTTTATGAAAATCCATGAAAATCAATACTTTACTTCTTATTTACGTAAAACATTTTTCCAAAAATCTTTCATAAAACAGAACTTCAAGGTTTATTTTAACGAAATTCGTTCACGCACCGACGGGAAAAATGCGGGGTGTTACACACGTGCCCTAAGAAATGCACTGAATCCAACCAAAAATCACACTTCGACAGCTTAGCATAAAGCTGCTTGTCCTTCAACATTGTCAAGACTATCGTTAAATGCTCAACGTGTTCCTCCTTAGTCTTGGAATAAATCAGAATATCGTCGATAAACACGACAACAAATGAATCCAAGTAAGGATGAAAAATTCTATTCATGTAGTCCATGAATATCGCAGGAGCATTTGTTACACCGAAAGGCATAACCAGATACTCGTAATGCCCATAACGAGTTCTGAAAGCAGTCTTAGGAATATCTTCCTCCTTTACTCTAATCTGATGATATCCTGATCGAAGATCTATCTTGGAGAATACGGTTGCTCCCTTCAGTTGATCCAACAAGTCATCTATTCTGGGCAGAGGATACTTATTTTTGATCGTCACCTTGTTCAATTGGCGATAGTCCGTACACAAACGCATACTACCATCCTTCTTTTTGACGAACAACACCGGTGCTCCCCAGGGTGAAACACTAGGCCATATCATCTTTTTCTCCAGCATTTCTTCCAGTTACTTCTTCAGTTCAGCTAACTCCACCGGAGCCATCCTATAAGGTGCTTTGGAAATAGGTCCAGTTCCAGGGATTACGTCAATTGAGAATTCAACTTCTCGAATTGGCGGTAAACCAGGTATCTCTTCCGGAAAAACTTCAGGAAAATCTCTAACCACCGGCTATTCGTGTAGCTCCTTATCCTTCTTGACATCCAACGAAGCTAAAAACATGTAGGCCACTGCTCCATCCTTCAATGAAGTTTGAACTTGCTTGGCAGATAAATGCTTAGGGTCTTTGGGTTTAGGCAAAGAAGATTGGGTTTCACTAAAGACTAATGACTTTTCGGAATAGTTCAGAAGAACATGATTCCACATAAGCCAATCCATTCCTAAGATAACATCTATTTGAGAAAGGGGTAGTTGAATCAAATCAACAAAATAGGTGTTACCTTCTATTTCTACTGGGCAATTAGAACAATAAGTAGACATTATCACAGTTCTATCAGTAGGGGTAGAAACAATCAAATTATAAGGCAAAACATCTACTTTCAAATTTAATCTATTCACCACATCATGAGCAATAAACGAGTGAGTAGCACCCGAATCATACAACACTAACAAGGAATTCTTATGAATGAAACATTCACCTTAGATCAGAATAGCAGCATTCGCAGCTTCAGCTCCGCTCATCGTGAACACTCTCCCTTGCAGAGTAGGACGATTTGCATTCCCTGAATTAGCCACTCGCTTAGGCTCCTTGCAGTCCCTCGCAATGTGACCGGGCTTATCACAATTGAAGCAATTCGGATTCTTGGGTGGACACATCGAACTAAAATGACTGCGACTACACTTGTTGCAACGAGGAGGTATATTTCCTGATCTCATTCCACCAAAACTATTACGACCATCGCCACCATGACTCATGCGGCTTCCCCCATAGCTACTGCTCCCACGGTTTCCACCGCGATTACCACTGCCTCCCAAGTTCCCACCTTGTCCACTTCCTCCAAGACGTTGATCTCTCCTTCAACCAGAACCAGAATACGGATGTGGAGTCCAATACCTCCCACCAGAATCTCTATGAAAAGGAAGGTTACGAATCGGTCCATAAGATGAAGATGGATTCATAATCTTCTCAGCTGCTCCCCTTGCCTTCAAACCTCCCTCATACATACGACACCGATTTACCAAACTAGCAAAGTCCTCTATCTCCAAATGAGAAAAAGCTAACTTAATTTTCGGCTTAAGACCATCCTTCAACTTAGCACACTTTGATCGCTCATTCTCTCCTCCAGCATACTGGGGTACATACTTAAACAACTCTTCGAATTTCGAAGCATACTCATCAACTGACAAATTCCCTTGAATCAGCCTTAAAAATTCCATTTCTTTCTCAGTCCTTAAATACACAGGAAAATACTTCTCCAAAAATCTATGCTTAAAAGCTTCCCATGTCAGCGCTTCTCGCAAATTCATCATCACTTGTTTAGTAATCCGCCACCATGCTGCAGCCTCTCTTGTCAGTACGTATCAAGCATAAGCCAACTTTTTCTCATCATTGCACTGCACCATACCCCCGAAAATTCTTTCCAAATCCTCTATCCACTCCACTGCTGCATCCGGAGCGAAACCTCCCGCAAACTCCTTTGGGTTGCGACGACAGAATTCATCCAATCCCTTATATCCTTGGGCTTCCAAGTTCTGAGCTTGCTGCTGATTGTTGAAATTTTGCTGCACTTGCCGATGTAACGCTTGCAGATTATTGTTGACGCCTGTCATCACTGCTGTCATTCGAGCCATAGAATTTGCCGAATTTGGGTTATCAACATCCTCACCAGAGTTTCTTGAACTCGAACCATGAGGTCTTCCACGCGTACGACTCATCTTGAAAACGAAACAGAAAGGGGTTCAACACAACAACTCAAACCTATACTCTAGACGCACAGAGTCACACAGAGTAAGCATATAAGGCTATGCTTAAGGCCACTGAGGATTAACCTGGCTCTAATACCACTTCTGTAACAGCCCGATTTTCGCTTCCAAAATCTTAACTGATTTATTTCAATTCGTTGTAAAAATGAGGCCATTTTTTTATTTTTTTTGTAAAACATAAATTCATCAATTGCTATCGTCACTTATCTGAAAATCGAGTTGTCACTTTAAAACTTCTCATAACCGAAACACCATTAACATTTCATAACATCATCATCCTTGTAATTATCATTACCATACGCCAAAAGCATTGGAGTCTTACCTCCAGCAGTTATCCAAAAGCAGTTTATAATTACAAAAGATTACATAAACAGATTTTGAAACTTACTTAAAAACATAATTAAAAGTAGCTTGATTACATCCATAGTACTTCACAAGGTAATCCTCGATTGGGAACTTAGATCCTAGACACTAAGACATCTAGACACAGAATGTCGGGCTTCACTCTTCATCCTAACTAACATCCGCTTCCATCTCCTCACTAGAATCCGTCTCCGCTTCGTGACCAGAGTCACTTGCGTCTTCCTCCTCCATCGGCTGTGGAATCACTGCTGCCAACGGTGCGGGTTGACCATCATACTCATGGTGTTCCCTCGGTCCGCCATCCTGATAGTCACGAAGAGTGACTTACCCTACATGCATGTCCAGACTCGTCCCTCGCAGAATATGTCTGGGATCATCTATCTCCAACCGAGTTTCACCTCTCCATATCCAACCTTCAGGGACAACCTCCCATGCTCCTCCTTGAAGAGGCCACATGTGGATCGCTACACGATACGCCATCTACCCGTTGCAATACCGGCAAATGCCAATACGACAACATGGTAGGAGAGAGTCAGTGTTCCGAACAATAACGGGTTGACCATGCTGTCTCAGGGTAGACTCAATAGAAAGACAGACAGGTAATGGAACAGAATAATATAACCAGAACAGTATAAGATAAACATTTATCACAATATAATCACATCATTATCATCACATATAACATGTTATACACATAGCATGTATGACTCACATATAACAAAGCATATCATAATATTCCAAACATATCAATATTATCACTCATTGCCAAGTAACTCATTACACTTAGTATCACAAATCTTTCTCAATCTTTCAGAAATTCACCTATGCTCTTATTCTTGAAATCTTTTATCATTCTTAAGTCTTATCATAGTCGGTTCACTCAATGAGGTGGGGAAAAACCACCACTGAGGAAAATCAACGCACACGTCTACATCTCCTCGGTCATCCATCCAACCTAGTCGGAAGCTAACAGGAGTACAGGACCTTTACCACGCGGGCACGACAGCTGTCTCAACAATCAATTGGCTCCAAGCCAGGAGAACTGTAGAAACTCGGGTACAGTCTCAAATCAAATTATATCATATCAATCAAATAATCAAGGCTCACTGTAGAAAACTCGGGTACAGTGGCAAATCATAGATGCCCCGTTCCAGTCCCTCTCACTATTCTAGATTTGCAATCAAGGGGGTGACAGTACTATTTCTAGTTCGCGGTGCAGAACTTACCACGGCTTAGGACCCAGTCCCTACCACGTTCGTGTGCCACATGTGGGATTCGTTCCGCCTAGAAATATACTCCAGGCTTCTTGACGTTCACCGTCCTTGCCCTCCCCTCATGCAATCTCCACCTGAGTATACTTGATACTCATGGTATCTTCCTCTCCACTACTTCGCACTCACACTCATAACTCACCGCTTATGTTAAAGTCTTTTAAAGTCTTTTATGATCTTTTAATTAACCTAAGGTCGGCTCACCCTTGATTCATCCTTTCGACAAGTCCCGACCACTAAGGGTTACCCGAAACATCACATAACTCTTTCTCTTTCACTAGCCACTTGGAAAATGCTTCCATCAAATCGTTCCCGTAGGAATTCTCATGCTTCTCTTGTATCCTTTTTAATTCTCCATAGCCACTTGGCAATCGTCCTCAATCTTGAATCCTCGAGCATCATCTCAGCTTCACGAACTTGATCTCCATATCATGAGCACAATCTTCGCATTATTGCTTACTGCAACATTCTCGGATCTCATCACTTATCATCTTTCTTTAACTTTCCACTTAATCTCGAGTCTTGCTCTTTCTCATGATTCTCATTATCTCATATAACAATATTCAGATTATCCAGACAGAATAAAATATACTCAACAATATAAACACAGTGAGATCGAATACATAACAAAATTAATCATGCATCACATTTAACAAAACAGATAAACATTTAGCACGCAATATATCATGTAAATCTCAATACATTCACAGTCCATATACTCGGACTACAAGCCACCACGTTACGGGATCACATCACTCTCACTCACCTCTTAATCTAGCAGGTGAAATACCTTGTCCTCGAAAATCCCTAGCTTCTCCTTGCGATTCTGTTCCACCATCTAAAGAATACCTCGTATTTAAATAAAATACGTTTACGTTAAAAATCTATTTTAATTAAAATTCATCACTTTGTTCTTCTTCACTTGAAATAGTAAAACTCTTATTTTCTCTTCATCACTTTCTTTAAAACACAATTGTTTGTCAAAATAATTCTAATTCTTCCTTGCACTTGAAATCTCTCAAAATCATTTGAAAAACTCATATTAATATAAGTTAAATAATTAATTTATGTGGCTGTATGAAATCGGTCCAGCCACCTTTTATTTCTTCAAACACCGAAAAATTGATAATTTTCAATCTAACTTTTATTACTTCAAACGATACTTGAAATCCACACTTTTCATTAATCAAAAACACTTTTAAAATGAAAATACCTCAAGAATAAATTTTGGACAGCAAAGAAATAAATTAAAAACCATTGAAAATACTCATTGAAATGATTAAACTCATTCACCCATTTTTTATATACCAAAATCGAATTAAAGGAAACAACTTCAACACAATTTTAAATAATTTAACTTAATATTAATCCACAACACATACTTATGACTTCAAGTCACTTCATAAAAGAAAGAACCTAGCCTAATAAACATGCATAGGCCGAATCCATCATGACAAGAACAAGGTTTTGGTTCACTTTTTCAACATGCAAACCTCAAAATTCTCAAACCAAATCATGCACTTTCTTACACAAGGTTTTAAAAATACCACTTCCCTTTTTCAAGCACAAAATCGTGACATCATCACCACTTCAAATCAAGCTTTCATTTTAATTTTTCATGCATGCACTTTAGAAGTCTTTAAATCAAGAAGAAATTAACATGCATGTGCCCTTTTTCTTGAAAACAAAACATGATCTTCTAGTTCTAAGCTTGGGCCGAATATTCATCATCAAAAATCAAGATTAAATTTCAAATCTTTAACATGCATGAACATTTAACATAGATCAAAACAAGAATCACTTTTCAAAAGCTTATTTCTTTGGTTTCTTTGCAAAAACCGTGACATGCACTTAAGAAAGCATGAAGCTTTTTGTTCAAAAGTCACATGCAAGGCTCAAGAACAAAACTTTTTAAAGATCAAGACAAAAATCAAAGCTGTAACATCCCGAATTTTAAACCCACAGATAAATAAATAAATAATAATTAGAATAATTAAAAATGAAAATAACAAACCACAAAGAGGTATTCCCAGTGAGGATTCTAACATTAGAAGAAAATACTAATAATAATACTAAGCGAATTAGAGAAGAAAGGAGCGTTAAATCGAAGTTAGGATCGGACCGGAAAATAGATAATTCGATAATAAACATAACAAAGGGTAGAAAATTAAAATAAAAGATTTAAGACTCCAAACACAAATTCCACCGTTGGATATGAAGATATGATTTTTAGGAAGTTGCTCGTCAAATTTGAGCAAGATCCGACGGTGAACGAGGAAGTTATGGAGGTTTAAAGTTCGGAAGAAAATAGAAGGAAAATGGAAAAAATGAAACAGCAGTACCTGATCATTAAATATTTCGCTTAAGCGAAACTGATCCAGTGGTAACATAGAAGAGGTTCGCTTAAGCGAACGGGTTTCGCTTAAGCGAAAAACATTCGTATCCATTACTGAAGGTCGTTCGCTTAAGCGAAAATAGCTCGAGTGGCTTTAAATCGAGGGGAAACCCTCGTCTTCCTCACTCTCCCCTCTTTGTTTCTCTCTCCTCCGCTGATTCCCCTTCTTCCTTCCTCCACCACGGCCTCCACCGCCGCCCAACACCGCCCAACACCACCCTCCACCTTGGTCTCTCTCTCCCTCAATTGAGTTCTCTCTCTCCTCCCTCTCAATCGGTTCCCTCTCCCTCTCCATCACCCACCGCCCTACTCTCCGGCCGCCACCGCCGTGAGCTGTGGCCACCACCACGGTGAGCCTCCCCATCCCACTCTCTTCCTTCTATTGACCCTTATCTCCCTCTCTCTTTCCCTTTGGCCAAGCTCTCTCTCTCTCCCTCTTTCTCTCTCCACTTCCTTGTCCCCACGGCCGCCGCCACCGCTGAGGCCGCCACCACCACCACTGACCACCACCATCACCAAACCACCATAGCCTCTCCCTCATCCACGAGCTTTCTCTCTCTCCTCACGGATCTCCCCGGCGCCGTTACCGGTTCGTGATCGTGCTGGGCTCGTGTCGGGAACCTCGGAGCTCGAAGCCTTGCCTCGGTTTAGTCCCGGTCGTTCCTCGCTAACGAGGAGAAACACCGACGCCGTCATCGTCGCCGAACTAAATCCAGGTTCTAGTTAAAAAGCCCGAGGTAAGAGGGTTCGCGTTACCTTTACTTAAGAAGTAAATTCTAGGATTATATAGTGGTAGCAAGGAATAGAGTAATTAAAAGTATGTTAATGAACCTTAGGGTACCCCGTTGATGGAAATAAAGAAATTAAAATTGTGACGAGAAACCACACCTTAGGGAATAAAATGTATGAGCATAGAATAAGTCCCGGAATGGATGAGCGTGTTTAGAATATTGAAATAGTTAATATAAAACCAAATGTGGGAAATTATAAAGTAAAAGCTATAGGGGAGGTAAAGGAACAAAAAGGGTAAAAGAGAGTCTAGAATAAGGAATAAGGAATGCACGCGGAGTAAAGTAGAGAATAGAAATAAAAAGATGAATTAAGATTTAAAATAAAATAAGGAAAACGATAAGTGGATTTACGAATAGATAAGAAAACTAAGAGAGAGTACATTATGAGGGAAGTTGGAGTGAAATAACTGAAAAGTTAGATTAAGAGAATAGAGCAATTAAAACTAATATAGCTAATGAAGTAGGAATAATGAATTGGGTAATTGATTGAGATAGGGAAACTGAGAAATAACAAAGAATTAATAACGGGAACTAGAATATACTATATTTGACCGTTAGAGTTGGATAAGATTGGGGGAAACTAATAAAGAGAAAAAGAATGAAATAGAAAATATAGAAAATGTGATAAGTGATAAATGAGGATAAAGGCTAAAAGATTTAGATGAGTATAAAAGAATTACTTAAATTATAAGAAAAAGAGAAGGAAGAAAAGAAGAAAAAGGAAAAGAAAGAAGGGTATCGAAAAGAGTGAAAAGTAAATAATGTAACAATACGTCTATAAGTAATGAAATGAGAGAAAAAGAGAAAAGTACAATAAATCATAAAAAGAGAAAAGACATATAATTAAGAAAAAAGAAAAAGAGAAAGAGAAAAAAAAGAAAGAAAGAGAAAGAAAGAAAATAAAGCTGGTGCGAGCCTGGTAAGGCGTATCAGTGTCGATGCGAGCCTGGTAAGGCGTGTCGAATAAAAAAAAAAGAGAATAAAAGTCCGATGCGAGCCTAAGAAGGCGTATCGGCGTCGATGCGAGCCTGGTAAGGCGTGTCGATTAAAAAGGAGACCAAAGTCCGGTGCGAGCCTGAGAAGGCGTATCGGCATCGATGCGAGCCTGGTAAGGCGTGTCGATTAAAAAGGAAAACTGGAAGTCCGATGCGAGCCTGAGAAGGCGTATCGGCATCGATGCGAGCCTGATAAGGCGTGTCGATTAAAAAGAAAAGAAAAGACGATTAAAAAGAAAGTAATAGTCCGGTGCGAGCCTGAGAAGGCGTATCGGCATCGATGCGAGCCTGGTAAGGCGCGTCGATTAAAAGGAAAAAGAATGGAAAGGAAAATGGATAAGAGAATGGGAATGGAAGAATGAAAAGAGAATTAATAATTAAAAGAATGTGAGAATAAGGAAGGACTAAAAGAAATTAATTATATGAATAATTGTGAATAAAATATATAAATAATTAAGTAGGCTTAGTTATTTGCTATGTCTTCTTTTAGAATTTATCTTTTTAAGTTCTGTGTAATGCTACCCTTCTTGATATCATTTTACAGGTACGGGAGCGGAGCTTACACTGTTGCAGGCCGAACTGGAAACCCTCCACTACGTGGAGTGAAATTGTGATACCCTGAGTGGTTTTTATTATATTAAATAATGTTATTTTTGTAATTTATAATATGTGTAGTTATATGCCCTGACACTAGTACTGATCGGGCGTTAGGATCTGAACTGGTTTTTAATCTGTTATGTTTATGTTTTTAAATAATTCTGGACTGACAGGTTTTTTAGAAGGAAATTTTTGGGAAGTCCGTAAAACAGAGGAAACTCTGCCGAATTTTCGTAAAACTTTTCAAAAGAAATCAAACGCTAAAAAGAATTTTTAAACTCTGATTTTATTGAAATAAAAAATTAACTATTAAAATTGAGGATGTTACATTTATGGTATCAGAGCAGTTTCCCTCGGCCTTGGAGTTTGGACTCACAACTCCTATTGATTACTCACCCAGCGAGTAATCAAGTTATAGTGTCAAGTCTTAGAATAGATAAATAGATATATTTAAATAAGAGTTTTTAGTCAATTGTGGAATAAGGTGTTCTTTTTCCAGAACTTAGTCACCATGCCTCGGAGACGTAACCGGGATGACAGGATGGCCGCGACACTTGAGAATCTGGTCCAAATGAATCAGAATCAGGCTGAAACAGTAGCAGCCGCCGCCGCAGCAGCAACCACCGCACTCCACCAACCATCAGATCCAATTGGTATCGATTGGCTAGCTAGGTTCAGGCAGAACGATCCGCCCAAGTTTGAAGGTGGCTACAATCCTGACGCAGCACTGAGATGGCTCCAAGAATTGGAGAAGATTTTCCGCACCATGTCACCGCCTACGGAGCAGATAGTCCTTTTGGTGGCATACATGCTCACTGGAGAAGCAGAATATTGGTGGGAGCATGTACGAAGAGACATGAAGAGTTCCAACCGGGAGATTACTTGAGACTTCTTTAAGGAGGAATTTCTCGGAAGGTACTTCCCAGAAGATGTTCGCCGAGAGAAAGAACTAGCATTTCTGACCTTAACACAAGGAAGTATGAGTGTTAGGGAATATGCCGCACACTTCGAAGATCTCATCCGGTATTCTGGAAGCTATAGGCATGCTGATGGAAGAACTAAGTGCATCAAGTTCGAAGCAGGACTTCGCACGGAACTCAAGGTGGCTTTTGAGTACCAGAACGTAGATAATTTAGCTCAACTGGTAAATATGGCTAGCACTTATGAGAAGGGATTGGGGCAGTGGACATCTGAGGATAGGAACAGGATGATACAGTGGGCTGAAGGTTCTAGCAGAGGCAATGTACCAGTTCATAAATCCGATACACAAGCTAACATCAACGCTATGGCAATGGTGCCAATGGACACAGCTCCAGACGTGAATGCCCCGAGAAACAGGCCACCATGTCCACTATGTGGGAAAACCCATCGGAAACTGTGCCTAATGTTGAAGCAGCACAGAAGACAGGGTCTCTGCTATGTATGCGGACAACCGGGACACACGGGGACCAATTGTCTTAGACGTATAGGTGAAGGGAGCGAATGAACTTACCCGAGGTACTTTTAGTGTTAACTATATACCACATATTTATTTAAAATACTTATTTAAAAATGTTTCGCATAAAGCATATAAATACTTGAATTAACTTAAAAAGAAAATCAATGAATGATAATACATTAACTAAAGTTGCACCGAATACAGTGATGGTATTGCCACTGGTAGAATGTAAGGTTAGAACTGATCACTCTAATTCTTACATCCGCCAGGGGACGATAACATCAACAAACTTGACGATGATGTTGCTATTAATAGATGTGAGATTAGGACTGATCACCTCGATCTTCGCAACTATTAGTGGTCGATATCATTGACACTCTCCAATAAAAATCAAAACAGACGAATAGGAGTCTTAAGACAGTGCATCTACTTACTAGTAGTGTAGCCGCGAATAGAACTCGCGAGAGAACCGAATCGAGCGAACCCGTAGTGAACGTCCTTAGACTTCATGGAAAGTCAAACTAAAAGCCCAAAAATCATCACACATTTCATTCATAATCCGATGTGGTTATTCGCGAACAAGTCGAAACTGGATGAATTAGCATGATATCCACCCCGAGACTGACCCAAGTAAATGAGTAAATCATGCTCACCATTAGGAATTAGAATTCACTTAAGAACCTAGTTAAGTTCCCAAACGATTCCCTCAAGGGAAGCAAGTTGTAGCCGTTGCACCAAGTGCCTTTTTCAAAACCAAATCAAATCGACGGTAGTTTCATAGGAAACGCACACTTAAGGATAATCTCCATTGTCTTCTTGCTTGACATGTATCCAGTACATCCTGGGTTGTCGTATGACGACTATGAAACTCATCCTTGAGTGCTTCGTGTTTCTTCTTTTCATCTTCACTCTCTTCAAGCTTCAAGCATCTTAGATGCAGAAGTGAGAATTCACCAAGACGTAGAAACCCAACATAGTTCTATGTCTACCGATGGATAACCTTCCATGTGTCTCCTCTAACCTTGGACACCGGTCGAGAAGCTTACATGTGAAATTCTGAATAACGAAGGAGCATACCCCCAAGCATGGATATAATCAAGTATGCCAACGCTATGTGGGGGAGGATTTCAATCCAAGGAATGGAAGATGGAACTTTAACAATAAGAAAATTGTGGATCCTATCCGAGTAACTGGATGGAACGTAGAACGGTAACGAAGCGTAAAGAAGATTGCATCGAGCCGGACTCAATGTCCGATGACCATACCATAACCCGTAGGACTAATGAATAACTCACTCCAAACACTCTGCATTAACTGACGAAGAGGTTCGCGGAGAATGGAATGAGAATTAAACTAAGAATCAATACCTTCTCAGACCATCAAACAATTGGAAAGTAAACTTAGACTTTGATCTCGACCCTTAAGTGAAGTCGACCCATAGGGACCCTTATACCAAATTGAAATCGTTAAACGAACGGAAAGGAAGTACTACCGGAGCAGAATATAGATATAGCTAAGGTAGATTCGAAGGGCGACCTCACAAGACTCACTTGAAGGAGTAGGAAGCGAAAAGGGAAAGACTAGATTCGCGAAGTGGAGTCTCACTTAAGAAGTTGTGTCGGAGCACCGTAAATAGTTGTCTCAGTCTCTTAAGACTCTGTGCGTTACGCGGATTTCTGAGTGACTGAGATAAACCATACCTGAGGCGAACAATTACACCGCAGAACCATTATCTTAGAACTCCCTCAAAGGGAAGATTGGAACCAAGGGAATTGAAATGACATGGGTGGAAACTATGTCAAGGGATACTCCTCCATGTTAAGCGACAGTTGGAATTTCGGGGACGAAATTCAAATAAGTGGGGGAGAAATGTAACATCCCGAATTTTAAACCCGCAGATAAATAAATAAATAATAATTAGAATAATTAAAAATGAAAATAACAAACCACAAAGAGGTATTCCCAGTGAGGATTCTAACATTAGAAGAAAATACTAATAATAATACTAAGCGAATTAGAGAAGAAAGGAGCGTTAAATCGAAGTTAGGATCGGACCGGAAAATAGATAATTCGATAATAAACATAACAAAGGGTAGAAAATTAAAATAAAATATTTAAGACTCCAAACACAATTTCCACCGTTGGATATGAAGATATGATTTTTAGGAAGTTGCTCGTCAAATTTGAGCAAGATCCGACGGTGAATGAGGAAGTTATGGAGGTTTGAAGTTCGGAAGAAAATAGAAGGAAAATGGAAAAAATGAAACAGCAGTACCTGATCATTTCGTTTAAGCGAAAATATTTCGCTTAAGCGAAACTGATCCAGTGGCAACATAGAAGAGGTTCGCTTAAGCGAATGGGTTTCGCTTAAGCGAAAAACATTCGTATCCATTACTGAAGGCCGTTCGCTTAAGCGAATAAATTTGGCTTAAGCGAAAATAGCTCGAGTGGCTTTAAATCGAGGGGAAACCCTCGTCTTCCTCACTCTCCCCTCTTTGTTTCTCTCTCCTCCGCCGATTCCCCTTCTTCCTCCCTCCACCACGGCCTCCACCGCCGCCCAACACCGCCCAACACCACCCTCCACCTTGGTCTCTCTCTCCCTCCATTGAGTTCTCTCTCTCCTCCCTCTCAATCGGTTCCCTCTCCCTCTCCATCACCCACCGCCCTACTCTCCGGCTGCCACCGCCGTGAGCTGTGGCCACCACCACGGTGAGCCTCCCCATCCCACTCTCTTCCTTCTATTGACCCTTCTCTCCCTCTCTCTTTCCCTTTGGCCAAGCTCTCTCTCTCTCCCTCTTTCTCTCTTCACTTCCTTGTCCCCACGGCCGCCGCCACCACTGAGGCCGCCACCACCACCACCATCACCAAACCACCATAGCCTCTCCCTCATCCACGAGCTTTCTCTCTCTCCTCACGGATCTCCCCGGCGCCGTTACCGGTTCGTGATCGTGCTGGGCTCGTGTCGGGAACCTTGGAGCTCGAAGCCTTGCCTCGGTTTAGTCCCGGTCGTTCCCCGCTAACGAGGAGCAACACCGACGCCGTCATCGTCGCCGAACTAAATCCAGGTTCTATTTAAAAAGCCCGAGGTAAGAGGGTTCGCGTTACCTTTACTTAAGAAGTAAATTCTAGGATTATATAGTGGTAGCTAGGAATAGAGTAATTAAAAGTATGTTAATGAACCTTAGGGTACCCCGTTGATGGAAATAAAGAAATTAAAATTGTGACGAGAAACCACACCTTAGGGAATAAAATGTATGAGCATAGAATAAGTCCCGGAATGGATGAGTGTGTTTAGAATATTGAAATAGTTAATATAAAACCATATGTGGGAAATTATATAGTAAAAGCTATAGGGGAGGTAAAGGAACAAAAAGGGTAAAAGAGAGTCTAGAATAAGGAATAAGGAATGCACGCGGAGTAAAGTAGATAATAGAAATAAAATGATGAGTTAAGATTTAAAATAAAATAAGGAAAACGATAAGTGGATTTACGAATAGATAAGAAAACTAAGAGAGAGTACATTATGAGGGAAGTTGGAGTGAAATAACTGAAAAGTTAGATTAAGAGAATAGAGCAATTAAAACTAATATAGCTAATGAAATAGGAATAATGAATTGGGTAATTGATTGAGATAGGGAAACTGAGAAATAACAAAGAATTAATAACGGGAACTAGAATATACTATATTTGACCGTAATGATTAGAGTTGGATAAAATTGGGGGAAACTAATAAAGAGAAAAAGAATGAAATAGAAAATATAGAAAATGTGATAAGTGATAAATGAGGATAAAGGCTAAAAGATTTAGATGAGTATAAAAGAATTACTTAAATTATAAGAAAAAGAGAAGGAAGAAAAGAAGAAAAAGGAAAAGAAAGAAGGTTATCGAAAAGAGTGAAAAGTAAATAATGTAACAATACGTCTATAAGTAATAAAATGAGAGAAAAAGAGAAAAGTACAATAAATCATAAAAAGAGAAAAGACATATAATTAAGAAAAAGGAAAAAGAGAAAGAGAAAGAAAAAGAAAGAAAGAGAAAGAAAGAAAATAAAGCTGGTGCGAGCCTGGTAAGGCGTATCAGTGTCGATGCGAGCCTGGTAAGGCGTGTCGAATAGAAAAAAAAAGAGAATAAAAGTCCGATGCGAGCCTGAGAAGGCGTATCGGCGTCGATGCGAGCCTGGTAAGGCGTGTCGATTAAAAAGGAGACCAAAGTCCGGTGCGAGCCTGAGAAGGCGTATCGGCATCGATGCGAGCCTGGTAAGGCGTGTCGATTAAAAAGGAAAACTGGAAGTCCGATGCGAGCCTGAGAAGGTGTATCGGCATCGATGCGAGCCTGGTAAGGCGTGTCGATTAAAAAGAAAATAAAAGACGATTAAAAAGAAAGTAATAGTCCGGTGCGAGCCTGAGAAGGCGTATCGGCATCGATGCGAGCCTGGTAAGGCGCGTCGATTAAAAGGAAAAAGAATGGAAAGGAAAATGGATAAGAGAATGGGAATGGAAGAATGAAAAGAGAATCAATAATTAAAAGAATGTGAGAATAAGGAAGGACTAAAAGAAATTAATTATATGAATAATTGTGAATAAAATATATAAATAATTAAGTAGGCTTAGTTATTTGCTATGTCTTCTTTTAGAATTTATCTTTTTAAGTTCTGTGTAATGCTACCCTTCTTGATATCATTTTACAGGTACGGGAGCGGAGCTTACACTGTTGCGGGCCGAACTGGAAACCCTCCACTACGTGGAGTGAAATTGTGATACCCTGAGTGAATTTTATTATATTAAATAATGTTATTTTTGTAATTTATAATATGTGTAGTTATATGCCCTAACACTAGTACTGATCGGGCGTTAGGATCTGAACTGGTTTTTAATCTGTTATGTTTATGTTTTTAAATAATTCTGGACTGACAGGTTTTTTAGAAGGAAATTTTTGGGAAGTCCGTAAAACAGAGGAAACTCTGCCGGATTTTCGTAAAACTTTTCAAAAGAAATCAAACGCTAAAAAGAATTTTTAAACTCTGATTTTATTGAAATCAAAAATTAACTATTAAAAGTGAGGATGTTACAAAAGCTTTCTCAAAATCAAGTCAAGATCAAGACATTTTAGCAACACAAATCAACTTCTTTAAGCATAAAGTTAACATGCAATGACCTAGATTAAATTAAAGAGCATCATGGCCTAGTCCTCTAGTCATGGCCGAACCACATGGCTCATGATCTAGTGTTCTACAAGTTCATTTAGTCCTTAAAATTCAAGATCAAGGCTTTAACATCACATGCAACCATTAATCAACCATAAAAATAAACATGCAAGAAGAAATAAAAATTTGCAAGGCTTTAGAAATCAAAACTAACTCCAACAACTCTAGGATCTTCGAACACACCAAGAAAAAGAGATGATCTTCAACCTTCTCACTTAATCTCCAAGAAAACTCCTAGGTTTTGGACTTGATTCCGTCTTCTTCCTCCTTCTTCCTCCTTCTTCACTCTCGGCCTCTCTCTTTCTCTCTCTCTTCTAAGAGCTAAAGGGACTCTTAGAAATGTGTTTATGAAATGAAATGGGAAATGAAGGAAAATGAATGGGAAATGAACTAGGGGTCATGCCTTATATAGGCAACTCGTGAGTTTCCCTTCTTGCCCTTGAAGAATTCGGTCATGGGTGAGTATAGGAAGGGCAATTTTGGCTCTTCAAAATGTTGCATGGCTTAGGTCATGTCAACTAGACAAAGAAGAGTAATTTAAGGCACTCATCTCTCTTCCTATTGGTTGGTTATTTCCTTAATCACACTTTCCTGCTAATCAAACTCCTACATGGTTCTAATCTATTCCACAAGCTTCAAAAAAATAAAAGTCCTAGCATGCACATACATGCAAAACCGTATACACATACATATGCACACACATAGAAAATAATTTTTTTCTCATGAAATCACTCATATTTTAAAATCACAATTTCCTTAAATCATAAAAATATCAAATACATAATTATTTCTCAAAAACTCAACTTTAAAACTCATAATATTATTTCACGAAAATCATTTCTTTAAAATCATACACCACTTTGAAATTATAAAATAAGAAATCCATTCAAAGAAATATTCTTTCGAAAACACTTTCTCAAAAATAAATTTCTTTAGTGCTTAAAACAATACGAGGATTTTGATGGGTGTTACACACATTGCATTAACTCTTCCTATTTCCTAAGATTCCCTTATAACTATTGTATTGTTCCTATGGCAATTTGAATTTCAAACTAACTTGGGCATAAAGGAAATCTAGATTCTTCCTCCCTACATACATAAATTTGGACGGTGCATGTTCAGAAAATTGAGAAAAATATTTCCAAATTAATTTTGCTTATTCTCCATAAATCAAAATACTTTTTAACCAAATAATTGCAAAAATAAAATAAAAACTGTATTATATAAAGATAAGTACAGCCATGAAAATATTTAGTAACACCATATTTTTATTTTTCATTCACTATACCAAAAGGAAGAATTTATGGGAGGTCCATAAATAATTTTTCCAATATTAAAACTCTAAATTCGTTCTTAATTGGTACAGATACAAACTTTTTTCAGAACACCGATTAAAATTATAATTTTTACATTTTTGAAATCTATATTTCAATATGATCGTTTTCATATAAAATTTATAATTTTTGGACTTACGGTTTGATAGTTATGAATTTTTGAAGTTCTAAAGTTATTTTTTCCAAAAATGCATTTCATAAGCTTTCAAACTAATTTTAAAATTAAAATTACAGAAATTAATTTTCATATGGATGGTGCAACCAATGAGGGATTTTTAAAATATATTTTTCATGTACATAAAAATATTTCTTGGTTAAAGAGTCATTAAATAACTCAAAAATGCATTTCAAAGCTTATTAATAACAAAATCGAATTTTACAGTAGTAGGAATAAAATTTCGAAAACTCCATAATAAAATCTAAAACCTTATATTTTCATAATCTACATTTCAATATGATTGTTTTGACATAAAGTTTGTAATTTTTCGACATACGGTTAAAAAGATATGAATTTTTTAAGATAGAACACCATAATCCTTCAAAATCATTTCATATTCAAATATCACTAAAATAAAATACTATACCTTATAAAAATATTTTCATGATAAGAATACAATTTAAAGTCATTAATGAAAATATATGTATATATATATCCCATGTAACACCCCAAAATTTTAATCTCTGATTAATGAAATGTTAATTATAAAATTTATTATAATTAATTATTTCGATTTTAATCTTTCTGTGATTAGATTATTAGTGGATGTGTGAATTTATTTGGTAAGTATATTTATGCATAAAATAAATATATTGCATATTAGTCCCTGATTTGGGACCTAGAGGTAATTGTAGGAAAGGTTTTGGAGGGAAAGAAAATAAAATAAATATTTTTCAAAAACTGGTCAAAATACTCGAGTATTTCTGAAAAGACTCGAGTGTTCTGGTCAGAGTTGCATGCGTTAGTGCGTTTGGTGAGTCACCACCAACGATTCTCCACCGTTGACACGAATACTCCACCCTCACATGTCCATGGCTGTCGTGTCGCTATGCATGGGCAACGAATTCATGTATTTAAGCTGATTGTTGCTTAGAAATCGAGCATTTTGTCAAATTCATGAAAGATTGCATGCATTAGGGTTTCTGATTTCGTTCTCATCGTTCTTGCTTGATTCTGAAAATTGAAACACAAATTATACACCAATACAAAGCTCACATCACGAGCTTTGTATAGACACCAAATTCGTGAGCTAAGAGTGTTTGTGTGAGGCAAATCGAAGATTGGAAGTTGGGGGGTTGAACCTGCAGAAAACCAGAAAACAGAGTCTTGGAGCTTACTTTCTTAATCGATTGTGGTAAGCTCTCGTAACCATTTGATTCCAAACATGTTCTGTTTTCTAGTCCTCGTTGCAAAGTTCAAATCCTTATCTTTTTCCCCAATTTTCGTGCATGCTTACTCACTCAAACAATCGGGTTTTTAGACTCTGCTCACACTGTTCTTCACTTTGATGGTTGAAGAGGTTCTTGGTGCTGAGGTGTTTTCTTTTGCAAATTTGCTATTGATTCAAGTCTGAGAGGTAAGGGGAAAGCTTTCTATTCACTAGATAGAGTTTAAATTGCATGAAATTGATTAGAGAGCCACCAAGAGGCTCTAAGGGCTTAGATTGAATAGGGAAATTGGTTTGGAGACCAACCTGTGCTCTAAAATGGTTTTGAGCAAGTTTAATATGTTGCATGTAAGCTATTTGGGACTTAAAATCTTGAGAATTCTGAGTTTAATGCAAATTGATATGTTAAGTTGTGAATTTTCATGTTTTATGCATAATCTTCTGATTCTCTGTCAAATCTGTAATTTGATGTGTTCTGAGAGTTTGAACATGTTTAATATATAGTATATGAGCTCTGTTGATCATTGGATTTGATTGAAAATGGTTAGAATTGAAAATGGTATGTGAAAACCAAGTTCCAGTCTGTTCTGCATAAAAAGACTCGAGTACATGGCACGATACTCGAGTATTTTGTGTTAAAATAGTGTATCTTTTGCTCCAAACACTCGAGTACCAGTCCCAGAACTCGAGTATCGACTGATGTACAAAAGCATTTTCTGATGAACCACTCGAGTAATGCATGAGACACTCGAGTATTCTGGATTTGATGAAGAACACTTGAGTATTCATGAACTACTCGAGTATTTTTAAGAATCTGAAATCTGACCTTTCTGAAAACATGAACGACTCGAGTAACCCTGAGCTACTCGAGTAATCTGGAAAGACTGAAGAATACTCGAGTATTCTGAAGAACACTCGAGTATTTCTGCCCATAAACTTAAAAATACCATTCTTAATTCTGAATCATTCCATTGATACTTAAATGATAATAATGCAAGTGATCTAAGACATAAAAGAAATTGATTGATGACGTGGTTATTTCTTTTGAATAATGGAACGTTGCTCGGGTGGCACGTTATGTAATATTAAAAGAAATACATCAATCAATTCCTCTAAACTTAAGTTATTGCATTCATTCTGGAGTTCGGATGATAGATCGTTTATCATGTTTTGGTAACATGAGGAGGGCCTCTGGGAGTGCCAACTAACGGCTTGCTTGATGACACGTTATGGTGGACGACGTGGCCAGCGAAGTGAGATGCTGATGATATGGTTATTCTGTTAAGACGACGGGACGTTGCTCGAGGAGCATGTTATGTACCATTTCCAAGCTTGTCGTGTACGTTCTTGGTGAATGTACGATTGTTGTACACCTAGGAGTACAACGCACTGTTGAGTGCTGATATGAAGTAAAGGATGGACGTTAGAAAGTGATATAGATTGATGGAGATAGGGATGAGAGCTGGGAGCATACATCATGCCACTCATTTAACCTAAAGTTGATAAATTAAATAAGTATGAGCATCTTGTTTGCATCTAATATTTGCTAAGTGCTAAATGTGGTTGTTGACTATTGCTACATGTTTATACATTCATATCGTGCATATATTTATGCTCTATTGATTATGTGTATAGAATTTCTTACCCCTATGCCCTTGTAGGTGATGTCACGTTACATCGCTTGCATCGAGATCCAGCCACTTCCTAGTGGCATATGGATCTACGAGGATCACCGCACGGTGTTTGAGGGAGAGGTAGAGGTTACCTTCTACCACCCGAACCCGCTGATCCGGTTTCGTCCTCATAGGTTTAGGATCCCTATCATATACACTATGCACGTACCACTCTTTTACACTTACCATGGATCACCTCCCACACGACCAGCTCGCTCATATCACAGTTTTCGTTTTTGACCTACCCGCTCACACCCTTTTTCTTCGAGAGTTGTCCGCAAGGAGACTCCCTTATCTGATCTGAGGAGCCCTGTCAGGGTCTCACCATCACCTGACCCTATACCCAGTGGTAGGGTACCCACTCCATTGGATGAGATCGAGGAGGATCTTATGAAGGACGAGAGCGGAGGCGAGCCTATCGTACACTCTACCGGGAGTCAGTGGAGGGATGATGATCCCTAGGTATGTGCATATCGTACATGATGAGGATCAGGGGATCCGATGTGAGGGATGTTGTGTAGGAGATGATGATGCTGCTACTGTGATGTTGGATGAGGACTACTGCAATTACTTCTTGGAGACTTCTACTACTACTACTACTGCTTATAATCTATGATCAGCTTCAGAGTCTTTATTTTTGAGATGTAGATATTGTATATAGTTTTGAGAACTCTGGAGTGATGATCTATTTTATGGACTTGTACTGGTTCTTGGAGACACACTTTGGACTATGTATTTCCTTACTTATATATATTATGGTTATATTACCACTATGCATAGTCCTACTATTTCCGCTTACTCTGATAACGAATGTTGTGACGCTCTCTTTTAAATTTGAAAATAATTAATATTTCCAAATAGTTTACTACTTGCTATCAAAATTTAGGACTAGAAAATTTTTCCTTATTAATATTATTACTTGCTCAATCAAAAACCTCTTTTTGACATAAACCATTTCATGAATTCGGCATGGTAATATCTTAGATTCGAAAAGACTCTCGAGAAAGCACTTCCTTAATTATAGAAAACCTTAGTAGCTATCATTAAAGCATCTAATTTGCCTCTCGAGTAAGATTTGAATATATAAAATATAAACCTATCGCCGAATCCCTTGTAAATTGAAATCAGAGTTCGCGGAAGTAAAAAATAATACTTATGGGGCTCTGCTGAGGAAAATAAACGTCATATATATATATATAGAGACCATAGCATAAAATAAAACCCCATCAGTACAGTAGTAGCAAGTAACCTCAGTCGAGATAGCAAGAGTTTATAAAAACATATACAACCCAGCTGTATAAAATAAAACCTCACTCTAAGACCTCTCAAAATATATACACTATATCACATGGTCTCAAAATAGAAGTCTCAGAGCAGGTCTTCAGTGTCCTCAGCAGCTCCTCAGATCCTCCACAGCTCTATCCCTAGGATCTAGGATCCAAAACACCTATGCTATGCAGGCTCCTATGAACCAGCGGGTCCACCTCTAGCAGAAACAGTCGGCTCAACATGCACCTCCTCCTCGCTCTCATCCTCCACGGGGTCCTCTTCGACCTCGCCCGACTGTGTAGAGACCCCACCACTGGGTCTAGGATCTGCAGAAGCAGTCCTATCATAATCAGTCGGACCAGGAGAAGGAGTCTCCTCAGTGACAACTCTATGGGAGGAAGGATGGGAACGAGTGGAAGCTCTAAAACGGAAACTATGAAAACGACGCATAGGTCGAGCCGGGGGTGGTCCTCTATAAGTATAAAATGGTGGAACATGCATAGTATAGACTAATGGGATCCTAAATCGACGAGGTCGCACACGCACCAGAGGGTTAGGGTGATAGAGAGTGATCTCAACCTCCCCCTCAAAAGTGGCACGGTGCTCCTCATACGTCCATATACCGCTAGGGATAGGGCGTATCTCGATGCAGGCTAGGTATCTGGCCATCACCTAAACAGGGAATAGGGAGTAAGTATACACATATACATGATTGATAAAGACTAAAATTACAATCACAAGTATATCATGGACAGATCATAATGCAAATACATATGAGCACACCAATTTTTCAACATTATAACTCTTATAATGCAAGTGGCATGATGTATGATTTTCTATCCACAACTAAGGCCTCTAAAGTCCATCTTGGACGTCCATCCAATACACCCTTGTGTTCCCGGAACACCGACATTCGTTCCCAGAATGTAATGCCGAACCATACTTGGATAATAAGCATCACTCCCGGAGTGTGCACCACGTTCCCAGAACGCATACGTTCCCAGAACGCATAAAAACCAGGTCCCGGACACTGGCCACATATCTATAATGTGTCATCAAGTAGGTTATAACTTGGTACTCCCGGAGTACCCTCCTCATATTCCCTGAATATGATAAACGTTCCTACCAACCAGACTCCCAGTCTATATGTATGCACAAATATTAGGGTTGGTTTTATCTTTACATTAATTAATGTGATTTAGAAATATTCCAATTTCCATTTTGAATGATTAATTTGAGGCATAATATGTGGCATAAAATTCTCCTTTGAATTTTCTCAAAATATGCCTTTTAACTTAGATTGGACAAAACAAAGCCAATGGTATTCAAAAACTTAACTTTTTATTTTTCAGACTCAGGTACTCACCGCTTACAGTTTCAGGCTAACCGGTTAGAATTACAGACCTGAACTGTTTACCATTGCAATTCAGAAAAACCCTTTTTTCTTGAATTCTCTACCCAATCTATACACCACTTAAA